>JALMGA010000009.1:10000-1343750 GCA_023333525.1 Aspidoscelis tigris stejnegeri
CCCTAACCCTAACCCTAACCCTAACCCTAACCCTAACCCTAACCCTAACCCTAACCCTAACCCTAACCCTAACCCTAACCCTAACCCTAACCCTAACCCTAACCCTAACCCTAACCCTAACCCTAACCCTAACCCTAACCCTAACCCTAACCCTAACCCTAACCCTAACCCTAACCCTAACCCTAACCCTAACCCTAACCCTAACCCTAACCCTAACCCTAACCCTAACCCTAACCCTAACCCTAACCCTAACCCTAACCCTAACCCTAACCCTAACCCTAACCCTAACCCTAACCCTAACCCTAACCCTAACCCTAACCCTAACCCTAACCCTAACCCTAACCCTAACCCTAACCCTAACCCTAACCCTAACCCTAACCCTAACCCTAACCCTAACCCTAACCCTAACCCTAACCCTAACCCTAACCCTAACCCTAACCCTAACCCTAACCCTAACCCTAACCCTAACCCTAACCCTAACCCTAACCCTAACCCTAACCCTAACCCTAACCCTAACCCTAACCCTAACCCTAACCCTAACCCTAACCCTAACCCTAAAACCCTAACCCTAAAACCCTAACCCTAACCCTAACCCTAACCCTAACCCTAACCTTTCAGCATTACATGGATGTTTTCATGCGTTGCTCTTTGTCACCATACACAAGAGGTTGCACAATCTTCTGGGGACTTCTTGCACCCCCCACCAAGAAAAGCACCAGCAAATGCTTAACATTCAGTCCTCCACAAAATATATCAAGCATTTCTTGTTTGAAGCATTAGCTACGAAAAAAACTACCAGGGCAATTTTCTCCTTGCTAAATTCTGCCAAATCGTTCACTGCAAAATAAACGCGTTCATTCATTCAGCCGTCCTCCCATCCTAGTGCGAGGGGAGGTACTTTGATACATTTATTCTAGGCTCACAAAATGCAGCAACGTCCTATTCAACACTCCTGGACGATTACAATAAAAACTTATTGCCACGAACTTCTTGCAGATTGTAAATTTCGCAAAGGATTGCACCCCTTCACTCACCAGGTCTTTTCGGTAGAAAATTACAGTAGCAATGCAACACCTTCCAATTAACGCCACCAAGGGTGGATCGCTCCCACCTCCATATACATCCATGCAGTCTGGCTTCCCAGTGTCGCAGACTTTCCACCCTGCTGTTATGCTCAGGCCAGACTGCCAGATGCTCTTCAAGCAGGGCCTATACTTTAATATATTATTTTGCTTCTTATACTTGGACTCAACTAAGTAATCCATGTTCCTGCTGCTAAATATTTTTAACCCTGCTGAATACTAAAGACAAAAGTTTTCTTTCTCTTACAAATGTGCCTACAAGGGTCTTACCCAGAATTACTGCGACACAAGACGGCCTCCTCACTGATCGCCCCCAGGCTATGGAATAGGCTCACCCTTGAGGTGCATCACGCACACTCTCTGTGCAGCTTCAGGAAGGCACTACAGACCCACCTCTTTGCCCTCAACTTCAGCTAAATGTGATTACATCCCCCCCCCACTTTGCACTAGTACTGTTACCTTCCCTGACATCTATGGGGACAGGGCAGGATAGAAATTCAAGACTTCAATAGATAACAAATAAACAAATACAAATAAACCACTTTTCCATGCATACATATCTAATTTTTTGCCCAGCACCTGCCTGACACTTTCCAGTCCCAGGCCCAGGGGACCCTCCCCCCCCCACATTGGGATACCCAAGTCCTGGGGCACGCCAAACCCCCCCTTTCCTAGACTCCACCCCAGAACCTGACTCACACACTGGACTCTGATTTTCCCACGTCCCTGATGGGAGCTGCAGTCCAAGAAGGCTCCTCTCCTTCCCCTTCCCGCACAGGGACCCTTTTTGGCCTCCCTCTGCCTCTGCTGTTTACTAATGTCCTTCAATGCAAAAGGAGCATCTCTCAGCCAAGAGGCAGATACAACTCTCGCTTTGGCCACAGCGTGGCAGCACGGTGCCCACAGAGCATCCCAATGGATATCACCATAGAGAAAAAACAGTGGTGCCTACAGCGAACAGGACAGGGACGCCATATTGAAACAAAAGAGTAGAAGGAAGTAGAGGCCTAGAGGACCCCAATTCCTCAACAGAGGCCATCACATACTAATGACGTCACACCGGCCCAGCACCCCACAGAGAACCCTACCCGGTATTTTAAAGAAAGCAGGAGCAAGCACTGCAGCCATGAGGCGCCTCACGTCCCCTCTTGCTGGGAGGGAACCCGGAACGCACAGCCACTCCCTGGGCCTGGCCTGGCCTGCTTCATTGGACGCCTTGCTTGGGACCCACATACAAATAAAGTGGGACAGCCTGCGACGCTCTGCCCTCTGGGAATTGTAGTACGACCCAGCCACAATGCAGGCTCCACCACTCCTGGACGTGCTGCCGCCTTGTGTCCAGAAAAAGAACTCCCCAAACAACTCTGTCAACATGAGTGATTTTACAATAAATACATATCAAGACTGAAAAGGCCTAACGAACTTCTCAGTTGGACTTTCATATCTCTTTTCTACGAAAAATCTCCCCTTCCATAGAATTTAAAAGGCTCCATAGATCTCTAACAAGCAGATTTTTTTAAAAAAACTATATAATTTGAAAATTAGCAAAAGCACCAAGGGCACAGCAAGGGTGTTCTTTCAGCGACCTGACTACTTCTCTGCCAAATTCATAGGCTCCACCTTCATGTTCCAAAGCCCTCTGCTCCACTTTAAAAGCAGACCTCCTAAAATCTAGTAAAAGGATGTTGTAGGTTGGCAGCTGCAGCCCTGAAATTATTTGTCCCTTACCAGACTTTAAACGTTTTTTTAAAAAATCCTGGTGTATTGATAGGAAAATAAAGACACTTCCAAAGGCATTCCTAAAAATCCAGAGAACTGCTGAAATCCCTGAGTCTCTGCAGTCCGATTCTGTCTACCCTTGATAGATTTCTTGCTGATTTGGGGCAACTACTTCAGGACAGGCACCTTTCCATCCACCTTCCGGGATGAATCACAACCCTTCGTTCTTTTCCTGAAACTGAGTCCTTCCCAGCTGAGACCCCACAAACCTGCATGGCAGATGCAAAGCAATCCTGGCAGCATCAAAGCTCAAGCAACTGGAAGTAGTCACCTCAGGTTCCCTCTTAGCCAAGGTCAGCACTTTGTCGCCACCATGTGGACAATACCTGGAAATGCATGCAGGCTTTTGAAGTGCACCGGGGCTCTGCTCCCTCATCTTTTCCTACCAAGACTGGTTCTGCAAAGCATCGGCATGAGTAAGAGTGAGAGCAGCTGAAGGAAGAGCCACTGCATTCACTCAAGGCCACCAACACAAGCACACACTACTGCAGAATGGCCCATCTACATTCTCACCGCTGAACCTAAATGCTGGCAGCATCACACGCGCATGCACACACACACACACACCACCCCAAAAAGTCATTCACACTACACGAGTCTCAAGCCCCAAACCCACGCAATACCACTTCAGATATTGCTCAAGGCAAGCTGAATTTATTTCAAACAGAATTTCAAGCAAGAGATACACTCTTGTGGAAGAAGACCAACCCTCCACGCAGGCAAAAGCACCAGGGGTGTGCGGGCAGCATTGTTTCTCAAGGACAATTAGAAATATCAAAATACCCCTTCTATCCTATCTCTTCCCTACCAGTGCCACTTTCCTTGCCTCCTGCAACCCTTTTCCACTTCGAAGCAAAAGAATATACAGTAAACATATTTTCAATAAATTGTTCAGGAAAAACACAAAGATATTCCCAAATTCAACTTCACCTTAGATGTATATATCCACACATTGGTCTTTGTGGAAATACAGAAGAGGTTATGAGGTTCTGGGGAGTTCTTGTATCCCCTGCCCAAAAAAGGAGAATGAAATGCTTACCATTCAAAGCTGCAGAAAATAAAGCAAACATTTGGTGTCTCAAGTATGAGCTGCAAACAAAACAAAACAAAACAAAATCCCTACCAGGGTAATTTTGTTCATTCTAAATCCTGCCAAATCTTTGACGACAAAATAAATGCATTCATTCATTCACCCATCCTGCCATCATACAGAAAAAAGCATTTTTTCCATATGTTTACTCTAGGTTTAAAAAATACAGCATCACGCTATTAAACATTTCTAGAGGATTAAAAAAACTTCTTTGCCACTTATTAACATATGTCTCTATTCAATGACTTGTGCTCCAAATCTCTAAAGGAATGCCTTCTTCCATATTGACCTGCCCGTCCCTTAAGATCTGGAGGGGAGGCCCTCCTGCTTGTCCTGCCACCCTCAGCAGCAAAAGGGGTGGGCACTGAGGACAGGGCCTTTTTAGTTATCCCCCCAGGCTAGGGAATACTCTCCCCCTTCAGATGCGCCAAACTCCTTCTCTTTTCAGGAAGGCAGTAGAGACACACCTCACTGCCCTGGCCCAATGCTATAACCTACTTCCATCAAAGACCTGTTTCCCTCAGTGGAGCACATCTGGGAACCCTACAAATTACACATGAACCTTCCTTGCTTGCCAGAGGCCCTTTGATGATCCATACAAGTCAGTTTTGATGTAGATACATTAGGTGTTATTGACTAGGCCTAGGATTCCTTTGAAGAAGACTTGGCTTTTCTACCCTACTTTTCTCACCCATTTAAGGGGACTCAAAGCTGCTGACAAACCTTCTGTTCTCCCTGTAACACACACTTTCTGACGTGGATGAGGCCGTGAGACCTCAGAATAGAGCTCTGACCTGCCCAAGGTCTCCGACCTGCCTTTATAGAGGAGGGTGGAATCAAACCCAGTATTCCCAGATAACAGCTTGGCTCCCTAACCACTAGACAAAACTCGCCTTTAACCGGTGTCTGTGTCCCATAAAGATTTCTTTCCCACTGCAGGCTTGTTCATCCATTTTTACATTTGGTTGGGTGTCTGCCTCCCCTTTTAATCTGCAGAAGAATCAGGTAGACCTTGGAATGTCATGAGCGTAGGACTCTTGAGAACAGTTGTCAAATTGCCAAGCTCTCGATGGGGGACTGATTCCCAAATGTACCCAAGATTTGCCTGGTTGCCCTTTTGAGAATAGTGCCCCTCCCTATACAGGCCCCTTTTATTTCACATATTGACCATCCCATTCTCACCTGTTTTGGTTTCACAAGCCAAAGGTGTCCATAGCTTTTTATTCAGCTGTGAAGAACACCTTCAAATGATTGGGGAAAAAAAATTTCTGCAACAACATTTGCCTCTTGAATCAGAAATCCAAACCCCAAAACTACAATTATCTCCACAACAGAAGGAACACGTAGGGAAACGCAAAATGCCTTCCAAACATGGTTCTAATCAACACACACTCCTTTTAGGAAGCCTAAAATAAAAAAATAAAGAGTCAGTCCAGGGGCTTTCTGATTCAGTGGCTTTATTTTTGGAAACTAACCCAGTTTAAAAAAAACTCAGGCCATTCCTGCAATAATATAAGTCTATATCTTAAAAATAATAGAAGGTAATACAGATAAAAATACATAGTTTTTTTAAACACAAAAGAACATTTATTTATTTATTTATTTGTTTGTTTATTTACATTTCTATCCCGCCCCATACCCTAAGGTCTCTGAGCGGCTCACACGAAATTAATCACAACATACACATTAAAAACGAAAAGTAGATTAAAAACAATATAGGCATTAAAAGTTCACCAAATTTAAAACAGTATACTCCATATTGTGTTTGTTGTGCCTCTGACTAGGGAAGGGAGAGAATATAATCATGCAAATATATCACATGATATACATTATAACTTTCTTTTACCCAAATTTTTCTGCAACACAAAGAGGCAAACAGTTTATAAGTGTTCCAAGTGTTACTCACCAAGTACTAAGTAAACTCTCCAGCTTTATGTCTTAACCATGATGGTGGCTTCTAAGGGTGATCCTTCTGAGGGGACATCCAGTGATTCCTTTGCTGGTTCTGTTTCCTTCGATTTGGATTCCAAAATGACAGCTACAAGAAGAACAAATAGCACTGTTTCCTTTCTGCCTCGCTTTGCCGAACATGACCCAGTAGTGTATCACAAAACCATCAAAATTCAGAGAATGGTTGGAATTGCACTGTCTTCCAATCCAACTGCTCTGGAAGGAGATGATTTTGCTCTCAAGAGCCCCCAAAGATTGAGCTAGGCCTCACCACCCACCCAAAGACACCCATGCCCCGTTCCTCTCCAACCTGGCATTGGGCAAGGGGACAAGAAATCATTCCCTAATTGCCCAGACAAAATAGTAAGAACAGGAACTCAGGTACTCACACATAATGCCAAAGTCTTGGATGGAGAATGAAAATCAGAATAGGCCCCTTCCACATCCTTAGGGATTTTCGCATTACTCCCGTTCCATTTGGAACGGGAGTAGGATGGGAAGCCTAAGACAGCTCACGACGCTTTGACCATTCACACACAGGAGCGCAGGAGCGCGTGTAAACGCGTTCCGGCGCGTCTGTGTGCGAATCCTCAAAGCATTGTGAGGTGTCTTAGCTGGCAAACACCGGCAAACGCCAGGGAGACAGCTGAGGTGGCTCCGTCAGCCGGCGCAGGCTGAAAACAGCTGATTGTCAAAGTCACGCCGGCGTCGGAGGCGAGCCCGCAGCTGTTAGGGAGAGAGAAGCAGGCGCGAATGCTTCTCCTCCCGAATGCCTGCGGGCAGTTCGTGCGCGCCCGAACGCATGTAGAGCACTTTAAAGTGCTCTACATCTCGAACGCGCCGAAGACAGCTCCGGACACGTCGGAGCGCAAGCCCCGCTGAGCCAATGCGTATGCCGTGTCCGGAGCTATCTTCCACACGTACTAAATTGGCGTGTGCGAAAACACCTCTTGCTGTTTCCATCCTTGGAAATCACAAATTCTTGCATCTCTTTTTCACTTTCTTCCAGACACGAAGACTAACCCCCTCACGAATTCCAGACCCCACTGATATTTATCTCCCATTACACACCATGAAGATGCAAAGGGCAGTTTTTCTGTGATGTACAAGACTCCTATTTTGCTATTTTTCTGCACCGTGAACATGCAAACAGCAGTCTTTAAGATTCTTACGTTAGTAATGTTTCAGCACCATGAAGATGCAACATGCATATTCTCAAGTGTTACAGGAGCTTCAAATTTTAATTATTTTCAGCACCATGAAGATGCAAACTCCATCTCCTCCACAACTTGTACCAGTTGCCTCAGTATCTACTGAGTAAACTCTGAGGTCTTCAATCTCAAGAGATCAACCTGATGCATGCTCAACTACAGTGTACCTACCAGTGATGGTGAGGTCTAAGGATGATCCTTGTGAAGAGACGTCTCGACATTTCTTTGCTTGATTGCTGGACTAGCATTCAAAAGAAAACTCCAGGAAGAAGAAAAACAACACACAACATTGTTTCCTCTGTACATTATTTGACAAACATCCCTAAAATCTTTCTTACCAGGAGAAAAAGCTGAAATATTGGGCACATCCCCTGGTAGTGCCTTGAAATCTATGAAAGCGAAGGTTTGACACCTTCAAAGCCCACTCACACAGTTTGGTCCAGTGGCTAAGGAGCCAGAGTCTTATCTGGGACTACAAGATTTGTTTCTGCCCTCCCCCATGGTGCCAGCTAGGTGACCTTGGCCTAGTTAAAACTCTCTTCTGAGCTCTCACAGACCCATCTACCTCACACGATGTTTGCTATTGGGAGAAGAACACACGGTTTCTCAGCACCTTTCAGTCGCCTTAAGGGTGAGCAAATGGGGAAGAACAGCTAACCCCAGCCTGAATGCCTCAAGGAGACCATTGCCTTACCTGCCCTTATCCTAGCACTTGCAAAAACTCAGCTAAGAGAGAAAAAAGACCGAAAGGACTTACGATTGAACTCTTCAACCAAGGTGGCGGGGCGTTGTTACAGCTGACCCGCTCCACCTTCGCCTCAATCGCCCACGAAAATCTAGCTGGCCCAATGGCAAGAGGCACCAGGCTCCGGCTAGGTCAGCTGTTGATGTCCACCTGGGTCCGGACGCCAAACACGCAGCTGAAATGGAATGCCCACGGCCTCCCACCAATATCCCTGGAACAGCAAGCCTTGAGGTTCACAACGCTTTAAGCAGGAATTTACAAGCATGCTCCTATAACGAGCAGATAATGGGGAGTTTAGCACTTAGAAGAACAGGGGAGGAAATTGGGGAGGGGGTGGAGATCTCTCTTGCTCCTGAATCCATAAAGAGACATGGGAACCACTCCAAACAACGCCAACAGCCAGACAGAGCCATTCCTGCAACCCTAATACAGAACCTGAAAATGTGCAAAAGTAAACACCATCCTGCCCCTGTTGTCACTGCAAACTTCAAGAAAGCAACCCCGGCCACACCTCGCCAACAACTAACCCCTGCCAACAGCCAACAACACAGGGGCAGGCAGAGCTCTGGACCCTTTCCCTGAACACCACAGTCCTACAAAGCCTAAAAACCTAAAAACTTAAGTGCCGCTTTCCTCCTTGAGCCACAAGTCAAAAGACACCATACCAACTGGTGCTTTGTTTCCCACTTTCTTCACTTACGAAACACTGTGAGCTCCGAGGCATGTCAGATTCTGGCCCCAACAAATGTTGTTTGCTAACTGGCCAAATTTGGGCAAATGACCAGACCACACCAAGATATTAAAACATCTTTCTTAGTAAGTACACACTCCAAATAACTAAAACTAACAAACACTTATGCCTATACACTCCCAATAAGCACACCACACCAAGGTTTTCCAATGTTTTTATTTGCATATGGCCTATCAAAAAGGAGTTTATTATAAAGCTCCCATCTGGCTCTGAATGCTGAAAAGGAATCCCACCCCCTCTTATGGCATCCCTCAAATACCTTTTCTAGCATTTCAAAAATATACACTCTACCCTTTCAAAATATCTAGCATTTAAAATTATCTACTCAAGCATTGCAAAATAACATGTCAAGCATTTTAATTGTCACTTTCAAACACCAGTTGCAATGTTTCAAAAATCATTAACAAGGCAGTGCTCCCCTGAGCATCAGAAGCCTTACCTTTTGCCCATAAGAGACAAAGCTGAGCATGGCCTCTATGGGAAATGGGCACATTGAGGGATTTGCCACTTAGAACAGCAAGAAACGGGGGGAAGCCCCTTTTTTGCCATTAAAACTTTGGGAAGACCCCTTACCTTTCTGTAGAGCACGCAAATCCGTGCCCTCTAAGGCCACCATGATGGAACATCATGCTTCCATGCAAGATGGAAGCAGGTACCAGAGTGGTTACCACTTGGGACTCCAAACCCTCCTTTTCACACTCTCTGGGCTGCCATCGTGATGGAGGACCAGCTGGTATCAGCTTACCTGGGCACGGGATGCAGACTGACCCTGACCTCCCACCCAGAATTCGTTCAAGGGGACCACTGCTGCAAACACTTATTCCTATACACTCCCAATAAGCACACCACACCAAGGTTTTCTAATGTCTTTATTTGCATAAATGGCCTATCAAAAAAGAGTTTCTTATAAAGCTGCCATCTGGGTCTGAATGCTGAAAAGGAATCTCACCCTCTCTTATCTTATGGCATCCCTCAAATGCCTTTTCTGGCATTTCAAAAATATATACTCTACCCTTTCAAAATACCTAGCATTTAAAATTATCTACTCAACCATTACAAAATAACATGTCAAGCATTTTAATTGTCAATTTCAAACACCAGTTGCAATGTTTCAAAAATCATTAACAAGGCAGTGCTCCCCTGAGCATCAGAAGCCTTACCTTCTGCCCATAAGAGACAAAGCTGAGCAAGGCCTCTATGGGAACTGGGCACATTGATGCTTGAAAACGGGAAAGCAAAGCAGGGACTTGGTTGTTCACATGAGAGGTCAACGGATCCAGGATCAGGATCCCCCAGATAAGGGTCAGCGTCTTGAACACCCCTCAATTTAGCGGCCACTTCAAGGTTGGAACCGAACGTCTGCTGAGAGCGTCGGCCTGCAGGCTTACTGTTCCCTAAAGGTAGAAAGGGGACCACGAGGTTCAGGAAGAAAACCAATGTGGCTCACAAGTGCAGTACACAAAGTCATTGAGAGCAAAAAGAGTTCAATGCTAAAACATTGAAGTAAACAAAAAGAACTTCTGTAAGCGTAACAGAAGTAGCAATCCAACCAGAAAAGCAGCCAGGCCATAGATGGCAAAGGACGGAAAAGGATAATTAGAGAAGACACAGAGATTGCAGAGAGACTAAACGAACTCTTTGCCTCCATATTCACGGAGGAAGACACAGGATATGTGCCAGTTGCTAAGCGCATATTCTCTGAATAGTTAAACTGGACAGAGATAACCCAGGAAGAGTTCCTTGCATGTCCCAACAAACGAATGTTAACAAGTCACTGGGACCAGAAGATATTCCTCCAAGAGTCCCCAAGGAACTCAAATGCGAAAATGCCAACCTTCTAGGAAAAATGCACAATCTTTCCCCAAAATCAGGCTCTACACCCAAGGATTGGAGGGCAGCAAATGCAACACCAATCTACAAAAATGATCCAGGGCTGATCCAGGCAATCACAGACCAGCTAGCCCAACGTCGGTTCCCTGAAGGCTGATGGAAACCATCACCAAAGACAACCAGTCTGCACATGGGGGAACAAGCACCTCAGAGCAAAAACTAGCACGGCTCCTGCAAAGGTAAATCATGTCTCACAAGCTTGTTGCAATTCTTGAGAGTGTCGATAAACTTGTGGATAAAGGCAAACCGGTAGACATTGTCTGTCTGGACTTCCAGAAGGCCCCTGACCAAGTTCCACATCAAAGGCCACTGAGGAAACTTATTAGCCATGGAATAAAAGGACAGATTCTGTCCTGGATTTGTGACTGGCCCCAAGGTGAGAAAGCAGAGAGTAGCCATGAAAGGTCAATTCTCAGGGTGTGAAAAAGGGGGTGCATAGTAAAATAGCAAAGTTTCCTGATGATACTAAACCACTCAGGGTAGCAAAGACCGAAAGAGGCCACCAAGAGCTCCAGAGGGATCTCCCAGCACTGGGTGACCAGGCGACCAAGTGCTAGATGTGCTTCAATCTTAACAAGTGCAACGCAATGCACATTGGGGTGAAAAATCCCAATTATGTCTACAAACTGATGGGGTCCAAGCTTTCTGCAGCACGCCAGAAAGGGATCTTGGGATTTAGTGGGTAGTTCAATGAGGGTGTCAACCCAGCATGCAGCAGCAGAAAAAAAAATCTAATTCAATGCTGGGAATTATTAGGAAGGGAATAACAAAAAAGTCAGGAAGTGTCATTTAACCTCTTTACAAATCTATGGTGAGGCCACATTTGGAATATTGTGCACAATTCCGATCACCACGCCTCAAAAAAGGACACTGTGGAACTGGAAAAGGTGCATGCAAGGGCAATCCGAATGATTAAGGGGCTGGAACAAAATCCCTTATGGAACCAGGCTGCAACATCTCGCCCTCTTCAGTCTGGAGACATGGCGTTCAAGGGGACCTGATTGAAGTACATAAAATCATGCATAGCATAGAAAGCCTGGATAAAGAAGATCTCCCTTTGCTGCTAGGCAAAAGGCTACTGTCTATAATCAGATCCGCAATGGACCGATCTCTTTGGATCTCTGTGTCCCAGAGTAGGCCGTCTGGCTCTTACCCACCAGCCGCTGTACGAAGCGTTGGAAATCGCGTATCTCCTCCTCGGGGGGAGGGTGACAGAGCAGTAGTTCCGATGGTAGGGAGCTACTAGGTAAATGGCTACTGTCTATAATCAGATCCACAACGGACCGATCTGTCTGGATCTCTGTGTCCAAGAGTAGGCCGTCTGGCCTAGCATCCATTCACAAGAGAAAGTCTTTGCTGTCCTGCAAGAAGTGACAGAAGCACTGGGGAACTGCCTGAAGGCCACGGGCTTTTATAGTCTGGTGCACCATCTGTCGCTTCCTGCAAGTAGTTTAAGATATACCCATGTGTTAGGCATTCCTTCTCGTCCCGTCTTCTGAGAACCAAGAGGCAACGGAATGCAGAGACAAGGGGCGGGACTGCTTCTGAAACAGTCCTGCCCTGGCACACACATAGATGAGGCAGAATCTACAAATCAATAAATTAAATACTTTATTACATAATTTAAGTGAACAGAATCCACAAAATAAATTCTCATCAACATGGAGAACGTAAATTCTTTTGTGCTTAGAAAAAGGTCTCTTCGTTGCTCCGCATTTCTCATACCTGAATACTTGCTGACCAGTTAGCCAAATGCTTCCCTACCAAAACAGCACCTTGACTCTCAGGGAATAAATTTAAGGATGAAACTCCTTTCCATCCCCTGAAGCTTGCCACTCATTGGGTGTTTTTCCATTGTCACTAAAAGTACCCATTAATGGGTACAAAAATGCCATTTCATACCCATTAATGGGTACTTAATGGGTACTTTTAGTGACAGTGGAAAAACACCCATTCACACAACAAAGAGGGATGAAGAAATCCGGGGGTGCAGACAGGTGTCCTCAAGACACTCTTACTTTCTACAGGGCAAGCTCCTTTAAACCTCTGCCCACAGCCACACACACACACAAACACAGAAAGGAAAATACCCTAGGAGAAAATGAGACACATATAAAGTATAAACCAGAGCAAAGAGGCTGAATTTATTTCAGAGCCTTTCCCTTGCAACCAACCCAACCCAACCCATCACCTCAAAATGAGCTTCCCTTCTAAAGGCAACCTGACTTCCCTGGTCCTTCTGTCCTTATCACGGCAAGAGGAAACAGCCATCTCCCCAACTTCTTTTCTATTCTCAGCACACTGAAGCCTCCCCTCCCACCACTGCTGTGAGAAGGTAGAAAGGCATCACCTGACCTGACTTCTCTGTGAGCTGAAGGAGAAAGGCCTTCAGTTGCCCTACTGAGCAGAAACCTCCCTTAGAGAAAGACCAAGAGGTTTCCATCACCACCATCCCAGGAAAAAGAACAGCAGTGGGAGAATGAGTAGAAGGATAGAGTCCACCCTAAGCAAAGGAGGTACTGGGAGGGGGAATGGCCTGGCCCCATTGCTCAGCCTTCCCCCGCTCTGGTTTTGTCTAGGGGAGGAGGAGGAAACCTTTCCTGGCCGCTCCCTGCGGGGACTCCAGGCATCCGAGGAAGGGCGGGAGCCCACAAGGACACCTCCAGCCCCTGCTGTGCCAGCCCCTGGCAAAGGGCGGTGGTCTTCGCTGTACCCAGCTCCGGAGCCACTGACACCATCCTCATCTGGAACAGAAACACAAAGGGAGGGAGGAAGGGGTTATAAGAAATCACATGTGTAACTACCAATAGCACAAGTCAGACCCAGAAATGCAAGGAACCAGCACATGGCACCTTGCCAGTGTTCTTTGGGGTTCACACCATGGCAGCGTGGCAGAAGATTTACTGCTCTGCTACGCATGCCAAATAAGTACCTTGCTGTAGACATTTCTCCTCATGTCAACACTCACTGAGGCTTGGAGACTCTCTGCCTCCTCAACAGGCACAACAGAAAGAGATCCTTTGTTTAACAACCCTAGCCCAATTCGCACTTGGCCTCTTAGTATGCAATTAGTTAACATCTGGCCAAGTGCATCTGCACTTGCACGAGGCATTGACAGCCTATGAAATTGTGCACCACAAGCATACTAACCCTTACTAAACAGACTGCAATCTTACTTGTTGCACCCATGCAGTGACCATCTGCACTATTTCTGGTGCAAAATGACCCCTGATGTGACTGCAGCTACACAGAGCATCACTGTCACCATGACGAGGGTGCAGCTCCATGTGCAGCCACTCACGGCACCATGATCAAATCAGTGCCACCCTGCGAAGGATCACATGCAAGACCAGACCCAGGTGAGAGTCCAGGCACTCGGGGGCTATTGTATATTAGCATTCCCTAGTGCTCATGCTAGTGCATGTTACTTTCCTCTGCCCCTTTCCTATCCAACAGACAGGAAGGCAAGTGCAGAAGCACCCCCTGACTTCAACAGTGGCTAAAGTAAATAATCATTTAAAACAGTGGTTCTCAACCTGGGGGTCGAACTACCCTTTCAGAGGGGTCGCGACCAGTCTCCTGCCACCTTTCCCTCCCTCCTCCCAGCTACTCTGCCCCGTGGTTGGGGGTCTCCACAACATGAGGAACTCCATTAACGGGTCACGGCATTAGGAAGGTTGAGAACTACTGATTTAAAAGGAAAATACCTTCCTTTTTTCAGATACTGTATGAGAAATCTCCGCTCTCCTACTAAGAACTGAGGCAGGTTTTCTGCACAGGGTTCATTAGACTTAGATCATGGAAGATGTGGCCGTTGGGCTCAAGCAGTCCAGGGAACCTGGACGAGTTCAGATATTCGCGGTGGGACAGAGTACAATTGATACTGGCACATCTGTGAGGACCTCATCCAACATCAAGGCTGCAACCAGCCCAAACAGAGTGGAATCTCCATTTCTGCTTCGCAGCCCTAACCCTAACCCAACACGCATAGCTAGAAATCCAAACTGGTACTGTGTGTTTGCAGCTGCTTCTTTGGGGACCTGGGTTCGCTGCTGTAAGAAGGTCCATGGGACTAGACAGAATTAAGTTGTGCCCCCAGCTAATTATGACTTCCCATGACAGGCAGCTATTAAGTCCCTTAGTAGGCTAGGGAAGGCACAAGTAGCTGCTGCCCATAAGGCTCTGAAACTGTCAGGCAGGGCTAGCTGCCTGCCATAATATCTGAATGTAAGATGTCTGCACTCTATGTGATTCTGTATATATGTATATAGTAGCTGCCTGTTGTTTGGAAGTGACTATTGACTCCCCGCTCCCTGCTGGCGTCGAGTGATACATTTTGGCTCCAAGTTTAAACTGGGTTTTGAAAATAGTTATTGTTCATTGGTTGAAGGCCAAACCCGCCCACCTATGAAACATATAAATGTGCTGGGCTTTCTGTTCAAAGCTGCTCCCAACAAAACCTGCCTTACCCTGAGCTGAAATAAATCACTGTTCATCTTTTCAAAGAAAGAGCCTCATGGTTATTCTTTGCCAGCCTGACAGAAACAGTGCATGAGAGGGAGTGAGGAAGTGAGGAAGTGAGGGAGGGATTCACCTGTGTCCTGGAAGTCAAGATCCTGCCCATTGCAGGCCCCCACCAGCCGAGAAGTGGTGCTGCGCAATGCTAGGATATGCCGCCGTATTGGCATACTGGGCTGAGAAATGTCCACCTCCACCTCTGGGTTGTTGATCTGGTTGACTAGCCCATCACCTGTGACATCTGGGAGGTACCTGGGGAGCCACCACAGGGAACACAATAATCCAGTAAGGTAGGAGAGAACCCATCCATTATCCAAACAATACACCACCTTCAGCTGCCCTCCAAAAATCAGCCTCAGAGAACTTTGCAGGTGGTAGATTTCAAAAATCTGCATCCCATTGTTTCAAGACTGAACAGTGCCTTTCCCAATCTCCCCCAGCCCCGACCCCACTGTGCCAAATTTCGAGTCTCCAGATCAAAATCTACATAACTTTGCCCCTCGTGACCTACCTAGCAGGAGAGCTGTCACTGCAGTAAGTTTTGAGCTGGACCCTCTGGAGTTGGATTCTTCCTTGTTTGTTTACAAATATGTTTTGAAATCTGCTACCTGCTCCAGAAGAACATGAGAGATTTCCCCAAAACTTCTAAAGACATCAGCAGAGCATCTGATCGTCCTGAGACTCCAGTGAGACCTTCTTGGTGTCCCCTGGACCACCAGGCCAATCCTGGAGTCTCCAGCTCAAACTCCATGCAACTTTGGCCCTCCTGTCCTCGCTCCTCTCTTCCATTGCTCCCTGGGATGAAAAGTTTCATAAGCATTTGAATCAAACTTAAATTTATTCCAGAAGTGTGATCTTTTATCCCAATATGTTCAAAGTTATTGGGGTTTGGCTCTATTCAGGTGGATGCTGTGGCCAGGAGTGCCTATTCCCAACTATGCTTAGTGTGTCAAATTAAGTCTCTTTTGGACAGAGATGACTCGGCCACCAATGCTCTGGTAACCTCTAGACTCGATTACTGTAATGCACTCTACATGGGGCTGCCCTTGAAGATGGCTTGGAACCTGCAGCCAGTGCAGAGTGCAGCTGTGAGGTTACTTACTGGGACAGCTGGCCGGATGCATGTCACATCAGTCTTAAAAGAGCATTTCCCCACAGCGGCCACCTGGGAGGCCACCAGACAGCACTTTGTGCCATTGTCCAACCCTGTGTTACCATTTATGCTCATAAATATGGCTGAATGGGCACTGTGCCAGTGTGAAGCATCCTAAACACCCCATGTCTACACGGTGTGGAGAATACCAGCTTTCCCTGGAAAATTCAGAAAATCCCACAGTTCCTTGAATTTGACATAACTGAGTTCTGGGCAGCCTGCACAATGCAACATCAAGATATTTCTGCCTGCCAGGCCTTTCTGTGATCATGTGCCAAAATGCAGAGAATGTCTTGCGGAGCCTTTGTCTTCCCTGAGACTCAGGTTCTTCCAGCACCTTAAGCCACCAGGTAATGCTGTCTTCCTCTAGCTCTCATGAGGCCCCCTGTCCTTACCTGCCCCGTGCCTGCCCGTTCCAGCAACTGTCCTCATTGGTGATGTCTGCAGCCACCTTCTCATCACTGCAGAGGGTGTGGGGAAGCATTACCCAGAAGCGTCGCATCAGACGCAATTTCTCTTTCACATCCGTGATCTGTGAAGGAAATAAAGAGCAGCACTAATGACATGTGGGCGTCTTGAAGAAGCCACCCCCGGCCAGCAACAGTGCTGCCTCCCATGCCTGTTCATGGCGTAACAATGCTCAAGACCTGACCACTCCCAGCACGCCCAGGTAGTGTCCAGCATGCTTATTCTTCAAAGCTCTTCAAGAAACTCTAGTGGAGGGACAGCCCAATTCTGTGGCCTGCAGACCCCGCTCTCAAGGCTACTCATGGGCTCAAACTGAGGCAAGCACCAAAAGCTGGGGCACGACAGTAAGGCAAGTGCCACTCTGTCCACAGGGAGTCCTCCACCATCCTGCTTTCACTGAGAGCAGTCCGAGTGTAGACACGCCCCCCCCAGAGAAACTTAGAACATGAAACCATAATGGAAGCCTGCTGGATTTGGCCACCTCCCTCTTGCCCCAGCCTCACCCTCTCCCAACACTCCACGATGCTTGGGGTGAATGACAAAATAATTTCGACCATGCACGCCTCTCCCATACACCGATTGCCAGTGGTTCTCCCATAAGTGCAGAAGCTTTTAAGTAACAACTATAATAAAAATTAAAGAAAATAAACCATGTTTAACATCGTACAGGGATATTGAGAAGAGAAAGAAGCCACTCTAAATGGCCCTCAAATAGGATGGTAACTTTATTAGGGGCAAGGGAAACCGTGTTTATTCTGTGAGTTTAGTTTTGCTTTCCTTTCCTTCACTTTCCCCCTCAAGAATGACCACAAGGAGCGTTTCTGCACTTGGTTTCCCATCTGTTCAACAGGAAGAGTGCGCAAGCGACTAACAAGTACTGGTGTCAAGACATCATCTCAGGTGCCACTGTGCTTGCATAGCACCTCAAATGACTCCCCTCACCGGAAATGGTGCAAATGCTCACCACTGGATGCAACAGGTAAGTTTGCAGTCATGATTGGTGAAGGCTAGGTCATGTCTGGTGCATGATTTTGTGCACCACCATTTGTTTCTGATGGGTGAACATCTGAGCAGGCAAGCTGCATTTCTAGGCTGTAAATGCCTCTTGGAAGTGCAGACACACTTGCCCAGATGTGCGTAAGGCCAAGTACAATCTGGCCTAAGGTTCAGCGCAGGTGAACAGGAGAACCTAGATCTTTCCACTGGACAGCCTGAGTAGCACCAGAAATTCTCTTCCATGTTCACCTATTTAAGAAAAACAGAACATAGGCTGCATCTACCCTCACTAGAGGCATTTTCGCACTACACGCGTTCCATTTGGAGCGGGAAGCTTAAGACAGTTCCGGACGCTTTGAGCATTCACACACAGGAGCGCCGGAACGCATGTAAACGCGTTCTGGCGCGCCTGTGTGTGAATGCTCAAAGCGTCCGGAACTGTCTTAGCCGGCAAAGGCCGGCCAGGGGCGGGGATCCGGCTGCCAACACTGCCTGCCATTGGGTGAGAGCACCCAAGGGGCGGGCAGCGCTGTCAAGCGGCTGCTCTGCGTCTTGCTGGCTGTATGGGGCCGGATCGGGCCCCGTGCAGCTGGCACGAAGATGCCCGGGCCCCCGGGCCCCCATCGCGGGGCCCGGGCCAAGGTCCCTATGGGGCAGGACCCCTTCGGAGATCGGAGCTCCTGGCTCCGGTCTCCGAAGGCTTCGCCCCGCGCCCCGATCTCGCCCATCTATGGGCTGCAGGCGCCT
The DNA here is from genome assembly GCA_023333525.1 of Aspidoscelis tigris stejnegeri. NCBI lineage: Eukaryota > Metazoa > Chordata > Lepidosauria > Squamata > Teiidae > Aspidoscelis > Aspidoscelis tigris. The sequence continues at coordinate 28,381 of JALMGA010000009.1, forward strand.
AGATGTAGGCGCCTCCAGCCCGCAGATGAGTCCCCCACCCCCCCACTCCCCGAAGCCCCCACCCCCAACCACCCTCCAAGCCCGATCTCACCCATCTTCGCTGTGTAGGCACTTACAGTGAGGCGCCTACACCGCGAAGATGATTCCCCCCCTCCCCCTTCACGTGAACTGCTTGTCCAATAGGGGGCCTCAGCGCGCCACGTGGTGTGCGCTCCCGGCATCCTCCCCTCATTCAGACACCGGACAGCGAGCAGGTAGGTCCTGCGTCGCGTGCACGCGTCCTCCCGGGGCCCCGGGGGAGGGGGAGAATCATCTTCGTGGTGTAGGCGCCTCACTGTAAGTGCCTACACCGCGAAGATGGGCGAGATCAGGCTTCGAGGGTGGTTGGGGGTGGGGGCTTCAGGGAGTGGGGGTTGGGGGGCTCATCTGCGGGGCGCCCGCACCCCACGGACCATCGCAATGGGGGCGGGGGGACCCTTGGGTGACCGGAGTGACGTGCTCCGGTCGCCCAAAGGGTTCCTCGACCCCAGCCAGCCAGGCATCGGCCTCCTGCCGCCCCGGAAACGGGCGGCAGGAGGCCGATGCTCCCAGGTCCCCGACTCCGGCAGCCGCAATGGGGCCGCCGGGGCCGTGAAGGGCCTAGCTCACCCCCTGCAGAGGGCGATCTCCTTCATTGCCGGGATGCGGGAGTGATCCCGTAGCGGCGGCGAGGCTGGAGATGGCAAGGGGTCCTACAATTCGAATCGTGGGTCCCCTCGCTGCCACCCAGCCTCGCCGCCGCTGCGCGATCACTTCCACAGCTCGGCAACGAAGGAGATAAGCCCGACCGCCATCAGCTCCTGGGCCAACTTTCGGCCCATGCAGACGGGGGAGGCGTGCCCGCGGCTGTCGGGGAGAAAAGCGTGCGCGAACGCTTCTCTCCCCGAACGCGCCGGGACGCCTCGTACGCGCCGGGATGGATGCAGAGCACTTTAAACTGCTCTGCATCTGGAACACGCGGAAGACAGCTCCGGACATGCCAGGACGCAAAGCCGGCTCCGGCAATGCGAATGCCGCGCCCGGAGCTGTCTTCCGCGCGTTCTAAAATGGCGTGTGCGAAAAGGCCTTAGGTTTCAGAAATGCTTTTTCACTGCTTCTGTGCACTGGGCTGACACTTTCCTTGTGCTGTCCACTAGAACCCCAAGTTCTCTTTCCTGGCCTGTCAGAAAGCTCAGCCCCCTCTTGGTTTATAGGTGCAACTGAGGCTCTTTGTCCCAATGGACATCACTTTACACTTGCTAACACTGAAGCGCATTTGCCACTCCATTTCACCCAGAACGTGGCCACAGATCACATCTACTGAGGCCTGAAGTTGTCTTGAGTTCTGGAGCACCTAAGTCTTCCATGGACTTCCCTGGCCAAAAAGGAGCCACCTGTAACCGGATAATCCCAGCACCACGTCTGTTTCAGCCACAAACAGACCCACTGCCAGGCAAAGAACTACTGGGCTCCCCCCACAACACTCCCCATGCATCGCCTCACTTCCACTGCCTGCCCCACAGCCCCCTTGCCCTCCTGCAATGCCCTTCTGCCACCTCTGTCACTGCCCCCCCCACTACTGCAACATCCTTACCATGTCACTCTCCTGCTGCTGTTGCTGTTGTGCTGACCCCACTATGGCCCCCTTGCTCTCCTCTGACACCCCCATCACATCACCCCATCAGCAAGCAAGCCCACCCTCCACCAGTTCATTTTCCCCCCCTTCTCCTGCAATGTCCCTCTATTGCAGCAAACAGCCCCCTTTTAGGATAAAGACTTGGGCGGGGGGGACAAGAGCAGCGGATAGCTGCGCACCGGCCAAAACAAGCCAGAAACACCCTCAATGCTGTTGGTTACTTCTCTGTCCCTCACAGGGACCAAGAGGCTATGGCAGAGAGTTTCAGTTTTTAACTCTCCTGAGTACTGTAGAGGGTTTCTGCAAAGTAACCTGGCACTTCACTAAGGGCTCGGTAAGTGTGAACACCGCTATTCTAGTAATGATCACCCGGCTGCACCAATGACCACATGTGCCACCCATTGCCATGACTGGGCAACTGGGCTATGCAGTATACAACTGCACCTGTGCTGCCTCAGTCCATGCACCCCAGCACTTCTCAGAGTATACTGGCTGCATCCTGGATGTGGCTAGGATGGCTGTGGAGTATTGATTAGCGCTCTACTGCTCTCTGGCCAGGGGACAGTCTGGCACGCACAGAGATGCTTCTGGAATGAAAGTGGCTCTGCGTGATTCATTTGCTCCATGTAAGACCATGCAGGACCAGCTTTTTCATCCATGTGCCAAAAGCCCCAAAGTGTTATCAGCAAACCTCTACTGTGGAGAGAATTTGGGACACTACAGACCAGGGCTAGAACCTCTGAGGATTTCTTCTTGCCTGGGTGTCTATGCCGCCTTCCCTGCCTAGTGCGCAACATATGCTAGCTTGCTTGTAGGATTTCACCGACCCTTCCTAAAGGACCTCAGTCCAGGCGCTCCCAGTCAGATCTGAGGGGCCACTGCTCAACAGGCACTTCCCTGACTTCACAAGGTACTCAAAATGTTCCTCTGAAATGTACATACAATGGAATGGGTGGAGCATGGAATCCTCTGCTTCCAAGTTCTTCCTGATTGCTGGTTAATCAGCACACAGAAAAATTGGATGGTCACCATTGGCCTCAACCTCCCAAATGACTGCAGAATGCAGATGTTGAAAACAGTATAGCATCTTTCCCTTGAAATGATCTCTTTGCAGGATTTCTATTTTAATTTTTTTTAAGGAACCATGTTCAGTGAAGACAAAGATCAACCCTCGATCAGGACCTCTTCTGCAAGCTTCCAAGATGGGTTCCAATATATATATATCCTCAAAGAATACTATTTTCTAGACATCAAATGCAAAATTGGCACAACATTAGACCCACCAAGCGATCCAGGTTGGTCCCTGCTGCAGTTGTTGGCCTCTCCTCAGGCAAGAAAGTGCGGAAGTGGCGTTTGGTCTCTTCTTGGGGTGCCCGTCGTGAGCGGACAGGGCGGGGACTGCCACAACTCTGGAACACCTGGCAGAGCATCAAGGACACACAAGACAGATTAATCCTCTGCTTCAAAGTTAATATGACAGACTAGTTGGGAAGGAGTGCAGAAATTTTGAATCTGTCAAACACTCAAGTCGGAATTGCTGGCCATTTTGGATCAGATTCTCAAGGGCACTTTATTTTGGGTTTCTTCATAAGCACATGAGGTGAACCAGGAGACCATCAGACTCTCCTTGAAAGACTAAGAGTCTGAAAGCTTTTCTTCCCTCTGTCCCCCCCCCCCTTCCTCCTTCATTCCCACCTTGGCCGAGGTCTGCATACTGTGCTCCTGCAAGTACATGATAGCCTCAGAAATTTTCACTCCAATGGAGTCAGCTGCCAGCTCAAAGTTAAAGGGTCCTCCAAGGCGCTCAGCCAGTTGCGTCAAAGCATCTTGGAAGAAGCCACGGAAAGGGAAAGACGGTTATAATGGGGGAAGTAATGAGAATATGCAAAGTGTCCTACAATGTAATCAAGGCAAATGACCCTTGGCAGCCCTGACTTCCATGAATTGGTCCAAATCTTTCCTAAGGGTGTGTCTCCACTGCATAGGCCCCTCTGCTGGATCAGGCTGACAACTGAGAAGCTTTGCAACTGCTCTTTCTGAGGGGTACTGAAGCCCATCCAAGCACCTAAGAGGGATACCGAATCCCCAGCTTGCACTCTCAGACTCCTTCAGCATGCCGGTTGCTATCAAGATGGGAAGATTTCAATTTCTCTCCAATGTGGTTCGAATGGCCTTTGGAGAAACAGCTGAAACCAGCCACATCTCCCAGGGAATCTCCTTGAATGACTGGTTTTCCCACTCTATTTTGCCAAGAAATACCAAGACTGTAGTGCACAGTGCCAACCATCTACCCTCTCCAGTCAGAATGACAGGGAAGCTCAGCTGGCCCAGCTCACCCAGCTTCCCTGCCAAGGAGAAAACTGACCAAGCCTCCCCCCCGCCCCCGGGCTCTGCAAGCTCTGCCATACCAGGTTCCCCTGGACATGATGTTAGAGAAGCAGGTGTCCTTCCTGGAGCTCCTCCATGCTAAGCACATGGTCCCTTCCGCCCCTCCAAAAGCCAGCCTTTCTCCTCCCCATAGAGACTCACCAAGAAAACGCTCCCACTCCGAGTCCAGTTCCGTCACACTGGCCAAACAGCCTTTCATGACATTGAGGCAGAAGCCATTGCAAGGCTTGAGGGCTGGAGTTCCTCGGCAGAGCGGGCAGTAGGAGAGGCGCATGTGGGCACGACGACACTCCCCCGTCAGCGGTGGCTGCATGGGAAAGCCAGGAAAAGAGGGAAATGTGCCCCTGTGGCACCTGCAGCAACGCCCTCCCCCAAGTCCCAGAACAGTCAGAGGCAGGGAAGGACCCAGGAGAACTGGAGGTGGACAAAGATTCTGGTCAGGTTGCTGTCACTGCAGGAACTCGCGTCCAGTGCTGGAAACACAGCGCCTGTTCAGACTTTGCCGTATTCTGGAACATATCTCAGCCCAGGGGTCTTGGTTGTCCGCATACTAATGCAGACTACAGCAAGCCTCACCTGAGGCCCGCACTAGCCTGTAGACAGCAAGCCCTTATTCCAGGATATATTCCAGAATAAAACAGAGTGAGAACAGACCAACAGTTTAACTCCTAGAGCAAAAAGGGCTTCTGGAATCTCTGCAACAGGTGGTGGATGACCAAGAATATCTCAGGCTGCTTTGTGTTTATCTCCTGTGGGGAAGTATCCTGTGGCAGGTAAGATCAGGAATGGTGGCTGGCATTCACACTGCAAGTGCTGGCCCATCCCAAATTTCATCCAGACCTACCTGACCTGCCCAAACTTCATCCAGACAATGACCAAACACACTGGGCTGTTGCTATGGCGATCAACAACATTGCACAGTCACAGAATTTGCATTCGGCAGTTTTTGCTGCTCCACGGATAGCAGCAATTGACACAGGAGGCACATACTCCACCCGGGATCTGCCTGGCCATCCTGACTGCCTAATCTGAACAGGCCCCATGTCTGGTCACTGGTCTGAACTGGCTCTCCACACTCTGGAAATATGCTTACAATGTGATGTTTGCAAACAACCCTGGTAGGGGATGTTGGGGAAGTTGACAGTCATCTGTCATTACAGCAGTTCTGAGTATGGGGACGCTGAGTATGCTATTAAGTTTCCCACAACTTGCTATGCGAGAGCCTGAATATAAAAAATTGCAGCAAGTTTGGTTTAGCCTATTTTCTGCAGGGGCTGCTGACAAATGCCCTCTGGGCAAGGCTAGGCAAACAGCAGATGGGAGGGGATAACAGTCTCCCCACTGGGGGGCTTCTCTGTGAACAAATGAAAGGTCTAAAATACACACAAACCCACCGCTTCTTTGGGACGGCAGGCAGGCAAACAGAGCATCACCTTAGGAAGACTCTGGCTTCCCCCATGTTCCCCTGACGCCCTCAGCGCTGAATGGGAAATGCCAGCCTGGGTCACACTGCCCAAGAGCAGCTCTTACCTGGACTGCCTGTGCAGCGACGTCTCGTCCAGCAGCCAAGCCCTGAACAAAAGCCCGGGCAGCAATTAAGGCCCGCGTGACCTGGAGAGGAGCAGGAAAGGAGAAGAAGAGGGATCTTAAGAGCCGGTGGGAGAGCCTCCCTTCCTAAATCCCATCACTATCCCCAACGGAAGTGGAACGATGGCTTCAGATATAAGGGAGCAGCCATTGCGCATCCTGGCATAATGATATACATCTACTGCATCTGTACAAGACTTGGTCGCATCCCCAGAGGTTCCAACACTTGCGCACCCAGACAAGCTAATCTGAATTTCTCACAGTCCTCAGCTTCCATTGCCTTCTACCTCACAGCTGAGGTCTGCTGTTTGTGAGCGGGACCCTGCCGATCAGGGCCTTATATACAGACGCCCTGAAGCTGAGGTCAGCCTGGTCTAAACTCTCTCTGTGGTTACCTGGGAGGCAGATTCTGAGAGGGGAAGGGGTCTTGAAGAGACCCTCCTCCTGTGCTCGGTTCACACCTCAAAGATCTTAGACTGAAACATCACCAGTGCTGGAGGTTTGAGGGCCAATGAGCACAATATGATGCATATCAACAATCATCACAGGGGAGCTTAGGAATACCTTCTGGGGTGTCTGCAAGCAGGTATATTTGTCTCACAATTTCAGACACAACTCACCTGCACACGGAGTTGGCGGGGACTGTCCCCAAAAGCTCGCAGACCGTCCACCTGCCGCCCCACACACTCCAGGTACCTTTCCGAGAAGCTGTACTGGGGATTGAGCAGAGGGACCATCTGTTCCAGAAGCTTAGCCCAGAAGTCGCTCAGGGCTTCGTCCAGACCAGTCCGGGTCCCCTGAAGGTGCTGGTGCAGCTCCACAAAGAGTCCCTGGAAGAGGTGGGCATGTTGCGCATAGAGGCGCCCATAAGACCGAGTGAACATGGCCTGAAGGGAGCGCTCAGCCCCAAGGAGAACCTCCCTGAAGAACTCTGCAGAGAAGAGAAGGAGGCAGAGGAAGCAGCGCGTCAGGAGACCACATCTCAGCTCCAGAAAGCTGATCATCAAAGAATGGTTCTCCCAAACCTGCCCAAAAGGCCAGTGGATAACCTTGCCAAGGAGCAGAACCTCAGGCAGCGTTTCCAGACCTCCCTCCCCAGCAGGGGAACTTAGGCGAGGCAGAATAAGCTGCAAGAAGTTGGGGCGGCAGCAGCAGCAGCACATGAGGAAGCCAAGAGCCCTGGATGCTCCCGCAAGGAGACCTTCCGAGGGCCGGACAGCAACCGATCCCTCCAGAGAGCCTGGAAGTTCCCTCACCGTGGAAGCGCCGCTGCCGGGAGCTGAGGCTGCTCAGCAGGAAGGCGGCCGCCTCCCCCGCCAGCGCCTGGAGGTCGCCCTGGCTTTGTCTGCTGAGGCGCTCCTCCGTCTCGCTGGCGCAGCAGGTGTAGTCCTGGGGGCAGACGCGGAGGTGCTCGCCTGGGGCAGAGAGGGAAGGGCGTCACTCGAAAGCCCCGTCCCGGCCGAAGAGTAAAGAAAGGCGAAAGTAGCCCCCGCGCGTCCGCTTCTCCTGCCCCACCCACGCGGAGTCCCCTGGGCTCAGCACTGGCCCGAAAAGGGCAACGGTGGCCACCGCTTCCTTCAGGACTCCGTCGCCCTCTTTGTGGTCACTCAGAGCGGCTTCGGGCGCCGAGAGAGGGACAAAGGGCAGCGCTGGCCGCCCCCGCGCCCCGACCCCCGCCGCAACTCGCCTCCTGGAAGGCAGGGGCCCCTCCCGCGGCCAGGCTTGCTCTATGTCACGGCACCGCCGAGCCTGGAGGCAGAAGACGTGCCCACACGGCTCCACAGACGCCCAGCGGGAGCTCCTGGCGCGGTGGGGCGCCTCTCCTCCCTTCCCGGGCGGCGGGGGGCAGCGGCCGAGCTCCCCGCCCACGCGTGCAACTCTCCGCTAGCGCCTCTGGAAGTTCGCGCGTGGGCGCCGTACCGGAGATGAGCGTGGGCGGCACGGCGCCAAGCGCGAAGCCGCGAGCGGCCAGCGCCTGGCGGCTCTCGGCGCAGCTCCGCGACCCGGAGGCGGCGGCAGCCCAGACCAGCGTGCCCAGGGCCACCGGCAGCGCCCACGGCGGTATCCCCATCGCGCGGTGAGCCGGGCTGCCTTGGCCCGACGGCCGGGGCAGAGAAAGGGACGCCGGCGGCGCCAGAAGTCGCATCCACGCCGCGGCGCTCCGGCTCCGGGAAGGCGTGACCCGCTCGCCCGCCCCGTCCCGCACAGAGTACAGAGACAAAGGCGGCAGAGCCCAAGCCGCGGGCGGCTCCGCCGGGCCCTAGCGCCGCCATCTGCTACCTCGCGAGCGACGACCGTGGGATGCGGGAAGCATCCGACCTGCCTGCTAGGCTCGCGGCGCCCCGTCGCTCTCCTTGCCCCGCCCAAGGCCGTTCCCCCGCCTGCGGACTGGCTGGCACCCCCGCCGCCGCTCGGAGCCCCGTCGGCCGCGGGGGGGGGGCGTTGTCGGTGCGATCCGAGAGCACTTGGGATCTTAAACGAAAGGGGTCACAGGCGAGGCTTCAAGAAAGGACCGGCTCGGAATGTGGGGAAAGGCGGAGAGTAATCAGTGCATGCTCAGAGGCATCGGCTTCTCCTGGGCTACGGTCACACCTAAGGTTTAATCCAGCTTCAGTCCACTTTCAGAGTGAGGGAACACATCAGGAAAGTGACAAGCGGTTTTCTTTCAGGGTCGGAAGGTGGACTGAGCCTGGATTAAACCTTGGGTGTGACCAAAGCCCTGGACGCATCCTGCTAGCAGCCCCGGGAGGAGCTCCGTCGCTCTTGCTTTTACTTCTCCTGCTGCTACCGCTAGAAGCAGAGCGGAGCCGGCGACCATGACCCCGCGGTCCGTCGAGGGGCGCGCGCAGAAGAGCCCTCCCCCCTTCCGCGCCCGCCATAGCGGAGGGCCCCGTTGAAGCAGCTCGCCTCACGCTCTCGGAGAGGGTCGCACGGACGGGAGGGCTGGATGCGAAACGCGTGGCAGCGAGCGAAGACTCAGCAGAAGCTGCGACTGCCCCCGCCGCCGGTGTCCGCGGAAGGAACAAGCGAGCGGTGGGCTCGGGCGGGGTCGGAGTCAGCCATTCCCCTTCGGACCAGTAGGGGTCAGTGCTGCGCCAGGGAGCAGCCGCCGCTTCGGAACGCTTCCACCCAGCCGCGTGCCTGGGCTGCGGTGGGGGAAGAAAGGAAATCGGCGTCTGGGAGCCGCGATAAGATGCGCGTCCTGCATTGGGTCGGAGCTCGTCGGCGTTGGCGACTTGCCAGCATAGACGCCCGGAGTTTCAAGGGCCGTGAAGGTCTCGGAGCAGTGTGAGAAAACTGGCCAGTCCGCCACCAGCTGGGACTTGGCTGCCTTCTGGAATATATATCTCAGGATGGGGGTCCGTTGTCCGCACGGGGTCCAGAAGGAGTCGCCTTCCATGCAGCTGGCGAGGAAGGAGCCATTTCTGAGTTGGAAACGCTTCTCCCACTGCAGATGCTCAGCCTGCGGGCACACTGGAAGGGATTTCACACTTCCCTTCTGGTCCCATGGGAGGGAAAGGTGTGCCATGAACCAGAGGCCTTTTTGCACACACGGTTTTCGAACGTGCGGAAAACACCCGGAACGCGGCATTCACATTGCCGGGGCTGCATTTGCGTCCTAGCCTGTTCCGGAGTGGTTTCCGCACGTTCGAGATGTAGAGCACTTTAAACATCAGTTCCCGCGCATACAAAGCGTCCCCGGCCGTTTGGGAAGGGAAGGATTCGCACATGCTTCCCTCTCTGACAGCTGTGGGCACGCCCCCCCCCCCCCGCCAGCATTGCCTGAAAATCAGCCGAACAACTGACGGGTGTCGCGATAATTAGGTACCCTGCCGGGCTTCGGTGACGATTACGCAGGCGCGCTGAGCCTGGTAGAGGGGAGAGGAGACCCACCGAATCGCAGGTCCCCTCTGGCATCTACCAGGCTCGGCACGCGCCACCGCAGCCCGACGATCGCCTTCTCCCGGCCAGATCAAGAGCTGGGCACCCCCCACCCCTCCCAGCCCACGATCTGCCCAGGAGGAGCCCCTTTACTCCTGCTTCCCCTTTGGAAGCGGAGTAAAAGCTACTCCCACCAGGATGGGGGGGAGGGGGGAGGGCTCTGCGCGACTTAGGCACCTGGATCAGAGGCCCCTACCCACCCACCACCCACCCCGGGGCCAGCTGCCTATGGGGCAGCGGTTGAGGGACCCCTTGGGCGACTGGAACGCATCGTTCTGGTCAGCGAAGGCTCCCCCCCGCCCCATCGTGACCCCCTGCGGGGCATAGGTGCCTGGATCAAGGCGCCTAGGCCCCGCCGCCGACACCCCACCCACCACAGGGCCCTGGGACACGCTGCGGCCGCGCACATGACCTACCTCGTTGCTGCCTCGGGTTGGAATGACCCGGGGCTGCTGGGAACGCACACCACATAGGCGTGCCACAGCCCATCATTGCACGCCCAAGTGGTGCACGTTCCCATTGGCCATGGGTCATTCCAACTTGAGGCAGCGATGAGGTAGGTCGTGCGTGCGGCCGTGGCGCATCCCCAGGCCCCAGTGTGGGGGGTGTGGGTGGCGGGGACGGGGCTCTGCGGGATTTAGCCACCTGATGGAGGTGCCTAAGCCCCACAGATCCCCCTCCCTGGCACTGGCACCCCTCACCCTGACGGGTCTAGTGGCCTGACAGGGCTGCCCGTCCCTGGGTGCTCACACCCAAGGGCAGGCAGCCTTGTGGGATGCGTCCTCGCCCCTGGCCGGCCTTTGCCGGCTAAGTAACATCGGAACACTTTAGCCATTCGCACGCAGGCGCACAGGAATGTGTTTACACGCGTTCCTGCCTGCCTGTGTGTGAATGGGTAAAGCGTCCCAAATTTACTTAGCCCAAGTGCACTACATCTGTTCCGGATGTAGTGCAAAAAAGGCCCCATCATTGACTAGCATTCATACTTGACCACAGCCCATCCGATGTGCAATTGATCACTTACCTGTGTTCAACCGCCAGGCTGCTTCTCCTCAGGGCACCACCATCTTGCATGCATCAGCACTGGCACTACGATGGCACTGACGCTTATGCAGTTGCAGCAGAGCGGATCATGTGAGTTGGCAGCGTGCTCGCGCAGCAGCTCCGGTGGCCTCCCCAACCGTCACTGGCTTGATGCTTGTCAGGTAATTCCTGTTTGCACGGGGAAAGGGCTGGTGAGCTTGTGGTGTGTGACGTCCTGCATCGCAGCTAGTTCACGATAGGTGAAGATCTGGGAAGGCTGTTTGTAGGCTGTAAGCGCCTCCTAGAAGTGTGAATGCACTTGCCCAGAAGTTCACTTTTCGTGAACTGCGGGTCAAAGTTTGAATCAGCATCAGGTGCAGGATGCCTCCAGTCAGAATATGCAGGTAATTTTAATTTCTTCAAATCAGTCAAAAAAAATTTAAAATCCAGCTGCCCCAAAGTGTTGAGGCAGCTGAATACAGTTCTAAAATCAAACCATTTTGTTTGTTTGAAAAATGCCTAGTTAACTTATTACTTACCAGGATCAATTGACACAAGGTCTATCACTACAAATTTCCTTCGTGAAGGTTTGATCCCCCTTGATCTCACAACTGACTAGACCAAAAGTTGATCCTCTCCCTTCACTGTCATTTATATAGTGAGTAATTTTATAATTAGTATATTCCAAACTGTATTTCTTTAGGCTGAAATATTTCTTTGTTATCTCCTTTGTAAAAAGTATATGTTTAAAAGTTAATGTTTGTTAATGTTCCACTACTGTAAATCTTTGTTTGTTGGTTTAACAGTTTCTTAAAATTATTGAATGCTTTCATCAAATATTGTTATTTCAGGTTAATGTTAGTTTTTTATAAAGTCAATATAGCTTTTCAAAAAAGAAATCTGCCCACAACATAGGACAAGGACCTCCAGCTTCAACTGACCGTTACACAGAATTTCTCTATATACAGAAGAACCCAAATAAGTCTCGAGTCACATTTGTGTGGGCTTGTTGTTTTTCAGCAAAAGACAGATGTGGTTTTACATTTGCTTCTTCTGGGAACAAGCTGGGAATCAAACCAATGATCTTTGCATGTGAAGCATATGACAGGGGGACATTCTGCTCCTGCTCCTCCACCCCACCAGACCCCACCAGACCAGATGCCCACAGGGCTCCATGCTGCATCTCTCTCAAGTAATTTTTTGCAGCAGCTTTTATAGTTTGCATAGGGTCAGAGTAAATAAACAGAAAAACGGAGGACTTAATCAAGTAAACTTTTGTGTTTTAAAGTAACAGAAATCACAGCACTGTCTTCGGAACAGGAATACTGTAAATGGTGGTTATCATAGAAAAAGAAATAACAAAAAAAATCATTCTCCCAGTAAAATTTTAAAATTAGAACCTCAGTAACCACACAGATCTTCCACTAACTGCTCAGGGAGACACGGTAGGAGTAAGCCCACACCACCATTTTGTGTCTTATCTACAGTGGTATTTAGATCAGACATATTATTTATTCATTATTTATTTATATTTACATTTATATGCCACCCCATACCCAAGAGTCTCTGGGCGGCTCACAACATTTAAAAACAGACATATAAAAAATTGTATCAACACTAAAACCAGAAACAACTTTAAAAATACAGCTTTAGAAGAATACAAAAATAGTTAAAAACAGCACTGATTTTCCATGGGGGAAGTGTGGGGAACATTTAACCAAAGGCCTGAGTGAAGAGGAACGTTTTAACCACCTTCCTAAATAGAAACAAAGAAGGGGCCTGATGCACCCCGAGGGGGAGACCATTCCATAACCTGGGGGCCACCACCGAGAAGGCCCTCTCCCGGGTGCCCACCTGAAGGCGGAGGGATCACCAGAAGGGCCTCCCCTCCAGATCTTAAAACACGGGCAAGTCGATATGGGAGAAGGCGCTCCTTTAGATATCTGGGGCCCAAGTCATTATGGTTCCATTGTACCGATTTTACGGTCAGCTCCTCCTGCTCTGCCCCAGCTCACTAGTTTTTGGCCTGCAACCACAAAGGGATTCTGTTTCAGTCCGGTCCTTCTCCCCAGATTTTTGTGTGCAGTTGCATACAAGCACACCAGCAATATGCTGAGAAAACGCATGAGGATCACAAGTGAGCAACCTTAGAAGTGACAGCTAGCCCACTCCATTGCAACTGGCATCAGTCTCACTGTGGAACTGGCTGAAGCCAGCTTTGCTTTTTACTGCTCTGAGTCCCGGAAGGGCTGGTTCAGTGGACTTTGCCACCATTGCTTTTCATTTGCTAACAGGGAGTGGAGGAAGAAGGAGTGAATTTTGTTGCCACACATTCACCTGGCCTCGCTTTTCTCAGGGTTGTGCAGACTTCCCTCAGCAGCAGTGCAAGGAGAAAAGTCCCTTCCCTGGTCAGTACTGAGGCAAGCAGGGTGTGGAAGATGCTAAGGGGGATGTATGGGGTACAGTGTAGCTGTGTGGATGGTTTGTTTCCCACTGCTGGAGTAACACCTGCCTTTGAAGTTACCTGTTAAGCCCAGGTACCAGACTAGCCATTACTGTTAGCTACAGGGTAGACGAGTCAGACAACCAATCTTCTGCCACATGTGAAGTCTTTGGGGAAGGACTTTAACAAAAGTTCAGGTATGAAATGTCATCCCAGTTCAAATGCTAGCAGGGTCCATGAAGATATTAAATTTCAATAGATAAATCAAAAAAGGGATAGGGAGGGGAGGTATATATTTATTAAATACAAAAGAAACGAAGGCTGTTTAGCCTCGATCTATGCTCCCAATAATAAACAAAAAGTGTTCTTTGAAAAAATGACAGTACAGTTACAAAGTTATAGGGAAGGAGAATTAATAATTCTGGGAGATTTGAATACTGAGATACTGGGAGAAGAGGAGAAACAAAGAGGCTAGATATAGAGGAAGGGAGAAGGAAGCTGGGTAAGCACCTTCCATCAAGCTCCCAGCATTGGCCCCTCCCTCCCAGCTGCCTCCAGACGGGCCATGAAGGAACCATGTTGCCTTGGGAGAGGAAGAGAGAAGGAAGCTGGGTGAGCACCTTCCATCAAGCTCCCAGCATTGGCCCCTCCCTCCCAACTGCCTCCAGACGGGCTATGAAGGAACAATCTTGCCTGTGGGGAATGGAGGAGGAAAATAAAAGTTTTTACCTTTGCAAGGACTCTGCTGCCGCCAGAGCACCCCTGTTCCCTGCCACACAATTTTCCTTTTGTATCTTGTCTCTTTAGATTGTAAGCCTGAGGGCAGGGACCTGTCTAAGATTAATATAATATTGTAACCCGCCCTGAGACCTTCGGGTATAGGGCGGGGTAGAAATACAAACAAACAAACAAACAAATAAATAATATACTGAAATGGAAGGGAATTAATGAAAAGTCTGGCTGAGACCCAAATAGATACAACTTTTACTCAGCAAGACAGAACATATATAGTTGTATCGACAGTGAAATGATTAAAAAAGCGAAGCAAAGTCATAGTAAAAAATATTAAACAACAACAACAAATGTATCAGACTACGGAACTTGCGGGAGAGAGCATCAGCCAGCAGGCTTTTGTTTCCGCTGGGTCTGTAAAGCTTGCAGATTTTTGTGATTATTGTTGCCCTTCAAGTTATTACCTCCAGCGAGATAAGCAATAGTTGAAGTCAATGTTTCGCATTCTCACACTGGGTAATCCTCTTCCGCAGGAGTTAATTGGTAGGACACTAAGGCACAAGGACAGACTTTTCACTTTTCTTGGAACCATTTGGAGTAAGGCCCTCCGCACAACAACATCCCTGGCATTGCACTCTGCAAATAAAATCTTGGTCAGGCACAGATGCTTGAGACCAGGGTCTTTAACAAAAGGCCCTATAAGACTTTCAAAAGCAGCCTGGCTCTGGTGTCCAATCAAACTTGGGGAAATTAGTCCATAATGCTTTGCCACCTTTGAGGAGTACGGTGAGATTTCAGCAAAGTCAGGAATGGACTTGTAATAGAAAGCAGCAAAGCCTAGCAAGCTCTATATTTGGCAAGTGTGAAAGGATTCCCAGTCAACCACAGCTGGAACTTTACCAAGGTCCATCTCAACGCCACCGCTGGAAATGTGGGAGCCCAGACACTCTACTTTAGGCAAACAACCCACATTTGGAAGTTGTAGCATAAAATGTGTTGTGGGTCACATGGATGGCCATATCAGAAGAAAATATTAGGCCATCAAAATAAATAATATGAAAGGTGTCAATCATGCTTTTAAGCTCATAATTAATGAAATTCTGGAAGACTGCCAGGCCTATGCTAATTGGCCATAATGTGTGTTGAAAGCAGTTTTCTATTCATTCCCCTCCCACATGTGGATGAGGAGGCACTTGTCCAGTTCTTTTGCTTGCCTCGGTATGCTCAACACATCGCTAACAAGTGGGAGTCGGTAGCAATTCTTCACACAGACTGCATTTATTGCTCCACATCTGCACTTGCCTTCCCCAGTGCCAGAGCCAGTAGGGATCGGGATGCTGCATTTGCACCTCTTCTGGTTGCTGGCAGGTCACCTGATGTACCATGCAAGCACACTGATGTAACCCGTCATGCAAGTGTGTGCGCAGCGCATCAGGGTTGCCCTGCTCAGTGTAAATGCTAGTACAATCATGGGCAACTTCACCTTTCTGGTACCCCAGAAAGGAAGGGAAGTGCAAATTTGCCCCAGATTCCCCTGGCCACAGCACAGCACAGGCATGTGGGACTGTCACTGGGGTTCTGCAATTGCCACTGTGGGAGCAGCCATTCACACTTAGCCAGGACCTGGTGAAGCGCTAGCCAACTTTCAAGTACTTTCAGTGTCCCCAACTGGGGATGCCTAAAGCATTCTCGCACTCTGCCTTCCAGTGTTGGGAGATGAACTGTGAAGTCGCCCAGGGACACTGCACACTTCCCTGTGCCATCTGCCATAAGCGCTTTGAGAGTGCAGGAGCCACCAAGTGGGATGAAGGCCTTTCACAGATTCTCATCTAACTGGCCCTGGCAAAGCCACACCTATACCACTGCTTCCGCTAGAGGAGACTTACTGGTCTCTTCTGGACTATCCCGAATACATAAGTAACATTGCCCATCAAGCTGGGCTGTGATGATGGAGAAGAGGAGAGCTGCCTCCCGCCCTTGGTGACATGGTAGCTGCCCCTATTCATCTGTATTGCAGCCAGGGAACACACTCACCCGCCCAGCTTTGATCTAGCCCTCTGTGGCACAGATTTTATTGTAGAGGGGGAGGAGGGACGTGTCTTGCAGTGCTCCTTCTCCTGCCAGGCAGATATTGTCTCTCGCTCAGAGGATCCACCAAGAGACCCCTGTGACCCTGGCAGAAGCCCTCATGCAGGGTGCCCGAAAGTGCAGCTGCCAGGTCCAGTCTCCCTAGCAAGCTGCAGTGCACAAAACTCTTACCAAATTGAGGAGGGAGAATCAGATCTGAGAACGATGTTAGAGAACCAAGATGAAAACAAGAGGAGGAAATTCAGGTGCCAAAGAATCAAATGCGTGGAATTAGGCTGCAAGCCCGACACATGAGGGTGGAGACTCTTTCTCTCCCCTCCTAGATCACAATCAGCTATGATCTTGATGCAGGAGGGATCTCTGGCTTTGACACCTGGGACCTGCAGATAGCATGCCAGTGAGTTGTAATGAGTAACGACACGGATGCACGGATGGTTGTGAAGAAGATAGAACAGGCAGTTTACTGAAACGTCTAGGGGCTTATATGCCCCTTGCAGAGGATGCGTCTGCTCAATGGGAAAATACCCAGGATGTCTATATTTGGTGAACTGGGGGAAACCAGATAGATCCAGCTTAATACAAGGATAGTGCTAAAGGAAGAGCCATATATGGTCGACAGGCAGGAGACACAAAGAAGCCTGCTGGCTGGAATGTGTTTATGCCTCTTGAGGGAGATTAGAAAGGGTCGTTTTGCCTTCCAATGCTACCCTTGCTAGTAAGTTTTACTTCTGCTGAAATGAGTAAAAATGCACCCCCACACCGGTGTATTGCGAATACTGCTGCACAGGGAGCAGAACGCTGCACCTCAAGTGTCCCAGCCCCTCCCTGTGTGGAAAGAAGAGTTAGTTTCTCCAAAGCAGTAAATCGCAGGCCACTCCTCTGGAGCATCAAAAGTCTATTTTCATAGCAGAACAAGCATCTCTCAGAAGTTTTTCTTGCAATGCCTGAGGTCCTGCTTTCAGATCCCTGTTCATCCATAGGTGTTTTTCCTACAAACCATAACAATAAGATGTTATTTCTACAACACTGAATTTCCCCTTCTTTTCCCCACACTCCCCTTGGCCAAAGAAGAGTTTAGTTTGGTTTTTCTATTTCCCCACTGTCATGGTCAGCTGGGAGGAGGAGGACTCACTTCCTCAGGTGCAGGAGGAACCTGAGGTGGTGCCAGGACCCAGTTCTGATCTCCCAGCCCCAG
The DNA here is from genome assembly GCA_023333525.1 of Aspidoscelis tigris stejnegeri. Classification (NCBI taxonomy): domain Eukaryota; kingdom Metazoa; phylum Chordata; class Lepidosauria; order Squamata; family Teiidae; genus Aspidoscelis; species Aspidoscelis tigris. The sequence continues at coordinate 45,433 of JALMGA010000009.1, forward strand.
TGGACCCTGGGGTCTAGCAGCCTAGCCTTGCCACAGCAGAAGTGCAAGACTTGGAAGACATAGAGCAGCAGAGCAGTGAGATCCCTACCTTTAAGCAGAGACAAGCAGAAAGGGAGGGTCTGAGGCATTCTAAAAGACTTACACAAAGATGCTTATTAGGCAATCAGCAGCTGTGAACAGGGACTTAGATATAAAATACCTGGCAGACGCCCAGGCCCCTCATCAGAGACTATTTGTTTTCCTTAAGAGAAGGCTGCTGTATCTGACTCCTAGACCTTTGACTGCTTGGAATTCCTAGACCTCAGAACGGACCTGCTGACCACCCTTCTGGGTGCCCTGACCTCGGACTTTGGGCTGTCTCTTGACTTCTTCTCTTTGGACTTCATTTGGGCTATGCTGCTGGAGGAACTGCCTTGGCAGCTCGCTATGTACTTTCGCCAAGCAGTCTCTTATCAGCCATGTGTTTGTGTGTGTGCTAGCAGCTTTCCAGGACACCCGCTGAGGCCCCTCTGATAGGTGCCTCTGTCTTAGAGCTAGTTCCCATTGGGACAGCCCTGGGTTGCTTCTCTGATTGGTCTCCCCAGTGGCAAGGCAGGAGCCAAATGCTGATCTGATACCAGTTTTGGATCACCTTCCAGGCATTGCTGTGCTCCCCTTCCTGCTGGTTGCCATGAGTTTTTTTCTGTATTTAATCTCTGCATGTTATGCAGCCCTTCACTAACCCAAATCCTAACCTTAACTCTAATGACGGTATGTATTGGTGCTTATTTGTATCATGCATTTGCATCCATTGCTACTTCTGGCTGCGTGTTTGGGTCTTTCTAGTGTGACATGTTAATTGCTTGTGCACTGAGCTGATGAGAGGGGCAGGAGACTGGAGTGCGAAAGTGACGAGGCCTCTGCAAGGTCTCAAGGTTGCACCATCTGCCTCTACTTGATGTGGTGATAGGGTTCTCACACAGTAATTTGGGTTTGCAATGAGGTGAAAAGATGGAAAGTTATAGGCTGCTGCTGCTGCTGCTGGAGGATAACTGTACCTTAAGGATTTTCAGTTACGCCAGTCATAATGGAAGTTTGATTATTTCTGCTAATCTCTGACTGAGTCTCACATCTGCTTCTGGATTTTCATATAAAATCTCAACAGTCTACATAAAATGCCTTTTTAAAAGTCTATGTACATAGCACCATTGTGAATGGGATACCCAGACCAGCAGATGCAGTAACTGGTGTTTTCACCCATTCTTCATTTGAATCCTAACCATTAATTTAGAAATCAGTGACATATCTGGATTTTCTTCTCTATTTCACTTAATCAACTACTAGAACAGCTCTTGCTTTTTCTCCCCATGCCATTGATTTTCGTTTGCAGGGCTGCACGTTCCGTGGTCTTCTCCATTTCTTTCTCCACAATTCCGCTGTCCCAAGGGGTAGCCACATCCATTGTGGCTGCATTGTGCTTTTCCTCAGTGCAGGGGCCAAGGCTTCAAATGTGCCAGTGCACTTTTCCAAGATCACTCCCCTCCCCATGCTGAATTCTGAGGCTTGTGAGTGCTGTGCCACTAAAAGCAGGTCGCTGCCAAGATACAGATACTTCCAGACCACAGAATTTGACTTTATAAATGGCATGTGTAGGTTGAAAATACAGGGCATTAGATCAGCTGCAGCAGATGTAGAATCCATCTTAGTTCACCAGGATTCATGTTGGGAAAGTCAAGGAAGCAGATTGTGAAATATTCTGTTTGTGTCCAAAGCAAGGGCTAGACACCTACATAAGAGCAGAGGGAGCCCAAGACAGAGAATTCCTTCAAGATGGCTTCATAGCTGTTGATATATGCTCTTGCCACCACTAAAAACACATACTATTAAAAAGCTATTTGACAGTCCAGACCAGTCTTTATTAAAGAGTAAACATCAGGAAGATTCATATCAGAATGACAGACAGATGTAGCTGCATTTTCATTGGGAAATTGTCCCAGTCTTGATAGTGTATGTATGCTCCATCAAAGAGCATGTTGGTCCATAGCATCACCTTAGTGTGAACAGGCCCTAAGTATATATATATTTATATATATTTCTTATATATATTTAGGAAGGCAGTAAAGATGCACCTCTTTGCCCTGGCCTTTGGCTGAGGTGATTATATTCTCCCCCCCCCCCCCCCAGTTACAGTCACTATGAATGCAGTATGGAGCGTACTGTTTTAAATTTGTTGAAGTTTTCAAGTGTTTTTAATCTGTATTTTGTTTTTAATGTGTATCTTGTTTTAATGTGTATCTTGTTTTTAATCTGCTTGTTAATCTGCTGTTACCCGCCCAGAGATCTTTGGGTATGGGGCGGGATAGAAATGTAAATAAGTAAATAAATAAATAAAAGTTGGGAGCCTCTGGTCTGTGCCTTTCCTTTTCCGTCTGTTGCGCCCCTCTGCTGTGGAGCAGAAGCACCATGTTGTCGAGAGCACTCACTCTTTCCAGCCCATTATAGTACCAGGTTTGTCAATTGTAGGAGGGCACAGACCCTGGAGACCAAGACCCCTCTCCTTTTCTACATTTTATTCCATACAGCCTTGCAAAGACATGGGGGAGGGAGCGTTTCTCACTTGGCCTTTTTATTTATTTATTTATTTATTTATTTATTTATTTATTTATTTATTTATTTATTTATTTATTTATTTATTTATATTTCTATCCCGCCCTATACCCAAAGGTCTCAGGGCGGGTTACAATATTATATTAATGTTAGACAGGTCCCTGCCCTCAGGCTTACAATCTAAAGAGACAAGAAACAAAAGGAAAATGGTGTGGGAGGGAACAGGGAACAGCAAAAAGCAAGCGCTTGAGATCTTCAGTTCCAATTTTTCTCTCCGTTTCTTATTGCTGAAATTTTCCTTATTCTGTTATACTAAAAATAGGGGTCCTGCCACCTGCATGTTGGTGCAGATTATAGCAGGCCCTGGGCAAGTTATACCATAGTCTGCTGCATTAGAAGAAGGAGGAAGAGGACAGGGAGAGTTGGCTTTTCTACCCCACTTTTCTCATCCATTTAGGGGGACTCAAAGTGGCTCACAAACCTTCTGTTGTTCTCCCCAAAACAGACACCCGTTGAGATACGTGAGACTGTGAGAGATCAGAAGAGAGCTGTAATCAGCCCAAGGTCACCCAGCTGGCTTCATGGAGGAGGGCGGCATCGAGCCCAGTGTTCCCAGATAAGAGTCCGGCTCCCTAACCACCAGACTGTCTAACATGCAGATAAGCGACCCCTTGTCCCAAAATTCATTCCAGAATAAGGCCAAGTGTGGAAATAGCTAGGATGCCAGAGGGCAATCAATCTTTCCCTATAACCCCCTTGTTTATTATGTTCATTATCACTCACCATGTTATTGCTACTTGTGACTAACGAGCTTCTAAGCTTTCCTGTACAGTGGTACCTTGACATACGAGTTTAATTCGTTCCGTAACCTTGCTCTTATGTCAAATCACTCGTATATCAAAGCAATTTTTCCATTAATCCATTCCAGCTCCCAAAATACCACCTCAGTTGTTTTTGTTATGTACTGTACTGTATTTACATACTCGTATCTCAAATCTTGCTCTCATCTCAAAGCAAAATATCACTCGCTCGGCGGCTTGTATCTCAAAACACTTGTATGTCAGGGCACTTGTATGTCGAGGTACCACTGTACTCATTGCCTGCAAACTTTTAGAGCCTGTATGCTTCATGTTCATGCTGCATTGAAGTGATCAGAACTCCGTCAACCTTTCTCCTAATGACAACACTTCATAGAATCATAGAATGGTAGAGTTGGAGGGGACCTCCTGGGTCATCGAGTCCAACCCCCTGCTCAAGGCAGGATCTCCTAAACCATCTCAGACAGATGGCCGTCCAGTCTCTGCTTGAAGACCTCCATCGAAGGGGAACCAACCACCTCCCGTGGCAGCCTGTTCCACTGGTTGATCACTCTTACTGTTAGAAATTTTTTCCTAACATCTAAACTAAATCTTTTCCCCTGCAGTTTCACCCCATTGTTTCTAGTCCTTCCTTGAGAGAGTGAGAACAGGGCTGATCCCTCTGCCTTGTGACAACCCTTGAGGTATTTGTAGACAGCTATCATGTCTCCTCTCAGTCTTCTTTTTGTTAGACTAAACATTCCTAGTTCCTTAAGCCGTTCCTCATAGGACATGGTTTGCAGACCGTTCACCATCTTGGTAGCTCTCCTTTGAACCTGCTCCAGCTTGTCAGCGTCTTTTTTAAACTGGGGTGACCAGAACTGGACACAGTACTCCAGATGAGGTCTGACCAAGGTAGAGTAGAGGGGGATAATAACTTCACGTGATCTGGACTCTATGCTTCTCCTAATACACCCCAGGATTGCGTTTGCCTTTTTTGCAGCTGCCTCGCACTGTTGACTCATGTTCAGTTGATGATCTACCAGGACACCCAAGTCTTTTTCACATGTGCTGCTGCTCAGCCGAATTCCTCCCATTGTATATGTGCTTTTTTCATTTTTCTTGCCCAGGTGCAGAACCTTGCATTTTTCTTTGTTAAATACCATTTTATTAGTTCAGTCAATGCACAGTTGTAAAACCAACCTCATTCACCCTGAGCCCTTTCAAATGAGCTGGGAAAGTAATTCTCCAGGCCAGTGTGTTCCAATTAATCCCATAACACCACTGGGAGGCAAAGGGCTAGAATGCACATCCAGATGCCCAACACTTTTGCTGCTTGCTTGGTGCTTTACTAAGCCCTGGCAAAGCGCAAGCGGAAGCCCCGGCAGCAGGATAACCTGGCAACAATCATACCTCTGTCACAAGCCATGTGCTTCCCCACTCCTGGGAGAGGAGCATATGCGGCATGCAGAGATGTCCCTGCCCTGCTGCTGGTATAGGCATGGAGTATTTTTGGGGGGGAGGAACTGGGGCGCTTCAAAGGCCATCTGCTGGGACTCGAGAGCAGGAGAAGGTTTCTCCTTGTCTCTGCTTGAGATGCCTGTGAGCATTTGGTGGGCCACTGTGTGCGACAGGATGCTGGACTAGATGGGCTGTGGCCTGATCCAGCAAGGCTTCTCTTATGTTCTTATGTTCTTATTTTTGAGTGTTCCATGCCTTTAAGACTCAGGGGATGTTCTGATGTCCACAGAACCGTCTGTGATGAGGATATGGCCCCGTGACATGGGGGTGGATCGCCTGGGAGCTCCCCCAGGCTTTATGAGTGAGGTGAGTGCAAAAAGGCTGAAAGTTGTTACAGTTCTTGCTAAAGTTCTGTACTCATATTCAAAGACCTGCCCACTGTGTTTCACTGAAGTCAGGCAAGAAGAATGCATTGAGGATCCTCCTTAAAGGCCTTCCATTCCCTTCCTAGATAATGCTTTTATACACAGTCTTTCGGCAATCAGGTCCTATGTGTATTTATCTATTTACCAAAGGATATCCAGGCCAAAGGCTGCACACCAACTCTTGAGCTTCAGCACTGAAGTGTGCTTGCATGACTGCCGGGCTCAGTGCAGAGATGTGTGGAGTTGTGGAGCTGAGTGACCCTCCCCATCCATCATCTGCCTTACATAAGAACTTAAGAGAAGCCTTGCTGGATCAGGCCACAGCCCATCTAGTCCAGCATCCTGTCGCACACAGTGGCCCACCAAATGCTCACGGGCATCTCAAGCAGAGACAAGGAGAAACCTTCTCCTGCTCTCGAGTCCCAGCAGATGGCCTTTGAAGCGCCCCAGATCTTGGTTCCAGGTCATGCTTTTATTGGGTAGTAGGCCACCTTTCCACCAATTTCATGAAGGTGGCTTTGCCCTAGGAGGTTGAGATGAAGTCAGTGCCTGCATTTGAGGACCCACAGCCCATGTAGTCCAGCATCCTGTCCCACACCAGTTGCTTATGAGCATCTCAGGCAGAGGACAAGGGCAAAAATTTCACCTGCTCTTGGATCCCAGCAAATGGCCTTAGAGGCATCCTGCCTGTCTCCCCAGACTGGATGATGTATCTGGGCAGCCATTCTAAGAGCCATTTATATTCCTGGCCTCCATGAACCTGTCTAACCCTTTCTTAAATCCATATAGGCTGGTTGCTGTCACCACCTTTTCTGACAGCAAATTCCAAACTTGCCCCTAGAGCCAGCACTAAGGTATATGCACAGTGCTGTCACCAGACAGCTGCGTGACGTAATATTCCACATTATGTGCCACATGGTTGTGTGGCATGTGACATGATACATCAGCACCTGTGCATAGCACATCAAGTGAGTGCACAGTGCATCACATACCCCTCCGGCACCCGGGATTGGTGTGAAGGGGCTGGCCGGAGCCTTACCAGCACTGGCATTTGGTGAATTTACATGTATGCATGACACAGGTTCACCTGCACCGAATGTCATCAACACGGTGAGCTCCTACCTTAGATGTGGATATGTGTCCAGGGACCATCATCATCTTCCTGAAGGCCAGTGCACCAGCACCAGCACCGGGACCATGCATACTCACTTGCTTTGGGGTCATCTGAGGTTCCAGCACGCTTGCATGGCAGTTTGGTTGACCCACCCAGCACCAGAGAGGAGCAAATGGGCTTTACCAGATGGACTTTATCAAGTGGGCTTTAGCAGTCAAAGTAAATCTGCATGTGGAGGATGAAATCATGCTCCACATGTAGTTTTTGGGCAGTAAACTGCAGATGCTTCGTCTGGGAGCGCACTGCACACAGGCTACATGGCCAAGTGCAGAAGGCCCCTTTTCCTTCAGTGGAGCTGCAGGCGAAACGTCCCTTGTGTTGGCAATGAAGCACTGGAATGGAAGCTTCACTTATTCATTGTTCTCCTCCCTTATGAACAGGACAGCACTGAATCCCGGCTTCCTTGTCACGCAGTGCCAGGAGCGCTTGCACCAGGCTAAGCCTCTGGCTAACCTGACCCAAAGCAGGAGGCAATCCTGCAGCGGTTGTCTCTCCCAGATGAGAACTGCCTGGTTCAGAGTGAGTGAGAAATCCTGACATGGCTTCAGGGGTCTTTACCAGTGGAACAAGGACATTCGCTTTTGGAGCGACTTTCCTGCCTCTCCCCGGCAATGGTTTTGTTATGCTCAGGGGCTTCCAAAGAATCAGCCCAACTGGGAGCAGAGGCAGCCTTTCACAGGCCAAGCACTGCTACTGGGGGTGGGGGGAGGAGCCCCTGGCTCCATCCAGATTGGATCCTTCCAGGGCGGAGGAACAGCTGAATTCTCCATCTGGTTAATCCCAGGAGTCACCAGAAAGCAGGAAACAATGGAGACCAGCTGAGGCAGAGGATGATGGCTTCCCTGATAAATGCGAGTCCTGCCCCTGGTCTCCTTGAGAGATGAGTCTGGAAAATGTGACATCAACCCCCACCCGTGAAGCCTCTGGGATAGCAGCTACCTGATACAAGTTCCCCAACTCCCTGTGAGTGACCGTGGCTGCAGAAGGGATGAAGAAAGCACATTTAAGGGGATTCTTTGGGGGAAGGAGGGAGATCCCCCAAGAGACCTTCCCACGCGGGCATAAAGGCTCATTAGACAAGGGGGGGGGGTCCGCGTGCTTGTCTGCGCGTACCTGCAGTCTCTCAAATACCGGGCCATGAAAGTAGGCGGACGCTGCCAAGACTTCAACAGGTCAAGGTGGCCATCCTGCTCCGTCCACCAAGAAAAATCCCTCCTTAGTCAGAGGGACAGCAAAGAAGGGTGGCAGGTAGAGGAGGGAGGAGACCTGGGAAGAGCCTGAGGTTGCATCTGGCTCTGTTCAGACAAGGAAAAGTCCTGCTGTTCTCCTTTCCAGCACCGGGGGTGGGGTGGAGCCCGGGGGAGGCGGGGAATCGCATTCCTCCCTATTCCACGCTTGCAAAAGGAACCATCCGGGCTTTCCTTGGTGGTTTCTAGGGGGTCTCCACGGGGGTCGTGGAGCCTTCCAAACCAGCGGAGGGAAAGGAACCCTCGTGGCCCTTCCATATCAGATGGACGGAGTTGCTGGTCCCCCGACCGTAGGTGCTTTCAGGCTTCGAGAACAGGACAATCCGCATGAGACAAAGCCGCCGCCACCGCCGCCGCCGCCCGCAGGGGAATCGGCTAAAGCGAAGGAACCCCAACCCGCCCCCCATGCTCCCTAGGCAGACGCTGCTCTCCAACCCGCATTCCCGCTGTCTGAAAGAGGAGTCCGACTCCGCTGGGCGGGTCGACCTGTCCATATATTGTCCCTTCCTTGTCGAGACCGAGCGGACGGAGCTCATTCTGCAAAGCGGCAAAGGGACGGTCTCCGCTCGCGAGGAAGCAGGGAGGGTGCTCTCGAAGCCTCTGGACTCCAGCTCCCGACAGCCTCTGCAGGCCAGGCGTCCTGGGGACGGATGGTAGCTGGAGTCCTGCTATAGCGTCCCAGCAGAGTCTTCCACGAGCCCCCCGGGAGCGACAAGAGAACCTGGGTCCCTTCTGCTTGGCCCTTCTGGCACCGCACCCAGGGAGGACGCAGGAGAAGCACGAGGCGCTGCAGACGGAGGTGGGAACCCCGAGTAGGATCGGCGGCTGTCAGATCGAACCCCTCGCCTTCCTTCAGGAGCCCTCAGCTTGGTGGCGGTGGTCGCCAAGGCTTCTCCCAAGGGCATCCCCAGGAAATCCTGGATAAAACGGCCCTTTGCAGGCCAGCAAGGGACGGAGGCGGAGGGGCATCCCCTGGGCTCCGGTGGAGGCAGAGGAAGAATCGGTCAGCAGGTGGCCTGCAGGATGGACGGCTCGCCGCTCCGCCTTCCACCTCCAGCTGGCGGGAAGCGACCACCCACCTATCAGCAAACCAAGAGGTGGAACACAGGAAGAGCACTGCGTGAGGCCACAGGCAGAAGGGAAAAGCCCCGCATCACCGGCACTTGGCCACAGACCTCCCGCCCCTTCTTCCGAGGCTGGTATTACCACCAACCCCGTTACAAAATGTGGGCCCGTGCACGGGCAGCCCAGGCAGTTCGATTTGCTCAGAGACCCTTTCGTGCCCCGTTGCACGGTGAGCCTGGAGCTCTCGAATTCCGGATTCGGGGGGGGGGGGGAAAGCCCACGGGAGCCAATTCCCCTCCCTCGCTTGGCGGCAGACGGAGGAGGACCGAAGCGGCTGCCACCAGCCGAGCGCCAGAGGCTGCGAGAGGCAATAAAGGCCCGCGGCACGGAGAAGGAGGAGGCGAGTAGACTTTTCTACCCCGCTTTCACCTCCCATTTAATGGGACTCAAAGCGGCTGACAAACTTTCTGTTCTTCTCCCCACCACAGACACCCCGTGAGGTAGGTAGGGCTGTGAGAGCTCGGAAGAGAGCTGTGACTAGCCCAAGGTCATCCAGCTGGCTTCACGGAGAAGTGTGGAATGAGACCCCGTGACTGCTCCCTAGCCACTAGACCAAAGGGGGCGCTGTTTGGCTGTGGGGTGGAAGGCCGAGTGCGGGGGCCCTTAGAGGAAAGGGGCGCCTGGGTTTTGAGCTGGCCGTATCCGAAGGTCTTGAGCAACTCGGACTGGGCTCCGCGCTTCGGGCTGTCCTTGAGGTGGGCGAGATTAAGCTTTTCCCGCCTGCGGCCTTTGCAGCCTTCTCGCCTCACGTTCATCAGATCCTCCGAGCCCTGCGCTCTCCCGTCCTTTCGTTACCCCGCTAAGGCAGAGGCAACTGGTTGGCCGAACACAGAGGCCGCTCTTGGTCCGTCACAGCGGGACACGCACTCCGCTTCTGCACTCCCTGCGGCTCTTCTCAAAGGGGGGAGCGCAAGAGCCAAGGGGGCCTCTCCAAGCCGAATGGATTCCTGTGGTCCTGATGGGGCTTGGTGCTGAACCAAAGCAAATGCCTGCGTGTGGACGCAAAGCAGGGAGGCCGCGCCCCGTGTTATCCACGGACCCGCCCTGGTTCTCACTTAGCTGCCCCGTTGGAGCGGGAACCGGGTGCCGGATGCAGCATACAGAAGCTAAAAACTCTCCCCGCCAGGACTGGCTTCAAGGCGGCAGATGTGGAGTTTTAACTTCTGCCCGTTATGGGACTCGCCTGGCGCACCAAGGCCATTTTCACAGCCTCCGAGGCCTCTCATGGGGCGGGGAGCGGGGCTAATAGCGCTACCTGGCCGCCAACTTCGGTTCTGGGTGGCCGAGGGGAGCCGCCTCCACTGGGCCCTGGGCCCAGGCGCTGCACCCAGACGCGCCTCAAGCCGGGCTTCAGCTGCCTTCCGAGGGCTGCCCGCCCGGCAAAACACACCCCGCTTGCAGAAGAGCAACGGGCAGGTCGCGTTATCCGCAGCAGCGCAGCCGCCGGCGCCCGCGTCTCTTTGCTCTAGACAAGGAGTCGGGGCCGGGGGCGCAACGAGGGCCTCTGCTGCAGAGGTTCGCAGCTTAGCCTTCCCTTGCAGGCTGGTGGGTCCTGGAGACGGCGATTCCGCGGGCGGCGGGGGCGGGGGGGAGGGAGCCGAAGGGCCTCAGACTTCCCCGCCTTGGGGCTCGGGTTTCTGGCCTGGAGAGAAGTGGGGGCAGAGACGACCTACGCACCGCAGCGCCGTCTTTGGGAGGCGCCTCGGGGCAGAGAAGGGCAGGAGGCGATGCAAGCCAGGAATCCTGCCGGGAGGCCGCCGCCCACCCCTGGCCGCCGCCCACGCCGGCCGGGCGCGGAACCCTCGAGCCGGCGTGTGCGTAGCAGGGACGGACTAGGCTGCGGCTGCGGCCCCAGGAGACGCCGCGGCCTTTGCAGCTGTTCCCACCACGTCAGGAACGAAATATGTCAAGCAGCAAGGAAGGGCGGGGCGGCGGCGGCCTCCTAGAGCATGTGCAGAAAGCCTGCCCGCTCTTTAGAGAGGTTTGTGGGGGCCGCGAGACCCGGCAAGCGTTGGGTGTAGGAGGAGAGGAAAGGACGGGGACTCTGATATTGCGCGCTGCAGGCAGGGGGCTTCGTGGCTTTTGGACTGGGGGGGGGGGGGTCATCAACCCGTCCGGGCTGTTCCAACTCGCTGGCGTGCCGGTGGGAAGTGGGGCGGAGAGCGAGACAAAAGGCAACTGGAGAAAAGAGGGAGGGGAGGGGAAAGTTGGGAGCAGAGGAGGGGCGAAAGGAGGGAGGGAAAAGTTGGAGAGAAGAAGAAAGGAGGCGGACAAAGAGAGCGGAGGAGAGCGACGCGGAGCAGCCCGGCCCAGGCCGCTTCTGCTGGGGGTCCCTCTGAGGGGCTCCGTCCATGGAGCTGGGACGCGCGGGTAGCCGTGAGCAACGGTGCTGAAAGACTTCCAGGTGAGGCTCTGCGTTGGCTCCTTCCTGCCCCGCTCGGCCTTTCGAAGAGAAGTTTAGGGCCAGAAGGGCGCCGTTCCCAGGAGCGCCCCGCCATCGGAGCTGGAACAGGCTGCAGGGAGTTGCTGGGCTCGGATCGGGGAGGGGTGGCCGTCTGCACGTGCCTAGAGGGCGCCTTCTCAGGTCCTTCCTCTAGTGTCTAGGATCGGATGGAGGCTGTTAAGGGGCGGGGCGGGGCCAGCTCGGGCGGGGCCCCATTTGGGCGTGAGCTTGCAAAACAGCTGGCGAGCAGCTAGTTGGCGCGGGGCGCTGACACGTGGGGGAGGCGGGCTTGGCCCTTGCCCAGCAGCAGGCAGGGTCATCCGCGGGGCAAGGGCTTCCTGGGACCCGCTGGCTGGAGCTCTGTGAGTTCCGTCGTGGTCGGACCAGCACGCAAGAGAAGGCCGTGGGCTCCCACCCCCGTGGCTTTCCAGGCCTTTCTGGCTGGCTGCAGCTTCAGTTCATTTGGGATTCCTGCCGCGCTGCTCCATCCCTCCCTTCCCTGTCTTTACCTGCCCCCTAACGAGGTCCAGCAAGCGAAAGGCAAACGCAGGGCTGGTGAGCTGCAGCTGGACATGGTCTGACTTACCTCCAGGCTTGGGCCGGGGAGCCCTCACCCTTCCAGTGGCCTTGGCAGACTGGTCCAAGGTGGGAGGCCTCCCCCTGCTGTGGCCTCCTGTGCCAGATGCTGTGGTTCACCTCAGCCCTCTTTGGCCTCCAGGTTTGATGCTGCCTCAGGCTGCCCACCCAGGCTGAGCCAACCTTGGCTTCCAGGGAGGACTCTCGGAAGCCCCAGAGGTGGCTGGGACGGTTGGAGGATAGAGAGCAGGGCGAGAGCAGCTTTGCAGGGCACCGTGACCACCTCTTTGTCTCCCGCTCTTCCCACACTGAAGGAGGATGCATGTTCAGCAGGGATCCCACTGCTGCCTGCGCCGTTGCAGCCGCTTCCGAGCGCTGTGGGTGGCTCTGGCCATTACCATGACCCTCGGCTTCGCCATCCAGCTCCTAGGCGTCTCCTTTCAAAAGAGGTAACTCCTTCCCCATCTTTTCTGAGCAGGAGGCTAAGCAGGATCCGGCCCTTATGCTGGGGTCCACAGGGAAGGCTGGGTGCTCTGGGCTAGAGCAATGTCCCCAGGAAGGCTGCAGCACACCAAGGCTGCATGACTCTGCACCTGGCAATGTTTGGGGGGCCCAGGCCCACAGGCCCACGGAGGAGCTGCTCGTACAGTGTGGGAAGCTGCAGAGGGAGACACACACACCCCACCCTGTCCAATGTTTCATTTTTTGTCTTCCCTCCACCCAGGGCTTCCTTGACCCAGTTGCTCCCAACCTTTCGGCTGCCCCCTGTACAGGCCAAGGATGCAGGTGCGGAAGAGGCCCCCCGGCACCCAACGCCCCCCTGCCGGCCACAGCAGCACCTGGTCTTCCTGAAGACGCACAAGACTGGGAGCAGCACCATCGTCAACATTCTGCACCGCTTCGGGGAAGCTCAGCACCTGCGCTTTGCTCTCCCTGCCCGCTACCAGTTTAGCTACCCCAACCTCTTCCAGGCCCGGCGGGTCAAGGGGTGGCACCCCCGAGGGCATCGCTTTGACATCCTTTGCCATCACATGAGGTTCAACTTGCCTGAGGTGCAGCAGGACAGGGAATTGGGGTGGGACAGTGGGGGCAGATGGGGAGGGGAGGCGCAATCTAATAAACGGGTAGAATATGGGGGCAGGAATGCTGCTTCTGGTCAGGGGCAAAACCTGGGAGAATCCCATCTCAGTGAAGCCTTTTGGTGATGGGACAGATGGGATCCAAAAGCCACTTTGGCAACCAAATCCTACACACTCTTGTGGTTAGCCTGGCAGCAGCACTGGCCTTGTTCTCCTTGGCACCCATGTGCAAGCTAACCTGGATAGGTTCAAGTTAAGGCTCACCAATCATGGGCCTGATGAGGGTGCTGGGGCCTTCTGGCAGAGGAGAAGGGGTGCCAGTCCACAAATAGCCGCTCTGAAGCTTGTAAAAGAGCCTGAAACCCAGATCCAAATAAAGGATAATGCTTTCCACTTCAGAAAGAAAAAGGAAGGACATTTAGGCACAGGGGGAAGGACAAAGAGAAATGTCTGTGAGCCTGCAGAGCAAAGGTCCATCTGGCTTGAAAGTGTCCAGTGCCTACAGGTGATGCCCAGTTCCAGGTGCCTTAGAATGGCTGTGCAGGAACGGTGCCTGGAGATGCTATGAAAAGAGAGAGAGAGAATGTTTCCTTCACCAGGTAGAATGAATGATAAGAATGTCAAGGCCGCATGGGCTGAAAGCATAACAGTGGATTTAGAAAGCTCCCTTTGCAGCACTCCTAGCCAGTCTAGTCTAGTGGTTTGGGAGCTGGACTCTTATCTGGGAATACCGGGTTTGCGTCCACTCTCCTCCTTGAAGCCAGCTGGGTGACCTTGGGCTAGTCACAGCTCTCTTCCGAGCTCTCACAGCCCCACCCACCTCACATGGTGTTCTGTTGTGGGGAGAAGAGCATTTTGAGTGAGAAAAGGGGGGTAGAAAAGCCAATTTTTTCCCTCCTCATTCTTCTCCACCCTCTAGAGTTAATTGTTCCCATACAAGATTAAATCCAAATTCAGTCCATTTTTGATAGCATCCATTCTCGTTTAATTTTTTGTTCCTGGACTTTATGAGGATTAAATCACTAGAATCTGCAGAAAAAAAGTCCTTGAAAAAACTGTTCTCAGTCCCATTTTTGCAGCTAGTGGACTGTTCTCATTTTTTCCCCCAATGGGAACAGTCCTGGACTATTTGGGGACATCTGCCTTTTGCCCCCCCACCCATATCCTTCTGGCCAATGCTTGCTGCTGCTGTCAGCGCGGCATTAGATGGGTGGGATTTCACATCTGGGAAGGCCCGCCCCCTGCCCTTGCTGTCCCTGACCCTATTTTAAGGGGATCAAAAGTGCTGTTAAATAAAGGATGCTAAAACACGAGATAAAACCACCAATCGCCAAGCACGATCTTGGCTCGGTTTTGGGGTTGTTTTGCGCATGAGCGCTGCACCATTTTACTGGGCTCTTCACTGGTGGGAAAGTGCAGTCCTGCACAAAAGTCCCCCTAAAGCCAACAGCCACCCTCAGTCAGGGGACAGAAGAGTTGGGCTTCTCCGGCCACAGCCACTCCGCCATTCCCAGGATGGGGAGTTCCAGGCGGAAAAACAACTTCTGCTGGCTTTTTTCTGCCATCCCAATCATAGGCGGCACAGCGGTGGGTGGGTGTGATCCAAGGGGGGGCAGGTCAAGCTTGTTCTCTATCAGGGAGAGGAGTGGGAGGATCAAAGGACAAGGGGTAGAGAGGAAAGGACCCTGTTCCTCCATGCTGGGGATTTGTGCGGTTTGAGTGGGAACTGCAGTATATGAATTGAGTCCATGTTATTGTCAAGGAAATGGGAACAGCCAGAATGCGCACTCGGTTCTGAATCCGGATTAAAATAGTCAAGTGGAAATGTGACCTCAGATGCCTTCTGTTCCGTACATTCCCTGGATTCACTTTTCTCTCTCCCTCTCCAGGTCCAGAAAGTGATGCATCCCGACAGCTTCTACTTCTCCATCGTGCGGGACCCGGTTTCCCTGGCCGAATCAGCCTTTTCCTACTACCGGGGTGTGGTTCCTGCTTTCCGGCGGGTCAGTTCCTTGTCTGAGTTCCTGGCCTCACCGCAGCGCTTCTACCAACCGGGTGAGCGCGGCAACCACTACGCTCGCAACCTGCTGTGGTTTGACTTTGGGCTAAATCCCCCTTCTAGCCAGGGCCTGGTACCTATCAGGGCTGCCCTGGCAAGGCTGGAGCACATCTTCCACCTTGTGCTGTTGACGGAGCACATGGACGAGTCCCTAATCCTGCTGCGAGATGCCCTCTGCTGGGGCCTGGGGGATGTGGTGGCTTTCCAGCACAACCTGCGCAGCCCAGGAGCAGTGCTCACCCTGGGGCCCATGGATGCCGCTCGGCTCCGGGCGTGGAACAACCTGGACTGGCTCCTCTACACGCACTTCAATCGCACTTTCTGGGCGCGTGTCGAGCGCTTTGGCCGTGCCCGCATGGCTCAAGAAGTGTCCCTGCTCCGGCAGCACCGGGCACAGCTGATGAGGCGGTGCTTGCGTGGCGGTGGCCCGCTGGAGCCAGGTCGCATTGAGGATGAGCACATCCGCCCCTTCCAGTTTGGGCAAGCTCCAATCCTGGGCTACGCCTTGCAGCCTAGCTTGTCCCCTGAGGCCCAGGAGCTGTGCCAGCGCCTGGTCACTCCTGAGCTCCAGTACAAGGATCTGCTGGACGCCAAGCAATTCCCATCCCACCTGCAAGGCAATGGGTCTCGGACAGGAGGGGTGAGGTAGCTCCGAAGGAGGCCCTTCAATTGGCCACAGTCAGCTAGCATGAGGAAGGCCTGACCCTCCCACTGCTTGAGGGGATCTCCGTGGAGCTGGCGTAGGGCGCTGCAGGAAAGCAGAGTTACCTACAGTATTATCAACTCTCTACAGACAGAGAGCCTTCCTCGTACGCCACCCATATACCAGAACACCAAATATCCTACCATGACAATGCCTCTCAAAGCTGGCACTCCTATGTGGCTAGAGGAGTGATTGTGTGCAGGGGACTTCCTGCACGTCACAAGCCTCACCTCAGGAAAGGTTCTGACTTGTCCTGTCAGGGTTTTGGTTCACAGTATGGTACCTCCTGGCATGCAAATGCTCCCAGGTTGTAGGGGGGGTGGGGTAGATGGGGCGAATCTGGCAGGAACTGCTTTCATGACCCACTCCTGGCACTGTGTGTTTCCTCTCACTGGGCTCAAGCTCCAGCACACACAACAGCTGCATTAACGTGCTTGATGATGAGGCTACACAGCTACTTCTGGAGAACCTCCATGTTTCGGCACATCTTGTAATCTTTACTTTCTTCCTGTTCTCCCTAGTGATTTCTAGGGTGGCAGATTTCACATTTTCTGCCATGTGCGTGGCAGTGGTGAGATGGGAGATCAGGGGCCTTTCTGCACTAGTCAACACACAGGGCACTTCCCAACAGAGCATTTGCACTGCAAGGGGCTGTTTCTGACCCAGAAACAGCTCCTTCCATGCAGGATCACACTGCGTTGACTGCATGTGGAGCACAATAAAGTGCTCTAAACGTATACCTACCTTGACCAATCTCATCTTTTCCTGTCCACTGGCAAACCCATTTCTACCTCTATGGTGCATGGAGGAGCACATGAATGATAGAATCATAGAGTTGGAAGGGACCTCTAGGGTCATAGAGTCCAACCCCCTGCTTAATGCAGGATTTCCTAAACCATCCAGACAGATGTAGGTCCAGCCTCTGCTTGAAGACCTCCAGCGAAAGAGGACCCACTACCTCCCCAGCAACCTATTCCATTGACTGATTGTCCTCACTGTCAGGAAATTTTTCCTAATGTCTAATCTGTATTGACTCCCTTGAAGTTTCATCCCATTGTTTCTAGTCCTCCCATCTTGGACAATCCATCTGCATTGTGACAGCCCTTCAGATACTTGAAGACCGCTATCATGTCTCCTCTCAGTCTTTTCTGTAGGCTAAACATTCCCAGATCCTTCAACCTTTCCTCGTAGGACATGGTTTCCAGACCACTAAGCATTTTGGTAGCCCTACTTTGCACTTCCTCTAGTTTGTCAATTTTTTTTTTTGAACTGGGGTGCCCAGAACTGGACGCAGGATTCTAGATCAGCATCCTGTCTCACACAGTGTCCCATCAATTGCCCATGGGCATCTCAAATCCCAGCAAATGGTCTTAAAAGCATCCTGCTTGTCCGTCCAACCTGAGAAATGTACTGAGGCATCCATTCTAGTAGCCTTTGATACATTTGCCATCCATAAATTTGCCTAACCCTTCCTTGAAGCCATCTAGGCTGGTAGTTGTTACCACCTCTTCCGGCAGCAAATTACATAAACCAATGACCTTCTAGGTGAAGAAATACTGGTTCTAGTGTTGTGTGATAGAGAAAAGAAATTTTCTCTATCCACCTTTTCTATACCGTCCATGATTTTATATACTTCAGGTTGGTCCCCTCTTAGACGACGTCTTTCCAGACTGAAGAGGCCTAGATGTTGCAGTCTGGTTTTGTAAGGGAGGTGTTCCAGCCCCTTAATCATTCTGGTAGTCCTTTTCTGCACCTTTTCCAGCTCCACAATATCCTTTTTGAGGTGTGGTGACCAGAGTTGTACACAATATTCCATATGTGGCCTCACCATAACTTTATAAAGAGGCAAAATGGAACTTACTTCCCATGATCTAGACTCTGTACTCCTCTTGATGCATCCTAGGAGACAGTGTTTGCCTTTTTTGCAGCTGCATCACATTGCTGACTCATGTTCATCCTGCGTTCGGCCAATACACCCAGATCCTCTTCACTTGTGCTATTACTCAGCCAGATTCCTCCCATTTTGTATTCATTTTTATCATTTTTCTTACCATGATGTAGGAGTTTGCCTTGTCCCTATTAAATATCAACCTCATCGTTTCAGCCCACTGTTCAAGCTTATCTAGACCTTTTTGAATCTAGATGTGCAAGTGAGCTTGTGCATCGCGTGACATTCCAGAGCCAGTGCGTGTGTGTGCTGCACGTGCACTGGTGCTGGCAACCGGACCAAAGATGGTGGTGCCCAGACGTGCATCCACACTTCAGGTAAGGGTCCAAATGCACGGGGGGAGGGATGGTGTATACAAGCATTCACAAGTGCTTGTACTAGCGTTCACATGTAGCCAAGTTCACAATTCCATTTGCCCGGATGGGACAAGAAGTGTGAATTTTCCCCAGGGGTCTAGTGCAATCAGGGCTAAGAGCACACCGAGAGCGATGCCCCCACATCCTCCCTCTCCTGCCACAGGCTGGCAGCACAGAGCTCACCTGTGCTTCTCAAAGAGGCACCAGGACCTTTCTTTAATGCCTCCCTGCCACTGTGGTCTAGCGGTTAGGGAGCCGGACTCTTATCTGGGAATACCGGGTTCGATTCCGCACTCCCCCACAAAGGCAGCTGGGTGACCTTGGGCTAGCCACAGCTCTCTCCTGAGCTCTCACAGCCCCACCTACCTCACAGAAGCTTTGTCAGCCGCTTTGAGTCCCCTTAAATGGGTGAGAAAAGCGGGGTAAAAAAGCCAACTCTTCTTCTTCTACTATTATTCCAAACTTGATTTTATGATGATTAGGTTCTTGGTTGTTACTTGAGATCCTAGAGCAGAGATGGATTTGATGCCCCTGGAGGTTCCTTCCAACTCCATGGTTCTATGACTGTAAGCCAAATAAACATGATATCTGTTCTTTTTGACCCTGGCTACAGGAAGGTACTGTAGAAGCTTACCTCAGTCTAGCCCAACTTTGCATTCTCTGCAGTCCTGGGACCATCTGCGTGCCTACACTTCCTTGGAGTAAATTCCGCTAAACCATTGTCTTCATGCTGAGTAAGATTAGGCAGTTGGTAGGGTCAGTCTCCCCTTGGGCATAGTTTTTCTGGGGATGCGCCCAGCCTTTGGCACCACCAGCTCCACTCATTTCCAGAGCAATCTAATGGGAAGAGAATGGTGCCGCTCCACTGCAGGCCAAACACAGAGATTCCACAAAAGGGAAATGTTACGGAAAGCCTGTTTCTTCTGCCCCATTTCCTGCTGTCTCCTGAGCCCTGAGGCTGAGTGCTGGCCTCTCCCTCAGGCCATACCATCTCACGTTCAGGAGGAATCAACAGCCTAGGATGGGAAAATGCTCTAGTACCAAAGTACAGGTGTTACAACCAGTGGAAGAAAAGTATTTCTGCCCGTGTGAAACACAAAAGTCCAGCTCACAACACATGTGTGTCCTCTGCTCTGCTCTCCCCCTGTCCCCTACGGCCTCTTTCTGGTGTCCATTGCTAAAGCTGCTGTTCAGGGCTGCAGCCTCAGATTGACACCCCAGCATGGAATAAGGAGGATCATTCCAATAGTTTCTGCAAGACTGTGTCCCAAAATACCTACAAAATGTTCCATTTATACTGATTATTTATAATGACGAACAAGTATATGAGGACAGAGGAACACTTATTAATAACAGTAATACATAATTAATGTATATTAAGTTTTTAACTAGGTTTGAACAAAGGCTGCCATTTTCTCCCCTAAGTCTTTGGCCGTCTGACTGTAAATCCCTCACATGGTTAGCAACTATATCATTTAACGCAAACGATTCAACATCCCTTCCAGTTTTGTAACACTGTCAGTTTTGCTGCCAAAATGTTAATTTTATTAAAGTCTTATGCTTCTTGAGAAGTGTTAAATTGTTATTAACTAGTAACAGACAGAACTCTGAGCACAAGGCAAACCTCTCTTCTAGGATTTCCCCAGTCCTGAGCGCGCCCCGCCCCCCCCCCCCCCCCGTAGCCAAAATGAGTGCAGCTCAGGCCCATTCAGACAAAGGCAGAGATACGTTTCTGGACTCCCGCAGCGTCTCCAGCACCTTGGGGTCAGATAAGGGGCCTCAGTCATGCGCGTCCGTTTTGTGGACTGCCACATAGCTTGTTTCCATCTCATTCCAGAAGCAAGGTCAAGCCAGAGTGAGTCTCCCACGTTCCCACGTGTCCAATCACAAAGTAGGTAAGCGAGGGCCCCTCCCTCTGGGCCCTCAGAATCAGCGAGGTCTCTCTCCTTGCTGGCATTTAGCAGCGCTACATAAAACGCCGCCGGTGGCCTCCGTGTTGCGGGCAGCAGCCAGTGAGGGCCCCTTCACCGCAGGGAGTGGGGCGGAAACGGAAGTCAGGGAAGGAGCCACTGCTTTTAAGGAATTGTAACCTAACTCTTCAGTTGGAGATGTATCAAGTGCTTTGCCTCTTCTCTCCGCCTGTGCGCTTCACGATGGTCTTCCAGGAGATTTCGCACCAACAGCATTTAGCCTGCAGCGAAGAACTGAGACTGCGTAAGAAAAGACTTCCTGCCGTCAGAGGCCGAACCTCAAGGAACCGAAAAGGGAAACGCGATTCTGAAAGACGCACAAAGGGAGCACGGTGGAAGGAGGAAGCATCTGAGCCACGGTCTGAATCCCTCGCCGTGGCCGGAGGCCCAGGCGACCTCTGTGTCTAGAAAGGCTTCTTACTGGCTTTGGAGCCAGCCGTCGGGCTACCTGCTCGGCTCGTCTGTGCCCCGCTGGGGATGCCGCATCTCGAGCGCGTAACACGCTTTGTGTGCTGCCGGCTGCCTCGCCGGACCTGGAACGGAGACAAATGGGCTGGTGGCGTCCCGCATAGGCGCCTCACCGGGGCCTGAGGAATTGCCGCCGAGGTGCTGACGGCGCCCCGGGCCCTGAGCGCGGGGACGCAGCTGCTGGCCGTGTTCGCCGCGAGGAGGCGCTCTGGAGCCCTTCGCCGAGGGCGTTCGGGGACTCGCCTCCAATGTCCCTCTTCTCCGCCTCACCGGGTGCTTTTAGTACGTTGGTTTAGATGTTTGTATCGGTTTTACCAGTGTGTGGGACATGGGCCCTTTCCGCACTGGGCCTTATCCTGGAATATATCTCAGGATAGGGGTCTGTTGTCCACATGTTAATGCAGGCTATGGTAGGCCTTACCTGGGGCCTTCTATAGTCTGCACTGGGATGCGGACAACAGGCTCCTATCCTGGGATATATTCAAAAACAAGGCCAAGTGCAGAAAGGCCCGAGCTTTGTGACTTTTAAATATAAACCGTGACCGGTTGAATGTAGCCACGTGCGTGCGCGCGCGCGGGCTTCCCACCCAGACGCCTCCGTTACCACCTGCCTCAGCCGTGCAGACCCCCTGGCTCTAGCGCGCTCCGTTAGGCTCCGGAGTCCCTCTGGCCCCCTTTTGTCCCGCATTTGCCCCAGGAGACACAGAGCCGCCCTTCGCCGCGCTTCTGCCATCACCTGGCCGCGACAGCGGGGGAGACCCGCCCTCCCCCCAGAAGGGACACCGGGGCTGGCGGGGCCGCGTCCAGCTGCTCGCGGGGACCCAGGCTCTGGCGACCCCGCTCAAAGCGCGCGCCTTGCCGAGCCTCCACCGGGGCGGCACGGCGCCTCCGGCTCGACCCCAAGGGAGCGGCGTGGGAAGGCGCAAAGGCGCGGGCAGGCTTCCAGGGTGAATTAGCGGCCGCAGTGGGAAGGCTCCCCGGCCTGTGTCCCTCGCCGCGCCCGGCCGCCGCTTTGCACCAAAGGCCCCCGAGCCACCCGGCGCCGCGCTTTCGCCTAAAGGCTCTCGGCCCTCGCTCCTGACTCCGGGCTGTCACAAAGCGCTCTGCACCGGCTCAGGGGCGCCCTGCACACCGCTTCCCTTCCCACAAGCATCCGCGCAGGCCCCGCCCCGCCCCCAGGTAGCTCCGCCCCTGCACCCCCCTGCACCCCGTCCCTCCCTCCCGCCGCCGAGCCGCCGCCGCCGCCATGGAGTCCCAGTGTGACTATTTCATGTACTTCCCGGCGGTGCCCTTCCCAGCGCGGGAGGTGCTGCTGGGCGAGCCGGGCCGGTACCGGGCGCTGCCGCGGCGGAACCACCTCTACTTGGGCGAGACGGTCCGTTTCCTGCTGGTGTTGCGCTGCCGGCCCGGGAGCGGCGGCTCCGGCGCGCCGAGGGGGCCTCCCTGGGGAGAGCTGGCCGGATCGCTCGCCGCCCTGGCGAGCGTCAGCCCGGGGGCCACCAGCGCCGCCGGCGGCGGCGGCAACTTGGGCGCAGGGCCGTGCCGGGACCGGGGCGGCGGCGAGGACGGCGGCGGCGCGGCGTTGGCGGCGGCGTTGGCGCCGGGCGAGCTCCAGCAGGAGGGGGGCTGCGGCGACGAGGATGATGATGAGGAGGAGGAGGGGGGCGCGGCGGCCACCCCCGGTAGCCTCTTCCGTGCCTGCCGGGCGCTGCTGACCCACGGGCCGCCGGGGAAGGCGCCCGCCGCGCCGGTAAGGACGGGCCGGGAGGGAGGGAGGGAGGGAACGGCCAGCCGGAGGCCTCTGAGCTTCTCTCCACTCTCCCGCCGCCAGGTCAGCCCCGAGGAGCCGATCGTGGCCCCCGACGAGGTCATCTTTCCCCTGGTCATCTCCCTAGACAAGCTGCCGCCCAGTACCGTCAAAGCCAAGGTGAGGGACCTGCCGGTGAAGCCGCGCGGCGAGCGGGGGGGGGGCGCCTCTTCTTTGCTGCCCATCTGCCTCCCTTCCCGCCCAGATCGTGGTGACGGTCTGGAAGAAGGACGAGGAGAAGGCCGAGGTACGCGAGCGCGGCTACCTGAGCATCCTGCAGGATCGGGCCCCGTCGCAGACTTTCCGCGAGGAGCAGGGCGCCTTTAAGGCGCAAGGTGAGCAGCCCACAGACCCCCTTCCACTCCCACCGCGGCAGAGGGAGCAACGCTGCCGCCATGCGCCCCCACCTGCCTGACACCCCCTCCTTCGCCCACAGTGAGCACCTTGCTGACAGTGCTGCCCCCACCTGAGGTCCGGTGCCAGCAGCTCAACGTCTCAGGGAGACATTTGACAGTACTGAAAGGTGAGTGAGGCTCGGGGGGGGGGGGGGAAGGTTCCAAGAAAGGCACCCCCAGGGACCAGGCTGCCTCTGTGCCCTGCATGCCCCTGTGTCAGAGACAGGGGCACGCACAGGCGCCCTAAGTGCAGCTGGGGCACCTTCCAAGGAGGGGAAGCGGTCATGGGGGGCCTTTCTCTTCCCTGCTCACGCCAGCTCTTGTTCTTTGCTTCCCCTTCCCCTCCCCCCAGTGCTGAATGCAGCTTCCCAGGAGGAGGTCTCCATCTGGGATGTGCGGATCCTTCCCAATTTCAATGCCAGCTACCTTCCCATGATGCCTGACGGGTCTGTCCTGCTCGTGGATGACATCTGGTGAGGAGAAACTCCAGCAGGATTGCGCAGGGGCCTGGCAGAGAGGATCTCCCAGCTTCGGCCATTTCCTGCTGCGGTTTTGCCCTCCATGGTGGCAAGGTGCTCTGGCCCAGTCACAGTGTGTGTGCCCCCCTGCCCGTCCTGAGAACTCGTGGGCCAGGAAGCCCCTTTGTGGGCACATTATCCTTGACACTCCAAGCCACCAGGCCTCTGGGGCGGCTAGGATGCGTTACTAGGCGCCACTGCTGTAGCGGTCTCCCCTGTGCCCAGGGCCTCAGGAAGCCTTTATAGGGAGTAGGGGCAGCTGAGGTTCTTTCTTCACTGCACGCAGGGGTCCCAAGGGGGGCACAGGCTGGATGCTCCTTCACTCAGGGAGAAACGTGGTTGACCTGGCTGGCTGAAATGCTGCCAGAGACCTCTGCTTCTGGAGACAAGATGCTGCTGGGGGGTGGAGGGCAGGAAGAGGAGCAATGCCAGTCCATGATCTATGGTCTCAACTGCTATGTCCCAGCAGAAAGGGCAGCCTACATCAAGATGTGGTGTGGCCCCAGGATGCCTTGGCAAGAGGCATTTAGAGGGCGCCAGGTGAGTCCTCGTGATAGACCCCCAAGCCTACGCAGATACAAAGCAGAAGAATGGCTAAGCTGCCTGGGAATAGTGGGGGGAGCAGGGAGAAAATCTGTCAGTATCTTGCTTGTCCTCTGCTCATCTTCTCCCTCCCTCCCTCTCATGTGTGTAGCCATCAGTCTGGCGAGGTCTCTATGGCCTCCTTTTGCCGAGTGCCGTCTGCCACCTGCACGTGCCCCTGCTCCCTTCGTGCCCTGGAGGAGCAGAACTTCCTCTTCCAGCTGCAGGCCCCTGAGCAGCCTCCAGAGAGCGCCAAGGAGGTGAGGGCTTGGGGCAGCTTGTTGGCATTTCGGGGGGGGGGATTGGGGGAAAGCCAAGGAGCAGGACTTTGGGGAAAGGCAAGCAGGACAATGGGAGGCCGGCCAGGGCCAGCAACCTGTCCCTCGTTCCTCTTCACAGGGCCTGGAAGTTCCTCTCATTGCAGTGGTCCAGTGGTCCACCCCCAAGCTGCCCTTCACCAGCAGCATCTACACCCATTACAGGTGACTGGCATTTCTGCTCTTACATGGCCAGAGGCCACCAGTGCTGGGATTGCTTGTCAGGTGACAGCCGACGAGTGGACAAGCAGTGCCAGTGAGTAGGAAAGAGCCTTGCAGGTGGCTCTGGGCAGTGGCAGCACGATTGTGTTCACAGGGCAAAGCAAAGCACCCTGGGAATTGCCTGCTCTGGTTACTTGCCCTAGGATGGCCAGTGAGCCTAACTTCCTCCTGCAGGCTCCCCTGGGAAAGGCTCTGCAGTTCCTCTCAGGACAGTATACAGCCCAGGCTGCTTCAGGCTCCGGGTTGCTCCAGCAGATAACTTGGAAACCTAGAAACTTTGTCTTCCCACCCTGCTGGAGAGACCCAGTAAGAACCCTGTGGAAGGTCTTCTCTTCACACAGATGGTTCCTATATCTTCTTTCCTGCCCAGTGTCTGAATTCACTCCCAGTCTTTATTTGTCAATGATATAGAAGAACAGGTACATAGTAAAATAGCAAAGTTTGCTGATGATACTAAATTAATCAGGATAGTAAAAACTTAAAGAGATTCCAAAGTGCTCCAGAGGGATCTCTTGGGATTGGGTGAGTGGACAACCAAGTGGCAAATGCAGTTTAATCTTAATGTGCAAAGTAATGCACGTTGGAGCAAAGAAACCTAATTATGTCTACAAACTTTCTGCAACATACCAGGGAAGGGATCTTGGGGTTCTGGTGGACAGCTCAATGAAGGTGTTAACCCAGTGCACAGCAGCGGCAAAAAAAGCTAATTCAATGCTGGGAATAATTAGGAAGGGAATAGAAAACAACTCAGCAAGTTTCATTTTGCCTCTTTATAAATCTATGGTGAGGCCACATCTGGAATATTGTGTTCAGTTCTGGTCAGCACCTCAAAAAGGACATTGTGGAACTGGAAAGGTGCAGAAAAGGGTAACCAGAATGATTAAGGGGCTGAAGCACCTTCCCTTACAAAATCAGACTGCAACATCTAGGCCTGTTCAGCCTGGAAAGACGGCATTTGTGGGGACCTGATGGAAGGATGTGAAATTGTGGATGGTATAGAAAAGGTGGATAGAGAAAATGTCTTTTCTCTGTCACACAACACTAGAACCAGGGGGCACCTATGAAGCTGATGGGTAGGAGAGTCAGATCAGACAAGGGGAAGTATTTCTTCACTCACAGGGTCTTGTCTGCTAAGGCCATTCACTATGATTTGAGAGCAGGAGGTTTGCCCTTAGGCATTTTCGCATTACACGCGTTCCAAATGGAACGCGTGTAGGACGGGAAGCTTAAGACAGCTCCGGGCGCTTTCCCCTTTCACACACAGACGCGCCAGAACGCGTGTAAACGCGTTCCGGAGCGTCTGTGTGCGAAAGGGGAAAGCGCCGAGAGCTGTCTTAGCCGGCAAACGCCGGCAAGGGACGCGGAGACAGCCGCGGAGGCAGATCGACAATCAGCTGTTTGACAAACAGCTGATTGTCAAAGCCGCACGGCGTCGGAGGCGAGCCCGCAGCTGTTCGGGAGACAGAAGCAGGCGCAAACGCTTCTCCTCCCGAACGGCTGCGGGCGGCTCGTCCGCGTTGGAACGCATGTAGAGCACTTTAAAGTGCTCTACATTTTGAACGCGGAAAAGACAGCTGCGGACACGTCGGAACGCAAGCCGCGCGCGGGCAATGCGGATGACGTGTCCGCAGCTGTCTTTTCCGCGTTCCGTTCAGCCCCGTGCGAAAACGTCTCTGGTCTTTACTTGGGATACCCATGGGCACTTGGTTGGCCACTGTGTGCAACAGGATGCTGGACTAGGCGGGCTGTGGCCTGATCCAGCAGGGCTCCTCTTATGTTCTCTTATCTTGGGTGGATGAAGGAGAACACTTTCTGAGTGTGACGAAGAAATTCTGCTTCTTCAGTGTGAACAGGAGGCCCCATTCTGACTCAAAATGTGAGCTCTTGCTCATCTTATGCTCAGTTCTGTAAGCTAGTTTGGTCTAGTGGTTAAGGAGCCAGACTCTTATCTGGGAATACCAGGTTTGATTCCACGCTCCTGGACCTTGGGCTAGTCACAGCTCTTTTCTGTGCTCTCATAGCCCCATCCACCTCACAGAGTGTTCTGCTGTTGGGAGAATAGGAAGCTTTGTCAGCCGCTTTGAGTCCCCTTAAATGGGTGAGAAAAGCGGGGTAGAAAAGCCAACTCTTCTTCTTTTGCTGCTGCTACAGCTGCTGCTTGTGGCACAGATCTCCTTGCGTAGCTATAGGGCAGAGCTGGGAACAGCTGAGGTGGATGGGAATGGATTCCTTCGTGGAAAAGCTGGGGCCTTTCTGCATTAGGCTCACTAGTTGACCCGCAGTGCCCTCCCAGACGGAGCGTCTGCACTGCAAAGAGCCGTTCTGACTCAGAAAGGGCTCCTTCCATGTAGGAATGCATTGTGGGTTAACTAAGTGTGGACCGTGATAAAAGTGCTCCACAAAGGCACTTACCTCACGCTTTTCGGATCAGTCCCTTCCTCCAGCAAGCCATCTGCACCTGCACGGTGCGTGGAGGAGTACGAGATGCAGCGCACAGGTGTGTTGGCGCATCACGTGACGTGCTAGCCGCAGTGCATGCTTGTGTCACCTTTGTCCTGGTGACAGTGAGCACACTGTGGAGCGAGCATCCAGAGGGAAGATGGCAGGAGTTCCACCCCACAGACAGTGACTTTCAGGGCAGGAGAAAGTGGAAGAACCAAGATACGACAGGATCGGGCCTTTTGGAACTGGCCACTGCATCCATGAACGGCACTTAGCAAAAGACCAAAAGGCAAAATAATGGTGGGCTTCCTGGCTGCAGTGCACCTTTGTCATACTAGCTCATGTCTACTATGGGAGGGGAAAGGCCGTGGTATTTCTGAAGGGAGGGAGGTTCCGGTGTGCCTCTTTCTTTGAAATATTAAAAGTAGAAATTTAGAGAACAAAACTCTTCTGGCCACTTCATCCTGTGCCAGGAAAGTGCTTGTAAGTCGCTTTATTTACAGCAAGGAGCCCCTTTCCTGCTTGTGGTTCAGCGGGCGCGCGTGGAGTTCTGGAGCAGAGGCCTTTCCTCTGGGTCCCAGGCCGAGGGCTTTGCACCAGCCCCCTTCCACCGCTCTGTTTTCTTGGGTGCTGCTCTTCACTGGACCCTCAAAGGACGTGTGGAAGGGCATGGGGCTCCCGCACATTTGGAGACGCCGGCCTCCTGCATGTTCCAACCCCCATCATGATTCTCATTCCCCGCAGGCTTCCAAGTGTCCGCCTGGCCCGGCCCCGGTTTGTGATGACCGCAGAATGTGAGTCGCCCATCGCTCTGCATCGCCGCTTCATGGTGACCTACACTCTCATCAACAATCTGCAGGACTTCCTGGCTGTGCGCCTGGTGTGGACACCAGAAAGTGCTGCTGCAGGTGAGCAGGGCTGGGCCTCTTGTAGCCCCAAGCAGAAGAGAAGCCCATCTCCACCTTGGTTCTGGCAGAAGCCCAGGGACACAAGGCAGGACAGGCAAGGCAATGCTCTGGTTTCCCAAGGCTGGGCCTGGGGGACCTTCCAAGCCCATCAGCACTTTTATGCCTGGCTTCTCCTAAAAAAGAGGTTGTCAATTTAACATCATAGAATCATTTTTAAAAGCTGCAGGTGGAGAAAGGGACAAAGTTGCCATGGTTCCCATGGAGGCAGCCTGGTAAAACAAAGTGGGATCTTGAAGGCTGAATGCCCAGGTCAGCTTGCTCCCAGTAGAACATGGTGTGTCTGTCCCCTTCTGGCTGCCTCAGGCAAGAAGCTCTCCTCTGAAGAACGAAGGGCCATCCAGGATGCGCAGGACGCCCTCGTCTGCCACACACCCCTCAACAACCTGGGCTTTTCCCGCAAGGGCAGTGCCCGCACATTCCGTGTCACGTTCCAGGCTCTGCGTGCCGGCTTGTATGAGGTAAAGCAAGTATATATGCAGACACTGGGTCAGCCTTCAGGGAGGCCTTTGGATCTGGGGGTGGAGGCAGGAGGGCAACATGCAACCAGCTTGGACTTCCTGCTTCCAGCACAAATGATCCAAGCCCCATCAAGAGAGCTCCAGTTCCAAGTCCTCGAGGGCCGCACCACCCAGATGCACAGCTGCATCACAGGCCATGGGGTGCTAAAGCTGAGGCCTTTGGTATGCAATTAGGACAGCTCTGGTATCTGTACCAAAGGCCTAAGTGCAGATAAGTCTCTGGTGTAGACCAGTATGCTGTCCATGGGGAGCTTCCAGGCGCTGGTCACTGTAGCAGCAACTCAGCTACAGGTTGCAGAGCCAAATGTTCTCAAGCAGCTGTATCCCGTGGGCTCCTCAGCAAGGACCTCAGCCTCTCCAGCCCCGTTGCCCCCCCCACCCCTCCGGCATCACTGCCAAGAATGCAGAATGCCTCACTTCTCCCACAGGTTTCCCAGCACATGAAACTGAAGCTGCAGTTCACAGCAAGCATCTCCAACCCCCCGCCTGAGGCCCGGCCAGTGTCCCGCAAGAGCAGCCCGAGCAGCCCTGCCGTCCGAGAACTGGTGGAACGTCATCAGGCCAGTCTGGGCCGGTCTCAGAGTTTTTCTCACCAGCAGCCAGCAAGGGGGCACCTCATGCGGTGCGTGCTCTCGGGAGGTCTCCTGATCCTGCTCCATAGGAAAGGGATGGCTGGGCAGGTTCTTGCAGCTGCCCAACTCAGATGTCTTTCTGTTTGTTCCTCTAAACAGGTCTGGCAGCGTAATGGAGCGCCGCGCCATCACTCCCCCTGTTGGGTCACCTGTAGGTCGCCCCCTTTACCTGCCACCTGAAAAAGCAGCTCTTTCTCTTGATAAAATTGCCAAACGGGAATGCAAGGTGCTTGTGATTGCGCCTGTCACATGAGCAGCAAACAACTCTTTCCCCTTCATCCCCCAGAAGGAGAAGTGCAGCATCCCACCTGCAGCAGAACTCGCTTCCCCCACCACTTGGAAATGCCCTGGGCTGCTGCCGTTTTTTTCCTTATGACCTCCCAGCATGTGTTCCCTCACCTCTTCCTTCTAGTGTACGCTGGGGAAAAGTCTCTCTCCTATATCCAGAGCACCCCCTGCCCCAAATACTATAAGGACCAGCCACCCAGTTGTGTGCCATCTGCCTCCTCCTATCTTGACCCTTGTTTACTCTCGAGCCTGCTTTGAGCAGGTGGGAACATGCAGGAGATACTGGTAATCTCCTCCACTTTGCCTAGGTCCTGAAGTCACATGATGCGGAAGGGCTTTCCCGCTCTTCCCCACGTGGGAACCCCAGGACGAACCTCTCCTTGTGCTGGACTACTATTCTGCCCCTGCTGGTAGAGGGCACCCAAGCTGCTGCAGAGCTCGCTTCCTCCCTCCCTCCCTCCTGCTGGACTGTGCCACTCTGTGGGGCTGGGTGGGGAAACGCTGTGAGATCCGTCCCTCCATCGTCACAACTGGACTCTGGCCAGCCACTGGAGGCCGGGAGGGGGGGTGTCTCCCTTTGAGCCCTTCCTGTCATCTCAGGCCAAAGTGCACTTTATTTTTCATTATTTATATATTTTTTAATTTGCCTTCAAAGCAGCTCCAGCTCTGTGTATGTTTGTGAATTAAACTGTGCTGACCAGACAATAGTCTAGTATTATATCTGCGGTGTGTCCACAATCACAAGGCAAGAGACAACCAGTAGCACGAATTTTCTTTCTCCTTTTGCTGCAGCACATAAAGACCAAGAAAGCATTCATGTCTCCTCCCTGATGGTGCTTTCATCAGCGACTCACCTATGAGGGCTACCTCTTGGGCAAGATCAAAAGCCTATGGAGTCCTGGCTATAGCTTACAATGTCTTTTATGGGCTTGAGAAAGCAACACTGGACTTGATGCCACTTCACTCTCCAAGGACCAATTTGCTCTGCAGCAGCACAGGGCAACTTGCCGTTACAGGAGCAGCAAGACGTTAAGTGACTCCTTTAGCAAGAGGTTGTGCTCTGTGTGGAGGGGGAAAACCCCACTGCTGAACCATGCCATGGTTTTAAAAAATCATACAAAAGCAACAGCTGGACATCTGAGAAGGGCAACCAAAATTGTCTGAGGTGACTTCTGCCTGGGGCCATGGGGAGCAGCAGCAACCCTCCCCCTTTTTCTGCTCACGCCCCCCCCTTCTCGCAGTGTAACCAAGCATCCTCTGATCCAGTAGGGGAAAGGCAGAGCCTTGCAACCAACAACGCTTAACTTGTGCCTCAGCTAGTTCTTCAAGAGAATCACAAGTATTAATATTTTCTTTCTGAGCTACAGGGAACACCGAGATAAAGCTTAAGTAAGAGATGGGACCCATTCTATCATTTTTCCTGCTGTGGCAGACTCTATTGCATCAAAGGCCATCCAGATGCATTCCTGCAGTGACCAGCAATCACCAAAAACCAACCATCATAAGCTGAATTCCGCAAGGCTGCATTTTTGGAGAGAAAAAAAGTTGGGTTGCATGCTTGTTTCTTTTATTACATAGCTAGAGAGGCACTCTGAGGTTTCATAAAGAACACTTTATTTCGCCTGATACAGTCAACAGCAGCAGCTTATCCAATTCAGGGCCCTAACCTTGCCTACAGCAACCCTGTAAACCACCCAGCTCCTAATCGTGGGTAAAGAGGCATTCCACAACCGGTCTTTGTGCCTGCCACTGGACTTGCAGCAATGGCAACATATCATCCCAGCTCAGACAATCACCGGCTCCCGAACACTGTTCTGCCTTTTCACCACAAACAGCTTCTGACCTGAGATGGTCACGAGGAAGGAGTGTTCCCCAAACACCACTGGAAAGGGAGAAAAAGAGAGCAACGCCCAGGCAGGCTGTCAGAACTGCAGGTGAAGTGCTCGCCTGTCTCCTGCGCTCGCTGAGGGCTGAGTAGCAAAGACCACAAGTGGCCTGGTCAGGAGACCGACAGGGTCCTTCCAAATGCACTGGGGGAGGGGGGTTGGGTTCTGTGGCTGCCCTTATCCCGGCTCCCCGCCCCCCCCCCCCCACTGGTCAGCAGCCTGGTTCTCAGAGAAGGGGAAACGATCTCGGCAGCGTTTTCTCAGGCCCCCGATGATGCATCCTGGACAAGGAAGAGGCGACGGCAGGAGCTCCCCGTGCGCCTCCCCCACAGGGCTCGGTGTCCCGCCCGGCCGCCCGCCCGCCCAGCCCCGCTCGGACAGGGAAGCGCGCCGGCCGCTCCCCCTCGCCCCCGTTCCCCGCCCGGCCGGGCTCACCTGAGATGCGTCGGAAGGGCACCACCTCCGGGCAGCGGGGCAGGCGGAAGGCGCAGGCCGTGCTCACCAGCTCCGAGATGGCCGCCGCCGCTCGCTCGTCGTTCTCCAGGTCGCCTGAGGACTGCGGGGAGACGGAGACCGTCGGGGGGGGGGGAGAGAGAGGGGAGGGGGGAGGGAGGCGCCCTGCCCCGCCCCGCCCCGCCCGGCCGCCCCCAGCAGGGAGAAGCGCGCCCGCCCCCCGCCCCGGCCGCCCCGGCCGCCCCGCACTCACGGCCAAGACCGCCCCGTCGCAGATCACGAGGTAGCCGCTCTGGTCCGGGACGCGCTCCAGGCACTGGGTCAGCGTGGCCGCCGCCGAAGCCGTCGCCGCCGCCTGAGCGGGAAGAGGAGGACGGGCGTCAGGAGGGAGACGAGAGGGCAGCCGAGCCCGGCCGCCGCCGCCGCCCGCGCTTCCCCGCTCACCATGGTGCCGCCGCCGCCGCCGCTGCCTTCACCGCCGGACCGGGGTCACCGGACACCGAAGACCGACGACAGACGGCCTCTTTGGGACAGAAGCAGCGCCGCTCTAGTCCCTAATTATCGTTGACGGAAGTTGTTTTCTTCACTTCCTTCCGGGTACCATGGTTACGTTTAACCAACTGCAAGTTCCCGCGTCGCTTGGCCCAATGACGCAGCCCCCAAAGCGCCTCCGCCTTCGTCTCCCGTGGCCGCGCAGGCGCATTGTCGCTTAACCGTCCCTTCTCGGAAAGGGGGAAAGCCCATCCGGGTCTCTGCTGCAGGAAGGAAATCCCGCCTCCTTCTCCCTCCGTCTCACGGATACTACGGAGTGCGGGACGCCGGCGGCGCTCTGTCTGCGCGGGGCGACCGGGGGAAAGTGAGGGGACGTCTCGCCGCGCCGCGACACGCGTCTGGGGGCACGTGTGGACGGAGTAGTATCTGGTTCCATGCGTGTTTCCCCATCTCAAGGGCTCTGGGACCTGGCGCCGCTCGAGGGACTCTCAGGCCGCGGTGTCCCGTCCTGGCGCGGCGGCGTCCTCCCCGCGCTGCCCGCCCGCCTTGCACGGAGACTGGGCGCCGCCGCCACCCCCTCTGGGCCGAGTTTCAGTCCGGCCAGGGCGGCGTGCAGCGCCTGCGAGTTGGGCCTGCCGGCTGCGGGTCCTGGGTGCGGGGAGCTCGTGACTCCCGTCGCTTCCGTGCTGCGGGACACTTTCGGCAGGGTGGAAGGGCCCTTTGAGATCACCCGGCCCACCGTGTTGCTCTCCAGGGAAAGCCCCTCCGGGAGAGGCTGCGCAGGCCGGGATGGGGCGGCGGCCGCTGCCCTCCAGACAATCAGCCTCGCTGTCAAATGTCCTTGCGTGGAAGGAGGTTTCTTCTGGCATTAGGCTGAAATCTGTCTCCTGATTCCCTGTGCCATCTGCCTACCTTAAGCTGTTCCTATGGTGCTTCTGTGTTCTTAAGGAACTCAAATGTGAAATTGCTGATCTAGAAAAAAAATATAATCTTTCCCTAAGATCAGACTCTGTGCCTGAAGACTGGAGGGTAGTAAATATGACACCGGTCTTCAAAGAAGGATTAAAGGGTGATCCAGGAAATGACAAACCAGTTAGTGTCGGTTCCATGTAAGGTGATGGAGACATCATTAAAGATAAAATCAGTGCCCACATTGATGAGCAAACATTGTTGAAGGAAAGTCACTATGGCTCCTGCAAAGGTAAATCATGCTTTACCTACTTGTTGGAATTCTTTGAGAGTGCCACATGGATAAAGATGAACCAGTTGATATTTTCTACCTGGACTTTCAGAAGGCTTTTGACAAAGTCCCTGATCAAAGGCTACTGAATAAACTAATCAGCCATGGAATAGGAGGCCAGGTTCTGTCCTGGATTGGAGACTGCCTTAAGGATTGGAAGTAGAGAGTAGTAATAAATGGAATTTATTCATCAATGATCTAGATGAAGGGATATATAGTAAGATAGTATATAGTATATAGTGATACTGAATTATTCAGGATAGTAAAAGCTGAAGGAGATTGTGAGGAGCTCCTGGGTTCTTTTGGCACTGGGGGAGTAGACAACCAAGTAGCAAAATTGCTTTATAAGTGCAAAGTAATGCACATCAGGGCCAAGAATCTTAATTATGTCTATAAACTGACTGGGGCTAGGCATTCTACAACACACCAGGAAAGAGGCCTTGGGATTCTGGTGGACAGCTCAATGAAGGTATCAGCCTGGTGCGCAGCAGTGGCAAAAAAAGCTAATTCAATGCTAGCAATAATTAGGAAGGGGATAGAAATCAAGTCAGCAAATGTCATTTTGCCTCTTTATAAATCTATGATGAGGCCACATTTGAAATATTGTGTGCAGTTCTGGTCAAA
Source organism: Aspidoscelis tigris stejnegeri (assembly GCA_023333525.1). Classification (NCBI taxonomy): domain Eukaryota; kingdom Metazoa; phylum Chordata; class Lepidosauria; order Squamata; family Teiidae; genus Aspidoscelis; species Aspidoscelis tigris. The sequence goes on from JALMGA010000009.1 coordinate 79,234, forward strand.
AAGGATATTGTGGAAGTGGAAAAGGTGCAGAAAACGGCAACCAGAATGATTAAGGTGCTGGAACACCTCCCTTACGAAATCAGACTGCAGTGTCTAGGCCTCTTCAGCACTGAAGATGATGTTTAAAGGGGGATCTGATTGAAGTATATAAAATCATACATGGTACAGAAAAGGTGGGTAGAGAAAAATCACACAACACTAGAACAATCAGATCAGACAAGGGGAAGTATTTCTTCACCCGGAAGATCATCAGTCTATGGAATTTGCTGTCAAAAGAGGTGGTAACAGCAACTAGCCTTGAGGCTTTAAGAAAGGGTTAGACAAATTCATAGATGACAGGTGTATCAATGGCTAGAATGGATGCTTAAGTATATCCTCCAAGCTGGGGGGAAAGGCCATTTGCTGGGATTCAAGAGCAGGTGAAGGTTTTGCCCTTGTTTTCTGCTTAAATTGCCAATAAGCAATTGGTGGGCCAGGATGCTGGACTAGATTGGCTGTGGCCTGGTTTAGCAGGGCTTCTCTTATGTTTAGACCTTGGAGCTTCTGCGAGACATAACAACTCATGAAAACACTTGGGCTGCACTTATTCCAGGTGTTTAGCAAACTCCATGCTTTCCTGCTGCATTTTCTAAAGTTTCAATGATCCAGCGGTTTGTTCTCACTTTTTTTGCCTCGCTACATCTAGGCTGTGTCTTCAGCAGTCTCTGGGTCTCCACTCTGAAAGAATGACTGGCAGAGCCTTTCACTTTCACTGTCCCAGCCTGGAATATATTCTTTATGGGATATATTTTTAGCTGTAGAAATGCAAACATTTACAAATCTATTATAATTTTTACTTTTGGGTATTATCTGTTGCAAAGTTCTGTTAAGACTGTTTGCAAAATTCTATCAGACGCTGGAATGCAAGTGTCTTAACAGAACAGGGTGATGTTGACTGTGTCATATGTTGTTCTAACCTTCCTGGTGATGGGAATAGTTTTTGGGTTTCAATCTTCCTCTATAAAACAGAAGTCTGGGTTGGTTTTACTCCTCCAGCCTGTGCAATAAAAGTGCCTCTGTCTTTAGCACCAAAAATCAGTCTAATTTTGTTTGCTTTGGCCCAGTTTAATAGCACGTTGCCATTCTCATCAGTATTTCTATAATTTCAGACAACGCGATGGCTATTGAAATGGCCAGCATATATTGTTAGATGTGGCTGGTTAGTCAGAACACACTTTGGCCATGGTGTCTATGGTAGCTTGAACATATTCACAACTGTAACATTGCCCAGTTTACATACCACTTCATGGGATGCCATTGGTTGTCAATGCCCTCACTAAGTAAGGAAGCATTCTTGCCATAGCTGTGATGATCAACATAATTGTCAAGGAACACTAATAGTCCCTCAACACTAAGTTGATGTATTCAGCTTATGTTACCAAACAATCTTGTTGGCTGGGCCCAGAAGGGCTGTGGTGCATAGTTTTGTGTCCTTATGGCTTAAAAAGCCAGGAAAATCTACTGAAGGGCCAAGGAGAAGGAGACAGAATAAAGGACTGCTTTATTTACCCAGACTGCCTAAGGGCCCCCACGATCACCATGCCCCCCGTAGGGCAGGACAGTTTTTAACAAGATCATGCCCACAAGGATGCAGAACGTCAGTAGCAGCGCCACAGCCAAGGCCGCATGAACAGCAGTGGTGATGCCAAATGCAAAGAGGAAGAGAGTGTGTTGGCAGTACCCAGCATGCCCAGAGGGCTCGTAGTCAGGCGGGTAGATAGAATAGACCCACACGTTGCCTGTTGGGGAACAGAAATATGAGGAGTCAGAGGGCTGATTGGGCATTCTGTGGCCCTTCACACCAAGTCACATCTTTAGCCCAGCTCACCCTGAATGGCCCACTGGGATTGAGTTTCAGTTCAGGCTACCTGTTAGGACTCAGTAGGGCACTTGGCTTCCCTTGGGTTAGGGTTAGAGCACTAAGCATCGACACTTGCAGCTGTTTAATGCACTCAAACTCTGCTCAGTCCTTCCCCTAGCTTACCTTAAATGCAAATGGTTGTCAGACAGGAGCCATGTCCAGATCCTGGGTGCAGGCCCTGTAACCAGGGCAGCTGTGTCATGTGAGGCGCCACATGCCCCTCCACAAACCAGGAAATGCAGGTGGCGCATCTGGAGCTAATGCATGATGCTAATGCAAGGTGGGTTAGGCCTCGAGGGTTGGGCAGTCATGGCAATTGGCTGCCCCTCGTGACTGGCAACATTCAGATCAACCAACTGACCAACGGGGGCTTTTCTAACTGAGTCTGGGGTGTCAAGGAGCAGCTTCCTACAAGCTAGCACAACACCCCCATCCATCTGGAAGTTTGTATTGGAAGCATGGTGCCACAGAAGGCCTCATCCTTGTTCAGCTGAAGGGTTGGTGCCATAGACTGAAGGGGGAGAACAGCATAGCTGTCTAGATCACTGAAGAACAGTCGTTTGCAGAGCTTTCTTGCTTGGAAACTGCCTTTTGTGCAGAATTTAGTTGCCAGGTGCCTGACACAGATGGTGGACTCTGAACAGACTGGCTTAATGCTGCCAAGCTGCACTGGATGTCAGTGAAGCAGGTGTGGCTAAGAGTGTGGGGACAAAGTCTGTGTGCCCTGGAAGAGAGAATGATAACCCCTTGCTGCTGTTCTGAGGACGAGGCGAGGAACAGCAGGAGGACTCTCCAATGCTGGAGTCCAAGTTTGTTCTTTCTCTGTGCTGATACACTTCAGTGTACAGCTGAAGACTATACTGCATTCCCTTAGCCACAGGCCTGGCCAGCTCAGGATGTCCTGGCAGTGCAAGGTGCCTATGTTCAGTTTGCATGTCTTCCTCTAGACCGTTTTTGTCCACTCGGAAGCAGGATGTTGAGCCCTTTGGTCTGATCTTGCATACAGCCAGGTGCTCTGTGTGCTCTGCTCACCTCCCAGCAAATGTTCAGAGGCTCCAGCAAGGAAAGGAGAGCCTGTCATGTTTTCTGCTGCAAGGGATAGGCCACAGGTCAGTGACAGGACCACTGACTAGAAAGCAAAGGTCACAGGCACAATTCCTGACATCTCCTTGGAAGAAGGTTGTGGCAAACCACTTTTGCATCTTCCAAGAAAAGTGCATGCATGTATTTGAACTCGCTGGAAGTCAGCCAGACTTGATTGCACCTGGAGACCCAACTGTGGAAAGGTATATGCCGTGCCTGTCCTAACAGCCTTAGTGAGAACAAGGGTATTCCTCATCCCCCCTGCTGGGTTGTAAGTGTGTGTGTGTGCTGTTTGTTTATAGCCCATCCAGTTGGTCCAGTTATGGCCACCAGACAGTGACTGAGCACCTGAACTCCTCCCGTGACTCAGAAGAAATGGAGAGAGTTGGGTGTTATCAACATACTCGTGGCACTTCATTCCAAAACTCCTGATGACCTCATTCAGCAGCTTCATATACATATTAAAGAGCATAAGCAACAAGACCGACTCCTGGGGATCCACACAAGAAAGTTCCGAGGCCATTGAACAACAGTCTTCACTGCTATTTTTTTTGGAACCTACCTCATGATAGATGACCCACTGTAAAACATGCTTCCAAGTTCCAGTCCAGACCTTTCTATGGTCAAAAGCTGCTGAGAGATGGAGAACCAAGAGGCTCTCCTTGCTCCTGTTCCTCTTACAGTAAAGGTCATCCATCAGGGCAACTAAGGAAGTCTCTGTGCCAACCCACTGCCAGAAACTCAGGCCTTTTTTGCATTTAACTTCCTTAGGATACTTTAACGTGTGGATAGTCCTGTCTAGAACTATATGCCTGGCCGTAGCTACGATGATTCGTCATGTGGTGTGGACCTGTGCCACTGTACTGTCCGTATGCAGCATTCACATGCAAATGCTGTGTATGGGACTGTACCAGGAGTGGCCTAGGTAAAGCGGCAAAACCGTTCTTATTGCTCCACAGCTGCTGAAGATTCGGACGGCTGTGCACACTTGGACAGAGGTGGCACTGCAGTGTGCAGATGCTCCATGTCAGAGTGCGTACGGCTGTTCTGACTGTTAAAGCCAAACAGACCCCGAGTAGGAATGAGTCTTAATGATCTGTTTCCCCCAAGCATGCCTGCAGTTGGCTAGACTTCACCTTCTCCAAAGCCTTGTCTAAAAAGGGGGATGTTAACCACTGTGTGGTAGTTATTAAAAACCTCTGGATTTAAGAAGTTTTCCTTACGGAGGGATGCGCCACAGCTTCCTTTAGGGCCCCTGGCACCTCTCCCCCCAACAAAGAGGCATTTGTCACTGTTTGGTCCCAGCCAGCCATGGCCCCAAAGCTAGCTTTTCCTAGCCAGAAAGGGCAAGGACAAGGGCACAAGTAGTTGACCAGCCCCTGCTAGCAACTTGTCCAGTTCCTCAGACACCAACAGCTGAAAATGATCTAATATAATAGGACCAGAATATTTTATTCCGAGTGAGTCCAATTCCATGCAAATCTGAGTGACTTTGTTCTGAAAGTGCCTCACAAACGTATCCTAGCAAGCTTCTGAAGGTGGCACGGGCATATCCTTGTGACTCAGTCACAGCAGCCCCTTAACCATCCAGAGCAGCTCTGCTTAACAGCCACCTAAGGATGCAAAGAAAGCAGCGAAGTAAGACTTCTCTTCTGCTGCCGCTACATCCTGCCTATACAGTTGCATCCCTGTATCCACTGATGCGGTACCCACAGTTACCGGATCAGCCCCGCCCCACGCCAGTGGGCACCATAAGGGAAAAGCACCCAGAACCAGGCCTATTTCACCCTCTGTAGAGCATTGGAATAGGCATGTGACGCCACCGGAGCCCGTCCCAAAATGTAAGGGGGAGAGTGGGAGGCGGGCAGGAGGCATCTGGTGGTGTCACACGCCTATTCAAACACTGTCAAGAGGCCGAAATAGGCCACCCAGAGGCCAGAAAAGCACTTCCGGTTCTGGGGTTGCATGACCCTGGAACCGGAAGGCCTGTCTGCGATTATCCACAGTTCCATATCCCCAGTGGATACAGGGGTCTGACTGTGTTCAGTTAGATTCCCATAAGGTAGAGTTACACTACTCACACTCTAGCCATTGACCCACCAGTTGCACACAACTCCCGCTATACCAGGGTGCTTTACAAGCTCTGCAGTTCATCAAGGACACTTGGGAGTGATTGTGTTGATAGTTCTTACTCAGTTTACAGTGAGACCAGAGCCTCCACAGGATCATCAGCTGGAACTTCCAGCAGAGCAATCAGGAACACATCAGATTCCTTAAGTCTCCAAAAGTGGATCATTTCTATGGGTTCTTCACCCTTGCAGTGAGCCCAAGCTTCATCTGGCAATGGACTCATTACAAATGGCCTACCAAGGTCAAGGGTATGTCCTGCAACGTCAGTAGGGCACATAACATGCTGGTACAAAACCATGGTTGTCATGGAGGCCATGAACCCTGAGCTGATCTACAAGAGGTTTGCTCAACATGGAGGGTGAAATTCCCCAATATCACTGTGCATAGGGTTCCAACACCGCACCAGCAAACATGAGTAAACGCTGGGTCCCCCATTCACCCATCCAGGTCTCGGTAAGACACACCAAATTGGCCCTTTTATTCACATGTCACAGCTAAGCGATGACTTGTTTTGGACAGGTATCCTGCATTCTGAAGGTTTGGAGGCAGAGTAGGAGTAATAACCTCAGCATCTCTACCAGTCCTTCTCTGGGACTTTCTTTTCTGCTCCCCATCGCTGTACCTCCCCCTACCCATTAATACTGGAATGGGGCCTCCACGGCATCCATCATTTCTCTCACAAAGGCACATAGCAGGACTGCTTTACAGCCCCTCTGGCAGAAGAACCCAGGCTCTGCTCACTCAAGTGGGACCACAGGAGAAGCGTGTGGTTCTTGTCCAAGGGGTGGATGCAAACTGAGGCCCCCAACTGAGCCTCTCTCCCACCTGGACCCCTCCCTTGCTGCCTCCCATGACAGCCCAGAATTGGTATCTGCTTCATCCGGTTCTCTTTCTTTTTTACATTTTCTTCTGCAAAGTTCACAGCAACATCCTGGGCATCAGGAATGGATTTTCTTGGTATTATTCACAGGCACAACTGCAGTTTGCAAAAACAGACTTCTCTGCCTCACCCTCCTTTCTGCAAAGACATCAGCTGTTTGCTTATCTAGAGGCCGGGCAATCTAGGGACTCGATAGTCCATACCAGCTGTTAGCCAGCAGCCATGTCCATCAGTCTCTGCCAGCCAGGTTTCCCCACTTCTAAAAGGGAGGAAACCCGGCAAGCACTGGCCCATATGAATGGCTCACCCACCTGCAATGAACCAGGCAGACAGGAAGAGGAGGCAAGCGGTGCGGAAGCAGCGTGTCCATGCGTTTGGGCGCTCTGAGCCATCTCCACAAGGCGCACAGCTGAGGAAGAGGAGGAGCAGGACCACGGTGCCAAGGACAATCAGGTAGGTAGGGAGGAGGGGCTGTCGAGGACACTGGCCAAAATAGACTGTTCCTGAAGTGGAGGGAGGAACAGGGTCAGTGAGCCAGTCAATTTATATCTTCTTGCCTGGTTCGCCCCTCATTCTCCACTGACAGCTGGTGTACAGTATTAACACTTGAGGACATTAAATTCAGAATGTTTCTCTCAGAAGAATTAAGGATACCAAGCAGGATCGCTGGCTCCTGCCCACAAGCCCTGCCGTCTCCCTCCCCCCCCCCATCTGACACAGAAAAGCCCACCCCACCATCCAGGTCGTTACAACGTGTCCCTTCCTGTGACAGCAAACTTAATTTTTAAAAATCCTGCTGACTTTAGACAGGTGACGATCAGACAGGATTTTCTGGATTTATAAACTAAAGACGCAGGCACCTTTGGGCCTTAATGAAGAAGTAAACTGGTTTATTTAACCAACCTGTGGTCCTTGAGTTAGTCTAACCAGGATTTGCCTCTGTATACATAGATTTTCCTCAGTTTAGTTTAGTCATTCCATTATATTTTGAGAAGAGCAATACTATTTTCTAAATGTATAATTGAGGTTTTCATTGACCCTATTGTATACCTTTATGGAATGTTATGTAACATTTTATATTGTTTTTAGTTGGTTTTTAGCTGTTATTGCATGGTGTGTACATTATAGTCTGTTGGGGAATGTAAGTACTACATATTTTGTATGATTTACAAAACCGTATATATTTATACCTATATTGTGATACTGCTTGATAGTTTGGTATGAACCATTTGCCATTTAGTTTTGTTTCATGTAACTATGTAGGAGAGAGACAGGGTAGGGATGCTACTAGTGTACCGTCCACCCCACTGCCCAGCATCCTCCCTATCTGAGCTGGCTGAGGTGGTCTCAGATGTGGTACTGGAAGCCCCTGCCATGGTGGCATTGGGGGATTTCAGTGTCTATGCTGAGGCTACACTCAATGGACCTGCTCAGTTCTTCATGTCCTCCATGACAACCATGGGGCTGTCTCAGTTTGTATCTGGTCCAGCTCTAGTAGCAGGCCACACCCTCAACTTGGTTTTTGCCTCAGAGCAGATTGGTGAGTATCTGTTGGTAGAAGGGCTGACTGTCAGCCCATTGTCATGGACGGATCATTCGCTGGTGAGGTTTGGACTTAGAGTGACAGTCCCCCTCTGTGGGGACAGAGGACCTATTGAGATGGTCCACCCCCGGAGACATATGGAATGTTGGAGATTCCTAAATGCCCTGGGAGATTTTCCAGTTGGCATGTCTGGTGCCCCTGTTGAAGCTCTGGCCTCTCTTTGGAATTGGGAGATGAGCAGGGCTATTGACACGATTGCTCCCAAGTGCCCTAAACATGCTTGTAGAGCGCGAAACGCTCCTTGGTATTCCACAGAGCTATGGGCCATGAAACAGGAAGAGCGCAAGTGGCGTGAATCTGGCTGTGAATCTGGTCGAACACAAGTTAGAGCACACTATTGTGCCTACTATGTGGTGGTGATGGCGGTGAAAAGTAGTTTTTTCTCTACCGCCATTGCGTCCTCGAGTAGCCATCCAGCAGAGCTCTTTAGGCTAGTAAATGGCCTTATAAAATCGGGCCTGACGAAGCGTGAGCCATCGCCATCCAATATCTGCTGTGACAGTTTTGCAAAGCACTTTGAGGACAAAGTCGTTCAGATTCGTAGGGGGTTAAATGTCACAACTGGACCTAGTTCAGGGAAGGCGTCCAGAGAGCTATCTGGTCCAATTATTTTGGATCAGTTTCAATTATTGCGACCTGAGGACATGGACAAGTTGCTTGCAGGGGTGCGGCTGGCAATGTGCTCTCTGGATCCTTGCCCCTCCTGGCTGATAAAAGCTAGCCGGCAAGGTATGACCGGGTGGATCCAGGAAGTGGTAAATGCCTCTCTGAGGGATGGGGTGGTTCCATTGGCTCTTAAACAGGCTGTGGTACACCCCCTCCTGAAGAAGGCTTCCCTGGAACCAGAAGATTTAAACAACTATCGCCCAGTGGCTAATATACCTTTCCTAGGCAAGGTGCTAGAGAGAGCTGTCGCTGTTCAACTGCAGGCATGCTTGGAAGAGGCTGATTATCTATACCCATTTCAATCTGGCTTCAGGCCAGGTTATGGCACGGAAACCACCTCCTCCGGGAGAAAGACAGGGGGAACGCTACCCTGTTGGTTCTCCTGGACCTCTCAGTGGCTTTTCATACCATTGACCACGGTATCCTTCTGGAGAGGCTACGGAGTTTAGGACTTGGAGGCAGTGCTTGGCATTGGTTCTGCTTCTATCTCCAGAGCCGATCTCAGATAGTGATTGTGGGAGATATTGATTTTACACCCTGGGAACTCACTTGTGGGGTCCCCAGGGGTCAATCTTATCTCCCATGTTATTTAATCTCTATATGAAGCCACTAGAAGAGGTCATCAGGAGATTGTTATCAATATGCAGGAGGTGTCATCAAAACGCAGATGATACCCAACTCTATCTCTCTGTGCTATCTGAATCAGGAGAGGCAGCTGAAGTGCTTGACAGGTGCTTGGAGGCGGTAATGGGCTGGATGGGGGGCAATAAATTGAAGCTGAATCCAGACAAGATGGAGGTGCTGTGTGTCACAGGGTCTCGGGTCTGTATAGTTGGGAGATACCCTGTCCTTGATGGGGCTGCAATACCCTGGAAGGGACAGGTGCACAACTTGCGGGTACTCCTGGACTCTGGGCTAACACTCGAAGCTCAGGCGGAGGCCGTGGCCAGGAGTGCCTACTCCCAACTACGGTTGGTGCGTCGCCTGAAACTTTTTTTGGACAGAGATGACTTGGCCATAATTATCCATGCTCCGGGTTGGACTATTGTAATGCATGCTACATGGGGCTGCCCTTGAAGATGGTTCAGAAGTTGCAGCCACCAGAGTGCTGACTGGAACAGCTAGCCAGATGCACATCACACCAGTCTTAAAAGAGCTGTACTGGCTGCCAATCCACTACCGAGCCCAATTCAAGGTGCTAACTCTGACCTACAAGGCCCTAAATGACTTGGGCCCAAAATATCTAAAGGATATACCAACCTCCCATACCGACCTGCCCGTGCCTTAAGATCCGGAGGGGAGGCCCTCCTGCTTGTCCCACCGCCTTCAGCAGCTAGGTGGGTGGGCACCCGGGAGAGGGCCTTCTCATTAGTGGCCCCAGGCTATGGAATGGTCTGCCCCTGGAGGTGCGTCAGGCCCCTTCTCTGTTTGTCTTCAGGAAGGCGGTGAAGACGCATCTCTTCACTCAGGCCTTTGGTTAAATGTTGCTGCAAACACTACTGTTTTAACCGATTTTGTGTTGTTTTTATCATGTTTTTAAAATGTTGTATTGGTTACTATTGTTTTGATATAGTTTTTGATATGTTCGATTTTAAAGGTTGTAACCCGCCCAGAGACCCTCAGGTATCGAGCGGGATATAAATATAAATAAATAAATAACCTCATTGGGGACTACTTTTCAAGCCACTGAAGTGGTCCATTGTCAAAACACGTTTGGCTGTTAGTTCCCTGCAGCACCCTGCTTATCGTACTACAGGCTTGAGATACACGTGGCTCAGCCTTCAGAGAACCACACCTGAGGTTTTGCTGATTAGTGATTCTTTGTTTTATATGCATTTGTTATTTCCTCATAACATTATTGTACACGGTCTATTTTTATTATTATGATTTATTGTATGGGATATTACTTTTATATTAATACATTTATAGTTATCTATACAATTTGGTCTGTTGCATCTTCACCTTCTGATGCTTAGGCTTTTTTTTGTTGTTGTTTCATATTGAGAGGACCTTGTTTTGTTTCTTTGATAGATCTTTTGTGTTGCCTGCTTCCCTGCGGAAGGCAGGAAAAGGAAAACAACCCTGTGTTACTGTAGGGTGTTTGGGACCAGCTGGGGTCAGTGCCACCTTGGCCCAGTGAAGTAGCCCCTATCCAGGTGGCGCACTCCCTCCAGAAGGTAGAGGAGGAGACGGGGACCACCCTCTCCAAGCAAAGAGCCAGAAGATGATGCCACCGTGAGAAGGATGCTTGCCTTCTGGGCCGCTACGAGCAAGGAGACACCATGCTCATATCCCTTCTGCCCTAACAGAAGAAGCCCTGGCAGACAGAGATTAGCCTAAAGTGCCCCTGCTTGGGTCAAGGCAACCTCCAAGCAGGGAGGAAGGGTGGGGTTGGGGTGTGCATCCAGTGTCCTTACCACTCACCTATGGCGATTCCAGCAACAGGCAGCAGGGCAAACAAGATCTTCCCCAGAACTGAAAAGAAAACGCAAGAGTTCCATGCACTTATAACGGCAGACACGGGAGGAGGAAGTATAGTAGAGGTAAAGCGTATTTATTTGTGGCATTTGTATTTAACTTTTCCTCCACTCCCCCAAAGTGATGCACATAAGCCCCACCCCACAGGCTGCCTCCCTTTCACGCCTACAGCATCCCTTTAAGGTGTGCTGGGCTGTGGGGCAGTCACTGGTCCAAGAGAAACCAGGAGCTCCCATGTAAATCCAGGGATTTCTTGGTTCCAGACCAATATTTTGGGGCATGCATTGAGCTGGGTGGGAGGGTGCAAGAGCTCACCCAGAAGGAGGGCGTGTACAGAGGCCTCTTCTGTTCCAGTGGCTGGCAGGAGGGTCATACTGGCTGACTCTTCCTCAGACATGATGTAGCAGCTGGAAGGCAAAAGGGTGAGGGAGAATTTGCCCATGTGGCTTCCTGAGCCCAAAAAGCCACCGTCTTAGAGAGGACGTTACCTAACAGCTGCCACAGCTTCTGTGCTTTGCAGCAAGGATCAGACCAGGAAGGTCTGATCAAGCACGTCTCCCACTCGCAGCTGAGCAACAGAAAGGAAAAGCACGGGTAGGTGAGTGAGTACCTAGTCCTGCAAAGATGCTGAGGCTGTAGGGGACTGGAGGCCCTTTAATAGCACTGAAGGAGAAACCCTTGTCAATGGCTCTGCTGCAACTCCAACCTGCAGCGCTCCTAAAGGTGCAGCTCCTGGCCTGTCTTACCCATCACCAGGCCACCTGAAATGAAACAACCCTCAGCTGGTGCCGTCTGTGAGCGAAACGTCCTCCGCACCTGGTCTTCCTCATTCCTTACCCTGCTGTTTTTTTTTGTTTGTCCGTCATCCTTTGCCCAAAAGCTTAGGCCCTTTGCATTCTTGAAGGGACCCCTTCAAACACGGCCGTTAAAGAGGCTCAGCTGCTGCAGCCCTTCAGCAGTTCCTGTTAGACCGTGCCATCCTGGGCTGGCGGAGAACTCTGGGGGCTGTAGTTCAGGTAGGGCTGGTGGGACACAGTTGATGCCGCAGAGAGAATCTCAGAAATACCCTGAGCCTGATCAAGAGTTGCATTTTGATATGTTAATGGGGCTTCACCTGGTGGGTCAATCCTCACACCTCTGACCACTTGGTAGCAGCGCTTTAAAAGTGGCCCCTCTGGAGCACCGTACTCCTTGAGCATAGCAGCAGTCCCTCAGTGGCATCTCCCAGTCCCAGCAGGGTCAAACATGGGAGCATTTGGGACCAAAGGGGGAGAGTGACCCTGGCTCCCCATGCTGTCCCTGGGAGCAACTCTGTGAGCAGAAGCACCATCACAGGCACGTCCAACTCCCATCTCCCTCCCAGAAGAGCTCCTGGTTGCCAAAGTTGCTGGCTTAGGATCGTGGAGTGCGATTGTTCCCTTCAAGCTGCACCAGAACCTTCCAGTCTCCTTGGCCCTCACAGGGCTCTTGGCTACTGACCCTTCAGTTCTCCAAATTTGGTAGCGGTGCATTCTGGCCACACTCCAGGTTTGCTGTGTCTCCCCCAGGTGGGTTCAGATTGGGACTAACAATCTACAAAAGTCCCTAAAACAAACAAACCCAAAGTGCAAAACAAAACTGAACAGTGGCCTTTCACAGAGTCACAGTTGTGAGCTGCGTTTAACAATTTTATTTATTATAGGCCACTGAGGAAGACTTCTGTCGAAACGCGTTTGGCCTCTTTTATATTTTTTATATTTCATTACATTATTGAGGTACTTTCTATTAGCATTTTTAATATTTTTCATTAAAACTTAGTGTGGTATTGCTACCCTTTTAGAAATCATATTTCCTTTTCTGTTCTACAGTTTTGTATTTCTGATTCGCATAGGTGTTTGGAGTAGACATTGTCTTCATTTATTTTACCCTGTTGGGTCGCTCACGTTTCTTTGGCAGAACCCCCCTGTTCGGTTCAGACTGGGACTGACAGGGCAGCAACGGTCCTGGCGTGGAACTGAGTGCAGCTGCTAGCACCCAGTAGTGTTGGCTCCGGGCCTGGCTGCCCTCCCTTTGGCCTCCTGGAAGACAGCCCTCCTGAGCCCCAAGGGGGCTGCCTCTATTCCACCCTTCACCAAAGTGCCTGGGTGGAGAAGGGCTGGGAAGGAGATCTTAAGTCCACACGTGAGGAGCATTGCCTTCCGTCTCAAGACCTGTCGGTATGCCTTGGCCAATGACAACAAAAAAGCTTCGGATGCAAGGGTGCACGGATGAAGCCGCCCCCCACCCCACCCCACCCCGGTACCTTCAGCAGCTCCGGCACAGGTGGCTCAGGAGCTGCAGACAACCCAAGGAGCAGATGTTCGGCCACTGTGATGTTGCTCGCATTTCCAAAAGATTAGGGGTCAAGAGAGTACAATGTGGATATTTTGCACAGGCTGGTGATCTTCTCGGATGTGCCAGACACCCACACCTCGCAACACCCGATGCATCAAGAACCTACCTAGTGCTTCCCCCAAGGCTGGGTGCGATAACTGGGATTGCCTCACCATTGCAACAAGTATGTGTGTGACACCATTGTGGCAGTGACTGAGCCACGCAGCATGCAACTACAGCTGTACGCTGCTCTGTGCGTTGAAGCAGCTCTGTGCAGTGTGCTCGCTACATGTGGGAGCAGCCCTAAGTTTAAAAGCTTGAGGCTGCCCGAAAGACAACTACAGCTGGCTCCTCTGTAGGACAAATGCTGCCAAGGTCCAGTGGGGAACCTTCCACCAGGCTTAATTCCCCAGCAGACACCGCCAGGGCTGCTTTTGCCTTGAGGGGTCTCTCCGGAGGCAGACGAGGCGCTTCTATGATTTCCCGTGTAGCCTGGATGAACTGCAACTGCAGCAAGCCCAAGGAGGAAGCAAACTGTTAAGACTTTTCCTCCACCACCAGACAGAAAGCCTGGTGCCACCCAGAAGGTCTCTTTCTCTTCCCCCAAACGGCGCCTCCTGAACTGCCCCCATCCCCAGCAACGTGGAAACACTCACAGCACAACAAATGCAGCCTGGGCCGGCCAGGCAACAGCAAGCGTGTTCACTGGCTCTTCTCCAAGATGCCTCCCTCGTCCCGTGCCAAAAACAGCCCAGGCCAGACTCCTGCCTCAAGTGAAGGCTAAAGCTGCTTCCGCCAAGGCGTGGCCAGTTGCATGCCTGCTCTGTATCTCACCACCAGCAGACCAGATTACACGCTTTTCCTGTGCTGGCGACAGGCTGTCAGCAAAAGGCTAATCTGAGAGGTGGGGACAGGGTGGCAGGAAATACTGGGAGGGAGCCGAGGAGGCAGCAGTTTGCTCAGGACTCCCTCTACGTTCAGCACCCAGCAGAATGCGCCACCGTCCCCTTCCGCCCCCGACCCCACTGGTTGCCAGAACATGGGGCTGCACTTTTCCCCATGCCACAACAGCAAAATCCTGCAGGCTGGTCTCTCCACTTACCTGTGGGGAGGGGAAGATATGCCAGTTGACTCCGCGAGGAGAAGGACGGAAGCCCTAGAGAGGCCCAAGGAGAAGCGAAAAGAGATTTTCCACACCCTTGCATGGAGGAAGCATTGCTTCCCTCCCTCCTCTGGTCAGGTGGCCATAAAGGGTGGGGAAGGGGCTTTGCTACCAGTCACCCAGTCAAGATGAAGCCCCTTATCGTTGACGTTTGCTTAGTTTATCTCTGGAGCTTCCAGGACAAAGAACCACTCGTGACACAGTGCAGAGGCACAGAGCTTTTATTCACGGTCTCCGCTGGGGGTGGAGGAAAGGCATCACCTACACTCTTGCTCTGACCAACTGCTGGACTGGAAGGACCATTGGTCCACTTCAGCTTCCCAGTTCCCCCTCCAGGGGCAAGGGAAGTGTGGGGGAATCTCAGGAGGCGCAGGGCGAGGAAATCTGGCCGAGATCTTCATGGGGTCAGTTGTAGGTTTGCTGAGGAAAGAGAAAAACCAAGTCAAGCTTTGCTTCATTCGATACAGAAGCAAAAGGATCCTCAGAGAGAGAAAGCAGCAGTAAAATGGCCTCGTTCAGCACAGGCCTTCCTGCCTGCCTGCAGCTAAGAGGACTGGCGAATGCGAAACAAGAACACCCTCCCTCCCTCCCCGTTCAATCCAGGGGAAATTTTCACTGTGCAACCACCTGTGGGTGGCAAAAGTCGAAGTTCCCCACGCTTGTGCTAAGCATTCACACTAGCAAATGCCAGCACGCGTACTCCCTCCCCCCACGGGTCTGGTGCCACTATACTGGCACCATCACCAGGACCGCAGTGACGTGCCACGCCTGCGCACTGGTGCTACCACAACACACGGTGCACTGGTGCGCTTGTGCGGTGCCTCACGCGCCCCGCCACGCATCACAGAAGTGCAGAAGGGTTCACCAGCGGACACAGGTGGGCGCGGCATGGAGCACGATATCGCACTGCACACTTAGTTTGCTTCCAGTGCACCCCAGCTCAGAACAGGCCGTTTCTGAGTTGGAACGGGCTGCTTACGGGGCAAATGATCCATCTGAGAGTGCGCTGGAAGGAACCGATAGGGCCAAGTGCAGAAAGGCCCCAGAAAGCCTCCAATTAATTTCTGATTGGTTTCAGAACAGGCTGAAAACTGAGCAAGTGACGTTTACTGACCCGGTCACCACCTACCCAAAGGTGAGCTGTGCCTTCTCCTGAGACTGCCAAACACCCTCTAAGAGCCCCCCAGCTCCCTCCCCTTCCCTGGAGAAGCACTTGGAAGGAAGCCCCGCTGGACGTCCTCAGTCGAACTTTTGGCAGCAACAGTATCAGGACACCTGTGGGTGAAATGAGGGGCCTACGGCGAGAGGGCCCTACCGTCTCCTTCTCACTGCAGGTCCCACAGCAGCAGCCAAAGAGCCCATTGAACACTTGGATGAAGCAAAGGCACAACTCCACCAGGCCAGAGCCCAGGATGAGGGAGAAGAGGATCACATTGAACTGCACCACCTCAGGGGGGTCCACGCATTGGTCCCACAGGTCCTTGTTAAACAGGTAGTTGTCATTACTGCCAACAAAGACGGAGAATGAGTTAGGAATGCTAGCTGATAAATGCAGCATCATACCAGCCTCCCAGGTTCTGGAGAGTCCACAAGCCCCAGGAGGCAAGACAGAACTGTGGGGATGGCAGGATCAGCATGGCTTGCCCCTTGTCTCTGCAGAGCAACCCAGTGAACTAAGCTTTCTCTTGGCCCACAAGAGCAAAGCTCACTCACCGGGGGGGGGGGGGGGGGGGAGGGGGAGACAGCTACTCAGAGAAGCAAAAGGCACATGGTTTTGCTTTCGGGGTCCTTAACTTGCAGGCACTTTTTAATGGGGAAATGCAGGCCTCTTCCCGCCAGGGCTGTCTGGCACTGCTATGACAACCAAGAACCCCATTGCTCCTAATTTGGTCCTTGAGCAGACTGTTGATTAAGAGCCCAGGGAAGATTCCATACAGACTGGAGATCTAGGGTGCAGAGAGACTAGAGAAGGCAGTCACCTGAAACCCCAGCAGGAGAGAAGCCCAGAAACCTCTCGGCCAGCTGGTCTCCTGCCTCTGTCCTCTATGTCCCCTTAGGTCCGAAAGCCTCTTTGGAAATGCAGCCAACAGGGAAGGAGCTCAACTGCAAGGATTCCTGGGGTGAGGGACCTAACAACGTATCCCCCTTACTGTTCTCATGCCTCCGCCCCCTGTGGTGTATTTCCTACTGCTTACATTGTCCTGCTCCAGTCTGAGAATTTGAAACGTTTGTACAGTATAACTCTTGTATCAAGTAAACTCCTTTTCTGCATTACGTTGTAACAGCATTTGCATTAGTTAATCCTGTAACCTCCCCTGGGACCTTTGGATGGAGAGTGTCCTTTAAGCGCAGAGATAACACTGGCCAATCAGGAGCACAGTTCTAGCTTCCTTCTGTCTCCAGAATGACCTGCCAAGGCTGCTTGTGGGGCAAAGACCATCCGCACTTTGAGAGATGCCCTCAGGCACCTGCCTAACAGAAGCATGAAAGGGGGTGGGGAGACAGTTTGGAAGGGTTGGGCAACAGACGAGGGCCAGGGCAAAACGCATCCACAGCCCTGCGCGAGCCCTGCTCGCTTGCCGCCTCTGGACTTGTGCCCTCGCATAACAAATCCAACATGACAAACAGACTTGCCAGCTGGCATGGTGTGCTGGACCAGGACCCAAGAGAGCAAGGTTCAAACGTTGATTATTAGAACCAAGGAGGACCCAGTCACTGGCTCTCAGTTTAGCCTGCCCAAAGGAAGGGAGGCACAAGGAGGAAATGGAGAAGAGACAAATTGCATTCAGCTCTTCAGCAGGTAAAACTGCCTTTGAATAGTTCCTTCCAGCTATCTGGAGAATTATGTACCACTGAAGAACTAAGCCCCCACCTCTACCTAAGGGAACATCTCCTTCCAGTCAGACCTGTCCATCTATTGAAATACCCTGCAGAGTAGCTCCGTCAGCCTCGGAAACTAAAAGTGTGAGAATTCGTTACAGGGCCTTCTCCGTGGTAGCCGCAAGTTACAGAATAACTTCCCCTGCAAAGCGCATCAAATTTTGTCAGTTTACCCCTTCAGATAACAAGCAAACCCACACCTTTTTGCACCTGGGGCTTTAGCTAAGAGGAAGAATGCCCTCCTTTCCCAAGTACTTACAATATTTTGTATTGTTAAGCATTTTATTTATTGCTTCACTGCTCTGAGACTGTTTGGTGCAGGGGGAAAGCAAACACAAACGAGTAACTGGGGCAGGAATACGAAAGAACAAGTGACAAGGGCAAGGGTCTTCCAGGTGCCTGCCTTGGCAGCTGAAACTGAGCAGGCTTTGTGGAACTGCCCGCCAATCAGGGTGCAGAAAGGACTACAATGATGCCCCAGGGGCTGCTTAAAGGCCTGCAAGGCCAAGCTGGGCCTGGGGCGCCTGGCAGGTCCCCCCCCCCCCCCGCCAAAGGCCAGCAGAAGGCTGCTCCTCACACTCACTTGAACTCGGACAGGCTGCTCTCAAAGGGGCGGCCCCACTCCCACGACGTCCCATTCCAGTACTTGCACAAAGGCCCATGCACCAGGCCCAGGCTGGAGACAGTGACGGCATAGACAGCACCCATGACTCCCACAGCTGCCGAGAGCACAGAAAGAAACATCTGGGGAAGGAGGGAGAAGGGTTGGGGTTAGCGACAAAGAAGGCTGAAGCAAAGGGGCCTGGGCCTCTTCTCAGAAGGCACCCCTGGGGAAGAGGGCTGCACGAGAACCAAGAGGCACGCGCCCCTCGCTCCTTTCCCCCATGCCACAGCCGCGCAGGGCATCAGGAAAGATGGACAGGGAGTAGGATGCAAACGCAGATGCGGGCACAGCCCACTGCTCACCCCACAGCGGTTTCCACAGCATCCTTGCCGCCCAGTTGCCTGAATTTGAACCGCAGGCACCAGAACCTGCAGAGACAAAGTGTGTTCTGAACTCAAGGGCCTCTTCCCAATGATGAAAGCCCCCCCCCACAGCCCCCCACCTGCAGTTCTTGCACCCTCAGCCTGCAGCCAGAAGGGACATGGCCATGGAACGCCATGCTGGAACTCTGGGCAACCTGGATGGCAGCGCAAGAGGGTGGCAACTGCTTTCCTTACCCATTTACACAATCTACATTTTTGCCCCAACTGCGCAGATGTGATCAGCTCAAAGCAATATGCAAGCAAGGAAAATGAGGTAATATGGGGGGCACAGCATTGCTCTTGCCTGGCACCCCCTTTAGGACTTTTACCAGCCTGAGCAGCAGCAGCACTGGTGTCCCCTGAAACAGCTGTCTCCAGGTACTCACCATGACACCCCCTCCAAGAAGGCCTCCCACGTAGAGGACCTCAGGAGTCAAGTGCTTGCCCCAGTCGTGAACATACTCTGTTTTCCAGTCTGGAAAGGCCAGGAGAATGTTGGACACAATGCACAGGAGGGCAAAGGGCCAGAGAGCAGCGCCCACCACACGGGAACAGCGGCCAGTGCACATGATGGTAGTGCCAGTGGGCTCCAGCAGGCAAGAGGCAGGTTTATAGTCAGCCCAGAGGGCGGGACCCCACAGGATCAATGGAGGACCTTTCCCAGGAGCAATTAGCACAATACCCTTTGCTTCATTAGCCCATAAATGCCACCTTTGCCCTGATGCCACATGAGAATGCCAGGAACTGAGGTGCCTACTCAGCCATGCCCACCACCCCGGCTCTCTTTGGCAGCACCCAACCTGAGCGGCTCTGGCTGGCCAGCCTCACGCGAGGCTTCCAAAATACTCGCCCCCAACACACGCAGTCCACGCGCTGGAGCAGACGAGGAGAGTCTCGGGAAAAGGGAGCCGACGGGCAGGGGCCAAGCGCGGCCAAGGGCAGCGATAGCCTCGGGTCACCCCAAGGCCCAGGGACGCAGCGCCTCCTCCCCCTCCACTCCGCCCAGTCCAGCGGCCCTCACCCGTCAGCGGGGCTCCGCCGGGGCGCTCTCCTCTCGGAAGACGCGGAAGGGCGGCCCGTGCCCGGGCACGATGACGTCGGCCAGGGCCAGCGCGGTGGCCCGGCTCTCCGCCTGCCGCGCCGGGTCCTCGCTGAGCGGCTGCCAGGCGCCGTCGTCCCGCTCGCGCTCGAAGAGGTCTCCGGCCAGCAGGACGTCCCCGAGCGCCGTGCCGCGCACCAGCAGGCTGACGTCGGCGCCCGTGTGGCCCGGCGTGGGCAGCACCTCCAGGTGCCCCGCGTGCAGCTCGTAGCGCCGCCCGTCGCGCAGCCCCGTGGGCAGGTAGAGCCCGTCGGGCCGGCTCACGTCGGCGCCCATCACCAGCTCCGCGCCCGGGAAGAGGTTCAGGTTGCCCGCGTGGTCCGAGTGCCCGTGCGTGCAGACCACGTGCCGCACCGACTCCGGCGCCACCCCGCGCGCCGACAGCGCCGACAGCAGCCGCGCGCGGCTCCAGGGCCCGCCGGTGTCCACCAGCACCGGCCCGCGCGGGCCCAGCACCAGCGACACCGTCCCCTCCGCCCGGAAGGCGCCGCCCGACGCCGACGCCTCGCAGAAGCCCTCGAGCAGCACCAGCACCGCGTACGGCGCGCCCGGAAGCAGCGGCAGCGGCGCGCCCAGCGGGGACGTGCGGGGCCCGGGCGGCGGCGGCGGGTCCAGGCCGGCCATGCGGCGCGGGCTTCCCCCGCCGGGAAGGGGGCGAGGCGGGCGCAGCGGAGAGCGCCCGGCCGGGCAGGCTACCTCGGAGCCCGGGCTCCTGACCCGCCGGCCGGCCGGCCGACCTACCGACCGACCGCGCGCCCACGGGAGGCGGCGCCTCGACCCCCCCTGGACGCCCTGGCTGGATTCCCGCCCCTCGGTCGGTCTGTCGGTCGGACGCCGCGGCTGCCCCCTCGCTCGCTCCTGCTGTGGCGTCACCTCCGCTTCCGGTCTGAGGGCATCGGAGAGTTCTAGGGAAGACGCCGATCGGCCGCTCTAGGCCTCCCGAGCTCCGCCGTCGCCCCCGTGACGCCACTTCCGCTCTTTTACCCGGCGTCGCCCCCCCAAAAAAAACACTTCCCGCGGTTGCCCGGCTGCCGCCACCTGGGGTAGTAGCCGCGGCGCCGTATTTGCCGGTGTAGCCGCGCGCGCTCTGCACGGCGAGACGCAGTCGGCGGCGCGCTCCTGTAGCTCGCGGAGGGGGGCGGCTCCCCGAGGGAGGGAGGGAGGGAGGGAGGGAGGGGCCGTTGTGCCCCCCCCGGGGGGCAGGATGGCGGAGGAGAAGAAGCCGAAGCTGAGCCACACGCAGCTGCCCACCGAGTCCATGAAGGGCATGGCGGAGTCCATGGGGCTCGGGCAGGTGCCGGAGGAGACCTGCCAACTGCTGGCCGACGAGGTCAGCTACCGCCTCAAGGAGATCGCGCAGGTGGGCCGCGGGAGCGCGCGGGGGGGGGGGGCGGGCCGGGCCGGGGGGGCGGGGGTGACCCGGCTGACGCCGCCCCGCCCCGCCGCTGACGCCCCCGCCGCCCCGCAGGACGCGCTCAAGTTCATGCACCTGGGCAAGCGGCGCAGCCTGAGCACCGGCGACGTCGACTGCGCGCTCCGGATGAAGAACGTCGAGGTGAGGCGCGCGCCCGGACGCCCCCCGCCCCGAACGGAGCGCGGCGCATCCCGACGGGGCGCGCTTCCTCCTCGGTCCGCCCCGTCGTCCCCCCCCCCCCGCCTGCCCGCCTCTGGACCCGAGTGCCTTGCAGCTCGCGCTCCCCTCAGGGCTCCGCTGGCCGGCTTGCGGGGGGAGGCGGGCAGTTCCGCGGAGTCCCCCCCCCTCAGCGCTCCCTTCGCCGGTCTTCCCCCTCCCGAGCAAAGCACCTTCAGGGCGCCCGCTGCTTCCCGCTGCCTGCAACGGAGGACACAGGAAGTTCCTCTGTGGGCGCCCCCCCCGCCGCCCCCCCGTGTGCAGCCCAGTAGAGAACCAGGCACCTTCTGCGCTGCACCTGCTCCGGGTTGCTTTCTGAAATAGGGACCTGCGGGCCTCAGGTAGCAGGTGGGTGGCAGGTCCCCGTTCTGCGATATAGTCTGGAGAAAGGCCCATTGCAGAAACGGTCCCAGGTGCCTCTGACCTCAGGGAGCCATCGCTGGCCCAGGCCAGGGGCCGACGGTGGCCAGACGATTGCTTTCTGCATCCTCACAGGAACTGATATAGGCTGGCAGAGGCAAAGCGCACCTTTGCTCTGGGTGGAAGAGGCAGAGGGGGTGTGTGTTGACGTCTAAGGGCTTGGAGCATTGCTAAGTTCTGCGATGAGGCAACAGGGAAGCAAAGCTCCTGGGGTCTGAAGGGGCAGAGGGAGCGGGTCCCACTCTCTTCCCCCTCCCTCTTGCAGCCCCTTTATGGGTTCCACACACAAGAGTTCATCCCATTTCGATACGCCAGCGGAGGGGGACGGGAGCTCTACTTCTACGAGGAGAAGGAGGTTGACCTGAGTGACATCATCAACACGCCCCTGCCCCGGGTGCCGCTGGACGTCTGCCTGAAGGGTGAGCTGGGTAGAAAGGAATAGCAGCGGCTGCTGGGCACTAGGGAGATTTCGGGGCTGTCGAAATGAGTTGTGGGGCTGGTTTTAATAGCTTAGCAGCGAGCCTGGAGACGCGAGAGTCAACGGAGGTTCTCCTTTTTTCTGTCTGGGCTTCCTGAGGTGCCTTTCTGGCAGGCTTTGTGATGGAGTCCATGTCCATGACTCTTCCAAGATAATTTGCATGCGTGCAGCAAGACAAGCCAGTGTTTCCCTGTTGCAAGAGCTGCTTTTTACCGCTTTCTGTTGGGGAGGGACCAGCGGCTGTCCTCTGTGTGAGGCCGGGTGCCGTTGGCTGGTGTTGCCACTGACTCTCCTTCCTTTTCCTGGAGAAAGGGAGCTTGAGAAGAGCAGCCCCCTGCCTGTGACACGCACTCGCTCCCAGGTCCCAGGATAGGGCCCTTTCCCTTGCCTGAAGCCCTCCCCAGGTTTTGGCTTTTCCTTTTTCCATCGCCAAGCTCTGCCTCGCCTTCCTGGCTTTCTCTGACCAGGTAGCCTGTGCCCATCTGGAGACCAGCTGATGGGAGAGCTGCTGTCTGCCTGAGGGCTTCCGTGTGCAACTGGTTGTCACTCTACGGACCGGCTCCTGGTCTCACCCAGTAGGCCAAGCCTTTGTGTTAATGCTTGCATTGTTCCAGTTGATTGTCCGCTTCTTGGAAGGAAGCTGCGTTAGGTGTTATGTAATCTGGCCTGGTTTCCTTGGCTGGGATTCCTTCCCAGGGGCCAGGTGACCTAAGGGCTCCACTGGCCTTGGAGACACCAGAACTCTTTCCCAAGGGGCCAGGAGAAAGGGGGGGGCATGCTGGCTAGTAGGGCAGAGCCATGTGCCAGACTCCTTGGAGAACTGTTTCGGGGGCTGTAGCTAAAAATACTCCTGCAGACACATTTTCAAGATTCTGTCTGCAGCCAGATAGATTCCTCAAGCCCAACCTGAGATCTCTGAAGTTGTGCCTGACCAATGGCCCGATGAGTGAGTTGGTGCTTTTCATCTTTTCCAGCACACTGGCTGAGCATTGAGGGAGTTCAGCCAGCAATTCCTGAAAACCCACCCCCAGGTGAGTGCACTCCTTGGCTGCTTTCTCCTCGTGCCCTGTTCCTGTCTGCTCCAAGAAGAGCTCCAAGTTGCTCAGTTTCCCTTTTACACAGCTGGCGAAACGTGGCTCCTCTCATCCAGAGCAGTTCTGGAAACGGTCGGTCGCACCTTGGGTTTCTGGGGAACCCCTGACTTGCAGGAGCGGATGGGTCTCTCCTCTGCAGCTCCGTTGGCCTGCTGGGAGTCTTGGTCTCCCCTCTGTTCACTGCTGGCTTGGGATGATAGGCTGGCCTCCTGCAGATGGAAATGGCTTCCGTAGTGCACTTTGGTGTATGCAGGGGCTTGTGGAAAACCAGACCATAGGCCTACCCGGGGATGGGGGGGGGGGGGGCTGGACAAAGCTCCCATGACGGTGATTTGACAGCCTGGAATTTGAAGCCCATAAGAAGGCAGAGTGGAGCAAATCATATTAGGTACCTCCCAAAGGTTTTCACCTGGTTCCTCGGTCAGGCTCCGCAAAGCTTCCTAGCTGCCAGTGCCTCTGCTTGAGCCCCCTTTCCTCCACAGCCCCCAAGGAGCAGCAGAAGGCTGAAGCCACAGAGCCCTTGAAAGCCACCAAACCTGGCCAGGAGGATGACGGTGCCCTCCGGGGCAAGGGGCAGAGCACCACACCTTCAGACAACAAAGGTCAGGTGCTCGCCGGTCTGGGATGGGGCAGGGGACCAGGACATGCTCCAGCCTGCCGCCAGGGGTCCCTGGGTACCTTCCAGGTTCCTCTGCAGAGCAGGCACTGAGATTGGGTGGGAAGCCCTTACTGGTTCTGACCCAGGTGCCAGCTGTCTACCTCAGGACTACCAAATAGGCTTCCAAGCAGAAACGGCCTTTTCGTTTCTGCACCTTTACTCCGTCATTCCGCAGTTGCATTTGGAGTGGGGGAGGAGGGAAGACCAGCCAACAGAAGCCCACTTGTTTTCCCCTCTCTGTCTGCCAGGCAAAGAGAAGAAGGCCCCCCTTTTGGAGGGGGCACCGCTAAAACTGAAGCCCCGCAGCATTCACGAGCTCTCAGTGGAGCAGCAGCTGTATTACAAGGAGATCACTGAAGCCTGCGTGGGATCCTGTGAGGCAAAGCGGGCGGTGAGAAGCCTCCAGCACTGTCCATCTCTCCCTAGAAGAGGCTGTTTAACTCTTTCCCTGGGGAGTTTAGCAGGGGCAGGCCCCGCATGACCTGTGGGAACATCTGTGCTGGGTTCCCATAGCTTCTCAAGGTCATGGCTGAGAACAGCCAACCCAGAGGCCAGAGTGGTCAGGGCTGACCATCTCAAGTCAGAGGGTCCGGCAGCCCTGGCCTGTCAACACCACCTGCCCCTTCCTGCCAGCTCATGTTTTGGGCGTTTCCCACCAGTCCTTATGGGATGGCTTATCTGCTTTGGCAGCCCTCCTAGGTGGGCCGTGGTCCCAGCAGCTGGTCAGGTATGGTGCTACGGGGCCAGGTGTCGGTTCTGGGAACAGCAAAGCAGTTTGGAGTCTTTGGGGCATGGAGCCCTATGGCAGGGCCAGGCTTTGGAAGTTTCCACCCACCACAGCTGGCGTAACTGTGGTTTGGCCTGCTGCCCTGAGACGCCCCCCCATGTCCGAGGAGCCCACACGTGGAGGCAAGTGCTGGGCTTCCCCTCTCACTGGAAGCGCACGTCTGCCTCGCTCTTAGGTTCCTCTGCCCAGCCCCAAGGCATCCCCATGCCCGTCTCTCTGCCCCACGGATGCTTCCCTTGTGGAGGAGGCAGTGCCTCTGCTTCGCGCCTATTGAGCTCCACTCCCCTCTTCTTCCTCCAGGAGGCGCTGCAGAGCATTGCGACGGATCCCGGCCTCTACCAGATGCTGCCCCGGTTCAGCACATTTATCTCGGAAGGAGTAAGTAGAGAGTGTGTCGTCACAGGGACTTGGGGTTATTTTTGGGCAAGGGGGGGGGGGCGGCATTCCTGCCTGTCCTGATGGCTGCAGAGCCATCAGTCTTGCTTGGCCAGAGCTGCATTATCCAAGCCCCAAGGTAGCTTGCCAGGGGGCTGTGGAGGGGAGGGGGCCTTGGGTTGCATTAGCGTTATGCATGTGAGACATTCGTGCATTTGACAGCTGTTCCCAGGGCATTTAACTCTCAAAGCATCAGCCACAAAGTATAACCTGCACAGGTCATTCTCTGGCATAAATCTGGGCAGGATGTGGCTTCTGCTGTCTCCTTAGGTTGAGTCTGAAGACAGTTTCTCCTCCCCCAGCCCCCGCAGCTGGGCCTTCTTTGTGATGGCCCCTCCATCTGGAATAGTCTCCCTGTGATATTTGTAAGGCGTCTGCAATAGTCTGGATTTTTGGCACCAGTTGAACACGTTTTTATATCACCTATTATGATTTTTGTTTTTATTTTCCACGTTCTCTAAACTGCTTTGAGGTTATATTTTAATGGGAAGCCGTAGATTTTAAGTAATTCGAGGTGGCCTGCAGCTGATGGCCTCCTCTCGAGAAAGCAGCAGGTTTGGTCATGGAGAAGACCTAGGCGCTTGTCCATCTTGGGGGTGCCGGCCACGTCGCCTTCGAGCCTTTTCCACACAAGACACAGAAGCCAACGCGCTTCTGTCTCCCTCAGGTCCGCGTGAATGTGGTACAGAACAACTTGGCTCTTCTCATTTACCTCATGCGGATGGTCAAAGCTCTGATGGACAACCCCACGCTCTACTTGGAGAAATACGTGAGGAGCCTCCCGCTTGTGTTCGGGGAGGGGGGAGGGCAGGGGGAGCCGCCACCACTGCTGTGGCTGCCCTCCCCGCGATCGGCCTGGGGCTCATCACCCGCTTTCTGCAGCTCCACGAACTGATTCCAGCCGTGATGACCTGCATCGTGAGCCGTCAGCTGTGCCTCAGGCCAGACGTGGACAACCACTGGGCTCTGCGCGATTTTGCCGCCCGCCTCATTGCGCAGATCTGCAAGAACTTCAGCACCACCACCAACAACATTCAGTCCCGCATCACCAAGACCTTCACCAAGGTGCTGTACCAGGTGGGCAGCAGCGGAGGCCGGGCTGGAAACTCCGCTTGTGCCGTTGACTCTGCCGTTCTCTTTTCCGCCAGAGCTGGGTGGATGACAAGACACCGTGGACGACACGATATGGGTCCATCGCTGGCCTGGCCGAACTCGGGCACGACGTGAGTTGCACAAGGAGCGCTCGGGAGGGGGGTGAGGAATGGGCACGCCCCATCTGCCCCCCATGTGTTCTCCCCCCAGGTAATCAAGACGCTGATCCTGCCGCGGCTGCAGGTGGAGGGGGAGCGGGTCCGCACCGTGCTCGAGGGTCCGGTGGTCAGCAACATCGACAAGATTGGAGCCGACCACGTCCAGAGCCTCCTGCTGGTGAGGGTCTGCCAGAGGTTCTGGCAGGGGGCAGGAAGTAGAGGTGCCTGTCTCCCGGGCAAGGCGACTGATGTGCGGGCACCTGTTGAGGGCACCTGTTGGGACTGGCCATGGGGCGGGATCGTTTCCCAGGGGCAGGAAACGGTCAGTTCGCAGCGGTCTGTCCTTCCCGTCTCCCCCCACAGAAGCACTGTGCTCCAGTCCTGGCCAAGCTGCGCTCCCCACCCGACAACCAGGAGGCCTATCGGGCCGAGTACGGGGCTCTGGGCTCCCTCCTGTGCACGCATGTGGTCAAGGCACGTGCCCAGGCCGCCATGCAGGCGCAGCAGGTGAACCGCACCACCCTGACGATCACCCAGGTAACGGCGGGCGAGGGGCACGTCCACCTGTCCGTGGCTCTGGGCCAGCCAAGGGGCCTCCATGCCTGTCTCCTCTCTCCTCTAGCCTCGCCCAACGCTGACCCTTTCCCAGGCCCCACAGGGGTCCAGCAGCACCTCTCGGGCCCCCAGTATCATCAAGATGCCGAGCTCCATCACGCTGCCCGTGCAGACCCTCGTCTCTGCACGCCCCACGACCCCCACTCAGCCCTCACCGCCTCCCACCAAGTTCATCGTCATGTCTTCTGCCTCTGGCACCTCCACCTCCCAGCAGGTATGGGGGGGGGCTGGAAGAACGGGCAGGGCAGAGGGACCGGGTAGAGGAGCCCCCGGCTGTGCTGTGACTCTGCCTCCACCCTTGTCTGCAGGTCATCACTCTGAGTGGGGGTCCTGCCAGCACGTCCACCTCCCCCGTCACCACCACCGTGCCGAGCACCCAGCCGCTGGTCAAGCTGGTGTCAGGAGGACAATCGGCCCCCAGCCCCCAGGTCTCGGGCAGCGTCCAGAAGTATATTGTGGTCTCCCTGCCGCCCGCGGCCGAGGGGAAGGCAGGGGGGGCTCAGCTCTCGCCGTCTTCAGCCCCGCCAGGACTTGGGCTCAGCGGCGGCATCAAGCAGGACCAGGGTGACAGCGCCCAGCCCCCTGGCATGGCCTCCAGCCCCGCGGCGGCGGCGGCCACCTTTCTCACGAAAGCCAGCGGTGCCCAGGGCTCTGTGCCGGAGTCCCCGCAGCCCCCCCTTTAGGCACTGGGGAATGTTGGGTAGGCTGGGGCCCTTCCTGCTTGGCCTGCGTTGGTCAGGGTGGGGTGGGAGAGGTACTGGGGGGGAACAGCTCCAGCTGCGTCGGCTTAGCCTGGATTCTTTCACATCTCCCCCCCTCCCCAGAAAAGCTGAGCTCTTGATGGGCAGTCCGCTCCCTTTCTCATCTGTTACTCTGTGGGGCGCCCCCTGTGCAGGAGTGCCACCACCCCCCCCCTCCCTCTGGGATTCCTCCTGCTTTCACCCGCACAGCCGTGCTGCCCCTTGAGGCCACGTGGCTGGGAGCCATCAGTGGGCAGTGGGTGGCTGCCTGTGCCTGCCGCCTGTAGGCAGAAGCTGCAGAATAAAAGCCTCTTTTCTAGCTGTGTTGCAAGGCTGCCTGGTCCCCCCTCCCCCACTGGGCCTGAGCACAGGGTGGTGAAGAAGCTGCAGGGGAAGCAGGTGGGACTCCACCTGGCATAGCGAGTTTGGCAGGGCAGCGGCTTGGGTCCCTGCTGGCTGCTTCTGCCCGGAAGAGGCACTCAAGGCGGCACCAGGGGCGGGCTCTAAGGTGGTCTCCCCCGCCCAGAATTAGGGGGTTGCCCGGCTTCTGCCCCCGCCCCCCGCGCTTACTGAAACCAGCGCAGCCTCCGGTACAGTTCTGGGCGCCGCATCTCTTTACTCCCTGGCGCTGCGGGGTTTCCGCCTTCCGCCCGCTCGCGGCTGCTCCGGCGGCGGCCCCGCGGCCTGCCCCACCAGGCAGCTCATCCAGCGGGCGTCGTAGATCACCTGCCCGCGCGGTACTCCGCCCTCTCGCTTGCCGCCGCCGCCGCCGCCCTCTCCGGGCCGGGCGCGCAGGATGAGCAGGTTGGCCGGGCGCGCCGGCGGCAGGCGCGCGTCTCCGCGCGGAAGAGAGGCCGAGCGGCTGCGGGGCTGGCGGCGCGGCGAGGGCGCTCGGTTGGAGCGGCGGCAGCGGCCCTCGGAGCGGCGGCAGCTCCGGATGCTCGCTACCATCGCGCGGCTCAGCCACTTGGAGTCCCGCGGCCGCCGGGCGCCCTCCGGGCTGGCGTCGCTTCGCTGTCCGTGGCGGCGGCGGCGGCGGGAATCGGGAGAGCCGGCGGGCTTGGCGGGGCTTGGCGGGCGGCGGCCTGCAGGGAGGAGGAAAAGGAAAGCGGAGCTGGAGAAGGCACCGCGACGGGCGGGCCCGTGGGCAGCGAGGGGCGGAGGCAGTGCGAGCCCCCCCCCCCGCTCCCCGGCCGATGGGAGGGAGGACCCAAGCATCGCCCCGCTGCGGCCCCACGGCCGGAACGGACCTGGGCTCCGGGACTCCGGCCGCGCGGCGACTTTCTGCCAGGGACTCCTGCTCCTGCTCCTGCTGCTTGTGCGCGTCTGTCGCGACGGGGGCGGTCGGCCAGCTGTTAGTCCAGGGGGGCGGCAGAGCTGGGAGGGGCGAGAGCGAGAAACGGTCAGCAGGCAGAGAGGCTGTTCCGTCCCCAGGCCTGGGAAGCCGGTGGCTCTCCGTAGACTCCGAGGAGAGCCGGAGGAGCCGTCGAAGCGCCGCGCCTTGCGGGGCGCGGCACCCGTTTCCCGGTGGCCCGGGACGTCCCTCGGCGCCTCACCAGAGCTATGGCGTTTCTGGCCATGCAGAGCAGCACCAACCCGGCCAGGACCTGGCTCGTGAAGCGCCCCGCCTCCTGGCAAGAGCTTTGCTGGGGGGCGGACATGGCGCCCGTCCGCTCGCTCGCTCGCTCGCTCGCTCGGCCCAGCGGGTCGTCGTCGGGGTTCCAGAGGGGGCGGCGCGGCGATTGTGAGGTCGGGCAGAGCTCACAGGGTGCGCGGGAGCCGAGCCTTCCTCCCAACACGGACAGGCAGGGCGAAGAGCTCCCATAAGCTCGCTGGTGGCCCTGGCTCCGTCCGTCTGTCCTGCCGACTTGCAGGTCCTCGGGGTTATGCAGCTAGTGCCGAAAGTTCAAGCTGAAGGACTTCGATGCTCTCCACCCGGCGCCTGCTTCAGCCCCCCGCCGACTTTCCGCAGCGCCCGCCCCCGCAGCATGACGGCGGGACCAGCGCCGTCGCAAAGTCTCTTCGAGGGTCTCGATGTCGCCACCTTCTCGGATAAGTTCGTTTCCCACTGCCAGCAAAGCCGCGCGCGCGGCTTGCGTGGAGGCGACCGCGTTCCTTCTGCGGGTCAAAAAGCCTCCTTCGTTAAAAGCCCTGCTCTGCCCCTCCCCATCAAGAAGGTGGAGGCCACGGAGGCAGGAAAACGGGCGCAGTGCAGACGCGGGGTGCGGGAGGGCGCAGCGGTCCAACACTGGTTGCTTTGCACCCCCTCAGTAATCTGGGTGGCGCGGGAGGGGGGAGGTCCTGCCCCCCTCCCAAAGTTCGGGCGTCTTTGTGGCTCTTCTGCGCTGCCCGGCAGGCCGACGACATTCCAACGGGCAGACCCGTAGCTAGCACCATCTTGGGGGGGGGGCACAAATTTTGGAGTTCTGATCACTTTTTTTCTGAAAATAGATTAAATTTTAAGTTGGCAAAGGAGATCGGGGACCTGCCCCCCTCTGCCCCTCCCGACTAGGGGCCCCGGCTCGTCCGCAACGGGGCCCTGCTGGCTTCCTCCTAGAGGGCAACGGCGCAGCGCATCAGCGGGGAAAAAGCGCAGCTGGCGCTTATTCGGAGCCTCTGGGGTGCCCAGGGGGCTGGCGGGGCCCTTCGCCCAGCATGTGCTGGACGGTGCCATCGCCATGGTGACCAGGCTGGGCCAGAACTGACGTTCGCTCTTCGGGTGGATTCCCCCAGCACTTGGAGGAGCGAAGGCATGGCGACCCGTCCGGGACGAGAATTATCCGCTGAAGGCCCCCTGCAGTTGATGGGATAAGACTCCTCCCACTGCCTGCGCCTGTCAGAATTGTCCTCTCTTGCCCTGATTTCCCTAAAACGGCCTCACTGGAGCCCTGTGCGTGGGAACTAGCCCTGCTCACCTGCGCCTACAGGGCAAAGACCCCCAGCGCGGTGGTCCTTGCGTACTTGGCTTATGCTCTTTGCCGGTTCCGACAGGCAGCTGGTGCTTTTCTTTGTTTTGTAGCCTTTTGCTGGGTTTTGAATGAAGTTTTGGTATTCTGGAGGAGGGATATTTTGTCTGGGGGTCCTGCTCTCATCCTGCTGTTTGGAAGTTCACTGAGTTTGGTTTGCCATTTTAAAGCCCATGGCCATAAGCTACTGCTAGGTGAGTCCGCGCCTGGGAGAGCTTTCCACCCCCAGACCATACACGAAAGTGCCGCTCTCCTGACAGGACAGAGGTGAAACCCCACGTGCCCAAGGCTACCTGCAGCCCAGATTTCACCTTCTGCCACCAGCATCCACACCAGCTTCTCTACATTGAGACACCATGCACAGCACAGGCCCCCCTTCTCTGCTGTCCTGACTGGGCAGGAGGAGGATTGAGCCGGGGGTGGGGGTGGGGTGCGGCACGGGCTCCCGAGGAGGGCGGACATTTCTGATAACTGATAGAAGCTGGCACTGCCCACCTCCCTGTTCTGATTCTTATATCCCAGGAAAGGGTCCTGCCATCTGCTTGCTAGGGCAGCCTGCAGATGGCAGGACCGTGTTCTAAGGTATAGTCTGGAATAAGGCCCGGAGCAGAAAGGACCGTGATTTGTTCTGTTCTTTTTCTGTGGTCTTTCCTTCCCTGCTCCCAGACAATGCCTAGTGGCGGGACCTGCTGGGAAGCCGCCTTAGGCCAAGACCACCCCCTCTGGTGGCTCCTCCTTCTGCCCACACTCCCTTGCTGACTCTGGCTGGGCGCTGCACTCCCATACGGCCTCTGAAGAAGGCCTCTGGGTGAGAAATCCTGTACAGTGTCCAGCAGGGGTACATCCAGATGCCAGGAGACACCTCCTCTGAACCAGACCAAGGGCAGCTCCCTAGATGTGTCCATCTGGCACCTGCTTGGTGGCAACTTGGACTAGTGCCCTCTTGTGCCTGTGATCTCGACCCCCTTGGCTGGACCACCCGCGACTCCAGAGGCAGCCCAAGTTGTGTGCTGTGCTGATACTCCCCTCCAAGAGGGACTGGTTACCTGCCTGTGGTGGCTGGGGATGGGGAGGGACTGCCCTGCTGGCCGCCTTCTCCAGAAGGCACAGATGGCCATGCCCTCCTCTCCTTGAAGCATTGCCTTCACTGCTGAATTGCACAATGTATTGTGTTGTGTTGCCTCCCTCCCTCCCTCCCTTCCTTCCTCTGGCAGCTGGGAATTGAGCAATGCAAGTGACCAGCAGAGCAGGGCGGGGGCTGAGGGGCCTTTTGTGCCACTGGACGGGGGCAGCGTGGAAATCCCCTGTCTCGGGACACGTGTGCCTGAGATGAACAAAGCCTGAATGGGTTGGACATTTGATGTGCAGCTGCCGAGCCCTGAAGTCTCGATTTTAGAGGCAACTGCTTGATGTGCTCATGAAAACACTTTGTTGCTTTTAAGAGTTTTCAGGTGTTAATGCTGATGAAGTTCCATAAATCCAGTGGTACACGCGGTGGGTGGGAAACGACCAATAACCTGAGACTTTGGGGACTGGGTTTTTGCAAATAAATTCCATGGAAGACTTGCCTCTGTTTCGCATTTCCGGTTGATTTCCAGCATCTGTTGGCGCTGTCCAGGGTTTCAAAGGTGCAGTTTGGCTCTTAGACTAAGACCTTTCAGGGAAGGGTACAGAGAGCCCCTACAGTGCAAAGACTCAGCCCAGAGGAAAGAGCAAATGTTGCTGCCCCCCCCCGCCCCGAGAGTCCTACCCACCATGACCCTGGGTTGCAAATGGGAGCCATACTGGGGTACTGCAAGGGGCACTACCAGTGCTGGGCCTCCAGCCCCCTCCCTTCTTTCCACACCTTTGCACTTTCCCAGTAAGGAAGTGGGAACAGGATCTGGGGCTCCAATCCTGTGAGTGCTGGGAAGGAGGGCAACAGATTCCTTTGTCCCCTTATGGGCTTGTGCCCAGCTGGGTGTTTCTGCATTTAGCTTCCTTGGATGGGAAAAGTGCAGAAAGCATCCACACCTGGGAATGCTAGTAGATGTTGGCCTAAACCCCATGTGTCTGGAAACTTACCTCCACCAAGGTGCATAACCTATGGCTTACAGGGTGCTGCCGTCTTGATCACAGCACCTGGTGTGACTGCGTGTGGGCCGGCGCCACTTTCATGGTGACAAAGACGTTCCGTTATGTGCAGTCGCATTTGGGGTCATCTGAGGTGCCAGCTCGCTTGTGCAGCACCTCCAATGACCCTTCACACCAGAAATGGTGCAAATGGTCACCGGCTGGACACACAGTGTAAGTTTCAAGTAAGGTGCAGAATTTCGTACAGCACTGCTAGTTTGCAATAGGTTAGATCTGGGCAGGCAGGGGGCATTTCTAGGCTATTTGTACCTGTTGCAAACTATGGGGACAAGTGCAAATAGGCCCCAGTTTCTGCTCTTTCTGGGAAGCCTCACAGCAGCCAGGGGAGGATGCAGTTGTGGGTGCTTCAAACCAGGAGCAGCTACCATTGGCTCTGAAGATGGTGTGAGAAAGCAACGGGGACCCTGCACACTCTGCATCCATTTCAGGCCTCATCCAGCATGTGGAGTCCAGCAGTCTGGGAGCCATTGGTGGCAAAGGCTTGGGGTTAGATCCTGCAGACGTGTCCAAAGTGGGGCCTCCTGTTGTTGGCCCACTTCCTCCTCTTCTGGGGAAGTGGAAGCAAGAGCTACCGGACTTCCCTATCTAGAGGCATTTGCCGTTGCTCCATCTCACCACATCTCGTTGCAGAGGGCAGTGCTGCTGCTGGGACCCACAGGGTTCAGGCGCTGGCAGGCACATCTCCTCTGCAGTTTCCAAGACAGCCACGAAGCCTGTGGCCCCAAGGCCATGCTGCGCTTGCACTTCGTGCTCATTCTGCTTCTGGCCCAGCTCCAGTGTGGAGGTAAGTCCCAGCCTTGAGACTTACGGCAGCCACAGCCACCATCAGGGCTTGAGCTAGGCAGCTCGCCAGTCCTCCCCGCTCCCTCTTCCTAGAGACTTCTCTTCTAAAGCCAACCATCCTTCAGTTTTGTGAGCTTGTAAAGGAAGAGGCGGAGGGGTTGCAGCTCAGTGCTAGAGCAAGTGGCCTGGGAGCCAGAGGGTCACCGGTTTGATCCCTAGCCTGACCACACTTCAGTAGCTGTGCCAGGAAGACTCTAGAGGTGCCCACACAGGCGTCCATGGAGTCCACTGGGGCTCGGCTGTGACTTAGTGGTGCCCAGCAACATCAGAAGGGAGCACCGTGATCACCACTGGGCACCTGCTTAAGAAGGTGTCTGCCAGGTGTCCTCTTTGGTGGAATTGGGGCCTTTCTGCAGTAGGCCCCATAGCTTGCATGTGGTGTGCTCTGAGGCGGAGCATCTGCTCTTGAAGGGGTCATTTCCAGCTCAGGAGTGCCCTGCAGGCGAACCGTGAGGGAGTGCACTTTTCCTGTCCCCTGGACGGCATGGAACTGCAGAAAGGTCCCTGTGTGGCCCCTGGGAGAAGGGCCAAGACTCTGATCCAGCGGAGCTGCGTGTCTTGCGTCTCGTCTCTCCATGGTGAGGAAACTTCCCTTTCTGTTCTTGGACCAGTGCTTCGTAAGAGCACACAACCACTAAACCCACAGCATAGACTTCAAGAAGAGACTTCCAAAGGCGTTTGGGGGTTCTGAGTAGATGCTGCTGGGTTGTTCTGGACTGCCTCCGGTCACCTCAGGGCTTTTCTGCACCTTGTTTTGGTGTGGAAAAGAGTGTGGTGCTACAGCCAATACAGTTCCACTAACTTGCTCAGCACTTCACCAAATGCCAGATCAGTGCGATTACTGCTACGCTAGTGGCTATCACCTTGGTACAACAACGGCCATGTGAGCCAGACATTGCCACAGCAACTGGGCAACGTGTCATGCAACTAGAGCTCTGCTGCCTTGCTCCAGAAGAGCTGCAAAGGGTGCATGCCAGGTTCCAGCAGCTGCATCCGAGTTGTGGCTACTCTAGCAGTGGAGCACTTATTAGTGCTCCACAGCTGTCTGGCTGGGGGACGGTCTAGCACATGCAAAGCTGATGCTCCATGCTGGCTCATCCTGGGACTTCCCCTATAGGCCAAGTGAAGAAAAGTTCATACAATGAAGGAAAGTCAGTGGGCAAGAACCTGCATTCCATTTTGTCCCCATTGGTTTCGTTTTCCTCTCCAGCCACCTCCTGCCCATCATCTGTTTTAGGCAGTATTATCTACCCAGGCCAATACCACAGCAGTGCAGGGGGTGAGGCTTCCACCTGCCTGCACAAGCTGAACTGAACTGCCTGAAAATCCTTTGTCCAGGGAGATGGGGGGGCTGTGACTTTCTGCTTTGGGCGACTGCGCCCCCCAGCTGTGGCTGCCTCCACATGTGC
Organism: Aspidoscelis tigris stejnegeri; assembly: GCA_023333525.1. Lineage (NCBI taxonomy): Eukaryota > Metazoa > Chordata > Lepidosauria > Squamata > Teiidae > Aspidoscelis > Aspidoscelis tigris. Next base: position 113,951 of record JALMGA010000009.1, read on the forward strand.
AAGAGTCAGCTGCAAAGGTTTTCCTGCCAAAATAATTTTGCTGACCCTTCAGCCTGCCTCCTGGTGGCACAACCCCAGACTCTTTGCATGCAAGCTAAACAGCTCAGATGTTTACTTATTTCTAGTGCCACCGCCCACCTCATTTAATGATGCCTTTCAAACTCGCCCATCTTCCAGCACGAGGCAACTCAGCTCGTGCAAAGGCAGCTATGTGCAACCGCTTGCCAAACGAGGGGAGGTAACCAAGCGATCCCAAAGCTCAGGCAAAAGGCTTGGGGTGCTCGGGCGTCCAGTGGGAGCAATCTGGTTATGTGGCCCCACTCCCATTTGGGCCCTGGCTGGTTCCCACTGGCGAAAGTCAAGTGCCCGCCCCTGCTGGGAACTGCACGCTGGGCCAGGACAGAAGCAACCTTGCAAAATGGGGCAGGTGACAGGAGGACACGAAGAGCAGAAGGCAATTGGCGGGGGACGTCCCAGTAATGTTGCAGCTACCTTCAGTGGGTAAACGCTGTCAGAGCCACTGTGGCTTGCTGGAAGGTATCTCAGAGGTCCCTGGGCTCCCCTTAAGGGGCTGCTGCAGATCCTGCTCCCCCCCCCCACCATGGGGCACACAAAGACTGCAGACCTGGCGCTTCTCCAGGAGAAGGTGCTTGTCTAAAGCACTCAAGGTGTTTCACACAGGAAGGCAAGGTGGGCAAATGCCTGAAAATCCACCTGTGCCTTGGTCTGCTTGCCGTCTGAACAAGTAAAAGCGCCCAATGGAGATTTCTGTGGCAGGGGAGGACCAAGGGGCGCTGCAGGGGGGGCTCTTTAGCCAGCTGCTCCCAATCTGGACTACATTCCAGGGCACTGAAGTTCCCCCGATTGCTTGTATTGCAATGGCACCTCCTTGTTTTAGGGTGAGGCTAAGAAATTATTTGATTGTTCTCTTCCCCCGGGCGTGATTTGCTCAGGGTCCCATGCAAAAAGATCCCCTGAGCTGGTTGCCCTGGGTTTCCCTTCTGCAAAAGGTGCTGAGGCCTTCACAGGCAGGATTAGGCCTTTTCCTGGCCTGGGTCTCTTGGGGCCAAACTGGTGCCTGCTGCTTCCCATTTATTATGCTTGGCGTCACGTCCCTTTACAAGGTATCTTCACAGGTTGGGGAATGGGGTGCAATGAGTAGTTGTGTCTTGGGCAGTCACAGACTCTCTAGGGGAGGTGTGGCTGCTCACCATGACCCACCGCCCCAAAGGTCCGCAGCGTTTGCACCATTCCACTGAGGCAATGCGGACAGCACCTAATGCTTAGGGTTCTTTCACACTGTGGTTAGTAGTACAAGCAGGGGGTTGGGGTAATGAAAGTGCATGCATGGAAAGTTCACCTTTCCCACCTGGTGAGAATTTCTCCCCGGAAGATCTGTGAGTGGTCACCATGGAGTCTGTCCGTGGTGCAGAGCACGTGGACATACACTGTGGACACTTAATCCTACATCACACGTGGGCACCTCACAGTGAGCTCCAGCACAGAAAGGGTTGTCTCCGGTCTGTCAACAGTCCCTTGACATCTGAGTGCTCTGTCTCATTGCTCACTGTGGGGTAACCACCGGGCCAAGTGCAGAAAGGCCCCGGGTTCACACAGAGCACACGTGGCACACATGAAAGTGTCTGGAGACATTGTGGTGCTTGTCTGGAGAGGCATCTCCTTGGAGGGTTGTACGTGGTACCCTGACCAGGATGAAATCCTCAGAGCCATTGTCAGGCCTTACATTGGGCCCTGTGCAGGACAATGCCCGGCCTTCTGTGGCCAGAGTGTGGGGACAATTTCTGGATGATGTTGGCACTGATGCCTTCATGTTCCCCAGACCTAAACCCAAACCCATTATGGATCGGTGCACCGAACTCCTCCAAGTAGCCCCACAGACTGTCCAGGAGCAAATCCACATTTTCCTGTGCTGTCCACGTTCCCTCCCCCTCCATCCATAGACCCAGCTTAGGGGCGGATACATGTCCGAGTGCCACAATCTTCAGTCCAGGTGCCGCCACCAGTGTGTGGGTATTCCGGGCCACCTGATGCAGGAGCATGCGTGCGGGGTGTGTCACATGACCTTACAGCACCCGGAAGAGGTGTAAAGGCAGCACTCGGGGCCTAGAGAAGGTAAGTAGACGTGTGGAGCACTATATCGTGCTCCGTAGGAGTTGCCTTCCAGGTTGGAAATGGCTCTTCCAAGTGCAGATACTCTGTCTGGAGCTCACTGGAACGTAACTAGGGGCTAAGTGCAGAAAGGCCCTGAGCCTGGGAGGAGATCTGCCAGGACACCGTTTGCTGCCTCATCAGGCGCTGGGCCAGATGTTGTGGGGAGGGCATACAGGCACACGGGGGTCATAAGCACTACTGAGCCACATTATGAGTCGCCGTGATGAAATCCAGGCAAATTGGATCCACCTATGTTCTCCGTTTTTTACTTTGATCATAGGGGTGATCTGGAATCCAGCCCTCGATCAATGATTTTTGTTCCCATTGACTGCTGATACATCATTTTGTCCTCCATGAATTACAGAATTTATATCAGCAAAGAATTTCAACTTGATTCTTTCATTCAAGATCAGATGTGTGATTTGAGTGTTCCCTTAATTTTTTGAGCAGTGTATTTTAATTATGTTTTATATTGGTTTTATTCATTTTTACTGTATGTTGTGACCCACCCTGGCACCTTTGAGCGAGGATGTATGATATAGACATTGAGAAACGAATAACAATGGATCTTTGGCACTCCTGTTCCCAGCCAAGCATCTGGCTTTGGCCAGAGCAGAAGACACCAAGCGCTTTCCAGCAGCAAGCAGAGACCGAGTGCAAGTGATGAACGGCAGGGACCTTGGGGCACAATGTGAGAAATGGCACAGAGACACCCTAGGTAAGAGGTGCGGGTCCAGGCCTGGCAAAGGGTCATGGTCCCTGGACAGAGACTTTGTGTCCAAGCCCTAAGAGAGGCCAGGACAAGCTGTTCTCACCGGCATGGCTAGTTGACTCAAGGTGGGCATTTGTCCAGCCTTGAGGATGAGGCCAGTGGGACTGGAGGAGAAGCCAGGGATGGCAGTGAAGGAAGGTGCCCCTTAGGGGCTGCAGTGAAAGCCAACATGGCTTGGGGTGCTTGCTCTGATCTGCCCTCCCCCAGACTGTGGGCTGGGCTATAGGCACAGGTTTGTGGTACCTGTGGCCAAATTAGAGAGGAAAACCCCAGCAAAGCTTCCCCTGGAACAGCTTGGCACCCCTCCCACTTCTGGCCTGTGCCCTTACCGCCGCCACCACCTACCTTCCTGAATCAGCCCGGTGCTTCTCCCAAACAGAAAGAAAGAAAGAAAGAAAGAAAGAAAGAAAGAAAGAAAGAAAGAAAGAAAGAAAGAAAGAAAGAAAGAAAGAAAGAAAGAAAGAAAGAAAGAAAGAAAGAAAGAAAGAAAGAAAGAAAGAAAGAAAGAAAGAAAGAAAGAAAGAAAGAAAGAAAGAAAGAAAGAAAGAAAGAAAGAAAGAAAGAGGGCTGGGCTGGGCTGGGCTGGGCTGGGCTGGGCTGGGCTCCTCTTGCTCCTGCTCTGCTTTTGTTCCAGGCTGTGGCGTCCGCACCCCTGAGTACCAGATATGGCAGCCTTGCTCCCTCTCGGCCAAGGTGAATGACACCCTCATCCTGCCATGTGTCTTCAGTGCCACCTGGGAGGCCAGCCAAGCCCCTGAGGTATACTGGCGCATTGGGGGCTTCCATGGGGAGTTCTTCTTCAACTATACCCAGAAGCCCAGTTACACCCACCCGCAATTCTTTGGCCGGGTGTCTCTGGTGGGGGAGCCTTGGAAGTGCAAGGATGCATCAATCCGCATCACTCAGCTGAGGGAGTCAGACACCAATGTATACTTCTGCCGCGTCTGTATGAAGACAGAGGACTCTGACACCAAGGAATGGCAGGCTGTGAAGGAGACAAATCTCACCGTCACTGGTGAGTGGCCCCTTTCCACCCTCAGGGCAGGGCTGTGGCCTTCAGAGGGAAACCACGCGCCAGGCTGGCCAGGAGAGAGGCCCGTGCCACTGAAAGTAGAGAAGGAAATAGAGCCATGCCCCCCCTCCCAGTATCTCCTGCGCTGTGACCTGGGCACAGAAGGAAGGAAAGATGGATGAATGGAGGAGGGAGGGAGGGAGGGAGGGAATGAAGGAGAAAAGAAGGAAGAACCAAACCAAATCATTAACCATTTCCATTCCCTTTAATACGCCAAGAAGCACCCAGCCATCGAGGTTTTTTCCTGCTGCTCACTGGCGGAGCTGACACAGGCCCCCACCAGGCCCCTTCTGATCAGAGCCCCCTAGGGGACTCCAGTCCAAGCCTTCTAGGGTGCAGCTCACCCGGATTCCTTGCCTCCTGGGCAACCCTGGTTCTGGGTAGCAAGTGAGATGCCAAAGGCCGCCCAATCACATCCCGCCTTCACTTCCTCCCCAGCGCCCACCCTGGAGCCTCCTGTCCGCCCCCAAGGTCTGCTGGTCGGAGGAGCCGTTTTTGCAGTCGCCCTTGCTCTGGGACTGGGGATGTTCATTGCCTGGAGAAAAGGTAGGGGGGCTTGGCTGGCCCATCGTAGTGCTGACAGGAAAAAGGGTCTCAGGAAGCAGCAGCACATCCCTCTGGCCCTCAGCTGTGACGCCCTTTCAGAGACCAAGGTGCTTCTGCCTCGCTTTCCCCTGTACAGGAGCTCACCTGAGGAAAGAGGCAAAGGTGCGGTGCAGTTGATGCCTGAATGCCAAGCATGTAGGAAGGCCAAGAATAACAGCGTGGGGACTGTTACAGTGAATGGGTGCTACCACAGCGAAGGCCCACCTGCAGCTGCCCATAAGGTGACCCTGAGTAACCTCTGATAGCGACTGCCCCCCCCCCAATGATCTCAGTGGTCTTCCGGGGCAGCACTGGGAGAGGCGGGCTTGGCAAGGAAGCCTTGGATGCCACAGCTGAAACCTTGAACTGGCCTCCCTTGCAGGCGCTCAAGCGCACGTCTGATGTGTGAATGGCAAGGCTGCCCACTCAGCATCCCGGCTGATGCATTTTGCAGCAGCGGCAGGTTCTAGGGCAGACACAATGGCAGCCCCTCAGAGAGTGCCTTACAGTAGTCTAGATGGGGGTTCCAGTGCCTAGGCAGCAGTGGCCAGGCTATCTCTGCCCAGGGAGGGGCGCAGTTGGTGCCCCAGCCAAAGCCGTCGATAGGCACTGCTGGCCACAGAGGTCACTTGGGCCTCCTATGACAAAGATGACTCAAGCACCCCCCCAACCATGAGGGGGGCAACCCCACCCGGAGCAGGCAGAGTCCCAAGACCCAGGCATGAGGACCAGCCACCCACAGCATCTCTGCCTCATTCAGACTTGACTTGGGCCTCATCCAGCCCATCGCTGCGTCCAAGCACCACTTCCGGGCATTTACCATCTCTCTCCTGCCTCAGGCTAATGGAGCAGCAGAGCTGGTGGCCCCTCGGTCCAGTGGCCTCAGATGGGTGCAGAGTGGCCCTGGGGGCTCCCCAGCTCCCCAGGATTGTTCTCTGGAATTGTCCCTGCAGGTCCCAGTGCAACCATTTCAGCATGGTGCCTCCCATTCCTACACAGGCAATGCGGAAGAGCCGGTGGAGCTGGGTCAACTTACGGGGAGGGGGGAGATAACAATAAGACCCAAATTCGGCCTTCTTTCCAGTGGGGGTGTCCATGCTGTGGGCGATGCTTGTCTGTTTCATTCCCCCCCCCCGGTCCTTGTATATCTCCTGCGACTGCGTCTGAGGGAGGAAAGTCCCCCCACTGCCCCCCTCGGCTGGCTGACTGGCACCTCTCACTCTCTTTTGCAGGCTACTTCCCAAAGCGTCCTGATCCCTCTAGGAGGTAAGTGCCAGGCGGTGCCAGCCAACCCGCCCCCCTTTCAGGTCCTGGCTCCCTCCAGAGTGCCACCGGGCAATTCGGTACCCAGGTGGCGGGAGCCCCTAGGCGACCCCTCGAAGCACCGACGCCCCCAGCCTGCAGGCGGAGGGGCGGCCGGCCTGGGGCGGAGCCACAGGGCCAAGAGGTCAGGCCGCCCTCGTCCAGCAGCGGCCCGTGCAAAGTTCTCCTCCTCCTCCCTGGCCTGGCGGCAGCAGCAGCTCCTAAACACTCCGAGCGCCGTTGTCCACTGCCGCCCCGCGCAGGATGCCCCGCCTGCCAGGGCCTTCCAAGAAGCGGCAGACCATGCGGGGCTCCTTTCCCTTGCAGGAGGTCGCCGGGTGCCCCGAGTCGGCAGGAGCCGCGAGGCGACTCGCGAGCGGACGCGCCTCTCCCTGGACGCCCAGCCGAAGCCGCCCAGCCCGGCCCTCTCTATGCCGCCCTGGCCTTGCCCGGGGACCCCGGAAAGACGCCGCGGGCGGCGCACGGAGAAGCGTCGGTCGTCTACGCCGAACTGCGCCGCTGAGCGCCGCTGCCGCCGAGAAGACACGCAAATAAAGGGATTCTTGGCAGCCGCGCAGGGCCGTCGGTGCTTCTTCTCACCTGGGACCAGCGGTCGCGCCGCCCCCGGAGGACTCCGCGGCGTTGACAGGGGTCGCGCGCGGGCGGGGCCGGGCCTGGCCGGGAGGGGGCGCTGTTGCCTCAGCGAATAAGAACGGGGCGCGAGGGCGGTGCTCTGCTCAAATAAGCGCCGTCGGCCGGTGCGGTCTCTGCCCCGCTTTGCTCGCAATGCGCGTCAAGTTTGCGCCGCTGCGGCTTCCTCTGCAGCGCCGTCTCGAGACGGCCGCCGTTTTGCAATGGGTCTTCTCCTTCCTGGCTCTGGGTGAGGATGGGGCTGCAATAGTGAGGGGGGGGGAAAGCGGGGAGAAGAAATCTCGTGCGCGCCTTTGCTGCGCAGCTGCGCTGTTCTCGGCTCACAGCCGCGCCAGGGAGGGTCGGCGGGGCTGGGCGGGCGGGCGGGCGACCGGGTGCCCAGTCCCGCCGACCCTCCCCGCCTGGAAGAGCTCTCTACCGGAGGCCGCGGCGCAGACGGAGCCCCCGCCCTCCCCGTGGTCGAAGGCGAGCAATAGCGCAGTGGGCGAAGGTGGCGGAGAGAAGCGGCGGCTCTTCGAAGGCTCGAGGCGGCTCTGCATAGGGGGGCGCCGGCCGAAGGGCAGCCGTCACGCCGGTTGTCCTCCGCTGGTTCGGGCGGGGCGGAGGGGCGGAGCCCCTGGACAGCAGAAGTGGCGAATCAGTTGGGCGGAAGCGTCGGGAAAAGTTCTGGCTCCTACGGCTGAGTCTCGGCTGAGGGCTTCTGTCTCGCCCACGCGGGGCGGCGGCGACAAAGGCCCTGCAGGGTAGCCGCGGGACGGCGTCTGGAAGGATACAGCTGCCGCTGCCTGGGAAATTGTGCGCGCCTCCGTACCTGCTGGTTTCATACCGAGACGCGCACACGCCGCAGAGGCAAGCCGTGAAGATGCGGGAAGTGGTTAAGGCATGAAAAACACCAGGGTTTTTGCGTTCGCAGCGGGAAGAACTCGGGCTGGGCGTGTTCAGGGGACAGAAAACTGTTCCTCCTCTTGCAAACTGCCCGGGAGAGTCCTTTCAGAGAAAACGCTAAGAAGATGACCTTTTCCCTTGCGTTGACCCGAGCTAACACGTGGCCTGCCTGTGTGGCACCAATGGCCTGAGTAAGGCTGGCCGGGAGGCGCTGCCGCCGCCTATGTCTGGTTTAGCAGGGGGGGCGCTTTGCTAGAGTCTCCTGCCGAAAGCTGGCGGTTGCTGCTGCGAAGGAAAGGAGGGCGGGGGCCTCGTTGCCCTTAGGCGCGGGTGTGGGTTACTTGTTCTCCCCTCTGGCCTGATTCAGCAGCTTTCCCAAGGCCTCTCTCTTCTCTCTCTCTCGCGCGCGAGGGGACTCCATGCCCTTTCCTCCTGATCCTGGGGGCACAGCTGGGCCATCGTTCAGGGGGCGGGCGGGAGGGCGGGGAGAAGATGATCCAGCAGGAGCCTTGGTCCCTCGCTGAGCTCTAGCCATGGGGGGGGGGGGCTTGGCAGCAGCCCTGGCCTCCTGTCCCCTGTCAAGGGTGCCAATCTCTCCCTCTCTGCCCCCTCTGCAGCCCAATGCTGCCTGGCACTCTTCCTGCTGTTGCTGCTTGGAGACGGCTGGGCACTGGCCGTCCTCTATGCAGCCTGGCTCTACCTGGACTGGGACACTCCGGCCCGGGGAGGGCGGCGCTCGGCGTGGGTGCGTAGCTGGGCCGTCTGGCGATACTTCCGCGATTACTTCCCCATTACGGTAAGCGTGGGAAGGGGAGGCTGGATTGTGCCCTCACATCCACTTGGCTGTGAAGGCCAGAAAGAGAGGGCCATTCCCTCCTCCTGGGGGCTCCTGGGGCAGAGGGGGTAGCCCAGGGAAGCCTTGCCGGCCGCCAGCCCTTTGGCCCCAACTGATCCGATCGCCCTTCCCTCCTCCCCACAGCTGGTGAAGACCGCCGAGCTGGACCCTTCGTGCAACTACCTGTTTGGCTTCCACCCACACGGGGTGCTTGTGGCCGGGGCGTTTGGGAACTTCTGCACCGAGGCCACAGGGTTTGCAGAGCTGTTCCCGGGACTCACCCCGCACTTGCTCATGCTTCCCTTCTGGTTCCGAGTGCCCTTCTTCCGTGACTACATCATGAGTGGCGGTGAGGACTGGGGCTCCAGCTGGGGCAGAGTCTGACCGTCCCTGTCCGAGGCGGCCAGAGGAGCTTTTGAGGCAGCTGGGGTTGGAGCGGGGCCCTGCCTCTGCCTCCTTCCCGAGCCCTCTGTGCCTTCTACCCTCAGGACTGGTTTCCTCAGACAAGGCCAGTGCTGCCTACCTCTTGAGCCACAAAGGCGGGGGCCAAGTGGCTGTGATTGCTGTCGGGGGGCCTCCGGAGTCGCTTGAGGCCCGCCCTGGGGCGCTCACCCTCCAACTCCTCAACCGGAAGGGCTTCATCAAGATGGCGCTACAGCATGGGTGAGGGGGTCTCCAGAGGCTTGTGGGAGGGGGCACTCCTCTGCCAGAGGAGCTTCCTCATGAGTGCAGGGGAAGGCCAGCAAGAACTTGAGAGGACCCCCTCCCCCGATGAAGGTCTCCTGGGCAAAACAGCCCCCAAAGCCCCCTCTGGCCCTCACACACCCCTTTGCTTCTCGCCTTCATTTCCAGAGCCGCCCTGGTTCCCGTCTTCTCCTTCGGGGAGAATGAGCTCTTCCACCAGGTCCCAAACCCCCAGGGCTCCTTCCTCCGCAGGGTGCAGGAACGGCTCCAGAAAGTGATGGGGCTGGCGCTGCCCCTCTTCCATGCCCGGGGGGTCTTCCAGTATAGCTTTGGGCTCCTGCCTTTCCGAAGACCCATCCACACCCTGGGTATGTATTGTCTGCCTGTCACTGGCTGGGGCTGGGGCCATCTTTTGGGAGGCTTCTCCTGCAAGGCCCTGACTTGGCAAAGATTGTTTGGGGGTGGGGCAGGGATTGGTGGCCTCCTCCCGTTCCTCCTATTTGCAAGGACACAGGGCAGGTAGGGGGCAGGGGGCTTCTCTTTGGGCCTTGAGCCACACCTCGTGGGCTCTCAGCCCCCTGCATCTCCCTCAGCCATCCCCAGAGCTCCAGGCTGGTGCTGCCGGGTGGGGGGGGGGGGCAGGCAGGGCAAGCCAAGCCTCCTTTTTCCACACTGAGTTTCACAAGTGTCCCTCTGCCCCCCTTGGACTGGTGAGGAGGCTCCCTGGAGGTCAGTCTGGTGGGAGGCCTGGCCTAGCATGTGAAAGTTCCATGTGCGTTTCCTGCGCAGCTGAGAAGGGAGTGACGCCTTCCCTGGATCATCTGGTGGCTGGAGGAGTCCAGGGCTGCAGCGCTGGTTGACCTCTTCCACTTTCCCTGGGATGCAGGAAGGACTGGTGCTGAGCTCCACTGGTCCTGGGGGTGTGTGTGCGAATGGGCAGCGGCTGAGCAGAGGGTCTGAGAGTGCCAAGGGGCAGAGAAAACGGCAGCTGTTGCCTGCAGCAGATCTTCCTGTCCCGTCACCACCGCTGCTTCTGATGCCTCCTCTGGCGGGCGACAGCTGCTGGCATCCTACCCACACTCCCAGGCCCGCCTTGCGCCCTGGCTCCTGATGTCCTCTCTGGCTCTCCCGCAGTGGGGGCACCAATCCTCGTGCCGGAGACTCCGCACCCTTCTCGGGAGGCCATTGATGAGCTGCACAGGACTTACCTGGAGAAGCTGACCCAGCTCTTTGAAGAGAACAAGGCCAAGTATGGGGTACCACAGGATAAGCACCTCCACCTGATTTAGAGCCAAGAGGCTCAGGGGGCTCCTTCCCCCGCTTGCTCACCTGTGCCGAGGGGCATCATGGCTGATTTCTCTGGAGCAGGACTGAAGGAGCCATTTGCTGCCCCCCACCAGTGAGGTTCTCCCAAGCCTGAACCTCAGTCCACCTCTGGTGAGGACAAGGGGGGCACCGGAAGAAGATGATGTGGAAGCCAGGTTAAAGAATCCAGGGGCTGGCAGGCCTGGCGGGGCTCTTTCAGACAGCATTTCGCCTCTTTCCTGCCCTGTGAGGCACTAAGTCACTTGCTGCGTGTGCTCAGATAATAAAGCAGAGCTCCACTCGTGTTGCAGAGAGTTTGTGCAGATACTTCCGGGGTGCCTCTAAGTCCCTGCAGGTGGATTGGCGGGAGCGAAGGTTCTGCCCCTCTCACTCCCAGGCCTGCAAACTTTGACCGTACACGTCTGTGTGTGTGTGTGTGTGAGCGAGAGAGCAAAGTCCTAGGCAGCTGACACACAAGTGTGGGTCCGTGCCCTCTGTACCAAAGAACAAAGTCAACCACAGTGTTGCAAGTGTGGCAAGGTGGGGGCTCTTGGGGGGGGGACTGCAGTCTGTTGCAGAACCCAACCTTGGGTGGCAGGGGCAAGAGAGTGGTAGTGCAAGGGGGACCCCAGGCAGCCCCCCCCTTCATCCGCCAAGGGCAGCCCCACCTCCAAGGTGCCAAGAAGGGGCTTTGCTGCCATCCAGCAAGTCAGCCTGCAGCTCAACAGGAGGAGCTTGCCTGCTAAGCCATCAAAGCTCAGTGCCAGGAGGTGGCGCTGGGGAAGAGAACCACTGGCAACCTCAGTGGTTCAGGGCATTGCAGACCCAAAGGAGGAGGGCAGGAAAATAAAATCTAGGGGGCAGATGGCAGGAAAGGCCTGTTGGGGGGGGGCGCAAGTGCACTGTGGCCAGCCCTCCCCATGGCAATAAAGGCACCTTGGTGGGGCATCTCTAGTGCCTGCTGCTATTCTGCTCTGTCGGTTTTTATGGTGGTTTTACTGTCTTCTGCCTTGAGACCTTTGGGTATAGGATGGGACAGAAACATGAATTGTAGAATAATAGATTTGTAAAGGAGCTGTAAGGCCATCTAGTCCACCCCCTGCTCAAGGCAGGATTCCCTAAACCATCCCAGACAGATGTAGGTCCAGCCTCTGATTGAAGACCTCCATCCAAGGAGAACCCACCACCTCCCGTGGCAACCTGTTCCACTGACTGATCAGCCTCACCGTCAGGGAGTTTTTCCTAATATCTAATCTGTATTGGCTCCCTTGAGGTTTCATACCCTTGTTTCTAGTCCTCCCATCTTGTGCTCCAAAGGGGCGCAGGCGCTTCAGTCCCCCTCCAGACGAGAAAATGCTCATCTCTGAGGCTCTTCTCACCCTGAGCGGGAGCCTTGGCATACCATGTGCACAGTGCCCCTTGCCAAGTGGGCTGAGTGGCCAAGGTGCAGGCCAGCACAGTGGGACCGCACTCCGCGCCCAGAAAGGGATGGCCCACGCGGTCTTTCTGTGCCCAAATGCCTCTCTCTGCCCTGGGAAGATCTCTCTGCAGGGTGCCCGGTGGTCTTGCTCTGCTGTGGCCCCTTTGGGGTCAGCTTAAGCTCGGGTCGTTCCTGAGCACCCACCCCAGCAAGATCTAGTGGGACTGGCCTGCGATGGTACCCAAAGTAAGGGAGTAAGGGAGGGTCACCAGCCACTCAGAGGTGTTATCAGTAGCAGCTCAACAGCCAGCCCTGCCCCGCAAGTGGTGGCCCCTCGCTGCTGGGCTCTGCCTCTGGGCCAAGGCGGAATGCCTGCAAATGCCTGGCTCCTCCTGCAGCGGGTGGGATAGAAATGCACCTAAAGCTAACCAAACGCTCCCTGCGCCTTGAACAGAGGTGTCCCGGCTCTTCGCGGGAGGGCACCCATATCTGGTCGCTGTGGCTCCCTCCCATGGGGCAACTCCAGGGGCCCCGCCCCGCCCCGCCCCGCCCCGGATGAGTGGCCCGGAGGCAGCTGCCGGAAGGTGGCAAGAGTAGTTCTGCACTGGAGGGTCGCTGCGTGGTGGGCAGGAACAGGGCACCGTGGCCTGCTCGGATGGCGTCCTCTGGGGACGGCGGGCGGCTGAGCAGACGCTGCCGCGGCCCGGGCGAGCGAGCGAGCGAAGTAGAAGGGGCTCCCAGCTGGCTCTGACGGACCCGGCGCTCTGCTGCCGACTGGGCGGCGACGGGTCTCGCAGCGCCCCCTTGTGCCAGGAAGGATGGAAGGAAGGAGCAGTGGGGGGCTGGGGGGGGGGGAGTTGCGCTGGGCCAGGAAAAGGTGGGCGCTGGGGGTCTTCTGACCATCTTCCACTGGCCGAAGTCCTCCACTTTTGGCACGGCCGGCAACTTTGGCTGCGTTCACACCGGTTTCAATCCGGCTTCAGCCCACTTTGAGGTGAGAGATCACATCAGCAAAGTGACGAGCTGATTTCTTTCAGAAATATATCATTCTGAAAACCTATCTTTGGGTCACTTTGCTGGTGCGTCTTCTCCCTCTGAAAGTGGACTGAAGCTGGATTAAAACTCGGGCGGGAACACAGCGTTGCTGGGCTTTAGCTTTCCAGCCGCCTCGGCACTGATGTTCCCCAGGGCGCGCAAGTGGCAGGGCCCGCCCGAAGTGGCGGCGGAGAGGGTGGCTGCTGAGCGCGCCCAGCGGGTCTCTTCCTGACCTCTCGCCGGCACCGCGGCGCCCGCCCGCCCGCCACAGAGCCCCGAAGTTCAGGGAGGCTCCCCTCCCCTCCCCTCCCCTGGAGACCGCGGGGGCCTTGGCGGCCCTACCTCCCCCCTCCGCCCCCAGGCAAGGGTTCAGAGCGAGTGAGCCCGCTTCCAAAGCGGCCCCGGTCGAGTCCTCCACGCTGCGGGGGGGCGGGGGGCGCCGGCTTCCCATTACCCCCGCTGGCGCTCTGGTGCCTCCGCCGTCCCGCCCTCGACTTATCGGCAGCAGGCAGAGCCTCGCGGCGCTGCGGGTCCAAAGTGCACCCGGCGGAGGAAGAAGCAGCTCCGGCCAGGTACTGCAGGAGAAGTCGCCCGGACGCCCCAGCCGGGGGTCCTCTGCTCCCCCAGGGCCCGCCGCTCCTTTCCCAAGCCCCTGCGAAGGGCAAGCGGGGGCCCTGCCCGGCTCCGGGGTCGCTGCCTGGGGGTGGGGAGCGGCGGCTTCGTTCCCGCAAGGAAAGGCTCTGGGTCGGCGCGAGCCCTCGGCCGAGACCGTGCCCGTTCCGGGACGACCGCGCAGCCCCCTCGCCGGGACTCAGCGGCCCCGGCCGGCCAGAAGCTGAGGGCGAGGCGAGGGCGGCGCCCACGTGCCGTGTCTCCAGCGCCGATCGCCCTACGGAGAAGATGAGCGGCCTGCGCAGGCACCTCGAGGCGCTGAGCGTCTTCCAGTGGGTGCTCACGTACCTCTTCTTCGGTAGGTGGAGGACAGGGGGAGTCCTTGGCCTCTCTTAGCCGTAAGTCTACCCCAAAACACCTCGGCCTCCGCACAGCCCTGGTGAACACGCGTCGGGAGGCGCCTGGACTCTCAGAGACCTGGATGGAGTGGCAGCGTGACCTCCCCAGCAAGAACCCTTTTTTTGGCACAGCCGCAGCTGAGGGGCCCCACTGCCCACTGCTGGGAGTCCCGGCCAGTTTGTGCCCCTGCCTGAGGCCAGTGTGTGTGGGGGGGGAACAGCGGTTGGGGGCAGTGCCTTAGGGGGTGGTGGTGGTAGCGGAGGCTCAGAAGGGGCTTCAGGGCATCCTTGGGCTTTTGGTTTCCCCTTTCTCCTCCAGGGGTTTGTCTAAGATGGAGGCAGAACTGAAACCCCCCCAGATTTTGACTTCCTGGGGAAAATGGCAGCTGCATCTCCACAGCTTGTCCACTGGGCAGGTCTAGAGCCTTCCCTGACCACTGGCCCATCCTTCCTCTTCTGTTGGACCCCTCTAGTTGCCCCTGCCTGCCCCTGCCTTTCCCATTCTGGCAGGGATCCAATAGACTTCTGCCCTCCGCAGGCATCTTCTTCGCCGTCCTCCTGGTCTACCTGCTCTTTACCTCCTATTGGTCTCTCAGCGTCCTTTACTTTGCCTGGTGGGTCACGGACTGGGAGACCCCAGAGAGAGGTAAGCTGCCTCCCTCCCATGTGGCTGCCTCCCTCCCATTCAGAGGCGACTCTGCTTGCCAGCTAGAGGCCCGATACAAGCTTTTCCTGTTTTCCTGGAACTGGGCTGAATTCGCACTCAGGCCCCTGGTGTGCCATGGGGACAGCTCTGGTCTAAGTGTAAATTCATCCCTGGTGCCTGGTGCTGCTCCCTGGGCCTCCAAGCTTCACTCTTGCTTCCTGTTTTCCAGCTGTGTGTGGCTCCCCAAGGGGCTTGCAGGAGCCCACGAGGCCCAGGTCCTGCAGCGCCTGCCACCCGCCAGGTCCTCATCCCACGAGGGGGGGGCGGGCCTGTCGATAACGCCAACGGGAGCAGAGAAGAGTTCCTCTCACCTGCTGTGGGCACAGAGCCAACCAGGGCCCTGGTGTCAAGCAGCGGTCTCTGTGCCCGGCCTCAGAGCCCAAGGGACAGGCAGAGGGAAGGAAGTGAGGAGACAGCCCCTTCCCTATGTTGCACCCACTGAAAAGCCAGAGGGACCCCCATTTGCCTCCATAGCACACACAGAGAGGACTAAAATGCCATGGCCTAACTGTCCTCAAACCCCTTCCTAAGGCAGCAGAGGTCTGGTCCAAGGGTCTCCCTGTGGCCCAGCCTCAGCCTGCCCACGTCCCTTGAGCCACTGCCCTTTGCTCTTGGCCTTGCAGGTGGCCGCCGCAGTGACTCCATGAGGAGCTGGAGGGTCTGGGAACTTCACCGGGATTACTTCCCCATCAAGGTAGGAGGCCGTCCAGCGGCACGAAGGTTCTCCAAGGCAGGCGGAAGGGGCACGTGTCTGCTGCAGGGCAGAGCCTGGCTCCCCCTTCCCACCTGGCGCGTTCCAGTTGCAGGGGTCTCAGGCGCGTGTGCTCCATGGGAACCATTTTCACAGCGACTGGCACCGAACTTAACCCGGTCTCCCTCCAGCTACCTCTGGCTGTTCTGAGCCGTAGTGCCACTTCCTTTGGGGTGCAAGAGCCCACTAGGACTCCGCGGAGCACGATTAAGCGCTCCACAGATGCTCTTTCCTTCTCCAGAGCCCAAGCCAGTATTTATTATTAATTTATTTACATTTTTATCTTGCCCTATTCCTGGAGGCCTCCAGGTGGGTAACGTCAAACATATTAAAACAATAACAGTGTGTGTTAAAACAACAGCGCCTGCGAGTGGGAAGGGAAAAGCGCATCCCCATTTACTGAAGGCCAGGGCGAAGAGTCGCGTCTTCACTGCCTTCCTAAACGATGGTGACAGACGCACCTCAAGGGGGAGACTATTCCACAGCCTAGGACTCTGGACGCTGCGTTTGCATCGCTTCTGGGTGCTGGAGGGTCAGCCTCCACATTGCACGGGTGCGTTGGCCATGCCAGGTGACCTAGAACACGAGTGTGTGTTCATGGCACCTCGTCGCTGTCTGGAATAGGGTCCTGCTGTCCACACATGCAGGCTCCAGCAGGTTCCAAGCGAGGGCTGCCAGGTCCTGCATTAGCATGTGGACTACACACTTTTATCCTGAGATATACTCCAGGAAGAGGCTGAGTGCGAACAGGGCCCTGGTGATGGCACCAACATCATGATTCCAGGTTAGTCTATGGGCGTGTGGAAGGATCATAGGAACCATTCTGCATTGTCCCTTCTGTCTTCCCACTAGATGCCCTGGTTGTCCAGCGCTGCCCATGCCTTGTGGCTCCTCCTGGCCCTGGGACCAAAGTCTCCAAGTGCTGCCTTCATGGAGCACCAGATGAGCGGGCGTGTCCTTTTGGACGGTGGATCTTAGCAACCCTTCTGTCTCTCAGATGACCTTGCTGGAATTTTTCTCCTGAGAAAGGCCGCTTTCACCCCTCTCCTCTCCGTTTACTAATACCCACCCCTCTCACTTGCAGCTTGTCAAGACAGCTGAGCTCCCCCCAACAAAGAACTACGTGCTCGCTTCTCACCCCCACGGCATCATCTGTGCAGGGGCCTTCTCAGCCTTCTGCACCGAGGCCACAGGCTTCTCCCGCCATTTCCCAGGCTTAACGCCTAGCCTGGCTCTCTTGGCTGGGCTCTTCAAGCTGCCTGTGTACCGGGATTACATGATGAGCTCAGGTAGGCCACACCACCTAGGTGGGGGGCGGAGGTTGCTGGGGGACTATTTCTAGGACAGGAGGAAGCTGAGGAACCCCTGGGCTCACACAGGATGTGCTGCACCCACTTATACAAGAGCAGTCGTAAGGGTTAATTTTCTTCAGGAATTAATCGGAAGAGTACGAAGGTGAGAGTACCCAAAAGTAACTGGGCTCTGGGCACAAATGGGGCATCAGGACTTTCCCCCAGCAGGTATCCATTGTTGGCAGGCACTTTTTACTTTGCCCTGCTGTATGCTGGCAGAAGAGGGGCCCCAGGGCAACTCTGGAGGGAAGGGGTGCAGACCAGGGGCCCTTGGACCCCAGCTCAGCCGGTGGGGCTGTGCCCTGCTGCGGAAGCCTGAGGAAGCACCAGGTACCCATGGGGCTCAGCTGAGGGGCTGGAGAGGCGATGCCAAGTTCTGAGGCTGCCCTCTGAGAGTGTGGCTTCCTCTTCTTCTTCTTCTTCTTCCCTGACAGGGATGGTTCCTGTTAGCAAACAGTCACTGGACTTCCTGTTGCAGAGTGGACCAGGCCACGCTCTGGTCATCGTGGTGGGCGGTGCTGCAGAATCACTGGCCAGTGTGCCAGGAGAGCAGCGTGTCTGTCTTCGTGGACGGAAGGGCTTCGTACGCCTGGCACTGCAGCACGGGTAGGAACCAGGCAGGCAAGGCAAGGCAAGGCAGCTGGAGAAGGAGAGCAGGAGCCCCCTGGCACCACGTTTCTATCTCCAGGGTCACCATCATTCAACACTAGTATGCCTCACCTGCACTCAGGGAAGAGTTTCCGCGTCTTCTGCCTCCTTCCGCCATCACCTGCCTGCTCCTGCAGCTGCCTTCACCTGCCCCACCCACTCACCTGGATTCCCTCTTCTCCTCTCTGGTCCCTCGCAGCACAGCCACCCAGCCCCTGATGGGGACTCTGATGGGTGAGGGCCTGCAGGCCCCATAGAAGGCCCTGGGCTGCATCCAGAGGGCCTGGCTCTGCCAGCAGGTGCCTTGCTGGGACCTCTGTCCGCCACCTGGGAGGTGAAACGTGTCCCCTCACCCTCCTCTCCCAACCTCTTCCCCCAGGGCTGATCTGGTGCCAGTTTACTCCTTTGGGGAGAACGACATTTTCCAGCAGCTGCACTTCACGGAGAACAGCTACGCCCGCCGCTTCCAGCTCCGCTTCAAGCAGCTCATGGGGTTCTCACCCTGCTTCTTCTGGGGCCGCGACCTCTTCTGCAGCCACCTCTGGGGGATCCTGCCCCTGGCCGCCCCCATTACAGTTGTGGGTAAGCACTGGCTTCTCAGAGAGGGGAGCAGAGAGGACTTCCCCTCTTTGTGGGGCGGGCCCGTCAGCCACTGCTCCCACCACCCTTCTCTCCCTCTCTGCCTCCCAGTGGGGAAGCCGATTGCAGTCCCACATCGTCCACGGCCCACGGAGGAGGAGGTGAACCACTTCCACGGCCTGTACGTCGAAGCCCTGCAACAACTCTTTGAGGCGCACAAGATCCGGTGTGGCCTCCCAGCCTCCCAGCAGCTCCTAATCACCTAGCGGCCCCCTCCGGAATGGGGGCATCAGGAGGCTCAGATGCCTTCCCCCATCACAATGGGCTTGCTGAGGTGAGGGGCGAGCCAGGGTCTCCTGGCGGGCATTTCACACACACCCACTCCTGGAATAAAAGGGCCTCCCTCTGTGTCTGTGTCTGATTTCGACCCCTGGCAATGTGGAACTAGAGCCCCCCTTTCCTGAAGCCAGGGGCAAAGAGCGCACTTGTCTCTCCAGCTTGCCTAGAGGGGAAGCAATGAGGTGGGCCTTCGATCGGCCTCTTGGCAAACTGCTTCCCCATCAGTGGCTTTATGGCAGCAAGTGAATCCATAGAGCTGCTTGCCAGTGTTTGCCGGACCTCTGTGGTGGAAGGGGCCTTCCGGCTCGCGCCCAGGCAGTTCTTGGTCCAGCCTGAGCTGTGTTGCTGTCTTTACAAGGAGACAATGGAGGAGACCATCCTGCTCCGGAGTGAGTCAGTTTCACCCTCTTCCTTGCTAGAGATGCTTTTGCACAGAGAAAGTCACTGGAGTGCTCAGGTTACCTGTGCCTGGCTCCCCTGCAAGAGAGTGGGGGAGACAGGAGCTTAAGGGAGAAGGCTTTGTTGCTGCTGCTGGTATGAACGGCAGGGGACGAAAGCACCTGGAGGTCTAGGCATCACCAGGAGAGTAAGTAGAGAGACGCAGAGCACCATCCAGGGCAAGCTCGGTCGACCAGGAGCCCTTTCACACTTGGCCCAGGAGTCACCTTGCAGTGTGAACCAGAAACGTCTCCTTTTGTGCTGCACAATTAAGTGCCCCACACACGCACTTACCCTGCACCATGGGTAGAGCTGGTAAGGCTCCGTGGTGACCATTCACATGTTTTCTGGGTTCAGAAGGCACGCCAGAGGGTTACAGGGTGCACCACACAACTGTGTGCGCGCATCATGTTACAGTTGCCAACATGGTGGCACTGGCACATGTGCACTGGCATCGCCATCGGGGAAAGGAAACGCCTCAGTGGTGGGCTTGCAGGTGGGCAGTAGTGGGCCAGGTGCCTCTGGCCAGCTGTCACTTCTCCACAAGCCCACTGACTGCTGTGCCCTCAGCTGGACACCAGGTGGCTGCTTCGTCCCTAGACCCTGGCACCTGTGCTGAGAGTGGAAAGGTCAGCATGGATCCCTGTACCAGGAAGGGAGGTGCTGAAGAGCATTCAAATTACTGAGCCATTGGACAAGCAAGAGTCTCCCTAAAATCTCACACAACACCTGGAGAGAGAACGGCCATGGCTTCCAGAAAGCCAGAGACACAGGACCAGATAGCCCAAGTAGGGCCAGCAGGGGAACAAGGGGCCTTTACTTCATTGTCTACAGGAAGGATCACGGGGGAATGAAGAACGTCCTGAGGTTTGGGGAGCCCAGAGCTCCTTGCGGTTCTTCCAAGAATCTATGCAATAAGTAGAGCAGCGGTTCTCAACCTTCCTAACGCCGGGACCCCTTAATGGAGTTCCTCATGTTGTGGAGACCCCCAACCATGAGGGCAGAGCAGCTTGGAGGTGGGAGGAAAGGGTGGCAGGAGACCCGTCGCGACCCCTCTGAAAGGGTAGTTCGACCCCCAAAGGGGTCCCGATCCCCAGGTTGAGAACCACTGAAGTAGAAGCTTCAGTAACAAGCAAAGATGGGCAGAGGGCTTCAGGAGAAACACCAGTTTACCCTTCACAGTAAATACATTGTGTCAGGGCTGGAAGGGAGGCAGCTGGAATCCCAGTGGACATCAGACAGTAACCCCTGAGTCAGACAGGGATGTGACAAGCTGAAAGGTGGGGTGGGGGTGGGTGGGGGGGCGGAGGAGACACATAGAAGGTACAAAATCAGAGTAATGTGGTCCAATGTTGGCCTGCAGGGCCCCTGAATTCACAGAATCATAGAATCCTAGAGCTGGATGGGACCTCCAGGGTAATCTAGTCCAACTGCCTCCTCAATGCAGGATTCCCTAAACCATCCCAGACAGATGTAGGTCCAGCCTCTGCTTGAAGACCTCCAGAGAAGGAGAACCCACGACTTCCCGCGGCAACCGATTCCACTGACTGGTCGCCCTCGCTGTCAGGAGGTTTTCTTAATATCTAATCAGTATTGACTCTCTTGAAGTTTCATCCCGTTGTTTCCAGTCCTCCCATCTTGTGCCAGTGAGAATAGGGACGATCCCTCAGCACTGTGACGGCCCTTCAGATACTTGAAGACCACCATCTTGTCTCCTCTCAGTCTTCCAGGGCCTATTTGCACTTGGCTTTATTCTGGAATATATCCTGGCATAGGGGCCTGCTGTCCCTATGCCAGTGCAGGCTACACCAGGCCCCAAAGGAGGCCTGCCAAGGTCTGCAGTATCATGAGGACTGAAGAGCCCTATCCTGAGACATATTCCAAAATAAGGTCATGTGCAGACACGCCCCTGGTCCGCTACAGAAGGCAGACAGCCAGCGAACTCCCCCATAGATTCATAGCCACACTATGGAGCCTGGCATAAGAAACGGTGGGAGGTGAGAGAGAATACCTGGCCCCTCCTAAAATGTGGCTTTGGCTACTGCCCTTTGCCACGCTAAAAGGGTTCCTCCCCCTGTACAACACGAAGTTGCTACTGGTAACTGGAAAATGGAGCTTAGGAACTGGTGGTTTCTTCCAGCTCCCCTCCCATAGCAAAGGGACTCCCAAAACGGAATTACAGCATTATAAAAGGAAGGGCAGCAGTCGAATCTGCAGCCTTCCCCGTGGTAACGAATGGCTGTGAAAGCCGGGAGCTGAGAGAGGGCAAAGGCGCAACCGCCGAGTCTCCAGGAGCAGCACCGGCTGCGGAAGGACAGCGATGCGCCCGCACTGAGGAGACCCTGCCGCCTGCAAACTCACCGCGCCAGGGCACGTGCGGGGCGTGGCCGAGGTCGGCGGGGGGACAAGTTGGGGGGGGGGCAAGGAGACCCAGGACGTCCCGGAAGCGGCGCCGGGCGCCAAACGCGGCGACGCGCAGCCCACGAAGCGCGGCGACGAGGCTCCCGTCCGGCACGCCTCGGTCCTCGCGCGCCTCCTTCCCCGCGCGGGACAAAACGGGTTCGCGGAGCGCGTAAAAGGCGGCGGGACTCCCCGGGTGGAAAACTGGGGCCCCCGCGGCTCCCTCGCGCAAGGCACCGCTGGGATTCGAACCCAGGATCTCCTGTTTACTAGACAGGCGCTTTAACCAACTAAGCCACGGCGCCGGGCGCTGCGCATCTCCTCGGCGACCGGAGCTGTTCACTGCGAACGCAGCAGCGCCGGAGCGCGACGAGACTCGGCGGGGACTTTGGTCTCCACGGGGGGGGGGGGACTCGGAGCGGCTCCGCCGACCCCGTACGGGAGCAAAGACACGGAAATGCGGGCGGGGCAGGAAAGCTGCTTGATGCACTGCCCCCCCCCCCCGGCGCGTGACATCCTTTGCTCTTCTGCTCCGCTGGAGCCTTTGAAGGAGCGAACAAAGGGGGCCCGGAAAGCCCCCCCCCCGCCTTTGTCCTGGTCAATGGGGCGATTGTTGTCCCCGCCGCCGCTAATGAGTTTCGTCCTCCTGTCCTGCCAAGAGCAGCGGCGCCCATTAAGGGGCCACCCACGTCGCCGGGGAGGGCGCGTCGGACCCCGGGCGAGGAAGATGAGAGCGCCCCTGAGCACGTGCAGAAGGGCGAAAAAAAAAGAGCAGCCTGACCCCGACGTGATTCGAACACGCAACCTTCTGATCTGGAGTCAGACGCGCTACCGTTGCGCCACGAGGTCGCTGAGCGCCCGGTACCAGTCCGGGATCCCAAGGCCGACGAGGGCGGGACGAAGCGGGGCAGGAACGGCGGGGGTCGCTGGGGAGGAGGGGAGGGCGGGGCGCCCGGCCACAACTGGGGTGGGGAAAGAGACCCACCCAGCCCCTCTCGCCTGGGAAGTCCCGGCCCCGCGAGAGGAGTCCGGGGGGGGGGGGATCCACAGATCTTGCACGGAACCGTCCCGACCCGCGGGGAGTCGCGGGGGATGCAGTCGCTCGGAAGGAAGGCCGGCGGGGGCGCCGCCA
This sequence comes from Aspidoscelis tigris stejnegeri, assembly GCA_023333525.1. NCBI lineage: Eukaryota > Metazoa > Chordata > Lepidosauria > Squamata > Teiidae > Aspidoscelis > Aspidoscelis tigris. Next base: position 136,024 of record JALMGA010000009.1, read on the forward strand.
CGGCCTCTCCTCTTTGCCCGGCGGCGGTGCCGAGGAGCCAGAGCGGAGATGCCAAGGAAAGGGACGGGACCCCCGGAAGGCGAAAGTGGGCAGAAGCCCCAAAGCGGGGGCGGGCGGGCGACCAGGGGGCGCCCCGGGGGGCGGAGAGCGAGGAGGAACCCCAGAGGTCATCCATCCCGCTACCTGGAATGGCAGAGGAGGCGAAGGGCTCGCCCGAAGGCCAATACGGACGGCCCTCCGCCCGCTGCCGGGTCAGCACCATCCTCTCCTCCGGATCTCCAGACGGAGCCCCCAGCTTCCAGATGCATCCCGCCGCTCCCACTTCTTCCGGGGGGGAGGAACAACCCCGCCCGCCCTTGCATGGGACGGCCCAGCCCAGCCCATCGGGGGACACCATTCAGCAGCAGAGCAAAGGGCCTCATAGGGTCCGGCAAGGACGGCCGCCCGCTCTGTCCACCTGGCTTCCGCCCGTGCCTCCGTCTTAAGTAAAGTATTTATATACCGCTTTCGTTACGGGAATCACCTAGCGGCTCACAGCAGAGGTTGAGACGAGAGGAACAGAAGAATTGGAGCTGAAGACGCCGTGAGCTTCATTGTGCTGTTGCCTGTTCCCTCCCGCACCATTTTCCTTTCTTATCTTGTCTCTTTAGATTGTAAGCCTGAGGGCAGGGACCTATCTAAGATTAATATAATATTGTAACCCGCCCTGAGACCTTCGGGTATAGGGCAGGATAAATAAATAATAATAATAAAGGCACACAGCAAAAGGGGACCCTCGCCTCCAGGTGTAAGGGTGGGTGCCTCACCTTAGCGAAGGGACTACTTCAGGTGAGCCCCAAATATAGGCCATCACTAGAGTGATTTACTTATGTGTCCGTCTCTCCTGCCCTGTTCCCTGAGGTCTCGGGGGGGGGGGTTTACAATAAAAACAAAATTCAGAATGAGCTGTGTTTCATAGCACCTGCACTAAGAACTTTCCGGAATACTTCTAGGCCCTTCCAAGCTAATATCAGGGGAGGAGTCATTTCAGGTATCCTGGCATTAAAGCTGGCCTAATGGCTAACCGGTACCTGGTGCAATTGTTAAGCACAGGTGTGGTGATGTGCTAGCACTCAGCACACCCATTGGACAACTACAGCTTCTGGTGCAGGTACAAGGGCAGCCCTACACAAAGCCTCATGCAGTAGTCTAAATATGAGGCATGGATGACAGCGGCTGGGCTATCCCTGTCCAGGTAAGGGTGTAGCTGGTATACATGCCCAAGGTGGCAAGAGGAGGCATTCCTGGCCCCAGAGGTCCCCCAGAAGGTCAGCTGACCAGTCCTCATCCAGCCCATCACTACAGCCAGGCCCCAGGTCAGGACATTGGCAGCCCCTCCTGACCATGGAGAACTTGAGCTGAAGGTCATCTGTGTTCTGGGGATCTCTGTTCCCCATACTCCTCCTGGTGCCTGCCCAGTGGCTTCCCATAGATATTCAGGAGCATTGGTGACAAGGCTCTACCCCAAGGCCCCCACAGCTCAGATTCCAGGGGGCAGAACGGCAGTCACCCAATGCTGCTTCATGGGGTCCCTCCTGCAGTGGACAGCTGTGTCAAGTGCAGTCCCCCAAGCTTCTGTCCTCACAGCAGTGCCTTTAAACACTTGCATACGTAATGTAGAGTCCCCAGAGAGCAGCCAAGTGGCCACATTGGCTGATGATACCAAGGGTCCATTGACACCTAAGCATTAATGCAGATTCAGACCAGCAAAGTTACAGGCGGTTTTCTTTTGCCCCATCTCATGAAGAAAGCCCACCATTGGATAATGTGGGAAGAAAGCGAGTGTCCACATTGCTGGTGGGTTTTCTCACTCCAAAGGTGGACTGGAGCTCAGGTGTGGATGGGCCACAAGGGGTCAAAATATAAAGGGACCATGAAGGGTTCCCAAAGGATCTCTGCAGAGGAGGGGGATGGGGGTCAAAGCGGCACCCCATGCGTGTGGCCTGAATGCGCCTCCCCAGCAGATCTCTGTTTACAGCCTCCTTTCCCCCTTCCTCAGCTGATCAGGGGGCTTGATGAGATCCAGGGTCTCCCCGCCCCGTGAGGCTCTGACCTGATATAAGCTCTAAAGCAGGAGGGAAGCAACGTGGTGAGCTGTGAGGCCAGAGACCGGTCAGTGTGAAGCGGACAAGCCAACAGTCTGCGGAAGACGTGATGCCATGAGCCACCATCAAAATCTGAGGAGGCGATGGAAGGGAAATGTGGTGTTTGACCCAAAGCTAGAACAAAATTAAAGTGCCATGCAGGTCTTTCTTAGACAAAAATGCCAGCTTTTACTGAGGGGCAAGAAGTAGAGCAGTCTGGGTTCTAAAAGGCATCGTGGCTTGGTTCTGCCAGGTCCAGCATCCATCACTTCCTCCTTCCTTAGCTCTTGGGCCTCCGGATCGCGCCCTACGGTCGGAGCTCCCGTATGACAGCTGGGTGGGGGCTCCAGCCGTGGCTTTTGGCGAAGCGGCACCTCAGGGCCCTTGCACGCCACCACCGTGATAAGGCTGCTTTTCAGAGACTGGAAGCCTCAGAGTCATGAGCCTCAGGGCCCCGGTGTGGGCTTTTGCCTTGTGAGTGTTCTCCTTTGATGTTGCTGAGAGTGGGAGGACACCAAAGTGAGGAAGCACATTGGCACCACAGCTGCAGTTTGTTACTTTAAGGTGGGGCAGGGCTGTGGGCAATCAGTGGCCGAAGCAGTTGCTTTGTTGTGCGGGGCAGATGGACGAGGACAAATAGTGGATCGCGTTATGCCCACAGTGTTCTTGGCAAAGAGAAGCTGTCTTGAAAAAGGTGAAGAGGAGGCGTGCGTGGCTGATGGTCAGGAGATGGACAGTGGTGGGACCAGAGATCGGGAGATATGGAGGGCCCCATTCATTACCCCATCATCAAGAGTCATGGCCCAGCTGTGGGTCACTGCAGGCGATACTGGTGGACAGTGCATGGCATGATGATTTAGCTGGAGCACTCAACTAGAAGGTCCAGGTTGCCCCACACTGGCGACTGAGAACGCCTTGCAGAACTGAGGGCAGATACAGAGTCCCTTCAGGATGGAAGAAATCCAAGACACTATGGGCGCCCTGGTAGGGCACCTAGGCCAAGGGGGCAGCCTCCATCCCAGGACCAAGAGGTAACAGCTGCTGGAGATAAAGTCCAGGAGCAGCCAGCAGCCAGAGAACCCCCACTAGAAGGGCCGCAGTGAGGAGCAGCAATAGGAGCAGTGTGCAGGAAACTGAAACGAAGGTGTCAACGCCAAACAAGGGCTAAAAGCTACGTTCAGTGATGATCCAGTCACCCTCCTTTTTGGCCTAGGGCATCAGGTTTATGGACAAGTATGAGGATGCCTTCTGAAGTGAAGTGGCCATGTGGAAGGGAAGAAAGCCCCGTGGGTCGTCTACATACATGACACTGAAGGTCCTTAATTGCTCACACTGAATGCCTTTGTGCCGGGGCCACATGACCAGTTCAGATACCCCTCCTGACATGACGCAGCTTAAGCAGAGTTTCTGAAGCAAGGGAAATGCTCTGTGCCCCAATGTGCCCATGAATTCCAACAGTTGGTCACCTGAGTCTCCAAGTAGTTGGAGATGATGAACATCTAGCAATTCCAGCCAGATGTGCTGATGCAGGGAGAACTTGCAATATTTCTGGGATGAATCAAACTGGCAGGAGAAACAAGAAATGAAGTGGAGAAGCGTGGAGTTTACCCAACAGAGGCAAGTGCTGATACCTGGAGCTGGAAGTGTCTCAGAAAAAGGGGACAAGGCCACAACCACGTGGGTCAAGGGGAAAGGGAGTAAAGACTGTAGCTTGGTCTATGCCTGAAGTGTGGGTGCAGAGGGCACCTGGTAGCAAGCTGCCCACAGCAGCCAGCAGGGAAACACAACACCTCAACAGGACCGGGGACAGCAAAGGCCAGGGCTCTGAACCAGAGAGAAGCATCAAGAGGGGATCAGAAGTGTGCAAGGTTGCGTTGGCCAGTGCACCCTCCGAAATTCCTCAACCCAGTGGGAGATTTCTCATCCACAAACAACAATGAGCTGGAGGCAAAGGGGGGAACCTGCGTGTGAGTGGAAAAGGCACAAGGACCCTCAGGTGGGAGACTGTGCCCCTCTTCTTTGCCAGGTTCAGATAAAGAATCCCAGGGGAGAAAGGTGGAATCGTCATAGAATTATAGAGTTGGAAGGGACCTCCAGGGTCATCAATTCCAGCCCCCTGCTCAATGCAGAATTTCCTAAACCATCCCAGACAGATGTAGGTCCTGCCTGTGATTCAAGACCTCCAGTGAAGGAGAACCCACTATCTCCAGTGGCCACCTAGTCCATGGACTGATCGCCCTCACTGTCAGGAAGTTTTCCCTAATCTGTACTGACTTCCTTGAAGTTTCATCCTGTTGTTTCTAGTCCTCCCATCTTGTGTGAGAATAGGGACGATCCCTCTGCACTATGACGGCCCTTCAGAGACTTGAAGACTGCTATCGTGTCTCCCTTCAGTAAGAACATAAGAGGAGCCCTGCTGGATCAGGCCACAGGCCATTCAGTCCAGCATCCTGCCTCACTCAGTGGCCCACCAAGAGAGACAAGGGCAAACCTCCTGCTCTCGAATCCCGGCAAATTGCCTTAGAGGCCTCCTGCTTCTCTCCCCAGCCTGAAAGGTGTTCTTAGGCATCCATTTTGTAGCCACTGATACCACTGTCACCCATAAATTATTCCAACTCTTCCTTGGAGCCATCTAGGCTTGTAGCTGTTACCACCTCTTCCGGCAGCAAATTCCATAAACGGATGACCCTCTGGGTGAAGAAATACTCTGATCCGACTCTCCTACCCATCTGCTTCATAGAGTGCCCCCTGGTTCTAGTATTGTATGATAGAGAAAATAAATTTTCTCTATCCACTTTTTCTATGTCATGCATGATTTTATATACTTCAGTTAAACACCTTCTTTCCAGACTGAAGAGGCCTAGACGTTGCAGTCTGATTTCATAAGGGAGGTGTCCAGCTTCTTAATCGTTTTTATTCCAGTTCCACAATATCCCTTTTGAGGTGTGGTGACCAGAAGTTTACACAATATTCTGAATGTGGCCTCACCATAGATTATAAAGAGGCAAAATGACATTTGCTGACTTGTTTTCTATTCCCTTCCTAATTATCCCCAACACTGAATTAACTTTTTTTGCTGCTGCTGCTGCTGCTGCTGCTGCTGCTGCTGCTGCTCAGTGGGTTGACACCTTCATTGAACTGTCCACCAGAACACCAAGATCCCTCTCCTGGTGTGTTGAAGAAAGCTCAGACCCCATCAGTTTATAGACATAATTTGGGTTTTTGGCCCCGATGTGCATTACTTTGCACTTATTAAGATTAGAGCACATTTGACACTTGGTTGCCCACTCACCCAACGCTACGAGATCCCTCTGGAGCTCTTGGCAATCTCTTTTGGCTTTTACTGCCCTAAATAATTTAGTATCATCAGCAAACCTGGCTATTTTATTATGTACTCCTTATTCTAGATCATTGATGAACAAATTAAAAAGCATTGGTCCCAACACTGAACCTTGGGGGACCCCACTTTTTACCTCTTTCCACCCTGAGAATTGGACATTTATTACTGCTATCTTCTTCCTACCCAGGACAGAACCTGTCCTTTTATTCCATGGCTGATTAGTTTACTCAGTAGCCTTTGATGTGGGACTTTGTCAAAAGCCTTCTGAAAGTCTAGATAGACAATGTCTACTAGTTCACCTTTATCCATGTGTTTATTGACACTCTCAAAGAATTCCACCAAATTTTTGAGGCATGATTTACCTTTGCAGAAGCCATGCTAACTTTCTGAAGATTGGTGTTACATTTGCTACCCTCCAGTCCTCAGGTACAGAGCCCGATGTTAAGGAAAGATTATATATTTTTGCTAGAAGGTCAGCAATTTTGCATTTGAGTTCCTTAAGGACTCTTGGATCAATATCGTCTGGTCCCGGTGACTTGTTAACATTTAGTTTATTAAGACATGTCAGGACTTCTTCCTTGGTTATTTCTATCCAGTTTAATTCTTCCGAAAATACAGGCTCAGCTGGCACACACCCTCTGTCTTCTTCCATGAATACGGAAGCAAAGAATTCATTTAGTCTCTCTGCAGGCTAAACTTTCCTAGATCCTTCTGCTGTTCCTCATAGGACATGGTTTGCAGACCACTAACCATTTTGGTAGCCCTCCTTTGGTCTTGTTCTAGTTTGTCACTGGACTGAGGAGAGTTACCCCTCTCCATCTGATTCCCTCAGATGACTGGGGAAGTAATGGTGTGTGTGTGTCTATCAGCCATTGCAGAACCCCCGTAATGGCAGGTGTGGGGAACCACAGATAGATGACTTAATTCATTGTAGCCCCCAAAGCAACACTCCCCATTATCTCCAAGCTGAGCCATAGCCTCAAAATAGGCAGGTACAATGAGAGGCTGAGCTTATCACACCTATGGAGAAAGTGCAAAGTGATGGAGGAATGCAGGGCAAGCCAAAGGCCTGAAGCGATTGCTGTCTTCCTGGGGTAACAAAGGGAGGGGCAGAGCAGAGTTCCGTTCAGAGTCTTTGGACTTAAGATAAGCGTTTGAGCAAAAGGAGACACTGACCACCCTGACTGAAAGTCTGATTGTCCATTGAGATCACCTTGAGAGCGAAACCGCCTAAGACTAGGCCGTACCTGATGACACAGTGTCCCTTTCTGCACTTGGCCTTATTCTGGAATGTGTCTCAGGATAGCAGTCTGCTGGTCACAAGCTAATGCAGACTATGGCAGGCCTCACCTGGGGCCTTCCACAGTCCCCACTAGCCTGCAGATAGCAGGTCCCTATTCTCAGATATATTCCTGAATAAGGCCAAGTGCAGAAAGCTCCAGTCTTAGACAGAGTCATTGAAGGTGTTTCTGGACAAAAAGTTGGAAAGTGGTTTCTTTAGATTGATCGTGTTGCTGATGGTGAGATTATGCACTGATTTTCAAGGACTGAATGTGAATGGTACTCACTGCCTCTTCTGGGTCCCTGTTGAACTTCTGTCCCAAGGGTGTGTGTTCATGAAACTAGATCTCCAGAAGGCTTATTACAGGGTAGAAAGAAGAGGGAGGTGAATGGAAGACTTTTAATACCTAAGACACTTGAGTACAGGCTGGGTGGCATCTCTGGGGGTTTTGTGCATCTAATTAATAAGGTATTAAACAAAATTCTGTACAAGAGGTACCTGGATGGTGTAAGGCTGTATTCAAAATATTACAAGTCAGTCCCCTGTAGAACTAGCTGAAAGGGTGATGAAAAATCTGTTGCTCATCAGTTGTATGGGAAGCTGCTCAAATTTCATAAGGAAATTGGGACTGATCCCATGAAAGTGAGAGGAGGGGTTCAGCAGGGGTGGCCTCGGACTTGGTGACAACTGCAAATGTGAGCAGGTGAACCAAGCCATGGAGCAATGCTTGCGTTGTCACATAAGCTGCTAGCAGGACGACTGGATGGATTTGCTTCCCCATGCTGAATTGGGGCGATTTTGCACTTCCCTTCCTGTCCTGTGGACAGGAAAGGTGTGTGAACTAATGTTGGCTAGCAGCCACGCTTGCAAACACTAGTCAATGACAACCCAGCCCCCACACAATCGATCACCCGCTTGTGTTTGATCGCCCAGCCGAACCTCTGCAGGGTGCCCCCATCTTGAGTGTGGCACCCTGTGCAACTGTGCGTGCATCGACACTGTCACTATGGCGACGCTGTGCGGTTGCAGCCGTGTCAGGGGGTCATCTGAGGTCCCAGCACGCTTGCGCAAGACCTCAGGCAACCTCCTCAGCCAGCAGAAGTGCAGATGGTCAACAGCTGGACACTTCCAGGTAGGTTGTGGTGGCATGGAGTAAACATTAGGTGGCTTGTGGTGCACGATTTTGTCCACCACAGCTAATTCATGGTTAGGCAGCATCTGGGGAGGCAGGTGGGGCTTGTAGGCTGTAAGCGCCTCTTGCAGGTGCTGATGCTGCCTAATCGTGGACCATGAGCTGAAGTGTGAATATGATCTTGGTGTATAACAATTTATTGCACAGCAGCACCGGTTGGTCACTTACTCAGGTGGTGTGTGAACAGGAAGTTAAGTCTGTACCTACATTAACCATGTCCAGACAGACTCTGTGCCGCTTACAGAATGGGCAGATGGGATTATCAAAGTATGGCTAGAAGCTAAAGGGAGGGACATTGTATATTTGGTCACCAGGTTCCTTAATTGTTAGCGGCATTCATAGAAGCAAGGAGCCAAGTGTGCGTGGTCACTCCCCATTTGGTGCCTCATTAGTGCTGTCACAGTCGAGCTGTCCCTGCCAAAGCATTACAGAATCCATCCTGGGTTTAACACTGGCCTGCTGAAGATGTCCCTCACGCTACCCTGGTGGAATCGAGTGCAGCCCCCGCCGTCACCAGTAGTGATCAACGACCAAGAGCTCTTTGAAATCAGAGACATCTTGGACTGATGCGTTTGGTGGAGCAGGGTCCAGCGGCACATCCACTGGAAACATTTTTCTCCAGATGGGAGATGCTGGCTGGAGGCTTCAGACAATCACACACACGCCTTGCCTGTGAGGGGCTTTGGCCTGGCATATCCAGGGAAGCCCCCCCCCCCCCAATCAGTTAATCAGCTGGGAAGAAGATTTGCTTGGGCAGATAGGATTTTAAGTGGGGGGTTTAATTTGCTCCTGTTTAAAGACGAAAAATGCTAAGGTGGGAACAAATCCTTGGTATCCCAGCTGTGGTTAGTTACCTTCAGGCCAGAAGGGGCATGGGGGTGGGGGGTGGGAGTTTGCTGCCGGGGCAGATGGATGCGGGTAAAGGTAATGGCTCCTCCTGCAGTCCTGTGCGCGGCTCTGAGCTCAGGCCTCCGGTCGGAGGGTTCTGGGGCTTTTCGCGAAGTGATGAGTTCTGGATCTGGACAGAAAGGCGTTTCAATTTTGTTCACGGTCCCCTCCCCATCTGCCCAGCAAGAAGGCAAAGACCGTTCTGCTGCTCGCAGCTTCTCCCCCAGGAAAGCGAGTGACTTGCGGGGGAGGGAGGGAGATTGAAAGGCTGGCAACGCAGGGGGAGGGGGGCTGGAAACGCTGCTGGCGCCTCTGGCCTCTTCACAAAAACAAAGGGGGAAGCCCCTGCCCTGCCCTGCGTAATCTAAGCTCTTTTCCTGAGCGACCAAGCGATCGTGTATCCCATCAGCCATCACACGCACCTTCGCCTAGGAAGCGGGACGAGGGTCCAGCCCCTCCGCCTGGGAGAGGTGAGTGAGACCCGCAGGCTCCTGTGCACAGGTTTCTGCTCGCTTTGCTGAACTTGCTGGCCAGCCGCCTCCAGCCTCCCTCAGCCCCCCGGGCAGAAGCGCAGGGAAGCCCCCTAGGGCGGGAGCTCCCTAGGCCCTGGGGGAGTCTGCGCGACGGCGAAGGGGCCAGTTCCCCACAGCGCCCCCAAGAAGGTGCAGGAGGGAGCAGTCCCGAAGGCACTTGGCAGGCTGGGTGTTCAGCAGGCGGAAGTTCACCCGGACCGTCGGCCTTGGGGCAGCAGGGTTGCGTGCAGGCAGGCGCCTCGCTGGCTTAAGGCGTCTTTGGAGGCAGCTTGCGCGGGATCCAGAGCAGGCAGACGAAGGACCCCCCTCCCGACAGCACCTGCCCGTGGGGAGTTGGGGGTCGATCCCCGCGGGGCGGGTGGGCGCCTTCTCCGCTCTGCTTGCACCCCCCCCCCCCGCCGCCTCTCCTGTTCCGCTCGCTGCTGCTCCGGGGCGGGGGAGACTCTGCACGTCCCCAGCTGCCCTCCCTCACCCTGGGCGCAGGGAGAGCAGGGAGGGGCCTCCGGGCCGCGGGGGGAGGGAGGGAGGGAGGCGTCCTCCCCTCCCCACCCCACCTTTAAAGAGGCGGCGGCGGCGGCGGCGGCTCCTCTTCGTCTTCTCTCCGCGGCACGCGAGGCGAGGCGAGGCGAGGCGCTAGCAGCCCCGGACCGGAGGCGCGGCAGGCAGCCCGGCAGCCCGGTAGGGTCCGTGCCCCGCTAGGCTGGGTCGGGCCGAGCCGAACCCGGCGACCCTGTTCTTTGCCGCGTGCGCAGCAGGTACTGGGGGCGCCGTCGGCTCGGCAGCGGGATCCCTTGGCGCACCCTCGGGACAGGTGGACGCTGCAGGGCGGGGACACCGGGCTGCTCGCGGGGGCGTCGTCATCCTCGCGTCTCCCCTCGGTCTTACCGGCCCCGAGTCCTGCGCACGCGGCTGGGCGACTCCAGGCGGCGGGAAGGGGCGAACCGCGCTCCCTCCGCCGCCGCTGATGGAGTTGGGGGGGGGGGCGCCCCGCATCTCCTCCGCCCGCGCGGCCTCTTCCGACCTCCACGCTCCCTTTCCAGGGAGAGTCGCTCGGTCGGCTCCCCAGGTCCCGCGGCGCAGAAACCCGCCTTCTCCTTGGGAAGAGGGGGTGATTTTGGCGGGGACGGGGCACCCCAGATGCGCGCCGGCCGGCTCTTCGCCAGTATCCCCCCCCCCCGCCCTATTTTCAAAGGAAGGGGCTGCTGGGATTACATTTCTTTCTCTCCTGCCTTCTATTTATAGGGCGGCACGTGACGTGGGGAAGCGGGGGGGGGGGCGTCATGGACGCAGATGGAGCCTTGAGCCGTGGGGGAGGGGCCACTACCACCCACCCTGCTTTTTCCAGCCAGAGGGGGGAGGGCAGCATCTCCCCGCCCCGCCCGTCCTGTCCTGCCACTTGCTTTATATGGAACTGGTTCGGGGAGGTGGAGGGGCGGCGCTAATTCCTCCCCCCGGGTTAAGTTCCATTTCTGTCTCGCCCCCTCCTTCCTCGTGAGGCAGCGGGATCGATGCGGGGAATTGATCCTTGCGGGAGATCGCCGGGAGGGGGGAACTTGCGGAAGGGAGAGCAGCGTTCAGGAGAGGGGTTGAAGTACAACACCCCTCCCCCATTTTTGTGCATAGGGGGCGTGGGAAAGGGGCTGCGTTCCGCTCTCCCCTCTCAGGGTCCACCCCGAATTCTAAAACAGGAGCCTTAGGGTCGCCCCTGAAGGTGGCGTTAGCAGATTTGGAACAAAGGCTGCCGAAGCGAGCAAGGACTGTTTGTCACACGCCCCCCCCCCAAGCCTTGTCGGCCCCCATCCTCGTATGCTACTTCAAGCCTGGGGGAGGGGCTGAGTTCCAATTGCTGTGGGGGAGGGCAGTGCTGCTCCTGACCTGATCAGGGATCTCCTGGGGCACCTCGCGGCCCATTTGGGTAGGGGAGGGGGGCCGAACTGTCTAGCCGTCGGGCTTCTCACGCAGAGGAATTCCTGCCCACCCTGGGGCACTTATAGAACGGCATGTGCAGTGGGGGGGCAGGGTTCAGTGGGAGGCATTCCACAGCTGGCAGGGTGGGCAGCAGCCAGACCCTCGAAGGCTCCTGAGGGGTTCCAGGCCTGGAGAGACGCAGCTGGGATGCGTTTCCCTCTTCCACAGTCTGGCTTTGCCCCCTCTGCCCCCCCCTCTATCTCTGCATGTATGAAGGGGGGAAGGCTAAATGAACTGGGCTCCTCTTACTCCAGGGCTGGGCTGAGGAGTTGAAGGAGAAGGGACAGGTCTTGGTATGCGGGGGTGGGGGGCGTGGACCCAGTGGAAGAGTGTCACCCCAAGTGGCAGCCACACTGGGACGGGCAGTTCCTGGGACAGCACTCAGGACAGGCTCTGCTGGCTGCCAGGCTGCTCCTGCTCCTGAAGGAAAGGTGGGCATCCCCTCCCCAGGGCAGCAGGGGGCTTCCCAAGGGGCATCTGGTCAGCCTTCACCCACTCCCCGTTGAGGGCGCTGGGGGGCTCAGGTGGTTTGGGACATCCTAGCCTTCGATGGCTTCTTCTCACCCTTTGGCAGTCCCTGCACTGGCACTGTGCCCAGGGGATGAGGCCCTGGCAGCCTTTCTGCAAGGCAGGCGGGGGCAAGGTGTTGGTCTTCAGTGTGCTCCTTTTGATCCAGGGGGCCTCAGAAACACATCCCCTCCTTCGAGGGTCATGCTGGGCCTCTAGCCATGAGGTACAACAAGCTGCTGGCCTATTGCTGCTGCTGCTGGTGGTGGTGCTGCTGTGTCCTCTGCATATGTCCAGAAGTCTGTGGTGGCATGTCTCGCCACCAGCTGGGCCGGCATCACAGCAAAGCATGTGCCATGTGTGGCAGAGGATGGGGGAGGCGGCCACAGGGAGCCCCTTGCCTGGTCCCCTCCTGGCTGCACATGGAAAGCACGGAGCGGATGGGTGACCAGGAGGTTTGGAAGCTGCTGTGGAACCATTTGGTGATGTTTTGAACCAGCCTGGAGGCGCCTCCTCGAGCTTGTGGCTGTCAGATGCCAGCCTTTGTCCTGCTTGAGCACAGTGCCCTGGAAGGTTGCCCAGGGGGGAGTGTGCAGAAGCCTCCCACAACCCGGGAGGTCCTGCTGCTGAACTGTGCCCATCCTTCCCTGCCCAAGAGCTGCTGTGGGAAGAGGCGTCTGTCCCTCAGCTTCCAGTCAAGGGTGCCCGTGGTGCCCTAAGCGCCCCCTTCTGCGATGGATGTGAGGGCTGCACGTAGAAGAGCTGGGGCATGCACAGAAGTGGAGAAGTCGTTGTCTCTGTGCCTGGGTCTCTGGACACCTCCCTTCACGCCACACACCTGAAGGAGCAGCCAGGAGGTCAAGCCCTGAAACAAGCTGCCTGTGTGTGTGGCTCCAGAGAGCCGCCTTCCTCCCCACGTCCTGTTTCCACGTATTTCTGCTCCTCCTCCCCACTTCACACCTCCCACCCACCTGCCGGAGTTCTGGCTGGTCTGTCTTCCCTGGACACCTGCAGGGGTATTTCCTTCTGTTCCTCTTCCCTCATGCCACCCAAGGTGCCTCCCTCCCTTTCCTAATCCGGTCTCTGGGCAACTGCTGGAGAGCCAGAGACCCTGTGGGGCTTCCAAAGAGGTTTGGACCGATGCATGGAAGCAGGGCTACCAATGGCTCTCAGTGCTGATGGTAGTAGGGGCTGCTCTGCCTCTGAGGGCCAGCTGCTGGGCCAGCTGGGTGCCCATGTCCTGGCACAGCTGGTTGGCCACAGGGAACAGGCTTCTGGCTGCAAAGGGCCAGCTGTAATGTGCTTCTGTCTTTCCATGCATCAGCACTGGGGTAATCAATGGCTATTAGCCCCGAGAGAAGGGGCCATAGTTTGCCTGTGAAGGGCAGCTAGCGGGACTCAGAGCAGGGCAAGTTATGTTCTTGTGTCTTGCTAGTGGGCTTCTGGTACAGCGCGTTGGCTACTGTGAGAAGAGGCGCTCTTGCCTTCTGTTTACTAGAACCCCCTCCTCGTTCTGACCTTCTTGCCACTTTGGGTCAAACACGCTCACCTGGAGTCTGATCTGCAGTGCACGGTGCCCCTTGAGCTAGACTGAGGCCAGCTGCGTCTTAGGGTGGCTTCCCCCTTGCAGAGGGAATCACTGCAGCCCATGATGAGTTACTAGCTCTGAAGACGGGTGATGTCAGGAAGGCTTCCATGGGGTCTGTGTGCCGCCAAAGGGCAGCTGCTGGAGAGGGTGAGCGGGCTGAGATGGGTGCCCACTTGCTGCTGCTGGCTTCCTGCTGCAGCTGGCGGCCTACAGTGAGAGCAACCACTGGGCTAGGTGGGCCAGTGAGGGGCTCTCAGGTTCTTGTATGTGTGGAATTCAGGGCCGTGACCCATAGGAAGCCACACTCGGCTTCTGAAGAGCAGCTGCTGGGGGAGTGTGGATTTACTTGTGCAGGTGATTGGCTGTCCTGGGAGAGTGGTAAGGTGCCCAGGCTGCTGGGCTGCTGCCCCTGGCTGCCTGTAGCCCAACAGCACCCCCTCACCTTAGTTGCCTTCCTCCTAGTGAGCCCCGGAGGAGATTCTTCTGGCTGGTGGCATAAGCCCAGGGCCCAGCTGTTAGGAAGCACCTAAGTGAAGGATCCTTCTGGTATTGGAAGTGCTGCTGCTGCTGGCAGCATTGGGAACGGTCTCTAGAGAGGAGATCAGGACAGAAGCCTTTGGAAGAGCCCTCCCAGGGCCACCAAGCGAGCGCCTTCTGCTTCTTCAGGATCCTCACTTGCTACCGTGTTCCAAGCTGCTCTGTGCCGCCGCCGCCGCCGCCACCACCCAGTGATGGACCCATGGGCCTGAGTGCAGCTTGGGAGCAATGGGGGGCTTCCCATTTGAGGAGGCAGGAGATGAAAAGCTCCCTGGGCAAGCTGTAACCCTTAGGGACACACTTGTCACACCCCTGTAATCCCTTGAAAGGGTGGCTGCGCTGCGTCCTTGCCCACTGAGTTTGCCTTTGCTCTCTTCCTTCTTGGAGCCCCCAGTTCCTGCGTCCCCTTTGCCACAGCGTGCTTTTTGGATGCAGGACTGGGGCACGGCATTGACTGTCAAGTGGACGTGGAAGATGCAGACTTGTGGCTGTGGTGGCACCTTCTTGTCCCCTTGGTCTTGGTCTTCAAAGTTCCCAGCTGGTTTTATGTTCCAGTCCTGCTCCCACCATGGCCAGGGCCTCCTTGTCCTCCTCTGAGGACACCTCGGGTTTCAGGATATAAAATGTTAATGGCCAGTTGCTGATGAAACCCAACACCGCACTCCCAGATAGGTGCCCTACCTGGCCAAGGGGTTTGGGGCCTTGGGCTTAGGTTTCCAGCAGCCGTAACCTGTACTTTCTGCACCACAGACAATGGCTGTCCCTGTTGCTTGGCGGCTTCACCGACTCTCCTTTTGCCCTCAGCAATCTGGGTCCGTGTCCTAAAAAGCCTTTGGCTGTAAACCATTTTAAAAGCTTTAAAAATCCCTCCCTCAGCCCAGAGGACCTTGGGGCACCTTTGAACAGCACAGAAATGGGGCCACCAGAAAATGGGAAGCCAGGTGGGATGAGGCTGCCCAGAAGTGCTTGCAGGGTGATGGGATGCTTCCTCATGGGAGCTTCACAGAGACCAGCGTTACCTTTTGTTTTAACTCAGGTCTGTTTTGCTTCCTTGGAATGCCTGTCCTCCCTCCCTCCCTCCCTCTGACCCTCCAAGCTGACTCTGTGGAAAAAAACGCTCTTTATGCTGATTTTGTCTCCAAAGTGTCTGTGGCGAGACCCCTGGGTGAAGCAAGAGGCGGCAGCCAGAGCCCATAGGCGCCCACCGACTCCTTCGCCCCCAGAGCTGCTGTCTTCCTCGGAGCTGCACACAGGCTGTAAAGCAGCATTTCTTGACTTTGATGCTGGGTCTTCCTCAATGTGGCTGGGCAGGGATTGTCCAGAGGGGCCATGGAGGCATGTTGGGGGGGGCACTGGGGCCTGTAGGGGATGGGGGGCAAACCAGAGAGAGCTGGTTGAATTTGTCCCCTGGGAAAGGCCAAGGAGAGCAAACCTCTTCTCTGGTCTTTCCCATCTGCAGCCTGGTCCTCCTTTCCCTTTCCCACCAGCCTCTCTGGAGAGGTAGAAGCCCGTGGAAACCCAGCTCCAAATGTGGGCCTCAACCCCACCCACCCCAAAGTCCAATGCACCTGCCTGGGGGAGCAGGGGAGCCTCTGCCAGCACCCATGCACTCATGAGCATCAAAGTGGGAGCGTCCTCCTAGGAGCTCTGGGTTAGGAGGTGCTGGGTGGGAGGCTGCACCTTGTGCCCCGTTTCTCACACATTCCCATACTTGGGTGGCATTAAGGGGCCTCCAGACCCTTCTGAGTAGCCCCATTAAAGTCACTAGTTTTACGCCGGTGGGTATCAGCCCTGGATTTTGGCCTGCTTGCCACAGCTGAGCTGCTTGTCTACCAAGGAAACGCCAGTGGTCGGGAAAGGAGACTTGGGGCATCTTAGAATCATGGGTCAGCTGACCGGCTGGACATTTGTGGGAGGAAGGAGGTTCTAGGCAGTGCATGTTTCTCTCTGGAGAGGAAAACGGGTCCACCCTCATTGCTGCTGCTGCTGCTGCCGCCTCCTCCACCAGTCGGCCTCTTGAGACAAACACAGCAGAGGGCAGGAACTCCAGGATGGTGGTGCCACCTGAGGAGGAGCTGCAGGTCCTTGTTTTGCACACTGGTCTGGGGCACCAAAGATGGAAAACGGAGCCACCACACCATGTCCTCCTTTGCTTGCTTGGTGAGTCAGTCCAAATGAACCCAACCATCGAGGGGGGCTGTTCCACTCCCGCCTGGAGGAAGTTCAAGTGACGTGGAAGGGGAGCTGGGGGGGGCACACCTCTCCTTCTCTGGCTAGGTTCATTCTGGCTCCCCAGGAAGACTGTCTTGGCTTATTGCTCCGGATGCAGTTGGGAAAGAGGCCAGCAAAGCCCCACTCACCCCTCTCTTGCTGAGCGGAACAAACCCTAGGGTGCCTCTCCATTCTGTTGGCAGGAGAAGCCACGGGGAGGCGCTCTGCTTGCTGGAGCCAGCCCTGCAGCGTCAGGCGGCCTTGCAAGGGGCTCGGCTGCCGCACTAGGCCTGCTGAAGCCGCACCGCCCTGATTGCTTTGCCTCTTTTTCACAGAGGCCGCTGGGGACAGAGAGCCCTCAGAGCAGCCTGCCTCGCGTGCACCTGGTTTGCAAAACGCTCTGAGGTGGGTGTGCATAGGTATAGAAAGCAAACAGGCACGGTGCATTTCACTGCTTGGTGAACAAGAGGTGACCTCAGGCTCCCTCCCATCCCCCCGTGCCTTGGAGAGGCATTCATGTCCATGCGCCCCAGTGCCCCCTGGGCGGAGGGTGCTGTGGAGACAGGCCAAGGTGGAGGCTCCTCGTCTCCTCAGTTCTCCTTCCAAAGTGCAGCTTGACTTTGCAGGTTCGAGGCCTCCAGAAATACAGTACTGGGCGCTTTGGAAAGGGGACAGGGCTTGGCATGCCTGGAGGCCGAATTCCACTGCCTGTCAGTCCACCCAGCACTTCCTGCAGCCCTGCGGCATTTGTTCCAAGTAACTGGCTAGTTTCCAGAGGCCTGAGGGCCTTGGGCACCACGATGGCTCCCACCCCATCCCGTCCCCTGGTGGTTTTCATGGACATTTATCTCCCTGCAGCAGTCTGTGTCCTGTGCAGCCATGAAGCTGGAGGGCCTCTGTGCGGAGGCGCAGTTGGAATTCACAGTCGCCACAGAGAAGGAATTTGAGGAGATCCTGGCCATGTCCAAGGGCATCTACGGAGGTCTGGACTACCTCCCCAGCCGTTACCATTCCTGGATCCATGAGCCCAACCGCACGGTCGTGCTGGCCAAGAAGAACGGCGCTGTGGTGAGAATGGGGGGGAACTGGGTGGGTCTTTCAGCTGTTCCTCTTGAATCTCTGCCCAGGCCCTGGCTGAGCCCTCAGGAGCCTTCAATGGGAAGACTGAAGGGGCGCCTCCCTGGGGATACTGCCACAGAGTGCATGGAGACAGAACCAGATGCCCAAGGAGCTGGCTCTGACAGGCTGGCAGACTGGCACTGGTGCACCCACCTTGGTCCAAGGGCTGCCTTTGCCCTCTGCTGGCCTTCCAGGATCTTCATCCTTGAGGTGGGCGTTTCTACGCCATAGATCAGTCAAAGGCCTGGAGGAAAGAGTTCTTGGGCTGCAGCCCTGCTGGCAGTCGTGGGTCTTGCCAGTATCTGTAGGGAAATGAAATCATTCAGAAGGCCACACCGAGCTTGCTGGCCGGAGGGTGATCCACGCCTCGGCAGGAGGGCAGCAGATATGGGCACCTGGGCTTGATGCTTTGAAGTCAGCCGATCGAGCAGGACTTGGGCTGCAGAGAGCAGTTTCCTGGGCTGTGTTCAGTTACGCATTCCTAATTGTGCTGCCCAGTTTCACCAGAGGAAGGTCAAAGCTCGCCAAGCCCTCTTTCCATACACGCTGCCTACAAAGTGTGTGCTGGGAATGAGACCCACCCTGTGAGTTTGCTTCAAGATGGCATGTCAGAAGGGAAATGTCTTTAAGCTCTTCTTGGCTGGCTCCTTCAGGCCTCAGCAGTCTGTGCACAGCTGGGAATGGCTGGCAAGTGGCAATTCTTGCAAAGGTGGCATCCTCAGCTGAGCACAACCGCATCCCAGCCTGCCATGGATGGGCAAGGAAGGGGCAGCAGGCAGGAAGTAGGAAGGGCCAAAGGAAGGACAGAAGCTCCCAGGTCCCCTCTGCAGCCTCAGCAGGTGCTTAAGGAGGCCCGTCACTCCCACAGGCCCTCATGGGGCACTGCCAGTCAGTGGAGAAGAGGCTGAGCTGGTGGATTCTCTCAGCGCGGAAAAGGCGCCTTGCCTCCCTCATCCCCCTGAGCTGTTCTGCTGCCCTTGTGAAGTTGCACGTGGCCCATTAGTCACCTTGCAATGCACTCCCAAATGGAGCATCTGCACTTCAGGGAGCTGTTTCCGAATCAGAAATGGTGTTTCCTGCGCATGAGCCTGCTGTGAGGCAATTACATATGGAGCATGATTGCTCCACACCTAAACTTACCTACGTGTTCCAGAGCTGGTAAGGCTCCAGGCAGGTCTGCACATCTTTTAGCGCATCCGAGTTGCCCTGGTGACGGTTCTGGTGCAAGTGTAGATTTGCCCAAGGTTACTGGTTCTGGCTGGACTCTGCACCGCCATAGGACAATTGCAGTCACCTTGCTGGGTGCCCCGCTGAGGTCCTGAGTTTGCTTCCTGTGCGGGTGGAGAGTCCTCAGTCCACCAGGTGCTTTCGCGTGCTCTGGGGTCCCTGGGGGATGGGCAAGGGCCTTTGAGGGGTGCCTCTGTCCCCCCCCCCATTCCCTCTGCACTGTATTTTCTTCTTGCCCTGTGGCCAGACAAAGGGGTTGTGGGGGCCTCAATGTCCCGTATCTAGGGGCCACCTGGCACTGGGCATGTGGGCAATGTCTGCTTTGTGGGCTCACTGACTGGCAACTTCAAAGATCTTGGAGGATTTCTCTGAAGGAAAGGCCCTTGATAAATCTTACTTTGTTTTGACGTAATCTGGCACTGGCAGATAGAAGTGCCCGCTTCTGCGCTGCTGCCAAGTCCTGAGGAAGTTGCTCTGGCAAGCCTGACCTTGCAGAGTCTGTGAACCCGCCAAACCCATCCCGTGGTTTCTTCAGCGGAGTCCTCCATGAGCAGCCCCTGGGGCCACCTGCTTGGAGCTGCTCAGACCTTCCTGGCTGCTGCTGCTTCCTAGGACTTCCTTTGCATAGGTCTAGCCTGTGGGGCCAAAGGACGTTGAGGAAGGCCAGGCCTCCAGGCCTCTTTTGCCGGGTTTGGGGCAGAGATCCCATGTCCGTCAACTCTTCTGTGGGTAGGAAGTGGCCGGCTCGCACCCGCTGGCGTCCCAACGCTGAGGGTGTGGCTGGCCAGCCCCTGCCAGCCCCGGTTCTGCTCTGGTTCTGCCACCCTTGCAGTTCTCCAGGGGAATCTGTTCTCCGCCTCGCTCTGGTCTCTGCCTCTCAATGCCTCCTTTCTGTATGTCCTTCTCTCTCTCTCTCTCTCTCTTTAAAAGAACGCAATGGACAAAAACCAAATGATTTTCGCTGGATTTTATTCATGTAGGTGTTTGGGGGAAGAGCCCCCGTCAAGGAAGCGGCGGGGCTTCCTCGGACGACCGTGACAGGGGCTGCTGCTGCTGGCGTGCGGATCCTTAACCCTTGCAGTTCGGCCTCAGGACACAAGTTTCCAAAATAAATGTCTCCCTCTTTGTGTCTCTGCTCTTGAGACCCCCGTAGCGTAAAGGGCCGTCCAATGGTACTAGTATGACGCTTTACTCTGTGACCTTGCTGTTCCCCTGCCTTTGCTCTCTGTTGTCGTGACTGTTGAATGATGCGCCAAGGCGGGCGCCGAGCAGCGTTTCCGCTCCCAGTCGCTGTGCCCTCCGCCCCCCCAGCTGCTTTGTTTAATTAACGCCACGTTTTCTCTCCTATTGCAGATTGTTCAAGATTGTAGGTGGCCGAGTGTCCGGCTTGCTAAAGGTCGTTCTCTGCTCTCTCTCACCCCTCCCCCTCCCCTCCCCTCCCCGCCTCTCCCCACCACCACTAGATTGGGCTGCAGTCTGTCTACATCATAGATGCAGGTGAGACCGCCCTGGTGGAGGGGCTGCGTGTGGCTCCCTTGGAGCGTGGCAAGGGCGTGGCTGGCATCCTGCAGCGTTTCTGCTCAGAGATGGTGAAGGAGAAGCACCCCGGTGTCAAGGTGTCACGCCTGACCCGAGATGACAAACTGGGGCCCAAGGACTTCAAGAAGTACCGGGTCATTGCGAAGCAGGTAAAGGCCAGCCGGATGGGAGGGAATAAGGGGAAGCACACTCGGTGGCTGGTGGGGAGGGAGGGGGGGAGGGAGGGAGGGAGGGAGGAAGGAAGGAAGGAAGGAAGGAAGGAAGGAAGGAAGGAAGGAAGGAAGGAAGGAAGGAAGGAAGGAAGGAAGGAAGGAAGGAAGGAAGGAAGGAAGGAAGGAAGGGCCCGCCCAGAGAGTCAGAGCAGGAGCAAGTCTTGCCTTTGCCCTCTGCTCGAGGAGCCCAGGTGTGAGAGGTGGGCCACTGCGTATGAGGCAATGCTGGACTAGATGTGCTGCAGCCTGATCCAGCAGGGCTCTCTGGGGCAAGGGGAAGCATGGAGCAGGGAAGGCTGCCCAGATGCAAAACGGGTGCAGAAGTGGGGAGAGGCTTGTAAGCTCCCGCCTCGGCCCTCTGCACTGATGGCAGCAAGAACCAAAGATGGCCAGAGGAGGGGGCCCTCAGTGTCCTGGGGGGAGGCAGGTCTCCAGCCAGCCTCTCTATGGCCGCCTCCAGCGCCTTCCTGAGCTGCCTGGCATGCTCTGCAGAGCCAGAAAGGGGTGCAGCCTTTAGGCCTGGCTCCCGTCCCTGGGAGGCACCAGTTGGGGAAGCGAGGGCTTGGGGGTGCTTTGCCTTCGGCAGGGGTGCTTGTCTTTGGCCTCCCCAGCCAAAGGCGCGTTTCCCTTTCCCCTCTTCTGCCTGCACCAGCCAGAAGCAGGGCAGGTGGGATCAGCCAGGTAAAAGGAGGGCAGGGCTGGGAGACTGGTGTGCTGTTGTGTCTTGGGACAGCTTCCCTCACATGGAGGGGGAAGGGGTCCCAGTGGCCATCCGTCCCACCCCTGGTCTGTGCAGGAATCGCAAGGAGAGCCTCCTAAGCAGAGGCCCATTCAGCTGCCACCTGGGCAAAACGAGGGACGGAGAGGAAGCGGCTCTACTCCCAAAATGCTCTCCCTCACTGGAGCAACATTGCCCCCGCAGGGCTCCCGCCTTCCCTGTCCTGCAGCGAAGGGGAGATAAGGAGGCAGGCAAGTGCGTGGGACTAGCTGAGGAGAGAACACGGTGCTTCTTCTGTCTTCCTGAGGAAGAACCGGTGGCCGAGCAGGGTGACCGGCTCCCTCTGGGCTCTATGAATGGCAACCTTCTGTCCTCTCTCCCCCCAACCCCTCACTGGTTTTTCAGGGGATCCTTCTCGTGCGCTTCCATGCTCAGGAGCTGATGTCACGACTGGACGCCACCCTCTTGGCCCTGGCCGAGGGTGGCTTCCGCCTGGAGCCCTCAGAGCTGCTGTCAGAGGGCGAAGTCCCTGAGGTGGTTCTGGAAGAGACGTTCCGGCACGAAGTTCTGCCCAACCAGACCATCATCCAGGACTGGCAACCCTTCAAGGCCATGGAGAGCAACCTCAGCCTCTTGATGAAGAAGGATCTGCGCTGGGTGGTGGATAAGAAGTTCTGCCCCACGGTGGCTTCCCTCAGCACCCGGCCCTTCTCCATCCCCCTGGGGGAAGACTGGGTCTACCTCAACATCGATGTCTTTGGGCGAGACCTGGCACGCGTCCAGAGCCAGCTGATCCACCACCTCCAGCTCCAGGTGCCCCCTCTCCAGGGCCACGTGATGTGCCAGCTCTTCCTGGAGCCCTGCCTCTGGCTGGAGATGGCCACCTTCTGCCAGGTAGCCCTTGGCCTGGAGCTGGCCAAGGAGTACACAGAGCAGTACCTGCTGGAGTCCGATATCTGAGGGTCCGGGCATGGGGAGGGGGGCAGCTGGCTCTGACCCCCTCCGTCCAAGGGCTGTTGGCCCCTTCTGGAAGAGCTCCTCCCGGGAAAATGTGCTCCCCTGAAACCCTTGGTAGCAGCAAGCCTCTTGTCCTGATCCCTTCCTCTCAGAGTGAAGGGGCAACGTACCCCCAACACACCTGCGCGTGCCCCTCAGTTCAGCCCCCCCTGCATCGGGTGCTGCCGGCTTCTTTGTCGCAGCGGTGGAAGAGCCAGAAGGGCCCAGCATGGGCGAGGCTGGCTGGAGAAGCTGCCCAGCAGCAGAGGTCCCTGTGTGGAGACCATGCAGGGAAAGCCGCTCTGAGCTGCAGCCGGCACTGCTGCCCGAAACACCGACTTCCGACGTAGGCAGCCGGGGCAGCCACGGGAATGCCACTGGCAGTGCTGCTGGTGGCCGAAGCCGGTCCCAGGGGGCCCTTGGCCTTGTGCCAGCTGAGAACAGGGGTCCCCTGGCCACGCAAGGGAGCACACTGCCGATCACAAGGCAGAACTGTGGAGAAAGCAGGGCAGGGCCAACAGAAGGGGCCTGTGGCAAGGAGGCAAGGCCTAAAGCGTTCACAGAGGGGCAGGCATCAAAAGGGGCGCCAAGCTCAGCAGGGTCTCTGCTTTGCCCACCGCTTTTACCCCCCCCCCCAAGCAAGCTTGAAGACTCTCTTAGTGGCCACTGTGCCCCTGGGGAAAACCTTGAACTGGGGAGGGACAGGGGAGGGAGCCACTCCCGTCACAGCCCCCAACCTCTCCCCCAACTGTGCTGCTGACTCTCCCTGGCACCTGACTGAGATGCTACAGCAATACCCCTCCAAGCTCCTGCTTCTGTACTCCCCCCTCGCTCCCTCCCTCCCCCCCCAGCTTAACGACATCACAGATGGTGACGGAGCTGCTCGGCAGTGGTTGACATGGCAGCAGGTGGGGGAGTCTAGCAACCAGCTGACGCACTTGGCAACGGTTGACGTGGTGATGGAGGCTTGTGATGTGTGATGTGTGGCCCCAAGGTTGCCGTGACCTCCAGCGCCAGAGGACGGGGTGGTGGCAGCAGCTACTTCCTTCACACCCTAAGGCAGACCTGCTCCTCCTGTAGCGCCACTTTCAGGCTGACTAATGTGCAATACTAGAATCTTGTAAACGGAGATATATTTATAAAGATACAGTGTGTGTACCGCTTGTGGTCCACTTGAGCTGCGTTCTGGGTCTCGTCTTGTGCGCGCAACGTTCCGCCTCCTTTCACCGCCACCACCCCTGCTGCTGCTCCCTTAAGCCAGGGCTGGTGGTGTGTGCTTGCAGGGGCTGCCCAGGGTTAGGAGGAGAACAAAGGGGCCCTTCCGACATGCTCTCCCACCAACAAGCCCACCCAGGTCTCCTTGCAGGAAGCCGCAAGGAGCTGCGCACTCTCCATTCCCCCTGCCTTGACCTCAATAATGTCATGGCCTTTTGATTCACCAGGTGTTTGTGGTCCTCATAGGCCTCCGTGGACATGCCAAGTCCAGTTCAAATGCCTCACTAAGCAAAGGGACCCACCTGCTCAGATTATTCCAGTTTTTATTCCCGTGAGTAACTAGTGTTTTAACACTTCAAGAAACAAAACAGGCTTCACAAGACCTGAATCCTTGATTTTCAGTTGCATTCTTGCTTCAAAGAGGTCAATCTTTAAGGCAGAGTGGGAGGGATCAGTAGTCCAGGTACGGATGGTGCCAGCTCACCTGGAGACTGGGGGTAAGCAGCATCCTGGATCCCAGTGGTCCACTGTCACACCCAACCCAGAAGCTGCATCCGTGAGTGCAGAGGAGGTGGCGGCATGTTGGAAGTGCCCTTTCCTGTCCTGGGCTTGAATTAGAGGTGGGGTGGAGAACCCAGTGTGTGGCAGCCAGCCTGGTCCTGGAGGAAGCTCCATCCCACCTGATCTGCTGGCGCTCCATATCACCCATGATGCGTCCTTAACCTCCAAGTCTGCAAAGAAAGGTCCGCAGGAAGGAGCCCCAGGGTTGGCCCACAGATGGGAAAACCCCACCCAGAGTCCTTGAGTAAAACCAAGCACCCACGCCTGTGGAGTCTCATATGACAACTTTTGCCCAAGTGGCTGGGCTAGGCTACACCCCCCCCCCCGTCCTCCTCCACTCCTGCAACTTTCCCTAAGGGCAAAGGGCCACACAAAGACCTGCCAGGTGGCTTTGAGTTCTTGGGGGGCACCAATGCACCATGCACCATCTTCTGCCCCCAGCACCCCCCTGCCTCTCACAGTCTGACTCTGGGAAATCTTCTGCAAAACGGCCACTAGATGACACTGGATACCAGCCTGTGCGTTTCCTACTCCTTCCGTCCTGCGCCCCCCCCCCCCCCCGCTCCACTTTTCACTGTGTAACAGTTGAAATAGGAAAGCCTTTGGGGCGGGGTCAGGATTAGAAGATACGAGAGCAACTCTCTCCCGCCTCCCCCCAGGGGTGCAGGGAGTCTCTGCTTGACTGCTCAACTCACTGAATGCCAGGGGAAGCAAAAACCCCTTTGGCAGCCTTGGCTGGATGGGCATAAGCCTGTGAGGATAGCCCAGCCAGCGCCATGAAAGGGGCTCCCTGCCCACCTCCTCCTTCCTCTCTCCCAGAAGCAGAGGGCATGGCCTTATTCTGCCTCGCCCTGCTGGGGCTGGGGTAACCCATCCACCCATCTGGATCTGCTTCCTACACATCCAGCTGTGTCACCCCTGGAACTGAGGCCCTGTCCCAGGCAGCCAGGAGTCTGAGGTCACCAATTAGAGCCAGCTCAGAAGCTAAAAACATTCCCTCTGTGAGGCAGGATCCCAGAGCTGGAGGCGTTCATGTACATCAGAGAGGAGAAAGGCAACAAAGCATGCACTTCCTAAGGGGAATGGATGGTCCTCTTTCATGAAGAATTCTGAGGGTCATCCCCTGAAGCTGAAATTTGGGAGACTCATGGTAGTCAGAATTGCAATGGCTGTTCCAGCCGAGGCCTTACCTGGGCTCCATCACACGATCAGAGGGTCCGTGAACCCAGGCATGGAGCGTGTAGATCATCAGGGAAGATAACATAGGAACACCAGAGGAGCCCTGCTGGATCATGCCGCAGCCTATCTGGTCAAGATCCCGTCTTACACAGTGGCCCACCGATGGCTTCTGGGCGTCTCAGACAGGAGGTAAAAAGTAAAATCTTCAGCTGCTCTCCACTCCCTCAAAATGGCCTTGAGAGGCCTACTGCCTTTCGCTCCGACCTGGAGGCAGTACCTAGATGCCCATTCTAGCAGCCACTGAAACACCTGACCCCGACTGGATTAAAAGAAGCCCTGCTGGATCAGGCCACAGCCCATCCAGTCCAGCATCCCATCTCACGCAATGCCCACCAATGGCTTCTGGGCTTCCCAAGCAGAAGGGCAAAGTCAAAGTCTTCACCTAATACTGACTCCCTGCAAACGACCTTCAGAAGCTTCCGTTCTGCTAGCCCTTGAGACACCTGTCCTCCATGACCTGCCTAATCTCTTCTTAAAATTATTCAAGGCTGGCTGCTCTTCCCACCTCTTCTGGCAGTCGGTTCCATAGATCAATGTCCCTAAGGGGCGAAATGCTTCACCTTATCAGTCTCCTGCACACAATGTTGCAACTTGTGCAACGGAGGCCATTTCCATCCTGTGGAATCTCCAGGGTGGGAAATTATGGAATCTGAATCTGGCTTCCTTCTCCACAGCTCTACTAGCCCTATCTGGGAGGCGGCTACTATGCTCCGGCACGCCCCCTTCGTACCTCTTCCTGGTGAAGGGGGCTGGGGGTGCAGCCGCAGTTGCCTGGTTGCCACGGCAGCAGCCAGCACACATGGCTGTTGCTACAGCAAGGCAATCACCACTAGTAGAAGGATCAGGTGTTCCAAAGTGTGGACACAGATCCATCCTAGTTCTTCGCCTGTTTCCACACCGAAATAATGTGCAAAAATGCCTTCAGCCCAGAGTTCACTAATGTGTGCCTAATCTGTTATGCCAATGGAGTCCAGTGTTACTGCCTCCACTGTAGCCCCCCCCCCCCATTAGCTCTGCTTATTCTGACACACACACCGGTCCCACTTGCTCTGATTTCCTCCTCTCCGAGGGTTCATCCTGGATCGTTCCTCCATTTCCCACGGGCCACTTCAACCCTTGTTTCCTTTGGCACAGAAGGAAGTCATAAATCCAACTTACTTCCAGGGATGCCTGAATTCCAGCCCCCGCCCCGCTGCCACAGGAGGCACACAGATAGCACCTGGGGTGTCCATCAGCCTTTGATCTGGCACAGAAGGCTCTGTACCACCTGATGCAAGTTTGCTTGCCGCGCTGAGGGCGATCACAGCGGAAAAGTGCTGTTCAGCCCCTCCCCCCACCTATGGCCACGTGTAGCAGAGCAGGGTGTGAGTGCGCCTGTCTTCAGTGTTTCATCAGGGAAGGTACGAGGTGAGGAGGGAAGGAGAATCAGCCAGGAGGTACTTGCTGGGTTGAAATGCAGCTGTTGCAACCCCCTCGGTGCACGGTAGAGGACTGGTCAACCCTGCCGTCTCTTCCCCTAGCACAGCACCTCTGGAGGAGCCAGGGCTTCAGATGGTCTAAGCACTCATACTGCCCCAGGGCAACAGCCATGATGGCTTCACCTCCACTTTGCTCTCCCCATGGAGGGCTGAGCATCTATAGCTCCACAGTTATGACCACTGGGCAGCACAGCCAGGCTAGCAATGTGAGACTGCTGGGCAGGGAGCAGGAGCAGGAGCTGGTCAAGCTAAACTGCTCATGAAGGAGAATCTGGACGTCAGCTGAGGGTGTCGGGAGGGATCCATGGGGTGCTGTATGGCACTATAGAGGCACCACAAAGTCCACAGAACCCTGCCGTGTCTCGGCTATTCATTGTTCAGGAGTGTGGTGTCCCATGGGCAGTGAGTGGCCTCTGCCACTGCCACAGGGACCAAAGCCGGGGAATGTTGAGGTGGGGGAAGACCTCCCCCCCAACCCCGCTGTCACAGTCAAAGCTGGCAAGTCCTCAGCTCCTTTTTTGATGAGTGGAGCCTCTGGCAGCAGGCAGGATGGATGCCCAGGGCTGTTCACAAGGTGCCAGGCTTTTGCCTGTGAATCGCCTGGCCCACGGAGCTGGTTTTGCTCACAAGAATGAACAGCACAGCCACTGGGGTTCTCCATCACAGCTGTGGCGAGGAGACCATCATGTCAGTGTGAGGAAATGCTCTGGCACCTCAAGACGTTGGGGTGAGGCTGCTCCAAAGGCTGGGGCTTCCTGGTCTATGGGAACCTGAGATCTGTGTTGGGTGGCTGGCTTGGATCCCTCAAGGGTCGGTGCTTGAGGGAATTTCCCAGCTGCTTAGGTATCAAGGTGCCCCACCACAATGGCCCCTTGGCCCGCCCAGAGCCAGACCCTCATGGGGTGAGGAACTTCCTTTGCTTCCCCTTTCTCCCAGCCCCCCATCACAGGGACAGGGTGGCAGCCAGTAGACAGAGGCCACCCATGTCTCTGAGAGTCCAGGGCTGGTGCCGGTGACCTTCTGCCAGGTGGAGGGCAGGAGGGGACCTCGCTCTCCTTTCCACACCTAACCCAGGCTACTGAGGGAAAAACGGAGAACAAGAACAGAAGTCCCTCTTTCTTTCCCACATGTTCCGCCCCATGACTTTCACTCCCTTTTCGATTCCTTCAGAAGCAAGTAATAATAATAGGTTTGCTGATTAGCCAATACGGCCATCTCAAAAGTTCAGACGCAAGGAGACTGGGACATTGCCAGATGTGCCAGTTTCAAGTGCGTTTCTTTTATGAGCAGGAGAGACGCTGGGATCTGGTGCCCAGGATCCTCTTCTCTCACGTGCTGATTTAAAGGCCTCATTGCTCTCTTAACACGTAATAAACGTAGCCCTGAAGAGTAAAGATCTG
Organism: Aspidoscelis tigris stejnegeri; assembly: GCA_023333525.1. Classification (NCBI taxonomy): domain Eukaryota; kingdom Metazoa; phylum Chordata; class Lepidosauria; order Squamata; family Teiidae; genus Aspidoscelis; species Aspidoscelis tigris. Next base: position 163,897 of record JALMGA010000009.1, read on the forward strand.
TGTCTTCTCTTCCGACTCCTCACTTTGATCCCACTTTGAAACTTTTTATTACAAAATCCTTTTTGAGTTTTTACAGCGTTCCTAAAAGCACATCAAGAAAGTTGAAGGACTTTGGAAAGTGTACTTATGGGGTTAAAACCTTACAAGATGAAAACTGGATCATAAAATCATAGAGTTAAAAGGGACATCAAGGGTCATCCAGTCCAGCCCCTGCTCAATGCAGGATTTCCTAAACCATCCCAGACAGATGTAGGTCCAACCTCTGCTTGAAGACCTCCAGTGAAGGGGAGCTAACCAACTGCGGTGGCAACCTATTCCACTGACTGATTGTCCTCACTGTCAGGAAGTTTCTCTTCATATCTAATCTGTATTGACGCCCTTGAAGTTCCATCCCGTTGTTTCTAGTCCTTCCATCCTGTGCAAGTGAGAATAGGGACGATCCCTCTGCACTGTGACGGCCCTTCAGATGCCTGAAGACCACTATCATGTCTCCTCTCAGTCTTCTCTTCTGCAGGCTAAACATTCCTAGATCCTTTAATCTTTCCTCATAGGACATGGTTTCCAGACCACTAACCATCTTGGTCACCCTCCTTTGGACTTGCTCTAGTTTGGCAATGTCCTTTTTGAACTGGGGTGCCCAGAACTGAACACAGTACTCTGGATGAGGTCTTACCGAGGCAGAGTAAACATCTTGTGATCTAGACGCAATACTCCTCTTGAGGCATCCTTTTTTGCAGCTGTGATGTGACACCAAACTAAGGCAAATGCCAGTCTGGGCTCTATCAACAGGTGCCCTGCTTGCAAACTCTAGGAGGAGACAATTGGACTTTGTTTGGTGCTGCCCCTCAAGCCCTGGTCCTGTTCTGGGAACCTCAGGTAGAGAAAGTTTTGTGCAAATTGGAGCAGGTTCATTCAGGGAAGGATATGAAGTACAATGAGGGGGCTGAATGGGATTTCGGGGGGTGGGCAAAGGAGGTTGCTGGGCAGTGGACAGCTGGGAGTCCAGAGCCAGTATCTACTGCAGATTGGTGGAAGTGCCCCCAGGGCCCATCGACACCAAGGATTTAATCACAATTCAGGGTGACAGAACACAAACCATTTTTCTTCCACATTAGTGAACCTAAAGATGGCTTTTTTCTGCATTAGATAATGCAGAATGTAAATGGCTTGCAACTTTGCTGGTTTGTCCTCTCACTCTGAAAGTGGATTGAATGTAGATTAGGTTTCACAGTGGATTAAACAAGAGGCTGAAAGGGGATGGAGCAAAGGAACCGCAAGGAGGCCTGAAGCTGCCCATTCCGCCCTGCTGTTCACCCGCTGTAACGCAAAGAATTTGGGGCAGATCCCAGAGGACCATTCATGAGGAGGTGATGCAGACGACCAGAGGCAAGCAAAGGTGACAAGGAAAGACATTATGGTAGCCATTATGGGACAATGAAGCATCTCCAATTCATCAGGCCCTCCCTGAAGCATCCTTCCAATATTAATGAAGGGCTGAGAGCCCCAGTTAGAGGTCTGACTAAGGGTCTGAAACAACTCAGTGACACCTTAAACAGCCGCCAGGCAGAACAGAGCTCACCTTCTCCCCTACTGCTTCCAGCATTTTCTTTCTGCCCACTTTGATTCGGAGACAAGGAGACACAATATAGAATCCTTCCCTAACACTGGACAGTAGCAGATATAACACCTACCACCAAAAAAGGAGCGCAGGGTAAACCAGGAAATTGCAAACCAGCCAGTTTAACATCAGTCGCAGGTAAAGTGAAGGAAAGCATCATTAAGGATAACATTTTTAAAAACACAGGGAGAATCAAGCCTCGCTGAAGGAAAATCAGCATGGCTTCTGCAAAAGTAAATCATGCCTGGCTAACTTTCTGCACTTTGCCTCCTGTCTCTGGGAAGCAAAGGACAGAATGGCTCTAGTAAGCATGAAGCATCTGCATTTGAAGATGTTTCATGCATACTAAACCTACCCAGAGCCATGCAAACTTTACCTGAGGTGTGGATGGTCACTCTGACATGCCCATCTTTGCTCCCCATTGCTGGTGCCAGCATGCCTGCGTGATGTCGTCACCAGGGCAACGGGCAACATACTGAATCGGCACGTGTGTTGACAGGCATCTGACCCTCTTGCATGTCTGGAGCCCTTCCAGCTCTGGCTCTAGCGCACACATGGTGCAGTTAAACCTTCACCATGCATAGCGCACGCGAGGTAAACTCCACACAGAATCAGTCGTCTCTGCAGTTAGTGTGCAGTACATTCCTGTACTGAAGGGGCTAATTCTGAGCTGGAAACAGCTCCTTCAAGTGCAGGTGCTTTGTCTGGGAGCATGCTGCATGCAAACTACTACTGGGTAAAGTGCAGAAAGGCCCCAGGTGTGAATTGGCCCATTGTCTACCTGGACTTTCTGAAGGATTTTGATAAAGTCCCTCATCAAAGTCTCCTGAATAAGCTCATGAGTCCAGGGGCCTATTCACACTGGGCTTTATTCTGGAATATATCCTGGAATAGGGACTGGCTGTCCATTGGCTAGTGCTGGCGTCAGCAGGCCCAAAGGGAAGTCTGCTCCAGTCTGCATTAGCATCTGGACCACAGACCCCTAGCCTGGGATATACTCCAGAAAAAGGCCACGTGCGAATAGGCTCCTGGATTGGGAACCAGCTAAAGGACAAGAAACAGAGTATGAATTATCGGCCACACCTGTGAAAACCTGTATGGCACTTCACCTGCTGAACATCTGCACACGTCAGGCCAACAATGAGGGCTTTTCACATTTAGCCTCCCTGGGAAATTAAGGCCCTTTTGGACCTTTGGTGGAAGGGGAGGCCCAAACTGCGTTCTGGAAAGGTGTGGGACCTTCCCTGAGCCCAGATAGTGTGCGGCTGTTTTCACTGTGCTCTGCAGCTATTGAACATGGGATGGCCATGCATGCTCGGAGCACTCCGAGCCAGAAGTGGCTCCACGGTCAGCAGATGACCCATGCTGGACACCGCAGCCACCCCCACAGACAGTCGCCTGAAGCAGGAGGGTTGCAGCTCTAAGCGGCCGCTCCGCCTTCTTCGCCCGCACGCCCACCCCAGCAGCTGTGCTACAGGAGCCCCCACCCTCCCAGCGGCCTCCCCCCAGCCAACCCTCCCAGTTGACATGGCCAAGAGGAGTGTTTCTGCTCAACTCCTGCCACTTGGGGACCCGGGGCTGGCAGGTAAAGTCTCCCCTCCGCAGCCACCCTTCTCCTCAAGTATCCCCCCCCCCCGAACCGTGCCGTTCCACCACTCCAGCCTTGGAGAAGGAGCTGCAGGGTGGAGGCCCACCAGAAGGGGGCGCGCTAGGAGGCTCCTCTCTGTGACTTTCCGAGATCAGACCCCCCCCCCCCCCAGACATCGCATTTGGCAGCGGGAAGCCACGGGCTGGGGACGCTAGAGTCTAGACAAGCTGCCACTCCGCAGGCCTTTAGGGGAAGCAGCGAAGGGAGAGTCCTCGCGCTTCTGGAAACTCCGATGTGTACGTTATGCCTTAGGCTACCCTTGGTGGCGTGAGGGTGTTGGGGAGGACTCTGTACATGCCCAGAGGCAACAGCAACTCTTTCCCTTCGCTCCACGGAAGTCCTGGCTGACGAAACGGGAGCCAAACGCCCCTGAGCCCTTTCCCCATAGCGATCCTTCTGGATGGGACGACCCTCGAGGGGTCTTGCAAAGGCACCCCTGCGGTGCACTAAATTTAGCTGCCACCGGTGCTCGAGCGGCCTGACTCATTCTCGGCCGCCGCTGCTGCTTGCGTCACCCGTTCCGGGAGAGGGAAGAATGAACCTGGGGGGGCAGGACGTTAGCCAGCGAAGAGAGGGCAGCCCGCAGCTGCTCCCCCCCCAACACGCGAGTGTGGCCATGCGGAGGCGGGAAGAGGGGGCAGAACTCACGCCCCCCCCCCCTGCGCCGTTTGCTGGCTGTGGGATCTGCGCCGGACAACCCCCACTGTGACTGGAAAACCAGGCAGGCACTGGTCACCACTAGCGCTGTCTGGGAGGGGACTCCCCCCCCCCCGCCAAGAGAAGCAGCGGCGGGGTTGCTCGGTGCCGGGCAGGGAACCTTCCAAAAGCCACGGCGGGCTCTGAAAGCCCAAGTCAGCTGATTCCGCCACCCCCAGCGCTCCCGGGCCCTCTCGTAGCAGCCCGTCGAGGGAACGAGAGGCCGGCCGGAGGGTGTCCACTCGCGGGCGCTGCCTGGGCTTTGCGGGGGCCCCGGTGTGGGGCGGGCAACGGGGAGTCTTCGTGCCGAGGGAGGGGCTGCTCGTCTTCCCTTCTCGGCCTCTCGGAAATGGATCGGTCGTGCGCCAAGCAAGGTGGGAAGGATGGAGCGCGCGGCGCAGGGAATCGGCGCATCCTTCGCAAACCTCTATTAATTGTGACTCATCCCTCCTCTCAGCCTCCCCCCCCCCTCGCGTTACCTGCAGCGGGCTGGAGTTCGGCTGCAGGGGACGGGAAGCCGGGAAGGGCACCCCACCCCCCACCCCGCTTCAGAACTAAAGGAAAAGGGGCAGATTGAAGCGCGAGCGACCGGCCGTGGCGGCGTGTGGCCTCTTGCCGTTCCCATCGCTCTTGCGCGCCCACAGCCTCCGTGGGGCGAAAGGGCTCCGGCGTACTTCGGACCCCGCAGTCCCTTCTGTTCTCCACCGTCAGAGGCTAGCGGGCAAGGCGGGCGAATGCAACAGCGCTGAAAGGGGCCAGGGGCCAGGGGGCGGGCGGGCGTTGTCCCTGCGGTGCTGCAAGGGGGGCGCCCTCTCCCTCCTGCCGCCCCATGGGCCTGGCCGAGACCGCCGGACCTGCTTTCCCCACACGCGCAGCCGGCGACGCCTTCAGGATTTCGTTTCCTCGTCGAAGCCGGGAAGGCAGGCTGAACGCGAGCAGCAAAGCCCGACGCCGGAGCGGGGCACGAGGCTACTCCGGCGCGTTGGCCCTGGGCACCCGCCCCGCCCGCCCCCCGCCCCAGCTTACAGCGAGCCTTGTCATCGCTTCCAAGCGAGAGCCGGTATGTCGAGGTGGCCCCCTAAGCAGCCTCGAAGAGCCGGAGCAGTAGGCAACGGGCCGTTCCCAAAAGAAAAATGCCCGAGGCGGTGGAAGGCGAGGGGTTGCAACAACCTCCGGACCCTGAAGGTCAAAGGCGCAGCTTGAGGGGCTCAGTGAGCAGCTGCGCCCACCGGGAGTTCTGCAGCCCCGCTGGTCTCGCCTGGGAACAGCCCTGCCACGAGGGACATCGGAGTCTTTTTCGCCGCGGGGCTCCCGGGCGCAGCGCCCCACGGACCTCTCCTCCTCGGCTCCCTTGCAGTCGCCCTGTTGGGGGACCCTGACCTGGCAGGAACCAGCAATCTCCGACCCCCTGCCAGCTCGGGCCCAGCTTTGCGGGGGGGGGGGTGCTGCTTTCCTGCAATCTTGGGGGGGGGGGGGCGAGAGCGGCAGAACTTTCTCGCGGGCGACGGCGGCTCCCAGGGACCAAAGCTACAGGCTCTGCGGCCAGGCCGTTTCCCTCTGCCGACTGGAGCGACGAGCAGGCGGAGGAAGGAAGCGTCTGCGGCGGTCTGGGACGACAGCTTCGCCTCTCTCTAGAGCGCGGGCGTCGGCGGATTCGTCCCCTCGCCTCGCCTCGCCTGCTGAAAGGGATTGATGTCGCCCTTATAACGGCAACCAATAAATATCAGATGGGCGCGTCTGTCCCTCCCTCGGCTTCTCCGTTGCCTCCGCAGCCCCTAGTAGCCAGGAGTTCCGCTGGCTCCTGGCCAAAGGAGCCAAGCCAGGGTGCGGGGGCCAGGCGCAGGCTTTCGGGCGGCCACCTCCCCCTGCGCAGCGAACCACACCCTGAGGTCCTCGGCACTGCGCTCCAGCCGGCGGAGGGGCAGCAGAGGGAAACCCCTGGGCCCCAGACGCCCTTCGCCGCCTGCCTGCTTCCTCCCCCACCGCCACAGGGACCTTCTGGTCCTCTCCCTGCCTGGATGAGGGGTCGGTCTCTGTTGGACCTTCTGGGGCTCCCAACGCTCCCCGCCACTCCACGAGTGAGGCCAGCCGCCGTGGGCCGCCTGCCTAGTCCTGCAAGCGACCCGGTGGGCCTTGGCCGGCCCGACGCCTGCCGGGGCCCCGTCTCTGCTAAAGCGCGTCCCCTTAGTGAACGGACTTCCTTCTACTGGAATAAGGGGCGAGACGGCCGCGGACCGTCTGTTGCTCGGCCAGACGGCCAAGGGCGGGTCTTCCTCGGGCTGCGCTTGCTTCTTGCTTTCCGCTGTGGGCAGCAGGCAACGCCACGCGTGGGTACACGGGCCGCGCGCGCCGCACTGCTCCCCTCCCCCTCCGATAAGTCATCCGAAGAGTGGCCGGGCCACCGCCTCCCTCCTGCCCCTCCCACCGGGGAGCTGTAAAGCCAGCGTGCCTAACGCACCAGCGGCGGCCAGGCTGCCTCACCGCCTCCCCTCGCTCCCCGGCTCGGTTGCTGCCGGTCTGTGAGTCACAGCCTCCCACCCTGGGGGAGGGGAGAGGGGAGAGGGAGCCGGAACAATCCAGCGCCGAGCAAAACAGGCGCAGCGATTGTCGCCGCGGGAGAAGAGCCGCAGCGCTGAGCCCCCTCCCCTCGTACCCAATGGGAGGCGGGGGAAGGGGGCCGGGGGCCCCGCGCTCAGAAAAGGGCAGCGGACGGAGCGGGAATGCCAGCGGCAGCCACCCGAATTCCTTGGCTCCAAGCCCAGGGTGGCCAAAGGGCCATGAGAATGGCAGAGAACAGCCTCCAAGCCGGGCTGCTCCACAGGGACCACCACCCGCCAGGCCGTGCAGACCCCGCTGCCTCGGGAGGCGGAAGATCACAGGCGTCTTCTTTTGCCACACTGAAGGGATCCAGCCCCTCAGTCTCACACCCTTTGGGCTTCCACCTCATCCTCTCCTGGCAGCGCCCTGTTTGCCCCGGGGGTCTTGCAAAGTCTTAAGCAATCTGCAAACACGTGCTTCCAAACGCAGAGCCCGGAGAAGCAACCAAGCCAACGGGATGTAAGGAAAGGGCTGAGGGTGCGGGGTGCAGAAAAGTGGGGTGAAGCCGTGAGCGACGCTGTTTGCTGCTGCTTCAGACAAACGGAGTGCAGGTGTTTCCCCCAGAGGGGACCCAAAGCATGTGCTTATATGCTCAGGGTTCTCACTAAGGTAGGAGCATGATAATGCTCGTTGAAACAGGAGGAATCGTCCCCCAAGGAACCTGCGACATTCCATGAAAGTGAAAAGAAAGCGTGATCCAGCCATTCTTCCAGAAAAATCTCAGGGCAAGTTGGATCGCTGGTGCAGTTGCCTTTCCTTCCTAGAAAAGGACCCCATGGCTGGGAGGAGTTGGGCTGTCAGTCAAGAAAGCAACCCCCGGTTTCCTCTGGACCCGGATGCTGCCTATGGGGCCCCTTTGTCCAGATGCAAACACGCCTGGTTTTGCTTGCCTTCCAGCCAGGGTGGGACATCTTGGCATAGGTGCATGACTTCGTGCTCCAGCCTCTTGTTTCCCAGGGAGGGGAGGGGAGGGGAAGGGAGGGGCTCTCTTGGGTGGCTACTCAGGGGATGACTGGCCCTGGACTTATGCAGGACCAAACAAATGATTTTCTTGCTTTTCACCTTTCAGGAGTGTGTGCAGTAGTTGCTTCTTTCTTTCTTTCTTTCTTTCACGCATTCATCCAACTCTTTATCACACACAGCCATCTCTGTGAAGCCAGGTCAGCTGGTGGCTGAGGGGGGTTTGAACCCTGGGTCTTCTAGGTTCTATCATGACCCCTCCCCCCCCCTGGCTCCATTTCCCCTCCCAAGAGCTGCCCAACATGACTTCAGCTCTGCTCTGTGCCTTTGCTATGATATGGCTGACACGTGCTTTGGGCCAGGCCTTGCCTCTCCAGGATCTGAGCTTGGGGCTCTGCCCAGCCACAGTTGCACTGCTGATGCTGCCACACACACAGCAGTCTGAGGTCTGGTTGCTTTTTAGCCCCAACCTGAAACACCTTTCCTTTCCCCCAAGGTTCAGTCCTGTGCCTTTGGCCTCTGTCTTTCCTCCTTCTTTAAGGAAATGGCTTTGGGGGTGCATTGCCAGGGCAACAAGCAGTGCATGTCAGGCATAACATGATGCCCAATTGCAGGCCGTTGTGGCAAACCCCGGCAGCTAATGTGAAGCTCCTGTTGCCAACCCGCCAGTTAATCATGGTCCGCATGTGGTGCGCACTTCTGAGTCGGAAACGGCCACTCCAAGCGCTGAAGCTCTGCCTGGGAGCGCACTGGGGGTCGGCTAGAGGGCCAAGTGCGGAAAGGCCCCTGGTTGACTTTGATAGGAAACGGGGGGTGAGGGAGCCTCTGAGCAGAGCCCAGAAGGACAGGGAGTTGGGTCCCTGCTTCTTTTTAGGTCAGCCTTTGAGCACGGCCTTTTCACACTTGGCTTCCTGGCTGTGGGGAACCTTGGATGAAATGCCCCCGAGTGCACTGAGCATCTGCACTGGCAGTGCTCAGCACCCTCAAACCTTCCCCAGTCCCTCCCCAAAACCGACCTTAAATGTGAATGGCTACCGGATGGCATCCAGACAAGTGGATCGCATCATGTGCTGCACATGTCACATGATGCATGCATCGCATGCCGCTCCGGCAGCATCTCTTCCACCCAGAAGAGGGGCAGAAGGAGCTTCCCGGGGCTTAATCCGCCCGGCACTAGTGCTCCACGCTTGCACGGACGGTGGTCAGCTCACACACAGAGCCCTTTCTGGGGCAGAAGTGGTTCCGTGATGTCCGTGCGGCGCATCTTGGAGCTGACCGCCCCAAGTGGTTCCCCTGCACTACCAAGGAAAGTGAGAATGGGCCCCTGCTGGGTGCAAAGAAGGGCTACGAGCAGGGGGGGGGGGGAGCCAGCAGCCCTGTAGGCAAACAACCCTCCCAGCCACTCTGTGAAGCCAGGCGATGGGAGGAAGGATTAATCAGATGCTTAAGCCTGAGACAACGAGCACAGACAAGGAAGTGCCTGATGGCCCCTGGGGAAAAAGGTTGCTCCTGGAGCCCTAGCGGGCTTGCAGGTATCCGGAGGAAAATAAGCTGTTGTCTCAGGGCCATGTGGAAAAGGGGCACATTCAGACTGGCTAGACGTTGCTCCTCAAATCTAGCCCCAAAGTACAGGCTGTGTGGGAGCAGAGTCCTCCACCCCAGGTGCCCTGGGCTGCAGGCTGGGCTGTGGCAGATACCACAGGAAAGGCACCCCTTCCTGGGTCTTGGGATGTTCTGGTGGTCTCTGTGAAGAAGGAACCTCTAAAGGGAGTTGATGAATCAAAATCATGTTTGACTTCAAAAGAGGGAGGTTCTTGGAACTGTGGCACATTGAACTTACTGGCACCATCAGAGCCTCAGGACATGGACCAGAAGGTGCCAAGGGGCCGTTCCCAGCAGCTCTTTTAAGACCAGTTTGATGTGCATCTGGCCGGCATTAGCTGGTTGACTTGCTGCTGCATTCCACACCAGCTGCGGCTTCCCAGCTGTCTTCAAAGGCAGCCCCAGGCAGAGTGCACTGCAATGGTGCAATCTGGAAGTTCCCAGAGCATGAACTGCTGTGGCTGGATGATCTTTGTCTAGATGGGGGCAAAGTTGGAGAACAAGCTGTAACTTGAAATAGGCGCTCTTGGTCACTGCCACCACCTGAAATGCAAACGTCCCAGAAGACACACCTGTCTCTTCCAAGCCATCCAGAACAGGATGCCGGCCAATGTCTTGAACCCAAGACTCTGTGACACACAGCACCTCCATCTTGTTTGGATTCAATTAATTGGCCTCCCGTTCAGCCCATTACTGCCTTCAGGCACCTGAAGTGCTCTGTTAAGCACTTCAGCCATTTCTCCTGATTTGAATGACGTGGAAAGATAGAGTTGGGTGTCATCTACATATTGATGACACCCCACTCCAAATCTCCTGATGTCCACTCCCTATGGCTTCATATAGAGTTCCCAGGATGCTGAGCAAGAATCTCCCCCAACTATTCTCTGGTATCTGCTTGGAAATAGGAGCAGAACCATAGGATCTTCTACTCCCAAACTCCATAGCCTTTCCAGAAAGATCCCATGGTTAATGGTATCAAAAACTGCAAAGATATCCAGGAGGACCAACAAGGTCACATAACCTTGTCTAAGCAAAAGGCAAGGGCAATCAACCAGGGCAACTAAGGTAGGTTAAGTGCCATAGCCAAGCCTGAAGCCAGATGGAAATGGAGCTAGATGATCAGTTTCATCCAATTATTCTTGCAGTTGATCCACCACAACCCTCTTCAATACCTTACCCCAAAAGGGCATGTTAGCCACTGGACAAGAGTTGCTTAAATCTTCAACTCTTGGGGAGGGGATGCACAACTGTCTCTTTAAGAGCCAGTGGGACCACCACTTTTATCTAAGTGGCATTCACTCCTCTGTGGACCCTCTTGGTCATACTCTGGTGGCTAGCTCAACCATTAACCCTGGCAATCAGCTTGTCCATATCATCATTTCTCTGGACATTGTCTCTAGACTATTCCCAGCTGTGGCATCTGATCCTCCATAAATCTGAGTGATTCTGCCCTCAAAGTGTCCTATGGATTTATCGCAGCAGATGTTAGATGGCCACCACCCTTGTTCCTTAAGGATACATCCTACACCACCATTCACCACTAGGCCTCTTCAGTCTGGAGAGATGGCGTTTGAGAGGGGACCTGATTGAAGTATATAAAATTATGCACATTATAGAAAGGGTGGATAGAGAACATTTCTTTTCTCTGTTGCACAACACTAGAACCAGGGGGCACTCTATGAAGCTGATGGGCAGGAGAATAAGGTCTGACAGGGGGAAGTATTTCTTCACCCAGAGGGTCATCAGCTTATGGAATGTGCTGCCGGAAGAGGTGGTGACAGCTACCAGTCTGGATGGCTTTAAGGTAGGGTTAGACAAATTTATGGACGACAGATGTATCAGTGGCTACTAGAACGAATGCCTAGGTGCATCCTTCAGGCTGAGGCGGGGAGGAACTGGGGCGCTTCTAAGGCCATCTGCTGGGACTCGAGAGCAGAAGGTTTGTCCTTGTCTCTGCTTGAGATGCCCATGAGCATTTGATATTAAGATCCCCCAACGCCAACATGTCAGGGGCTTCCAGCACCACATCCAAGAGTGCCTCAGCCAGTTCAGACAGAGAGGTTGATGGGCAGCAGGACGAGCTGTTCCCCAGCAGCATCCCTATCCTGTCTCCCCGGCCCAACAACAAGAACAAGCCCTTAAGTCCAGTCACAGATCAAACTGGTCATCTGACAAGAGAGGGGGAGTCCGATGGAAACAGCATCCCCCTTCCCCTCCCCTCCCCACCTATCAAGGGCAGTGCTGCACCAACAACCTGGGGGACAGAGTGGATGAGGTAAGAGCCACCCAGTTTGGCCATCCGGGTCTTAGTAGTGCATGCCAGATCAGCCCCTTCACCCAGAATCAAGTTATGAATGAGAGATGATTTATTCTGGACTGACCTGGCATTCAAAAGCAGCACTGCCAGACTGGCTGGCTGGGTGGCAGATATCCCCAAATTCTGTTGGTAGAAAGGCAGACCAGACTGGAATGATTGCTTGAAGGCATCTCACTCTCCTTCTCCTCATCTGGCTCTTCTAGCTCCCAGCACCAAATCTCCCCAGCCCCCGACTGTCACCCAGCAGCCCTACCCCCGGTGTCAGTTCCTTCCCTGACTTGGCATATCCTTCCTTCCTCACAAGGCAGAACACTGTTCAAATAAATAAGCTAAAGCAATAGTAAACAATAAACAAGTTAAAAACAATGAAATCTTAGCAAACACCCAACCCCTCCCACAAAACTCCAGGGTCCTGGGCCAGGGTGGATGGCCTTTGCCCATGCTCTCTCCCAAAGGGCAACCCAATCCCTTTGGTGGTGGGCCACTGCCCCAGCAGATGCTCAATGGCCGGTCCAGGTGTTGGCTTCCCCAGCAGCTGCTGTGCAAGACCCAGTCCTGTGAAGAAGCCTCAGCTCCCACAGCCAGCAGCCCTAACAGTGCCAACAACTCTAGAGGCTGCAGGTGGCATCAGGCAGCAAGACCAAGAGGCAGGCAGGCCAGCCTTCCCTGCTGTGTGCAGATGGCACACTTTCCCATCTACTGACAAGGCAGCCTGCTTACACGACCTGGGCAGATTGGATGTTGACAAACTTCTTTGTTTACTTCATGTTGCCCTTGCAGGTACCCAAAGCATATGAAACTTAGCACTTCACTAAGTGCCAGCTAGGAGCCCCAGCAGCAGCATGACCACACAGCACTGTTGCTGGGGCAGCCAGGCAACGTAGCACGTAACCGTGCCTGCACCACTGGCCACACGCTCCACACACAAACCTCTTCTGCCCAGTTCAGGGATGTAGAAGCCCTGCCACTAGTATGAGTGTGGAGCAGTTCTAAATGTTCCACAACTATACGGGCAGGGGAAACTCCACCACAGGCAGAGCTATTTCTAGTAAAGAAATGCTTTCATACAGTGTGGATGCTCTGTGCTGGAGTTGCAGTGTGAAAAGGCTCTTCCCTGTAAGCCTTTCTTCCTGACCATTGTGATCCTTTTGCTAGCATGTGTGTATATGTCTGTTTGTGTCTTCATACATTCACCAATCCCTGAGAAGAGCATCTCCCAGCAAGAGAAAGGTATAAGTTCTTTGTTTCCTGAAGCTAGCTGCCTCTCCTCCCCTCTTCTCTCCCACTGTTATCCTTATAAAATACTTTCTGGTTAAAGAAACTCTTCCTGTGAGGAATTCATTCTGGTGACAACTTGATAGAGTGTGTGGTGAACAAGTGATGATTCAAACCAGAGGAGTCCTGGGAGGAAAGTTCATTGAATTAGGTTGAGCTTGTTACTATTGCCACTTGTTTAGTTGTCACTTGCATCGTAATAAAATGATGTCCTGTGTGGCTTTTACATTTTCAGGAAAGAAACTTTGTACTAAGTTCAGCCAAGTACACTGGACTATAACAGGAAAAACCAGACTCCTTATGATCCTGCAGTACATGGGAATGGAGCTTAACGTAGGTAGAGCAGTTCCTATGACAGAAGGGAAAGGCTGTGGGAGCAAAGTCCTCCTTGAGGGCTTGACAGTCGCTGGGTGCTCAGGTCCTGCTGGTGGCTTCCTGGTGCCTCTGGTTGGCCACTGGGAGAAAAGGCTGCTGGAACAGAGGGGCCACTAACCAGAACTAGAGGGTCACCCAAGGAAGCTGAATCTCAGAAAAATCAGGACAGATTAAAGGATTTTTCCCCGGGCAATGCCATGTGTACCATTGGCTATCAGGGCTTCAAGAAGTCTTTGGAACAGAAGGCTGTGACTGGCTCCCAGGCCCCATTGCTGTGAGACTCCAGGGAGACATCTCTAGGTGTCTTTGTGCCTCAGAGAGCCGGAGGCCAGGGCGCTCGTGAGAGGGAAGTCTGTGTGTGCTAGTGCCTGCTGACTTCCATATGCAGCTGGTGGCCACTGAGATGGTGGCTGTGGCTCCCTCGAGCCATTAAGGCATCTCGGGTGGGAGGGTGGTACCTTTGACATTGCAGGCTGGCCAAGGAGCTGCTTTGTTGGACGCCCAAGCACAGAAGCCGAGATGGGGAACCTCTTGCTGGTTCCCGTCCTCAAGCAAGGGTAGCCCCTTCGGCTGACTTGGCACACAACTCAGATAATGGAATCATGACCCACAGCACTGTACCAGATGGCCACATGTCACTTGCAGCCGGGCATTCCTTATCTTCTTATGAGGCACAGAAAACGCCTCCTGGCAGAGCACCTGGGATTTTGGAGATCAACTAGTTGGGGGGAAGTCTGGTTTGGCCTGTCAGGAGGTAGATTAGCCTGACAGTCATTGAAATCGTTGTTTCCTGGCAAGAGCAGCCTCTGCGATGCAGATCCAGAAACAGAGCAGCCTAGCCCACGGCCTGGCTCTGAGGTGGTGGGTCCCTGGTGCGGCTGGGGACCTGTTGATATGGCCCTTCATGTCCTCCAAGCATCTGGGCACGGGGCCACAACTGGCCCTGACAGTGTCTGTAGAGGATGCCATGGCCGGGACCCTCCCTGGGAAAACCTACCCAGTCTGATGCCCTCGTGCACAGCTACTTGGAGCACATGGCAGGCATGAGTGCGCCTGTTCTGATCCTCGACTGCGCTGGGGGACAGGCATTGCAGGGGTCCAGGATGCAGGGGCTGAGAATGGTGTTGTTCACTTCTAGCACTGCAAGCAGAAAACAAGCCAGGCGGCTACAAGCATCCTGCCCCTTTCCCCGCTGCCATCCGTCCTTCCACCCACCAGGACTGGCCAGGCATGAAATTGAATCCTGTGGTCTCCCAAGCCATTGCCTTGCCTTCCTGTTCTGCAGGCTCAGTGCTCCCAGCCGGAGTTCCGATGCTGAGCCCTTCCCTGTGCGCAGGGACAGGCCGAATGCTCTGGATTCTGCAGCCGAGACAAAGCTGGACCCTGACACTCGAGCCCTGCTTTACACCGAGTGAGGATCTGGCCCTTTTGATTCATTCACACAATCAAAGGCTGCTGCTGCTGCAGGAGTGACTCATTCACCAGGCATCAATCTAGGCTCTGACAGCCCGGAAATCTGGCATTAGCCCTGAGAGGGAGCTAATTTACCAGGCAAAAGAATGGAGAGGGAGGAGGATGGGGGGGGGATGGTGGATGCATCACAGGGAATGTAGTGAGCACAGGGAGTGGCTCCCCCAGGCCCTCCGCCATCCAGACCCACCGGTCTCCTGCAAAAGGGTTGTGCCAACCATCCCTGAGCATTGTCCACCTCTGGCCTCTTCCCTCAACGGTGCGTAAATTCGGGCCCTCCAGTCCCACCAACACCCCTTCAGCTTTATGGAAAATCCTAAGATCTTCCTGTTGCTTAGGCCTCCTCAGCCCCCCGGAACGGTCCATCACCGGCCCCAGAGGGAACTCGCAGCCTTAGGGAACCTCTTCACAAGCCCTCCTCTGCAGGGCCAAAGGTCCGAGCGGCTGGGAGAGTTTTCGTCCAGGCGCAAGGCCCCAAAGACGCAGGCCTTTCCCAGCTCCTGCTCTGCCACGGCTGTAGCAGTCCTGGGGTTGGAGGGACCCCTGAACCTTTGGGACATTTTGTGGAGCTGCTGGGAAGTGGGATTTTCATGGCATCCTTGGATCCAGCCTTGGAAGCATCAAGGGGTGGTGAAGCAGCTGTGATGAACGTGGACAATGCAATGGTGAAGGGTGAGCGAGGGTGGGCATCGGGCGCCAGTTCTTCTCAGGAGAACAATCCCTGCAAGGCCATCTGAGAGACAGAAAGGGGCACTAAGGCCCACTGTCCAAAAGGGCAGGCCCACTCTTACAGGCAGCACTTAGGACTGTGGTCCCAGGGCCAGGAGGAGCCCTCCCCATGCCTGATGGACCAGAAGGCAGGGACGGCTCTGGATAACCACAACATCCTGGAGGGAAGGCAGGGGGATAAGGGTTTCTGCTTGGAGGCAGCTTCAGTTCGGCTGCTGCCTCAAAGCCCAGTGGACGAGTATTCCACAAGGCACTGTATCCCCAGAGCATTCACTGGGTGGCCTGGCTTCCCGTTAAGGCCGCAGTTCAAAGGGGCAGATCCACCAAGCAAGCAAGCAAGCAAGCAGAGCAAGAGTCTGTGCTGTTTCTGGGCTTCTGGGAGACTCATGAACCCACTGGCCACGCTGTGCTCTGAGGAGCTCCTTCCCAAGGCAGCACCCACAGACAAGCCGGGGAGGGGAGGAGCAGGAGGGGCCGTCAGAACCTGGTGGCACCACCTTCACATCTGCGGTGCAAGGAAAATGGAACATATTGCAGCCAGACTCCCTCAAGGTGGAATATTCTTCATTTGTTTGCACAGTAGTCCCAGGGTAGTTAAGAAAACGATTGAAACAGCACACTTTTAAAAAACCACAAGAAGACACTAAATCCTATGAAGATACCTCATTCCACAAAAGGTGAAACAGCTGTAGGTCTAAGTGGCGCTGCACTGAATAGTTTACAATGACTGGAAATGCGAAATTAGAGGGAAAGGAAAAGACAAAAAACCTACACAGGAAAATCCCCAAAATGTTCCATTGAGAAACCCAGAGCCTGACGGTCAGGTGATCCCAAAGTAGCTACAAGCAATCACATCTGTTCTAGATGAACCCACGGAATTCCAGCGTTTTAACTAATGCATACAAACGGCGCATCGTTTCCCCATTGCGGAACTGGCAGAGCAAGAAAGCAGTTCCGCAGGAAGTTGGATAAAAATAAGGGGGGAAGTGAGCTGAGGGCGGGGCATTGGCTCACACTCCGCACTGACCGGAAGATCTCTAAACCAGAGCAGGAGCAAAGGAAGGCGGAATGCACCTCCTCGCGGAGCCAGACAGACCGTGGAGACGTGCAAAGCAGCTTGGGCGCACCTCAGCGACAGCGAGACGCCTAGAGCTCCTTCCCTCCCACTCCATTCCGGGGGGGGGGGCTGGGGGCTGGACGCATGGTGCCCACCGAGGATTCGGCTCTGGGAAGGGAGGCTGCCGAGGACGGCCGAGGGTGATTCATCGCTCAGCCTCGCGGGGTCCCTCCAGGCCAAGAGGCACCAAACCTTGGCAAAGGGGGGGGGGTGCTTCCCATGGGAACCAAGAGGGAAGCTGTGGTGGTCGGGGTGGGGGGTGGGGAACGGCGGCGCGAGAAAATGAATGGGGAGGGCTGCCAGAGAACATGCAGGAGGCAGGGTGGG
This sequence comes from Aspidoscelis tigris stejnegeri, assembly GCA_023333525.1. Taxonomy (NCBI): domain Eukaryota; kingdom Metazoa; phylum Chordata; class Lepidosauria; order Squamata; family Teiidae; genus Aspidoscelis; species Aspidoscelis tigris. Next base: position 180,629 of record JALMGA010000009.1, read on the forward strand.
GACGGGGGAGCAAGCAGCAGGCACGTGGCCTCTTCAGCCCCCAATTTACACCCCCGTGACAATGAGGCGATGGAGGCGGCAGGAGCAGAGGCCGCCGCAGCACTGGGACGCATCTCTTAGCTCCTCTGCCGGGGACGGCGGGCGAGCCGTACGTCTGGATCCTCCAAGGCAAAGCAGAAGAGCCCGGGGCCCTCGTCACGGTGCATAAACGAGCGGCGCGCGCCGTGCTCCCTTCGCCAGCCCCTGCCAAAGGTGAATCGCATCCAGACCTGACCGAGCCAAGCCCGAAGTGACGAGGAGGTGCCCTGTCGCCGAGGCTGCCTCCGTGTCTCCCTGGGCCCGGCTGCCTTTCTCCCATTCATTCAAGCATCTCGCTCGCTCCTTTTTCAGCCATTCATTCACCCACTCCATTGGGATCCATTCATTCATCGTCCATTCATTCATTCATTCACTCACTCGCAGGTTTGGGCTGGGGCTGCTTTTTTTCACCTCGTTACTCGGCGCAGGCGCGGGGCTCCCCTCCAATCGTGCTCGAATTTTATGAATGAACGCTGACGTCAATGGAGCCCCCCACGTGGCTCGCCTGGCAGTACAAAAGCGGCCGCCCAGCCCAGGCGCCGTCCAGGGTGCTGAACGCGAGCCCAGCCCAGCCCAGCCGAGCGAGCGAGCGAGCGAGCGGCGCCAAGCAAGACGGGCGAGCGGCGGCCGAACGAGGGACGAGCGGGCGACCGCACCGACGATTCAGGGGAGGGGTGAAGCCCCGGTCCCTGGCCGGCGCAGCTGTTTCGGAGCCGGTAACCTTCTCCCGTCGCTCTGGAGTCACACACCACGGAGCGGGGCAGGGGACGCTTCTCGGCGAGCCTTGGCGCCCTTCTCCCCCTTGGGCGGCCCAAGAGAAAGCAGCGGGGGGGGGGGAGGCGGACGGAGGACCGAAAGGGCTTTCCGTGGGTCGCCGGGATGGAAAGGGAGGGGCGCCCTGGGCTTCCTTTCCCAGGCAGCTGAAAGAGCCACCCCTCCCAAGACGGGTGCCCGGGCGGGGCGGGGCGGCCCTTGCAGCGATCCCAGGGGTCGGGGTCGTTCTTGGGAAGAGGCAGTGATGAAGCCGAGCGCCGGGCGGGCTGGGGGCGCCGGGCGGACGCGGGCGAGCGCGAGGAAGCGGCTCCGCGCTTCGGGCCCCGCGAGAGCGCCGATCGCGCTGCGGAAAAGCTCCAGGTGGCTTCCTTTACGGAAAGCCTCGGCGGGTGTTCAAGGGGCGCGCGGGCGAGAAGCCCACCCGCCCTGCAGGGGACCTCCTGCCGGCAACCGCGCTCGCCTGTGCACCCACCCACCCCCTCCCCTCCCCTCCTTTTCATCCGTAGGGGCTGCGAGAGAGGCAGGAGAGGATGCCGGGTGGGGCCGCCTTCTGCAGCAGGGCTGGATCCCTGGCGCCTTTGTAGCTCTTTCCTCCAGCGGCGACCGAGGGGAGGAGAAGGAAGCGGGCGGCAGGGGGGCCTGGGGAGCGGGGGCGGCGCTGCCAGTCATCGCCTCTCCCGCATGTGTGGGCGGTGGGTGTGGGGACTGCAGAAAGGAGGGGGCAGCAGCGCCCGCCCGGGTCCTTCTCCGCCGTCGCTGCACTCGGCTCCCTCCTCCGTAGCCAAGCAGGGACGGCGATGCTGACTGCGGGCAGACAAGGCGGGTGGGGGGCGGCGAGAAGGGGCTTGTAGGTCCAGAATGACGCAGGCAGGGAGGGAGAAGAGAAACGAACGCCTTGTGGACTGCGGACACGCCTTGTCTACGAGGAACAGCGGGGGTGGGTGGGGGGGGGGGGTAGGAATAGATATCCCAGAAACGGCCACAAGAGACCCCACTAGCTTTCCTCTGTCGCAGCACTGAGGGCACAGGGCTGCCAGCACACCTGAGTCTCACGTGGCCATTTGGGACCAGAAGGGGCACCCGAGCGAAGCTTTCATTCAAGGCTTCAGCCCTGCTTGGGGGGCAACCTTTGCTGGCCTTTGCCCACCCACCCCAAATTCTACGTCTAGGCAGGGCGTGGGGGCACTGAGACGCCCACGCTGTGCCTGCCATTTCATTCCAGTCCCTGTGCTACGCTCACACCCAAAACAGCTGGCAGGCAGCCCTGCCTGGAGACAGGAGCCTGGAATGGGGCCCCTGCACCTACGAGAAGGGGCTCCAGTGTGGAAGGTGCTGAGCCACAGGTCTGGCAGGACCTGGAAGTTGCGAGATGTGCCTGGGAAGAGGCCAAAGGCCAACACATGCCATTGGGAGTTGCTGTGGCTTCTGGAGCAGTAGAGCCAGGAGTCTGCAAGGGCCCCTTCCCTTTAAGGGAGGCAGCGTTGCGGCAGGGGATGGGTTTCCAGGCTCCGGCGGGCACTGACCTTCCTTTTCTCTCTGCCCTACAGCGCCCCCAACGCGGGCACCATGCATCCACCCCCGAGCTTTGGCAGAGCGGCGTGGCTCTTTTCTCTTTGCCTCCTGATCCAGAGTCCCCCCAGTGCCACTGCTCCTGCTCCTTCTTCCTCGGGGAAGGAAGCCCACCCAGCGGACACTTCCCCCAGGGTGCAGAAACTGCCCATCCAGGTCCATTCGCTGACAGGCCTGGACCCTGATTCAGAAAACCAGAAGAACCAAAATGATGACCTCTTCCCAGACGTTGACCCAAAGGTCTTGGCTGCAGTGCTCCTGCAAGCCCTCCAGAATGGCCCTGAGAATCCTGAGGAGCCGCAGCCCAAGCCTGACCCCAGTGCCAGCGAGGAGAAGGCCCAGGGAGAGGCCCAGAGCTTTCCTGTGGAGCCGGAGGGACAGCCAGGCTGGAAAGGCAGCAGGGATGTGGAACAATCTCAGGAAGAACTGGAGGAGGAGGAGGAGGAGGAGGAGGAGAACAGGTCAGTGGCTGAAGAAAGCGCCTTTGGCCAGCAGGAGCTGGAGAGCCTGAAAGCCATGCTGGAGGAGCTGAAGCACTACCACCCAGCCACCAAGCGGGAGGAGCCTCCTCGGGCCTCCTCAGCAGTCCCCTCCGGCTCGCCTGAGAGTGATGGCAGGGAGGACGTGCTCCAGGAGCTGGACCAGTACCTGAAGCTGAAGGTCCACACCAAGCGCAAGGCACCCGCTGGCGAGCCCTGGGCTGGGGCACGGAAGCTGAGGCAGCAGCAACACCTGGAGCACCAGCTTTTGCAGAGGCGGTATGAGGAGCTGGCCGAGAGCCGGCGGCAGGCGGAGGAGGCACGCCGGGCAGCAGCAGAGGAGGAGCGGCTCGCGGACATGGCCTCGGATCTGCTCCTGCAGTACCTGCTGAAGGACGGAGAGGAGGAGGAGGAGGAGGGCGCCAACTCCCGGGGAGAGTCCGAGGAAGAACGGCCCAACGGCAGCTCCCTCCTCTTTGAGGACGAGGAGAGCAATGTGGCCGAAGACAAGAGGTCCAACGAGATGCCCCCAGAGGGGGAGGAGGACGAGGAGGACATAGACCCCCACACCATAGACCGCCTCATTGAGCTCTCCAGCAAACTTCACCTGCCGGCCGACGATGTCGTTGACCTCATCAACAATGTAGAGAAGAAGAAGAAGGACCTGCCAGGGCTCAAGGCCAAACCGCCAGCACCCCCTGCCTGGAAGAAACCCCCCAAGACTCCCCCTCACTCTGCCTATCCTCAAGAGACAATGCCTGGCCAAAGGCCATTCCAACCCGCACCCTACCAGCCTTACCCACAGCTGCCCAAGCAGGATCAGGCAGCCTGGAACGAAGTCTGGAAAGGAGAGGAGTTCCCGGCCCCCAAGTGGCACCGAGCCAAGGCGGCCACCACCACCGGCAGCAGCGGACGCCAGCTCTCCAACTACATCGACCCCCGGACTTCCCGGCCCGCAGCTTACAGCCACCTTCGCCGCCTTCCTGGCCCCATGGTGCCGAGGGACGGGTTCTATGGCGACAGCCAAGGCCGCGAGGAGGAACTGGAGAACTACATCGAACGCGTTCTGGTGAACCATCCCAAGGCATTCCAGTAAAGACGGCCCCGTGTGTCCCCCCCTCCCCCTCCCCAAGGAAACTTGGTCATTCACAGTGTTTCTGACATAAATCCAAGTTTTTGCATGAGTCAGGAGAACAAAATCTCCCCACCTAGTGAAAGGTCCCCACCGAGGACGTTTGGGTGCAACCTTCTTCCTTCAGCCAGTTTCTTGGTTGCCCTCTTACCATGTGGCCATCAGAACTGCCCTATCGTCCCCCCAAGCTGTGGGTGCAGCTCACCAAGGGAACGTCACTTCTCCTGCGCAGAGCCAAAATGGAAGCCTTTCCCAGCCCCTCCAGCCGAGTCCAAAAGATCTCCTCCTGGCCTCTCATCCCCAGACTGCCTCCAAAAGGAGGAACCCAGCCATCAAGGCGCCCATTCAGCTAAAGCCACATGCCCTAGGGGGGTCAGGGAAGTGGGTGTCATGGGTGCTGATGGCTGCTTGTCCTCCTCCCCAAGAGGGGCAAAGGGAGAAATCAATCCTCCCCCAATCCACTGTGGCTCCATATAGCACAGCACCAGATTAATGCCCCAGAGCGGCACAATGGCGCCATGTCTTCTGCAGTCCCAGAGGGTTGCGGATTTCAACAGTCCAGACCCCTCAGGCCTTGGCAGCCTCAGTGGGGCAGAAATGCTGGAGGACGCAGAGAGGCCAGCAGCCCCGGCTCCTTCTGAAGTCACATCAGCCCACCCTGGCTGCGGCTACAGACAGTCAGTCAGGGCCAGCCTCTTCCCACTGAAGGAATAGTCCAGAAAAAGCACAGCTTATGGGGCAGAGTGCCCCTCCCTCCCTCCTCCCCCCCCCATTCAGTGTCTAAATCCAGCTTCTGCACAAACACCTTACAAGCCTCCAACCTTTTAGCCCAAACTTGCACAACTTGTTTAGACCCAGCCCAGGCTGTTCTCCCCCCCCCCAGTTTATTCCCCCCCCCCCAGGTGCTTCTGGCTACAAGGATTGTGCCCAGGCAGAGACCGCCAGCAGCCAAGCTGACTCTCACCACGAGCGCCCCCTTCAAGCGTCTGCAGCCAGTGGGGAGCTCAAGGCTGGTCCATCCATGAACGTCGTGCCCTCCTCTGCCAGGGCCTCTCTCCAGAGACTCTCGCTTTGGGTGCCTCCGAAGCCCAGGGTGCTGCCTGAGCGAATCCTTCTTGCCTGGAATGGAGGACGCAGGCAGAAGGAAAGTTCTGACTCTGAGAGCCCGGTGGCCTCCTGCCTGGTGACTGAAGCCCAGCGCTGGCAGAGGCTGGCAAGAAGCACGTAACCCAACCCCCCCCCCAAGGGCCAGGTGGGGGCTTTGGCATGCTCTGCTGCAGCAGGGTGACTTTATGTCCATTAACTGGGCAGGTGGTGGAGGGGAGGAGAGGGGAGGGGAGGGAAGGAAGGAAGCGGTTTGCACGTGCTCAGAGATGTTCCACTGGCATCAGTCCCAGGGTGTGCGAGGTTCTTCACTTGTGACGTCCAGCCCTGTAACAAACAAAATTGTTCAGTGTTCCTAATCCATTTTGTTGTACTTGAAATAAAACACATTTGGCCTGTTGTAAATAGCATGTGGGATTCCTAGTTTTGCTATCAAATAAAAGCAACTATTTTATTATGAGTTTCTCTCATTCTTTAAGGGTTTGGGGGGGTCCCTCGTAGGAGGGTCCCAACTCTTTCACCGAGAGTCTGTGTGGCTTCCAGTCCCCCTTAAATGCAGAACGGCAAGGACGACAAGGCTGAAATCCAAGAAAGCTGGACCTCTGCAGAGGCCAGAAAATACGTCTCTTTCAGACAGTGCAAAACTCTCGCAAAAGCAATGAAATGCAAAAGATATTAAAAGAAGAGAGGGAATTTCCTAGGAATTGCAACAGCTGAGCCCAAAGTTTCTTTCCCAGGAAGGAAATCAGAGGAATAACAGAGCCAAAGAGGTCAGAAGGGGAGAAGGGAGGGTCCTTCAGGGCAGATTAAAGGCTAATAAGGGCCAAAGCACCGCAGTCAAGAGCCCCAGAGCGAAATTGGGACTTTCCTCACAGAACACCTTGTTTGCCACTGAGCCCAGTTTCTATGCTGAGCCAATTCGTGCCTTTTCTCAGGATGGGGATCAGAGGAACCAGGAAGTTCCAAGCCTGTTAGCTTAACCCCAGAGAAGCTGCTGGAAGGCATCATGGACAAGAAAATTGCTCAACCTGAGAGCTTCTGCAAAGGTCAGCACCACATTTGGGAGTGGCGGGGACGGGGAAGTGGCCTGGTGGCACAAACAGGCAGACAAGAAGCAAACTAAAGGCCTTTATGGGAAAACTGTGGGCAGAAGCACGTCAGCATCTCCTGGAATGGAAAAAGGTAACCAGCCACAGTTGCTGATGGTATTGGATGCTCAGCGTGATGAAGGCGGGAAAGGGCTGCAAAGAGCTTCAAAACCTCCTCTTCAAATTGGGTAGTGGGGACCACTGGAGCAGGAAAGCCTAACTCTGCACACAGGCGGGGCAGATCTGGTGCCTGAGACAGTCTTTGAGGAGAGCTGAGCGAAGGTCCTTCAAAGCCCAGGCAGCCTACAGCTCTACACCATCAGCTGTGGGGAAGGCCAGAGCATTGGGACCACACAGCCCGGAGCAGAACCAGCCTGATCAATCTGTGCTTTTGGAGCCATGCTGGACCAGCGCTCGCGGCCGCCCCTGGGAAGCCCCCCCCCCCCCGAGCAGAGTGTCTAGAGTCAGGAAGAAAGACCTGGACTGGTCGACTCTGCCAGGAAGAAAGGCAGCCATGGCTGGGGCTCTTGGATTAAGAGGACAGGAAAGGGGGGGCCCAGGGCACTGACACCCTAAGAGCGAGCAAAACCAGGCAAGGCAAAAGGTTGTGCCTGCATCTACAGAGGAATTCTGGAACTGGAGGTCACCCAAAGGAACAGAAAAGTTGTGCAGCTGAGGACAGAGCGTCTCTTCGCTCTGCTTGCAGGTCTGAATGTTGTGGCTGGCTGGCAAAGGACACAACAACTTCCGTTTGGTCTACTGGTTGGAGTGCTGGACTCGTATCTTGCAGCCACAGGGTTTGATTCCGCACTCCTCCATGAAGCCAGTTGGGTGACCCTGGGCTAGTCACGGCTCTCTTCTGAGCTCTCACAGCCTCACCTACCTCACAGGGTGCCTCTTGCGGGGAGAGCAGGTTGGTCAGACGCTTTGAGTCCCCTAGAATGGGTGAGAAAAATGAGGTAGAAAAGCAACTTTTTTCTTCCTCAGCTTGGAAGGGGGCTCATTTGGACGGTGCTGCCAAGGGCTCTTGGTTCCCCTGGTGCCAGGCAAGTCACCTCTTCTGGGGGCAAGACTCCTGCCACTGGCGCTGGGCTCTCCTCGCACAAGGGCCACAAGACGAGGTGCCCCAGGCGCCCCACTGCCGCTATCCGAGGCACACTTCCAGGGCGCCACATGTGCTGTGTAGCTTGGCTTTCGGGTGGGTGCCCTGCCCGCCCAGCAGCACGCCTCATTGCCCACTGGCCTGCCTGGGCAGCCATCCAGTCTGGCCTCCGGGAGAGGGACCGAGGGAAGAAGGGAGCAGTTGCCGCACTGGGCAGAAAGGCAAGCAGAGGCTGCGGTACAAACAAGAACAGGAGGGCCCTCATCACTGTGGAACCGACACGCAGAGGGATCTGGGCCATCTTCACTCTGGCCAGGCCCACCAAGGGGAAAGCCCGGATTGCCCCTGCAGTGGACACCCACTCCAGGCCGCAGGAGGGAAGGGCGCAGCCCTGACGGGGTTGGAATACTTCACTGTGGTGCCAGCTTCAAGCACGAGAAGGCTAGAGGCAACATCACGCTGCAGTCTTTGGACTGGGCAGGTTCAGGTGCTGAGGGGCCGTGGGCAGGAGAAGAGGGGCCACACCTTGCTCGCAGGCTTCCCTGCACCTCTGAAAACAAGCCATTGGGTGACGCAGGCCAGTGGCCACCACAAAGGGCCTCCTGCTCGCTGCTGGTGAGCCACTGGCACCCACGGAGCCAAGCACCAGTTTGTTCTAGTGGTTAAGGAGCCGGACTCTTTGATTCTGCACTCCTCCAGAAAGCCAGCTGGGTGACCTTGGGTTAGTCACAGCTCTCTTCTAAGCTCTCACAGCTCCACCTACCCTACAGGGTGCCTGTTCTGGGGAAAAGAACAGAACTTTTGTCAGCCGCTTTGAGTCCCCTTAGATGGGTGAGAAACGTGGGGTAGGAAAGCCAACTCTTCTGCTTCGCCTCCACTGTCAAGAAGGAGCCCTGTGGCCACCCTGACTGCGCGCTGGGCGCTTGTGCTGCGTCCACTGAGGCCTTGGAGGCTGTAAGGGTCCCCCCCCTCCCCACAGCCTTATCTGCAGGCTAATGTCGACCGTGAAGGCCAAAATACCCCAGATTCCACTGGCAAGCCACTTCAAAGTTGTTTCCAGGAAAGCCACCCGGCTTTGTCAGGGAGACACCTCACCCGTAAAACCACTGTGTTATGTCCCACAATGCTGTGCGGCCTTCGGGCTTGGCTGCCCGCAGAGGAGAGGGGCCAAGAGGTGAGGAGGAGGAGCAGAGGCGCCCCCTGCCTTTAGAGCCCCGCAGAGGGCTTCCTTGAGAGCTCCTCTGCCCCTCCCACCTCTGGGCCTGCGGGTCTCCCCCCTCCTCTTCCTGAAGGCCGGGGGGGGGGGACCCCAGGGCCTGTCTGCCCAGCAATCCTCCTTTCAGCTGGGACTATGCAGTGGCTCTCTCAGAGGCAGGCGGCAGGCAGGGACCCCAGGGCCTCCCTCTCTCAGGAAAGAGACCCTGCCCTGCGGCCCACCGGCAACCACTTGCAGTCCTCTGATGCTGCCTCTGCCAGCCACCCTGGCATCCGCAGGAGAGGTGCCAACCAGCTTCGGCCTGCACAATCTGCAGGTCAGTAACCTGGATGTTTGGACCACCCACCCCGCCCAGCCTGCCATACAGGATCCAGCAACAGACGGGTCTCTTCCACACACACTTTATTCCAAAAGGGGGAAGCGACACGCTCCTACTCGGTCCAGAGAGATCATGCCGGGAGGGGAAGGGGACAGAAAGACATCAAAAGACCCCCATGCACCCCCAGAGTTCAGGGAGGGGCTGCAACACAGGCCCCCATCTCTGGACATGCCCACACACTGCCACCAGCCCCATGGTGTGGCGCCCCCAACACGAGGCACCGCCGGTGCCAACTCCCCCCTCCCGCAATCCGTGACTGCCTTCCGGGTGAGTCAGAGGCCTGGGGGTGGCAAGAAGAGCCACGATGCTGGTGTAAACAGATGGGGGAGGGAGAAAGTGAGGGGGGGGGAAACAGGCAGAGAGGTGGAGAGAGCAAAACCACTTGCTGTGGCAGCCGAACCACCAAAGCCGCAGCTGCCGTGGTGCAGCAGAGTAAGGGGTGCCGCCGCCCCCTCCCCGGAAGCCAGATGTCCAGTATTTACACAGTCAAGTTTCCAGAGCCCCCCATCCTGCAGGAGAGCAAGTCCGTTGAGTGGGGGGGAGTGTCCGGCATGCTGAGGCCGGGCAGCGGGGGCCTTCGTGGAGGGAGGGGCGCGGATGGCAGTGGGCAGAGGAGTCAGCCTGAGGCACTGCAGCCGGGGCCTCCGTTATGCCAGGCCCATCTCCTCCAGCACGCTTCGGGGTGACTCATCCTCCTGCAGCAGAGAGAGAGAAGAGGTGGCAGATTCATTCAGGGGACAGAAGCCCCCCATCCCCCGCCCCCCATCCCAGCAGGCAGGCAGGCAGGCAGGCAGGCCCAAGTTCCACGTGAGCCCAACCCTCCGCTGCCCCCTGGTCTGGGCACCTGCCCTTGCCCAGGAACTCTCCCTGTGCCTCTCCCCACTTTCCCCTTCCCCAGACACCAGCAAGCCAAGGGGAAGACGAGCAGGAATTGCACCTGGCCATGCAAGGCAGCGCTGCCCCTCCCCTGACCAGACAGGGCCGAAGAAGGGGCCCAGGCCCCCCTCCTTTCCTGCCCCCACCCAGGGATGTTCACACAGCAGGCTGCAGGAGGCTCGGTCGCCCACGCCATCCAGAGAGCAAGGCAGCCTGGCTGGTGACTCATCAGTTGCAGCACAGCCACACAGCTGGGGGAGACACAGCCTTCCCCCTCCCAGCCCTGAGCTTCCTTCTGCAGCACGAGGGCAGGGCAGCAGGGGGCTGGTGGGAGGGGACATGGCGCTCCCCACAGCAAGGTGCCCCAAGGGACAAAAGGGGCTCCCCCCCCCCCGGCCACCCTGGGGCAAGAAGGATCCCACGCAGGGCCCACCTCTACCTCCTGTAGGAGATCTGCCTGCTCGATGGCCTTCAGGACGCTCTTCTTGGAGGTGTCCTGCACCTCCCCGCCCATCAGGAACTCATCCAGGATGAAGTAGGCCTTCTCAAAGTTGAAGATGATGTCCAGCTCACACACCTGCACGGGCAGGGGAGGAAGGTGAGAAAGCAGCGGACAGGGCCTCTCCAGGACCTGGCTACTTCTCAAAAGAGCCCGAGGGAAGGGAACCGGCTGGGGCTTGCCAAGGCCTCCATAAGCCCAGGTAGAAGCCACACTTAAAAGGATCGTTAGCACAGATGGGCAGGGGTCAAAGCTAAGCCTCAGCTGCACAGAGAAGGCAGGTGTAACCCTGATGGTAAAACGGAAACGGAAGGAGGGGTGACAGAACCAGAATGAACCCAAGAGGGAATCAGGCCTGGCCTCAGCCTACCCCGCTCTGAGCAGGACTGCAAGAACCAGAATCCTGCCCATGGTTCCTGTGCAAGGTAGAAAAGAAAGCAGGAGACCCTGGGGCCCCTCACGATCCAGGGACCTTTTGGCCTGGAGGCAGAAGCCTAGGGAAGCCCCAGAGCGGCCTGGAAGGAGCAGGCAGTCAGGGCCCTTGGAGGGCAGCAGCCGGCTCTGATTCTTGGCCGCTGAGGCACTCACGCTGCCAAAGTACTTGTCCAGCAGCTCCACGTAGCGATGGATCAGCTCCAGGGTGATGAGCTCGTTGTCCTGGCCCTCAATGGCACAGCAGAAGTACAGGCTGGCATACCTAAGCAGAAGGAATGGCCCTCAGAGCTCCGCCCCCAGGGGACCCAGCTAGTCACACGCCCCCCAGGCAACCAACACCGCCCTCCTGGCTCCTGCCACTTTCTTCAGTCCTTGTGAGGACAAATGTACTGGGCTACGGTGCTGAGAATACCCCTTGAGCCCTCAGGATCTGCAGAACAGAGAAGGGCCAGAAGGCCAGAAGAAGGTGCCCTCAGGCCATGACATGAAGGAAGATGCCCAATCAGCACCAGACAGGTAAGTGGCCCTGGTGCCTTTACGCAGAAGCAAAGCTAAGGATGGAGAGCCCCCTGCAGGCCATCTGTGGCACTGCAAACATCTATCCAGAAAAGGCCCACGTGCCCCCCCCCCCCCGCCCCAGTGGACTGGGAAAGGCTGGCACTGGGGGATCAGCCTCTCAAACTGCAGGGAAAGGGAGGCGACAGAGCATACAGCCCCCCTTCACACAGCTCACTCCAACCAGAGGCTGTGACTTTGCTTCCCACACTAGGCACGGTCTTTGCCCCTTAAAGCCGCCCACCAGCGCAGAGTCTGGGTCCTCCCCCCCACGCAAGACCCAAGCATCAGGGTGAGTGGCAGCTACCTGCGGCTGCACCCGCCCTCGCACTCCAGGGTCCAGCGCGGGGGGAGGGAGTACTCTCTTCCAAGACCACGGCATGGGGGGCAACGCTAACAAAGTGAAGAGAGAAGGGGGGCCCTCCCCACCAGGCCGGGGTCACGACTAGCGTCTTGGGGGCCCACCACCAGGGCCGCACCGTTCTCCATCCAGCTGGGAACCCTGAAGCGATGCCAGCCTGCCAAGGGCAACAGTCACCTTTTGTAGACCACCTTGAGGTCCCGCCACTCTAGGAAGCTGCACATCTTTGGCTTGCGGGCCAGCACCACCTGCATGAGCTCCCGCACCATCTTCTTCTTGTCCTTGTCCGAGGTGGCCAGGTACCACTTCTGGAGCCGCAGCTTCCCCTGCCGGCTGAAGAGGAGCATGAAGCGCATCTGGGGGCCAAAGCGGGCGGTCAGGCGCCAGGAGGCGCTGGTCACAGCTACGGACCCAGCGGGGGGGGGGAAGCGCGCCAGGCGCCCTCTCACACCCGGGCTGCGCCTCCCCTCCCCCGCCCTCCCCCGTGGGACGCCCCCGCGCAGGAGGGCACGAAGGAGGCAGACCCACGCCAGGGCGAGGGGCGCGAAGAGCACACGGCCCGCGCCGAGGTGGGGCTCTCCGGGCAGCCGCCTTCAGAGGCGGGCCGGGCCTCCCGGGATGAGGGCGGCTGCTCGGCCCGGGTTCCTTGGCCCGGGAACAAACAACGCCGCGCAGGATTTGACCCACGGCCCGCGAGGCCTCCTCGCCCGCTCTCCCGCCAGCGGCCGGCAGCAGGGCCGAGCACGCGGCTTCCCGCCGCCGCGGGCCCTCCAGGCCGGCCGCTCACCGCCGCCGCCGGCCGACAGGTGCCCGGAGGAGGCGTGCCGGCCGGGGCGAGGCCAGAGGGGCGCCCCCTCCTCCCCTCCTCGGCGCTCCGTCGCAGGCCCGCCCCCCTTTCCCCACTGGCCTGAAACCCTCCCATGGCCTTTCCCGCAGCGGGAAAGGGGGGCAAGAAAGGGGGAGCCGCGCCCCCCCTCCCCCCTCCCCGCCGGATCCCGCCGGCCGCGGAGCAGCCCGGGCGGGCGGCCCTCTGCACATGGCCAGAGGTCGAGTCCCGCTGGGAGGGGGCCAGACAACGGGAGGCTCACCATGGCGGCGGCGGCGCGGCGCGCGTCCCTCGCGGGCCCCCGTCGCCGGTCCCCTCGTCCCTCGCTCGCTCGCTCGGCCTCTTCCTGTCGCCGCCGCCCGAACCTGCCCAGGTGTCTCCGGGAGGGCCCCGCCTTCCAGGGCTGCGCATGCGCCCCGCGCTCGCTTCCGGGATGAATCACGCAGTGGGCGGGAAGGGAGGGGAAGCAGTTGCCGTGGAGACGCCGAGGGCGCTCCGTGACGTCAGGCGAGAGGGGTGGGGAGCTCCGGGCCGCGCGACGACAAGCCCCCCCTCCAGTGTGTTCGCGTCCTCCGCGCGACGAGGCGATAGGAGACCACAACTCCCAGGAGGCCTTGCGAAGGGGCGACGGGCGCAGTAGCCCCACCCGCGGCGAGCGAGCGCCCACGCGGGATCCCCGGGCGGACTTGGGCTGAGTCCCGCCAAGCGCAGCCGCGCCGCGATGGTCCCGGTCTTGTTGTCCGCACCCTCGGCACCCCAGGGAGAGAATCCGCCGCCGCTGCTTGGTAGAGGACGCAAAACGGGGTCCCTCCCCCGCCTCACCCTCAGGACACCCCCGCGAGGCGGGCGCCTGAGGGCGATGCACTTGCGCGGCTCACCCACCCCTGGCCCGCAGTCCTAGGGCAGGGAGGAGGGCAGGGGCGTCCCGGGACCATTCCCCCCCCCAGCTGCCCTCTGGGCTGCAGTCACGTGCGGGGAGCAAGAGCACCGGGCAGCCAGGAGGCCTCGCGCCCAGGTGTGCCTCCCCTCCCCCTCCCCCTCCCCCGTCCAGCAGCAGGGCGCGAAGGAGGAGCGGTCAAGAGCACCACTGTTCATTTATATTTTATATTTATGTCCCGCCCCATACTCGAGGGTCTCTGGGTGGCTCACAACATTTAAAAACAAACATATCAAAAACTATATCAGTCCTAAAACCAGTTAAAGTTTAAAATCCAGCATTAAGAAAAATACAGAAACAGTTTTAAAACAGCAGTATTTACAATGGGGGAAGAGTGGGGAACGTTTAACCAAAGGCCTGAGTGAAGAGGTATGTCTTCACTGCCTTCCTAAACAGAGTCAGAGAAGGGGCCTGACACACAGTGAGGGGGAGACCATTCCACAGCCTGGGGGCCACCACCGAGAGGGCCCTCTCCTGGGTGCACACCCGCCTAGCTGCTGATCCTCTCCAGATCTTAAGACGCGGGCAGGTCGGTGTGGGAGAAGGCGTTCCTTTAGATATTTTGGGCTCAGGTCATTTAGGGCCTTGTAGGTCAAATTAGCACCTTGAATTGGGCTCGGTAGTGGACTGGCAGCCAGTGCAATTCTTTTAGAACCGGCATGATCTGCGTCCGGCTAGCTGTTCCGGTCAACACTCTGACGGCTGCATTTTGCACCAGCTGCAACTTCCGAACCATCTTCAAGGGCATGTAGAGTGCGTTACAATAGTCCAGCCTGGAGATTACGAGAGCATGGATAACTGTGGCCAGGTCATCTCTGTCCAAAAGAGGTTTCAACTGACTACCCACCCGGCCGTTCCCATCTCCTTCTGGGCTCCAGAGCCATTCCTGAGGCCTGTGTGCGAGTTCAGCCCAGGTCTGTGGAGCAGCAAAGGCTACGGAAAACAGGCCGGGAGGAAGCAGGGCTGAGCTTTGGTCGAGACCCCGCAAGACGCACCAGCAGCAGCCCCAGTACGGACAGAGCTCAGGCTCACGCAGAGCAGGGCTGCCACCACCTCCTGGGACAGGACCAACTTTTGGCCTGTGGCTTAAGTGAAAAGTGAAGCAAGCACAGCAGTGAGGAGCTTCTCTCTCTTACAGTGTGCCTTGGCCCTAGCAGTGGAAAGCAGAAAGGACTCATGTGCAGCGGGCAAAGAGAGGCCAAAAAAACTGGTGGACTTGGCAGCAATGGACAAACTAACATGTATGCTTATTTACATCCTCTTGAAATCCCTGCTCCCTTCCAGTGTAAACATAAAATATTTATATCCAGTCACTGGCCCCATCTGTGGGAGCCGCCGGGCGCCTGTCTCCAGGCACGCACGCTTCCGAGTCCCGGGTTGGGGAGTGGGGGTGTGCACAGTGGCTCCCGGCTGGCAACAGTTGGTGGCAGCAGAGGGGAGAAGAGTGTGAACTTCTCTGCAAGAGGCGTCTCCCCAAAACACAGGAATCTTCTTGGAAGAGAGCACCACAGGCGTTTCAGTCCTGAGTCTTCTCGGGGAACGGGTGCGGTGGAAGAGCTGCCTTTGGCTCCCAAAGCGTCCGGCCATTCGAGGAGTTTGAGGTCCTCAGGGCTCCATGACCTGCCCCAGAAATAGGATGATACCTGCAAGGGGAGCAACAGCAGAAGGACATTGTAAGGGGTCACCTGCCCAGCTCCACACCAGCTACCTAGGGCCCCCTCTGTGCCCAGGCAGTGCAACCTCCAGGGCTGCCACAGCCAGCCTCAAGGGGGCAGCAGAGCGCCACTGGGCTGGGGCTATGCAACTGGGGGTGCTACAGCTATACTGGTAGCTGAAGGGTGGTTGGACGTTCTGCAGGCAAAGTGCCCTCTGGCTGTCTCACTTGAGAGTGACAAGAGATGGGGTTGACCTTCTGTGCCAGCTTGCTCAGGCAAGAGGAGAAGGAGATTACTAAATCAGACAGCAGCGTCTGGGCCTCTTCAGCCTGGAAAGACGATGTTTAAGAGGGACCTGACTGAAGGATATAAAATCATGCCTGGTACAGAAAAGGTGGATAGAGAACATTTCTTTTCTCTATCACACACCACTAGAACCAGGGGCATCTACGAAGCTAAAGGGCAGGAGAGTCAGATCAGACACGGAGAAGCATTTCTTCACCCAGAGGGTCATTGGTCTGTGGAATTTGCTCCCAGAAGAGGTGGTGACAGCAACCAGCCGGGATGGCTTTAAGGAAGGGTGGGACAAATTCATGGAGGACAGATGTATCAGTGGCTACTAGAATGGATGCCTAAGTCCATCTTTCAGGCTGGGGGACAAGCAGGAGGCCTCTAAGGCCATTTGCTGGGATTGGAGAGCAGAAGGTTTCTCCTTGTCTCTGCTTGAGATGCCCATGGGCAAATGGTGGGGCACTGTGTGAGGTAGGATGCTGGACTAGAAGGACTGTGGCCTGATCCAGCAGGGCTCCTCTGAGGTTCTCAGGAGCTGTTCTATCCCAGAGTGCAGGTCCGGATCTTGGCTCTGTAAGCAGTTGGGCTTGGGGAGCCCCTTCCCAGGATGACAGCTGGCTGAGAACCCAGCAAACCAATGCATCGCCCCTCGCGCTGGGCTCCACCTGGGTAAAGCTCAGCTGGTGTGCAGTTTCTTGTGCAGGCGGTATCCTAGGCCCTCCTACAAGTCTTGCCACAGAAATGGGCTCCTGGAGCATCACGGGAGCCAGCAAGAGGGGCCTGCTGGATCAGGCCCCCTCCCAGCTAAGCATTGTGGGTTCCCTCTGGAGAGGGGACAAGGAGGGCCTGGAGCTGCCAGGCAGGAGCCCTTGAGGGACCTTGCCTCTCTCGTGTGGATGCTCCCTCAGGCGGTGGAAATGTCCCAGAAAGTTTGCTGTGGAAACGCAGCAAGTGAAGGAGAGCAGGGCTAGCTGAGCGCCCAGGCCTTACCGGTTGGGTTGTGCCGCACAAGGAAGACAAAGGGTCTGTCCATGACAATCTCCAAAGGGGCCATCCGGGCGTAGATAATGGCCGCTGGAAGAGGAAAGAAAGAAAGAAAGAAAGAAAGAAAGAAAGAAAGAAAGAAAGAAAGAAAGAAAGAAAGAAAGAAAGAAAGAAAGAAAGAAAGAAAGAAAGAGAAAAAGGGTTGAGGGTGCATAAAGGAAAGCTCTGATGCCCCCCTCCCCCAAGGGTTAGTTTCATCCCTTTAGCGAAGCCAAGCATTTTCGTGTCCTTCTAACAGGAGACAAAGGATTGGAAAACAATTAGAAAACTGGGCTGAATTTGCACTTCAGCACTTAGAATGCAATTAGGCAACATCTGGGCAGTTGCATCTGCACTTGCAGGGGGTGTTTACATGCTATAACCCCCCCCCCCCGCCTGCCCAGACATTGCCTCATTGCACACTAGCTGTGGAGTATGAATCATGTTCCACAAGCTTCTTAACCTTCCCCAGAAGCTGACCTGTTGCGCCCAGCCGGGACCATCCACATCTCTGCTGGATGGAGAGGTTAACAAACGCGACTAACCTTCCGACGTGACAGCACTAATGCATGCGCAATCATGGAGGGCAAGATGGTGGCGCCCTGAAGAGGGCCGACCCCGGGATCAATCACAGGTGAGTGACCGATTGTGCGGGGCATGGGCTGTTAGTGACCAGCAGTTGCAAGTGTGAGCGCTAGTCAGCGTTAGATGATCACGCTCCTTTCCCGTCCACAGGATGGAAGGGAAGTGCGAAGATTCATAGAGCTGGAAGGGAGCAGTTGAACCCCATCGCTCTCCTTGGACCCGTTTCCTGGAGACGAACAATTCAGTCTCCCTTCAGGAAACATGGAGCCCAGAGAAGCTGCCGAGGGATTCTGGCCACAACCAGGACTCGTGTGTGTGTGTGTGGAGGGTGGTTACCCTCCCCTGCTCTCCAGGGGCCGTGGCACTCACCCGTGGCAGAAGAGGCCTCCGTGCCACTTTCGCTGACGTCGATCTTCACCTTCTGAAATGCTTGACCCACCAGGAGGGGCTTTTGGTCTATCCAGGAAGACAGAGAGGGTTATTGGCAGGGCAGCGGCAGCACCAGAAGGCTGGGGGAGTGAAGGAGACCCATCCATATTTATTATTTATTTATTATTTGTATTTTTATCCCACTTTATTCCTGAAGGTCTCAGGGCGGATAACAACATTTAAAATCAGACATAAATTTTAAACAACAGTATATATTAAAACAATAACAGTGTCTGCAAAGTGGGAAGAGACAATATATTCCCATTTAACCAACCGCCAGGGCAAAGAAGTGTGTCTTCACTGCCTTCCTAAACATATACAGTGAGGGAGCCTGACGCACCTCAAGGGGAAGACTATTCCATAGCCTCGGGGCCATCACTGAGAAGGCCCTCTCCAGGGCGCCCACCTCTTTACCACTGGGGGTGATGGGACAACCAAGAGGGCCTTCCCTCCAGATCTTAAGGCATGGGCAGCTCGATATGTGTCACCACCCCTTGCCAGGCAAGCTGTGTGGGGTTTGCAGAGCAAAGAGCTGGGTGGTTGGATGCTTCCCTTCTTAGAACACCAGGAAATGCTGGGCAGCGGGGGAGCATAATAACCCGGCCCTGGGAGGAGGCCTGAAATGCTGGAAAGGAGGCAGGGAGCATAACCTCAGTGCCCTCTGCAGTGTGGCATTCAAAGAGGGCTGCTGACCTGAGAGGCTTGAAAAGTTGGCCTCGCTGGCACTGAACATGTCCTTCATGCCCAGCATCTCCAGGGGTGCCCGAAGGTCAGCTTCGCTTTCTATGGAGAACCTGTAGAGAATGAGAAGAGCCTGAGGAGTGGGCAGCGGCAGGGGCTGCTCGGGCCAGACAGCTGGGCTCCGGGAGCATGGTCAGCCGTCCTCCCACAGAGGCAGGGGGCACCACGCCACTCACTTGGGCAGCACCAGGACCCGCGTCACCTCCGTCATGGTGCTCTTCCACTCGGCCACCAGACCGGAGTCGATGAAAGCGGTCAAGGCGGAGAGCGGGGCATCGGTTGCAAAGGGGGCCGCGATGAGCATGCTGAGGGTCCCCCCCTGGTAGGGCAGCTCAATGACGTCGTATTCCACCTGGCCAGGGGTGACAAATTCTCCTGGAAAGGATTGGAGAGGTTAGCCCATTCCCGGGAGTCACGGTGGCCCTCTGAGCTGGAAGGCGGCCATCACCTCTTTGGGATGATTCGCCTCTTCTGGCCCCAGGTGCACGGGACCTGCGGGGCTCAATCGTCCCCAGGGCGAGTCGCGCTGCCCGTTCCCCAGGGAGCTCTCGCCGTAGTGCCGCAGGTAGGCAACCCCAGGACTGCAACAGGCAGGATCCTGTTTGCCACCTGGCCACCCAGGGCTGCCGCTCACCGTAGTTGAACCTGGCGGTTTGCTCCATCATGGGGACCCAGATGGCACCACCACCCTGCTTGTGGAAGCGCCGCTGCCGCGTGTTGGCTGTTGGGAAGGGCTGGTTCCAGAGCCCCTTGAAATGGATGGCGTTCACCAGGACCAGCCGGGTCGTCTCATCTAAGGCATTCTCAGGCAAGAAGTCCTGGATCATTCCTGGGGACGTGAAAGGGAGCAATGAAGAGGCTGGAAGTCCAGCACCCCAGCCTCCCTGCCATCTTCCTCACAAGTCCTTTCCCACCCACCCAAATGTGCAGCTTCAGGAAGCCCTCCCTCCGGGTCCTCCTGCCCAATTTCCCGGAGGGCCTCCACAGGCGTTTCTGACACCCTCCTGGCCCTTCTGCCCAACAACTGCCAATGACAGTTGCCTCCCCACCGCCCTCTTTCTGCACCTGCCCAGTTCACGGCCATTAAGTCTCTCATGGCTGTTGGCTCAGGCTGCCCTGTGCCTTCCCAGGGCAGCTGGCTGGCCATCTAGGCTGCTGGACTAGATGTGCCACATTGGCCCTTTCTGTACTTGACCATATTCTGGAATATATCTTGGGATAGAGGTACGCTGGCCATAAGCTAAAGCAGACTATGGCAGGGCTCACCTGGGGCCTTCCAGAGTCTGCACTAGCCTGCAGATAGCAGGTCCCTATTCTGGGATATATTCCGGAATAAGGCCAGGTGCAGAAAGGACCTTCGTCTGCCCAGGGACTCTGCTCATGGGCTTCTCGGCAAAGGCTATCAATGGCTACCAGTCCTGATGGCTGCAGCTGGTCCTAGGAGGCAAGGGGAGGCTGTGCCCAGGGCCAGCCGTGTGCCCCTAGTGTGCCGATGGACTCTGGAGAACACGAGGCTGCTGGGCTCGATTGGCCATTGCCCCCTCTGGTGGGGCAGGCCCTGGACCTTATGTCCTCCCACTCCCAGCGGGCCCCACCTTTGGTGTGTTCTTCCACCCAGGCATTGACAATGCCACGGGCCCGCTCGCTCTCCGCAAAGTCCACTTGCTTGACCATCTGGCGGAAGATCTGGTAGAACCGCGGGAGGAATGCTGGCGCCAGCGCCAAGTCTCGCTGTACAAAAAGAGCGCTGGTGACGTCCACCACGTCCTGGTGCCGGGGGTCCGTCAGGCGCTTCTGCAGCCGGCGCAGAGTTCGCGGGGTGCCCCATTCTACAGGTGGGGAGGAGGGCAGGGTCACCAACCACAGGCCACCCGCCTGGCGCCCCACCTCCCTTCTTCCAACCCAGGGGCAGAAGCCAATCGCGTCCTCGGAGCACCTCCAGCAAGATTCAACCAGGAGTTCCTTCCGCCTGCAAGCCACGATCACGCGGGGCCTCTGCACCTTGCCTGGAGGGGGCTCCGGAGGGCTCCCGACAACCCCGCGAAGCCGGGAGGGACCTCACCGTCCACGCTGTAGCCCATGGCGCTTTCGATCTGGCGTCGGGTTTCTTCCGCGGCCGCCACTTGCAGCATGGCCAACACGGAGGCGACGCCGTAGGGTGAAAAGGCCACGTTGCGGTCCCCGGAGGTCTTCGCCACCTCCCGGAAAACCTTCACGCCGAAGTCCGTGGACAGCGCGGCCACGCGGGACGCGTCGGAGCCCAGAGGAGGGGCGGCCAGGGCGCGCGCGGGGGCCACGCAGGCCAAGGCCAAGAGCTG
This sequence comes from Aspidoscelis tigris stejnegeri, assembly GCA_023333525.1. Taxonomy (NCBI): domain Eukaryota; kingdom Metazoa; phylum Chordata; class Lepidosauria; order Squamata; family Teiidae; genus Aspidoscelis; species Aspidoscelis tigris. Next base: position 201,081 of record JALMGA010000009.1, read on the forward strand.
CAGCAACGGCACCATCCTGCAAGGGGGCAAGAAGAAGGGGCGGGCCCCGGTCAGGGGGAGGCTAGCCGGCGCGTCCCGGGGTTCGAGGGGGCGGCGGCAGACGGACCTTGCCGAGGGGGCTCCGGGCAGCGGCAGCAGCGGCGCCAGGACCGGCAAACCCGGCGGCGCCTTCTCCTCCAGCAGCGCCTTTCCCTCCCCTCCTCGACCCCCGATCCGGTCCACCTGCCCCGCGGCCTGTCTCCTGCCGGATCGGGCAGCCGCGTTCGTCCGTGTCCGTCCATGCCTCGCCCGGTCGCCGCCGCGGATTCTGGCAAAGGATCATGGGTTATGTAGTCCAAACGAGAAAGTTTCTCAGACTGGGACTTCCCAAAACTAGCGAGGAGGAGGACGCGCCGGGCGGCGGGGGACAAGCTGCGAGCGTCGTCCGTCCCCAAGAAGCGCGGAGGAGCCCTGCTGCGAGCCGGGCAGGCGGCTCCTGCCTGTGTCCCCCCGACCCGACCCACCCCGTGGAACGATTTTCCCCAAGCCCACCGCCAAGCGGCGGGGAAAGAGTCGATCCTGGCGGGCTTGGCCTTCCTGCGCCGCCCAACGGCGCCGCCCAACGGCAGCGGCCGTCCTCCTGTCGGACAGCCGGCCGGCGTGGACGAAGGACCGGGAAGCGGCGCCTCCGTTCGCTCCGAAACCCCGAAGGAAGGGGGCAAGGCGAGCGGCGCTTACTTGCTCGATTCGCTTGGCGCGGGGCACCGCTGGGCTGGGCGAATCGCTCGTTGCGCTGCTGCTGCGTTTTGAGCGCCGCCGCCGGCCGAGCGCGCCTTTTATTTGGGCCGCCGCCGTCCAGGAAGGGGCGATGACGAAGTCCCCGGCCGGCTCCGCCGCCCCCGCCGGGATGAGCAAGAGGCAGCAGCGATGAGCAGGCGGCAGCGCCTGCCGGGGAGCGATCCGGGGCTGCTCGGGCGCCCCTCCCACGCCGGCCCCAGCGACGGCAGGGACTCGACGTGGGCAGGGGAGGCTCGTCTGGACGGGCGCCAGCCTGGGGAACCTCGCCGTGGGGCCTCCTTTCCGCTGCCAGGGGCCGACCGGGTCTGCCGTGGCCTTCGGCTACGGCGACGCCCAGGCTGGCGCGCACCGTGGGCTACCCCCGCCCGCCCGCCCAGCGCGTCTCCTACTCCGGCTCTGCTGCTTTTGGGACGTCCCTTCCCGCCCTGCTTGGGCCCCGGTGGGGGTGGTGGCACACGACCCACGGTTGTCGCCCGGCCGCAGCGCCCTTTCGCTGCGCTGGCACTTTAGGCCGATCCATGCCTCCTGCTGCCTGCAGCGGACCGGGCAGCGGGGGAGGGGGAGGGGGTCGTCACGTGCAGGACTCGGCTCGCCGCTGCTGCGACAGCATTTCCAGCGCGCGCCTACCCTGGAGACCACGGGGATGGCGAGCCCGCCGCGGCCCCCTGAGCTGTCCGCCCTGCGCGTGACCCCCGACGAGCCGTTCCAGAAGCGCGCCGAGCGAGGCCCCTGCTGGGGATGGTGCAATCCAAGAACGCCGCAGGAAGTCCAGCAACGTGCAGGGCGGGAGGAAACGGGAAAGCCCCCGGCTGCTGCTTCGCGAAGCGGCTGTGGCGATGGGGCGGGCTGAGGTGGCGCAGGAGGCCCCGTGCGCGTCCCCGGGCTCACCCTTGGAGAAGCCCTTTGCACGTGGACAGAGGACGACGCACTGATTCACCGTGGCTGGAGGGGGCGAAGGGCCCGGGTTTGGAAGAAGGCGGTCCAAGCGAAGGCGCTGATGCAGGGTCGCTTTAGCGGATATGGGGCCGGACGGCCGGACGGCCGCTGACAACAGTCACGTCTATACTCGGAAGGGGGGGTGCTTTCCTCCGCGTGTCTTGGGGGCCCCCTGGCTCGCGAAGCAGTTTACGCTGGCAGTGCCGAGAGAAGGGGTTCAGGACCCCGATTTCGAGCCGCTCTGGTGGGATACGGAGCATCGTCGAGGCAGGGAAGCCTCCTCGCTGGCGTCCGTCCGGTGCTCTGCTTGTTCCGGCCCGGGATGGGAGCAGAAGAGCAAAAGCCCGGTGTGGGCCCAGTAAGGCCGCCGCCCTGCGCCTTGGAACGGCTTCTGCTCTTCGGGAAGCCCTTTTGTCTTCCTTCTTCCGCTCTTGGAAGTGGCTGTGGTGGCCAACTTGGCCTGAATCCGGAGCGGGGAAGGGACCTTTAGGGAAAGCCCCCGTCACCTTGGCTGTGGTCACACTGAAGGTTTAATCCAGCTTCAGTCCACTTTCAGAGCGAGAGAACACATCAGCAAAGTGATAAGCTGTTTCCTTTCAGTGTTAAATAACTCAAGAAATTCACCTTTGGATTAGATAATGTGGAAAGGAAGCTACTGGCCCCTCTCGCTCTGAAGGTGGACAGAAGCTGGGGCCTTTCTGCACTTAGCTTTATTCTGGATTATATCCCAGAATAGGGGCCTGCTGTCCACATGATCATGCAGGCTATGGCAGGCACCAAGCGAGGCCTACCTTAGCCTGCATTAGCATGCGGACAACAGACTCCTGTCCCAAGATATATTCCAGAATAAGGCCAAGTGCAGAAGGGCCCCTGGATTAACCTTAGGTGTGGCCACACCTAAGGTGTGAAGGGAAGCAGCGCACGTTCCTGCAAGGCGAGCTGTCCCTCTGCCCCGAGTCGCGTGAAGCTCACTGCCTCCTGTCCCCGCCACCCCTAAGGGTGGGAGGCGGGTGGGGGTGGGGAGCCCCCTCCCCAAACTATCACCAGTCCAGCAAGATTCTCTGGCGGCCAAGTGGCGAAGGGAAAATCCTGGCGCCATTTGATAGGCAAGGAAAGACCCCTGCTTCAAAATGGAGGGCGGGGGGCTTCAGAAACCGCCAGGAACGGCTCGCTCGTGATCCCTCCTTGTCTCGGAAACAGAAAGCGGCTCCGTCCGAGGAGCTTCTCTGCCGCCTCGATGGCTTACCCACGCCTGTAGCGGCCGAAGGGAGGAAGGGTGTGGCGCTTGAGCAGATGCTGTGCCTTTCCTCCGTTTTGAAAGCGCATTGAAGGCAGCCACTATGTGCACATTGAGCCCTCCATGCGTCATAATGGCACAGTGTGGATTAAGATCCCCCAAGGTCTCTGTACCTTGCCGGAACCCTTGAAAGGCACTGGGGGGGGGGGGCACACCCTGTCTGGCGGCCCCCACCACATCACTTGCGCTCCCCTCACCCTCCCACCGGGAGCGAAGTTCTGAGCGGGGGGGGGGGGGCTGGGCAGGGGTGCCTCGGCCTGCCCGCAGTCACCCATCTGGGCACTGGTCCTGCCGGTCTGGCCCCACAGAAGCCGGAGAGCGGAGAAAGGGCAGCCGGGCCCCTGGGCTCCCTCGCCATCCTCGGGAGCACGGGAGTCGCTCCCGAGGATGGCGCGGGAGTCATTCTGCAAATATCCCAAGCAGGGATGGAATGACGGGGGAAACGCAGCCGCCCCCGCTGTGGCCCGAGAGCCTCGCCGCCGCTGCCCCGGCTCCCCTCTGCGTCCGAGTGGCTGCTGCCCTGACTCACGCTCCCCAAGGCGCCACAACGGGAACATTCCAGGCCGGCTGGTCAGGCGGCGCAGCTGGGCGGCCAGCGTGAGCGAGAGCGCTGCAGTGAATACGCCAGGGAAATGGAGGGTGCGCAGGCGGGATCCGCTTCCCTCTGGCTCCTGCGCGGCTGGGGGACGTCAGCCAAGCAGCCCGCTGCCTCCCGCTCAGGATCGGGCCGCCTGCCCTCTTCCCTTAACAGCAGCGGGGGCTCGGGAAGGGGCTGCCTGTCTCACGGGCCAGAAGGAAGGAGGGACCGCCGCACAAAGCCTAGCCTAGCTTAGCCTGCCCTGCCCGGACCTCCGTTCCGTCTCCGGCCCCCCCGGGAATCCTAGCGGGCCCATTTTAAGCGCCTTCCGCTAAGCAACTGTTCAGACACCTCCGATAGGCCAGGATACTCCTGCATGCATCCCCTAATCCCGCCGTCCGTTCTGACCCTATCGGAAGCGAAAGAGGCAAGACAAAGGCTGGCGAAGGGATCTTAGCCCGGCAGTCCAACGTTCAAGGCCATCCTGATTCCAGGCCGCGCCTTCGTGCCTCCTGCTCGGCTGATCAGCTCCCCTTCCCGCCCTCAGGGGCCTCGGGGAAGTTGCGCCTCTTCAGCTGGCAGGTTCGTGCTTTAACAGGCCGATCTCTCTCCCCCCAGCATAGGCGGTTAGTCACTCCTGGAGCTGAAGGCCGCACGCGTAAGAGCACATGTGCATTTACTGCTCAGGAGAGCGCAGGGAGTTGAGTTGTGCCGCACGCAGTTCCGCCTTCCCTGGAAGAACCGCCGTCCCAGGGCCGCCGCGCGCCTGCAACAGTGCTCCCACAGCGCGTGGATGCAGGGCGGTTCTCACCACTCCACGCCTTCCGGGAGAGGGCGAAGAGGGCCTGGGGAGGGGCAGCACTGGAACAGTTGGCACCCCTCGCCCTGCCACCGGAGCCACCCAGGACCAGCCAGGCCCAGTTCTCATCAACCTGACAGGGTTGTCCTTTTCATCTGCCCTTGGACCCTTCCTGATCCTGTTGCTGCTGTGTCTTGCCTCGAATCCTCTGGCTGCTCCTTCCACGCACAGAACGGCTGCCCGCCCGCTGCTCTCTTCGCCTGTAGGCGCCTTGAGCGATCGAACACAGCAGCAAAACCTCCCCTGCGCTGCTTTGTTGGGAGGGTTCTTCTCTGCTCCGGCCCTCCCTTCCCACACACCTATTCCACAGGTCACACTGGCTTGGGGTCTTGGCAGGAAAGGCTCTTTTACTTTCTCTCTTGGTCAGACCTCATCTGGAGTCCTGTGTCCAGTTCTGGGCTGGGGTGCTTGTCAAAAAGACATTGACAAACTACAGCAAGTCCAAAGGAGGCTACCAAAATGGTTAGTGGCCTGTCAACCTTGTCCTACGAGGAAAGGCTGGAGGATCTAGGAATGTTCAGCCTGCAGAAGAGACATTATGGCGGTCTTCAAGTCTCTGAAGGGCCGTCACGGTGCAGAGGGATCGTCCCTGTTCTCACTTGCACAAGATGGGAGGACTAGAAACAGATTAGATATTAGGAAACACTTCCTGACAGTGACGGCGATCAGTCGAAGGAATAGGTTGCCATGGGAGGTCTTCAAGCAGAGGCTGGACCTACATCTGTCTGGGATGATTGAGGAAATCCTGAACTGAGCGAGGGCTTGGACTCAGTGACCCTGGAGGTCCCTTCCAACTCTATGATTCTTCCTCTCTCCGTTTGCCTTCTGTTGACACTTTGCCCATGTCCTGAGCAAACTCACTTCATTGGCTCAAGGCCTTGTGCCCGGGATCCCCTGTGGCTTGTACTTTTGTCCTTTCAAGAGTGCTCTGCATATTGCCCACCTGAGTTTGCCATTTTCCTTATTTTGCGGCTGTTTCTTAATAAAATTGTCCTTTTATTTGAAGAAACCAACTCTGAGACTGATATTGCTTGCTGCCCACGTTATTTATATCCTTACGCCCCAAAGCCTACCCTTGGGTGACATAGGAGTACAGGCTGTAGAGGCAGGGAAAGGGTAAACAAGTTGTATCAGTCTCATCCAGTCTGGGCAGCCACATTACCTTGCCAATTCGTGAAGCTGCCCTCACCCAAGGCATGGACCTTAACATCTTAAGCCTCACCTTTGTGCAACGGGTAGATTAAGTTACCTTCTAGTGCAAATGACCCTCCAGTCCAGATCCCAGGACCCTGGTACAAGTGTAGCTATGGAGAAGAGGCTATGCTGGAGCCTCTGCCCTGAATGCTCTTCCCAGAGGGCTGTGCACACCTTTTGCTCAGAGCTGATCCACCACAGTTCCAGCCACAGGGGGGAGTCTTGCTTGTCTGGGGTCAGGGGCCTCTCTCTGCACCGCCTCGGCTTTGTTGCTTGCTTGGGGACCGCCTATCTAGGCATCAAGGCCAGACAGAAGCTCCTTACCAACCCATAAAGCTCCCTTCCTCCCCCCTTTTTAGCCCACCCCCAGGTTGCAATTCTGCACTTGGTGCCCCCACACATTCACACGGCTGCATCTCTCCTGGAAGTCTCTCCTGTCCCCAACGGAAGTGGAACCAGACAGCTGAGCATAGCTGGGTTTATCTTTGGTCTGCTTGGCACCTCTTGTTCCCTTCCTGGTTTCCTGAAGTGTTTACTCAAAGGGCGGCATCACCAGGGGGCAAACACATGTGCAGTAAGCATGCCCTGGGCACAGAGAGGACTGTGTGGCCCCCAGGGCCAGCCAGGGCCAGAGCCCCTTAGGGTCAGGTAGCCACACAGAAGCCCCACTTTCCCTTGTGTTCTGCTGGCCCTGGACATCACTGCTGCACAGGCCCTTTGGCCAGGGGGTTCGGGCTCCAGGTGAAGGGAGCTGCTTTAGCCTCCAACTTCACACTGCCCAGGAAGGAGGGGTTGTGCCCACCAGGCCCCGTGAAGCTGCCCGGCCCTCCTCCAGGCGACGCACGCGCACCCAAGCTCCTACAGACACCCAAAGGCCGGAGCTCAGAACGCTTCCTGCCCGATGAGCCACGACTGATTCACCTGGTGCAGCCACCGTCCCGACTCAGAGCCGCATCATCGGCCTCCCTGGTGCCTCCAGTGGAGGTGTGCCAGCGCGGTATGAGGTGCAGCTGCAGAGGTCTGCTCAGGGCCCAAAGGCGGGGCAGGCGACTCACACCTTCCTGGCTCTGGCTGTCTGGTTTGGTGGCCTTTGACCCCTGGCTCCCTCTGTGCGAGCCTGGACCAGAGTGGGGAGTGGGCTTGGTGCATCTTGTGTGTGGATGACTGGAGCCCACCCTGCCCACCCTGCCCTCCCTGCCCCTATAGGCGAGAGATGGCCCTCGCACCTCGGGAGCTGCCCACCTGCCTGCCCCACCCTGAGCTGCAGATTCTGGAGGCCAGTGCCCACTGAAGGGCTGAGAAGACAAGGTCAGCATTTGGGGGGTAGGATGCTCCCACGGGTCCTGAGCTCCTACACCCCAGAGCCCACAGCCAGAGGCCAGGGAATGGGCCCTTCTATGAAACCCACCCAGGTGGTTGCCCGAGCCCAGGCTGCCTTGTCTGGCCAAAGACACTTGGACAGCTTTGGGGTGGGTGGACCAGAGTGTTCACCCCACATGAGCACATGAGATGCCACCTGCTGCTCCCAAATGAGGAACCTCTCTCCTGGGAGTCCCCGAGGGCTGGTGAAGGACCCAGGGAGGGAGGGAGGGAGGGAGGGAGGGGGCGACCCCAGCCTCCTTAAATGCACAGCCCCCCATCTGGCCAATCACACAACAACCCAAGCTGCATCCCCAACACACAGGGAGGGCAGCCCTCTCTGCCCATCAGCGGCCTTTATCTGGGCAGTCGTCTGGTCCTTCCTGCGCTCCTGCCTGGTCCCGCCAGTATCTCTAGCAAGGAGGCCGGGGCTGCTTCCTCTTTGCGCCAGATGTTTCCTGCTGCTGGGAAGGCTCAGAGGTTTTGCCAGAGGAATGAATGAGCTTGCACCGCTGCTGCTGCTGCTGCTGGCAAGGGGACTTTCCAAGAGCTTGGCAGGTGAAACATTGGCCAGGCAGGAGAGAAGGGCCTGAGAGGGCGGCACGTAAGCGTGCACACGCCTGGGGGGGAGGCTGAGTGGACTAGGTCACACAGCCCCCACTCCCACAGGCAGCAGGGAGGGCCCCCAGGATACCACAGCGCTCAGGTGCAGGAGGTGGTGCAGTCAGTAGCAGGCACAGTGGGGCACTCTTGGCGCAGGTCACGGGCACCATCAGCTTTGGTCCTGCCCTCCAAGCATTCTCTCTTGACAAAGCCAAGTTCGCTCCCATGATTGGGAGGCAGGAGAAGGCCATGTGGAGTGACAGGCACCGGTCCTCTGCCTCTTGCACAGAGCCAGGAAGAACAAACTGCCTTAGGTAGGAGTCTGTCGGTGGATACAATGGCCTTGTCCACCGCTTGGACCTCAAGAAGACAAGAGAAGCCCTGCTGGGTCAGGCCACAGCCCATCTAGTCCAGCATCCTCTCTCCCCAGGTGCTTCTGGGCACCTCAAGCAGAAGATAAAGGTAGAACCTTCACCTGTTCTCCACTCCCACCAAATGGCCCTGAGAGGCCTTCTGCCTGTCTCTCCAACCCAGAGGTGGCAAGAATGTGTCCTCCATGAATTAAGGCAGCCCTGCTGGATCAGGCCGTAGACCACCTAGTCCAGCATCCCATCTCACACGGAGGCCCACCACTTGCTTCTGAGCATCTCGAGCAGAAGAATGAAAGCAAAAACCTTCACCTGCTCTCCACTGCCTGGAAGCTGTACCTGGGCATCCATTCTAATGGCCATTGATATGCCTGGTCCTCCCGCATTTGGTCTAACCCTTTCTTAAAGCCATCCAGGCTTGCTACTGTCAACACCTCTTCTGGTTGTAAATTCCACAGGCTGGTGACCCTCTGGGTGAAGAAACCTTGTCAGGTTCGAGCAGAAGGACCCAGCGCCTCCATATATCTAGCCCTTCTTCCCTGGGGCCTCCTTTTCAGCCCCCATTGCCCCATCTGCCTCAGGTCTGCTCACGCCAGCGGTCAGCTGCCCAGCACCGGACCGACAGGAGGACTGGAGAGAGTCCTGGCCGGCTCCCACCCCTGAGGCAGATGTATGTATAGACCAGTCAGCTGTGGACGCGGGGGTCAAAAACAGACCCAAACCGAAATAAAGCCGCCTTCCAACAGAAAAAGGGAAGGAGCCGGAACACTGAAAAGTCGGGGGGGGGGGTAGAGCGGATCCGGGGGGGAGGTGTTGGAGCCCTTTGAGTTCCACACCTTCCACGCAGGGGAGCCGGATTGCTGGAAGGCAGCCCCGCTGGTCTTCTGAGAAAAGTTTTTCCCGAGGGCCCCCGAGGTCCCTCCAAGCATTTGGCAGCCCTGGGGAGACCGGTGACCGCGCGCTGGGGGGGGGGGCGCTTTACGTTTCCGCCCTCCGCTGCGCTTCACGGCCTTCCGCCCCGGCGTTATCCTCGCCGCCCCGCGCCCCGCCCGAGAGCAGCCACATCCGTCGCCGGGAGCGCAGGGAGGGGAGATAAGGCGCCGCCCCGCCCGCCCCGAGTCCGCTTCCGCGCCCGGGGGGGGGGGAGAGGGCGGCGGGCGCGCGCTGTTCTCTCTCTGCCGCGCCATCCAGGGCGCCCCGTCCAGCGCTACGGGAGCGGCGGCGGCGGCGGCGGCTGCCTCTCCGCCTCGACTTTCTCCGACGGCCGGGGCCCTCCAAGCGGAGTCTGCGCCCGGCTTAGGTCCACGAAGCCCGCGTCGCCGGAGAGGGCCCGGCGGGCCAGGGGGAGCCACGGGCGTCCTCGGCGAGTGTTTGGCGAAGCCCCTCAGGCCCCGCCCAGGTCGACAGCCGGAAGGGCCCCGCCCTCCTCAGGGCTCGAACTCTGAGTCTGGCGACGGGGCGGGCGTGGCGAGGCACATGGACGGGCACGGGATCCTCCGTCCTGAGCTTTGCCGCGGCGTCACGCCTCCCCCCCCCGCGACCTCGGTGCCCCCGCCGAGGCCCTCAGTGTCCTGGTGCGACGCCAGGCGGGGAGGGGGAAACGAGGGAAGGAAACAGATCGCGGGTGGCATTCCTCCTGGAGCGGCTTCGAGGTGGGATTGTTCGCACAACATCTCGCCCCTCCCCCCATAAACGTTCCGTGCTGCCAAAGGCGGATTCGAGGGCACCGCGCCCCCGTCTCTCGGGCGCCTCTGAGGCACCGGGTTTCAGCCTGAGACCCAAAGAGGGGGTGCCCCCTCATGACCGCCCCCCCCCCCCGTCAACAAGCCTTCTAGTGCTGGTGCCTTTTCCGGAATGTTCCTTTCCTTGACCCGCCCGGTCCCTGGGTCCAGCTGGCTTTTCTCCTGAGGCATGCTGGGTGAAGGGGCAGGTCGGGAGGCGCCTGGGCACTGTGAAGGTGACCTGCGCACGTGAGAGCGCAGCCTTGTGCCTTGACGGGGACGTGGGAAAGCGCCCGCTGCGCACAAGTAGCTGCCCATTGAGCCCTTCCGAGGCCTGAGGGTCCCTGCGAGCCCACGCCTGGGGGACTCAGAAGCAGGTGGTGATAGATTGGGAGGTTCTTGAGAATGAAGCCTTCTAGTGCTGGGGAGGAGCCGGCCTTGAAAGAGGCAGTGGTCCATCCGTGCCTGAATCACCACCACCCCGCCCCGCCCCGCCCCCGGGCCCAGCGGATTGCTTTAACTAGCAGCCGGGGCCGCACACCGCTCCTATTGAGCCTCTGCAGAAGCCGTGGAGGCATTCTTGGATGAAACAGATCGCCTGGACCCAGTTCAGCCAGATTTAGGCCTGTGTTTGGGCAGAACCGGTCTTGGTGGCCCTGGTAGATGACCTCTTGCAGGGAGAGACAGAAGGAGAGCAGCTCTCTTGATCCTGCTGGATCGCTCTGCGGCTTTGGGTACCAGAGATCATGGTGTCCTCCCAGATCACCTGCGTGGGACTGGTGAAATGGTTCTACTTGGACCTGCAGGGACGATCCCAGAGAACAGTCCTAGGGGGCGGCTGAGCTGGGGGTGGGGAGGGCCACTCTGTGTCCATCTGAGGCCATTGGGAGGGGTCATCGGGAGGCGTGGACCGAGGGGCCACCAGCTCTGCTGCTCCATTAGCCTGAGGCAGGGGAAGTGAATGCCCGGAAGTGGCGCCTGGATGCAGCGATGGGCTGGATGAGGCCCAAGTTGAGTCTGAATGAGGCAGAGATGCTGTGGGTGGCTGGTCCTCATGCCTGGGTCTTGGGACTCTGCCTGCTCCGGGTGGGGTTGCCCCCGTCATGGTTGGGGGGTGCTTGAGTCATCTTTGTCATAGGAGGCCCAAGTGACCTCTGTGGCCAGCAGTGCCTATCGACGGCTTTGGCTGGGGCACCAACTGCGCCCCTCCCTGGGCAGAGATAGCCTGGCCACTGCTGCCTAGGCACTGGAACCCCCATCTAGACTACTGTAAGGCACTCTCTGTGGGGCGGCCCTTGTGCCTGTTCCGGAACCTGCCGTTCCTGCAAAATGCATCAGCCGGGATGCTGAGTGGGCAGCCTTGCCATTCACACATCAGACGTGCGCTTGAGCGCCTGCAAGGGAGGCCAATTCAAGGTTTCAGCTGTGGCACCCAAGGCCCTTAACTTGGGAGCGGCTTCCTTGCTAATCCTGCCTATCTCAATGCTGACCTAGGAGACCATTGAGATTCTGAGGGGGGGCAGGTATGCTGCTTTGGCCATCACAGGTTACTCAGGGGCATCTTGTGGGCACCTCCAGTTGGGCCTTCTCTGTGGTGGCACCCACCCATTAGAATACTATCCCTTCTGATATTTATGGGCTGGCTTTCCAGCTCTTTTTGCCCAGACCTTTCCAGGGCAACGTTTTTTCATTTCTGATTTTAATCATGTTTTTATATGTCAGTTTCACCTGTTTTTAAGTATGTTTGCAAACCACCCTGGGATTACGTGTTTACTGGAACTGGTACAGAACTATTTTAAATAAAGAAAACAAACTGGTGTCTTGAACTTAACAAGCCCCTCCTGCTGCTCCCTCCCTTTGAGTGATTTGGCATGTTGGCCTCCACTGTTACGCAACTGTTTATTGCAAAACCCGCGGTTAGTTGTGTGGACATCATGCGTCATAGCAAGAACCCTCTGGGTCTTCATTTGCTTACAAAGGGAAAGAAGGAGGGAGTCATTCGCGTTCTTAATTCTGGTTCAGCCCAAAAGAGGAAGCAAGCCTTACAGGAGCCTTGCAGCTGCTGGCGCAGGTGGGTCTGGCCCCACCTTTCACGCCTGGACAGGCAGGCAGGGAAGCCCAAGGGGACCAGGGGCTGCAGAGGAGCCTCAAGCCCACAGATGAAGGGGAGACATTCACAGGTACCGAGAGATGCCATGCCTGGCAACAGCAGCAGTGGGGGGAAATGGAATTTCATTTGCCTGCAATAAAGCTGAAAAGGACTTAAGACCAACAAGGATGTGGGTATGATTGGGGGTGCATTGCCCATTCAGCTAAAGCAACTCTTGCTAAGAAAGCAAGTAGGACAAAGGACACATTCCTGGGTCACTGTAGCTTTCCTAATATCTCTCACATAGAGTCTAAATATGTGTTATCACTTCCACAGTACATGTAAATAACATGCAGCATCCAAGGATGCTGACACGAGATGTCCACATGCACAGAGACAGGCTTCTATTGGCCCTACACCATATCCTTGCATTTACTGGTTCAGTCCAGTTCTTTTCTTGTAACCAAATATGGGCACCCCGGGGGGAAATTTCCATTGAGAAATGTATTCGGTAACTGGGCATAAAAAGCCTGTAAATCTTCAGTAAAGCAGACTCTTTCACCTGGCAACCATCCTGCGTGTGAGCCTCAATTCATTACAACACAAGGAGGAGCGTATTACCAGGCGAGATGGTGATGGCAGCCAGCCGGGATGACTTCAAGAAAGAAGGTCAGTATCTACTGAAGGGATGCCCAGGTATGACCTCTAAGTTGGAGAGACAGGCAGGAGGCCACTCAAGGCAGCTTGCAGGGAGTTGAGAGCAGGTGAAGGTCTTGCCTTCTTCTTCTTCTTCTTGAGATGCCCATGGGCAATTGGTGGGCTATTGTGCAGAACAGGATGCTGGACTAGATGGGCTGTGGCCTGATCCAGGAGGGCTCCTCTTAGGTACCCGGGTGCCGGTTTGGCCTGCAGTAAGCCACGTTTCTCTTCTATTCGACTTAAAATGTCCTTCTCTCTCTCCCAGACCGCCTCCAGGCCTGAACAACAAACTGTAGAAAGAACTGAGGCAAAGTGGAAGAGTTTACAAGAAGAGCCAGGAAGGTGACTGGGGTTAGAAGCAAGTCCTGCGAAGGGAGTCCCGGGTAGGGGAGGCTGACATGAAGTCCCTCTTAAACCAGCTGCAACAGCACCCTTCACCACGCCGGAACAAGGAGCTGAAACCTGGAAGTGGTTCTGGTGGACTCCGGAGTCTTTGTGGCCCCAGAGGTCTAAGGGGTGGGTAGCACCCCTGGGTTAGTGCCCCAGACCCCGCAACCCCTGGGCTTTGCAGTGCTTCTGCCCACTTATGAAAGGACAAAGTGCTGTAAAGGTTTTTTAAAGTATCTTTTATTTCAGCATTTGTTCGACCCTTCTTTGCAAAGGCAATTTGAGCAGGACGCCACCATTCCAGTCTCTCCCTCTTTGGACAAAGCCCTTCGGCATGACCCTAGCAAACGGAGGGAGAAACAGCACACCACAGTGGTTATGTGGAGTTACAGGACTAAAGCACGCGTGAAGGGCCCCTTAGGCTCTTGGGTCACCAGGCATCTCTCACTCGCACACACAAAGTCACCCGGATCAAGCCAGCCGCCTGGCAAGTGTGGGAGGCACCCTCTGGCGACGGCACATTAGCAAACTGCAGCCAGCCTGCGCTAGGAGGGTCTGGGACCTGGCTGGACACGGGGGCGTCACACCCATTTGGTGGGCCCTAAGAGGAACGTCCAGGATGTCCCTTCTGCAGAGCGGATAAGGTCGGCAAGCCTGGCCCGCCCTCTGGTGGCTGTGATGTGGAATGGCGCTGCCCCCCCCCCCCCCGAAACTCCTCAGAGCCAGCGGCTGTAATGCCAGCAATGCCAGCTAAACAGGACACGCTGCGGGAGAATTGCCTCCACCGGGCCTGTTCCTGAGCGCCGCCTTGGGTCGCCCTGATGTGCCCCCACTTCAGGGGCAGAACGCACGTGGGTTTCCCCGGATGGATGCCGGCTCACTTGGCCTGGTACTTGATCTTGAAGACGTGGATGGTGCCGTTGCTGAGGGCCACCGCGAAGTGTCCGTCCCCGGTCACCGTAGCCACCCGCGGCCGGTCAATGCTGTTCTCGGCCGTGAGAAATGTCCCAAGCCTCTCCCCGTGGCCGGAGAAGGCGACCACCCTGTTCAGCTCCCGCAGGACCACGTAAACGATGCCGGCGGGGTCGGCGCAGACGGCGCCCGGCTGGCAGTTGCTCAGCTGCTCCTCCGGCAACTCGGCCACCGGCTCCCCCTTCTTGGTGAACAGCACCACGCTGTGCCGGTACCAGTCCGCACCCACGAAGCCCCCCTTCCGGCTGGCCAGGAACACGAGGCTCCTCTCCCCCGAGCCACCCGGCACAATCTTCTCCACCAGGCGCCCCTCCAGGTCGTACACCTCCAGGTGGCCGGCAACGGACACCGCCAGGCGGTTGCCCCCGAAGCCAGCCAGTGCGTGGCTGGCTTGGCCCACCGGGAGGGCCCTTTGCCACACGAGCCCCCCCTCGCCGTCCAGGAGGTAGAGCTGTGAGCCGGACGTGAAGGCCACCTTGCTCCCGAGCGCAGCCACGCTGAATGGGGCCACGCCGCTCGGCACCGGCACCGTGCCCTTGAACTGCCCCTGCACGGTGAAGCGCTTCAGCCGCTGGTTCCTCTCGTCGGCCACCAGGAGCTGGCCGGAGCCAAAGGGACAAAGGCCGGTGACCTGCGGTCTCTTCTTGTCACTGGGCGTCTTCACCCAGAAGCTGCAGGAGAAGACCGGCTGGGGGGCGAGCAGGGGGCCCTTGGGCTCCCTGGGCGGAGGGCAGGCCGCGTCCTCCGCCCCACCTGCCCCGCGGCTCTCCTGGGCTGCAGCTTCCTCGCTAGGCGGCGGCGGTGATGTCGGCGGCAGGGGCTTCCTCTTCCCGGCGGCTTCCTCGCCGCCGAGCTCCAGGTGGAAGAAGCGGCCGCCCTCGCCCGCGCTGTGCAGGACCTCGAGCCGGGGCAGCGGGAGCTCCAGGGGCTGCCAGGAGAAGGCCTGCAGCTGCCTCAGCCGCTCCGAGATCATCTCCTCCAGGGAGAGCAGCTCCGCCGCGCAGCCCAGGCCCAGCACCCTGCGCGCAAAGGCCGCCGTGCTGGAAGCCACCTGCTCCTGGAACGCGAGCTCGGCGCGGAGCCCCTCGGCGGCCTTGCCGCGCTCCTGCACCCAGGCCGAGAGCCGGGTCAGCGCCTCGTCCTGCTCGGCCAGGAGCTGCTCCACCAGCCGCGCGCCCGCCGCCTCCGCCCGCGCGCGCAGGGCCGCCTCGCGCGCCTTCAGCTCCGCCACGTCCCGGGCCAGGCGGGCGCGCCCCTCGGCCAAGCGCCGCACCGTCTCCTCCACGCCCCGCAGCAGCCCCTCGACCACGGGGCGGCGGGCGGCCGCGGCGGCGGGTAGGGGCAGGCAGGCGTGCTGCAGGTGGGCGCCGAGGCGGCATTCGCGGCACAGCGCGGCCGCGCAGGGCGAGCAGAAGAAGCGCAGCTCCTCCTCCGGGTGCTCCTTGCAGCGCAGCGCGCGACGCTGCCAGATCTCGTCGTCGAAGCGCCCTGCCAGGTAGCCCTCCAAGTCCACCACGCGATGGGCGTGCGTCAGGCGGGAGCAGCGGTGCCCGCGGGCGCACGAGCGGCACAGGTGGTCGGCGCAGTCCAAGCAGTGCGCCGCCGCCTCGGCGGGGACGCCGCCGCCTTCGTGGTCCACGAGCGCGCAGAGGCTGCAGACGGGCGCCGCCTTGTCGGCCGGGCGGATCAGGTCCAGCAGGCCGTTGACGAAGAAGTTGCTCCGGAGCCCCTCGACCCCCGCCGGCGCCGGCAGCGCCACCGGCTCGCGGCACTCCGGGCAGCGCAGCTCGCGCCCGCCATCGCGCCCGGCCAGCTGCTCCAGGCACGCCTGGCAGAAGGTGTGCAGGCAGGGCAGGATCTTGGGCCGGCAGAGGCGCTCCAGGCAGATCGGGCAGGTCAGGAAGCCGCTGGCGAGCGCCTCGGAGAGGGACGTCGCGCCGGCAGCCATGGTCCGACGGCGCGACCTCCTGCGGGGGGTCAGAAGACGGAGGAGGCCGGCGGGCCCGTTAGTGCTACTAGGCTCGACTTCCGGGCCAGCTGGCACTCGCCGGGAAAACCCCTGGAGGGCGGGAAGGCAGGCGGCGAGAAACGAAACTCTCGTCGCGTCCGTCAGTTCAGGCGAGAAGGTTGGGGGGGCGGGGGGGGGGCGGAGACCGGTCAGGCATGGGCGGGTTTGGAAATCTCCCGGTTGCTATGAAGGCAAGTTGCTGCTCTGCCAGCAGATCCTGTCCGTATTAGTTTCTTAACAAGCAGGAAGGTCAGAGGATGCCGAAGTCCGCGCAAAGCTCCTCCGCGCCCGGACGCTTGGAGCCACCGCAGGTCGCCCTAGTCCTGATGGCGCTCTCAGTGGGATGGTTCCGCGGGGACTCCATGCGGACTTGGCGACATCTGCTTAGGCCACGGTTGCACCTGGGGGGCCCCCGAGGAACCCTCCTGCGGACAGCAGGCAGAAGGGCGCGCGGGAAAGCGCCAACGCGATCCTATAACCACGGAGGAAGTGCGCGGCAATTGCAAGTCCTCAGAGCCACCAGCAGAGGGCGGCCTTCTCTGGTTGCTGCGCACCACTGGATAATGTTTGCCTCACTGGGCAAGGAAGATCCTCTTGCTGGGGGAGGGTGGGCGCATCTCCTGCGAATGCCAGGGCAGTCCCCCCCCCCGATGAAGGCAAGCGGAGTTACAGGCCCACAGCAGGGAGGGGACTGGCTGCCCGTCTGATGGGGGGGAACACTCAGTGAATCGAGTGGCCAGAGAGGAGGGGCTTCTGGGGCCGTTGGTCTGACGCTGCCTGCGGCCTGACTCAGTATCCCCCCCCCGCTCGGCTGCAGAAGGACCCCAGCCCCCCACCTGGTCTCAAAGGGGGGGAGCCAAGGGGGCTTCCCAGGGGGTCTGTGGGCTTGCCAATGAACCAGCCGTCTCAGCAGGTCGTGGCCGAGCAGGCAGCCAAAGCCCCCTTTCTCCCCTCTGGGACTGGAGGGGCAGAAGCGCGCTGAGGGTGGTGGGCTTGGCGGCATTTCCCCACCCGTGCCAATGAGGTTTCTGTCCCCCCCCCCCCCGGGGACTTCTGTTTATTCATCATTTATTTCAAATACTGAAATGCCGCTTCCCCTTAAACTATGACCTCAAAGTGGTGCCCAAAGAGCAAAAACACCTAAATCACAACAGCCACATAAAGACATAATTAAGAACCAAGGATGGGGAAAGAAACCAGTATTCACTCTGGAAGGGCCTGGGTGCTTCAGGTGCTGCCTAAAGACCCGGAGTGTAGACGCCCTACGGATACCGGAAGGGAGACGATTCCAGAGGGCAGGTGCCACCACGAAGAAGGCCCGACGGCGGGTGGTCTCAAGACGACATCCAGGGATTTGTGGTTTGCGCAGCAGGATCTGCCAGGTCTGTCCTGAGGGAGGCGGGTTTGCCAAGGAAGCCGGTCCTGAGCTCTCCAGGGCCCTGGATGCCCAAGATGAAACCCTGAATCTACATCCCCCTCCGCCGCAGGCGTGATCTGTGCACAGCAAGGCCGCCCACGCAGCATCCTGGCTGTGTTTTGCACAAGCTGCCGTTTCCAGCGCAGGCACAAAGGCAGCCCTGCATGGTGGTGGCCCCATCCACAGAGGTTTCACAGAACAAAGATCCCCCAAGCATGAGTCACAGCATAAGGACACAGGTTTAGTACCTTTATTGGCTAAAGGCGGTGTGCAAAGCCCGCGCTTCGTTCCAGAACATATTGCACTCACTCACAGTTGATCATCCAAGGCAGAGGGAAGAGCAGGAAAGGCCTGGCTGGACACCAACCAGCCGGAGGGCCAAGGGCATGAGGCCAGCTGACCAGCCGGGAGGCCAAAGGGTGGGGCAGTTCAGCAGAGAGAGAGAGAGACCCTGACCACAGGTATCTGCCCGCCCGGCCGCCCTCTACAGCGTCACTGGGGCCGTGGCCTCAGAAGCCTTCACAGGAGGGGCCGGTCGCCCTCCCCTCCTCTAGCTGGAGCCCCACCTGCTACCCGGCCTCACCCACTGGGCACACTCAGCGGGGTGGGCTGTGGCACAGGGGCGCTGGGCAGACAGGCTGAGGGGTGAGAGGCTGAAGGAGGCCCAGGGTGGGAGGAGGGACCAGCGGGAGAGCTGCGGGGCCGCTCAGGGGCACTGCACCACAGCCCCCGACCTGCAGAGACTGCGGACAGCCACACGCGGAGACCCCTCGCCCTCGGAGCCCCGGCAGCCATTGGCTCAGGCGGCGACCACTCGGCGTCTCAGGGCAGAAGGTCCGAGGCGCCATTCCCCCCTGCAGCAGAGGCGCCCTGAGGCTCAAGAGAGGCAGAATTGCTTTCTCGGCCGCGGGAGGAAGAAGGAGCCAAGAGCCGCCGCCGGCACCGAGGCGTCCCAACGCGGCCGGCCCAGTCCTGGGCGCGAAGGCGGCGGCGAGGAGGTTGCTGCTCCTCCAGGCCTCTTCAGATCCGGGTCACCTGGGGCCGAGCGATATGTGCCTGCAGGGGGAGGAGGAGGCAGCGGGTGAGAGCAAGTAGGCGAGGGGGAGGAGCTCTGGGGCCGGCCATCTTCCTAGCCTCCGACCTCCCTGGACCACCAGTGACCCTAAGGCTGGGGGCTGTAGAGGCTGGGGGCGCGCTCCCTCCCCAGCGCAGACGGCCCTTCGCATTGGCCCCTCCAGGGCCCCGGGGCCTTTTGACGCGCCTTGTAGCCACCGTCGCTGCGCCTGCGCCCCTGCTGTTTGCTTTTGGGCCCCCAATGCAGGAGGGGGGGGGCTTTGCGAGGTCGGTTTTCTGTAATTCTCGGCACGCCTGTCCTCTCCTCCCAGACCCGCCCCTGCCTCGGCCACTTGAGGTCCCTTATGCCCCCACAGCCCCCGTCTGGCCCACCCAGCCAGAACGCCGGGGCGGCGCCTCCCCCAGGTCTTCATACCGACAGAGAGGTGTCCACGTTTTCCAGGCAGGGCCGGAAGGAGCCCCGTTGCTGGGAGGGGGGGCTGTTGCCTTTGCTGCCCCCCTGGCTGCTGGTGCCAGGCCCTGCGAGAAGAGAGAGAGCGGGAGGAGGTTCAGCCTGCGCCCCGTACAAGCCACGCGGGAAGGGGGGGGGAAGGGGCCTTCTCCAGCCCCCCTTTGTCTCCCGCAGGCTCGCCTGCAGTCTTAAAAGCCTCTCGAAGGCAAAAGGCGCAAGAGGACCCGGCGGCACGGCGGCGAAGTGGCGCCCCGCGGGGATAATGCAGCTCCTGCGCGCCCGACGCCATCAGCGCCTGCTCCGTCGGGCTAGAGAGCGCGGGCGGGCGGGGGGAGCTTTCATTCCCCACCCACTGAGGATGGAGCCAGAGCTGCCGCCGAGAACAGCAGCCCCGCGCGGCCCCCGGACGTTCCCTGCGCCCCTTCCCCTCCCCCACGTCGTTTCCCTGCGCCCCTTCCCCTCCCCCACGCCGTTTCCCTGCGCCCCCCTCCGGCCCCTGGGCCCGGGCTGACCTGGGCGGCGGCCTCCGTCCTGCCCCGCTTGCTCGCTGCTGCTACTACCACGTTTGCCGCCTGACGCCGGTGGGTCGCCGGATTCAGCCGGGCTGCGGCTCCGCTGACCGCGAGCCGCGGGCGCCCAATCCGACATGTTCTCGTACCATTTCTCCTGCGGCGGCGGCGGCGGGTGCTGCTGCTCAGGATCCCTCAGCCTGGATGGGGCGCAAAGGTGGTGAGGCCGAGAAGGCGCGGAGAAGCCCCGCGCAGGGAGTGCGGATCGCTCTGCAGCAACTGTCCGTCAGGAGGGCGAGGCGAGTCCCCCGCGCCCACTCATTACCCCCACCCTGTGAGGAAGGCGACTGGCCCGGCCTAGCCCCCTGAACCACCGTCTCCGAGGTTCGATCCCTCTCCCGGAGAAAGAAAGGCCCCCTCGCCCCATTCCTCCCACGCAGATACTATGGTGCCATCTGCACTGGGCCTTTTTCCGGATTATAGCCTGGAACAGCGACTTGCCATCCCTACACCGGTGCAGACTGTGGCAAGCCCTGGGTGATGCCTGCCATAGTCTGCAATAGCATGTGGATGGCAGGTCCCTGTTCCAAGATATAATCCGGAATAAGGCCCGGTGCAGAAAGGGCCTATGTCAACACAGGATCGCCTCAAGGGCTTCGTTTGGATCGGCTTGAACGCTAGCTAAGGACCACGGGACCTGTGGTCCTAAAAGGCTCCAAAAAGGTGAGGCAACGCCCATGGGGTGCGAGCGATCTTCGCCCACAGCTGCTTCCAGAGCAAACCTCGCGTGGCGCCCCTGGAACTGCCACTGAGCCCACGTGAGGGGAGAGAGCCACGCCTGTGGGTTTCGACCCTGCCTGGGTTGGAAAGGGTGCGCAGGAGCCACGGGGGCCACAGGCCACAGAGCCGCCTCCCTCGGCCGGAAAGGTTGGTGGTGGAGGCGGCCGGGAGAGAGGGAGGGGCAGGATTGGTCCTTGAGGCCGCTTGACGCTTACGCCGCTGACCCTTAGGAACCGCCCCCCCCCCCAGACCCTCTGGGGCCAAGGAACCCGCACGCCTGCGATCGGTTCACGGGCGCGACAGTGGAAAGGGCAGGAATGGCATTGCGGCGGGAAGGGGCTCCACTCCTTTGCCCACCCACCCGCCGATCGTTTACACCATCCTCCCAGCCCACCCGCCTGGGCACCCCCGGCGTGCGCCCGTCCATCCACCCCACCCCGCCCCGGTCCGCGCCCACCGACCTGCCGCGGCGGTCCTTCTTCTTCGGGCAGCAGCGCCGCCAGCAGAGCAGGACGGCCAGGAGGAGGATGAGCAGCAGCAGGGCCGCCAGGGCCAGCGCCACCCCCACGGCCACCCCCACCTTGCTGATGGTCTGCTCGCAGTGGCGGCCCGTGTACCAGTAGGCGTCCGACTGGGCACAGCTGGCGAGGGAAGGAAGAAACGGGTCACGGAGCCTGAAGGGGAGTCCGGGGGCGGGGGGCGACCTTGTGGCTTTTGAGTGGGGGGGGTGGGGCACACGAAGGGGGTCCCTAACCTGCCCTGACCCTTGGACAGCGGCAGCGAGGCCCCTTTCCCTGAGGGATGGAGAGTCCTGCTCCGATTCGCCACAGACAGAGGGCGGTGGTGCCGCTGGCTGTCCGGAGGCTCTGTCCGTGGGCAGAAGCTTCGGCCACTGCCCAGTGGTGCTTCTGCGTTCTCCCCAGGACTTTCCCTTCCGGCTTTCCCTGCCCTTGTCCTCTGGGTCCGGGGGTTCCTCTGCATGCCCTCCCCCCGCCCCACCCCGGAGCCCCAAGCAAACAGTCCTGGGGCTCCAGCTCAGCTTCCTGCCCCACTATGAAAACAGCACAGATGCCCCCAGGGAGCCGGAGGAGGGCCGAGGGGCCAGCAGGATTCCTGCAGTAATGGGGCCGTTTCCACAAGGAATGGGGAACCTTTCCAGATTCCTTTTCCCATTCAGAGACAGTCTGGGGGCAGAATGACCTGGGTGAGCAGGTCATTGTCACTTCAAGACCAGGGAGGGTGGCGTCCCACAAGCACCAGAGGGGAGATGTTGTTACCCACCCAGAGACCTCTGGGTATAGGGTGGGATACATACATACATACACACACACACACACACACACACACACACACACACACACACACACACACGTGCATACATACAGACATGCATACATACATAATTCCAGAGGGTGGTGCCACCGCAGGGAAGGCCCTGGTGCAGGTCCTCAGCAAGACGGCATCCAGCAACCTGTGGCACCTGCAGTCCCAGGCTAGAGGGAAGGGTCCCCCCCAGCCCCCTCCCCTCCCACCCTCAGGACAGCACTCACTAGCAGCTGGGTCCGCTGGGCTGAATGTTGCAGTTTCCGTTCTCACAGCCATAGTAGTCGGGGTGCAAGAGGCTGCAATTTGAGATGCACTGAAGCCTGTTGCTCACGTTCCGTGCCACGAAGTAGCTCTGGAGGGCGTGTGGGATCACACGGTCATCTTTGCATTCAGCTGCCATGTCTGGGAGGGAAGGAGCAAAGGGAGCCACCATTTAGAAGGTCTGGGAGCAGAGGAGACCCTCCCTGCGGCACCAGCCTTGAACCCCACCTCACCCCGCGCCCGGGGCAGGACCAGCACGGGCTCCTTCTGCTGAGCTGGGCCCTTCCAGCAAGCTGACCAGGGTCCCACGGGGCCTCTGACCTTCCCTGGGCGCTGCTGGGAGAGGAATCTGTAGGGTTCCTTCTGCAGTGCCCACTAGTGCCTGTCCGTGCTGGCGGGTGGGGGGGACGACGCAGAGGAAGCCTTGGCGTTGCTACTCACCCAGAGGCATCTTTGTTGCCGTGGAGAATTCTGGGACGAAGTGGAGGTTCTCTAGGGAGGGAAAGAGCAGCTTGTGGGTGCGGCGGCTGAGGGTGGCTCTCGGTGGCTCTCCTGGCTTGTGTCTATTGGCCTGACTGCCTCTCCATCCATCCCAAAGTGCACCCCACCCCTCATGGCCTCAGGGGTTTACCCTCCCTCCCCCCCCCCAGAACAGGAGAAGACCTTTTGCTGCACTGGGGGGCAGAATAAGCTGCTCTGGTTGTTCACACCCACAGCCTCCCTGGCTCCCACTGTCCCGCCAGCCTGCAAACCCCCCCCCCCCCCCGCAAGAGACCAACTGGGTTTCTCTCCTGGGCTTGGTCTGCAGCTGGGGGAGGAGGAGGCTGCGGCGTGCAAGAGGGGGTCCCAGCAGGTGAAGCCAACCTGGTGGGTGGGAGCAGCCAAAAGGGCCCTTCCAGGGCTGCTGAAGGCAAAGGAGCCCACTCCTGGATTCCAGGCCCCTTTTGCGCCTCGGTCTGGGTGCAGAATGGCCGACAGCCCTAATGCTCTTGTGCTTCCTGCCCACAGTTTGGGTTTATGCTGAAGGGAGGGTCGGTCTCAGCACAGGTGAGGAAGGGGCGTTGCAATGGCCAGCCGAGCATTGCATCTGCTCTCAGAGCCCCACCCAAGCAGCCCCCTCCCCTGAGTGGGCAGCGGGCCCAGGGCAGCCTTTCCCTCCCACACTGCAGGCCAGAACTGGCCAAAGCAAAGGGCCTCCCTACCTTTGTCCTGGGAGGAGTAAAAGTCACTGTGCAGCGTCTTCTCAATGGCAGCAAAAGAGGCGTTGTATGCAGCGGAGAAGTCGGAGAAGGGGATGCTGAGGACCACCAGATGGTCCACTATGATGCTGCCATTTCTAGGAAGGAAGAGCAGAAAGCCCCTGAGCAAAGCTGCAGCTCTGGCAGGGTGACCCTGGGCCGCCCCCCTCCCAGGGTGGGTCCCGGCAGCTCCACGGAGCAGCCAGAGAGAGGCATCCCACACCCCTGCCAGGACACGGCCAGGATTGGGCCGCCTGTCCTTCCCACACAGTTGCTCACATCAGCCTGGTCACGTTCACACCCTTATAGCCGCTGATGTCCCTGTAGTAGATGTCCATCTGCAAAGGAGGGGGAGAGGGGAGGGTGGCACACTGGACGCAGCAAGAGCCCCTCCCCCTGCAATCCTGTGGCCCACAGATATGATGGGGAGGAG
This sequence comes from Aspidoscelis tigris stejnegeri, assembly GCA_023333525.1. Classification (NCBI taxonomy): domain Eukaryota; kingdom Metazoa; phylum Chordata; class Lepidosauria; order Squamata; family Teiidae; genus Aspidoscelis; species Aspidoscelis tigris. The sequence goes on from JALMGA010000009.1 coordinate 224,416, forward strand.
ACCCTCAGTCCTTCAAGCCAAGGGCAGCTACTGGGGCAGTGAAGGAGCGAGACGAGGGGCCAGATCAGGCGGCCGAAAGTCGCAGCGGCCGTGGAGGTGCCTGCAGCCCAGCGCTAGAGAATCTCACTGCAGGAGCTCTCCAGGCTGGGACAGGTGTATTGGAGACGTTCGTCACCAGTCATTCTCGGCAAGCCTGCATTGCCATCGTCCCCAAGCGTGGCAGGACAGGTACCTGATAGCCAGCCCTGAACTGAAGGAGGAAGGAGCGGCAGACTGGGTGCGGAAGCGCCCTCCCGCCATCGTCCCCCTGCAGGGCGGTCGCCCCTGTTTAGGGCGTGCCAGGAGCGTGAGGGCGGCTCATGAGGCCCAGTCTGCCAGGCCCCCCACCTATCCTTGCCCTCGAGTAGAAAGGCTCCCGGCTGCTGGGCGGCTTTAGTTCCAACATCTGCTGGAATGCACTCTGCCAGGAGTTGCCACACAGGCCCAGAGCATCTGAATGCAAGCCATTGTGTCTGGTCCTTGCCGGGGGAATGTTTTTTGGGGGGTTAAAGTTACACCCCCTGCTTTCAGACACACACCGGACACCTTTCAGTGAAGGGCAAGACTGGAAATATCTGGGCTCCTTCCCCCAGGATTAAACCGGACTCAGCAACGGATGGGCATGAGACCCGAATTCAGAGGGTCCCTGGCTGATCCTCACCTGCTTCCCAAAGAAAGAAGAAAAATTTCTGAAGGCCTCAGAGCCATAGTCTCCCATCCCTGCGGTGAAATTCATGTTGCTCACTTTGACGGAGACTTTGACGGTGGCGTTGACGTTCTCTGATGAAAGAAAATAGGGGCTCTTAAAATGCAGCTTGTAGGGGTGGGCCAGAGCGGTTCTCCCTGCATGTGGCACTTGTGCCAGGCTGGTGCCTAGAGGTCTGTGGAGCTCAGGCAGATGGTGCAGAGTGGACTGCGGCAGAAGCCTGAGAAGAAGCAAGACCTGGCTGGCAGCCTGACATCTTAGGGTGTTTTTCCACTGAGCTCCTTTAATCCATATCTAAGAAGATCCGGATCTAAGGAATGAGTACTTCCCTTAATTTTTTATTACTAATCTTCCAGGACTTTAAGGAAGTAGGGGGCGGGGTTCCTGCCCAAACAGGAGGGTCAGCTGACTTTCCTGCCCTATCAAGAGCTGGGGGGGGGGAACCCTATAAACAGGACAGCCATGCTGAGAGCAGTGTGGGTGGCTTTAGAGCAGAGGAGAGGGCGGAGCTGGCTAACTTCTTGCAGCAATTCACCACAGCAGGGAGTGGAGGTTTGGGAACTCACAGCGGGGAGAGCAGAGCAGCTCCGGAGAGAGGCAAGAGGCTTCCCTCTGTTCTTGCTCTGTTTCCTAGCTGGAAACTGCAAGGCACTAAGCTGCAGGCAAGTGTGTCTGGCCATCTGACAAGGGCTGAAGCCTGGAGTGGTGGTCAGTTGCTTGTGTTGGAGAGCAGCGATTTCTTAGCCTAGGCAAGGAGCTGCTTTTGGGGGGAACAGAAGGTTGGTTTTGACTGTTGAACTCAGTTCGTTTTGCAATGGAAACTGATTAAGATTGTACTAGGAACCTTGCAGACAAACAAGCTGACAAGAGAGGCAAATGCTTCATTTATTTTTTTACTTTGACTATAGCCGAATTAAGCTATTTCCTTTGGTTTTTGCTTATTGCTTACCTTACATTATTCATTGCTGTATTTAATAAATACTTAGTTAGTTTATATCTACAGCTGAGTGAATTGATTTTTCTGGATAGCAGTTCAAGTGGGGGTGTAATTACAACCTAACTTTGCAGCAGAGTACACTGTACTACTCGGCATTTGGATACCTTTTGCCACTGGAATATTGGTGCGCTACGCTTAGCCTAGTGGCCAGTGTCCCTAGTAACAAGTGGGGGTGACAAGCCTTTTCTATACGGTGCATGATTTTATATGCTTCAATCGGGTCCCCTCTTAAACGCCGTCTCTCCAGGCTGAAGAGGCCTAGACGTTGCAGCCTAGTTTCCAGCCCCTTAATCATTCTGGTTGCCCTTCTCTCCACCTTCTCTAGTTCCACAATATCCTTTTTGAGGTGCACTGACCAGAATTGTACACAATACTCCAAATGTGGCCTCACCATAGATTTATAAAGGGGCAAAATGACACTTGCTGACTTATTTTCTATTCTCTTCCTAGTTAATCCCAGCATTGAATTAGCTTTTTTCGCTGCTGCCGCGCACTGGGTTGACACCTTCATTGAACTGACCACCAGAACCCCGAGATCCCTTTCCTGGTGTGTTGCAGAAAGCTCAGAGCCCATCAGTTTATTTGGATTCTTTGCCACAATGTGCACTACTTTGCACTGATTAATATTGAAGCACAATTGCTACTTGGTTGTCCACAACAGCCAGACAAAATACAAAGTCTAAATGATTCCTCCTTGAAACATTTAGAACCAGAAGAACCCCAGGGGGTTAATTCTTTTTATAATGTGGCCCAAAGATTGGACACACCTCCCAAATAGGCCACACCCACCCAGCCCCTGTGCCTGGCCTGCCAGCTGACTTTCCACAGGTATAGACAAGGGCAGGGCCCTCATCCCTCCTCTCTTGCCTGTTCCTGCCTACTCATGAGTGCTGTCAGATGTAATGGGCAGCCTGTCAGGCCACGTTTGCCAGATGAGCTACGCATTCCTCTGTGCCAAATCAAAGCTTGCACTAGCCCAGTAGCACCTGCAGGATAAGTCGTCATGGCCTGGAAGGGAAAAAGGAGCAGAGGGTTCCAGCCATGGATTCTGCTTCACCCCATCAGGGCAGCAGGAGAAATTTGGCACCAAATCCCAACAGCAATTCCTGCCAGGGGGAACTAAAAGGCAGCAAATTTGAGATGAAATAGCAAAGGATACTTACCCAGTGAGACTTCATTCATAACTTCGCGGCACTGAGAACCAGTGTAGGGAGAAGGACAGTGACAATATTCTCCATTAAAGAAACCACCATTATAACACTTGAAATGGACAGCTGTTGCTGCAGAGAGAACACAACACAGATGAATGAAATAAAGGGATAGGAGGCAGGGGTTGACTACAAGGCAAAGGAAACAGTGAATATGAAACCAAAGGCAAAGGAAGCTACCAGCAGAACTTGACGGATGCGCAGAACTCGTGGATGGATGAAAAGTGGACAGAGAAGAAGACACCGTTGTTGCACTGGTCTTAGTACTTGATGAAGGAAACATCACGGACGTTCTCATGAGTGCAGAAGTTCGGGACACATTGCTGACAGCAGCACTTGTAACTGCAGCAGTGGACGATAGAACCCCTGGGCGCGCCGTGGTCTCCCACGTGGACGACCGCTGAGAAGACGCAGCGGAAAGGGTCGTTTGCGTAGCTTCCTTGGTGGACGTAACTTCTGGGGAGACTGTCTGGGGGTGAGATGTGTATCTTTCAGTAGTGTAAGGTGTGGGAGCGGGCTGTGAACTAGTAGTGGCCACAGTGGCTTGAGGAGATTTTTCAGGGGAGGCGACGGGGGTTGTGAAGTTGGTCGTGCTGAGATGTTGAACGGTCGCTCCACTGGAAGAGAGAGAGGAGCCTGAGGTTCCTGTGGCCAGGGAGCTGACGTGTTTCTCAGATGGGGAAGATAACGTGGTGGGCGTCGCAGTAGACCCGGAGGACATCAATCCTGACCTTTCTGTGCGGGAAGAAGCAGTTTCAGTCACTGGCCTCGTTTCTGGTATCGTGGTCCCCGAAGAAGGCCTGTTTGTCGCAGTGCTCTGACCGCTTGTTGAAGGAAAGCTGGTGGAGGTTGTCCGCAAGGTAGGAGTTGATGAGGTGCTTGTCACTGCCGGGACGGAGAAGGGCAGGGTGGTGGTCTCAGATTTCTCCCGGGTGGGTGTTTCTTGAGACGGCTTCCCTGAAAGACTTGATGTCCGAGCTTCTTCCGTGGAGGAAACTTCTGTAGGGAGTGTTTCTGGATGAGATGTGGACCTTGGAGTCCTGTGAGCTGTGGAAGTGGGCACAGAATGTGTGAGTGGCACGCTTGTCTCAGGAGATTCGGCAGATGTGGGAAATGAGCTGGTGACCTGGGGAGTGCTGAGATGTTGAGCGGTCACTCCACGGGTCGAAGGAGGAGAGGACGAGGTTCCTGCGGAGACTGAGCTCTCAGGTCGCGAGGAAGTGAAAGATGAACTGGGTGATGTCCCGCTTGACTCTGAGGAGTGAAATTCTGTTGTTCCCGTGGGGGAAGAAGTAGCCGTGGTAGGGCTGGATTCAGGCAATGTGGAGCCGGAAGAAGGCGTGTTCGTCGCAGTGGTCTCCGTGGTTTCTGAAGGAGCTGTCATGGAGCTTGTTGACCGCACAGGAGTTGCCGATGGGCTTGTCACCACAGCAGTGGACGATAGAACCCCTGGGCGCTCCGTGGTCTCCCACGTGGAAGACCGCTGAGAAGACGCAGCGGAAAGGGTCGTTTGCGTAGCTTCCTTGGTGGACGTAACTTCTGGGGAGACTGTCTGGGGGTGAGATGTGTATCTTTCAGTAGTGTAAGGTGTGGGAGCGGGCTGTGAACTAGTAGTGGCCACAGTGGCTTGAGGAGATTTTTCAGGGGAGGCGACGGGGGTTGTGAAGTTGGTCGTGCTGAGATGTTGAACGGTCGCTCCACTGGAAGAGAGAGAGGAGCCTGAGGTTCCTGTGGCCAGGGAGCTGACGTGTTTCTCAGATGGGGAAGATAACGTGGTGGGCGTCGCAGTAGACCCGGAGGACGTCAATCCTGACCTTTCTGTGCGGGAAGAAGCAGTTTCAGTCACTGGCCTCGTTTCTGGTATCGTGGTCCCCGAAGAAGGCCTGTTTGTCGCATTGCTCTGACCGCTTGTTGAAGGAAAGCTGGTGGAGGTTGTCCGCAAGGTAGGAGTTGATGAGGTGCTTGTCACTGCCGGGACGGAGAAGGGCAGGGTGGTGGTCTCAGATTTCTCCCGGGTGGGTGTTTCTTGAGACGGCTTCCCTGAAAGACTTGATGTCCGAGCTTCTTCCGTGGAGGAAACTTCTGTAGGGAGTGTTTCTGCATGAGATGTGGACCTTGGAGTCCTGTGAGCTGTGGAAGTGGGCACAGAATGTGTGAGTGGCACGCTTGTCTCAGGAGATTCGGCAGATGTGGGAAATGAGCTGGTGACCTGGGGAGTGCTGAGATGTTGAGCGGTCACTCCACGGGTCGAAGGAGGAGAGGACGAGGTTCCTGCGGAGACTGAGCTCTCAGGTCGCGAGGAAGTGAAAGATGAACTGGGTGATGTCCCGCTTGACTCTGAGGAGTGAAATTCTGTTGTTCCCGTGGGGGAAGAAGTAGCCGTGGTAGGGCTGGATTCAGGCAATGTGGAGCCGGAAGAAGGCGTGTTCGTCGCAGTGGTCTCCGTGGTTTCTGAAGGAGCTGTCATGGAGCTTGTTGACCGCACAGGAGTTGCCGATGGGCTTGTCACCACAGCAGTGGACGATAGAACCCCTGGGCGCTCCGTGGTCTCCCACGTGGAAGACCGCTGAGAAGACGCAGCGGAAAGGGTCGTTTGCGTAGCTTCCTTGGTGGACGTAACTTCTGGGGAGACTGTCTGGGGGTGAGATGTGTATCTTTCAGTAGTGTAAGGTGTGGGAGCGGGCTGTGAACTAGTAGTGGCCACAGTGGCTTGAGGAGATTTTTCAGGGGAGGCGACGGGGGTTGTGAAGTTGGTCGTGCTGAGATGTTGAACGGTCGCTCCACTGGAAGAGAGAGAGGAGCTTGAGGTTCCTGTGGCCAGGGAGCTGACGTGTTTCTCAGATGGGGAAGATAACGTGGTGGGCGTCGCAGTAGACCCGGAGGACGTCAATCCTGACCTTTCTGTGCGGGAAGAAGCAGTTTCAGTCACTGGCCTCGTTTCTGGTATCGTGCTCCCTGAAGAAGGCCTGTTTGTCGCAGTGCTCTGACCGCTTGTTGAAGGAAAGCTGGTGGAGGTTGTCCGCAAGGTAGGAGTTGATGAGGTGCTTGTCACTGCCGGGACGGAGAAGGGCAGGGTGGTGGTCTCAGATTTCTCCCGGGTGGGTGTTTCTTGAGACGGCTTCCCTGAAAGACTTGATGTCCGAGCTTCTTCCGTGGAGGAAACTTCTGTAGGGAGTGTTTCTGGATGAGATGTGGACCTTGGAGTCCTGTGAGCTGTGGAAGTGGGCACAGAATGTGTGAGTGGCACGCTTGTCTCAGGAGATTCGGCAGATGTGGGAAATGAGCTGGTGACCTGGGGAGTGCTGAGATGTTGAGCGGTCACTACACGGGTCGAAGGAGGAGAGGACGAGGTTCCTGCGGAGACTGAGCTCTCAGGTCGCAAGGAAGTGAAAGATGAACTGGGTGCTGTCCCGCTTGACTCTGAGGAGTGAAATTCTGTTGTTCCCGTGGGGGAAGAAGTAGCCGTGGTAGGGCTGGATTCAGGCAATGTGGAGCCGGAAGAAGGCGTGTTCGTCGCAGTGGTCTCCGTGGTTTCGGAAGGAGGCGTCATGGAGCTTGTTGACCGCACAGGAGTTGCCGACGGGCTTGTCACCACAGCAGTGGACGATAGAACCCCTGGGCGCTCCGTGGTCTCCCACGTGGAAGACCGCTGAGAAGACGCAGCGGAAAGGGTCGTTTGCGTAGCTTCCTTGGTGGACGTAACTTCTGGGGAGACTGTCTGGGGGTGAGATGTGTATCTTTCAGTAGTGTAAGGTGTGGGAGCGGGCTGTGAACTAGTAGTGGCCACAGTGGCTTGAGGAGATTTTTCAGGGGAGGCGACGGGGGTTGTGAAGTTGGTCGTGCTGAGATGTTGAACGGTCGCTCCACTGGAAGAGAGAGAGGAGCTTGAGGTTCCTGTGGCCAGGGAGCTGACGTGTTTCTCAGATGGGGAAGATAACGTGGTGGGCGTCGCAGTAGACCCGGAGGACGTCAATCCTGACCTTTCTGTGCGGGAAGAAGCAGTTTCAGTCACTGGCCTCGTTTCTGGTATCGTGGTCCCCGAAGAAGGCCTGTTTGTCGCAGTGCTCTGACCGCTTGTTGAAGGAAAGCTGGTGGAGGTTGTCCGCAAGGTAGGAGTTGATGAGGTGCTTGTCACTGCCGGGACGGAGAAGGGCAGGGTGGTGGTCTCAGATTTCTCCCGGGTGGGTGTTTCTTGAGACGGCTTCCCTGAAAGACTTGATGTCCGAGCTTCTTCCGTGGAGGAAACTTCTGTAGGGAGTGTTTCTGGATGAGATGTGGACCTTGGAGTCCTGTGAGCTGTGGAAGTGGGCACAGAATGTGTGAGTGGCACGCTTGTCTCAGGAGATTCGGCAGATGTGGGAAATGAGCTGGTGACCTGGGGAGTGCTGAGATGTTGAGCGGTCACTCCACGGGTCGAAGGAGGAGAGGACGAGGTTCCTGCGGAGACTGAGCTCTCAGGTCGCGAGGAAGTGAAAGATGAACTGGGTGATGTCCCGCTTGACTCTGAGGAGTGAAATTCTGTTGTTCCCGTGGGGGAAGAAGTAGCCGTGGTAGGGCTGGATTCAGGCAATGTGGAGCCGGAAGAAGGCGTATTCGTCGCAGTGGTCTCCGTGGTTTCTGAAGGAGATGTCATGGAGCTTGTTGACCGCACAGGAGTTGCCGATGGGCTTGTCACCACAGCAGTGGACGATAGAACCCCTGGGCGCTCCGTGGTCTCCCACGTGGAAGACCGCTGAGAAGACGCAGCGGAAAGGGTCGTTTGCGTAGCTTCCTTGGTGGACGTAACTTCTGGGGAGACTGTCTGGGGGTGAGATGTGTATCTTTCAGTAGTGTAAGGTGTGGGAGCGGGCTGTGAACTAGTAGTGGCCACAGTGGCTTGAGGAGATTTTTCAGGGGAGGCGACGGGGGTTGTGAAGTTGGTCGTGCTGAGATGTTGAACGGTCGCTCCACTGGAAGAGAGAGAGGAGCTTGAGGTTCCTGTGGCCAGGGAGCTGACGTGTTTCTCAGATGGGGAAGATAACGTGGTGGGCGTCGCAGTAGACCCGGAGGACGTCAATCCTGACCTTTCTGTGCGGGAAGAAGCAGTTTCAGTCACTGGCCTCGTTTCTGGTATCGTGCTCCCCGAAGAAGGCCTGTTTGTCGCAGTGCTCTGACCGCTTGTTGAAGGAAAGCTGGTGGAGGTTGTCCGCAAGGTAGGAGTTGATGAGGTGCTTGTCACTGCCGGGACGGAGAAGGGCAGGGTGGTGGTCTCAGATTTCTCCCGGGTGGGTGTTTCTTGAGACGGCTTCCCTGAAAGACTTGATGTCCGAGCTTCTTCCGTGGAGGAAACTTCTGTAGGGAGTGTTTCTGCATGAGATGTGGACCTTGGAGTCCTGTGAGCTGTGGAAGTGGGCACAGAATGTGTGAGTGGCACGCTTGTCTCAGGAGATTCGGCAGATGTGGGAAATGAGCTGGTGACCTGGGGAGTGCTGAGATGTTGAGCGGTCACTCCACGGGTCGAAGGTGGAGAGGACGAGGTTCCTGCGGAGACTGAGCTCTCAGGTCGCAAGGAAGTGAAAGATGAACTGGGTGATGTCCCGCTTGACTCTGAGGAGTGAAATTCTGTTGTTCCCGTGGGGGAAGAAGTAGCCGTGGTAGGGCTGGATTCAGGCAATGTGGAGCCGGAAGAAGGCGTGTTCGTCGCAGTAGTCTCCGTGGTTTCTGAATGAGGTGTCATGGAGCTTGTTGACCGCACAGGAGTTGCCGATGGGCTTGTCACCACAGCAGTGGACGATAGAACCCCTGGGCGCTCCGTGGTCTCCCACGTGGAAGACCGCTGAGAAGACGCAGTGGAAAGGGTCGTTTGCGTAGCTTCCTTGGTGGACGTAACTTCTGGGGAGACTGTCTGGGGGTGAGATGTGTATCTTTCAGTAGTGTAAGGTGTGGGAGCGGGCTGTGAACTAGTAGTGGCCACAGTGGCTTGAGGAGATTTTTCAGGGGAGGCGACGGGGGTTGTGAAGTTGGTCGTGCTGAGATGTTGAACGGTCGCTCCACTGGAAGAGAGAGAGGAGCTTGAGGTTCCTGTGGCCAGGGAGCTGACGTGTTTCTCAGATGGGGAAGATAACGTGGTGGGCGTCGCAGTAGACCCGGAGGACGTCAATCCTGACCTTTCTGTGCGGGAAGAAGCAGTTTCAGTCACTGGCCTCGTTTCTGGTATCGTGGTCCCCGAAGAAGGCCTGTTTGTCGCAGTGCTCTGACCGCTTGTTGAAGGAAAGCTGGTGGAGGTTGTCCGCAAGGTAGGAGTTGATGAGGTGCTTGTCACTGCCGGGACGGAGAAGGGCAGGGTGGTGGTCTCAGATTTTTCCCGGGTGGGTGTTTCTTGAGACGGCTTCCCTGAAAGACTTGATGTCCGAGCTTCTTCCGTGGAGGAAACTTCTGTAGGGAGTGTTTCTGCATGAGATGTGGACCTTGGAGTCCTGTGAGCTGTGGAAGTGGGCACAGAATGTGTGAGTGGCACGCTTGTCTCAGGAGATTCGGCAGATGTGGGAAATGAGCTGGTGACCTGGGGAGTGCTGAGATGTTGAGCGGTCACTCCACGGGTCGAAGGAGGAGAGGACGAGGTTCCTGCGGAGACTGAGCTCTCAGGTCGCGAGGAAGTGAAAGATGAACTGGGTGATGTCCCGCTTGACTCTGAGGAGTGAAATTCTGTTGTTCCCGTGGGGGAAGAAGTAGCCGTGGTAAGGCTGGATTCAGGCAATGTGGAGCCGGAAGAAGGCGTGTTCGTCGCAGTGGTCTCCGTAGTTTCTGAAGGAGGTGTCATGGAGCTTGTTGACCGCACAGGAGTTGCCGATGGGCTTGTCACCACAGCAGTGGACGATAGAACCCCTGGGCGCTCCGTGGTCTCCCACGTGGAAGACCGCTGAGAAGACGCAGCGGAAAGGGTCGTTTGCGTAGCTTCCTTGGTGGACGTAACTTCTGGGGAGACTGTCTGGGGGTGAGATGTGTATCTTTCAGTAGTGTAAGGTGTGGGAGCGGGCTGTGAACTAGTACTGGCCACAGTGGCTTGAGGAGATTTTTCAGGGGAGGCGACGGGGGTTGTGAAGTTGGTCGTGCTGAGATGTTGAACGGTCGCTCCACTGGAAGAGAGAGAGGAGCCTGAGGTTCCTGTGGCCAGGGAGCTGACGTGTTTCTCAGATGGGGAAGATAACGTGGTGGGCGTCGCAGTAGACCCGGAGGACGTCAATCCTGACCTTTCTGTGCGGGAAGAAGCAGTTTCAGTCACTGGCCTCGTTTCTGGTATCGTGCTCCCCGAAGAAGGCCTGTTTGTCGCAGTGCTCTGACCGCTTGTTGAAGGAAAGCTGGTGGAGGTTGTCCGCAAGGTAGGAGTTGATGAGGTGCTTGTCACTGCCGGGACGGAGAAGGGCAGGGTGGTGGTCTCAGATTTCTCCCGGGTGGGTGTTTCTTGAGACGGCTTCCCTGAAAGACTTGATGTCCGAGCTTCTTCCGTGGAGGAAACTTCTGTAGGGAGTGTTTCTGCATGAGATGTGGACCTTGGAGTCCTGTGAGCTGTGGAAGTGGGCACAGAATGTGTGAGTGGCACGCTTGTCTCAGGAGATTCGGCAGATGTGGGAAATGAGCTGGTGACCTGGGGAGTGCTGAGATGTTGAGCGGTCACTCCACGGGTCGAAGGTGGAGAGGACGAGGTTCCTGCGGAGACTGAGCTCTCAGGTCGCAAGGAAGTGAAAGATGAACTGGGTGATGTCCCGCTTGACTCTGAGGAGTGAAATTCTGTTGTTCCCATGGGGGAAGAAGTAGCCGTGGTAGGGCTGGATTCAGGCAATGCGGAGCCGGAAGAAGGCGTGTTCGTCGCAGTAGTCTCCGTGGTTTCTGAATGAGGTGTCATGGAGCTTGTTGACCGCACAGGAGTTGCCGATGGGCTTGTCACCACAGCAGTGGACGATAGAACCCCTGGGCGCTCCGTGGTCTCCCACGTGGAAGACCGCTGAGAAGACGCAGTGGAAAGGGTCGTTTGCGTAGCTTCCTTGGTGGACGTAACTTCTGGGGAGACTGTCTGGGGGTGAGATGTGTATCTTTCAGTAGTGTAAGGTGTGGGAGCGGGCTGTGAACTAGTAGTGGCCACAGTGGCTTGAGGAGATTTTTCAGGGGAGGCGACGGGGGTTGTGAAGTTGGTCGTGCTGAGATGTTGAACGGTCGCTCCACTGGAAGAGAGAGAGGAGCTTGAGGTTCCTGTGGCCAGGGAGCTGACGTGTTTCTCAGATGGGGAAGATAACGTGGTGGGCGTCGCAGTAGACCCGGAGGACGTCAATCCTGACCTTTCTGTGCGGGAAGAAGCAGTTTCAGTCACTGGCCTAGTTTCTGGTATCGTGGTCCCCGAAGAAGGCCTGTTTGTCGCAGTGCTCTGACCGCTTGTTGAAGGAAAGCTGGTGGAGGTTGTCCGCAAGGTAGGAGTTGATGAGGTGCTTGTCACTGCCGGGACGGAGAAGGGCAGGGTGGTGGTCTCAGATTTTTCCCGGGTGGGTGTTTCTTGAGACGGCTTCCCTGAAAGACTTGATGTCCGAGCTTCTTCCGTGGAGGAAACTTCTGTAGGGAGTGTTTCTGCATGAGATGTGGACCTTGGAGTCCTGTGAGCTGTGGAAGTGGGCACAGAATGTGTGAGTGGCACGCTTGTCTCAGGAGATTCGGCAGATGTGGGAAATGAGCTGGTGACCTGGGGAGTGCTGAGATGTTGAGCGGTCACTCCACGGGTCGAAGGAGGAGAGGACGAGGTTCCTGCGGAGACTGAGCTCTCAGGTCGCGAGGAAGTGAAAGATGAACTGGGTGATGTCCCGCTTGACTCTGAGGAGTGAAATTCTGTTGTTCCCGTGGGGGAAGAAGTAGCCGTGGTAGGGCTGGATTCAGGCAATGTGGAGCCGGAAGAAGGCGTGTTCGTCGCAGTGGTCTCCGTAGTTTCTGAAGGAGGTGTCATGGAGCTTGTTGACCGCACAGGAGTTGCCGATGGGCTTGTCACCACAGCAGTGGACGATAGAACCCCTGGGCGCTCCGTGGTCTCCCACGTGGAAGACCGCTGAGAAGACGCAGCGGAAAGGGTCGTTTGCGTAGCTTCCTTGGTGGACGTAACTTCTGGGGAGACTGTCTGGGGGTGAGATGTGTATCTTTCAGTAGTGTAAGGTGTGGGAGCGGGCTGTGAACTAGTAGTGGCCACAGTGGCTTGAGGAGATTTTTCAGGGGAGGCGACGGGGGTTGTGAAGTTGGTCGTGCTGAGATGTTGAACGGTCGCTCGACTGGAAGAGAGAGAGGAGCCTGAGGTTCCTGTGGCCAGGGAGCTGACGTGTTTCTCAGATGGGGAAGATAACGTGGTGGGCGTCGCAGTAGACCCGGAGGACGTCAATCCTGACCTTTCTGTGCGGGAAGAAGCAGTTTCAGTCACTGGCCTCGTTTCTGGTATCGTGCTCCCCGAAGAAGGCCTGTTTGTCGCAGTGCTCTGACCGCTTGTTGAAGGAAAGCTGGTGGAGGTTGTCCGCAAGGTAGGAGTTGATGAGGTGCTTGTCACTGCCGGGACGGAGAAGGGCAGGGTGGTGGTCTCAGATTTCTCCCGGGTGGGTGTTTCTTGAGACGGCTTCCCTGAAAGACTTGATGTCCGAGCTTCTTCCGTGGAGGAAACTTCTGTAGGGAGTGTTTCTGCATGAGATGTGGACCTTGGAGTCCTGTGAGCTGTGGAAGTGGGCACAGAATGTGTGAGTGGCACGCTTGTCTCAGGAGATTCGGCAGATGTGGGAAATGAGCTGGTGACCTGGGGAGTGCTGAGATGTTGAGCGGTCACTCCACGGGTCGAAGGAGGAGAGGACGAGGTTCCTGCGGAGACTGAGCTCTCAGGTCGCAAGGAAGTGAAAGATGAACTGGGTGATGTCCCGCTTGACTCTGAGGAGTGAAATTCTGTTGTTCCCGTGGGGGAAGAAGTAGCCGTGGTAGGGCTGGATTCAGGCAATGTGGAGCCGGAAGAAGGCGTGTTCGTCGCAGTGGTCTCTGTGGTTTCTGAAGGAGGTGTCATGGAGCTTGTTGACCGCACAGGAGTTGCCGATGGGCTTGTCACCACAGAAGTGGACGATAGAACCCCTGGGCGCTCCGTGGTCTCCCACGTGGAAGACCGCTGAGAAGACGCAGCGGAAAGGGTCGTTTGCGTAGCTTCCTTGGTGGACGTAACTTCTGGGGAGACTGTCTGGGGGTGAGATGTGTATCTTTCAGTAGTGTAAGGTGTGGGAGCAGGCTGTGAACTAGTAGTGGCCACAGTGGCTTGAGGAGATTTTTCAGGGGAGGCGACGGGGGTTGTGAAGTTGGTCGTGCTGAGATGTTGAACGGTCGCTCCACTGGAAGAGAGAGAGGAGCTTGAGGTTCCTGTGGCCAGGGAGCTGACGTGTTTCTCAGATGGGGAAGATAACGTGGTGGGCGTCGCAGTAGACCCGGAGGACGTCAATCCTGACCTTTCTGTGCGGGAAGAAGCAGTTTCAGTCACTGGCCTCGTTTCTGGTATCGTGGTCCCCGAAGAAGGCCTGTTTGTTGCAGTGCTCTGACCGCTTGTTGAAGGAAAGCTGGTGGAGGTTGTCCGCAAGGTAGGAGTTGATGAGGTGCTTGTCACTGCCGGGATGGAGAAGGGCAGGGTGGTGGTCTCAGATTTCTCCCGGGTGGGTGTTTCTTGAGACGGCTTCCCTGAAAGACTTGATGTCCGAGCTTCTTCCGTGGAGGAAACTTCTGTAGGGAGTGTTTCTGGATGAGATGTGGACCTTGGAGTCCTGTGAGCTGTGGAAGTGGGCACAGAATGTGTGAGTGGCACGCTTGTCTCAGGAGATTCGGCAGATGTGGGAAATGAGCTGGTGACCTGGGGAGTGCTGAGATGTTGAGCGGTCACTCCACGGGTCGAAGGAGGAGAGGACGAGGTTCCTGCGGAGACTGAGCTCTCAGGTCGCAAGGAAGTGAAAGATGAACTGGGTGATGTCCCGCTTGACTCTGAGGAGTGAAATTCTGTTGTTCCCGTGGGGGAAGAAGTAGCCGTGGTAGGGCTGGATTCAGGCAATGTGGAGCCGGAAGAAGGCGTGTTCGTCGCAGTGGTCTCCGTGGTTTCTGAAGGAGATGTCATGGAGCTTGTTGACCGCACAGGAGTTGCCGATGGGCTTGTCACCACAGCAGTGGACGATAGAACCCCTGGGCGCTCCGTGGTCTCCCACGTGGAAGACCGCTGAGAAGACGCAGCGGAAAGGGTCGTTTGCGTAGCTTCCTTGGTGGACGTAACTTCTGGGGAGACTGTCTGGGGGTGAGATGTGTATCTTTCAGTAGTGTAAGGTGTGGGAGCGGGCTGTGAACTAGTAGTGGCCACAGTGGCTTGAGGAGATTTTTCAGGGGAGGCGACGGGGGTTGTGAAGTTGGTCGTGCTGAGATGTTGAACGGTCGCTCCACTGGAAGAGAGAGAGGAGCTTGAGGTTCCTGTGGCCAGGGAGCTGACGTGTTTCTCAGATGGGGAAGATAACCTGGTGGGCGTCGCAGTAGACCCGGAGGACGTCAATCCTGACCTTTCTGTGCGGGAAGAAGCAGTTTCAGTCACTGGCCTCGTTTCTGGTATCGTGGTCCCCGAAGAAGGCCTGTTTGTCGCAGTGCTCTGACCGCTTGTTGAAGGAAAGCTGGTGGAGGTTGTCCGCAAGGTAGGAGTTGATGAGGTGCTTGTCACTGCCGGGACGGAAAAGGGCAGGGTGGTGGTCTCAGATTTCTCCCGGGTGGGTGTTTCTTGAGCCGGCTTCCCTGAAAGACTTGATGTCCGAGCTTCTTCCGTGGAGGAAACTTCTGTAGGGAGTGTTTCTGGATGAGATGTGGACCTTGGAGTCCTGTGAGCTGTGGAAGTGGGCACAGAATGTGTGAGTGGCACGCTTGTCTCAGGAGATTCGGCAGATGTGGGAAATGAGCTGGTGACCTGGGGAGTGCTGAGATGTTGAGCGGTCACTCCACGGGTCGAAGGAGGAGAGGACGAGGTTCCTGCGGAGACTGAGCTCTCAGGTCGCAAGGAAGTGAAAGATGAACTGGGTGATGTCCCGCTTGACTCTGAGGAGTGAAATTCTGTTGTTCCCGTGGGGGAAGAAGTAGCCGTGGTAGGGCTGGATTCAGGCAATGTGGAGCCGGAAGAAGGCGTGTTCGTCGCAGTGGTCTCCGTGGTTTCTGAAGGAGGTGTCATGGAGCTTGTTGACCGCACAGGAGTTGCCGATGGGCTTGTCACCACAGCAGTGGACGATAGAACCCCTGGGGGCTCCGTGGTCTCCCACGTGGAAGACCGCTGAGAAGACGCAGCGGAAAGGGTCGTTTGCGTAGCTTCCTTGGTGGACGTAACTTCTGGGGAGACTGTCTGGGGGTGAGATGTGTATCTTTCAGTAGTGTAAGGTGTGGGAGCGGGCTGTGAACTAGTAGTGGCCACAGAGGCTTGAGGAGATTTTTCAGGGGAGGCGACGGGGGTTGTGAAGTTGGTCGTGCTGAGATGTTGAACGGTCGCTCCACTGGAAGAGAGAGAGGAGCTTGAGGTTCCTGTGGCCAGGGAGCTGACGTGTTTCTCAGATGGGGAAGATAACGTGGTGGGCGTCGCAGTAGACCCGGAGGACGTCAATCCTGACCTTTCTGTGCGGGAAGAAGCAGTTTCAGTCACTGGCCTCGTTTCTGGTATTGTGGTCCCCGAAGAAGGCCTGTTTGTCGCAGTGCTCTGACCGCTTGTTGAAGGAAAGCTGGTGGAGGTTGTCCGCAAGGTAGGAGTTGATGAGGTGCTTGTCACTGCCGGGACGGAGAAGGGCAGGGTGGTGGTCTCAGATTTCTCCCGGGTGGGTGTTTCTTGAGACGGCTTCCCTGAAAGACTTGATGTCCGAGCTTCTTCCGTGGAGGAAACTTCTGTAGGGAGTGTTTCTGCATGAGATGTGGACCTTGGAGTCCTGTGAGCTGTGGAAGTGGGCACAGAATGTGTGAGTGGCACGCTTGTCTCAGGAGATTCGGCAGATGTGGGAAATGAGCTGGTGACCTGGGGAGTGCTGAGATGTTGAGCGGTCACTCCACGGGTCGAAGGAGGAGAGGACGAGGTTCCTGCGGAGACTGAGCTCTCAGGTCGCGAGGAAGTGAAAGATGAACTGGGTGATGTCCCGCTTGACTCTGAGGAGTGAAATTCTGTTGTTCCCGTGGGGGAAGAAGTAGCCGTGGTAGGGCTGGATTCAGGCAATGTGGAGCCGGAAGAAGGCGTGTTCGTCGCAGTGGTCTCCGTGGTTTCTGAAGGAGGTGTCATGGAGCTTGTTGACCGCACAGGAGTTGCCGATGGGCTTGTCACCACAGCAGTGGACGATAGAACCCCTGGGCGCTCCGTGGTCTCCCACGTGGAAGACCGCTGAGAAGACGCAGCGGAAAGGGTCGTTTGCGTAGCTTCCTTGGTGGACGTAACTTCTGGGGAGACTGTCTGGGGGTGAGATGTGTATCTTTCAGTAGTGTAAGGTGTGGGAGCGGGCTGTGAACTAGTAGTGGCCACAGTGGCTTGAGGAGATTTTTCAGGGGAGGCGACGGGGGTTGTGAAGTTGGTCGTGCTGAGATGTTGAACGGTCGCTCCACTGGAAGAGAGAGAGGAGCCTGAGGTTCCTGTGGCCAGGGAGCTGACGTGTTTCTCAGATGGGGAAGATAACGTGGTGGGCGTCGCAGTAGACCCGGAGGACGTCAATCCTGACCTTTCTGTGCGGGAAGAAGCAGTTTCAGTCACTGGCCTCGTTTCCGGTATCGTGGTCCCCGAAGAAGGCCTGTTTGTCGCAGTGCTCTGACCGCTTGTTGAAGGAAAGCTGGTGGAGGTTGTCCGCAAGGTAGGAGTTGATGAGGTGCTTGTCACTGCCGGGACGGAGAAGGGCAGGGTGGTGGTCTCAGATTTCTCCCGGGTGGGTGTTTCTTGAGACGGCTTCCCTGAAAGACTTGATGTCCGAGCTTCTTCCGTGGAGGAAACTTCTGTAGGGAGTGTTTCTGCATGAGATGTGGACCTTGGAGTCCTGTGAGCTGTGGAAGTGGGCACAGAATGTGTGAGTGGCACGCTTGTCTCAGGAGATTCGGCAGATGTGGGAAATGAGCTGGTGACCTGGGGAGTGCTGAGATGTTGAGCGGTCACTCCACGGGTCGAAGGAGGAGAGGACGAGGTTCCTGCGGAGACTGAGCTCTCAGGTCGCAAGGAAGTGAAAGATGAACTGGGTGATGTCCCGCTTGACTCTGAGGAGTGAAATTCTGTTGTTCCCGTGGGGGAAGAAGTAGCCGTGGTAGGGCTGGATTCAGGCAATGTGGAGCCGGAAGAAGGCGTGTTCGTCGCAGTGGTCTCTGTGGTTTCTGAAGGAGGTGTCATGGAGCTTGTTGACCGCACAGGAGTTGCCGATGGGCTTGTCACCACAGAAGTGGACGATAGAACCCCTGGGCGCTCCGTGGTCTCCCACGTGGAAGACCGCTGAGAAGACGCAGCGGAAAGGGTCGTTTGCGTAGCTTCCTTGGTGGACGTAACTTCTGGGGAGACTGTCTGGGGGTGAGATGTGTATCTTTCAGTAGTGTAAGGTGTGGGAGCAGGCTGTGAACTAGTAGTGGCCACAGTGGCTTGAGGAGATTTTTCAGGGGAGGCGACGGGGGTTGTGAAGTTGGTCGTGCTGAGATGTTGAACGGTCGCTCCACTGGAAGAGAGAGAGGAGCTTGAGGTTCCTGTGGCCAGGGAGCTGACGTGTTTCTCAGATGGGGAAGATAACGTGGTGGGCGTCGCAGTAGACCCGGAGGACGTCAATCCTGACCTTTCTGTGCGGGAAGAAGCAGTTTCAGTCACTGGCCTCGTTTCCGGTATCGTGGTCCCCGAAGAAGGCCTGTTTGTCGCAGTGCTCTGACCGCTTGTTGAAGGAAAGCTGGTGGAGGTTGTCCGCAAGGTAGGAGTTGATGAGGTGCTTGTCACTGCCGGGACGGAGAAGGGCAGGGTGGTGGTCTCAGATTTCTCCCGGGTGGGTGTTTCTTGAGACGGCTTCCCTGAAAGACTTGATGTCCGAGCTTCTTCCGTGGAGGAAACTTCTGTAGGGAGTGTTTCTGCATGAGATGTGGACCTTGGAGTCCTGTGAGCTGTGGAAGTGGGCACAGAATGTGTGAGTGGCACGCTTGTCTCAGGAGATTCGGCAGATGTGGGAAATGAGCTGGTGACCTGGGGAGTGCTGAGATGTTGAGCGGTCACTCCACGGGTCGAAGGAGGAGAGGACGAGGTTCCTGCGGAGACTGAGCTCTCAGGTCGCAAGGAAGTGAAAGATGAACTGGGTGATGTCCCGCTTGACTCTGAGGAGTGAAATTCTGTTGTTCCCGTGGGGGAAGAAGTAGCCGTGGTAGGGCTGGATTCAGGCAATGTGGAGCCGGAAGAAGGCGTGTTCGTCGCAGTGGTCTCTGTGGTTTCTGAAGGAGGTGTCATGGAGCTTGTTGACCGCACAGGAGTTGCCGATGGGCTTGTCACCACAGAAGTGGACGATAGAACCCCTGGGCGCTCCGTGGTCTCCCACGTGGAAGACCGCTGAGAAGACGCAGCGGAAAGGGTCGTTTGCGTAGCTTCCTTGGTGGACGTAACTTCTGGGGAGACTGTCTGGGGGTGAGATGTGTATCTTTCAGTAGTGTAAGGTGTGGGAGCAGGCTGTGAACTAGTAGTGGCCACAGTGGCTTGAGGAGATTTTTCAGGGGAGGCGACGGGGGTTGTGAAGTTGGTCGTGCTGAGATGTTGAACGGTCGCTCCACTGGAAGAGAGAGAGGAGCTTGAGGTTCCTGTGGCCAGGGAGCTGACGTGTTTCTCAGATGGGGAAGATAACGTGGTGGGCGTCGCAGTAGACCCGGAGGACGTCAATCCTGACCTTTCTGTGCGGGAAGAAGCAGTTTCAGTCACTGGCCTCGTTTCTGGTATCGTGGTCCCCGAAGAAGGCCTGTTTGTTGCAGTGCTCTGACCGCTTGTTGAAGGAAAGCTGGTGGAGGTTGTCCGCAAGGTAGGAGTTGATGAGGTGCTTGTCACTGCCGGGATGGAGAAGGGCAGGGTGGTGGTCTCAGATTTCTCCCGGGTGGGTGTTTCTTGAGACGGCTTCCCTGAAAGACTTGATGTCCGAGCTTCTTCCGTGGAGGAAACTTCTGTAGGGAGTGTTTCTGGATGAGATGTGGACCTTGGAGTCCTGTGAGCTGTGGAAGTGGGCACAGAATGTGTGAGTGGCACGCTTGTCTCAGGAGATTCGGCAGATGTGGGAAATGAGCTGGTGACCTGGGGAGTGCTGAGATGTTGAGCGGTCACTCCACGGGTCGAAGGAGGAGAGGACGAGGTTCCTGCGGAGACTGAGCTCTCAGGTCGCAAGGAAGTGAAAGATGAACTGGGTGATGTCCCGCTTGACTCTGAGGAGTGAAATTCTGTTGTTCCCGTGGGGGAAGAAGTAGCCGTGGTAGGGCTGGATTCAGGCAATGTGGAGCCGGAAGAAGGCGTGTTCGTCGCAGTGGTCTCCGTGGTTTCTGAAAAAGATGTCATGGAGCTTGTTGACCGCACAGGAGTTGCCGATGGGCTTGTCACCACAGCAGTGGACGATAGAACCCCTGGGCGCTCCGTGGTCTCCCACGTGGAAGACCGCTGAGAAGACGCAGCGGAAAGGGTCGTTTGCGTAGCTTCCTTGGTGGACGTAACTTCTGGGGAGACTGTCTGGGGGTGAGATGTGTATCTTTCAGTAGTGTAAGGTGTGGGAGCGGGCTGTGAACTAGTAGTGGCCACAGTGGCTTGAGGAGATTTTTCAGGGGAGGCGACGGGGGTTGTGAAGTTGATCGTGCTGAGATGTTGAACGGTCGCTCCACTGGAAGAGAGAGAGGAGCTTGAGGTTCCTGTGGCCAGGGAGCTGACGTGTTTCTCAGATGGGGAAGATAACGTGGTGGGCGTCGCAGTAGACCCGGAGGACGTCAATCCTGACCTTTCTGTGCGGGAAGAAGCAGTTTCAGTCACTGGCCTCGTTTCTGGTATCGTGGTCCCCGAAGAAGGCCTGTTTGTCGCAGTGCTCTGACCGCTTGTTGAAGGAAAGCTGGTGGAGGTTGTCCGCAAGGTAGGAGTTGATGAGGTGCTTGTCACTGCCGGGACGGAAAAGGGCAGGGTGGTGGTCTCAGATTTCTCCCGGGTGGGTGTTTCTTGAGACCGCTTCCCTGAAAGACTTGATGTCCGAGCTTCTTCCGTGGAGGAAACTTCTGTAGGGAGTGTTTCTGGATGAGATGTGGACCTTGGAGTCCTGTGAGCTGTGGAAGTGGGCACAGAATGTGTGAGTGGCACGCTTGTCTCAGGAGATTCGGCAGATGTGGGAAATGAGCTGGTGACCTGGGGAGTGCTGAGATGTTGAGCGGTCACTCCACGGGTCGAAGGAGGAGAGGACGAGGTTCCTGCGGAGACTGAGCTCTCAGGTCGCAAGGAAGTGAAAGATGAACTGGGTGATGTCCCGCTTGACTCTGAGGAGTGAAATTCTGTTGTTCCCGTGGGGGAAGAAGTAGCCGTGGTAGGGCTGGATTCAGGCAATGTGGAGCCGGAAGAAGGCGTGTTCGTCGCAGTGGTCTCCGTGGTTTCTGAAGGAGGTGTCATGGAGCTTGTTGACCGCACAGGAGTTGCCGATGGGCTTGTCACCACAGCAGTGGACGATAGAACCCCTGGGGGCTCCGTGGTCTCCCACGTGGAAGACCGCTGAGAAGACGCAGCGGAAAGGGTCGTTTGCGTAGCTTCCTTGGTGGACGTAACTTCTGGGGAGACTGTCTGGGGGTGAGATGTGTATCTTTCAGTAGTGTAAGGTGTGGGAGCGGGCTGTGAACTAGTAGTGGCCACAGTGGCTTGAGGAGATTTTTCAGGGGAGGCGACGGGGGTTGTGAAGTTGGTCGTGCTGAGATGTTGAACGGTCGCTCCACTGGAAGAGAGAGAGGAGCTTGAGGTTCCTGTGGCCAGGGAGCTGACGTGTTTCTCAGATGGGGAAGATAACGTGGTGGGCGTCGCAGTAGACCCGGAGGACGTCAATCCTGACCTTTCTGTGCGGGAAGAAGCAGTTTCAGTCACTGGCCTCGTTTCTGGTATCGTGGTCCCCGAAGAAGGCCTGTTTGTCGCAGTGCTCTGACCGCTTGTTGAAGGAAAGCTGGTGGAGGTTGTCCGCAAGGTAGGAGTTGATGAGGTGCTTGTCACTGCCGGGACGGAGAAGGGCAGGGTGGTGGTCTCAGATTTCTCCCGGGTGGGTGTTTCTTGAGACAACTTCCCTGAAAGACTTGATGTCCGAGCTTCTTCCGTGGAGGAAACTTCTGTAGGGAGTGTTTCTGGATGAGATGTGGACCTTGGAGTCCTGTGAGCTGTGGAAGTGGGCACAGAATGTGTGAGTGGCACGCTTGTCTCAGGAGATTCGGCAGATGTGGGAAATGAGCTGGTGACCTGGGGAGTGCTGAGATGTTGAGCGGTCACTCCACGGGTCGAAGGAGGAGAGGACGAGGTTCCTGCGGAGACTGAGCTCTCAGGTCGCAAAGAAGTGAAAGATGAACTGGGTGATGTCCCGCTTGACTCTGAGGAGTGAAATTCTGTTGTTCCCGTGGGGGAAGAAGTAGCCGTGGTAGGGCTGGATTCAGGCAATGTGGAGCCGGAAGAAGGCGTGTTCGTCGCAGTGGTCTCCGTGGTTTCTGAAGGAGGTGTCATGGAGCTTGTTGACCTCACAGGAGTTGCCGATGGGCTTGTCACCACAGCAGTGGACGATAGAACCCCTGGGCGCTCCGTGGTCTCCCACGTGGAAGACCGCTGAGAAGACGCAGCGGAAAGGGTCGTTTGCGTAGCTTCCTTGGTGGACGTAACTTCTGGGGAGACTGTCTGGGGGTGAGATGTGTATCTTTCAGTAGTGTAAGGTGTGGGAGCGGGCTGTGAACTAGTAGTGGCCACAGTGGCTTGAGGAGATTTTTCAGGGGAGGCGACGGGGGTCGTGAAGTTGGTCGTGCTGAGATGTTGAACGGTCGCTCCACTGGAAGAGAGAGAGGAGCTTGAGGTTCCTGTGGCCAGGGAGCTGACGTGTTTCTCAGATGGGGAAGATAACGTGGTGGGCGTCGCAGTAGACCCGGAGGACGTCAATCCTGACCTTTCTGTGCGGGAAGAAGCAGTTTCAGTCACTGGCCTCGTTTCTGGTATCGTGGTCCCCGAAGAAGGCCTGTTTGTCGCAGTGCTCTGACCGCTTGTTGAAGGAAAGCTGGTGGAGGTTGTCCGCAAGGTAGGAGTTGATGAGGTGCTTGTCACTGCCGGGACGGAAAAGGGCAGGGTGGTGGTCTCAGATTTCTCCCGGGTGGGTGTTTCTTGAGACGGCTTCCCTGAAAGACTTGATGTCCGAGCTTCTTCCGTGGAGGAAACTTCTGTAGGGAGTGTTTCTGCATGAGATGTGGACCTTGGAGTCCTGTGAGCTGTGGAAGTGGGCACAGAATGTGTGAGTGGCACGCTTGTCTCAGGAGATTCGGCAGATGTGGGAAATGAGCTGGTGACCTGGGGAGTGCTGAGATGTTGAGCGGTCACTCCACGGGTCGAAGGAGGAGAGGACGAGGTTCCTGCGGAGACTGAGCTCTCAGGTCGCAAGGAAGTGAAAGATGAACTGGGTGATGTCCCGCTTGACTCTGAGGAGTGAAATTCTGTTGTTCCCGTGGGGGAAGAAGTAGCCGTGGTAGGGCTGGATTCAGGCAATGTGGAGCCGGAAGAAGGCGTGTTCGTCGCAGTGGTCTCCGTGGTTTCTGAAGGAGGTGTCATGGAGCTTGTTGACCGCACAGGAGTTGCCGATGGGCTTGTCACCACAGCAGTGGACGATAGAACTCCTGGGGGCTCCGTGGTCTCCCACGTGGAAGACCGCTGAGAAGACGCAGCGGAAAGGGTCGTTTGCGTAGCTTCCTTGGTGGACGTAACTTCTGGGGAGACTGTCTGGGGGTGAGATGTGTATCTTTCAGTAGTGTAAGGTGTGGGAGCGGGCTGTGAACTAGTAGTGGCCACAGTGGCTTGAGGAGATATTTCAGGGGAGGCGACGGGGGTTGTGAAGTTGGTCGTGCTGAGATGTTGAACGGTCGCTCCACTGGAAGAGAGAGAGGAGCTTGAGGTTCCTGTGGCCAGGGAGCTGACGTGTTTCTCAGATGGGGAAGATAACGTGGTGGGCGTCGCAGTAGACCCGGAGGACGTCAATCCTGACCTTTCTGTGCGGGAAGAAGCAGTTTCAGTCACTGGCCTCGTTTCCGGTATCGTGGTCCCCGAAGAAGGCCTGTTTGTCGCAGTGCTCTGACCGCTTGTTGAAGGAAAGCTGGTGGAGGTTGTCCGCAAGGTAGGAGTTGATGAGGTGCTTGTCACTGCCGGGACGGAGAAGGGCAGGGTGGTGGTCTCAGATTTCTCCCGGGTGGGTGTTTCTTGAGACGGCTTCCCTGAAAGACTTGATGTCCGAGCTTCTTCCGTGGAGGAAACTTCTGTAGGGAGTGTTTCTGCATGAGATGTGGACCTTGGAGTCCTGTGAGCTGTGGAAGTGGGCACAGAATGTGTGAGTGGCACGCTTGTCTCAGGAGATTCGGCAGATGTGGGAAATGAGCTGGTGACCTGGGGAGTGCTGAGATGTTGAGCGGTCACTCCACGGGTCGAAGGAGGAGAGGACGAGGTTCCTGCGGAGACTGAGCTCTCAGGTCGCAAGGAAGTGAAAGATGAACTGGGTAATGTCCCGCTTGACTCTGAGGAGTGAAATTCTGTTGTTCCCGTGGGGGAAGAAGTAGCGGTGGTAGGGCTGGATTCAGGCAATGTGGAGCCGGAAGAAGGCGTGTTCGTCGCAGTGGTCTCCGTGGTTTCTGAAGGAGGTGTCATGGAGCTTGTTGACCGCACAGGAGTTGCCGATGGGCTTGTCACCACAGCAGTGGACGATAGAACTCCTGGTGGCTCCGTGGTCTCCCACGTGGAAGACCGCTGAGAAGACGCAGCGGAAAGGGTCGTTTGCGTAGCTTCCTTGGTGGACGTAACTTCTGGGGAGACTGTCTGGGGGTGAGATGTGTATCTTTCAGTAGTGTAAGGTGTGGGAGCGGGCTGTGAACTAGTAGTGGCCACAGTGGCTTGAGGAGATTTTTCAGGGGAGGCGACGGGGGTTGTGAAGTTGGTCGTGCTGAGATGTTGAACGGTCGCTCCACTGGAAGAGAGAGAGGAGCTTGAGGTTCCTGTGGCCAGGGAGCTGACGTGTTTCTCAGATGGGGAAGATAACGTGGTGGGCGTCGCAGTAGACCCGGAGGACGTCAATCCTGACCTTTCTGTGCGGGAAGAAGCAGTTTCAGTCACTGGCCTCGTTTCCGGTATCGTGGTCCCCGAAGAAGGCCTGTTTGTCGCAGTGCTCTGACCGCTTGTTGAAGGAAAGCTGGTGGAGGTTGTCCGCAAGGTAGGAGTTGATGAGGTGCTTGTCACTGCCGGGACGGAGAAGGGCAGGGTGGTGGTCTCAGATTTCTCCCGGGTGGGTGTTTCTTGAGACGGCTTCCCTGAAAGACTTGATGTCCGAGCTTCTTCCGTGGAGGAAACTTCTGTAGGGAGTGTTTCTGCATGAGATGTGGACCTTGGAGTCCTGTGAGCTGTGGAAGTGGGCACAGAATGTGTGAGTGGCACGCTTGTCTCAGGAGATTCGGCAGATGTGGGAAATGAGCTGGTGACCTGGGGAGTGCTGAGATGTTGAGCGGTCACTCCACGGGTCGAAGGAGGAGAGGACGAGGTTCCTGCGGAGACTGAGCTCTCAGGTCGCAAGGAAGTGAAAGATGAACTGGGTGATGTCCCGCTTGACTCTGAGGAGTGAAATTCTGTTGTTCCCGTGGGGGAAGAAGTAGCCGTGGTAGGGCTGGATTCAGGCAATGTGGAGCCGGAAGAAGGCGTGTTCGTCGCAGTGGTCTCCGTGGTTTCTGA
Source organism: Aspidoscelis tigris stejnegeri (assembly GCA_023333525.1). Taxonomy (NCBI): domain Eukaryota; kingdom Metazoa; phylum Chordata; class Lepidosauria; order Squamata; family Teiidae; genus Aspidoscelis; species Aspidoscelis tigris. Next base: position 249,315 of record JALMGA010000009.1, read on the forward strand.
AGGAGGTGTCATGGAGCTTGTTGACCGCACAGGAGTTGCCGATGGGCTTGTCACCACAGCAGTGGACGATAGAACCCCTGGGGGCTCCGTGGTCTCCCACGTGGAAGACCGCTGAGAAGACGCAGCGGAAAGGGTCGTTTGCGTAGCTTCCTTGGTGGACGTAACTTCTGGGGAGACTGTCTGGGGGTGAGATGTGTATCTTTCAGTAGTGTAAGGTGTGGGAGCGGGCTGTGAACTAGTAGTGGCCACAGTGGCTTGAGGAGATTTTTCAGGGGAGGCGACGGGGGTTGTGAAGTTGGTCGTGCTGAGATGTTGAACGGTCGCTCCACTGGAAGAGAGAGAGGAGCTTGAGGTTCCTGTGGCCAGGGAGCTGACGTGTTTCTCAGATGGGGAAGATAACGTGGTGGGCGTCGCAGTAGACCCGGAGGACGTCAATCCTGACCTTTCTGTGCGGGAAGAAGCAGTTTCAGTCACTGGCCTCGTTTCCGGTATCGTGGTCCCCGAAGAAGGCCTGTTTGTCGCAGTGCTCTGACCGCTTGTTGAAGGAAAGCTGGTGGAGGTTGTCCGCAAGGTAGGAGTTGATGAGGTGCTTGTCACTGCCGGGACGGAGAAGGGCAGGGTGGTGGTCTCAGATTTTTCCCGGGTGGGTGTTTCTTGAGACGGCTTCCCTGAAAGACTTGATGTCCGAGCTTCTTCCGTGGAGGAAACTTCTGTAGGGAGTGTTTCTGCATGAGATGTGGACCTTGGAGTCCTGTGAGCTGTGGAAGTGGGCACAGAATGTGTGAGTGGCACGCTTGTCTCAGGAGATTCGGCAGATGTGGGAAATGAGCTGGTGACCTGGGGAGTGCTGAGATGTTGAGCGGTCACTCCACGGGTCGAAGGAGGAGAGGACGAGGTTCCTGCGGAGACTGAGCTCTCAGGTCGCAAGGAAGTGAAAGATGAACTGGGTGATGTCCCGCTTGACTCTGAGGAGTGAAATTCTGTTGTTCCCGTGGGGGAAGAAGTAGCCGTGGTAGGTCTGGATTCAGGCAATGTGGAGCCGGAAGAAGGCGTGTTCGTCGCAGTGGTCTCCGTGGTTTCTGAAGGAGATGTCATGGAGCTTGTTGACCGCACAGGAGTTGCCGATGGGCTTGTCACCACAGCAGTGGACGATAGAACCCCTGGGGGCTCCGTGGTCTCCCACGTGGAAGACCGCTGAGAAGACGCAGCGGAAAGGGTCCTTTGCGTAGCTTCCTTGGTGGACGTAACTTCTGTGGAGACTGTCTGGGGGTGAGATGTGTATCTTTCAGTAGTGTAAGGTGTGGGAGCGGGCTGTGAACTAGTAGTGGCCACAGTGGCTTGAGGAGATTTTTCAGGGGAGGCGACGGGGGTTGTGAAGTTGGTCGTGCTGAGATGTTGAACGGTCGCTCCACTGGAAGAGAGAGAGGAGCTTGAGGTTCCTGTGGCCAGGGAGCTGACGTGTTTCTCAGATGGGGAAGATAACGTGGTGGGCGTCGCAGTAGACCCGGAGGACGTCAATCCTGACCTTTCTGTGCGGGAAGAAGCAGTTTCAGTCACTGGCCTCGTTTCTGGTATCGTGGTCCCCGAAGAAGGCCTGTTTGTCGCAGTGCTCTGACCGCTTGTTGAAGGAAAGCTGGTGGAGGTTGTCCGCAAGGTAGGAGTTGATGAGGTGCTTGTCACTGCCGGGACGGAGAAGGGCAGGGTGGTGGTCTCAGATTTTTCCCGGGTGGGTGTTTCTTGAGACGGCTTCCCTGAAAGACTTGATGTCCGAGCTTCTTCCGTGGAGGAAACTTCTGTAGGGAGTGTTTCTGCATGAGATGTGGACCTTGGAGTCCTGTGAGCTGTGGAAGTGGGCACAGAATGTGTGAGTGGCACGCTTGTCTCAGGAGATTCGGCAGATGTGGGAAATGAGCTGGTGACCTGGGGAGTGCTGAGATGTTGAGCGGTCACTCCACGGGTCGAAGGAGGAGAGGACGAGGTTCCTGCGGAGACTGAGCTCTCAGGTCGCAAGGAAGTGAAAGATGAACTGGGTGATGTCCCGCTTGACTCTGAGGAGTGAAATTCTGTTGTTCCCGTGGGGGAAGAAGTAGCCGTGGTAGGGCTGGATTCAGGCAATGTGGAGCCGGAAGAAGGCGTGTTCGTCGCAGTGGTCTCTGTGGTTTCTGAAGGAGGTGTCATGGAGCTTGTTGACCGCACAGGAGTTGCCGATGGGCTTGTCACCACAGAAGTGGACGATAGAACCCCTGGGCGCTCCGTGGTCTCCCACGTGGAAGACCGCTGAGAAGACGCAGCGGAAAGGGTCGTTTGCGTAGCTTCCTTGGTGGACGTAACTTCTGCGGAGACTGTCTGGGGGTGAGATGTGTATCTTTCAGTAGTGTAAGGTGTGGGAGCAGGCTGTGAACTAGTAGTGGCCACAGTGGCTTGAGGAGATTTTTCAGGGGAGGCGACGGGGGTTGTGAAGTTGGTCGTGCTGAGATGTTGAACGGTCGCTCCACTGGAAGAGAGAGAGGAGCTTGAGGTTCCTGTGGCCAGGGAGCTGACGTGTTTCTCAGATGGGGAAGATAACGTGGTGGGCGTCGCAGTAGACCCGGAGGACGTCAATCCTGACCTTTCTGTGCGGGAAGAAGCAGTTTCAGTCACTGGCCTCGTTTCTGGTATCGTGGTCCCCGAAGAAGGCCTGTTTGTCGCAGTGCTCTGACCGCTTGTTGAAGGAAAGCTGGTGGAGGTTGTCCGCAAGGTAGGAGTTGATGAGGTGCTTGTCACTGCCGGGACGGAGAAGGGCAGGGTGGTGGTCTCAGATTTCTCCCGGGTGGGTGTTTCTTGAGACGGCTTCCCTGAAAGACTTGATGTCCGAGCTTCTTCCGTGGAGGAAACTTCTGTAGGGAGTGTTTCTGGATGAGATGTGGACCTTGGAGTCCTGTGAGCTGTGGAAGTGGGCACAGAATGTGTGAGTGGCACGCTTGTCTCAGGAGATTCGGCAGATGTGGGAAATGAGCTGGTGACCTGGGGAGTGCTGAGATGTTGAGCGGTCACTCCACGGGTCGAAGGAGGAGAGGACGAGGTTCCTGCGGAGACTGAGCTCTCAGGTCGCAAGGAAGTGAAAGATGAACTGGGTGATGTCCCGCTTGACTCTGAGGAGTGAAATTCTGTTGTTCCCGTGGGGGAAGAAGTAGCCGTGGTAGGGCTGGATTCAGGCAATGTGGAGCCGGAAGAAGGCGTGTTCGTCGCAGTGGTCTCCGTGGTTTCTGAAGGAGATGTCATGGAGCTTGTTGACCGCACAGGAGTTGCCGATGGGCTTGTCACCACAGCAGTGGACGATAGAACCCCTGGGCGCTCCGTGGTCTCCCACGTGGAAGACCGCTGAGAAGACGCAGCGGAAAGGGTCGTTTGCGTAGCTTCCTTGGTGGACGTAACTTCTGGGGAGACTGTCTGGGGGTGAGATGTGTATCTTTCAGTAGTGTAAGGTGTGGGAGCGGGCTGTGAACTAGTAGTGGCCACAGTGGCTTGAGGAGATTTTTCAGGGGAGGCGACGGGGGTTGTGAAGTTGGTCGTGCTGAGATGTTGAACGGTCGCTCCACTGGAAGAGAGAGAGGAGCTTGAGGTTCCTGTGGCCAGGGAGCTGACGTGTTTCTCAGATGGGGAAGATAACGTGGTGGGCGTCGCAGTAGACCCGGAGGACGGCAATCCTGACCTTTCTGTGCGGGAAGAAGCAGTTTCAGTCACTGGCCTCGTTTCTGGTATCGTGGTCCCCGAAGAAGGCCTGTTTGTCGCAGTGCTCTGACCGCTTGTTGAAGGAAAGCTGGTGGAGGTTGTCCGCAAGGTAGGAGTTGATGAGGTGCTTGTCACTGCCGGGATGGAGAAGGGCAGGGTGGTGGTCTCAGATTTCTCCCGGGTGGGTGTTTCTTGGGACGGCTTCCCTGAAAGACTTGATGTCCGAGCTTCTTCCGTGGAGGAAACTTCTGTAGGGAGTGTTTCTGGATGAGATGTGGACCTTGGAGTCCTGTGAGCTGTGGAAGTGGGCACAGAATGTGTGAGTGGCACGCTTGTCTCAGGAGATTCGGCAGATGTGGGAAATGAGCTGGTGACCTGGGGTGTGCTGAGATGTTGAGCGGTCACTCCACGGGTCGAAGGAGGAGAGGACGAGGTTCCTGCGGAGACTGAGCTCTCAGGTCGCAAGGAAGTGAAAGATGAACTGGGTGATGTCCCGCTTGACTCTGAGGAGTGAAATTCTGTTGTTCCCGTGGGGGAAGAAGTAGCCGTGGTAGGGCTGGATTCAGGCAATGTGGAGCCGGAAGAAGGCGTGTTCGTCGCAGTGGTCTCCGTGGTTTCTGAAGGAGGTGTCATGGAGCTTGTTGACCGCACAGGAGTTGCCGATGGGCTTGTCACCACAGCAGTGGACGATAGAACCCCTGGGGGCTCCGTGGTCTCCCACGTGGAAGACCGCTGAGAAGACGCAGCGGAAAGGGTCGTTTGCGTAGCTTCCTTGGTGGACGTAACTTCTGGGGAGACTGTCTGGGGGTGAGATGTGTATCTTTCAGTAGTGTAAGGTGTGGGAGCGGGCTGTGAACTAGTAGTGGCCACAGTGGCTTGAGGAGATTTTTCAGGGGAGGCGACGGGGGTTGTGAAGTTGGTCGTGCTGAGATGTTGAACGGTCGCTCCACTGGAAGAGAGAGAGGAGCTTGAGGTTCCTGTGGCCAGGGAGCTGACGTGTTTCTCAGATGGGGAAGATAACGTGGTGGGCGTCGCAGTAGACCCGGAGGACGTCAATCCTGACCTTTCTGTGCGGGAAGAAGCAGTTTCAGTCACTGGCCTCGTTTCCGGTATCGTGGTCCCCGAAGAAGGCCTGTTTGTCGCAGTGCTCTGACCGCTTGTTGAAGGAAAGCTGGTGGAGGTTGTCCGCAAGGTAGGAGTTGATGAGGTGCTTGTCACTGCCGGGACGGAGAAGGGCAGGGTGGTGGTCTCAGATTTCTCCCGGGTGGGTGTTTCTTGAGACGGCTTCCCTGAAAGACTTGATGTCCGAGCTTCTTCCGTGGAGGAAACTTCTGTAGGGAGTGTTTCTGCATGAGATGTGGACCTTGGAGTCCTGTGAGCTGTGGAAGTGGGCACAGAATGTGTGAGTGGCACGCTTGTCTCAGGAGATTCGGCAGATGTGGGAAATGAGCTGGTGACCTGGGGAGTGCTGAGATGTTGAGCGGTCACTCCACGGGTCGAAGGAGGAGAGGACGAGGTTCCTGCGGAGACTGAGCTCTCAGGTCGCAAGGAAGTGAAAGATGAACTGGGTGATGTCCCGCTTGACTCTGAGGAGTGAAATTCTGTTGTTCCCGTGGGGGAAGAAGTAGCCGTGGTAGGGCTGGATTCAGGCAATGTGGAGCCGGAAGAAGGCGTGTTCGTCGCAGTGGTCTCTGTGGTTTCTGAAGGAGGTGTCATGGAGCTTGTTGACCGCACAGGAGTTGCCGATGGGCTTGTCACCACAGCAGTGGACGATAGAACCCCTGGGCGCTCCGTGGTCTCCCACGTGGAAGACCGCTGAGAAGACGCAGCGGAAAGGGTCGTTTGCGTAGCTTCCTTGGTGGACGTAACTTCTGGGGAGACTGTCTGGGGGTGAGATGTGTATCTTTCAGTAGTGTAAGGTGTGGGAGCGGGCTGTGAACTAGTAGTGGCCACAGTGGCTTGAGGAGATTTTTCAGGGGAGGCGACGGGGGTTGTGAAGTTGGTCGTGCTGAGATGTTGAACGGTCGCTCCACTGGAAGAGAGAGAGGAGCTTGAGGTTCCTGTGGCCAGGGAGCTGACGTGTTTCTCAGATGGGGAAGATAACGTGGTGGGCGTCGCAGTAGACCCGGAGGACGTCAATCCTGACCTTTCTGTGCGGGAAGAAGCAGTTTCAGTCACTGGCCTCGTTTCTGGTATCGTGGTCCCCGAAGAAGGCCTGTTTGTCGCAGTGCTCTGACCGCTTGTTGAAGGAAAGCTGGTGGAGGTTGTCCGCAAGGTAGGAGTTGATGAGGTGCTTGTCACTGCCGGGATGGAGAAGGGCAGGGTGGTGGTCTCAGATTTCTCCCGGGTGGGTGTTTCTTGGGACGGCTTCCCTGAAAGACTTGATGTCCGAGCTTCTTCCGTGGAGGAAACTTCTGTAGGGAGTGTTTCTGGATGAGATGTGGACCTTGGAGTCCTGTGAGCTGTGGAAGTGGGCACAGAATGTGTGAGTGGCACGCTTGTCTCAGGAGATTCGGCAGATGTGGGAAATGAGCTGGTGACCTGGGGTGTGCTGAGATGTTGAGCGGTCACTCCACGGGTCGAAGGAGGAGAGGACGAGGTTCCTGCGGAGACTGAGCTCTCAGGTCGCAAGGAAGTGAAAGATGAACTGGGTGATGTCCCGCTTGACTCTGAGGAGTGAAATTCTGTTGTTCCCGTGGGGGAAGAAGTAGCCGTGGTAGGGCTGGATTCAGGCAATGTGGAGCCGGAAGAAGGCGTGTTCGTCGCAGTGGTCTCCGTGGTTTCTGAAGGAGGTGTCATGGAGCTTGTTGACCGCACAGGAGTTGCCGATGGGCTTGTCACCACAGCAGTGGACGATAGAACCCCTGGGGGCTCCGTGGTCTCCCACGTGGAAGACCGCTGAGAAGACGCAGCGGAAAGGGTCGTTTGCGTAGCTTCCTTGGTGGACGTAACTTCTGGGGAGACTGTCTGGGGGTGAGATGTGTATCTTTCAGTAGTGTAAGGTGTGGGAGCGGGCTGTGAACTAGTAGTGGCCACAGTGGCTTGAGGAGATTTTTCAGGGGAGGCGACGGGGGTTGTGAAGTTGGTCGTGCTGAGATGTTGAACGGTCGCTCCACTGGAAGAGAGAGAGGAGCTTGAGGTTCCTGTGGCCAGGGAGCTGACGTGTTTCTCAGATGGGGAAGATAACGTGGTGGGCGTCGCAGTAGACCCGGAGGACGTCAATCCTGACCTTTCTGTGCGGGAAGAAGCAGTTTCAGTCACTGGCCTCGTTTCCGGTATCGTGGTCCCCGAAGAAGGCCTGTTTGTCGCAGTGCTCTGACCGCTTGTTGAAGGAAAGCTGGTGGAGGTTGTCCGCAAGGTAGGAGTTGATGAGGTGCTTGTCACTGCCGGGACGGAGAAGGGCAGGGTGGTGGTCTCAGATTTCTCCCGGGTGGGTGTTTCTTGAGACGGCTTCCCTGAAAGACTTGATGTCCGAGCTTCTTCCGTGGAGGAAACTTCTGTAGGGAGTGTTTCTGGATGAGATGTGGACCTTGGAGTCCTGTGAGCTGTGGAAGTGGGCACAGAATGTGTGAGTGGCACGCTTGTCTCAGGAGATTCGGCAGATGTGGGAAGTGAGCTGGTGACCTGGGGAGTGCTGAGATGTTGAGCGGTCTCTCCACGGGTCGAAGGAGGAGAGGACGAGGTTCCTGCGGAGACTGAGCTCTCAGGTCGCAAGGAAGTGAAAGATGAACTGGGTGATGTCCCGCTTGACTCTGAGGAGTGAAATTCTGTTGTTCCCGTGGGGGAAGAAGTAGCCGTGGTAGGGCTGGATTCAGGCAATGTGGAGCCGGAAGAAGGCGTGTTCGTCGCAGTGGTCTCCGTGGTTTCTGAAGGAGGTGTCATGGAGCTTGTTGACCGCACAGGAGTTGCCGATGGGCTTGTCACCACAGCAGTGGACGATAGAACCCCTGGGCGCTCCGTGGTCTCCCACGTGGAAGACCGCTGAGAAGACGCAGCGGAAAGGGTCGTTTGCGTAGCTTCCTTGGTGGACGTAACTTCTGGGGAGACTGTCTGGGGGTGAGATGTGTATCTTTCAGTAGTGTAAGGTGTGGGAGCGGGCTGTGAACTAGTAGTGGCCACAGTGGCTTGAGGAGATTTTTCAGGGGAGGCGACGGGGGTTGTGAAGTTGGTCGTGCTGAGATGTTGAACGGTCGCTCCACTGGAAGAGAGAGAGGAGCTTGAGGTTCCTGTGGCCAGGGAGCTGACGTGTTTCTCAGATGGGGAAGATAACGTGGTGGGCGTCGCAGTAGACCCGGAGGACGTCAATCCTGACCTTTCTGTGCGGGAAGAAGCAGTTTCAGTCACTGGCCTCGTTTCTGGTATCGTGGTCCCCGAAGAAGGCCTGTTTGTCGCAGTGCTCTGACCGCTTGTTGAAGGAAAGCTGGTGGAGGTTGTCCGCAAGGTAGGAGTTGATGAGGTGCTTGTCACTGCCGGGACGGAGAAGGGCAGGGTGGTGGTCTCAGATTTCTCCCGGGTGGGTGTTTCTTGAGACGGCTTCCCTGAAAGACTTGATGTCCGAGCTTCTTCCGTGGAGGAAACTTCTGTAGGGAGTGTTTCTGGATGAGATGTGGACCTTGGAGTCCTGTGAGCTGTGGAAGTGGGCACAGAATGTGTGAGTGGCACGCTTGTCTCAGGAGATTCGGCAGATGTGGGAAATGAGCTGGTGACCTGGGGAGTGCTGAGATGTTGAGCGGTCACTCCACGGGTCGAAGGAGGAGAGGACGAGGTTCCTGCGGAGACTGAGCTCTCAGGTCGCAAGGAAGTGAAAGATGAACTGGGTGATGTCCCGCTTGACTCTGAGGAGTGAAATTCTGTTGTTCCCGTGGGGGAAGAAGTAGCCGTGGTAGGGCTGGATTCAGGCAATGTGGAGCCGGAAGAAGGCGTGTTCGTCGCAGTGGTCTCCGTGGTTTCTGAAGGAGATGTCATGGAGCTTGTTGACCGCACAGGAGTTGCCGATGGGCTTGTCACCACAGCAGTGGACGATAGAACCCCTGGGCGCTCCGTGGTCTCCCACGTGGAAGACCGCTGAGAAGACGCAGCGGAAAGGGTCGTTTGCGTAGCTTCCTTGGTGGACGTAACTTCTGGGGAGACTGTCTGGGGGTGAGATGTGTATCTTTCAGTAGTGTAAGGTGTGGGAGCGGGCTGTGAACTAGTAGTGGCCACAGTGGCTTGAGGAGATTTTTCAGGGGAGGCGACGGGGGTTGTGAAGTTGGTCGTGCTGAGATGTTGAACGGTCGCTCCACTGGAAGAGAGAGAGGAGCTTGAGGTTCCTGTGGCCAGGGAGCTGACGTGTTTCTCAGATGGGGAAGATAACGTGGTGGGCGTCGCAGTAGACCCGGAGGACGTCAATCCTGACCTTTCTGTGCGGGAAGAAGCAGTTTCAGTCACTGGCCTCGTTTCTGGTATCGTGGTCCCCGAAGAAGGCCTGTTTGTCGCAGTGCTCTGACCGCTTGTTGAAGGAAAGCTGGTGGAGGTTGTCCGCAAGGTAGGAGTTGATGAGGTGCTTGTCACTGCCGGGACGGAGAAGGGCAGGGTGGTGGTCTCAGATTTCTCCCGGGTGGGTGTTTCTTGGGACGGCTTCCCTGAAAGACTTGATGTCCGAGCTTCTTCCGTGGAGGAAACTTCTGTAGGGAGTGTTTCTGGATGAGATGTGGACCTTGGAGTCCTGTGAGCTGTGGAAGTGGGCACAGAATGTGTGAGTGGCACGCTTGTCTCAGGAGATTCGGCAGATGTGGGAAATGAGCTGGTGACCTGGGGTGTGCTGAGATGTTGAGCGGTCACTCCACGGGTCGAAGGAGGAGAGGACGAGGTTCCTGCGGAGACTGAGCTCTCAGGTCGCAAGGAAGTGAAAGATGAACTGGGTGATGTCCCGCTTGACTCTGAGGAGTGAAATTCTGTTGTTCCCGTGGGGGAAGAAGTAGCCGTGGTAGGGCTGGATTCAGGCAATGTGGAGCCGGAAGAAGGCGTGTTCGTCGCAGTGGTCTCCGTGGTTTCTGAAGGAGGTGTCATGGAGCTTGTTGACCGCACAGGAGTTGCCGATGGGCTTGTCACCACAGCAGTGGACGATAGAACCCCTGGGGGCTCCGTGGTCTCCCACGTGGAAGACCGCTGAGAAGACGCAGCGGAAAGGGTCGTTTGCGTAGCTTCCTTGGTGGACGTAACTTCTGGGGAGACTGTCTGGGGGTGAGATGTGTATCTTTCAGTAGTGTAAGGTGTGGGAGCGGGCTGTGAACTAGTAGTGGCCACAGTGGCTTGAGGAGATTTTTCAGGGGAGGCGACGGGGGTTGTGAAGTTGGTCGTGCTGAGATGTTGAACGGTCGCTCCACTGGAAGAGAGAGAGGAGCTTGAGGTTCCTGTGGCCAGGGAGCTGACGTGTTTCTCAGATGGGGAAGATAACGTGGTGGGCGTCGCAGTAGACCCGGAGGACGGCAATCCTGACCTTTCTGTGCGGGAAGAAGCAGTTTCAGTCACTGGCCTCGTTTCTGGTATCGTGGTCCCCGAAGAAGGCCTGTTTGTCGCAGTGCTCTGACCGCTTGTTGAAGGAAAGCTGGTGGAGGTTGTCCGCAAGGTAGGAGTTGATGAGGTGCTTGTCACTGCCGGGATGGAGAAGGGCAGGGTGGTGGTCTCAGATTTCTCCCGGGTGGGTGTTTCTTGGGACGGCTTCCCTGAAAGACTTGATGTCCGAGCTTCTTCCGTGGAGGAAACTTCTGTAGGGAGTGTTTCTGGATGAGATGTGGACCTTGGAGTCCTGTGAGCTGTGGAAGTGGGCACAGAATGTGTGAGTGGCACGCTTGTCTCAGGAGATTCGGCAGATGTGGGAAATGAGCTGGTGACCTGGGGTGTGCTGAGATGTTGAGCGGTCACTCCACGGGTCGAAGGAGGAGAGGACGAGGTTCCTGCGGAGACTGAGCTCTCAGGTCGCAAGGAAGTGAAAGATGAACTGGGTGATGTCCCGCTTGACTCTGAGGAGTGAAATTCTGTTGTTCCCGTGGGGGAAGAAGTAGCCGTGGTAGGGCTGGATTCAGGCAATGTGGAGCCGGAAGAAGGCGTGTTCGTCGCAGTGGTCTCCGTGGTTTCTGAAGGAGGTGTCATGGAGCTTGTTGACCGCACAGGAGTTGCCGATGGGCTTGTCACCACAGCAGTGGACGATAGAACCCCTGGGGGCTCCGTGGTCTCCCACGTGGAAGACCGCTGAGAAGACGCAGCGGAAAGGGTCGTTTGCGTAGCTTCCTTGGTGGACGTAACTTCTGGGGAGACTGTCTGGGGGTGAGATGTGTATCTTTCAGTAGTGTAAGGTGTGGGAGCGGGCTGTGAACTAGTAGTGGCCACAGTGGCTTGAGGAGATTTTTCAGGGGAGGCGACGGGGGTTGTGAAGTTGGTCGTGCTGAGATGTTGAACGGTCGCTCCACTGGAAGAGAGAGAGGAGCTTGAGGTTCCTGTGGCCAGGGAGCTGACGTGTTTCTCAGATGGGGAAGATAACGTGGTGGGCGTCGCAGTAGACCCGGAGGACGTCAATCCTGACCTTTCTGTGCGGGAAGAAGCAGTTTCAGTCACTGGCCTCGTTTCCGGTATCGTGGTCCCCGAAGACGGCCTGTTTGTCGCAGTGCTCTGACCGCTTGTTGAAGGAAAGCTGGTGGAGGTTGTCCGCAAGGTAGGAGTTGATGAGGTGCTTGTCACTGCCGGGACGGAGAAGGGCAGGGTGGTGGTCTCAGATTTCTCCCGGGTGGGTGTTTCTTGAGACGGCTTCCCTGAAAGACTTGATGTCCGAGCTTCTTCCGTGGAGGAAACTTCTGTAGGGAGTGTTTCTGGATGAGATGTGGACCTTGGAGTCCTGTGAGCTGTGGAAGTGGGCACAGAATGTGTGAGTGGCACGCTTGTCTCAGGAGATTCGGCAGATGTGGGAAGTGAGCTGGTGACCTGGGGAGTGCTGAGATGTTGAGCGGTCACTCCACGGGTCGAAGGAGGAGAGGACGAGGTTCCTGCGGAGACTGAGCTCTCAGGTCGCAAGGAAGTGAAAGATGAACTGGGTGATGTCCCGCTTGACTCTGAGGAGTGAAATTCTGTTGTTCCCGTGGGGGAAGAAGTAGCCGTGGTAGGGCTGGATTCAGGCAATGTGGAGCCGGAAGAAGGCGTGTTCGTCGCAGTGGTCTCCGTGGTTTCTGAAGGAGGTGTCATGGAGCTTGTTGACCGCACAGGAGTTGCCGATGGGCTTGTCACCACAGCAGTGGACGATAGAACCCCTGGGGGCTCCGTGGTCTCCCACGTGGAAGACCGCTGAGAAGACGCAGCGGAAAGGGTCGTTTGCGTAGCTTCCTTGGTGGACGTAACTTCTGGGGAGACTGTCTGGGGGTGAGATGTGTATCTTTCAGTAGTGTAAGGTGTGGGAGCGGGCTGTGAACTAGTAGTGGCCACAGTGGCTTGAGGAGATTTTTCAGGGGAGGCGACGGGGGTTGTGAAGTTGGTCGTGCTGAGATGTTGAACGGTCGCTCCACTGGAAGAGAGAGAGGAGCTTGAGGTTCCTGTGGCCAGGGAGCTGACGTGTTTCTCAGATGGGGAAGATAACGTGGTGGGCGTCGCAGTAGACCCGGAGGACGTCAATCCTGACCTTTCTGTGCGGGAAGAAGCAGTTTCAGTCACTGGCCTCGTTTCTGGTATCGTGGTCCCCGAAGAAGGCCTGTTTGTCGCAGTGCTCTGACCGCTTGTTGAAGGAAAGCTGGTGGAGGTTGTCCGCAAGGTAGGAGTTGATGAGGTGCTTGTCACTGCCGGGACGGAGAAGGGCAGGGTGGTGGTCTCAGATTTCTCCCGGGTGGGTGTTTCTTGGGACGGCTTCCCTGAAAGACTTGATGTCCGAGCTTCTTCCGTGGAGGAAACTTCTGTAGGGAGTGTTTCTGGATGAGATGTGGACCTTGGAGTCCTGTGAGCTGTGGAAGTGGGCACAGAATGTGTGAGTGGCACGCTTGTCTCAGGAGATTCGGCAGATGTGGGAAATGAGCTGGTGACCTGGGGTGTGCTGAGATGTTGAGCGGTCACTCCACGGGTCGAAGGAGGAGAGGACGAGGTTCCTGCGGAGACTGAGCTCTCAGGTCGCAAGGAAGTGAAAGATGAACTGGGTGATGTCCCGCTTGACTCTGAGGAGTGAAATTCTGTTGTTCCCGTGGGGGAAGAAGTAGCCGTGGTAGGGCTGGATTCAGGCAATGTGGAGCCGGAAGAAGGCGTGTTCGTCGCAGTGGTCTCCGTGGTTTCTGAAGGAGGTGTCATGGAGCTTGTTGACCGCACAGGAGTTGCCGATGGGCTTGTCACCACAGCAGTGGACGATAGAACCCCTGGGGGCTCCGTGGTCTCCCACGTGGAAGACCGCTGAGAAGACGCAGCGGAAAGGGTCGTTTGCGTAGCTTCCTTGGTGGACGTAACTTCTGGGGAGACTGTCTGGGGGTGAGATGTGTATCTTTCAGTAGTGTAAGGTGTGGGAGCGGGCTGTGAACTAGTAGTGGCCACAGTGGCTTGAGGAGATTTTTCAGGGGAGGCGACGGGGGTTGTGAAGTTGGTCGTGCTGAGATGTTGAACGGTCGCTCCACTGGAAGAGAGAGAGGAGCTTGAGGTTCCTGTGGCCAGGGAGCTGACGTGTTTCTCAGATGGGGAAGATAACGTGGTGGGCGTCGCAGTAGACCCGGAGGACGTCAATCCTGACCTTTCTGTGCGGGAAGAAGCAGTTTCAGTCACTGGCCTCGTTTCCGGTATCGTGGTCCCCGAAGAAGGCCTGTTTGTCGCAGTGCTCTGACCGCTTGTTGAAGGAAAGCTGGTGGAGGTTGTCCGCAAGGTAGGAGTTGATGAGGTGCTTGTCACTGCCGGGACGGAGAAGGGCAGGGTGGTGGTCTCAGATTTCTCCCGGGTGGGTGTTTCTTGAGACGGCTTCCCTGAAAGACTTGATGTCCGAGCTTCTTCCGTGGAGGAAACTTCTGTAGGGAGTGTTTCTGCATGAGATGTGGACCTTGGAGTCCTGTGAGCTGTGGAAGTGGGCACAGAATGTGTGAGTGGCACGCTTGTCTCAGGAGATTCGGCAGATGTGGGAAATGAGCTGGTGACCTGGGGAGTGCTGAGATGTTGAGCGGTCACTCCACGGGTCGAAGGAGGAGAGGACGAGGTTCCTGCGGAGACTGAGCTCTCAGGTCGCAAGGAAGTGAAAGATGAACTGGGTGATGTCCCGCTTGACTCTGAGGAGTGAAATTCTGTTGTTCCCGTGGGGGAAGAAGTAGCCGTGGTAGGGCTGGATTCAGGCAATGTGGAGCCGGAAGAAGGCGTGTTCGTCGCAGTGGTCTCCGTGGTTTCTGAAGGAGGTGTCATGGAGCTTGTTGACCGCACAGGAGTTGCCGATGGGCTTGTCACCACAGCAGTGGACGATAGAACCCCTGGGGGCTCCGTGGTCTCCCACGTGGAAGACCGCTGAGAAGACGCAGCGGAAAGGGTCGTTTGCGTAGCTTCCTTGGTGGACGTAACTTCTGGGGAGACTGTCTGGGGGTGAGATGTGTATCTTTCAGTAGTGTAAGGTGTGGGAGCGGGCTGTGAACTAGTAGTGGCCACAGTGGCTTGAGGAGATTTTTCAGGGGAGGCGACGGGGGTTGTGAAGTTGGTCGTGCTGAGATGTTGAACGGTCGCTCCACTGGAAGAGAGAGAGGAGCTTGAGGTTCCTGTGGCAAGGGAGCTGACGTGTTTCTCAGATGGGGAAGATAACGTGGTGGGCGTCGCAGTAGACCCGGAGGACGTCAATCCTGACCTTTCTGTGCGGGAAGAAGCAGTTTCAGTCACTGGCCTCGTTTCTGGTATCGTGGTCCCCAAAGAAGGCCTGTTTGTCGCAGTGCTCTGACCGCTTGTTGAAGGAAAGCTGGTGGAGGTTGTCCGCAAGGTAGGAGTTGATGAGGTGCTTGTCACTGCCGGGACGGAGAAGGGCAGGGTGGTGGTCTCAGATTTCTCCCGGGTGGGTGTTTCTTGAGACGGCTTCCCTGAAAGACTTGATGTCCGAGCTTCTTCCGTGGAGGAAACTTCTGTAGGGAGTGTTTCTGGATGAGATGTGGACCTTGGAGTCCTGTGAGCTGTGGAAGTGGGCACAGAATGTGTGAGTGGCACGCTTGTCTCAGGAGATTCGGCAGATGTGGGAAATGAGCTGGTGACCTGGGGAGTGCTGAGATGTTGAGCGGTCACTCCACGGGTCGAAGGAGGAGAGGACGAGGTTCCTGCGGAGACTGAGCTCTCAGGTCGCAAGGAAGTGAACGATGAACTGGGTGATGTCCCGCTTGACTCTGAGGAGTGAAATTCTGTTGTTCCCGTGGGGGAAGAAGTAGCCGTGGTAGGGCTGGATTCAGGCAATGTGGAGCCGGAAGAAGGCGTGTTCGTCGCAGTGGTCTCCGTGGTTTCTGAAGGAGATGTGATGGAGCTTGTTGACCGCACAGGAGTTGCCGATGGGCTTGTCACCACAGCAGTGGACGATAGAACCCCTGGGGGCTCCGTGGTCTCCCACGTGGAAGACCGCTGAGAAGACGCAGCGGAAAGGGTCGTTTGCGTAGCTTCCTTGGTGGACGTAACTTCTGGGGAGACTGTCTGGGGGTGAGATGTGTATCTTTCAGTAGTGTAAGGTGTGGGAGCGGGCTGTGAACTAGTAGTGGCCACAGTGGCTTGAGGAGATTTTTCAGGGGAGGCGACGGGGGTTGTGAAGTTGGTCGTGCTGAGATGTTGAACGGTCGCTCCACTGGAAGAGAGAGAGGAGCTTGAGGTTCCTGTGGCCAGGGAGCTGACGTGTTTCTCAGATGGGGAAGATAACGTGGTGGGCGTCGCAGTAGACCCGGAGGACGTCAATCCTGACCTTTCTGTGCGGGAAGAAGCAGTTTCAGTCACTGGCCTCGTTTCTGGTATCGTGGTCCCCGAAGAAGGCCTGTTTGTCGCAGTGCTCTGACCGCTTGTTGAAGGAAAGCTGGTGGAGGTTGTCCGCAAGGTAGGAGTTGATGAGGTGCTTGTCACTGCCGGGACGGAGAAGGGCAGGGTGGTGGTCTCAGATTTCTCCCGGGTGGGTGTTTCTTGAGACGGCTTCCCTGAAAGACTTGATGTCCGAGCTTCTTCCGTGGAGGAAACGTCTGTAGGGAGTGTTTCTGCATGAGATGTGGACCTTGGAGTCCTGTGAGCTGTGGAAGTGGGCACAGAATGTGTGAGTGGCACGCTTGTCTCAGGAGATTCGGCAGATGTGGGAAATGAGCTGGTGACCTGGGGAGTGCTGAGATGTTGAGCGGTCACTCCACGGGTCGAAGGAGGAGAGGACGAGGTTCCTGCGGAGACTGAGCTCTCAGGTCGCAAGGAAGTGAAAGATGAACTGGGTGATGTCCCGCTTGACTCTGAGGAGTGAAATTCTGTTGTTCCTGTGGGGGAAGAAGTAGCCGTGGTAGGGCTGGATTCAGGCAATGTGGAGCCGGAAGAAGGCGTGTTCGTCGCAGTGGTCTCCGTGGTTTCTGAAGGAGATGTCATGGAGCTTGTTGACCGCACAGGAGTTGCCGATGGGCTTGTCACCACAGCAGTGGACGATAGAACCCCTGGGGGCTCCGTGGTCTCCCACGTGGAAGACCGCTGAGAAGACGCAGCGGAAAGGGTCGTTTGCGTAGCTTCCTTGGTGGACGTAACTTCTGGGGAGACTGTCTGGGGGTGAGATGTGTATCTTTCAGTAGTGTAAGGTGTGGGAGCGGGCTGTGAACTAGTAGTGGCCACAGTGGCTTGAGGAGATTTTTCAGGGGAGGCGACGGGGGTTGTGAAGTTGGTCGTGCTGAGATGTTGAACGGTCGCTCCACTGGAAGAGAGAGAGGAGCTTGAGGTTCCTGTGGCCAGGGAGCTGACGTGTTTCTCAGATGGGGAAGATAACGTGGTGGGCGTCGCAGTAGACCCGGAGGACGTCAATCCTGACCTTTCTGTGCGGGAAGAAGCAGTTTCAGTCACTGGCCTCGTTTCTGGTATCGTGGTCCCCGAAGAAGGCCTGTTTGTCGCAGTGCTCTGACCGCTTGTTGAAGGAAAGCTGGTGGAGGTTGTCCGCAAGGTAGGAGTTGATGAGGTGCTTGTCACTGCCGGGACGGAGAAGGGCAGGGTGGTGGTCTCAGATTTCTCCCGGGTGGGTGTTTCTTGAGACGGCTTCCCTGAAAGACTTGATGTCCGAGCTTCTTCCGTGGAGGAAACTTCTGTAGGGAGTGTTTCTGGATGAGATGTGGACCTTGGAGTCCTGTGAGCTGTGGAAGTGGGCACAGAATGTGTGAGTGGCACGCTTGTCTCAGGAGATTCGGCAGATGTGGGAAATGAGCTGGTGACCTGGGGAGTGCTGAGATGTTGAGCGGTCACTCCACGGGTCGAAGGAGGAGAGGACGAGGTTCCTGCGGAGACTGAGCTCTCAGGTCGCAAGGAAGTGAAAGATGAACTGGGTGATGTCCCGCTTGACTCTGAGGAGTGAAATTCTGTTGTTCCCGTGGGGGAAGAAGTAGCCATGGTAGGGCTGGATTCAGGCAATGTGGAGCCGGAAGAAGGCGTGTTCGTCGCAGTGGTCTCCGTGGTTTCTGAAGGAGATGTCATGGAGCTTGTTGACCGCACAGGAGTTGCCGATGGGCTTGTCACCACAGCAGTGGACGATAGAACCCCTGGGCGCTCCGTGGTCTCCCACGTGGAAGACCGCTGAGAAGACGCAGCGGAAAGGGTCGTTTGCGTAGCTTCCTTGGTGGACGTAACTTCTGGGGAGACTGTCTGGGGGTGAGATGTGTATCTTTCAGTAGTGTAAGGTGTGGGAGCGGGCTGTGAACTAGTAGTGGCCACAGTGGCTTGAGGAGATTTTTCAGGGGAGGCGACGGGGGTTGTGAAGTTGGTCGTGCTGAGATGTTGAACGGTCGCTCCACTGGAAGAGAGAGAGGAGCTTGAGGTTCCTGTGGCCAGGGAGCTGACGTGTTTCTCAGATGGGGAAGATAACGTGGTGGGCGTCGCAGTAGACCCGGAGGACGTCAATCCTGACCTTTCTGTGCGGGAAGAAGCAGTTTCAGTCACTGGCCTCGTTTCCGGTATCGTGGTCCCCGAAGAAGGCCTGTTTGTCGCAGTGCTCTGACCGCTTGTTGAAGGAAAGCTGGTGGAGGTTGTCCGCAAGGTAGGAGTTGATGAGGTGCTTGTCACTGCCGGGACGGAGAAGGGCAGGGTGGTGGTCTCAGATTTCTCCCGGGTGGGTGTTTCTTGAGACGGCTTCCCTGAAAGACTTGATGTCCGAGCTTCTTCCGTGGAGGAAACTTCTGTAGGGAGTGTTTCTGCATGAGATGTGGACCTTGGAGTCCTGTGAGCTGTGGAAGTGGGCACAGAATGTGTGAGTGGCACGCTTGTCTCAGGAGATTTGGCAGATGTGGGAAATGAGCTGGTGACCTGGGGAGTGCTGAGATGTTGAGCGGTCACTCCACGGGTCGAAGGAGGAGAGGACGAGGTTCCTGCGGAGACTGAGCTCTCAGGTCGCAAGGAAGTGAAAGATGAACTGGGTGATGTCCCGCTTGACTCTGAGGAGTGAAATTCTGTTGTTCCCGTGGGGGAAGAAGTAGCCGTGGTAGGGCTGAATTCAGGCAATGTGGAGCCGGAAGAAGGCGTGTTCGTCGCAGTGGTCTCCGTGGTTTCTGAAGGAGGTGTCATGGAGCTTGTTGACCGCACAGGAGTTGCCGATGGGCTTGTCACCACAGCAGTGGACGATAGAACCCCTGGGGGCTCCGTGGTCTCCCACGTGGAAGACCGCTGAGAAGACGCAGCGGAAAGGGTCGTTTGCGTAGCTTCCTTGGTGGACGTAACTTCTGGGGAGACTGTCTGGGGGTGAGATGTGTATCTTTCAGTAGTGTAAGGTGTGGGAGCGGGCTGTGAACTAGTAGTGGCCACAGTGGCTTGAGGAGATTTTTCAGGGGAGGCGACGGGGGTTGTGAATTTGGTCGTGCTGAGATGTTGAACGGTCGCTCCACTGGAAGAGAGAGAGGAGCTTGAGGTTCCTGTGGCCAGGGAGCTGACGTGTTTCTCAGATGGGGAAGATAACGTGGTGGGCGTCGCAGTAGACCCGGAGGACGTCAATCCTGACCTTTCTGTGCGGGAAGAAGCAGTTTCAGTCACTGGCCTCGTTTCTGGTATCGTGGTCCCCGAAGAAGGCCTGTTTGTCGCAGTGCTCTGACCGCTTGTTGAAGGAAAGCTGGTGGAGGTTGTCCGCAAGGTAGGAGTTGATGAGGTGCTTGTCACTGCCGGGACGGAGAAGGGCAGGGTGGTGGTCTCAGATTTCTCCCGGGTGGGTGTTTCTTGAGACGGCTTCCCTGAAAGACTTGATGTCCGAGCTTCTTCCGTGGAGGAAACTTCTGTAGGGAGTGTTTCTGGATGAGATGTGGACCTTGGAGTCCTGTGAGCTGTGGAAGTGGGCACAGAATGTGTGAGTGGCACGCTTGTCTCAGGAGATTCGGCAGATGTGGGAAATGAGCTGGTGACCTGGGGAGTGCTGAGATGTTGAGCGGTCACTCCACGGGTCGAAGGAGGAGAGGACGAGGTTCCTGCGGAGACTGAGCTCTCAGGTCGCAAGGAAGTGAAAGATGAACTGGGTGATGTCCCGCTTGACTCTGAGGAATGAAATTCTGTTGTTCCCCTGGGGGAAGAAGTAGCCGTGGTAGGGCTGGATTCAGGCAATGTGGAGCCGGAAGAAGGCGTGTTCGTCGCAGTGGTCTCCGTGGTTTCTGAAGGAGGTGTCATGGAGCTTGTTGACCGCACAGGAGTTGCCGATAGGCTTGTCACCACAGCAGTGGACGATAGAACCCCTGGGCGCTCCGTGGTCTCCCACGTGGAAGACCGCTGAGAAGACGCAGCGGAAAGGGTCGTTTGCGTAGCTTCCTTGGTGGACGTAACTTCTGTGGAGACTGTCTGGGGGTGAGATGTGTATCTTTCAGTAGTGTAAGGTGTGGGAGCGGGCTGTGAACTAGTAGTGGCCACAGTGGCTTGAGGAGATTTTTCAGGGGAGGCGACGGGGGTTGTGAAGTTGGTCGTGCTGAGATGTTGAACGGTCGCTCCACTGGAAGAGAGAGAGGAGCTTGAGGTTCCTGTGGCCAGGGAGCTGACGTGTTTCTCAGATGGGGAAGATAACGTGGTGGGCGTCGCAGTAGACCCGGAGGACGTCAATCCTGACCTTTCTGTGCGGGAAGAAGCAGTTTCAGTCACTGGCCTCGTTTCCGGTATCGTGGTCCCCGAAGAAGGCCTGTTTGTCGCAGTGCTCTGACCGCTTGTTGAAGGAAAGCTGGTGGAGGTTGTCCGCAAGGTAGGAGTTGATGAGGTGCTTGTCACTGCCGGGACGGAGAAGGGCAGGGTGGTGGTCTCAGATTTCTCCCGGGTGGGTGTTTCTTGAGACGGCTTCCCTGAAAGACTTGATGTCCGAGCTTCTTCCGTGGAGGAAACTTCTGTAGGGAGTGTTTCTGCATGAGATGTGGACCTTGGAGTCCTGTGAGCTGTGGAAGTGGGCACAGAATGTGTGAGTGGCACGCTTGTCTCAGGAGATTCGGCAGATGTGGGAAATGAGCTGGTGACCTGGGGAGTGCTGAGATGTTGAGCGGTCACTCCACGGGTCGAAGGAGGAGAGGACGAGGTTCCTGCGGAGACTGAGCTCTCAGGTCGCAAGGAAGTGAAAGATGAACTGGGTGATGTCCCGTTTGACTCTGAGGAGTGAAATTCTGTTGTTCCCGTGGGGGAAGAAGTAGCCGTGGTAGGGCTGGATTCAGGCAATGTGGAGCCGGAAGAAGGCGTGTTCGTCGCAGTGGTCTCCGTGGTTTCTGAAGGAGGTGTCATGGAGCTTGTTGACCGCACAGGAGTTGCCGATGGGCTTGTCACCACAGAAGTGGACGATAGAACCCCTGGGCGCTCCGTGGTCTCCCACGTGGAAGACCGCTGAGAAGACGCAGCGGAAAGGGTCGTTTGCGTAGCTTCCTTGGTGGACGTAACTTCTGTGGAGACTGTCTGGGGGTGAGATGTGTATCTTTCAGTAGTGTAAGGTGTGGGAGTGGGCTGTGAACTAGTAGTGGCCACAGTGGCTTGAGGAGATTTTTCAGGGGAGGCGACGGGGGTTGTGAAGTTGGTCGTGCTGAGATGTTGAACGGTCGCTCCACTGGAAGAGAGAGAGGAGCTTGAGGTTCCTGTGGCCAGGGAGCTGACGTGTTTCTCAGATGGGGAAGATAACGTGGTGGGCGTCGCAGTAGACCCGGAGGACGTCAATCCTGACCTTTCTGTGCGGGAAGAAGCAGTTTCAGTCACTGGCCTCGTTTCTGGTATCGTGGTCCCCGAAGAAGGCCTGTTTGTCGCAGTGCTCTGACCGCTTGTTGAAGGAAAGCTGGTGGAGGTTGTCCGCAAGGTAGGAGTTGATGAGGTGCTTGTCACTGCCGGGACGGAGAAGGGCAGGGTGGTGGTCTCAGATTTCTCCCGGGTGGGTGTTTCTTGAGACGGCTTCCCTGAAAGACTTGATGTCCGAGCTTCTTCCGTGGAGGAAACTTCTGTAGGGAGTGTTTCTGCATGAGATGTGGACCTTGGAGTCCTGTGAGCTGTGGAAGTGGGCACAGAATGTGTGAGTGGCACGCTTGTCTCAGGAGATTCGGCAGATGTGGGAAATGAGCTGGTGACCTGGGGAGTGCTGAGATGTTGAGCGGTCACTCCACGGGTCGAAGGAGGAGAGGACGAGGTTCCTGCGGAGACTGAGCTCTCAGGTCGCGAGGAAGTGAAAGATGAACTGGGTGATGTCCCGCTTGACTCTGAGGAGTGAAATTCTGTTGTTCCTGTGGGGGAAGAAGTAGCCGTGGTAGGGCTGGATTCAGGCAATGTGGAGCCGGAAGAAGGCGTGTTCGTCGCAGTGGTCTCCGTGGTTTCTGAAGGAGATGTCATGGAGCTTGTTGACCGCACAGGAGTTGCCGATGGGCTTGTCACCACAGCAGTGGACGATAGAACCCCTGGGGGCTCCGTGGTCTCCCACGTGGAAGACCGCTGAGAAGACGCAGCGGAAAGGGTCGTTTGCGTAGCTTCCTTGGTGGACGTAACTTCTGGGGAGACTGTCTGGGGGTGAGATGTGTATCTTTCAGTAGTGTAAGGTGTGGGAGCGGGCTGTGAACTAGTAGTGGCCACAGTGGCTTGAGGAGATTTTTCAGGGGAGGCGACGGGGGTCGTGAAGTTGGTCGTGCTGAGATGTTGAACGGTCGCTCCACTGGAAGAGAGAGAGGAGCTTGAGGTTCCTGTGGCCAGGGAGCTGACGTGTTTCTCAGATGGGGAAGATAACGTGGTGGGCGTCGCAGTAGACCCGGAGGACGTCAATCCTGACCTTTCTGTGTGGGAAGAAGCAGTTTCAGTCACTGGCCTCGTTTCTGGTATCGTGGTCCCCGAAGAAGGCCTGTTTGTCGCAGTGCTCTGACCGCTTGTTGAAGGAAAGCTGGTGGAGGTTGTCCGCAAGGTAGGAGTTGATGAGGTGCTTGTCTCTGCATCAGGGGAAGATAGAGCCCCTGGGGATTGTTAGGATATGAATCGAAGACAAGTCAGCCAGTGTCACAATATTTTTACTGAATTGTGGTCACCAGAATTGCACCCAGGATTCCAAGTGTGGCCTCACCATAGATTTATTAAGAGAGACATTGAACCAGGGACCATCAAAGTTCTTATCAGACCCATCAAAACCACCCCACGAAAAAAAAGCAGAATAATGAACCAGTTGAAAAGCAAGTTACAAAAATTTCACCCAATTATGGGGGAAAATGATGCAGCAGAAAGTCAATGTGTAAAGCCCTCCCACCACGCACAGTATCACTTAATGCTAAAGCTCTTTATCTTTACACCCATTGATCCACAGCTGGCTAAATAATCCGTAGAGGCAGCAAGTCAAAGGGGCCTCACCAAAGGCAAGATCCTGACAGAACATGTGGAGTTTTGCCTCACTTAGTGCTCTGTTTGATGCCAGTCCTACCAGTGAGTAAAAGGGCTCCCAAGGAATTGAAGAACATAAAATCATGCACAGGGTGGAAACGGTGGATAGGGAAAAATTAATTCCCCTTTTGCAAATCGCTGGAGCCAGGGAGCCCTCTATGAAGCTGGTGGGCAGGAGAGCTTGGACTGACAAGGGGAGGAATTTTCTCAGCAAAGGGTCGTCAGTTTATGGAACAGAACACCTGAGGGCGGAGCCTGGATGGCTACGGCCAGCTCGTCTTCAGCCAGATATTTCACTGACAGGCGATATTCCAGAATACAGCTCTCCATAATGATCTCCTATTGACAAGACAGCATGGGGGCTGGCACTATCTGTGCCCATTTAAGTGCCATTCGCATCTTGGTGATTCTTCAGCACGAAATACTCGGACGGGCATGGCCACCCCCTGTGTGGCTGTCCTTCTGAGTCCCTGCACATGAGTCACCACAACAACGGCAGCTCTGGCTACAAGGTATGTGATAGCACTTCTTTTGAGAAAACCTGCCACCAGCCTCTGGTTCTCCCACAACAGGCTGTGGCGGGATTTAAGGAGGATAAAGCAGGGCTAAGGTGGGTGCCACAGATACGTGTGGCAATCCCATAATAGTGCTGGCACAATGGCACTGTCTATTCTCTGTCTGGACAGGGTCTATAAGAAGGGGTGGACAAACTCATGGAGGACAGGTGCATCAATGGCTACTGGAATGGACACCCAGGTACTGCCTCCAGGTTGGAGAGACAGGCAGGATGTCTCTAAGGAACATTTGTAGAAGACTTGGAGCAGGTAAAGGTTTCGTATTTCCCTTCTGCTTGAGATGCCCATGGGCAATTAGTGGCCACTGTGTAGGACAGAATGCTGGACTAGATGGGCTGTGGCCTGATCCAGTAGGACTCCTTTTATGTTTTTATGGACTAGTTGGGCTGTGCCTGATCCAGGCAGGCTCCTCTTATGTGCCTATGGGATCACACATCCCAGGGCCAATAGCTGAAGCAGCCATGCTACAGTTAGAAGCTACAGCCTGGCTGCTTTTTGAATCAAAATTATGGGTGTGTCCTTTGATGATCCCTTCATGCTACTCAAAAAAGACCAGCTAGAATAAACATGTAAAGTGGGCTCAGATTCACAAAAGAAGAAAATAATAGCTTTCCCTATCTGGACCGTCTTATCAGCTGATTAGGCAAAGGACAACTTATATCCTGCTAGCAGGAGATAATGCAGAATATTGTCGTTCTGGCCCAATGCTGTCTTTGTGCATTTAAAGCAACACATATATCCAGCTGTGCGGTCAGCAACAAATACCACCACACCTGGGTGCCCGTCTGTTTCGGTCTCCATGCAGCTCTGTCCAGAAGGTCAGTAGATGCGCTGTTGCTGGAAACAAGAACACCAGCCCTGCTTATGGCAGAACTGTGTTGGGCTTCCCACACATAACATGTGGCAATTCCACCATAGCGGTAGCATAATGTCATTGTATTCTCCTTGCCTGGAAGGGACCATGATTCAGACACACTCAGACATGCTGCAATGAAGTCCCTGAAGTCCAGGGAGAATCTTCCAACAGAATAGACACCTCCAGCTGGCCAACAGCACCAAAGAAAGAGCCACGCTTCCTACACTGGGCAGGCCCAGAGCCCCCCATGGCCGTCCTAGGAATATTCATGGCTCACAAAAGTTCAGAGCAGTTGAAGCGGAGCCAGAGGCCCAGTATGAAGGCAAAACAGGGGCAGTTTGCAAGCCACAACTACACACAGCACTGTGCAGGACAGACCAGGAGAAGACATGGTCATAGAAGGCGGTAAGGAGACAGAAGGAAGAACGCCAGTGTTGCTGGACACCCCTGAACACAAACATGAGTTTAATTAGGGAACAGTAGAAACGTTAGGAGCGAACAAATCACAGGGCTTTTCACACTTGATCGAGCAGGACAGCCGGTGCTTCACGGCTATACTAGCCACATCTGAGGCATGGCTGGTGCAGCCCATTACGTGCTTCCAGGCAAAGGTGCGTGGGGCAGGGTGGCTCCGCTGCAGTTGCGCGCCACTTCCCCCAGTCAGCACAGCAGCAGCCAGCGTGCATGGCCATCACTGGCTAGCATAGAGGCAACTGCACTTTCCCAGCATGCACCCGATCCTCCCTAGGTCTTCACTTCCCTGGGACCGAAGTGGAGGTGCAAATATCTCCAGTGCCGCCATTGGGGTGGGAGTAGAGAACAAAAGAGAAGGTGCCTCTTCGCCTCCCATTGGATCCTTCATTTTAACTTCCTTTCCTTAGAAGGGACTTTTGTGCAAAACTGGAATTCTGCTCTGGCGGTTTTAGGGCAAACGGCTTGTACCGCTTATCAGCCTTCTTCAAGAATGGCTGGGGGGGGGGGGCTGAGGTCTGGCTGGGGCACACCTTAGCTGTGCCTTTTAGGAGGCACAGTCCTCTTCCCCAGCAAAGCCCCACAGCACCATCAACTGTGGCATCAGGCCGCACCACAGAACTTCACTGTGGGCCACAGGCCGCCCGGGAAGTCTGGTGTGGTGAGGAAGCGGTGAGGTCCACTCCTGACCACTAGCCTCACTAGCATGACTACTGAAGCCCACGCACGCCCTTCTCCAAGCTCTTCCCCATTGCATGCTGCTTTGAAGCTGAACATTTGTGCCAAACTGCAATTCCAGGGGAAAAGAAATTCAGATCTGGCCTTGAAGAAGCTTTATTGTCTGAAATAGGGAGGTGAAGTTGTGCCTGGTGGATTCAGGCTGGAGGGGGAGAAGGAACAAGCAAGTGGTGAACGGGAGCAAGCAACGCCCCCCCACGGCACGCTCTCTGAAGGGGCAAAGCAAAAGAAAGCGAGACTAGACTTCAGGGAAGCTGCCCTGTCCTGCCTGGCAGGCGTGGAACTGAAGGTGTGCTGGGTGGATTTGGGGTGGAGAGGAAGGAAGAAGGAACAAGCGGCGAATTTTTGGTAAGGCCGCCAAGGGACTCCGTGTCCTGATGCAGCAGCAAGGAAATACAGAGGATGGAACTTGAAGGAACACATGTGCGTATGATTTGGTTATGTCCTAAAGTGGGGAAGTTTGGGGGGAAAGTTTTTGAGTTTATTAAAAAAAATAGATTTGCATTTGTTACATTATCCTGCATGCAGGGTCCTTTTAAGCTATAGAGGACAACAGGTACAAGGAAAAGACAAGTATATGTCGAACCAGCTAATACTTGCATCAGCATCAACTACAGCAGTGGGATGGAAGGACTGGTCAAAATGGACTGTGCAGAATTGGACGAAAAATGTGCTGGAGCCATTCTGGTTCTGTTATTACAGACAAATAAGACTGAGATGAATGGGAATGAAGACTGGAGCATCGATAGAAGAAGCAAGGAGTCTCCTAGTACTACACTGGCAGCAATTCAGCGGAAGAACCGAAAGAAGAAATAAGGAAAATAATGGGGAACAGCTGGGGGGAAAGAAGACAGACCACAAACCCAGTCCTTGCTGCCCCCCCAATATGGATTGTCCCTGCGATGTCTGACCACACTCATAGCTATCAATCCCACCTGCAGCTTTCTCATAAAGAACAACTCAAAACTCCTCACAAAGAGCAACCCGAACGGCAGGGAAGAATCCAAACAGAAATCGCGCTTCCTCAGGCGTCACTTTGGGCGCCTCCAGATGCAGACTAAAACCCGTGACTTTTCCAGGATTTTGCTGGGGAGCCTAATTTGGTCTCAGGATATGGAGGCAACACCTGTAAGATCACTATGGTGGATTTCCTTAACAGCAGCTGCTTACCTCTGTCTGTGGGCTCTTTTCCTCTTGCAGGGATCCAGGCGCATGAAAGGAACTCCAAGGGGAAGGGGGCTTCTGAGTATGTGCAAGAGGAACGGCCACAAAAGGAGCTGGCAGGTGTGGGTGAAGGCCCACAGTCTGGCAGGGGCAGTGAGGGGCAACTGCAGGATCTTCTTAAGGCCACTGGAGGGCTCTTGCCCTCTGCAGACGGGCTTAAGCCCCACCGTCCACCAGCGCACTGGCAGAAGGGAAGGCCTGCAATAGGCCAGGAGCCGGGAGGACGCACACCGCGGCTGAGCCACCAACGGTCCCAGAGAGCGTCGGTCATGAAGACCATCAGGAGCAGCAGGCACTACAGACCAAAGGAAACCAACTCTAGAGTGGACTCCCAGAGACAAAACTACCAGGCCAGGAACATTCATCCACCTGTCCCAACGAAGAACCACAGAAGGCCAGGCTCTGGACACCCCACCGGCAACCAAGGAAAAGCCCTGGCAGGGATGGGGCTCCAGTCTGGTGGTGAAACAACTGCAGAAAGAAGAGGACCTTCGGGGATCCTCAACCCTGCAAGGGAAAGGCGTCTCTGCAGCCATTTCCCCCTGACTCGCTTATCACTTATTTTCGACAAACACCTCAGGACAGCGTTACCTGCAGGACCCATTCTGGGTTTGCCCAGGAACGGTGGCTGCTGAGGCCGCCAGTGGGCCAACATGACCCCCCACTACCTCCAGAGGGAGGGAGCTGGGCCGACCCCTGCCCTTGGCATTCACAGGCCTCAGCAGTTAAGCTGGCAGCTTTAACTGCTTGGAAACAGGCTGAAATGTGCGGGCGGGAAGCAGCGCCGGCAAATTCTGAACGAACAAGTAGTGAAAGAGCAGCAGCAGCAGCAGCAGCAACAGCGCTTGTGGGGGTTTCCCCAGAGCCGCCACGGGAAAGTGCTGGAGCGGATGTGGACCCCCTGGCTGGCAGCCCCAGGGAGGGGCGTCCCCGAGGGAGGCAGCGGAGGCAGAGCCTTGGCCTCCAAGGAGGGAAGGCAGGCTGAGGTCACCCAGGGGCAGCCATGGTGGCCGCAGAGCCCAGAGGCAGGAGGCAGTGTGACAGAGTGCAGTGGCATGTTTTTATTTATTTATTTATTTGTTTGTTTGTTTGTTTGTTTGTTTGTTTTAGAAAACATTTCTCCCGCCCTTCACCAAATGATCTCAGGGTGGGTTACAATGAGATTAACTCACATCAAATGGTAAAACATACAACGTAAGCCCCCACGCTGCCACCTGTCCGAGATCCCTGGCCAGAGGGGCCCACCCAGCCCCACTGTTTTTGCCAACACTCCTCCCCCCGGGCTCCCCCCCCCCCGACTCCAGGATCAGAAGCAGCAGTGTCTGCAGCCCCTCGACTGCTGGTCAAAGGGGTGGGTCAGGCTCTCCAGCCAGCGCTGCCCACCTGGGCCCGGAGGAGGGTCAGCATCCAGACAGGAGCATGCAAAGGGAGTCCTGGATCGGGATGCGGACCCCCGCCCTGGGCAAGGCTGAGGGGGTGCTCAGTCTGCGTCGCACATGTGGGGTACATGAGCCCCTCAAGGCACAGGTCTGGACAGGGAGAAATGCCCTTTTCTGCCCAGTGGGCAAGGCCTCCTCTCAGCTAGAAAAAAGCAGAGAGTTTGCCCAGGCGACCCTGACACCCTTGGGTGAAGGGCAGGAAATGGGTTTCAGTGGTAAATGGGTAGATGCGTCTTTTAACCTGCAGGGGACGGGGAGAAGAAGTAACCTTTGCCCACACCAGAGCCGACTGCCGGACGTGAGCACCTTCCAACCCCACCGCCAGCCCTGGGAATGTTCCTCTGGGTCCAGGCACAGGGGCATGAGAGAAGGATCCGTGGGCTGATTTTCAAGCAGGAAAGAACTGGGGCTGTTCATCCCAACGCACCGTCCACCAGGCGAGGGAAGCCAGAAGCGCCAGAGAGCCCTGCCAGGGTAAGGCGGATGCCAGCCACATCCGGTGTCTGGAAGCCACCAGTACGCCAGGAGACGAAATCTGCCTCCATCCCATAGTCCTGTCACCAGCCTCCTCCAAAAGCAACTGGCACCAGCTCTGTGGTCACACTTAAGGCTTAATCCAGCTTCAGACCGCTTTCAGAGGGAGAGAATGCATCAGCAAAGTGACAAGCTGCTTTCTGTCAGTGTTAAATAACTCAGAAAATTCACCTTCGGGATATAACACTTACAGGTCACTTTGCAGATGTGAGCCGAGGCCACGAGGCCAGCAGCTCAGCAGCACCCTGCCAAGCCTGGCACTCCAGGCTTCCCTTTCCCTGGGTGCCCATCACACAGCAGGGCTCCCACCGGGGACTCCCTCCCCGACCGACTTACCATTCGAGAGTGCCACGGTCAGCCCAGTCCAGAGGCAGATGGCCAAGAGGTTCAGCCCCATCCTCCTGTCATTGGGCCTCATGAGCGGCAAGAGCCAGACGCCCCTGGTGAAGTCCTGGGCAGGCCCCAAGTAGGCTTCCCGGGCAAGGGCAAAGGAGACCGTTTCCTCTGCTCAGTGCCAGGGCTGGATTGAGGGACGGAGCTCCGCCGGCAGGTTTCTAGGGGGAGGAGGGAAGAGGTGTGGCCCCACAGCGTCTTGACCCAAGGCAGCAGGGAGTCGGACGCAAGGCAAGCCTTCCGTGGAGGGTGGGCATTTGGGCAATGGACGTGGGGCATGGGAAGGGGGGAGGGAGGGAGGGAGGGAGGTGGGCCAGGCATGTGCCAAGTGTGGCTCTCGGCCCGCCCAGGGCAAATAACTTTGACAAAGGATCTTGGGCAAATATTTGCTGGAAGAAGTGGTGAGCCGGCTGGGCAACTCCCTGCACTGGCTAAGAAAGCTCAGAGAATGAGGAAAGAGACAGGTGGGCAGAGAAGGTGTGGGGAAGATGAGAGCGAGAGCCGAAATCACGTCCTGCACTGATGTGGCGGCTCAGAGGCCGGCATGGGAACGTCGCGCTTTCTGCTTCCGTCACTCTGGGAACGCAGCAGAACAAAGCGTTTCCCCCTTGTTTGCCTCCGGGGACGGGCACCTTTGCCACTGAAGCGCTTGTTTCGCTTTGCCATAGTCCTCCATCGGCTGGAAAACGCGTCTCACGGGAAAACTGGCCACAAATCCAGGTGGCGGCGTGTGGATGCAGAGTGGCAAGAAGTCCTTCAGGACGGGGTGGCCATGTGCTCCCCGCCTCCGCCAAGGCCTCCCTCACCAACTCGTCCTTCCCGAGCACAGGGCCCCCAGATGCCGCCGTCCGGGCGTTCAGGGCTACAGCTCCCAGCATTCCACAGCAGGTGGCTGGGTGAGGCCCTCGGTGGGCACAGAATGCTGCCCTTGAAGGGGAGGCCCACCTGGAGGGCTGCGCTGAGCAGCTCTGTCCGAGCACCGTGAAGCGATGCCCCAGGGCATGGCCAGCAGCAGTCTGTGGGCGCCGGCTGATGCTCCCCTTCCCACCCCGACTGGCCCCACGGCCTCCGGCCAACAGAAGCGGCATGCGCGGCTCGCTGCACGGTTTCTGGGCGCTCCCCTGGGACGCAGGCATGAAGGGGTGCCTCCCTGTGCACCGGGCCTCTCCCCGAGCAGGGCAGAGCACCTGGCACCAACAGCAGCTCATAGTTGTGGGGAAAAGAAACCAGCTCGGCGCACAGCTATTGTGGTCAGGCTGTTTGCAGTGCAGGCGAAACAAGGGGCCTGACCGGCTGCCACCCGGGCTTGGACTGTGGGCTGCTCGGGAGCCTGATATC
The DNA here is from genome assembly GCA_023333525.1 of Aspidoscelis tigris stejnegeri. Taxonomy (NCBI): domain Eukaryota; kingdom Metazoa; phylum Chordata; class Lepidosauria; order Squamata; family Teiidae; genus Aspidoscelis; species Aspidoscelis tigris. The sequence goes on from JALMGA010000009.1 coordinate 279,581, forward strand.
AGCACACCTGTGGGACAGGGGCACGTGCAAGCGTCCGTGCCTGTGCCTAAGTGCCTAGTCCTGCCACACTGCTGATAAAGCCAGGCTGACGTCAGGCAGCAGAGTGCCTGGTCACTCGCCTACCTAAGCGCAGGTGTGTTGTCCATCCAGGTATCTAGGCACTTACAGGGAAAGGGCTGTGGTGCCAACACACCTTGCAGGCTGTTTATGCAGGAGAGGAAGGCAGGGACAGAGCCAGCCCTCACCACAGCCTCCTCACCAAGGCCCAAGACTTGCCCCCCCCCCGGGCTATGGGGCTGCACCCCTTGCTTCCCCCCACTGTGATGCCTGCTGGGGGCTCCAGGGCTGAAATGGGGAAACTGGCAGGAAATGAGGAAGGGGCTCCCATGGTGCCTTCACATGGATGGGAGATATAAGGGGGGCTTCACTGGGGAGGGGGCTTCAAGATAGAAGAGCCTCCTTCCCTCAGAGGCTGGGGGGAGATCCGGTCCTGCTCTCGCTGGACACTGCATCTTCTTCCTCTGTGAGTTGGAAAGTTCCCTGGAAAGCCCAGAGATGAGTGGTGTGGCTAGAGCCTGTGCCCCCTGCCCCCCCCCCCCAATCAGTTCAGCCACCCACAGTGACTGCAGGGAGAGAGAAGCTGCCTCTGCTGCACTGGCAGGGGCACCTGTGATGGAGGGGGCTCCGCCGCTGTGGCCAAGCTGCATGGCCCTGGCCAGCCACCCGGAAGGGTGGCACCTTCACCATGGCAAGGGCCCAGCGTGGTGCCCAGGAGTCGGCCTCTGAGCTGCTTCTCTTGCATGGAACCGGGGGCACCTTGGAGGGCCACGGAGACCCTCCGGCAGGGCTGGGTGCCCGGGAAGGGCACCTTGAACCCTCTGGGAGTCACGGCTCCCTTCCACAGCGACTTCAACCCGATGCTCCTTCCGCAAGGCTGCACCCGGAGGCAGCAATGGGCCCAGACTCAGGAAACAGCGTCCGCCCCCCAGCTACCTTAGGTGCCCGCCCCATCAGGCCTGGCTGCCTTCCCTAGCGGCCCCCAACGCGGATTCACTCTCCACGCCGCCAGGGGAGGCTTCTCCAAGCCTGAGCCCCACCCCCTTTGGGCCTGGCCCTCCACTCACCCTGCTCCCAAACCAGGCTGCTCTAGCGGCGTGAAGTCGAAGTCGAGGCCTGGCTGCTGGAGCCGGAGCCCACCTGGCCCCTGGGCGTGGGGCTGACGGGACCCCGGTCTGCTTTCTGCTCTTGTAGGAAGGCCAACCTGGGCCAAGCAGGAGAGGTGAAAGGCTCTGGACAGCCGGCCGCACCACAGCAGTGACGGGTTTTGATCTTCTATTCTTGCTGTTGTGTCTGCACTGGGGCCTTCTGGTGAAGGGCGAGAGATAAACTCTGAAAGAAAAATTAACACATAAGGCCTTTGGACCGAGGGAAAGAGCAGCAGAGACTGACCGCTCGGCCGTCAGGCATCCCATCCACCTCGGCCTGTGCGGCTGCTTTCCAGTGATCCCGCCCTGCACTGGGACCCCCGGTGAAGGGCAGCAGCGAATGAGGGGAAGGGGTGAAACGCCCTCGCCACTCCTCTCCCGCCCGGAGACTCTGTTCTTGCTTCCTTCTCCAGGGAAGGTTCCATAAAGCAGCAGGGGGACTCTCATCCTCCAGAGTTCCCCAGGGACCAGCCTTGTCTCCCATGCTCCTTCGCACCTGTATGGAGTGAGGAGCCACAGGATGCTGACTGCACTCGTCTCTCTCTCTCCGTCCCACCTGAGCCCAGGAGGGAGGCAGTCTGGGTACTTGACCGCTGCCCAGAGGCAGTGAGGGGCTGGATGCGGAGGAATAAACTGTAGAGACTATTGTTTTAATATATGCTTTTATTATATTTGATTTTAAATGTTGTTACCCACCCCGAGACCTTCAGGTATAGGGCGGGATAGAAATATAGCCAAACAAACTGAACCCAGACGAGACGGAGGCACAGTGAGTCAGAGGGCCCTGAGTCCCAGAGGTTAAGAGTTGCCGAGTTCTGGACACCAGAGAGGACAGGGATATGATCTGGGTCCTCCTGGATTTGTCACTGCCATTTGAGACCCAGGTGGCACTGGCGGCCACAGGTACCTACTTCCACCTACAACTCATTTGGCAGCTTCAGCCTTTCCTGGATAGCGATAACTTGGCCACGCTCTGGTAACCTCCAGATTAGACTACTTTGTATATCTTTTAGTGCCTGGTTGAAACACCTCTGTTCACCCAGATGTTTTGCTTCCTCAAATGCTGCCCTGCCAAGGAGGGTGATATTTTAATGTGTGTTTAACAGTGTTTTATGGATTTTAGCTTTTTATTGCTGTGACCTTCCCTGGGACCTTTGGGTGAAGGGCGAGGTCTAAACACCCAAATAAGTACATAAACAAAAGCATCTTTTTTAGCCAGCCCAGTTCAGGCTCCACAGCAGTGTATCATAAGAACGTAAGAGAAGCCCTGCTGGATCAGGCCACAGCTTATCTAGCCCAGCATCCTGTCGCACACAGTGGCCCACCAAATGCTCATGGGCATCTCAAGCAGAGACAAGGGCAAACCTTCTCCTGCCCTCGAGTCCCAGCAAATGGCCTCAGAAGCGCCCCGCTCCCCCCGCCCCCAGCCACTGATACATCTGTCATCCATGAATTTGTCTAACCCTACTTTAAAACCATCTAGACTGGTAGCTGTCACCACCTCTTCGGGCAGCAAATTCCATAAACGGACTCTCCTACCCATCAGCTTCAAAAAGTTCCCCTGGTTCTAGTGTTGTGTGACAGAGAGAAGAAATTTCCTCTATCCACCTTTTCTATACCATGCATAATTTTATATACTTCAATCAGATCCCCTCTTAAGTGATTGAAGAGGGGACGGGGGGGGGGGGTCCCAACATGAATCCTTTTACGCGACCCCCACTTGCTGCCCTTGATCTTGCCTGGAACGGCCCCGGCCCGGCTCTGCGATTTGGCGCCTTTGCAGACCGAAGGGGATTGTGAGCCTCCGTCCTCTCCTCTCCTCAGCAAAATTCGTGGAAGCCGCGTGCCGTGTGGGGCACTCAGCCGACTCTCCCTGGGGCTGCAGCAGCCCAGGAGTCAGGGAGGGAAGAAAGGAAGGAGACGGTGGCGAGAGGCAGGGCCCTTCCGCACTGGGCCGTCGGTCTCCGTGCCGCACGCGCCAGGACGGAGCCTGTGCGCTGGAGGAGCCGTTTCCCAATCAGAGGCGACTCCTGCCGTGCAGAAGTGAGCCGCAGAGTGTCTGTGTGGATCTTGATTTAGCCCTCTGCGCATGCACTTGCCTTGGCCTTTGCGAGCTCCGGCGAGGCCCATCCTTGCCGCTACGGTGCTGGGCAGAACATGTGACCTGGCACACATCCATGGCATGGCATCGTTGTGCCAATTATGGCGACTGCGCACACACACCGGTACCAACATCAGGACTTAAGGTGGCGGTTTCTGGATGCGCATCCGTGCTGGAGGTCGGTGTTGGGCACGCGGGGGGACAGAATGCGCGCACTAGCATCCACAAGTGCAATGCGGGCACGCGCCCGGGCAAGTTTGCCTTTCCCATCCCCCAGGCAGGACAGGAAGTGCGGATTTGGCCAGCTCTGCATCAGTCCAAACTGCCTCTGTTTGGTGGTTTGATTCAGCTGGGAGTGCGATGAGTCAGGGAAACTGCAGGCGACAGGAACTTCAGAGCGGCTGGTTTGGGTCAGGTGGGGTGGGGGGAGCTGCCTCTGCCTCCCTCCCCCTCCTGCTTCTGCTCCGGGCCTGGACAGGAGGGCTTGCTCAGCCCCTCGGGGGTTTGCCCTCCGCTCTCAGCAGCAGGGTTGCCTGAGCAGCGGAAGGGATGGAGCAGCCAAGGGCTCAGATTTAGCAGGATTTGGGGAAAGGGGGGAGGGAGCCTTTCAGGCTGTGCGCAGTAGGAACTGCCTTCCTAAGAAGAGATCAAAGGCAGCCTGGCTGCCGGCCAACAGGACGATAACCAGCCCAGGTCTCTGCATTAACGGAAGTGAGACTGGGGCCCTGACTGAAAGGGCCCCGTCAAAGGCGGTTGGGAAGCACACAGGGACAGGAAGGAGCCCGTCTGGGTCCCCTGAGCACGCTGAGCAAGGGCCCATGGGCTGGGGAGCAACGGGTCTGGGCCAGGCCCCTGGTTCTCTAGCAGAAGCTGCCACAGGTATAGTTATCCTAAAAGCAACCTTGGATGGCATCTTGATAATAGAGAGGTGCAGGATGAGACCCCTCCGGGGCATAAGGACATAAGAACCCAAGAGGAGCCATGCAGGATTGGCTGCAGCCCATCTGCTCCATCACCCACTATCATACGACGGCTCCCCAGTTGCTTCTGGGCATGGTGTAGGCAGAACCTTTGCTTACTCTCAGAGCCCTGCAAATGGCCTTTAGAGGCCTCCTGCCTCTCTCTCCAGCCTGGAAGAAGTACCTGGGCATCCATCCTAGTGGCCATGGATACGTCTGTCACCCATGAATGTGTCTAACCACAGTTATTCATGCTATGGTAACCTCTAGATTGGACTATTGTAATGCAGTCTAAATGGGGCTGCCCTTGAAGCTACAGCTGGTGCAAAATGCAGCCGCCAGAGTGTTGACCGGAACAGCTAGCCGGACACATATCACGCCGGTTCTAAAAGAATTGCACTGGCTGCCAGTCCAACACCAAGCCCAATTCAAGGTGTTAACCTTGACTTATAAGGCCCTAAATGACTTGGGCCCCAAATATCTAAAGGAACGCCTCCTCCCATATCGACCTGCCCATGCCTTGAGATCTGGAGGGGAGGCCCTCCTGGTTGTCCCACTACCCTCAGCAGCAAAACGGGTGGGCACCCAGGAGAGGGTCTTCTCAGTGATGGCCCCCAGGCTGTGGAATAGTCTCCCCCTTGAGGTGCGTCAGGCTCCCTCACTGTGTATGTTCAGGAGGGTGGTGAAGACGCACCTCTTTGCCCTGGCCTTCAGTTAAATGGGGACCCACTCTCCTTTCCCACCTGCAGACACTTGTTTTCATATATGCTTTTATTGTTTTCATATATTTTATTTTAAATGTTGTTACCTGCCCTGAGACCTTTGGGTATAGGGCAGGATAGAAATATAAACAATAAATAAACAACCCTTCCTTAAAGCCATCTAGGCTGGTTGCTCTTTCCACCTCTTCTGGCAGAAATCCTTCCCCTTCTCTGATCCGACTCTCCTGCCCATCAGCTTCATAGGTGCCCCCTGGTTCTAGTGTGGCGGGAGAGAGAAAAGAGTTTTTCTCTTTCCACCTCTTCTGTACCAGGCATGATTGCACAGTATATACTTCAGTCAGGTGCCCCCGTAACTGCTGTCCTGCAGGAAGCCCAGGGCTTGGTTGGGCCTCGGTGGGACCAGCTGTTATGAGGAAAAGAGTCAAAATGGGCACAGAGAGGTGCTGAGATGAGGCTCCTTTTGACTCCTGGATCTGAAGGAGGCTTTGCAATGGCTTCCCAGCAGTTGCACACAGATTACTGACTCGTGCCTTGGCAAAAGGCCACCTGGGAGCACAGTAGCCCTCTGCAGCAGCACTGCAGGGCCCGATCCCAGTTGCCAACGTCCTGCGTGGCCAGGAAGGTGGCAGTTGACCCTGGGGGACCCTGGGGGCCTGGAGTGACTACTGCATGCGGGTCAAGCGCTCCGGGCGCACCTTCAGCGCCTGGGAATGGGTTAACCTGTGTCAGGACCACGGGGGTGGGAGATATGGCGGTTGCAGCTCAGGAGGATGCTCCAGGCCTAAGTGGTGGTGGTGGTGATGTCACATAAAAGGCTCCGCTCTCTTCCTTCAGTCTTGCATGCCTGCAATGGTGGCTCCTTGGCCTCCAGCCACAAACCCATGCTGTACAAAGGTCTGGAACCTGGAGGCCAAAGACAGGGACAGACCTCTGCCAGTCCCTGGGAGTCATGCAGCTTTGGCACTGAAAGGGGCTGTGGGTGAGGACTCCTGCGGGAGGAGCGTGGTGAGGTCTGGGCAGAGGGATGGAGGCCGGCTTGCACCAGGGGGACCACGGTCAGGTTGCCAGCCAGAGCAGGACCTTGGTGAGCCGGCTGCTCAATGTCCACCTGATCTGAATGGACGTCTCAAGTGTACGCACCTGGGGGACAAGGTGGCGCTCTCCAGAGGTGGCAAATGAATTACTGTTGGGAAGTGAGGGGAGGGACTTGCTGTGCCCCCCCCCCCCCCGCCAGTCTCCTCATCACTCTCCAGTCTTTCAAGAGCAACTCAGGTGGCGCCTCTGGAGGCTCATAAACCACCCTGGGTCACAGTGCAGTGTGTTTGCGCGGCCTCTTTACCTGAAAAGCATCGTGTTCACATGCAAAATGGGGAGAGTCCTTTTTACTTGCAATGGATGAGGGGCGGTAGCACGCAAGAGGGCCTTTTTAACAGTGGCCCCCAGAATCTAGAGCAGCCTTTCACCTGGGACTTTGATGTTCGGCTTCCACTAAACATCATCCTGCCAGGGAGGGAGGTTGCTTATATTTCAATGTATGTTTTATGGATGTGACTCACCTGAGACCTTTGGGTGAAGGGCCAGATATAAATACTCAAATAAATAGATGGATACACAGTCAAGTGCAGAAGAGCAAATACAGGGTGAGACAAATCAAGCCCTTGCCCTTCGTCCACGCCCTGCCCCAGGCAGGGAACACCCCCCAGGCAGACCTAGTGGTCTGAAGGATGGGTTCCCCATGGGAAATCACCTTTCCAACAACAGTCCAAGCGTGCCCTAACAGGTCCCAAGCTGGTCCCAAAATCAGCTGCTTGCTCAACCTTGGTGCTAGTCTCTGCACTTGCAGTAAATGAATCATCAGCACTTAGGAGTTGTGTTCCGATCGCTCCTGCGGTCGATTCCTCGAGGGCCAGGCGAGGACCCAGGGTGTGAATGCCCCTTTGGCCCTGGATCACCTTGGGGCTGCCTGTCCCTTAGCCCAGCCTACCTTGCAGGGTTGCTGTGAGAATAGAATGGAGAACTGTGGCTGCCTGTACAGAAGCAAAGCGGGCCAGATGCTCTTTTATTTTTTTATTTATTTAATTACTTAAAGAGTAACAATACCAAAGCATTCAATGTGAGCCATTTAAGATATCAAAACAAACGAACAAGATCTCAAGATCTGGAAGTGAGGCCCGCCTGGTTGTCCCACCACCCTCAGTAGTGAAACGGGTGGGCACCAGAGAAAGAGCCTTTTTGGTAATGGCCCCCAGGTTATGGAACGGTGTCCCCCGCGAGGGGCGTCACGCCCCTTCTCTGCATGTAGTTCAGGAAGGCGGTGAAGACGCACCTCTTCTCCCTGACCTTTGGCTGATGTGATCATACTTTTCCCCTACTGCAGATACTGTTGTTTTAATATTTAGGATATTGTTTTAAATATGTTGAATTTTTTTGTGTTTTTATGTGTATTTCTGTTTTTAAGATATGCTGGTTTGTAATCTGTTGTTTTAAAGCTTGTTACCCGCCCTGAGACCTTCGGGTATAGGGCGGGATAGAAATATAAATAATAAATGAAGAAACGATAACTCTGTGTGTATATCCTATTAAGCAAGTTCCACTCAAAAGATAAGAAAAGCCACTTGCAGTGTCTGTATTAAAGGAAAAAATAAATAAATCACAAGGGGTGTGAATTTCCATGCCCTGTATTAAGCTGCCCGCGTGAGGTTTATTGCTGGAGAAGAAGGTGGAATAGCTGAGGAGGAGGAAAGGGGGCCCAGATACCTTGGAAGGAGATTTTAGGAGCGTGACCTTGAAGAAGCAACCACTGCAATGTGATCAACTCCCGTAAAGCAAGTTCTCAGGCTACCAGTCCCAGTGTTGACAAGGCAAATTAGAGGCTTCTTTCCATGACCTAGATATGACCATTTTACCAGCTAACAGCCGAAGGTTTAACCAAGTTTTACGAGATAACGAAGCATTAGAATCTTTATAGAACCGCAAAAGGGACAATTCCGGGGCTGAAGTAACTCGCGTTTGTGGAATCAGATTTGTTTCACAATTAGTGTCCCAAAAGCTACAGTCCTTTTGGAATTTCACCACATGTGGGAAAAGTGACCATTTACATTTATGCCAGCCTAAGGCAGATGAATGGGGAAGAGTAGGGGAAATTCCAGTTGGGCTGAGATACCAGTGATAAGTTTTAAAATTGTCTCTTTGGCAGAAGCAGATCTAAAACCTTTCCCATTCTTTCCAGAGAGACTTTGCCATTCTTCAAATGTAAAACAAATACCTGAATCATCTTCCCACTGCAATTTTAAAGAGGAAGGTAGACTTTAGCGGTAAAAACCAAGGCTCTAGATATTAAACCCTTGGAGCTGTAATATAAAAGTTGGAAGCTTTTTCCCCATCCAAACAAGGGGCAATTGATGGCTTCTAATACATCCATAGAATTGAGGAGACTCTTGAATCTTAATTTGAATGACCAAAATTTATGATGGGAAGAAATATGTATTTTGCAGTCTTCTTTATTAATCAAGTTTCCTTTGGAGTTCACTGTCTTTAATCAGCTTATAGCCTGCAGGGGCTCATGAATCCTAAATCTGGACTGAATTCGCACTTCAGTCTGTACTATGCAATTAGGCGACATCTGGGCAGGTGTATCTGCCCTGTCAGGAGGTGTTTAGAGGCTGACATGGCCCCTGCCTGCCCAGAGATTGCCTAATTGCATGCTAGTTCTCATGCACAGAATTGTGCTCCACAAGCATACTAACTTTTATCAGAGAATTACCTGAAGTGTCCAGCCCGGGACCATCTGCATTTCTGCCCGCCGGGGGGGCCATCGGAGCTGCCGTGCAAGGACGCTGGCAGCCCCCGTGACCCCCTGACGCAGCTGCACAGAGCACTGGCACAGTCATAGCGACGCTGCTCCTCTCCTTCCTTCCTGGGAACCAACCTGATGGCATTCTCATGTACCTGACTGAGCACGCCAAAGAGAAGGGCCTTCCCTGTCTAGAATCTCCTGCCCTGGAGGAGTCCAAGGCTGCTTCGCTTTTACACGGCCTTGCCCATGTTGGCCCCCTGTCCATTCTGTAAGGAAGGGGAAGCACTGGGCATCTTTAAGAGCTCCTTGGGCTTTATGTCATCCCTTTATAAAACAAATTGTACTGGGTTGTGCTGTACTTGTTTGCTGCCCTTGGATTTCCGACCAGGGCAGTGCAGACGACAACAAGGCCCGGCAAGGGGAGGGGGGGCGGAGCGGGACCCCCCTCTCCCACAGCCCCAATGAGGGGAAGCAGCAAAGCCTGGGATGGCCCCTCCCACCCAGGCAAGCGGTCACTCCTGCCTCCAGGCCCTTTGCCACTCTGGTCCAGCCACATGGAAGGATGGGTACCTGGAGAGAACCAGGGCTCCCCTAATGTTCAAGGAGGCCACCTGGCCACAGAGGACCCACGCTCAGCCCCCCCCCACACACACACACACAGGCCACAGGCGCAGAGAGTCCCACAGCCTTCAGCACAAGAAGAATCCAGGGCTCTGTCTGTGGTGCGGACACCAGGCTAGCAGATTTTGGGGTGCCGGTAGAGAAGGGAATTCTGGTATCCCTGGGTCTGCCCCCTCACACACACACACCCAGTCTTCAGAGCAAGGATCAGCAGGGACTCCTGCAGGACGTTTGGAAGGAAAAGCGCCCGGAGGGAGGAAGGAGCCATTTTCCTTGGCCGCCTCAGGGCAGGCGCCTGCCTTGGGTCCTCTGTTCTCCTGCACGCTGCCCCCAAGCCCCCTGGAGGAAGGGCACCCGGGGCCTCCCTGGGGCAGAGGAAATGGTGGTGGGAACATCTGGCCGCTTCCAAGGTGCCCCCCTCCCTCCATGGCTGCAGCGAGGAGGCAGGGCAGGCTCAGGTGAACAGGAGGGGGCCGGTATGTTGCCACAGCCCAGACAAGCTGACTACTTGGCCAAAATCTTACCTGCAGTGCCTTCAGGAGGAAAATGGCAGCGGAATGGAAGACCCTTTGGAGAGACCTCGCCTCAGGCAGAAGCCTTTGCCACCCCCCACCACCCCCTCTGACGGCCATGGGTGAAGGGAGGGCGCTGGCCACCCACTTCAAAGGGCCAGAAACGCAATCCTGAGGGCGGGAGGATCCCTGGTCTGTACCCCCCAAGGAGCCCCCAAACCCCCCCCCCCCACAGTGGCAGGCACAGGGCCCACCATGGGCAGAGCCTGCTGTTCCAGGGGGCTGCTGTGGAGGCCCCTTGCCCCCTCCATGCCTGGCCAACTGGGTAGGAATGCGCCCCTCCCCACTACCGGACCCCCTCCGGCGGCCTCTGCTCCAGGGGGAAGGAGGCCTCTTGGAGCCCGGGCAGCGGGCAGACCCCCCCCCCCCATTGGCAGATGCCCCTGAAGGGCGCTGGAAGGGCCGCTGGCTGGCTTTGCGGGAGGGAGGAGGAGGAGGCGGTGAGCCAGGTGACGGGCAGCTCTCTGGCCCGCCTGCAGACGCAATTCTGCCGGCTTTTATGGGTTGATGGGGGGCAGATTGGGCCACAAAACGCTTACAGCCGCCGTCTCTTCCAAAGGCAAATACAGGGCAGCAATCGAGCGGCTTCAACCCAGACGGGGAAGGAAAACACAGAGGGCGGCGGCGGCGGCGGCAGCACCAGCCGGGGGAAGCCTGGCGGGAGAAGCCAGCGAAACGCCGTCCCTCGCCAGCCTGGCGTGAGCAGGATGCGCACGGTCAAGCGAAGCGGCGGCCCAGCCTCGGCACTTCCTGGTCCCCCAGCTGGAAGAAGCCTCTTCGGCTGCGGTTGTTCTTGGCTGGCAGCCTGGGCACCTTTGCCCGCTTCAGCTCCTCTCCGGTTTCGAGCAGCGTCAAAGCCCTCCCGGCTCTCCTCCCTCATCATAAACACTCCCCAAGGTCAGGCGGACGCTTCCCGCTTCCTCCCGAGGCCAAGCGCCAGAGTGAGGCCCCCGCCTTCTAGCCGCAGCGCTGCCACCTCCTCTGCCCCAAGCGCCCAGCTAGTTGGCGAGGGGGGCGCCAGAAAGAGACAGGGGAAGGGGAGGGGAGGGGCCCTTTCCCAGAGACCTTTCGCGTCTGCAAGTGGGGGACTGGAGCCCAGTGCCAATCTCTGCCTCCCCGCTCAGGGCGGCCCTCTGTGCATGGTCAGAGGTCACTGAGCTTCAGGCGAGGCCGTTCATGCAGGGCCCAGGCCAAGACGTTTTCTGCCCCTTGTTGCCTCTTTGGGCCCCAAAAGGAGCCCATCAGGCTGGGGTGGTGGGTGCTGCAGCCTCGGCCAAGAAGGCTGTGAGGGGAACTCGCATGACCTGAGCTGGACGGAGACCCACCAGGCCAGGCAAGATCCACAGCTGCCTTCTCCGTGTCCGGGAAGCCCAAGTGGCGAACGCTTCCCCCTTGTTCCTTCTTTCTCCATCACAGCTGGCTAAGGCGCAGCACGGCCAACCAGTCAGCCCTCTGGCTAGGCGCAGCCTTGAACCCAGGGCCCCAGGGCCGCCCCCCATATTGCCCTGGCCTTCCCAGGAGGCCAGTTTGGTCTAGCGGTCAGGGAGCCGGACTCTTATCTGGGAATACTGGGTTCGATTCTGCCCTCCCCCACAAAGCCAGCTGGGTGACCTTGGGCTAGTCACAGTTCTCTTCTGAGCTCTCATAGCCCCACCCACCTCACAAGGTGTCTGTTGTGGGGAGAAGAACAGGAGGTTTGTCAGCCGCTTTGAGACCCTTAAATGGGTAAGAAAAGCCAGCTGTTCTTCTTCTTTGCCCACCAGAGGAATGGGATTCCAGAGACTCACATTCAAAGCTGATTCAACATTTTTCTATCCCGCCCTATACCCAAAGGTCTGAGGGCGGGTAACAACGTTAAAATCCAGCATATTAAAAAAAAACCCTGTATTAAAACAATAATAACCATCACAATATTTAAAATCCAACTTGTTAAAAACAATGCAATATCAGTTAAAACGGTAGTGTTTGCAGTGGGGGAAAACATAAGCAACCTTTAGCCGAAGGCCTGGGCAGACATAAGCAGAGAAGGAGCTGACGCCTCTCCAGGGGGAGACCATTCCATGGCCTGGGGCCATCACCAAAAAGGCCCTCTACCGGGTGCTGAAGGTGGTGGGACAACCAGGAGGGCCTCACTTCAAGATCTTAAGGCACAGGCAGGTCGATATGGGAGAAGGTCCTCCTTCGATTATTTGGGGCCCAAGTCATTTAGGGCCCTATAAGTCAGAGTTAACCCCTCGAATTGGGCTCAGCAGTAAATTGGCAGCCAATGCAACCCTTTAAAGACCAGCATGATCTGCGTCCGGCTAGCTGTCCCGGTCAGCACCCTGGCAGCTGCACTTTGCACCAGCTGCAACTTCCGATCCGTCTTCAAGGGCAGCCCCATATAGAGTGCATTACAATAGTCCAGTCTAGAGGTTACCAGAGCATGGATAACTGTGGCCAAGTCATCTCTGTCCAGAAAAGGCTTTGGCTGATGTACCAACAGCGTCCACCTGAGCTTCAGGCATCAGCGCGGAGTCCGGGAGTACCCCCAAGTTGCGCACCTGTCCCTTCCAGGGCATTGCGACCCCATCAAGGACACGCTTAAAGGTGGTCTCTCCTTCACTAAAGCACAACAGCATGAAGATACCAGCGACAGAAGGCTCTTGAGCTCTAGTTACGCTCTCAGCAGTGGGATTCGGGTACTTTGAGTTCAGGGCCATCTGACAGCTAGGCCTGGCAGAAGAGAGGAGCTGTTTCGGGGGAATGGGTGTGCCAGGGGCACAGGACCTCTCAGGGCACGCCTCCCCCCCCCATCAGAGAGGAGCAGCAAGGCCTGAGCAGCAAAGGTGGCTCCAGGGAGGCAGGAGAGGCTATCTGTGTGCATCTGAGGGGAACCTGTGTGGGCACCTGCCTTTCCCTCCTGGTGCCCTGTCGAGGTTAATACCCATTGGCAGCTGCTGCCCAGCCCAGGAAGAGGCCTCCATGAAAGGGCTCCGAGGTGAGGGGAAAGTTCACTCAGGGGGGGCCGACTCTTGTTTCCCCAGGGGGCTGAACTCTCTGCTTCCTTTTGTCCTCCTGAGAGGAAGGCTAGGCAGGAAACTAGGGCTGGCCCAAAGGCATCCGAGCAGGGATTCTGGCCCTCACCACCCACCGACACCTGGCCTGGCACTGTGGCCGCTGCACTGGGCCAGCTCCGGCTTGGATTCTGCTCTCGGCATTTTGGAAGCTGTGATGTCCTGGGGCAGAAACCTGGGTCTCCTGGCTGAGGAAGGGGCTGGCAGGTGGGGTGCGTGGCTTCCGTGTGCCTCGAAAGGGCAGCTGCTGGGAGAGGGAGCAGGACTAGGTGGGCCAGTGAGCCGTTTCTCAGCTGCTCCCAACGGAAGCCACGCTCTGCCTCTGGAGGCTGGGCGCCCGTTTGGTGTCGCTTGGCCACAGGTTGCCGGCCACACAGCTCACGGCTCTGGCCCAGCGGCTAGGCCTTTCTAATGTGCATCTATTCTCGGCAGTCAGGGCCCCAAGGTCTGTTAGTCCTGAGGGCAGCCGGCCCACCGCTGGTCACGGCAGGCGGTGTCCTGCGTGGGGCTCGGGCTACAGCTGTTTGGCCTCTGGGAGAAGAGGAGAGGCCCGTGCCCAAGCCGGGGTGCTCCTTAGCAGTGGTCTGGAGCAGCGTCCATCCCCCTGGGGTTCCGCATCTCCTAGGGGCCTCGAAAGGTCAGTTCAGCCCCTTCTCCGAATGCCGCTGCAGAAGGAAACGGGACCTTCGCTCCATACGCAGCGTTCTCCTTAGCTGGTGCGACCAAGGGCCTCAGGGCGCTGGGGGCGGAACACCCTCTCCGCACCTCGGCCACCGGATTCCCTGGGGTCCCCGAGAGGGGGTCCCCGTGTCCGCCGGCACCCAGGCTCCCTGCGCTGAGGGTCGGCTGGAAGTCGCTTCTAGCGAGGGAGTCCCATGCAGGGCCGCGTCTCCCCACTTTTCCGGGGGCCGCTTTTCGCGAGGTCGGTCACCCGCTGAGCCCAGAGCCAGGGTCCCGAACCCATGGGCCGCGCGCATTCCGCCGTCTACTCGAATTTCCCCGCCAAGGAGGCGGAGGGAGGCGTTGGCGGCGAGAGACCCGAGAGGATCGATCGCCGCCATCCGCCACCAGATAAGCGATGCCAGGGATGCCTCCCTACCTCTGCCCTCTGCCCTCCGCCCGAACCCGATGGAGAAGCGACGCGCGGGCGCCCCCCGCTGGCGGCCCGCGGGATCTGCCTGCGCGGACACGCGACGCGCGCTCAGCCGCTCTCTAAGATCCGAGCCCGGCGCGCGTGCCCGCTTGCTCCCACCGCACCCTCAGTGCGCGGAGCAAATCCCTTAGGATCCGCGCCCGGCCAGGCGTCCCGCCGCCGCTCCGTCCATCCGCCCGGGCGAGGCGGCGCGGAAGCGAGCGGCGAGCGGGCGCTGAGGCGGCGCTGTCCAGCGGGTGGAGGTGCTGGAATTCCTCCGCGCGCGGCCAAGGCGGAGGTCGGGCTGGGCGGAAAGGCGCTCTGCATGCGCCCAGAGGCGCCGGACGCGCGTTCAAGGCTAAAGGTCCTCCGCGGGGCTGAGGGGGGAAGCGACCCCCGCCGGGCGCCGCCACCTAAGTCGCCCTCCTCCCCGCGTCCCGCTCACCCATTACTCGCTCGCTGACCAGCGCCCGGCTCTGACCCTCGGACGCCCCGGCACCGAGCTGCCCGGCAAACAAGGCCGCGTTGCAGCCGCCGCCGTCGGATCGGCCTCGGCTTATCCGGTGCGCGTCCGGGCGACGCAGGGCGCAGGCTGCGAGGCGAGGGGGCCGAAAGCGCCCCGCGGCCTCCCGATCGGCTCCCGAGGAGCGGCGAGTTCGGGGCCCGGTCGGCTCCCCGGCGCAGCAGAGTCCCTGCGCGCTTAGACCGGCGCCCGCCGCTTCCAGACACCTGAGCGCGGGAGGGGGAGGCCGAGCCCCGCGCCCGCCGCCCGGTCGGCTCCAGTCCAGCCGGCAGGGGGAGGGGGAGGGGCCGAAGCTCGCGAGATCTGTCGCCCGCCGCCCGAAGGGGCCGGGCGGGGCCGGGCGGGGCCGGGCGGGGCTGGGGGCGCCGCTCCTGCTGTTCTCAAAGCCGCCGTCGCCGCTGCCAGCCGGGAGTCGCAGACGCAGCAGCGCCGCGCGGAGCCGGAGCCGAGGTACGGGGGAAGGAGCGGAGGGCCGGGGGAATCCATGCTGGGCAGGGGGGACGGAGGAGCAGCACTGCCGCCGCCTTTCCTCGCGCAGAACCTGAGGACCGGGCGCTGCCCCCCACTGGCCAGTGCCGCCACGGGGAATCCCCTCACCCCCACCCCGAGGCGGAGAGGCCGAGTGTCCAAGCGGAGAGATAAGCAGCAGCAGCACCCCCGCACTCGCGCCACTGTGGCTCCGCGGGGAGTCCCGCGCCTGGCCGACCCGACCCAGGGGAGCAGGCCGGAGGGGAGAATCCGAGTCGCCTCTTACGGGCCCGGAGACCGAAGTTAGGTCGGGGTGCAGCGGGGGCCGAGCTTGGCCTCTGCCCCACCCCGGTCTCCGACCCCTTCCTCAGTGCCTTTTCTGCGGCCACTGGGCGTGTGCAGAGTGCTGTTCTGGGGTTGCAGTAATCCTTGGCTGGAGACCGATCGGAGCACAGCAGAACAGTGAGGGGGGCGGGCGGGCCGCTTCCAAGGGGACTACAAGTGTCCAGCTCCCAGGGTCCGCGCGGGGGGGGGCTGCCATAAGCGCCTTCGGGCGAGGGCTACGATCCAGGCGGGCGTCGAGTGCCGGCCTGCGCAACAGCTGCCTGGCCGCTAAGGCGGGGGGGGGGTCCGGATCTGCGTAGCCCCCCATCCTTCCAAGGCCGTTTCCATGGCGCCCCATCCGTGTTTGCCAACAGAGCAGCTGCCGGGATCAAGGGCAGGTGGGGGGTTATTAAAAGGCAGGCGGGGAGGGGGCGAGGACGGCCAGAAGCATCTCGCTTTCGTTTGCCCTCCCCCCACACTCCGGCCGCCTCAGAGGACCTCCCCACCCCACCCCTTCTGACAGCCAGGCCAGGTCCCGTCCGCCTCCGCAAGATGCGATCCCTGCGCCATTGCCAGAATAGGTGGAGTCCGCTGCCAGTGCCCCCCCCCCGCCCTCCCCGCCGTCAAGGCAATGTCCTTCCACACCCTCCCTCCGGACACAGGCGCCCCCCCCCCCCGGAAGAGAGAGGATTTCCCTTAGTCCAGGATCCTCCGTGTTTATGGATTCACAGGTGCAGGGCCTGAAGGATCGGGGGAGGGCTCTCCTGGCCACTGGCAACCTGCCCCCCTCGCTTGCTGCCCCCCACCGAGGCAGCGCCAGGCTGCAGCTCTTCCCGGGGCGCCCGACAGTCTGGACGGCGGCAGGCGGCCGTCTGGGAGCCCTTAGCCCTCCGCGCGCCTCCCTCTTGCTGCCGGACAGAAGCGCAAAGGCCGAGAAGAGCCTCTCTGGCCGGCATCTCCCGGGGGAGGCCACGAAAGGAGGCCACGAAGCAGATCCTGCTCCAGGAGCTGAATTCTGGGAGCGCAGAGGTTGGAGGGCAGTTCTGGGGCTGGGGGGACCTGGCGGTGGTGGGGGGGCGAGATACCCTTTCCTGAGGGCAGCAGAGCCTGTTGCTTCAGCCAGGGGAGCAGGAACCAGCTTCCCTACCCCCGGGGGCAGAAAGTGGCAGGATCATCAGCAGGAGGGGGAAGGGAGAGAGCAGGGGACCCCCCCCCTTGCCCCCCAAGAGGCTCTGAAGGCCAGGAGGAAGGTCCCCGGCTCAGCAGGACAGGCCCCACCTCCCCCAGGTGAGCCAGGAAGGGGCCTTGCTGGATTCCTTCACCAGATGCCTTGGGAGGAGGCCTGAGGGACCAGCCTAGGAGTTTCCACATCCGTCACCTCCAGCCTGCCCCCACCCCCACTGCCCCGCAGAACTGACAAAGGGCACATTGCAGCTTCCTGGGTGTTAGAACACAAGGCCAAAGGCACCCAAGCGGAGCCCTGCTGGGTCAGGCCACAGCCCGTCTGGTCCAGCACCCTGTCCCACGCAGTGGCCCACCAGTTGCTTCTGGGCATCCAGCAAGGGCAAGACCTCCACCTGTTGAAGGTTTGGGCGAGCCCGTCTGCTCCTCCTCTGTATTTGGCTGCGCATGAAACGCCCGCTGCCCCCCCACCTGAATCCCGAATTCTGACCCTAAGGGAACAATGCTGCGAACAATGCAAATGGGCCTGTTCTGCTTCTGCCAGCCAGGCGCACAAATCTGAGGCCACCCGCCCCCCCCCTTGTGGAGGACTGTGGCTTGTCATATGACGGGGGGGGGGGAGAGGAGCGGAACCGTTCCGGACCAGTAATCTGGGAAGAGTGTCCTCTGAGCCGAGAGAACGACAGCCAAGGCCGCCGCTGTGCCTGCGGGCAGAGAGCCGCACTGGCGGAAAGTGCCTCCCTGAAGGCCAGCCATGCGGAAGGATCCAGCGAGGCATGAGCCCCCCCCGGCTCCACAGCCCCCCCTCAGCAAGCCTTAGTGGGCAGAGCTAGGCAGCGGGGGGGGGGGCGCAAGGTGGAGCCCAGTGTTGCCCTGCTCTTCTCCTGCTATGGATCCAGCCTTGGCAGTTGTGAGGCGGGCACCCACCAGCTTGCCCTGTGTGCACCCATGCCGGTCATGACGTGTTGCCCCGGAGGGTGATGGGCAGAGATTCAGGGGCCACATTTACCAGCAGGGACCTTCAGTGCCTGGTGGCGTGAGGGGGGAGGGGCCCTGGGGCCTTGGCGTTCTTTCTCTTTGCCGTCCGTCCCGTAGTCTTCAAGCAAAGGGGGGAAGTGCAGGCGCTGAGCTGCTGTTTCACCCCACCCTCCTTCCTAGGGCGGCTTAAATACACAAACATCACAAAACCACAACATTTAAATGAACAATCAGTCAGCAAAATGGACCGTCAGGAGAGGCCCCTCCCGCCCCCCAGAGGCTTCGATCCTCCGGCTTCAGCAGACTCAGTGGGCACCAAATTCTGGCCCAGGACAGCCTGCTCTGATCGTCTTTGCCACCAGTGTCCGGTCCCAGCCTCAGACAGGCTGCGGTCACACTGAAGGCTTAATCCAGCTTCAGTCCACTTTCAGAGCAAGAGAAAACATCAGCACAGTGACAAGCTGTTTTCTTTCAGTATTCAGAAACTACTGGGGTCCCCGGAGGGATGAAGCCACACAGAAACCTCCCACGGGATTCAGGCCAGAGCCCAAGGCTGTCTGGACCCCTTGTTGGCTACTTGTTTGCTTACCAAGTTCCAGACAAGGCACGTTTGGGAGGGCAAAGTGAAGGGAGGGGGCTGAGGGGGCAGCATCTGGGGGGCAGGCAGAGGGCCCTTCGGGGAGCCTTTGGAACAGCCTGCAGGGCACAGGGCAAGCAAGGAAGGGAAACCGGGACACGCAGCCCAAAAGAGAAGCTCGTTAGCGCTGGCTGGCTGACCACACACGCAGGCGGTCCTGGGAGGAAGGGGAGAAGGCGAAAGAGGGGCATCGAAGGCAGAACAGCCAGTAGCCAAAGTGGGGGGCACGGGTGGCCTCCGCACCACGAAGGGCCGGCAGGTGTTCACGTTGGCTTATTATTTCATTTAAAATGTTCAGGTTCTGCTTCCTGTTACAATTCAGTCTCCAAGCAGCTCAAATCAACAGCAAAATAGAAATACAATTAAAGCCAAGGATGGGCGAACCAGCCAACAGCTGCGGTGGTCAGGGTGGCCCGGCGTGCTCCAGCACAGAGTATTTGGACCCTGCAGCGTACTCTCCGTCCCTGAGCATCCAAGAACTGCCCTGCCCCTTGCTAGTTGTGAAACAGTAAAAAATACCCCCCCCCAGCTGTTCAGTGCCCGGAGGACTCCAGGGCCCTTTCTGCACTTGGCCTTATTCTGGAATATATCTCGGGATAGCTTTCTGCTGGCCATAAGCTAACACAGAGTACGGCAGGCCTCACCTGGGGCCTTCCATAGTCTGCACTAGCATGCAAATATCAGGTCCCTATTCTGAGATATATTCCAGAATAAGGTCAAGTGCAGAAAGGCCCCTGGTTGACTCTCAGACGCAGCCTGGGCGGTGTTTCCTATGCGCAGGCCGCCTGGTGACGGGGTGGTTTGGCAGCAGCTGTGCAGTCATGCGTCACATTGCTGATCACCATAGCAACAACCTGGGCATTGCTACCACGAGGTGAAGGTTCCCAGAAGGAACCGTTCGTACTTCATCTGGACCCAGGTAGGTCAGGGTGAAGTCTGGGCCGTGATGGCACTCACTGCGTGAAAGGAGCATTCCTAATCTCAACTTCCGTTAAGTGCGAAAAGGCCCATTCACACATTCACTCTGGAAAGGCCTGGGAGCTTCAACTGGCGCTTAAAGGCCAGGAGTGTAGATGCCCTATGGATATCAGAAGCGATAGTGTTCCAGAGGATGGGTGCCACCACAAAGAAGGCCCATCTGCAGGTGCCCACAAGATGCCCCTGAGTAACCTGTGGTGGCCAAAGAAGCATACCTGCCCCCCCAAAACTCACTGATCTCCCAGGTCAGAACTGGGAGAGGCAGGTTTGGCAAGGAACCTGCTCCCAAGTTAAGGGCCTTGGGTGCCACAGCTGAAACCTTGAACTGGCCTCCCTTGCAGGCGCTCAAGCGCACGTCTGATGTGTGAATGGCAAGGCTGCCCACTCAGCATCCCGGCTGATGCATTTTGCAGCAGCGGCAGGTTCTAGGGCAGACACAATGGCAGCCCCTCAGAGAGTGCCTTACAGTAGTCTAGATGGGGGTTCCAGTGCCTAGGCAGCAGTGGCCAGGCTATCTCTGCCCAGGGAGGGGCGCAGTTGGTGCCCCAACCAAAGCCGTCGATAGGCACTGCTGGCCACAGAGGTCACTTGGGCCTCCTATGACAAAGATGACTCAAGCACCCCCCAACCATGACGGGGGCAACCCCACCCGGAGCAGGCAGAGTCCCAAGACCCAGGCATGAGGACCAGCCACCCACAGCATCTCTGCCTCATTCAGACTCGACTTGGGCCTCATCCAGCCCATCGCTGCATCCAGGCGCCACTTCCGGGCATTCACTTCCCCTGCCTCAGGCTAATGGAGCAGCAGAGCTGGTGGCCCCTCGGTCCAGGCCTCCCGATGACCCCTCCCAATGGCCTCAGATGGACACAGAGTGGCCCTCCCCACCCCCAGCTCAGCCGCCCCCTAGGACTGTTCTCTGGGATCGTCCCTGCAGGTCCAAGTAGAACCATTTCACCAGTCCCACACAGGTGATCTGGGAGGACACCATGATCTCTGGTACCCAAAGCCTCAGAGCGATCCAGCAGGATCAAGAGAGCTGCTCTCCCCTGTCTCCTCCCCCCCCCCCCCAGTCTTGAACCAGCTCCAATTCTGCCTGGGAGGGGAGCAAGGCCTGCCTCTTTGTATCAAGATTGGAAGCCATCTCCACTTGCTAATCCCCTGGGGGAACAGGGGTGGGGGGGCTTCCTGTCTGACACATGAGGAGCAGAGCAGATGATGTTGCCCACATAGTGCCAACAGGCCCTGCCTGCCCCCAGCCCAGGATCTTCATGCTGCCCTCGTAACAAATCCACCTTGTGACGGATCCACCATCGGCAGAGAGCCAACAGCTGTCCTCCAAGCCCTGAAGCCAGGGCGGCGGCGCTTTGAGCTCCTGGGGCTTCGAACGTGAAGCCTGCGGCCCCCACCCAAAGCCCTTCAGGGAGCAAACTCCCCGCCCCCGGGCTGGGGCCCCAAGGACCCCACCACCACCACAGCCCGGGCATTGACACGCGATCCCAAACGGAAAAGTCTAGCCCTGGTACGCTCCTTCCGGCTCGCATTCCAGCCCGCTGGTTTATTTTTGACCAGACTTCTTTTAATAGCTGAACAACTGCTGGGCAAGCATCCCAGAATGGAAACGGGCATCTCCCGGCTCTTCTTCCGCACGTGTGAGCTTGCCTGGGGCGCCTTCTCCCTCAGAACGGAGGCAGAGAGGCGCCAAGTGCCAGGAGAGCAAGAACAGGGCAGAGAGGGCAGGACTTGGGCAGAGCAACCCCCCATCTCCCTGCACCAGGGTGGGCTTGGGCTCCCTCCCTCGGGTCGAGGCGGCGAGGGCGGGTTCCCTTTGCACAGCCCAGGGGCGGAAGGAGGAAGGGAGGCCGGCCCTGCTCCAAGCCAAGGCACCAAGTGACAGAGCTCCTGAGACAGAGCCCAGGGTCATCGGCCCCAGCTGCCCCATGCCAGGGGTGGCCTGCCCTCAGCACAGGGCACAGCCGTCTCACCACCAGGTTTCAGGAGTCTCCCAGCACTTCCCAGGGAACCCCCCCCCCCCGGCCCCACCCATTTAACCTGCAGGTGCCACCAGCTGCTTCTCCCACTAGGCAAACTGCAGGCAGCTGATTAGGGGTCCATTAGAGCCACTCTGGGATTAAAGAGCACTGGCTTCCCCAGGTGGAGCAAAATGGCGGCTCTGTGGGCCCCACCCACCTGCCGGCTCTTGCCTTTCAGCCTCTGTGGGCCCAGACGGCCACCTGCTCCTCTCCTCAGCCTCCTTCCGCCCCTGCAGGACCCTCAGCTGCCCCTCCCCGCGGCCTTGCAGAGCTGGGCTTGTGCCCTGAGTGGGGCTGGTTTGAAAAGGGGGCGTCCATGCGTTGCTTGGCCCTGGCACCTCAGGGCTCTCTGGTCTCTGCCGCTCTGGGGGAGGCTCAGGGTCAGTTTGCAGGCTTCCCCGCGTTCTAATCCTCTGAGCTGCAATTTCAGCTGAAATGAGCATGAAGGGAGGAAAGGGCAGAGGGTTACTTTGCCATTTTGGCCAAGATGTTAAGGGCACGTTAAGGAGCAGGCGGCTTCATTTTTATCTCTCACTGTCCCCGCCGTCCAGGGCTCCAGTGGTGAAGCCGCTGAAGGGCAGCAGGTTTGAAGTCCGGTGGATCACCTTGTCTGCCTCCACCACAGACCGGAAAAATGGGGGATTATTCTGCTTTCCCAGTTTTCACCGTCACTGTCAGTGTGGGAAAGAGAAACAAAACCTAGGCAGCCCCTTCAGTGTGACTCTGGCAAAGGCCTCTAATGGCCTCCTCAGTTTTCTTACAAATAAACTCTATAATCTTATTCCCATTTTAGGGTTAGAGTGACATCTGATACTTTCACTAGAGATTTTGATCTGGTTGGTGAACAGAAGAACCTCAGAGGAGCCCTGCTGGATCCCACCTAGTCCAGCATCCTGTATCACACAGTGGCCCTCCAACTGCCCATGGGCATCTCCAGCAGAGACAAGGGCAAACCTTCTCCTGCTCTCCAATCCCAGCAAATGGCCTTAGAAGCATCCTGCTTCCCCCCCCCCCAGCCTGAAAGATGGTCTTAGTCATCCATTCTAGTAGCCACTGATACATCTGTCACCCATAAATTTGGAGCCAGAGAGCCAAAGGAAGGACCAAAGGGCTGCAGGGTTGCTCCTGGTGGTGCGGGGGCGTAGGGGGCGATCCAGCTGTGAGGCTTGTTTCCAGCAACAGCCCATCAAAAGACTCTCCTTAGCCATCAGGCTTCCTCTTTCTCTCCTCTGAGCTCTGGGTTTCCAATGCCCCTTCCAGCCAGGAGTCTGGGCCGCCTTCTTTCACGCCTGAAGCGCTCAGAGGCACCCAGGCTCAGGCCAGAGCTCCAGCCCCTCCGCCCCCCAGGCTCAAACGCAGAGCTGGCCTGGGCTGATATGCGCTCCCAGTCCCCTTATCAGGCTGCAGAGGAAGAGCTGGATGGGGCCGGCTCAGCCCTAGGGTGGGGGAAGGTGGGCACACTCCCAGGGGCTCCTGCCGATCTGTCTCCTGCTCTTTCTCCTCCACAGATGCCTGCCTGGCCAGCTGGCACCATGTCCAAGCTATGGCTCTTCTGCCTCTGCGCCCTCGTCCTCCTTTCGGCCACCCCTTCCTCTGCCCAGGCTGACGAGCTGACTGTGAACACTCTTTCGGGGCGGGTGCGCGGCATAAGGATGCCGGTCCTCGACGGCCACATCTCGGCGTTCCTGGGCATCCCCTTCGCCCAGCCTCCGGTGGGCAGACTGAGGTTCCTTCCCCCAGAGCCCATCAAGCGCTGGAGCCGGGAACTGCATGCCACCTCCTACCAGCACGCCTGCTACCAGCTGGTGGACAATACCTACCCGGGGTTCCATGGCATAGAGATGTGGAACCCAAACCAGAACATGAGCGAGGACTGCCTGTACCTCAACATCTGGGTGCCTTCGCCGCGCCCCAAGAACGCCACAGTGCTGGTCTGGATCTACGGGGGCGGCTTCTACAGCGGCTCCTCCTCGCTGGACGTCTACGACGGACGCTTCCTCACCTACACGCAGAACGTGGTCCTGGTCTCCATCAGCTACCGGGTGGGCGCCTTCGGCTTTCTGGCCCTGCTGGGGAGCCAGGAGGCACCGGGCAACATGGGGCTGATGGACCAGCGCCTGGCCCTGCAGTGGGTCCAGAACAACGTCCAGTACTTTGGAGGGAATCCCAAAACGGTCACCATCTTCGGGGAGAGTGCGGGCGCCGCCTCCGTCGGGATGCACCTCCTCTCGGCCCAGAGCCGCTCACTCTTCCAGCGGGCCATTCTGCAAAGCGGCGCCCCCAACGGCCCGTGGGCCACCATCACCCCGGCCGAGAGCCGCCGGCGGGCCACCCTGCTGGGCAAGCGAGTGGGCTGCCATTTCAGCAACGACTCCGAGCTGGTGGGCTGCCTGCGCACCAAGGACCCCCAGGAGCTGATCGACGAGGAGCTGTCCGTCCTGCCGTACAAGAGCATCTTCCGCTTCTCCTTTGTGCCGGTCATCGACGGCGACTTCTTTCCGGACACCCCGGAGGCCATGCTCGGCACGGGGAACTTCAAGGAGACGGAGGTCCTGCTGGGGGTGGTCAAGGACGAGGGCACCTACTTCCTGATCTACGGGGCCCCCGGCTTCAGCAAGGACAACGAAAGCCTGATCAGCCGGGAGGACTTCCTGGACGGGGTGCGCATAGGCGTGCCGCACGCCAACGACATCGCGGCGGAGGCCGTGGTGCTGCAGTACACGGACTGGCAGGACGAGGACAACCGGGAGAAGAACCGGGAGGCCATGGACGACATCGTGGGGGACCACAACGTCATCTGCCCCGTCATGCACTTCGCCAGGCGCTACGCCGAGCGGGGCAACAAGGTCTACGCCTACCTCTTTGACCACCGGGCCTCCAACCTCATCTGGCCGCTATGGATGGGCGTCCCGCACGGCTACGAGATCGAGTTCGTCTTCGGGCTGCCCCTGAACGACAGTCTGAACTACACCGCGGAGGAGAAGGAGCTGAGCCGGAGGATGATGCGCTACTGGGCCAACTTCGCCCGCACAGGGTAACTGGGGGGAGGGGCAGGAGGGTGGAGCCTGTGGGCCAAGGGGGGCAGTTGTAGGCTGTTGAGGCAACATGGGGGATCGGGCTGTGGATGGGCAACAGGCAACCCTGAGCCATCCCGAGTCCCACCTCAGGCCCTGCAGCTCTCGCTCTGGGCAGGGGGTCAGCCTGGCCATCAGGCAGCAGGTGGCCTCCTTCTGGGTGCCAAGCTAGGTTCGGAGGCCCCTGAAGGAGAGGGAAGGCCAGGGGCTGGCTGGCTTCACCTTCTCCTCTGGTGGCTTTTTGGTGAAAAACACTGCTTCTGGAAAGTGCTAGCTTCATTTTATGCACAGCAACAAACCTTTTTAAAAATGGGAGTCTCTCAAAAACCTAATCTTGAAAAGCTGACTTGCAAATGGGGTCAAGTCCTGGGCCCTTTCTGCACTTGGCCTTATTCTGGGATTTATCTCAGGATAGGGGCCTGCATTTGCATTTTCATTCACACAACAGGCCCAATCCCAAAGTATATTCCAGAATAAGGCCAAGGGCAGAAAGGGCCTGGATTCAGATTTCCATATCTCTTGATTTCGGAGCTGTGTCCCCTCCACATAACTGCCACCATTTCAGAGCCACACACGTGGAATCTCCTTCAAGGGTGCCACATGCTGGACATCCAGGCCCATGCCAGAAGTGCCCCAGCAGAGCCCAAGTCAGAGCTAAAAGCATCTGAGGGTCGCTGTGGCACCCACATCAGGGCAGGGCAGGGCAGGGCCAGCAGCCCACTTCACGGAGGCCAGGGGGACTCACTGCCCCCAGCAATGGGTCTTCATGCAACTTCCACAGAGAGCCTGCCCTTCCCCTGTGGACTTTCCCCTTTGCCAACCGCCTGAGCTGGTGGCCATCGCCCAGCCACCTCCACGCGGCGGCCAGGAGAGATAATGCAGGAAATTGCCCTGACGGCACAGTGTCCTGCGCTGTCTCCACACATTTTACTGATGTGGGCAGCGAGTGAACAGTGCAAGGGTGCCATCCCTGGACAGAAGGTAAATAAAAAGCACCAAACCTACAGCCGGTGCTGTTTTTCCAGAAATACAGTCGGACCCCCATATCCACTGTTTCGGTAAGCACGGTTTTAGTCAACCACACCTACCCACCTCGCAGGCGCCATAAGAGAGAAGCACCCAGAACCGGAAGGCCCATTTCAGCCTCCAGAAGGCCTATTTTGGCCTCTGTAGAGCGTTGGAATAGGCGCATGACACCACTGGAGTCTGTCCCAAAATGTAAGGGGGCGCGTGGGAGGCAGGCAGGAGGCATCTGGTGGCGTCACAACCCTTTTCCAGTGCTCCCCAGAGGCCAAAATAGGCCTTCTGGAGGCCAGAAAAAGCACTTCCAGTTCTGGGGTTGGCTGTTTGCCATCATCCACGGTTTCAGGTAACCACGGTAGGAGCCGGAACGTATCCCCAGGGAATACTGTAGTAAAAAGCACTTTTTTTGGGGGGGGGAGAGTGGGGCTATGCTGGCCTTGCTCAGATACGTGAGGCAGCCCCTCCCTAGCGGTACCATAATGGTGCTCTGTTCCCCCATCTGGACAGGGCCTACATCTTGTGACGGCAGGGCATATCCGGTGGGCCAAAGAAACCCCCTGGAACGCACCTCTCCCAGGTTGTGCAATTACAGAGAAGGCAAACTGGAGATCTCATACATTAAAGAAGGGATGGAATCTCATGCCTGGAATTCCTAGGCGAATTGTGATAGCGAATCTTCTAGCCAAAATATATGATCGTTCCCTAAGACCGGGCTCTGGCCTGAAGACTCAGAGGTAGCAAATGTAACCCCAATATTCAGCGAGGGATTCAGGAGCGATTCAACTCAACATCACTTCCGGGTCAAGTGATGGAAACCATAATTAAGGACAGACCTTAAAAGCACATAAAGTATTGAGCATGGCTGAAGAAGCCTTCTCAGTGGTAGCCCCTACACTATGGAACAGTCACCTTCCTGAAGGGCGCCAGGCATCTTCTTCTCTATATACTGGCAAAGACATACCTGTTCCTCCTGGCCTTTGGCTGCAGAAACACCTTCCCTCCCCATTTTTAAAGCACCGTTGTTGGTTTTAGTTGGTTTTTAAAATTTGTTTTGGCCATTTGCAGAGTCAATAACAGATTTTGCTTCTGCTTGAGATACCCAGAAGCAGTTGGTGGGCCACTGTGTGAGATGGGATCCTGGACCAGATGGGCTGTGGCCATCCAGCAGAGCTCCTCTTCATTAGTGGAGGACAGGTGTATCCATGGCTACTAGAATGGAGGCCTGGGTGCCATCTACAGGTTGGAGAGACAGGCAGGAGGCCTCTAAGGCCATTTGCGGGGATTCGAGAGCAGGTGAAGGTTTGTCCTTGTCTCTGCTTGAGACGCCCAGAAGCACTTGGTGGGCCACTGTGTGCACCAGGATGCTGAACCAGATGGGCTGTGGCCCAGTCCAGCAGGGCTCCTTTAAGATCTTAATTCCTTAGTAAACTGAGCCTTGTTTTGTGGTTTTCCAAATCCTCCTTTGTGTTTTGTGAGAAGGGAAACGCTTTCTCCAAGGCCCTTTCTTGATAGCACAAACACTTCTGTGAGTCTCTACTATAGCCACACCCACTTAAGTGCACGCCTTCCCCTGCTTTTTCTGCTCTACATACTTGAAAACTATTCAAGGAGCAACACAAAACACAGCATTTTCTTGCACATAGACCGATCTGTTGCAAAATGGAAATTTGCAGTGACCCCAACATGGTTTCTGCTGGCAGTGGCAGCCTAGGAAGGGGCTGAGGCCTGTCATGGAGAGCTCAGTAGTCCCAAGAGAGGCAGATTCCTCATGGACTAGGAACAGCCTTGGCCAAGAGATGAGGCTGCTGCTCAAATCCATGAAGCTATTTCCCCGACCCTCACCTGGGGGCCACAAGAGGAGTCTCGGGGGCTAGGCCTTCCAAAACACAGGTGCCCAGCAGGGCTTCTCCAATGGGGCAGCAGGTGCAGAGTCCCACTGTGGCCAGGAGGAGGGGAAAGCCATTGTGGCTCTTGGCGGGATGCCGGGGCCCTGAATGCTGGTGGGGCTTCCTCCCCCTGGGGCAGCTGGATGGCCCACACAGGTGAGATTGGCATTTCTCCATCAGGCCAGGCCTGCCTTGGGCCAGAGGCCTGGCGTGGGAAATCTCAGGGCCCCGATCGCCCCTTGTCCACCCCCGGTGCCCCTGCCTGGCTGCACTGACCTTCCCTCTCCCTCCAGGAACCCCACAGATCCCTCGGACAAGGGCGCGGAGTGGCCTGTCTATACGCTCGAGAAGCAGCAGTACGTGAAGCTGAACACGCAGCCACTGAGCACAGAGCGCAGCCTCCGGGCCCAGATCTGCGCCTTCTGGAACCACTTCCTTCCCAAACTGCTCAACGTGACAGGTGGGTCAGAAGCTACTCAACTGCCGGGGAGGGGGAGCAAGGACATCAAAGCAAATCCCCCCACCCTCCAGACTGGGGGTTCATGCCCCCCCCCAGCTGCCCAGTCCTGGGCCACCTGTCCATCCTCCTCCTCCTCTCCAGCAGGAATCTGTTTGGCCTCCTTAAGCAGGGCCACTGCTGCCCTCAGCCACCCAGGTGCCTCCCTGCCCCCCGCAGTGGGGCCTTCATCCCTAACACCGTCTTCTTTCTCCCTTGTAGAATCAGCCAGACCCTGCCCTGCCTCCGGCTGGGTCCCCAGGGCCCCCTCTGCCCTGTGCGTCTTCACCCTCCTCTTCCTGCTGCCAGAGCCCTGTCTCTCTTGAGGGCCCCGAGTCCCAGCATAGTGCCTAGGGAGGGAGAGAGGCGGCACCTCTGGCCGTAGGAGGGCATCCGGCTACCACCTGGACCACAGCTATGGACCGTGGCTGGAGCTGGCACCCAAAGAAGGTGGAGAGGTGGTCGGAGCGTTTGCAGGGAGCGAAAGAGCAGAGGCCAGTGGCAGGGACACGGAGACTGGCAACCCAAACCCACGAGACACCACGTCTGAACCCACAGAAGACCTGGGAAAACCCCAGAGCACAGAGCCCCCGGCTCTTTCCCCTGCCACCATATACTTCTCCCTGTCTGGGGCAGGTTCACCATGGGAGGTGTCCCTAATTTGCGCCAAGCCCCCTTCCCCCTTGGCCGTCACCCCTTCCCCTGCCCTCTCAGGTCATGACAGCCAGTCCAGGGGACTGAGGGCCCCCTCCCCACCCCCAGGAAGGCGGAAACACGGGGGGGGGGGGCTTAGCAGCCAAGGCCCTCATTGGCTCCCCAAAGCAGACTCATCCCCAGCTGCTGCACAGGGGAATCTTCCTCCATTCAGGGCTGAAGAGGCCTAGAGGTTGCAGCCTGATTATGTTCCAGCCCCTTAACCATTTCCAGTTCCACAATATCCTTTCTGAGGTGTGGAGACCAGAACTGTACACAATGTTCCAAATGTGGCCTCACCATAGACTTATAAAGAGGTAAAAGGACACTTGCTGGTTGTTTCCTGGGCCCTTCCTAATTATTCCCAGCGTTGAATTAAGGTTTTCATGCTGCCACCAACCTGCAACATCCCAGTGCCTGGTCCAGGGGCGGCTGGGGGGCCACCCATGGCTCCGGCAAGCCAGTGAGTGACCAGGGAGCTGAGACTGTCACCTCCCTGCCCCCAGTCTCACAGAAGCAGAGGGGAACAGAGCCTCCTGTTCAGGTGGCCAGGTGGGTGAGAGCAGAGCACCACGGGGAGGGGCCGAGGTATAGCGGCACAGGGGGAAGGAAGGCGGTGGCAGTTCCCCTGGGCCTCCCCCTCCGCAGGGCTGGCAATGGATGTGCCCAGACAGTGCCCTGGGCGCTCTCTGCGTTCCTCCTCCTGATCAGCTGCTCTGCGCCTTCCGCTTGGCCCCTCTGACGCCTGGGGCAGGCTTCCTCCTCCTGAGTGCCCCTGGCCTACAGCTCCCCTTGGGCAGTGCGGTGCAGTGGTCGGAGGGCCGGAGAAGAGCCATCTCCCTCTGCCATGGTCCTCGGGCCAGTTTCCCTAGGGAGCACAGTGGGCTTGCAAGGCCAAAGGGGAGAGATGATGCCCCCAGTGCCAGGCGCCCCTCCGCCTCCGCCTCCGCCTCCCCAACCCACAAGCTGCTTTGGGGCTAATGGCAAAACCTCCGGCTTAATTCTTTTCTGTCTTTCCTTCCCTCTTTCCTCTGAATGTCTTCACACGCTTGCCCACCGCGCCCCCCTGCCCCCTGCCCCTCCTTGTCTGCTCAACCCCAGATAACATTGAGGAGGCTGAGAGGCAATGGAAGCTGGAATTCCACCTGTGGAGCGCGTACATGATGCACTGGAAGAGCCAGTTCGACCACTACAGCAAGCAGGACCGCTGTTCGGGGCTGTGAGGGGACGGCCAGAGGTGCCTGACCGTGGCCGCGGCCCTGGCCAGGCCGGCAAGCGTGGGGACCAAGCCAGCAGCAGCCCCATCAGACTCCTGCCCAGTCAGACAAGAACAGCCTCCAGCCGGCCCGCGTCCGTGTGCTCAACCCAACCCCGCCGGAACAGGACCCCGGGGTGGCCACCCCCCAGGCCTCCCCCGGCCCCCCATGGCTCCCTCCCTCCCTCCCAGCATCCACAAGGGGGGAGAGTCTGGTCCATTCTCTGTTGGCCCAACAGCAGAAGAGGCTCGCCCCCCACCTGCCAGTTGGGCACTCAGGGGTCCCTCTGACCACTGGCCCTTCCTTCCTTGACCATCATGGTCAGCTGCCCACCACCGCTCCACCCCTGCCCATCTCTGAAACATGGCAGCAAGTTGATCTTCTGCCTCGGTCTGGGCAAGCACCCCAGTGGCACCTTCCACCACCATGGATGGCAACCTGAACCCTGGCGTCCGGCCGATGCCCCCAAACCTTCACTGTGGTCTGTATATAATGTGCATTTTGAGGGAAAATGTGATAAAGAAGTAAATAAATATATATATAAATACATATCTCTATATTTTAACTGTATAGCAACCAGAGCTGCTACTGCTGCTGAAGGCAAGCAAGCCTTCCCAACTCCTCTTCCCACCCCACTTTGCATGTCCCGCGACATGCGCCCCAAGAGGGGGGCTCCACACCCTTTCCCCGCAGACCAGCCCAAGTCTAGACCGTGATCTGCACAGAAGCTGCTGGTGCCCAAGGGGGGGGGGCTTCTCTGGGCCCTCAAGGACCCCTCTCGCCGTCTTCCCCTCCCTCAGCCTCTTCTGGAGGCAAACATCAGTCCCAGGATCAGTCCCTCGCCCCTTCCCCGCCTGCCTGCATGGCTACTGCACAGAACTCCGCTAGGTGTGAAGAATTCCTGTAAAACCTAATAAAAAGGATTTGCCCCAAACGGCTCCTCGTTGTCCTCTACGGGGGGGTGGGGGTGGGAGGCGCAAACGGTGTGGGGATGCGAGTGACCGGGTTTGGGGCCGGGGGGGGGCGATGGACCGCCAGGCAGCCGTCCCTGGAGGCCCCCGGCCTCCGTGTCCCGTGGGCCGCTCAGCTTTGCAGCTCTGGCTGGGGGCGAAGCGGTTCTGCAACCGGCCGCCCGCGAGGTGCGAAGGGCCCCGCAGGTGGGGGAGCCGCCAGCGCTTCCGGCTTTCAAGCCCAGCCTGGGCGGGGGGGATGAGGGCCAGTCAGGCGTGGGCGCCCGTACGGAGGCCTGCCCGGAAGAGCACCCAGGTCAGCCACGGATCAACCAAGGCAGCGGGGGGGGGGGGGGGCTGGCAGGCAGCCCCTCCTCCCTTCCCACGCTCATGCAACCCCCCTGTGCTTCCGCCTTGGCTTGCCTGGCCCGGGGCGGGCGGGGGGCTCAAGGACAAGACAGGCCAATGTTGCCGGCGGCGGGGGGAGGGAATGGGCAGCCCCAGGAAGGTTCCCGTTAGACTTCGCGGGGGAGTCTCCCCCCCTTTCCCAGAAGAGCCTTCTCGAGTGCCAGAGCGCGCACGGGGGGAATTCAAAGGAACCCCCCCCGCCGCCCCCGCCGGACGGAGGGCATCGAAGGAAGGAGCCCCGAGGCGCGCAGCCTTAACGGCGCAGAGCCATCCCGGCAGAGAAGTCGCCCGGTTATTATTATTATTATTATTATAGTTTATTTATAAAGCGCAGTTCATGTACTCAGCGCCCGGTTGTACGGAGTAGGGGGGGCACGCTGGGGGGCGCGCCAAGCCCATCTCTCCCTCACTAACAGGTGGCCGAGCGCGGGCGGGGCGGGGCGCCTTATAGGCCTGGACGCCTCTCCATAAGCTCCACTGCCCCCCCCCCCGAGTACGGCGTAGTACACATAAGAGGCAGACCGCGCTCTGACTCTCGGTGGGGGGGGGGGAGGAAGAGGCGCGACTTAGTATCCCCCCGCCCTCCTTAAACTGCGAGAGATGCTCCTCGTGCGCGTCGCCTCGTCATCCCCCCCCCCCCCCGAGAGCCGAGCGCCCCTCGCAGCCGGAGCAGGTCGCTGACGCCGATTCTGACCCGCATCGCGCGTGGGCCACCTGCTTTCCGGGCGTCGCGTACAGGGCTGGGCCCCCAGGAGGCGCCACGGTCCCGCTCCAGGCCCACCCGCGAAAACGGGCGTGTGTAACCCCTTCCCCCGCGTGGGCGGCGGGGGGAACGGGCTGTGCGGACAGGATCCCCGGGGCCGCAAGGGGGGCTACGTGGGGCAGGCGCAGGAGGTCGGGCGCCACGGATCTCCGCGCTCCGACGCCCCCACTCAGGGTCATTTTGACACGTTCTCGAGCCTGGAGCAGGGCCTGCCGTCCACGTGCCAGCCCAGGCTGCTGCAGGCCCCGTGTGGACCACAGACAGACCCCTGCCCGGAGATGTAATCCGGAAGAGGGCCAAGGCAAGCGCAGAAAGCGCCCTGGGCAGCGGGCGCCGAGTGGCGGAGAGGGTGGCGCTGGGCAGGAGGGGCTTGAACACAACGGGGGGGGGCGAGGGGGACTGTTGGTGGGCGCGCTGCTCCCCGCCCAGGGAAAAAGCTGTGGGTGACCAGGGAGTGGGATCCCGCTGAAAGGCGTGTCGGGGCGACCCAGGTTGGTCCTTGGGGTTTCCGATAACCACACACTTACATTATTATACTTAATAATATACCTGTAAACAATCGTGGTCATAGGTCTCCGAAAGTGTTCTTAGCTCGTAGATGCTATCGTTAATAAGGGGCCTTTCTGCACTTAGCCTTATTCTGGATTGTATCCCAGAATAGGGGCCTGCTGTCCACATGACCATGCAGTCTATGGTAGGCACCAAGTGAGGCTTACCATACTCTGCATTAGCATATGGACCACAGATCCCTATCCTGAGATATAGCCCAAAATAAGGCCAAGTGCAGAAAGGGCCTACGACTTAGGACCTGTTCACACTCGTTCTTATCCCGGAATATATCCTGGAACAGGGGCCTTCTGTCCACGTGCAGGAGCTAGGTGAGGCCGGCCAGGGTTGCGTGAAACAGACGTCTCGCCCAAGTGCGAACAGGCCCTTAGTGTTCTACTGTTAGATCGGGTTTTATATATTAAGTACAATAAAATCTGTTTTTCAAAAATATATCTTGTGGTTCGATTCCACCCTCCCCCACGAAGGCAGCTGGGCGACCTTGGGCTGGTCACAGCTCTATTCTGAGCTTTCACAGCCCCGCCTGCCTCACAGGGTGACTGTTGTCGGCGGCCTTGAGTCCCCCTTAAAGGCTGAGGAAAGTGGCGTGTAAAAGCCAACGACTCCTCTCTCCTTCTTCCCCAGGGACGCGCCGGCCAGAGGCTGCATCAGCCCGTAGAGCGCAAACCCCGATCCTGAGATGGATTCCGGAATAGGCCAACCGCCCGCAGGCCATGTTGCGCTGCAGCGCCAGAGCCAAGGCCGCGGCTGCCCGCTCGCTTTCCGGGGTCGGGGGGAGGCGCCCACCTTGCTCCTCGGAGAGGGGCGAGGGACGGACCTGCGGGCTGGCACGGCTTCCGCAAGGTGCCCACAGGGGTAACGAATCAACCTTCACGCAGGCACGGAGGGTAGGAGCGCAGGCGGGGGTGGGGTGAGCGAGGCGGGGGAAACAGCCAAGTCAGGGCCGCGTGCGCCCTCTGCCCGCTGCGCTCCCTCCCTCCATGCCCAGAACATTCTGCTCGCGCGGACCGCTGCACATGCCCAGAGGCACTCTTGGAGCGCCGGGCGGGAAGCGCTTTCCTCTGCGCGGGAGGGGGAGCGGGGCTCTTTGACCTCGGGCTTCGCCCTCGCCCGGCCCCGGAGGCCACCAGGGCACGCGAGACCCCGCCGCCTCCCCGGCGCACGACGCCCCGGCTGTTGCACGCGGGGGGGGGGGGGGAGCGCGGCTGTCGCTGCTCCGGGCCGGCCGTGCAAACGCGGCTGCGCTTTCGCAGCCACAGATTCGAGCCTGGAGCCTCCTCGGTGGCAGCCGCGGGCGCGCGCACTCGCACACTCGCTGGCCACACATGCGCGCACACCCCCGTGCATGCACACCCGTGCGCGCCGCGCCACCCCCCCCCCGCCCGCCCGCCCGCCACCCCCGTGGCCCCGTGGGCGCCGTCCGTGTGTTTCGCACAAGCACGTCCCGAGCAGGGTCCGAGGGTCCGGGCGGGGGGCGCGGGCGGCGCCGCATCCCGGCCCGGAGTGGCCGTTTGAAAAGCTGACCGGCTGCCAAGGAGCCTCGATCGCTGGCACGGCGACAAAGTCAGCTGGGGACGTTGAAGCTGGCGGGAGAAGGAGCCGCGCGAAGGGCGATTTTTTGCGGGGGCGCCGCTGACCGGATCGCCCCCAAACTCGGCAGGCCGCCAGCAGGGCGCCGGGGGCCCCCGCTGAATTTTTTTCAGATTTTTCTGTGCGCCCCAAAGGGGTTTATTCGAGTGTAGAAAGTCGCGCAGGGGGAAAAGGAACCAGGCTTGTCTCAGCAGCAGCAGCAGCAGCAGCAGCTCCCTGTTTTTTTCTCTCGCGCTCTCGTTGCTTTCCACGACCGCACGGGAAGGGCCGCCGCTGGTGGGGGGGCGTGGGGGGTCCCCGGCACTTCTCTGGCCGGGTCTGGAGACCCTGGAAAACGGAGGGGGACAAGGCTGGGGGCGAGCTGGAGGGGCTCCCACTTTCTGTGCCTGGAGCAGGGCAGGGCAGGGGTGCCGTTTCCCCCTCCTGGGGGGCGCAGACACTCCGCCTGGATCCGGGAACTCAGGGCTGTTGGCTGCAGCCGCGTGCCAATCCTGGGTGGCGTGGTGGCACCCGGGCGTGGGCGAGCCCCTCCGCTCCCTGGGCGTAGAGTGCCTTTTAAGGGCTAAATTAAGGCTTCTGGAAAACTCGCCCCCCCAGCGTCCGGATGGGGCAAAGGGGCAGCAGAGGAGGTAAGTTGGAGGCAGGGGGGCCGGGGCTAGGGGCCGGGGGGCGGCAGGCACTCAGGGTGCCACAGGGGCCGGGGCGCGTTCACCCCCGTGGCCAGCAGCAGCAGCCCGGGCACCGAAGGACCTGCAGGCCCCAGAGGAGACAGGCTTTGTGGGGGCAGGTGGAGGGGGGCGCCCCCCAGGAAAGGCCCCCCAGGCCCTGACACCCTGCGGGCCCCGAGGGGTCAGGCCAGGGGGCAGAAAGAGGGTGGCTGCCACCCTGGCCAGAAAAGGCCTAATTACACCCTCTGAGAAAAGCAGGAAACTGGCCCCAGAGGTAGGCAAGCACTTGCCGGAGGGGGGAGAAAGTGGAGCCCCCCCCCCAACGAGCCACCAGCAACCCCAGTTATTTTAATCCACCTCAACAGCCCCTCGCCTGGGCCCGAAGAACCTGGTCGCCCCCCAGCCAAGACGGGCGTCACCATCTGCTGCGAGGCGACACCACATCCTCCTCACAGACGGAGCCGTCCTGCTCCCCCCCCCGCCTCAGCTGCAGCAAGGGTTCAACAGCTCACGACCCCCCCATCCCCCCCCACCTCAACCAGGAACCAGGCCAGCCAGGTGCCCCCCCCCAAGACCCGGCCCTAAAGCTGAGCAGTGGAGGAAGCTGCAACGGATCAGAAGAAGCGGGCGGAGGGAGGGGCGGAGGGCAGCCAGAGAGATTTGGCGGGGGGGGGGGAGGTTTTATCCCCCCTCCCGCTAAGAAGTGAAGAACAAAGAATCAGCCACCCAAAATGGACCCGGCCACTCCTGCAAGGCTTTGGCAGGGACTCGGGGGGGGGGGGGGGACTTGAGTGTGAGGAGAAAAGGGGAACTGGGCCCAGCTGGCCCTGCGCCTCCTGCAGCCCCCGCACCCTATTTGGTGGGCCTCCTGCTACTTTCAAGGCCTTTTCGGGGGGGGACCGGAGTCTATTTTCTAGTTGTTCTCCTTAATCAAATCACACTCTTCTGCCTGGTCGGTGCCCCTTCCCCTACCAGGGCCGCTGCTGGGACCTGCTTGGCCTGGCCTGCCCCGCCTGCCCCGCTGCTTTGAATCCACCAGAAAGGGTGGGGGGCGCAAAGGTCACGGGCACAAGGGTGGAAGAGTGAGTCTTCCTCCGTGAGGGGGGAGGCTGGATGTAGCCCAATCAATGCGGCATGTAGAGCCCCCCTTCCCCTCGGAAACTAGATTCCCCCCCCCCCCCGGAAGGGTCAGCTGCAACAGCAGGCTCGGCTCTTGTTACATCTGTTGCTTTGTTGAGCCTGACTGTGTACAGGGGTGGGGGGGATCCTAACTGGCCCCCACAAAGAAGTAGCCCTGCCCTGCCTTGCCCAGCGGCTTAAGAACATTTTACAAGGGAGGCACTCCCTTGCCTACCTCTGGGGCCAAAGGCAAATTCCCTGTGAACAGGCAGCGGCCAGCCAGGGCAGAGGGGGCTGGGGAGGGGAGGGGAGGCCAGGCCGCCACCAGGTTCAGGAGCTCTGAGCCCACCGTCCAGGTTCACAGGAACAGAGGTGCACCTGGCCCCGCAAGGGTTGTGTCTGCTGCCCCCCCAGCCGAGCGCTCTCCCCTTTTTGCTTTGTCTTCCTGCCCCTCCCCCGTGATGGCGGATGACCATCCACACCGATGGGCTCCCTCCTGTTGTCCAGAACATGAAAGCGGGTATTTGCAAAATGGCAGCTGGGGGGGGGCAGGCAGGAGAGGAGGCAGCTTGAGCCGGCCAAGCCGTGGGCGGTGAGGACATCGTCTGACTGCTGGACTCCATTTTGTTCTCCACGCCCAAAGCTGGTGGGTGCACAGGGTGGCACAGGACCCTTCTGCCCCTCGTGCTGGGGGCGCCCCCTCCCCTCCGCAGGCACTTGTCAGCTTCCCAACTGGACCTCCCCCTCCCGGCCCACAGGGAAAACCAGAGGCAAGGTAGCGTGCGTGGTTGTGGCTGCTCCCTTCGCAAGGCACCTTGGGGACAAAAAAGGCAGAAGCAGCAGAAGGGGGGCGAGGTGAGGCCCCCTGTTCACACACACACCGCCCACCCAAAGCGTTTGGCCACCCCGGAGGGGGGGCTCCTGTTACGCAGAGCCCAGGGCTTGGGAAACGGCTTGCCAGAAAGGCTGCTAGGAAATCCTTCCATTCTGAAGGCCAACAGAACACAGGAGGGCCACCCTGGAAGCTGCCCCGGAGGGCCCAATGCAGCCAAGCCCTCGCCCGCTACTGCCTCCGCCTCCCGACCCTCAAACCGGCGTCCGCACCAGCAGCACAACATGGTTTGTTGGGGGTTAGGAATCCACAAACCATTTTGTGGTGTTAACGTGAGCGCCTGGGACTGCGACAGGGACTGCGACAGGGTGGGGGAACACTCCCCCCTCCCCACCGGTGGGACGATGGCGGGACGCAGCCCTTGCCCCCTTCCTTGTGGGGGGGGGGCTCCCAGGAAGATCAGCCTACCTGGTGCTAGCAGCACATCGATGTTGGCGCTCCCGTGGGCAAAGGTTGCCAGTAGCCGCTGTGCTGCTCCAGTGGGATCGGGCCCAAGCACCTGGAGCCAAGAGGGGGCATCTTCAAGGGGGGGAGGGAGCCCAGGGGAGAGCTACCGTGCCCAGTGGCAAAAGAGGGACCACTGGCCAGTCACCGGTCCCTCCATCCGGGCCCCAATGCCTCGGGACAAAGAGGCCCCTTCCCACCACACCCCCCGCAAGCACAGGCTGGCCTTGAACAGAACACAGGCAGGAGACCCAAGGATTCGGGCAACATTTATTTCCGTATGACAAAAGGGCAGTACAAACGGACGGGGAGCGGGAGCAGCTCACAAGGGGGTGGGAGAAGGGGACGGGCTCCTTGGGGCCAGCTGCTCTGGGGGTAGGGCCGGCTTCCTTGGCGGGGGGGGGGGAGGAGCTGCAGGGTGCAGGGTGCGGGAGCTCCCATCTCCAACAAGGCTGCCACCGCTCACCAAGCCAAGGAGGGCCTGAGGGACAAGGGCATCCGTCTTCCTCTGCGTGGAGTGTTACCCCTGAGGCCCGCTGGGCACCTGGGAGTGGGCAGGAAAAAGAGCGGAGGGCACCCCAGGGAGCCAGGGGGCACCCATAAGGGGCACCACGGCCCTGCTGGCAAGTCCAAGGCGGAAGGGCGCTGGCCAGGGGAGGAGCTGTCCGTCAGCGAGAGAGCAGGGGCAACTCTGCACCGGGGGTCATGAGAAACCCAGAGTCCAAATTCAGGCTGTCTGGAAGAGAAAAGGAAAAGAGGCGGGTGGGGTGGGGTGGGGTGGCACCACCACCTGTGCCCCACCAGCTGGGGAACCAGGGAAGCCCACTGAGGCGCAGTGTTTTCAGGGTGAGGAGGCGCAGGAGCTGCTGCCCACTGCCCCTCTTTGGGGCCCCACCCAATATCCGCCCCACAGCCCGACCTGCGAGGGGGTCGACCGTTACCCTGGTCGAAGTTCAGCTTCTTGGAGGAAGGCGCATCGCCCAGGCCCTCGATGTCCACCAGGTCGCCGTGGCTGTCCGAGTCGTTGAGCACACTGAGGGTCACATCTGGGCGGAAGAGAGGCAGGCGTGAGTCTCCACTGGAGGGCCCCCCGGGTGCACCCTCGAAGGGATACCGCCCGCCAGAGCCCCTCTGCCGCTCACTGACCGGATGCCTTCTGCTTCTTCACGGGGGGTGCGGAGGAGTCAGGAAGGGCCCCGGTCCCCTGCCCGGCGGGGGCCCCTGGAGGCTGCTGCTGCTGCTGTCCCCCCTTCCGGGCTCCCTTCTTCGGGGACTCCGCAGGGGGGGGCAGCCCGCCGTCCTCATAGATCTTCCGCTTGGCCGCCCCTTTCAGCTGGGCCCTGCGGGGAACAACGGGAGGGAAAGCGGCGTCGGAAGGCTTCGCCCCTGCTGCGCACCCGCCCCGCCCCGGGGGACCCTGCCAGAGGGTGAGCCCGCCTCGCAGGGTCGTTGTGACGAGGAGGAGGGGCGGACGGGGCGCCCCAGACTCCCCCCCCCTTACACCGTGCGGTCCTTGATGAGCGCGCTGATGCGGTTCAGTTCCTCTCCGAAGCGCTGGACGGAGGCGCGCAGCAGGGAGATCTCCGCGTCCGTCCACTTGGCCCTGCGGAACCACACGAGGGGTCAGGGCGCCCCCCGGGCAGGCCCCCCGCCCTCGGCTGCCCCCCGGGACCCCTCCCCCTCCCCCTCCCTCCGCGCCCCCCCCCGCGCTCACCCCGCCGGGGAGGAGTCGGCCACCGGGTGCAGCTGCATCGTCAGTTCGCCCAGCTTGGTGAAGGCGGCGCCGGCCGCCGAAAAGATCTCGCCCACCTGCGGGGGCGACAGGGGGTCGTCACGGGGGAAGCGCCGGGGGGCGAGGGCGCCCCTGTGCCCGTGCAGAGCGCCGCGCCGGCGGCCCTCCCAGACCCCTCATGGTTTGTCGGCTGGCCGGCCGGCAGGCAGGCGCTCTGTGCACGCGCAGAGGCCCTCGGCTCCTCCCAGAGTCCTTTGCGCCAGGGACGGCTTACCTTCGTGGAGGCCGAGGTCATGGCGACCGGCCCGCCAGCCAGCCCGTCGGCCGCCGCTCAGGGGAGACGGGCGAGGGACGGTCGTTCCGCTCTGCGCCGCTCCTCGCGGAGACTCTATGGCTCGCCCTTCGATTCCACGACCGCCGTGGCGGGCGCTCTTTCCGCACGCGATCCTCTCTATGCTCCGGGAAAGGCGGCGCCCTTCTAGGATGAGGAGGTTCGACTCTATGGCCAGAGGACCGGAAAAACACGCAGTAGCCTGGAAAGGGGCGGTTGGGGCCGACGACGACCGACGGGGCGGTGCGAGAGGACTGCGCGTGCGCGGCGAGTTCCGCTCAGGGGCGGGCGACGAACCGCGCGGGCCGGACGGAGCCCCGTCTATCGCGGGCCCTGCCTGCCTCGTCCGCAAATGCCCGCGCAGCAGCCCTATGGGGGAGGGGCCGAGGAAGACCCGGTGCTGCGCAGCCGCAGTCGCGTGCACTGACAAAATACTCCCCCCCCCCCCCGGCTCCCTGTGAGCCGGCTCGGTCTAGTGGTCAGGGAGCCGGACTCTCATCTGGGAATACCGGGTTTGATTCCGCACTCCTCTACGAAGCCAGTTGGGTGACCTTGGGCTAGTCACAGCTCTCCTCTGAGCTGTCACAGCCCTACCTGCCTCGCAGGGTGTCTGTTGTGGGGAGAACAGAAGGTTCGTCAGCCGCTTTTGATCCCTTAAACGGGTGAGAAAAGCAGGGTAGAAAAGCCAACTCTGCTTCTTCTTCCTTCCCCATCTGCTTGCCGCCTGCCTAGGCGCCACCGCAGCAGAGGCCCTGACAGTCCGCCCGATGCCCGAGTCGTGTCGTCCCCTCCCCGCCGACCTCGCTCTCCGGAGGCCCGGCCCGTGGGCGAGCCGGGTGCAGAGCGGAGAGCAGGCAGGGCCGCTCTCCGCGGGAGCAGAGGACTATCACCACCCGCGAGTCCAAAGAGCCCTGGAAGAGAACCGCAGCGGCGCCACCAGCTCAGGGCCTGGCATGCGTGGCTCCTAGTGGCGGAGCTCCCGTCAGTCCCCCTCAGAGCGAAGGGGAGGAAGGAAGGGGAGCCGGTGGCCGCAGCTCCGCGTCCGCAGGAGGGACGGCGGTAGATGGCCCGCAAGCGGGTGATAAGCATCTCGAACCAGGGATAAGCCCAGCTGTGCATCCATGTCTTTTCCTGGAATGGTTTTGTTGCGTTTAAATTCTGTTTTGCACTCTGGAGGGTGAATAAACAGGTTATTTATGAAACCTATTAAACCCACCCAAAAACTGAGGTGTTGAACTTGGGCTAAATACCATCCCTGCTCTGCACTTTGAGGCATCTCCACCCTAACCTAAAACTGTGGTTTGCACCCTGCAGACCACAGCAGAGGCGGAGGGCGAACCTCTGTTCTGCAAGCGGGTATCATCTCTAGGGAGTGTGGGAGCTCCAGCCCACGGGCACCACAGCAAGGGGAGAAGGAACCCATCTACTCCCCAGGGGCCGTAGAGACAAAGTCCGTCAAACGAGACCACAGGCTGCGTCAAGTGGACACGACCTGGACGCTTCCCAGTCGCACGCGATCAGCTGTAAAAGCAAAACGGCTTTGAGCAAGGGGCAGCCTGCCATCCGCTCAGAAGGCCCACCGCAAAGAACAGCCACTGGCAGAGGGGGCTTGAAAAGCACAGGGCACTGCCTGAGGGCCTCTGTGCCGGCAATGCCAAAGGCAGTCCAGGGGCTGCTTCTCCCACAAGGCCAGCGCCTGGCCAGAGAAGCGAGTGGTGGCCGCACGCCCTGCCTCTGGGCTCTGGCTGTTGAGTGAGAAGCGGGACGAGGTCAGGCGCTCGCTTCCTCCCACTCTTGCTTCCAAGAGACGGAGAAAAAAGGTTAAATTGCCCATTGGTTTTCTGTCAGGTTTATTGTTGTTTAATTTTCATCTCGTAGACCATCAATAGTCTCAACGAATCCCACGCTATACAAGTCCAATAAATAAATACTTTGGCTCTCCCACTAAATCGGACACAGCAGAATGTGCACAGTGGACCAGCTTGGGTGTTCTTTCAGGCACCCACTCGGGACGTTACGTACAGCATAAGGGGGAAACGGGTGCCCTGACTCTTCCTCCCTGCAGAGGAGAAACTCAGCAAGGACACAGAAACCAGGAGGGACCAAACAGTGTTTACCATACGGTCAGCCAAACAGACACAGCCAACGAAATGCTCCTTGGTGCGCCTGGCCGCCACCCCACCCATCCAGAGTGACGGGATTTCCCATATTCCACCCCAGCTGACCGAGGGCCAAGAGAGTGTGGCCCCTGGGCAGCCTCCAGCTGGGACCCATGGCAGGGGTCTGGAGGAGGCAGCAAACCGCAAAGCTGTTTTCAAAGTCAACCCAAGGCCAACTCTCAGGGCCTACGTGGCTCCAGGCGGAGCAGCCTCACTCCTGCCCACAACAGCACCTGCCCACGGGCTCCCCAGCAGCCAGCAGGCACACCAAGAAGCAGCACCGGCGCTGGAACAAGACGCAGCCGGAATGGGCCAGGTAAGGGCTGCAGAGTGAGATTACAGCTTCCCCGGGACACGCTGCGGGGCGGGGAGGGTCTGTGTTGCCTAAACAAGGCCGATGCCCAGGCTGAGCCGGGTGGAGCCGGTACAGGGCGGTCGGCGTCCTGGGTCAGGAGTGGGGCTGGAGAGAGAAGGGCTGAAATCCAGGTCAGGCCGATGAGGTGCCCCTTCCCCCCCTCCCCTCCCGCAGAGCCAGGCCTCCTCTCGGTCCGAAGGGAGGAAGAAGAAGGTCAAGCAGCAGGCGGGGGGGGGCAGGCGGGCGGGGGCGGCGGGCGCCTTAGCGGACCATGTACTCCTTGCGCTTGTTCAGGCGCACCTGGCAGAAGGAGAAGCCGCCCAGCAGCACGTAGAGGCCGGCCGCGATGAAGCAGTTGTAGCTCACTTGATCGTAGAGGCGGTAGATCTTGTTGGGCCCGTCGCTGCAGGAGAGAGAGGGGGCCGTCACGAAAAAGACCCTGCAGAGCTACGGAAGCTTTGCTAGGAGCCCCGACAAGGGACCAGGAGGAACAGAGGAGGGGGCAGGGAGGGAGGGGGAGGAAACTGGCCCGACTCCCCCCCCCCCCGCGGGGCAGCGCCCACTGCGAGCCTTACGTGAAATCGTCCTCGGTGGTCGGGACGTCCTCAATGAGCACCGCCGAGTGGACGTTGAAGAAGATGCCCAGCAGCACCTGCGGGGGGAGGGGCACACAGAGGCGCTCGGTCTCGGTCTGGCGGCCCTTCCCCGACGGCCCCTGCCCGGGGCGCACCCCACCGGCGCCCGCCCCGCTTACCAGCATGATGACCCCCCAGGCGCTGAGCACGATCCCGCAGGCGGCCATCTTCGGCCCGCAGCACAGCAGCGACACCATGGCGCGGAGGAGCCGGAGCCGGAGCCGGAGCGGCGACTGGTGCGTGCGCCCGGTCGGGGAGCGCCGACGACGAGCAGAATGAGGCGCCGCGCGGCAGGAGGAGCAGGAGGAGGAGAAGGACCAGGGCCGACTGAGCCGCCCCGCCTCGCCCCGGCCCGAGTCAGCTGCTGGGCGCAACCAACTCGGCTGCGGGCGGGGGGAGGCGCGCCGATCCTGCGACCGTGGAGGAGGGACGGGGGCGCGGTCGACTGGCGGACGCCTCTCGGGGCTTTCTAGGTGACGAAACACGCCACCCCCACCCCCAGTCTCTTGACGAGGAATCCTCCCCCCCGCTGGCCTCCCGGTTTGGTCTCGCCTGCCTCCGCCGAGGGACGCGTCGAGGTGCACTAGGCTACCGCGGGGGGAGCGGCGGCCGCCGA
The DNA here is from genome assembly GCA_023333525.1 of Aspidoscelis tigris stejnegeri. NCBI lineage: Eukaryota > Metazoa > Chordata > Lepidosauria > Squamata > Teiidae > Aspidoscelis > Aspidoscelis tigris. Next base: position 322,523 of record JALMGA010000009.1, read on the forward strand.
GGCACCTGGGAAACGTAGTCCGCCGCCGCGAGGGAGGCAGAGCCAGGCGCAGGTCCCTGCTGCGTGGGACGGGATGCTGGGCTTGGGGGGCCGGGCTGGTCCGGCAGAGCGTCTCTTGAGTTCCTAGGTGAGGACTCAGGGACCCACTCTCGACTCCGCAAGTGGCCCTGAGAGGCTCCGGCCTGTCTCTGCAGCCTGGAAGTGGCACCTGGGCATCCGTTCTAGTAGCCAGGGATACACCTGCCATCCATAAATGTGTCCAACCCTTCCTTGAAGCCTTCCAGGCTGGTTGCTGCCACCGCCTCTCCTGGCAGCCAATTCTATAGACCGATGACCCTCTGGGTAGAGAAATCCTTCCCCTTGTCTGATCCGACTCTCCTGCCCACCAGCTCCATAGATGCCCCCTGGTTCTAATATGGTGCGATGGAGAAAATACTTTCCCTCTGCCTTTTCTCTACCATGCATGATTTTATGTACTTCAGTCAGGTTCTCCCTTTCAGGGCTGAGAAGGCCCAGATGTTGCAGCCTGGCAGGGAAGTTGCTCTTGATCATCCTGGTTGTGCTTTTTCCACTTCCTCTTTCCAGTTCCGCAAGATCTTTTTTGAGGTGCAGTGACCAGAATTTTCTGCAGTGTTCCAAATGCGGCCTCCCCATATATCCGTAGAGAGGCACGACGATGCTTGACGACTGATTTGGTTGCTCAGTACTGAGTCTTCATGACCCCAGGACCGCAGCGTGCCAGGCCTTTCTGGCCTCTGCTATTCCCTGGTTTGCCAAAGCTCACGTTCATTACTTCCAGGGTTTTATCTATCCATCTTATCTTCTGCCATTTATTCCTACTTGTGCCTTCCGTCTTTCCCAGCATCTGGGGGGTCCTTCCCAATGAATCCAACTCTCCTGTTATTTGGCCAAAGCACTAGAGTTCCAGCTTTCGTATTTCTCTTTCCAATGAACACTCAGGATTGATTCTCCTTGCACTCTGAGGAACTCTCAGACATTTTCTCCAGCACTGTGGAGATCCATTTTAGTCAGTAGACTAGCTAGCTTTAAGGCCTAGTGGAAATTTACTGACAGGCAGTAAGGAATAACAGACTCCTGGTACGAGTTGGCACAAAGATAAGGGAAGCATCTTAGGAATGCAGGAAATCTGATCTAGCATGGGCTTTCTACCATGTGAGCTTGGGTTGCATTTTGATAACGTCACTATACTGTGTCCAGCAAAGATGATGTAAGCGGTCAGACCACTTTGGCTGACCAATTGTATTGTAACGCGCCGTTTAAACTGACCAATGATATTGTAACACGTCATTAACTGACCCTGCTTAGTTTTACGACAGGGATCAATAAATATCGCCCTTTGGAGACAAAGGGTCTCTTTTCTACCCAGACCATCGCTTCAGCTTCATCTTACTCGCAGCCAGATGGTCTAAGGATTTGGCTTCGTAGGAAAGGGCCATCACAGGTTGGGGTGGGGCAGTCGTGGCCCTCCCCAGATTGAGGTGGAGCAGAGCCGTGGCTCTCCTCAAGTGGTGTACCCCGACGTGATTTTTCGCTGAAATACACGGAAGGGAGTCGGCGTATAGGGACCCGAGCTGCGGATCCTGAGCGCCCTCAGCCGTCTCATCATTTACCAGGCGCCGGTAAGTATGGGATCCAAAATGTCCAGAGAGCAGATAGCCCACGTACAGGAAATTGGACATGTGGTTGGGATTTCTAAATTTGCTTTAAAAGCTAATGGCTGCTTTCCCTCAAGGGGAGATCTTATGAAATTTATGGGATATGTGTGGCAAGAATGCCCAGCATACCCACTAAGGGGCTCAATTAAATTAGATGCATGGTCAAAGATTGGGGATTATTTGCATGCGGAACCACACGCGCCTGTAAAAATTCTCATAGTGTGGAAGGCTATAATGACTGCCTTACGCCATTACCATAATCAAGACCAGAAAGAGCACCCATCAGTCATGTTGGGGAGTGTTGCTGAGAATTTAACTTCCCCCTCAGCCCCTTCTCAAATAAAAGGAGAGCCCCCCCCACCTAGTTATGAAGAAAGGGCATTAGAATTGGGGCCAAAATTAGGGCTTGAGCCACGATCTGATCTTCTTGGCTCTTTGGATTCAGGGATACTGGCAGCAAAAAACAGCTCAAATTTAACTGAGGAAGATCTAGAACTGATAGGCATGTATCCAATTTCGTTCACAGGAGCGAACCCTGTCTATGAAGCGCTACCCTTCGCACAAATAAAAGAAATTAAAAATGCCATTGCACAATATGGCCTTGGCAGTAACTATACTCAAGGCTTGCTAGAAAACCTTGCCACAACGTATCATCTGACGATAAATGATTGGCCACCAGGGGGAGTGACCATACCATTCTGGGGATAGAAAAAGAATTAATAGCTGGATTGCAGAGAGGAGGCTTTCGAATTGCACCAGAAAAGATTCAAAGGCAAGAACCCTTTCTATATCTGGGAAACAAAATATTAGAGACAAAAGTTAAGCCTGTAATTCCAGAAATAGGGGAATTTACTCAGTGTACTTTAGTACAATTACAAAAGTACCTGGGAATTATCAATTGGGCACGTTCATCAATAGGCATATCTACCACCCTCCTACAGCCTCTTTTTGCTCTCCTGGGTGGTGGAAAGGAACCAGCCTCAATTATCACATTGGGGACCAAAGAATTAAATGTGATGCAACAAATAAGACAACTTATGGCCAGCCAGTGGGTAGACAGAAAGGACCCTACAGAGAATTTGTCTGCTGCAATTCTTAACACAGAACGCCTACCCACTGGAATAGTACTCCAGGTAGTGCAGAAAAAATTGCTCATCATAGAGTGGATCCATTTGCCAAATACACCTAAAAAAACAATCTCTTCAAGGGAGTCCCTGCTCTCTGAGCTGATTTTTAAACTCAGAGATAGGTGCCTGACCTTGCAAGGTTCAGATCCCATGAGTCTATTTGTTCCCTTGCCTCTACCTAAATGGGAACAATATTTTAAGCACTCTGATGAGTTGAAGTGGGCATTAGCAAATTTTCAAAACAAAATAAAGTACCATTTACCTGCAGATGCTAGGATAGCGCTCCTCACTCAAGTTCCCATTCGAATGGTAAATTTTCATCGTGAACAGCCAATTTTAGGAGCGTTAACCGTTTTTGCAGATGGGTCAAAAACCAGGGGAGCTTATGCTTACTGTGAAGGAGGTCAGTGGAAAACTTTCCAGACAGACCCACAGACCTCAGCACAAAAATCTGAATTGGCTGCATCTATTTTGGCTTTTAAAAAGCACAAGGATGTTCCTTTAAATCTGATCGTAGATTCCCTGTACGTACATATGGTGATTCTCCACATTTTTGACAGCTATGTCTCCCCTATTGGAGATTCAGCCTTGCTAACCCTCTTTTTACAATTACAGGAAATTTTAGAACAGCGATGCCAACCATATTTTGTGGCACACATCAGGAGCCATCAGCCATTCCCAGGGCCACTGACTGAGGGGAATAATAAAGCTGATCTAGCCACCCGGCAGGTCTTTGCATTAGACTCCCCAGGGAAAAGCCATGACTTTTTTCATCAAAATGCAAAGGCTTTAGCTAAGGAATTTAAAATTTCTAGAACTGAGGCTACAGCCATAATTCAGCAATGTCCAACTTGTAGCAGACAAGACAAGGCCCTACCTCTTGGAGTCAATCCCAGAGGGCTTAAGCGCAATGAGATATGGCAGATGGATGTTACACAGTATACAGCTTTTGCCCCCTGGAAGTATCTTCATGTGGCTATAGACACATACTCAGGATTCATTTTTGCCACTGCCCAGAGAGGGGAGGCCCACAAGCACGTCATTAATCATTGTGTACGTGCCTTCTCCACACTGGGCACTACAGAACAGATCAAAACTGACAACGCTCCAGCCTATGTAAGTAAAAATTTTGCTGAGTTTTGCTCTAATTGGGGAGTAATACACAAATTTGGCATTCCTTATAATTCTCAGGGGCAAGCAATTGTAGAAAGAGCCAATTTGAGTTTGAAATTGATGCTTGATAAACAAAAGAAAGGAGGAAACGTCCCCTCTTTACCCGAAATTCAGAACAAATTGGCAATAGCACTGTATACCTTGAATTTCAAGAATTTGACTGGTTCTTCTCACCCAACTTCTGCAGCTGACAGATATTTTAGGAATAGGGAAGTCTCTCCCCACCCTCTTGTGTTGTACAGGCAACTCCCAGATCCTACCTGGAAAGGTCCGGCTGATCTGTTAACGTGGGGGCGAGGCTACGCAGCTGTTCAAACGGCAGAAGGAGTTTTGTGGGTCCCAGGACGCTGCATAAAACCATACCAGGGCAAGCCCTCTCCAGAACAGGACCAGGACGTCAGCCCGTCAGAAATTGGCTTTCTTTTCGAGTGTGCTGGTTCTGTCCCTGTCCTTGCATAGCCTGCTGCTGTTTTTACTGCATCTACTGCTTAGGGTGCGGGTACACTGTGCTTTGCTTTGTTTTTGTGTCATATTCCTTATTGAGTACTGGTTGAAATAATATATCGTGACATATTCTATCAGAAGATCCACACTGCACCTCACACCCACGGTTATCTATTCGGAGCAACACTCTTCCAACAAGCCATATTACACAGAAGAAGATGACCTCGCGACAGCTATCATCATGCACGAATACAAGGAAGAATTACAGGGGGGAGGAATGGGTGAATACGGTTCTACAAGTCACCATCACACTCCTTATGCTCCTATCTGTGGCCATTGGAAAAAATTGGGAACAAAAACCAAGGGAGGGTGTCTTGTCAATACCATGTGAGGCTGGACGTGCATCCCTGCCACCATGGGAACAAAAGGAATTTGTCATGATTCAGACCAAAGGCATTTGGGCAGTTCTGCACTGTCCATATGACAGAGGAGAAACTAAGGAGCTATGTGTGACTATGTGGATCCGTGCTAACAAAGGGATAAAAGTTGAAAACCAATGCAACAGTCAATTGAAAATTAAGGTGGATTATGAAGGGGGGCGGGTACTTGAATGCTATCAGTGGTTCAGAGGAAAGATTTATCGAAAACACAGTATACAGGTGATAGGAACAGATCCACTAGGGCAATTACACTCATTCACAAGAACAAATACTAAGGTAAAAAGACTAAGAAGGGAAACGAAGCAGCAATGTACAGACTGCATCATGCGAACTCAGACAGGCACACAAATCACAAACACCTTGCTGTACTTCTCCGTCAAGCCAGACTGTAATGCAACAAGTTTAGAGCCGTGCTATCACAATGACACAGAGTTTTCAAGGTGTTTTCAAGGAAAAAATATTGTATGCTACGATCCTAAAGCTTTAGGGCCCCTGACAGGGACAGTTTATGTTTATGCATACAAGGGAGGGAGGTATAGCAAAACAAGTAATGAATCAGTTCAAGCAAAAGCATTCTTTCAGCACGCACAAAGGTCCAATGGGTATATAGCACATAACATAACACGATCTCAACTAACTGGTGTACAAATAACAGTCTGTTTTGATGTTTGCAAAGCCATAAGAATGGGCCAAGGCCCAAAGTCAGACATAGGGATCAAGTGTGGCTCGCTGGAATGGCAGCGAAAATATTCAAGCCAAGAAAGGTATTTATTTTTGAACTTAGGGGCCCCAGGGCAGTATTATCGTTACGTTAAAAATAAAAGAGTGCTCTACTGGTACACAAAAGATGGGAATGGAAGGGGTCCTAACAAGATCACCATGACAACCCCCTCGGCAACCAAGAATTGTGCTCATGAGAATTGTGTTCCTTTGTGTTTGCATAAAAACTTGGCTCAAGAAGTTAGGGATGAATACTATACATTGGGTATAGGAATAGATGCTACTGGCGAAATCGTCTTGCCCTCGACTACTTGCTAGCAAAGGAAGGGGGGGTATGCGGAAAATTTAATTTGTCTAATTGTTGTATTCAGGTTGATGAAAGTGGTGAAATTGTTGCACAAATTACGCAGAGAATGATACAAACTGCACATGTCCCAGTCCAAACATGGACTGGAATATTAGATGACGGCGGTTTCCTCGGAGGAATATTTAGAAACTGGAAACAAGCAATATTTTTTGCAACCTTTTGCCTACTAGGACTAATGATGCTACCTTGTCTGATGCCAATAATTCGATCCGCTATGCAGAGCATTGCAGAGGCAACTATACAGAAGCACTCCGCTATGCTGATGCAAGCCATGGATGAAGATGAACCCGAAACACCTGACCGTCCTGTGGGGATGAAGAAGGTGACCATGAAGATCCCTCCGGAATTCTGCACCAACTTAAAACAAAAGAAAGGAGGAGATGTGGAGATCCATTTTAGTCAGTAGACTAGCTAGCTTTAAGGCCTAGTGGAAATTTACTGACAGGCAGTAAGGAATAACAGACTCCTGGTACGAGTTGGCACAAAGATAAGGGAAGCATCTTAGGAATGCAGGAAATCTGATCTAGCATGGGCTTTCTACCATGTGAGCTTGGGTTGCATTTTGATAACGTCACTATACTGTGTCCAGCAAAGATGATGTAAGCGGTCAGACCACTTTGGCTGACCAATTGTATTGTAACGCGCCGTTTAAACTGACCAATGATATTGTAACACGTCATTAACTGACCCTGCTTAGTTTTACGACAGGGATCAATAAATATCGCCCTTTGGAGACAAAGGGTCTCTTTTCTACCCAGACCATCGCTTCAGCTTCATCTTACTCGCAGCCAGATGGTCTAAGGATTTGGCTTCGTAGGAAAGGGCCATCACAGGTTGGGGTGGGGCAGTCGTGGCCCTCCCCAGATTGAGGTGGAGCAGAGCCGTGGCTCTCCTCACAGCACCAGTGTTGCTTTTTCAGCACTCGGCCTTCCTTACGTTTCAACTCTCACAGCCATACATTGGGCCTTTCCACACTTGACCTGGTAGTCAACCCAGGGAATCCTCAGGTGGAGCATGATTAAGGGCTCCTCACGTGCACTTACCTTTGCCTGCCCTGGGGCTAGGAAGCCTCCAAGCAGTCCCATTTGCACCCTTGTGCTGCAGCAGGAGCATGTGACGCGATATGACATGTCATGTAAGCACGCATACGCACTGGGTTGCCCGCAACAGTGCCACCACACGGGCTTAGAAACGATCATTTAACGTGCCTCAGAATTTCATTTCTCCCGAGAGTGGAGACCACACCGTTGCAGGCAGTGGATGTTCCCCGTTAAAAGAGCACTTTGTTTTTTAAATGCCTCCTTGACTTCTTTTCCAAAATGGCAGCCTCCCTTGGGCAGGTGGGCAACATCGCATCCCTAACATTAGACTTGCTTCCTGGCCAAGTATTCTCACTTACCTCACCTTTGTAGGTGCAGCGTAGGCATTCCATTCATTAAAAGATGTATCGTCCTTAAGGCACGAGCCTGCGTGGCGCCATTCCAATCACACATCTGTCCCCCCTGCCAACCCCAGGGCTCCAGCCAGACGACTTACCCCTGCTCATCCCCTTGCCCCCACCTCATCCTTGGACAATGAACACAGGGAAATGCAAAAAGGGTTTTATTGGAATATGCGTGTTCACACACACAGATATATCTTAGGAAGCCCCAGACCCTGACTTACAGCCCAACGCAGGCATGCAGGCAGGCGGGCACACACCCCTTCATATTTACACACACATGTATTTCGGGAGAGCCCCAGGTCGCTCTGAGCGGGTGCTGGAGGAACAACTGGCTGCCGCCTCAAACCGAGGGCTCCACAGCCAGAGGCGCCTTCTCGTCATCTGGGGGACAGTCCACAAAATCAGCCAGCATTGCCTCCGTCTCGTCCACCGCTGGAGCCTGCCAGGGAGAAGAAAGGAAAAGGGCCGCCGTGACTGCCACTTGGAGGGGGGAGGGTCAATAAGGCAAATCATTTCCCCCCCTGCCTTGAAATGAGCCACCAGCCCCAGCCCCAAGAAAGGGCTGAACCAGCAGGGACTGCTGGAAGCACCCCTGGTGGTAAAAGTTCCCAGCTTCTGGACTGGCGCGCTTTGCGGCCACAGGGCATCATGCCATCGTTGTTTGGCACCTCGGCCCAGGAGGACGCCGACAGGTAGCCGAGAGAGAAAGAAGCCTGGTGGCTCCACAGGACAACAAAGGCGTTCCAAGAGAGCAAAGCTCAGGCCCCGTGGGACACGCACGTCCACCCATGGAGAGGACGGCCCCTTTCCCTCACGCCACACCAACATGCTGCCGCTCCAGGGCCCTCACCTGCCTCTGCCCCGGAATCTCACCTCTTTTTCCTCTCCCTCCTCCAACGCACTCTTGTCTGGCGACCTCTCCACCTTGCCCTCAGCAGCCGCCTCCCCTGGTTCTCTCCTGCTGCCTTCGGGCACCTCCTCCTCCACTTCCTGCTCCCTCTGGGGTGATGCAGCAGCTGGGGGGCCCTGGGACCCCGCCTGCACCCCCTGGTCCACAGCGCCCTCCTGCTCCTGGGAGGCTGGCTCCTCTTCCTGTGGTGCAAGGCAGGCCATGGGGGGAGACGCGGGGCGCCCGGTGGAGGGGGCAGGCGGGAGGGAGGCCATGGTGGGTAGTGGCAGCTGTACCGAGGTAGGGAGCGCTTCAGGACTCGGCAAGGTGGCTGGCCTGGCCTTCAGCAGCAGCACCTCCTGCTTAGCCCTGCTTCCTTCCTCCTCCTCCTCTTCCTCCTCCTCGTCTTCCTCCTCCTCTGGGGGATGGAAGGCCTCTTCATCCACCTCCATAAGCAGCCCAGCTCCCTCCTCCTCCTCCTCCTCCTCTTCCTCCTCCACCAGTCTGGGGGCCTCATCCTTCACCGGCAGCAGTTCAGGGGGCTCGTCTTCACCCCTGTGGGGCAACGTGGGCGGCAGGCCCTCCTCCTCTTCCGTCATCCCTTCCTCCTCCTCTGTCATCCCTTCCTCTTCATCAAATTCATCTTCCTCATCTTCCTCATCCTCCAGTTCCTCTTCCTCCTCGTCTAGCTCCTCCTCAAACTCCTCTTCCTCTTCATCAAATTCTTCTTCCTGGGAGACCAAGGAAAACATCCCGGCTGTTCTTCTCCAAGGACCAGTCAGAACCGTGGGCCTTGGGACTCTCCATATGGCCCTGCTAGGGACCTCAGAGGCCCAGCTCAAGCTGGGCGCTTGGCGGGCCAAGGCGGGCACATGGGCAGACAAGCACATGCCAACCCGCCCTGCCCCCCAGCTCACAACTGGGCAGCTAGGAAGAATACTGCGAGAGAGAGGATGGGGGACCACCTTCTATATGCCCCTCCCTCCCTAGCCACTATGCCCAAGCTGCTTGGCATGGGCACTCACCTCCTCCTCTTCCTCAAAGTACTCCTCGTCCTCTGGGAAGTCCTCCTCCTCCTCTTCCTCCTCCTCCTCTTCCTCCTCCTCCTCCTCGCTGCTGTTGATGTTGATGACCGTGGGGTCCTCTTCAACCAGGGCAGGGAAAGGCAGGTCGCTGGACAAAGGAGCAGGGGAGGGTGGCAGCACCAGGGCCGGGGGGGCGGGCGGAGGAGGACCCCCCATCCCAATGGGCACCACTGGCTCCAAAGGGGGCTCCTCAGAGGGGGGAGGGGGAGAAGCAGGTAGGCTGGGAGCGGGTGGCGGGGGCAGGTGAGCAGGGGCCGCGGCCGCCATTGTAGCCACGGCAGGGCTGGAGCTGCCTGGCGGTTTTCCCAGCTGCCCCTTGGGGACAATGACGACGCTGTCGTCCGAGTCGCTCTCCAAGGAGATCTCCACATCCTCCTCTTCCTCTTTGTCGTAATGGATGAAGACAGAGCGCCGCATCTTGGCGCCTGCGGCCAGTGCTGCTGCTTCGGCCGTGCCAGGGGAAGGGGGCAAGGTGGGCTCCTCAGGGGTCAAGCGTGGGGGGAGCTGAGCCGAGGCCAGGCCGGGCAGAGACAGCCCCAGGGAGTTGGCCGATGCGGCAACTGAGGGGGGTGCAGAGGGCGAGGCCGAAGGCGGGAGGAGCCGGGGGGCAGGGAAGGACAGGGCAGGTGTGGAGCGGAACGGCGAGGCGACAGCTGGGGAGATTTCTGAGGAGCTCGTCAGGGGCACCGAGGACCCAGCGAGAGGCAGCTGCCAGGACGGCACCCGGGGATGGAGGAGAGCGTTGCAGACCACCAGGGCCTCTGTGCAGAAGGCTGAAACCTGAAGAGGAGGAACAGTTTAGGCCCTGAAGCACAAGGGGCGCCCGGACTTCCCTTGGGGGCCTTCCCCACAGCCCCCACAGAAGCCCCTGAAGCGTGGCCGCACGCGTGGCGGCTCTTACTTGGTCCTCGCGGCCCAAGGGCTCTCCAGTGTCTGAAGGGAAACGGGAAAGAGCTTGCAGGAGCCTGGCCGTCCCGAAGCCTCCGTTTGGAGCGGCCAAAGAGGAAAACCATCAGCCCAGGTAAAGAGTCAGCGCACCTGCAGGTTGGGATCTCTGCAGCCATGGCTCAGCAGGCGGAGGGCACACTGGAGCGGAGGGGGGCAGGAGGGGGCCGGGGCCAGCACCAGGGAGAGCAGCAGGCGGTAGAGCTCTTGACGGCAAACGGCGCTCGCGTAGGGAGAGCCCGGGGGGCACTCGGCCTGGCCCAGGTGGATCAAGACAGGGATCACCAGCTCTTGCAGCCTCTGGAGAGGAAGGCAGGGGAAGACCAGAGATCAGGAGATGCTGGAAGAGGAACCAGGCCCCAGGCAACTGCCTCTCGCTCGGCCAGAGCCTAGGCTGGGTCCGCCTGCCTGGCTCAGGGTGCGAGCAGGGCCTGGAAACCCCCATGAGCCTTAAGTCCACCCCGTTAGTCCAAATGAGAGACACTGTCCGCTAGTCAGCTCCCACAGTACCCAAAGAACCAACCGGAGGAGAGCACGCGTCAACCCGCCACACACCTCCCTGATCTTATGCCCTGCGCTGGTCCCCCCAGCTTCCACTCCGCTCCCGTTCCTTGGTGTGCAGCAGAGGAAAGGGACGAGGGTCCAGCACCTCCATCCTCTATGCAGAAGCTGCAGGGGCAGGCGAGCAAAGTCCCCAGCCCAATCCCACTGTCCTAAGGGAGGGGAGACGGCAGGGGACGTGGAAGGAAGAGGCAGGAGCTCTGGCACTGCCCTCTTGTGCATCTCAGGCAGCGTCTGAAAGTGCCTCAGAGAGGGGGAAACAGCCAGGCTGACTGCGCCCGGGAGGAGAGGCACTCCGGATGGCCCAGGCTCCCGCAGCCCCATAATTACCCCAGAGCTTTATTCTCCCCAACGGCCGCCCTCGTGTTGTTCTTCTAAACTGGAAGCCTCCTGGGACAGGGACGTTTCCTCCCGCTTCCTGCGCTCCCGCCTACCATCTCCCCAGAGGCCAGCACGCAAGCAGCCGCCAGAGGCAGGACGGCAAGACGAGGCCTCCCCGCTTGTGCCATCGCCTGCTCCCACCTAGAGATGCCAAAGCCCGCAACTCCTGCCAGCCTGGCCTGGGGTTTCACCTTAGCCCACCCAGCCGCACTTACCTTATGGGTTTTCTCCTTCATCAGGCTGCCTCCGAGGAGGACGGCACGACCCAGCCCTAGGGAAACAGCACGAGGGCCTTTTACCACACTCTGCCGACCCGCACAAAACCAGCCCGTTGCACCTTCGGTCGGCGGGGCAGCCAGGCCACCTGGTTCAGGCCAGCTCTCAGAAATCAGGCCAGTTCTACCCTGGAACCCTACAAGCGAGGCCAAAGTGAGGACCTCTCTGGGGCTCAGCAGGGTCTCAGCCACACAACCCGCGCAACAAACAGGGTGTGGCTGACCGCCAGTCTCCCCACGCAGGAAAAGGCACTTGGGGCCTCTGCTGCCGACTTGGCGGAAAAGAAGGGCACCCTGGCAAGACCTGTCACAGTCGTCACCTGACGGGCGCAGCACAGGACAAACCCTCTCGGCTGCAGCTGGGCGTCGCTCTCTCATTCCACCCCATTCGCGTACCCCAGGATGAAGCTCGGGCACTCTGGAACATCCACACTTTGTGCCAGAATGCCCAAATGCAGCGGAATTGGCAAACGATGCCTGAACGCAACCTCGCTCTGCTGGTACGGCCCCACACTGCCCCAGGTAGGGGCAACCTTACCTCGCAAGGCTGCCGAGCAGACGTGGCTGTTGCCCTGAGGGTCTGGCTTGTGGCGCAGGGACCCAAAGCTGCCTGAGTCAGACAACTTGGGCCGCTTGGCAGCACTAGGCTTGCCGTCCGAGGCGGAATGGCCCTCTTGCAGCTGCGGGAGCGAGAGAAGGGAGGGTGGAAGTGAGGGAAAAGAGAGCAAGCAAATGGCCGTGCAGATGCTGCTGAGCGAAGCAGAGAGAGGTCACCTTGAGGGTGTCTTGCGGGGGGCTGATGTCGCCGATCAGGTGGCCCAGCAGGGTTTCGCTCTGGCTGTCAGGTCCCTGCAGGATGCCCGAGGCGGCTCCAGCTACCTTGACCCAGAGTTCCAGCACCTCATAGAGCCGAGTCCGGACGGCACTAAAGAACGAGAAAGCCTTCCAGAAAGCAGAATACAGAGGCGAGGGGGACGCACCACCTCAGGCAAGGGGTGAAGGTACAGGGTGGCCCCTCAGCCCTCGGCCTTCCTGTTGCCTGGGGAGGGAACAACAACCACTAACAAGAACACACTTTTGCCCCCCACAACCCTTGAGTGACCGCAGGTGGAGAGCAGAACTGGCCAAGCCAGCTGAGCCATCAGACGGCGCAGCTGCACACAGCCTCGGTGCCTGCCATCAGCAAAGGGGCTGGAGTTCTCCTGAGGAAGGAGACGCACACCGTGCGGATTTAGTGTCCCTTCCCCTGCAGTCCTGCCAGCTCAGGGAGCTTCCACAGACCTGTATGGGCGCTTCTGGCCGGGGAGGAAAAGCTCTCGTCCCAGGGCCCAGGTGGACAGAACCTGTGGGAAAATGCGGCAGAGGCTCCCGGCAAACCGCACCAGGCGAGGCCCACACCTGCCGAGGGAGACGAGAAGGGGCCAGTGTCAGAGAGGGAACATGCAAAGGAAGACCCACGTGAGCTTCTTCCCTCTCCTCAACTCACGCCAAGATGAGTGCCGAGAGCAGGTCCAGCGCCTCCAGGTGGAGCATAGGCAGCAGCAGCATCCGGAGGGGCCCATCACCAAACCAGGTCTGGAAGGAGAGAAGTACGCTGTTCTCTGTAGGTCCCGAAATCAGCGTGAAGGACGCCCCTCCGCAAAAAGTTTCTGTGGGACTCCTGCCATCACCTCAAAGACATGTGTTTGTAGGTCTTGTCACCCCCCCCCAAAAAAAAGCCGAATTGAGTAACGCAAGGAGAGCCTACCCTTACTTTGAGAAGCATCACACCATTAAGCGAAATGAAAAATCCTACTTCAGGGTTCTCTTCAATATGGTAAACAAGCCCCGCCGACGCCATCAGACTTAGAGATCTCGCCCCTACAAAACTTAACGGGGCTGCATCATCTATACAGAGAAAAACGTCTGGGACGGTTGTGGATGAATCGCAGGCCTGAGATTCTGCTATCCAAGCAACAAACAAATGGGGCGTTTTCTCCTTGTGGTTCAGCAAGCCAGGGAACACAGCCATCACCTCCTTGTTCTTTCCAGTTACTCACAAAATTTTTCACTGATGTTCCCAAGACCCGGCAAACAAGATCCAGGATGTCTTGAACTGGGATGGTCACAGGAGCCACAAATTCATTGCTGAAATGGGAAACAAGACTGGAGTCCCACACTGGAGATACTCCCAGGGGAAAGGAAGGGGAGGGACGGAGATCCTCAGGCCCTGACCTGAGCATCCTGCAGAGACACCTGACCAGCCCCCTGAACCGGTGCTGCAAGTGAAGGATGAGGTTGTTGGTGTCTTCGCCCTCTGGGGCTGGCAGAAGGACTTCCATCCCTGGCCCTTCGTAAGGCAGAGGATCTACAGGGAAGAAGCAGGATGAGACAAATGGAGCAGACAGCGTAATTATTCTCTCCACGTAAGTCTGTTTCATAAAACTCTTCTGCGCTTTGGGCTGCCTCAGACCCCCAGGCAAACAGAAGGCGAGATGTAGGACCCCTGCAGGCACAGACACCTCTGAAAGCGGCAGAAAGGGGGGCACCTTTCCCCCAGACCGACCCTGCAGTTCCACTCCAGGAAGATTCTGCAAATGGGCTACTCTGTTCGGTGGGCAAGTTGCTGCGCCCACAGCGCTTGGCCCCAATGCACCTCCCCCGGGATAGGCTCCCCCTCCAGCAAGCACAAACCCGTCTCTGCGCCCTCGTAGAGAGTTCCCAGCAGGCTGTGCAGAGTGGCCAGCAGACAGTGGGCTTGCTGCTCCCAGCACTCGGTATACTTGAGCCCCTTGGTGAAGCCGACCCCCAAAGAGGGCACCAAGGCGTAGCATTCGCAGGCCAGCTGGTAAAAGGAGAAAGAAGAAGCTGTTGGACTCCTGGGAGGACACGGGGCACCACTCACTCACAGGGACACAGCTCCTTTCCCCCTCCAAGCCCTCACAGAGGGGAGCCTCCTGTTTCAAAGCCAGGTACCGTTAGTCCTGGCAATGACAAGAAGAACTTAAAAGGGAAAGAAAACGCGACAAGACAAGCCTTACTACAAACCTCCTCCTTCTCTCTGAATTAGAGAGAAAAATAAGCACCTCTTAACTTTAGCCAGAACCTCAGCTGGACTGGCATAGCAGCCTGGCAAGCTGATCTTACCTGCTGCAGGCGGGGCACTTCTGCATCTACCTGGGCAAGGAAGTGGGCAGTCAATTTGCCCTAAGAAAAAAAGAAAACCGTCAGTCAGGGCTCAAGTCAGCAACCATCTGACGAGAACCTAAGAGGAGCCCTGCCGGATCAGGCCACAGCCCATCCAGTCAAGCATCCCATCTCGCACAGGGGCCCACCAGTTGTTTCTGGGCACCTCAGGCAGGAGACAAAGACAAAACCTTCACCCGCTCTCTATTCCCTGCAAGGGCCCTTCAAAGACAGGAAGCAGCAGCACACAATACTCACACGCAAAGAACCACAAGCTCGTGGGTACAGCGTCATACAGGCCTTGATTCCTTCCAGGGCAGAAAACTGGCACTGAAGGGGGCAACAACAGAGAATGAAGACTTCGCCGGGAAAAAGAGAACCAGCCCC
The DNA here is from genome assembly GCA_023333525.1 of Aspidoscelis tigris stejnegeri. Taxonomy (NCBI): domain Eukaryota; kingdom Metazoa; phylum Chordata; class Lepidosauria; order Squamata; family Teiidae; genus Aspidoscelis; species Aspidoscelis tigris. The sequence goes on from JALMGA010000009.1 coordinate 337,602, forward strand.
GGTAACCGTCTGGCCGGTTTCTTAGCAGGTCACCAGAGACAAGGGCTGCGATATTTCCCACCTGCCACCCAGGGTCCCATGTGTGGATGGAGGAGCCGGGGTGTCTCACCTCCGGTTTAAGGGCCAACAAAGAAGTGAGGAGCCCCGGGATGTGGTTGGTGCCGATATCTCGCGCTAGTTCAGGGAACTGACAGGAGAGCTCCAGCAGGTCCCGCAGGATGAGCACAGCCAGTTCCATTGTGGGAGCGGGATCCTGGGACTTTGAAAAAGGCCACGCGTCAGGGGCGCCTCAAGCTGCCTGGTCCTGGACCCCCAAATCCAGAGCACGCGAGTCGCCCACAGCCGCCTTCTGCCCTTCCAACCGGTGGCACTTCAGGGCTGCCCCGGGGCTTCCCTGGGCCCGCACTGCGCCCGGAGCAGCCCGCGGGGCCCGAAGCGAGGCAACCGGCCTCGGTGCCTCACCTGGATGAGGTGCTGCAGGCTCCGCAGCCAGCCCAGGCAGTGCTGCCCGAACGTCTCCGCGCTGCTCTCGGTCACCAGCAGGGAAAGGAGGCAGAGGCCCTCGAACCTGCAGGGGAAGAGGCCGGCGAGGGGCGCCTTCAGAGCGGCGAGGGGGGGCGGGCGGGGCGCTGCCCACGAGGCGCCTTCCCGGGCGGGGGGCTGAGGGAGACCCCGCGCGCTCCCCGGGCAGGGGCGCCGCGGTCGCGCAGCAACCGTCTCCAGGCGACGGACGGGGCGGGCCCTGCTCGCACTCACCGCGTCTTCATGGAGGCGAGGCGCAGCGCGCAGAGGGAGGCCAGGCTGCCCAGGAGCGACGACGACGCCTGCGGGGCAGGGACAGCGTGAGGGCGGGCGGGCGGACGGTCGGGGTCCCCGCGGCCCCCTCCCCCCTCCGCCGGGCCCCCGCTCACCTTGGCGCCCCCCCCCTCCTGCCGCCGCCGCCGCCGCGCCCCCCTGCCAGCCGCACCGCGCCAGGCTGGCCAGGCCTCGGGGGGCGCCCGCAGCGGTCCCGGCGCGCCGCAGGGGCTCCTCGGCATGGGCGCCGCGCAGCAGCTCGGCCAGGCTCTCCAGCACCGGCCGCGAACAGGCCGCCGCCGCCGCCGCCGCCGCCGCCGGGCAGGACGAAGACGGCCGAGCCGCCGCCGCTGTGGTCGCCATGGCCGCCGCTCACCCACGGCCGCCGCGCATGCGCGCAAGCAGCGCCCGGTCCCCTCGCGCGCACCCGCAGGGCATGCCGGGAAGCGGGCGGGGCTCCTGCACCTCTAGGGGCTCCGGCCGGGCGGGTCCGCTCCCGGTGACGTCCGTGCCCGCCTCCCTTGCCCGCCCTCCGATTGGCTGCAGCGGCCTCCACGTGACCGCGGCCAGGAGGCCAGCCATGGCTTCAGTGTGGTCCGCTCCGCCCTGCAGCCCCGACGCGGCGGCGGCGCCTCTAGAGTCGGAGGAGGAGGCGAAGGCGAAGGCGGCGGCGGCGAAGGGGAGGCGGCATGGGGGAGAAGGCCGGCACCAGGTCAGCGCGCGCTCGGGGACGGGACGGGAGGAGCGGGGCGCGCGGCCGTCCCTCCCCCGGCGCCCTTCCCGCCCGAACGGGCAGCGGCGCGCCAGGGATCGGCGACCCCGTCCGGCCGCAGCGGCCTCCCGGCACAGGCAGGCGCGACCCCCGTCCGGCATCGCCCATCGCCCTCCCCCGGCCGAGACGCCGACGCCCTCCGCAGGGCGCGAATGGGGAAGCTGCGCGCCGGCCGGGCCTGCGGGGAGCGGGAGAACGGGGCGCCCCCCGTCCTGCCAGCGGCGTCCGCGGGGAGGAAGCGGCGGGCGATGGCGGCTCCCTCGGCGGGGCTTCTCCGCGCTGTGCGTCGGGTGCCCGGTGCGCACACCCGCGCAGCGCCCGCCGGCTTCCGCGGGACCCGCGCGGCGGGAAAGGGCGGCCCGGTCTTTCCCTCGCGCGCCGGCGCGCCGCCACCTCCCGCCCGGGAAACCGCTCGCTGGGTGGCCGCGGCGCCTCTCCCGGTCCCGGCCGCTGCTCCGGGCGGGGCAGGGGAGCCTTCAGGGCAACGGGAGGCCCCTCCTGGCCTGGCGAGCTGTCCGTGGCGCCGCCGCCAGGTGTGCGGGGGGCGTAGGTGGCGCCGCCTCCTTGCTCCTGACCGGGGCGGCTGCGTGTTTCCAAGCACGACAGAAAAGTCGGGGGAGGGAGGGGGTCGCTCGCTTTCCAGGTGCGCTGGGGGGGTGAACGCGGGCCGAGCCTCCTGCCCCACCGGGGGCTCCTACCTCGGACAACAAGGCGGCAGGTGTGCCGCTCGCTCGCGTGTTGCTAGGCGAAGCCCCGAGGGGCCGCTGCCAGCGCCGTTCCTACAGAAACGGCCCTGCGGGGGCAGAGGGAAGGTTTCCCCCGGCTCAGGGCGATTTGGTCGGGCGCCGAAGTCCCGGAGCCGAGGGAAGGCGGGGCGGGGGGGACCGGGGGGGGGGCTCCGGGCTTCGGCAGGCTGCCTCCTCGCTCGGCGTCCCGTGCGCGTCCCCGGAGCCACGTTCCTCCCTGTTTCTCTCCGCTCCTCCCCGCAGGGTCTTCAAGAAGTCCAGCCCCAACTGCAAAGTAAGTGCGCTCAGCCCCGGGGCCCCACGGAGGTTCCGGGCACCCAAACTCCTCCCGGTCGCCGCTTGTACACAAAGCTCCTCATCTCGCGCTGCGGGTTTCCTGTCCCTCTTCCTCCCCCACCCGACTTCCTTCCTCCCTCCCTCCCTCCCTCCCTCGGCGCACCATGTGCAAAGCCAGGAGCTGACGCTTCTGTTTGGCCGCCTCCTGGGCCCCCTCCCTGGCAGCTTCATCAGGCCTGCTCGCCCCCCCCAGCTGCGGACTCCGTGGCCACATTGTGCCACGCGGACCTGCATGTGCACCCTCCACCCCCAGCCCAGCGTTTACCAGGACCCTGCCCAGCTCTTGTCTCTGCTGCTGGAACATTCGCAGCCCGCCTGCGCTTGGCTTTTCCGTGGTGGGGAGGCGGGGGTGACTCCAGTTGTTGGGGTCAGGTGGGCTAAGGCAGGAAGCTGCAGCGGGTAGGAGGAGAGAGGCCGTGGGGCCCTCGGGTGTCCAGCCGCAGCCCCCAAGTCTTCCCCTCTCTGCGCACCAGCTGCCGAGCTGGCACACATGTCGAGCACCTGGGCAGAACTTTGAGGTGGGTGGGAGGCCTTTGAGGGCTGCCAGGGGACCAGTTGCCCGGCGCTCTGTTTCTCCACGGTGACGCCTCTCTGCTCCTACTCCTGGGGCTGCTCAGGCAGGCAGAGAGAAAAGCGCTGCGGTGGGAACACCTGCCCAAGAAAGAGAGACATGGGCAAAGATGGAAACCCCGGTCCGGGTTCTGCATGGCACAAGGGTTGATTGGAAGCAGCCGGGGGTGGCCGCAGCTGGAAGGCGGCGTGGCTGGAGAGAAGGGGGAGGGTGGTCCAACCTTAATGGCGCCTCCTGCTTTCCTCCTCACCGCCAGCTGACCGTCTACCTGGGGAAGCGGGACTTTGTGGACCACCTGGACAGAGTCGACCCTGTAGGTGAGCGAGAGCCGGCCCTGGGCTGGGACACTCTGGAAGCAGACTCTGCAGCCCTTCTCCACCCCTCCTCCCGAGCACCACCACTGGCAGGGCTGGGGGGGATCTTGCTAGGCAGGCAGGAAGTGAGGAGGGGACACCGGGGAGATCTTTACCTGTTCTGGCTGTTTTTCTCTCATCAGACGGTGTGGTCCTTGTAGATCCTGAATACCTTAAAGATCGAAAGGGTAAGTGGAGGCAGAGTGTTGGATAGATGATTCCTAAACCGAGGCTTACATTGTGGAAGCAAAAGGGCTTCCGGGGGACCAAGACTGTGTTGTCAGACCCGAGGTGCAAACGTCTCCAACTTAAGCTCCAGTCTTTTCTCTGTGTTGTGTGCTGGAGAAAGCGCACAAGGGTTGGCTGGTGGCACTAAAAGGTTCTGCTCGCTTTGCATCTTTGAGCGTGGGCAAAGGCAGGCTCAGCCGGAAACCTCGCTCAGATGCCGCCCAAGAGCGTTGTCACCTGTTGTGCGTGGGATCCCCCTGCCGTGGCTCCGCATCTCGCCCTGGTCGCAACAGGTCCCCTGGGACTCCACCCGTGTGGTTTCGTGTAGAGGCGCTGAGGATACCTGGGTGAAGAGGAACCTTGTTGGCTGGGATTTTAAGATAGCCCCAAAGTCCTGTTGCAGGACGGAAGGGGTTTGGGGGGAGTGGGCAGGAGACGTAACGCTCCTTTCCCACGCTCGCAGTGTTTGTGACGCTGACGTGTGCCTTCCGATATGGCCGTGAAGACTTGGACGTGCTGGGCCTCACCTTCCGCAAGGACCTGTTTTTGGCCTCGTGGCAAGCCTTCCCTCCCCCTGAGGAAGCTGTTGAGCCGCTCACGCGCCTGCAGGAGCGGCTGTTGCGGAAACTGGGTGCCAACGCTTACCCCTTCAGCTTCATAGTAAGACAACAGGCCAGAGGGAGGGAGGGCACAAGCACCCGGCCCTCCCCGGAGGCTGCATAATTCCCCTTGTGGGTTCCCGTTCTCTGCCCACACCAACTTCCTGGTCTCCTCCCACACCCTTCCCCACGCAAAGCATCCCGGCCTTTCTGCTCTGCGTCAGCGCCTTTCTCTTCCTTTTTTCCCCCGGCAGTTACACTAGAGTTTACTTGGGGAGGGGGCTTTTGTGCAGGCGGAGGGACTACCCCCCCCACTTGCCTTTTATGCACGTAATCTGTATTCTTCCACATCGTACAGATTCCACAGAACCTGCCGTGCTCAGTTACGTTGCAGCCAGGCCCCGAGGACACAGGGAAGGTACAAAGGGAGAGCCGTGGGGGGCAGCAGAAGGATCCGTGCGGGCAGGGAGGTGGTCAGTCAGGCAGAGGGAGAAGGAAAGGCGGCCGCACTCACGCCTTTGTATCTCTTCCTCCTTAGGCGTGCGGCGTTGACTTCGAAATCCGGGCCTTTTGTGCCAAAAACTCAGATGAGAAAATTCACAAAAGGTAACGAGGTCTCACAGGAACATTTGGGACACGGAGCCAGGTGGGGCCTTTGCGCCGGCTGTTTTCTGTGGCAGAGCCTGAAACGCCGAGAGCAGGCCAGCCGGGCGGAAGGAAGGAAGGAAGGAAGGAAGGAAGGAAGGAAGGAAGGAAGGAAGGAAGGAAGGAAGGAAGGGGCCCTTTGGCTTCTCCTGGCTCTGCTCATCAGCATGAAGGCTTTGGGCACGCCGTGCAAAGGCTCTCCTGCAAAATGCTAGGGGTGCGCACGCCTCTCTCCTCACTGGGGCCGATCGCCAGCTTGGCTCTTTGGTCACCACGGAGAGACAGCCGGACTCTGCCCTATTGTTCTGTCTTCTTTCACCTGCTTCCTTCCGTCTCCCCAATTTGCTCAGAAACTCCGTCCGTCTTGTCATCCGGAAGGTCCAGTATGCGCCTGAAAAGCCTGGCCCCCAGCCCATGGCCGAAACCACTCGCCACTTCTTGATGTCTGAAAGGTCTTTGCACCTTGAAGCTTCCCTGGACAAGGAGGTGAGCCGGGACCTTTGCACACTCGGCCTGATCCTGGAATATATCATGAGACAGGGGCCAGCCAAGTGCATGCTCACTTGCGCAGACTGTGGGAGCCCCCAGGCGAGACCTGCCAGAGTCTGCATTACCGTGCACACAGCAAACCCCTCGGCCTTAAGCATTTTTGTGTCTTTGCCAAGAAAACATTGTAGAAACGCAGGATCCAGATCTGAGGCAGCTGCATCCAAAGCCAGTACAGCTGCCTTTCATCCTGGCTGCCGGTGGGGCGTTGGGCCTAGTGTGTGGAGGGCAGACTGGGGCATCAGCTAGCCGGCAAAGTTTCCATGCCAGAGGAGATCGGGGACAGCACTGGGCTGCAGGGACTCCTGGGGAAGGGGCAGACCCTGTCCCAAGCCGCCTCTGCCCTCCCTTTCCACAGCTTTATTACCATGGGGAGCCGATCAGTGTCAACGTACATGTCACAAACAATTCCAGCAAGAGCGTCAAGAAAGTGAAAGTGTCCGGTACAGAAAGGCGCCTACCCTGCGGGGGGGTGGGGTGTCACTGACTTGGCAGGGAGCGCGGGGAAGAGACGCGTGGAGGCCCCTCGCTGCCCACAAAGCAAGCGGCTGCTTTTCTCCTGGGCATCGCAAGGGCCTGCAGGGCACCTTCTGCACTGGAGGTGCCGCCAAGCAGGTCCCAAGGCTCTCGGAGGCGCCTCTTCCTGCCCCAGAGGACCTGACGCTCCCTCCTCCTCCTCCATCTCACCTGCAGTGCGTCAGTACGCAGACATCTGCCTCTTCAGCACCGCCCAGTACAAGTGTCCGGTGGGCCAGATTGAGCAAGAGTGAGTAGAGGCCGTCCCTGTACCCCCCCCGACCCGCACCGGGACTCGGCCTACGGGGCACAGGCTGCCCTTCGCTGACACGTTCCCTGCTAACGCTTCCTCTGTACCCCTCCTGCCCCCTGAACCGGCTCTGCTGTAGTGACCAGGTGGCGCCCAGCTCAACTTTCTGCAAGGTTTACACGCTCACGCCGCTGCTCAGCAACAACCGCGAAAAGCGGGGCCTGGCCCTCGACGGGAAGCTGAAACACGAGGACACCAACCTGGCCTCTTCCACCATGTAAGCCGGGCCGCCCTCGCCTCGCCGCTAGAAGCAACCTGGTTGGGGGCACAGACATCCCCTTCTACGGATTGCTGCATCGGGGTAGGGGCCGGGCACAGCCGCCAAGGAGCCAAAGGCAAAGGGCCTCTGAGAAGGCGGCAGCCGCGCCCTCTCCCTCTTCCCCAGGAAACCAGATCCTACACACGGCCCCACTTTCTTGTCTTGCAGCGTGAAAGAAGGTGCCAACAAGGAGGTTCTGGGCATCCTGGTCTCCTACCGGGTGAAAGTCAAGCTGGTGGTGTCCCGAGGAGCGTACGTATGGGGTGGGCTGGCTGGCAGACGGGCAGATTCCCTGCCCCTTTCCACCTGGCGTTCTCTCCTGAAACCCTCCTTGCGCTCTCTCTCCGCCCCCTTTGCAGGGACGTCTCGGTGGAGCTGCCTTTTGTCCTCATGCACCCCAAGCCCCCTGAGCAGACCTTGCTGTTGCAGACACAGACAGGTGAGGCCCAGAGACTGCTGGGTGCCGGGTAGGGAGCGGGTCTCCAGAGGGCCAGCCTTGGGGCTGGACTGGGCTTCCCTGCTGGCCTCTCCTAGGTCCGGGCAGCCCCGGAAGGGCTTGGACAGCTCTCCTGCCGCTCTGAGTCTGCCCCATTTGCAGGTGGAGGCTTGCAAGAGAACGCGGCGTGTTCCACTGGGACAGGGGTCTAACCGTCTTCCCTTTGAGATGCCCAGAAGCAATTATTGGGCCACTGTAGAAGATGGGAAGCTGGACCAGATAGGCTGCGACCTGGTCCTGCAGGGCTCCTCTTATGGGAAGAAACATTCAGTGCTTCTCCAAGGCATTTTGAGTGCTGTGTGGAGACGTGGCCAGAACTTCTCTTTGTGGGGGGGCGGGGAAGTCTCTCATTGCCTGTCAAATTGCCTTCTAGCTGTGCCAGAGACGGATGCCCCGGTTGACACCAACCTCATTGAGTTTGAAACCAAGTAAGTGTGGGTGCGCTGGCCCTGAGGAATCATACAGCCCAGGCTGGGGTGAGGGAAGCTCATCAGGGCAAAGAGGAGTGCCCAGAACCTCACATAACTCGCAGGCAAACGCCTCAGAAGTGGGCAAAAGGGGAACTGGTGAGGATCACTGGAAAGGGATAGGCCTCCGTCCTCACCTGTCTCTCTCCCCCCCCCCCGCCGCCTTTCCTCTCCCCTCCCCTAAAGTTACGGGCAGGACGATGACATCGTGTTTGAGGACTTTGCCCGCCTCCGGCTGAAGGGCCTGAAGGACGACAAGGAGGACGAAGACGCCTTCTGCTAGGCAGGGATCCCTCCAGGCTGCGGCTCCATCCAGGGTCAGCAGAGGTGGAAAGAGAGGAGGACGCCCACAGACCCCCCACCGCCTCGCGCCTCTTCTTCTCTCCGGCCCCCAGCCTTGTGTCTCCCTTAGTGCTTTAGGGGGGTGGAGCCGGCTAGACCCTCGAGGAGGCTTTTAATGTGACTAAAAATGGGGAGCAAGTACCCCAGCTTCTCCTTGTCCCCTCCCTTCGCTGCTGCTGCTGCTGTTGTGTATCTCCAGATGGATTTTAACTTCTACAAGCTGCCACACCCACCCTGTTGTCTAACGCACTGGAATGATATACTGGGCATTACTGTCTGCTGGTGGCGTACCCGTGCACCAGCTTGGGGGGGGGGTATGTGTCCGTCCTGCCCCTCCCCTTTGTCTTGTTTTAATCGATTGGGGAAATCTTGAAATCAGACCTGCTCCCCACAGTCAGCAGAGGGCGCAGCTGGGAAGCGGCGTCCGAAGCGCCCCGGCCAGTCCAAGCGCCGCCCTCGGCCTTCCGTCCAGGACAGCCTGGCAGCTTCTGTCTCGGTGCCCCACAAGGGGCAGCCCCGTGCCAAGCAGGCCTCCTGTCGTTGCCAATGGACTCCGACTTCCAAATTTTTGCTGCGAGAGCATCTAAACATAAACGGGTGCTGCAACAGGGGCAAAGGTCACTTTGAGCAGACGGGAACAATGAAATAAACGGTGAACGGAACCTTGGTTGTCTTATTTTGTGGGCCAAACCTGAGAGCAAAGCGCCAGGGGGTGGGGGCACTGCCTCCTTCCTTTGTCCCTTCTATACCTGTGGGGAAACGTCCTTTCTTTCCCTGCAGCACCTTTCAAGAGCAAGGAAAGACGTCACAGATTCTGTTTGGCTGCCCATGGCTGGAGCATCCTTGGCTGGCCCACGTTCCTTGGTTTCTAGTCAGATTTGGGCCGCAAGTTGAAACGAGTAAAAAGCAGAATTGATCCGTTTTCTTTAACAGGCGATGGAAGGAGCTCTGCTGACCTCTTCTTCCCACCTGACCGCTCAGGGATTCGTTTTGCAGAGCAGGGCGGGGCGAATGGCGCTTCCCTCCTGTGCCATTCAGCCATCACAAGACGGGACTGGGGGAAAGGCCTCCACCAGAGCACTGGTCAACTGAAGATTCTCCCTGGCCCGTGCCCACCTTCTCACAGGCGTGCAGAAGCTTTGGGACGGCTGGGCCCTGGGCATGCTGTTGGAAGGGCTTTGTGGCAGAGAAGAGCGGCCTCTCGCTCAGGCTCAAGAGCTCATTCACAGCACCCACCGTGGCTTTTATTAACAACAGCCTTTTCCTCAAACAAAGAGCCCGCAGTCCAGTTTTAGCAGCTCCGAGCACTGGAGCCCCTGCCGTCTCCTCCCCGGGTCCACGTGATCGGGCCGCCCAGTGCGGCAGGACTATATGGCGCCACAGCAAGGTAAGTTGAAAGGGAGGTGGAGGGAACCCTCAGCGCCCTGCCGCTTCGCCTGCCTTTTCCAGCTTCTCCCGAAGGCGGAGGATCTTCTGCCGATACCTGGAGAGGAGCAAGCGGAGGAGATTCAGGCTGGAGAGCGGCTCAGAGAAGAGCACCGCTGCCGCTTAAAGCAGCACCCAGGAACCACTGCCCTTCTCCAGTCGTCACTGTGAACCCTGGCAAAGACTAGGACCATCTCAGCGCCCGGCATTTATTTCAGGACCACAGGCGCCCATCCGTAAGAAGGGCACGTGCCAAGCGTGAATACGAGGCCCCTTCCAGACCACAGAATAAACCCGCAGTTACCTGCTGCCAGGTGATGATGAGGTGTCCAAACTAGAGTAGCTTCCACAGTGGAAGCTGCCAGGGCCTGAGCTGGCACGCGCAGTCACACAGGATGAGGCGGCCAATCCGAGCTGAGCTGCCCTCCCTGTTCTCGTTGGCTCGTCTTGCCATTCTGTGTACGGACTGGCGGGAAGGCCTGAAATTTCTTAATACGGCGCTGCAAGTGCTGTTTAATCAGCACTGATGTAAATGAGCAGCTATGGAATAATGTGTCGCCACAACGATTCATCAGTCATTGTGTGTGACACCCCCACAGTGCCTGCGCGTGCCGCTACACACTACTAACAAAACTCAGCACTTACTGACCCACAAGCAAAGCAACGTTCAGTGTGAACGATCAAGCGAAATGGCTCCTCTGGCACTCTGAGAGCTTAATCTCTGCTCTGGACTGGGGCAACAGGGGGAATTCCCAGGATCGAGCGGTGGCCGCGCCCTCCACTCACTTCTCCTCTCGCTCGTTGGCTCGGTTCAGACGCTTTGCCTCCAGGGCCTTCTCCTCCACCCAGCGCGCCTCCAGGTCCTGCCGCTCACGCCGGGCCTCCTCCAGGAGCTGCTGAGCGTTCTCCAGGCCTCTGCGCATCCCCTCAGCCTCCCGGGAAAGGATCCAGGCCTTGCACTGTGCCTCCTCGTACTGGCGGGTGAGTGCAGAAAGGCTCTGGGCCAGGGGCCGCATCCTGAAGCGGGGAAGAGACCAGAGGGTCAAGGGGTCCCACTCTCGGCCTCTGAGATTCGAACCCGCAAGCGTCTAATTCAGACAGAAAGGCGCCAATGCCCACTTGCATTCAACTGATTGGACCAACCAAGCAAAGCAGAGGCGGGCGCCCTTGGGAGTCTTTCCCCGGCGAGAAAGTGTGGGCAACCTGGGCCACCCGGGTGGGTCCCCTGAGAGGAGGCGGCGGCAGCAGCAGCCATGCAAAAGCAGAGGAGACGCCCAAAAGCGGAAACGCCAAGCCACCACCAGCTCTCCGGCCACCAGAAGCAGTGCCAGCCGGGTAGAGCCTTTCCCCCATTCGGAGCACAAATAAGGGACCGGCGAGTTGCCGCCCTCACGCAGCGCCTCATCCTGGGAGGCGCCCAAGGCGAAGGGCACCAGGGCAGCCGCCCCTTCAGCCCAAACAAGTGGACGCTGCACCATGGGCCGGGCAGGAGATTTTCCAGGGCCAGGGGATGCCCCTCGGGCCCCGATCCCCCCCCCAGGCTGCACCCCTTGACTCCCCCGGGTGGGAAATACCTCGCCTGCTGCTCCTGGCTCTTGGCCTCCGTCTCCCTCGCGATCTCCGTCAGGAGGGCGACCTGTTGGAGCAGCTGCAAAGCAGGCGCCGCCTGAGACGAGGCCTCGGCAGGGAGGCGGCCCGACACCCGCCCGCTCTCGCTCCGGCTCCCGGGGCCCCAACGAAGCACACGGAGCTCGACAACCCGCCGCTGCCGAGCCCGCTGCGCCGCCCGCCCCCCCGCACCTTCGGGCGCTCGACTCACCTGCTCCCGCTCCCGCCGCAGCTCCCGCAGCTCCGACTCCCGCCGCAGCAGCTGCTCCCAGGAGGGGCTGAGAAGAACGGACGGGGGGGGCTGTCAGCACGGGGGGGCTGTCAGCACGGGGGGGCGCCAACCCCCTCCCGCCCGCCCCGCCCCGCCTCGCCCCGCCCCGCCTCGCCTACCCGCGGGATCCGCCCGCCTGCGCCTCCAGCGTCGCCTCCAGCAACGCCCGCTGGGCCTCCAGGCGCTCCTGCAGCTCCCCGTCTGCAAGGGAGAAGGGAAACCGGCTCGAAAGCGGAGGGCGTCCACGCGGCGTGCGGGCAGCGAGGGTCGACCGCGCGCCCTCCGGGGCCCCGGCCGGCCGGACAGAGCGGAGGGAGGCCGCGCCCAGCCCTCTCCGGCAGGCCAGGCCGCACCGACCCGCGAAGGGTCGCCCTCCCCCTCCCGACGGTTTTGTGGCCGGGCGCTCTGCACATGCCCAGAGGCTCACGTCGCTCCACCAGCTCCCGCAAGGACCGCGCGCGCCTTTCCCGCTTCCGCAGCTCCGCCCGCACGTGCTCCCGCCAACCCCCGCGCGGCATCGTCCTTCCTCCGCTCCGCCCCTCGCGCGAGCGAGTCACGTGATCCGCCGCCCGGCCCCGGAGGACCACGGGGAGGATGGTTTTGTTCCTTCCGAAAGAAGGTGCGCGCGCAGTCGCCGGACGGAGAGACGCTGCCGCGCATGCGCCGGGAGCCGGAAGCGGCGGCGGGAAGGAAGAGGAAGGCAGGAAAGGCTTTCTACGGGAGCCCGCGAGGGCCGAGCATGGCGGCGGCGGCGGCGGGCGCGTACGGCCTGGGCTTGGCCAACGAGCGGCTCCGGCTGCTGGAGGAGCTGGAGCGCGAGATCGGGGCGGCGCTGCAGAGCGCGGGTGAGCGGGCGGGGCGAGCGGCGGACGGGGGGGGGGGCGCCCACCTGGTGACGTCACGACGCCCATCTCTCTCTCTCCCCCCCCCCCCGCAGGGTCGGTGATCCTGGAGCTCTCCAAGGAGAAGCCCAACGAGCGCCCCTTGGAGCGCCAGGCCGCGCAGTTCGCCGCCGCCGTGCAGAAGGTGGAGGCCGAGCTCTCCGCGCAGATCCGCTACCTCACGCAGGTGCGGGGGGGGCGGGGGTCCTGGGGGGGGTCATCCGGTCGGGCCCCTTCCGTGCCTGGAGGCGGCGCTGGTGGCGCACGGCGGGGGATGGGGGGGCATCGTCCATTGGCGGCCCCAACGTCCCGCCCCGCCCCGTGCAGGTGAGGCCTCCGGCGTCCTCCAGGTAAGGCGGGGGAGGGCGGGGCTGCAGCGCTGGTCAAGCCCTGGACTGCAGTATCCGGGGGGGGGCTGCAGCCTGAGGGGGGGTCCGTCCAGCCGCTGCCTCCCACACGAGCTGCTTCTCCCGCACAGGTGGCGACCGGGCAGCCCCACGAGGGCTCCAGCTACTCGGCGCGCAAGGACTGCCAGATGGCGCTGAAGCGCATCGACTACGCCCGCCTGAAGATCGCGGAGGTCGCCCGCACGTGCGAGCAGATGCTGGAGTCATAGCCGCAGGTCCGGGGGAAGTCCAGGCAGACCCCTGGCGTGGGTGGCCTGCAGGCCTCGCCTCACCCAGCGTCCACCTTCTGTCCGTCTTTTGAAGGCCTCGGCAGGACCCGGACTGCACCCAGAGGCTCTTTCTGATTGGGTGCCTCAGCCTGCCGCCTGGCAGAAGCCTCTTGTCCCATCCTTTGCTTGTGCGTCTCACCTGGAGAGCCAAAGGCAGCAGCCACCCCCCCACCTCTCCTGCCATCCCCGGCGATTGACCAGGACTTCTACTGCCTTTGTCCATCCCTTGAGTCACCAGGCAAAGCTGGTTCCCCTGGAGGGGGCAGGCCATGGGGGGCACTTCCTGGCTTTGGAGGCAGGGCAGCAGCAGCAGCAAACCACTGGGCTGCCCACCAAAACTGACTGGTACTGTTGGAAGTCCTGGGGCAGCAACAGAAGCCAGGAGCTGGGGCTGCCCTGAGAGAACAGCGGGTGGCAATTTATTGTCTTGGTGCCCAAATCAGTTGCTCTGTCTTTGAAAAGGAGAACTTCACTTGTAGCAAACTACATCTTTGTGCTCTGCTGGTCTTTGTCGGGGATGGGGAAGAAAAATGGAGGCGGGCATCAGTCCATGGGTCAGGCCAGACTGGGATGGGCACACGCTAAAGACTGCAGTTCTCTTGATTCCAAACCTGAACCAGAGGGACATCTTCAGGCAGGCACATTCATTTGTCAGATGGCTTGCAGCCCCCCCCCCAATAGCACTCTCTCCCCCTGCCCCAATCCCACCCACCACTCTCCCTTTTCCCAAATTGCCCTCCCCACCCCTCTGGGTCACTCACAGCCTCCTCCAGGTTTCCCTTCAGGATTGCGCTCTGGCCTTGCCCCATGGCACGTGCCCCTGCCTCCCCCCTGCCCCACCACCTGCCTCCCCCCATCCTCCCCACAGCTTTGCATGAAGTGCACACAAGCACACCCGGCCGCTGGGTCTTCTGGGAGGACTATCAGTCCTTCAGGTCAAAAGGCCTCCTGGCCACAACAGAGCATTGCAGGCCTGGTAACATTGCAGGTAACATCCTGTGGTTGCAAAGAGGGGGCATCCAGCGGAGATGGCAGGGGAGCCCCCAGGCAAGGGAGGAGGCACGCATGGGCTTGAACTGGAAGGTGGCAGGCGAGGTATAGAAAGGGAGGGAGGTTACGTTGTGATGCGGAAACTGGGCCAAAAAAACTTTAATCAGACTCTTTAGTTCAGTTGGGTTCATTTTGCACAAACTCTCAGACTTTTAACAGGGTTCAGTCCAAAAGGAAACTGCAGGCATTCCCCCCCCACCCACCAGCATTCTGGTTTGGCACCTGTCTATGCAGAGGCCTCGTAGGGAGGTGGCCAGCAGCGTCCGATTTGTGGGTTGACAAGGCCAGCCTGGAGGAAACTGAGGCAGCCGCCCTTGGGGGCATAAATGGCTGGCAACACCAGGGCAGCCAGAGGGCTGGCACAGTTTCTCCCGCATTGTTTCTCGGCAGCGTGCCACGTGCTGCCTGCCGGGGAGCAGAAAGGGAACAAGGGGCCATCTGGGGGCGTAATTCTCAGCAAAGGTTGCGTAACCAACAGAGGGCGCTGGGATCTGGCCTTGCGGCTCGTCCCCTAAGGGGAGGGGGATGTCTGGTTCCCCAAATCATCCAAAGTTCCCCCATCCTTGGCCTGCCAGGATTCCCACAAGTGTTGCCCTTCGCGGCAGGAAAGGGCTTGACGCAGCTGCTAGCCGTTCAGCCTGCGAGCTCAAGGGTGGAGTGGGACGCTTCCTGGTTAAATGGGGGGGGGGCACTTTATACCCCAAGCAGTTGGGGGAGCTTAAAGTCCTGCAGTGAGGAGACCTGTTTGACAGCAGTCCAAGGTTCCCCTTGAGGGTCTCCTCGTAAGCAGGAGAAACAGTCGGCCATTTTGATCCCCAGCCCAGGTGCAAAGGCAGGGACACCCATCCTGCGTGTTCTTCTGGCTGTCCTGCCACCTGCAGCAGAGAGGCCTGTCGGGGGGTGGCTGGCTGTGGGGGAAGAGCAGTGGAGCAGGACTGTCCCCCAGACTGGCTTGTGGGCTTCTGCCTGGGGTCCCCCAGCTGGCTCCACAAAGGGCTCAGATGGGCAGCCGGCAGCCTTCGTTCTCCCTGAAACAGAGGCTCAAGGGGCCGCACAAAGATGCCCCTGCAGTTCCCTTCCTCAGCCAGATCCGCCCCCGGGTCCTTCTGGGCTGCATCAACTTCAAGGGGGAGCGAGCACCAGATCCTGCTCGCCAAATAGCTCGGCCTTTTTGGAAGACAAGTTTAGTGCCAAAGGGAAACACGCCGGTGCCTGAGCAAAAGAGCCAGTAAAAGGGGCAGGGGCCAGAAAGGGTGCAGAGTGAATCCTGGCAGGGAAATGGGCAGGATTTCTCCCTCTGGAAAACCAGGGCCCCCAAATCCTCTTCCCGTGAAGCTGATCTGTGGGAAAGAGAAGAGGTGCCAGCGGTTTCACCCATCAGAGCCCCCTCCTCTCCTCCCCCCTCCAAGCCTTATTCTCCACTTGCTCTCCAAGTTCAGCCCCCCTAAGGACCCTGGGAGGACAGAACCATCACCCCTGGCAGCTTCTGCCTGTGTGCCCAGAAGGGGAGGACGGCAACAGGGCATTTGGGCCACAGAGCGGACCACCAGTTGTTTCTGGGCATCCCAAGCAAACTTAAGGCAAGGCCTCCATTTGCTCTCACCTCCCTGCAAATGGCCTTCAGAGGCCTCCTGCCTGTCTCTCCAACCTGGAGGTGGTCCCTGGGGATTCCTCTTAGTAGCCATTGATACACCTGTCCTCCACGATTTAAGAGAAGCCCTGCTGGATCAGGCCACAGCCCATCTAGTCCAGCCTCCCATCTCACACAGAGGCCCACCCGGTGCTCATGGGCGCCTCAAGCAGAAGATGAAGGCGAAATCTGGTTTCAGGGGAGTCAGCCTGCTGCCACGCTACAGCCCTCACCAGCACCCAGGCCAGGATCCTGCAAACCGTGAGCTGAGAAGGAGCCACAAAGTCCTCCATCCATTTCCTGCCTCCTCTCAGGGACCTCCTAATCTGGAGGAAGAGCCACGGGTTGGGGTCTGGGTCTGGATACCGCAGTGACCCCAGGCAGAAGCACAAGGGCAGGGAAGGCTTGGAGCACCCACGCATCTTTCTGCCCAGCTGTGCCCACCAGACCCCTGGCCACACCTACGCAGCCCTGAACATCAGCTCATGCTGCCACGGCTGCTGCTGCTCCCCAAGAGACAAAGGGGCCACATCCGCGTGGGGAGGGCGACTCCTTTCCCCAGGCCAGTATTCTCTAAGGCCTTTACCCGCCGGACATCCTGGCAGGGCTTCCTGCGTGGTGTGGCTGCCCAAGCGCGCGGCCTGCCTCCTTTGTGGCTCCCAAGACTCCTTGCCCGGCACGGCCCTGCTCTGCAGATGGGGAGGGTCCTGCTGTGTGCCTCCCACCCCCAGCCCAGCATGGCCATCCATCCGGGGCCGCCAGACACTTACAAAGAGCTGGCCAGAATCCAGCCGCCCCCTCCTGTCCTGGCCAGTGCCCACTTCCCCTTTTGGGTGAGACGAGGAAGTGCAAACAGAAGCCTAGTGCACAGGCGTCATCTGGGTGGGTAAGAGCAGACGTGGCCCCAGGAACGCGCACACACACACATGCGTGGCTGGGCTCTGAGTCACTCAGCGCAGGCGGCACAGAAAGCAAAGACGAGGCTCCTGGCAAAAAATTACTCTTGTTTACTTTGCGGAAGGACAGGGAGAGACGGAAGTTCCAGGGAAGGTGCAGATGAACAGGCGGGGAAGGGCGCCCCTCGCCTCCCTCCTTCGCTGGGCCCCGAGCCTGCGAGGCCCCTCTGCGTAAAGTGCTCTGAGTGACTGGCGCCTGGGCACCTGCTTCAGGTCTCTTCGCCCGGAGGCAGGCAGAGGCGCTCCGCAGCTGGAAAGAACAGGAAGTTTCAGCTCAGTCAGCTGGGGGGGGGGCTCTGAGACCCACTTGGACGGGGAGGGGTAGTAGGTGCGCTGGGAGCCTTTGGGAGGCACCCTGGCCTGGTACGGTTCCCAGCACTCGAAAACACTGAGGAGCCAGGACAGGGATGCTGTAAAAGGCCTGAGGGCGCCCAACCAAGGCTCCAGGGTGTCAAGGCCCCAAGTGCAGGAAAGTTGCCTTGGCCCACGTTCCAGAGGAGGCTAAAGGGCAGAGGGGAAAGGGAAGGCGGGCGGCCAGCCAGTGAAGGAAGGCAAGGGCGGTCGGCCGTCACCGCGCCCCACTCACCGGGCTCTCCGGGATCAGCAGCAGCAGCAGGCCCTGCCCGCCTCTGTTCCTGTTGTTGCCGCCTCCGCCTCCAACACACCACCGAGGCAAACGCAGCCCCAATCAGGAGGCCACTAAGCAGGGACACCCAGACCGGCTTCACGCCGCCCTCCTCGGCCTGCCCTGGACCAGGAACGCCTGCAAGACACATTGGCGTTTGTGGCTCCCACGCTATGCGGGGGCCCTCCCCCAGCCCCTCCCCCCTCCCCTCCTGCTCACCCTCGCTGACTTCGGGGGCAATTCCAGCTGTTCCATGCATCCTTGCCAGATGTGGGTTCTCCTCCCAGGCTCCTGGTGCCGTCGAGTGACCTGCAGCTGGGCTGTGGGCTCCTGGTGCCAGCTGCCTTCCCAGGCTCCCATCCGTGATTCGGCTCCTGGGGGTCCATGAAGTGGCCTTGGGGACCAGCCAGGCGGAGGAGGGGGCTGGGGCTGGGCTCCGGGCCTCCTTACCTTTGGGAGAGGGAGGGGCACAGGGAGGCCGTGAGCAGGGGGCAAAAGGCAGTTTTTCTCCAGGCCCTGGCAGTCCCCGCAAGGACAGAGTACACTGGGGGAGGCCGCCCAGAGAGTGCCCACACCCAGGGCCCCTCCACAGGCTCAGGGTGCAGCAGGCTCTGCCCCTCACTCCCCCGGGCACCAGAAGGAAGTGGAAAGGGAGGGTGCCGCTCGCCTCACCCTCCAGCAGAGCCCGGTTCTTCTCTGGGAAGCTATCCGTGAGGGTCTGGACCCACGAGGCACCCTTCAGGCCACACAGACGGAGGGGCTTTTTGGGGAAGAAGGTGAACCTGCATGAAAGGAAGGTGGTGTGAAGAGACCTTGGCCAGGGTGGGCAGCAGGAAAGGGGCGGGGCTACTGCTGACCATTGGGCCAAAGGCTCGATGATGGGGGGCACTTACCTGACCAGGTAACCGCAGTGGTCCCAGAAATGCAGCTTCTCAAGGAACTTCTCGGCCGCCTTGGGCATGTTCTCTGACATATCATCACACCTGCAGCTGTCAGCAGCCCCTCCCTCATTTGCGGTGCCTGGGGAAAGCAGAGCAGCTACGGGAAGGCTTGGGCATGCTTCTGGGCCCCCGCAGGGCAGAGAGGGAGGCTGGGGCTCCTCAGAGGAGGCACTTGGGGGGGCAACGGCCTCAGGAGGAGCAGACCCCTCCCTCAGCAGGCTCTTCTGGGACTCAGGGCTGGCAAGGGCTGGATCACCCCTCACGTGGCGCAACCTTCACCCAACCCGGAGTGCACAGGGGGACAGGACCTGCCCAGCCACCCCCGTCCTGTCCTGTCCTTCTGGCAGAGACATCTGGCACATGCGACGTCCCCTAGGACACGGTTTCCCCCAAACAGAGGAGACCTTTTATTTAGTTTTGTTTATTAATGTATTTAAAATATTAACATCCCGCCCCACATCCTAAGATCTCCTGTCAGTTTAGAGTAAAACAAACAAACATATACTGCATACCTGTTTAAAACAGTATTAAACAGCATAATTAGTTTAAAAAGTTAAAGTTAAGTTAGGTCTTATGTTCCGCCTGTAAGTTGTGCTGGTCAGTAGTCGGTCTGCCACATTGGAACCAGCTGCAGTCCCCGAGGCTTCTTCAAGGGCAGCCCCACAAAGAGTGCGTTACAGTAGTCTCAGCAGGAGGTGAGCAGTCCATGGACTACTGTGGGTAGGTTATCCCGCCGGGGCCTCCAATGACAGAGCTGATCCAGGAGAATTCCCAAACGTCACACCTGCTCCTTCAGGGGGAGAGCAACCCCATCCAGTGCAGGTAGAGTTTCTAATCTTCTTTTTCTGCTTTCTGTAGGAACAGGAGCATCAGCCTAAATCTGGATCCATAACGGTGTTTATGTCTCCAGCTGCAAATCTTTTGTGTTGTGTAAAAACAGTTTTCCTTGCCGTTTGGTGCATAAATATTAGCAAGGGTATTCCTTGCTGCTAATTTGCCCATTAATAAAAATATACCCCCCTCTTTGCCTGTCTTTTAAGACCTGGAAGGCTATAGTTGGATTAATAGTAATAGTAACGCCCCAGACCAGAGAGCTGTATTCTTGTTTCAGTAAAGGGTTATATAGAGGTTTATTTCTATGTCCCTTAGATTTGTGGGTCTCCTGAAGCATAATTATTGGCGCTTTGGAGTTTATTAGATATTTTTCTACCCTTTTATGTTTTATTGCATTTTGGATGCCTCTCACATTAAACGTTAAGAGTTTTAATTCAGCCATTGTCTAAATCGGCTGCTATGGAATCAGCTTCTGTCACACCTAAAAGAAAGCATTCCTACACCACTCACCCCTAAGCATATAACTTCTGTAACGAAAACTGTTAACTTAAACTAGTAGCACATATGCTGCAAATCCACTTACTCCTTGGTAAACTGCATAAGGTCCATTCATGGCCTATGCATCCAGGAGAGGCTGTTTACCCAGTTCTCAGATCTGGGAATCACCTAACCACAGAGTCTCCATCTTATAGGGCAGTGGTTCTCAACCTGGGGGTTGGGACCCCTGTGGGGGTCGAATTATCCTTTCAGAGGGGTCGCGACGAGCCTCCCGCCGCCCTTCCCTCCCACCTCCCAGCTGCTCCGCCACCGTGGTTGGGGGTCCCCACAACATGAGGAACTCCATTAAGGGGTCGCGGCATTAGGAAGGTTGAGAACCGCTGTTCTAGGGATTAGGTTTCCGTTTACTGGTCCTCATCCAGCCCACTGCAGCCTCCAGACACAGGTCATGGCCCAGCACCCTCTTGCTCCTAAATCTTATCTGTGGATTCCGTGCTGTAAACAAACAGCTGCCTTGGTTCAACCCCCCCCCCCGTCCCATCTCGGCCTAGGTGCTTCAGAAAAAGGGCCCTGAGCAACCCCCTGCCCTTCCCAGGGGCCCTGGAGGGACTTTCTCGCAGTTTGTTTATTTCCGTTTCTATCCTGCCTTCACCCAAAGATGTCCGGTGGGTCACAGATAAATCCCGGTAAGAACCGATACAAGCGGCGACCCAAAGCAGTCCGAGTGCCAGACTGGGAAGGGACACGGTGCCCTCAGCCGAGGGCAGGGCAAAGAGGGTGTCCTAGGCTGCCCCCCTGAACAGGAGCCGGACGCAGCCCTGGCACTTGGGAACCTGGCAAGTGCCCTCCTGGCTGGGCCCTGGTTGCTTGGAAGAAGGGAGCCCGTGGCGTCAGCCCCACAGTGACTGGGTGGCGATTGGCCGGCATGACTGGACAAACAGAATCTCCCCCCCCCCGCCACTTCTCAGCCCCTGAGATGGGCTGAGAACAGGCCAAATGCCAGCCAACTGGTGGCAGTGGAACCAGAGAGGGACAAGGGTGGGCGAGAAATGGGGGCGACCCACGACGAGAGGAGGGCAGATTGCCCCGGGAGCGTAAAGACAGTGCTGCTACCCTCTGGTCTTGCCTGGCCTGAACTGACCCAAGGGGGGGGGGTGTCCCCGTAGAGAACAACACACACACAGGAGCCCTGTGAGCCCGGGAGGTTTGGCTGGGGCGGCTGGAGCTCTGGGTGCATGGCACAGCCTCTCCATCCCAAAGGGGCATCCGGGCACCCTCACCAAAGCCACCCGCATGTGGCCACTCCGGTGGCCCTGAGCCCCGCCATGGCGAGGAAGGCTCGGGGCAGGCAGTGGAGTCCGGGATCCTACTCGACCTCCACCGGCCAAGGAGAGTCGCCCCGATGTCGCCCCCAAAACTCTCCGGCTGAGGCTGCGCCTGCGGATTCCGGTTCGTGGCCACGAATCGCGCCACGTTCCCGGCGGTTTCCTTCGCCCCTTGGAGGGGTTCCCGAGAGCCGCCAGCTCCCGGCCCCCGGGCCAAGGGGGTCCCGGGGACCCTCTGCCGAGTGGCTCCGCGCTGCCGGCCCCCCTGCGCTCCCCTGAATCCTCGGGCGGAGCGCTAGTTGCGCCCCGGGACGGGTGCCGGCCGGTCTCCTGCAGCCCGCAGGGGGAGACTCTTCGGCCGCCGCTTCGTCCTGCCTGCCCAGAGACCCGGCGGCAGGCTTGGCTCCTGCGCGGAAGGGGCTGTTTCTAAGCTCAGCGCAGATGTTCCCGTTGCCGCCAGCGGGAGTCCCCGGGATGGCGGGGTAGGCGGCGCGCCGGGCGTCCCAGGGCCCCTGAACCCAGCAAGCACGTCGCGGCGGGAGGGCGCGGATTCTCCGTCGGGGCGCTCCCGTCCCGTTCCGACGGCGACCGCATCCCTTGGGCCGCCTCGACGGCGACGGCGCCCACCGCGCCCCTTCCTCACCCCTCGGGCAGACCAGCGGACGGCAGCCCCCGGGGCGGAGAGCCCTCGCCCGGCCCCGCGCAGCGCCCTACCTGGCCTCGGCATCAGCAGCAGCAGCAGCAGCGGCAGCCAACGGGACGGCGGAGGAGCCGCAGCAGCGCCCATCGCGATTCGCTCCCCAGCCCCTCTCGTCGAGACCGAAAGTGAAAAGAGAGTCCGTCCGTCCGCCCGCCGCCCGCCGGGGAATTTCCTCGGCGGCAGAGGGCGGAGGTGCGCGCCCACGTGCTGTTGGCAAGACGGAAGCGCCGGAGGAGAGCGGCGGCGACCTGTAATCCGCGCCAAAGGCGAACTTCTCCCGGGGCCACCGGGGAGTCGGGGCCTCAGAGGTCATCCTTGCGGAGCCGTTGCAACGAGAGGGCCGTCCAGACGGGGTGAAATTCTCCAGCGAGGGGGGGCAGAATCCACAGTGCGGGCCTGGAACACCTTCGCCCCCGCCTCCTGCGCATCGCGGCCCGTGGGCGCCTGCCGGTCTCTCTCCGTCGACCCTCGGCCTTGCCCCGCCTCAAGCATAGACTTGTCCGCTCTTTTAACCCCTCGGGGACCCAGTCGGACCGGCCTGAAAAGGGCGAGCCTGTGACCTCGCGGAGTGGGAGATTCGATTATCAGGAATATAGAGAGCCGGGTTTGTGATGGGCGTGTTGACCGCATGGTGACTTGCCTGCCTGGTGCAAAGGTTGCGGACATCACGCGACATCTAGATAGGTTAGTAGACAGCGCTGGGGAGGAGCCAGTCGTCATGGTACATGTCGGTACCAATGATGTTGGGAAGGCGAGACGGAGCGTCCTGGAAGCCAAATTTAGGTTGTTAGGTAGAAGACTAAAGTCCAGGACCTCTAGGGTCGCATTCTCAGAAATGCTACCTGTTCCACGTGCAGGGCCAGCTAGACAGGCAGAGCTCAGGAGCCTCAATGCGTGGATGAGGCAGTGGTGTCGCGAGGAGGGGTTTAGATTTGTAAGGAACTGGGGAACTTTTTGGGACAAGCCAAACCTGTACAAGAGGGACGGGTTACACTTGAACCAGGAGGGAACCAGATTGCTGGCGATTAACATTAAAAAGGTTGCAGAGCAGCTTTTAAACTGATCCCTGGGGGAAAGCCGACAGGAGCTGGGCAGCATCCGGTTCGGGAGAGCGCACCCTCAAGTGAGGAGGGCTGGAAACATGCAGAAAATGCTGAGCTAAGTGCGGGATTAGTTTCACATGTTCCTCGACGGCAGAACTTGGTCAAAAGGAGTGAATATAAATGTATATATGCAAACGCCAGGAGCCTTCGAGCCAAAATAGGGGAGCTAGAAAGCTTAGTTATGGAAAATAGGATTGATATTATTGGCATAACTGAAACCTGGTGGACCAGCGAAAACCAATGGGATACAGTCATCCCAGGATACAAACTGTACAGGAAAGACAGGGAAGGGCGACATGGAGGTGGTGTAGCCTTGTATATTAAAGAAGAGATAGAATCTTATGAACTGGAATGTCCAAGTGAGTCTGGCTCTTCCACAGAAGCAGTGTGGATAAAAATACCAAGCCAAAAAGGAAGTCTAACAATAGGGACATGCTACCGTCCTCCCAACCATACGTCCGAAGGAGATGAACAATTGGAGAAGGAGGTAAAGGAGGTAGCCCATAAAGATAGGGTAGTTATAATGGGGGACTTCAATTATCCTCACATAGACTGGGTGAACTCCTGTTCAACTCAGGAAAGAGAGAGAAAATTCCTAGACCTGATAAATGACTGTTCCATGGAACAAATGGTCATGGAACCAACCAGGGGAAATGCAGTCCTGGACTTGATCCTAAGTAATGCTCAGGACCTGGTAAAGGACGTCACTGTAGCTGATCCAATTGGGAACAGTGACCACAATGCAATAACCTTCAACTTAAATACAGGGAGTAAGTTCTTAATAAAGTCTAACACAGAGACCTTAAACTTTCACAAGGGAAACTTCCCCAAAATGAGGAAATTAGTGAAAAGGAAATTGAAAGGGAAAGTCAAAAGAGTTAAATCACTTCAAAATGCATGGAGACTACTTAAAAACACAATAACGGAAGTGCAACTAGAATGCATTCCTAAAAGAAGAAAGGGGACTTCTAGGTCCAAGAAGAAACCAATGTGGCTCACAAATGCAGTAGATGAAGTCATTAAAAACAAGAAGAGTTCATTTAGGAAATGGAAGGCTTGTCCAAATGAGGAGAACAGGAGGGAACATAGACACTGGCAACACGAATGCAAGACGGCCATTAGGAAAGCTAAGAAAGATTTTGAGGAGCACATTGCTAAAAACATCAAAAGAAATAACAAGAACTTCTTTAAGTATATCAGAAGTAGGAATCCAACCAGGAGAGCAGTTGGACCACTAGATAGTAAAGGAGAGAAAGGGGTAATTAAAGAAGACACGGAGATTGCAGAGAGACTAAACGAATTTTTTGCTTCTGTATTCACGGAGGAAGACAGAAGACACATGCCAGTAGCTGAGCCTGTGTTTTCTGAAGAGTTAAACTGTACAGAAATAACCAAGGAAGAGGTCCTGGCATGTCTTAATAAACTAAATGTTAACAAGTCACCGGGACCAGATGGTATTCATCCAAGAGTCCTTAAGGAACTCAAATGCGAAATTGCCGACCTTCTAGCAAAAATATATAATCTTTCCCTAACATCAGGCTCCGTACCTGAGGACTGGAGGGTAGCAAATGTAACACCAATATTCAAAAAAGGATCCAGGGGTGATCCAGGCAACTACAGACCGGTTAGCTTAACGTCAGTTCCGTGTAAGGTGATGGAAACCATTATTAAAGACAAAATTAGTGTGCATATGGAGCAGCAGGCATTGCTGAACAAAAGCCAGCATGGCTTCTGCAAAGGTAAATCATGCCTCACAAATTTGTTGGAATTCTTTGAGAGTGTCAATAAACACGTGGATAAAGGTGAACCAGTAGACATTGTCTATCTGGACTTTCAGAAGGCTTTCGACAAAGTCCCACATCAAAGGCTACTGAGTAAA
The DNA here is from genome assembly GCA_023333525.1 of Aspidoscelis tigris stejnegeri. Taxonomy (NCBI): domain Eukaryota; kingdom Metazoa; phylum Chordata; class Lepidosauria; order Squamata; family Teiidae; genus Aspidoscelis; species Aspidoscelis tigris. The sequence goes on from JALMGA010000009.1 coordinate 361,985, forward strand.
CTCACCAGCCATGGAATAAAAGGACAGGTTCTGTCCTGGATTTGTGACTGGCTTAAGGGCAGAAAGCAGAGAGTAGTAGTAAACGGCAATTTCTCAGGGTGGAAAGAAGTAAAAAGTGGGGTCCCTCAAGGCTCAGTACTGGGACCAATGCTTTTTAATTTATTCATCAATGATCTAGAAAAAGGGGTACATAGTAAAATAGCAAAGTTTGCTGATGATACTAAATTATTTAGGGTAGTAAAATCTGAAAGAGATTGCCAAGAGCTCCAGAGGGATCTCTTAGCATTGGGTGAGTGGGCAACCAAGTGGCAAATGTGCTTTAATCTTAACAAGTGTAAAGTAATGCACATTGGGGCCAAGAATCCAAATTACGTCTATAAACTGATGGGGTCTGAGCTTTCTGCAACACGCCAGGAAAGGGATCTCGGGGTTTTGGTGGACAGTTCAATGAAGGTGTCAACCCAGTGTGCGGCAGCAGCGAAAAAAGCAAATTCAATGCTGGGAATAATTAGGAAGGGAATAGAAAATAAGTCAGCAAGTGTCATTTTGCCCCTTTATAAATCTATAGTGAGGCCACATTTGGAATACTGTGTACAATTCTGGTCACCACACCTCAAAAAGGATATTGTGGAACTAGAGAAGGTGCAGAGAAGGGCAACCGGAATGATTAAGGGTCTGGAACACCTCCCTTACGAAACCAGGCTGCAACGTCTAGGCCTCTTCAGTCTGGAGAGACGGCGTTTGAGAGGGGACCTGATTGAAGTATATAAAATTATGCACGGCATAGAAAAGGTGGATAGAGAAAATTTCTTTTCTCTATCGCACAACACTAGAACCAGGGGGCACTCTATGAAGCTGATGGGTAGGAGCGTAAGGTCTGACAGGGGGAAGTATTTCTTCACACAGAGGGTCATCGGCCTATGGAATGTGCTGCCAGAAGAGGTGGTGACAGCTACCAGTCTGGATGGCTTTAAGGTAGGGTTAGACAAATTTATGGATGACAGATGTATCAATGGCTACTAGAACGAATGCCTAGGTGCATCTTTCAGGCTGAGGGGGGGGGGAGGAAATGGGGCGCTTCTAGGGCCATCTGCTGGGATTCGAGAGCAGGAGAAGGCTTGCCCTTGTCTCTGCTTGAGATGCCCATGGGCAATTGGTGGGCCACTGTGTGCGACAGGATGCTGGACTAGATGGGCTGTGGCCTGATCCAGCAAGGCTTCTCTTATGTTCTTATGTTCTTAGTGTGACTGCATTGGCCGTGTGCGCTGCTGCGGCGCCTCCCTGGCTGGCAACCGGCAGGGCCTGCGAGGCGTCTGGATTCTGCTCCCTCGCTGTGGATCCCCTTGGCTTCCACTTGCGCCTTCATGTTCTCCCCTCCGTCTTGGCTTTGATGTGGCCTCTGGGCCTGACCAGATCTCGCTTTCGTTCCCTGAGCCGGTCCCTTCACTGGGCGCGCCCTGAGCTGCAGGGGCTACCTGGGCAGATACTGGACAGAGCTGCGCTCTGGGGATGCCCCCCTCCCAGCGTGATGTAGGGGTGGTGCAAATCCCCTCTGGCCCACTGTCTTCCTCCAAGGTTGGTGGCATATGTGGACAAAAGACTCCAGTTAGAAAATGACAGCATTGAGTTTAGATCATGAGAAGCAATTGTTTCTCTTTGCTCTGCCTTGGTCAGGTGACATCTGGAGTCCTGTGTCCAGTTCTGGTCACCCCAGTTCAAAAAAGACATTGACTACAGCAAGTCCAAAGGAGGGCAACCAAGATGGTTTGCGGTCTGGAAATCATGTCCTACAAGGGAAGGTTGAAGGATCTAGGAATGTTTAGCCTTTAGAAGAGAAGACGGAGAGGAGACATGAAGGGCCGTCACAGTGCAGAGGGATCGTCCCTGTTCTCACTTGCACAAGATGGAAGCAACGGGATGATACTTCAAGGGAGTCAATACAGGTTAGATACTAGGAAAAGCATCCTGACAGTGAGGCTGATTGGTTAGTGGAATCGGTTGCCACCGGAGGTGGTGGGTTCTCGTGGCTGGAGGTCTCCAAGCAGAGTCTGGACCCACATCTGTTTGGCACTGTTAAACTTGAGAGAATCCTGCACTGATTAGGCGGTCGGACTCAATGACCCTGGAGGTCCCTTTGCACTCTAGGATTCTAGGAACCAGTGGGAATTTCCAAAGCCTTGGCAGGAGCCCCAGAAGACATCCTGACGATTTCTTTCCCACTTTCTTCTCCATCATCAACTTCCCCTTCCGCGCTGCCTTGGCCTCCGCTGCCTCCGCTTTTCCCAGATGGCGGAAGTCTGAGTGTGCACCAGCCAGCGGCCTGGGATTGCCGAGAGGCCCTGAGGTCCCAGTGGTCCCCTGGTCCCTCAGAACAAAACCAGCTGCTCCCATCAGACAGCACAGGGGCCCTCCAGTCGCCCTCCGGCCTGGCTTGGGGGGAGTGTGGGATGAACACGGCTTGAGCACCTCTGACCCTGGGCAGGGACTTGGGGAGGGCGCTGGAGACCCCCTCCTCTGCTGCGCTTCTTGCACCCCCAGCCCACACCCATTCAGGGGGTCTCCCAGAGCTAGAGGGAGGCTGCAGGGACCGGCGGCACTGCACTCCCACTGGGCCCTGAGGCAAAGGCATTGCTGCCTCCACCTGCCCAGAGCACAGGCTGACGTTGGCTCATCTGGGGCCTTGACCCTCCCAGCATACTGTCCGGAGGCCCATCTGGGGAGACCAGAGGCTTCTGGAGGGGAAAGGCTGCGTGGCCCAGGAGGCCTCTGGGTGTGGAAGAGAGCCTGGCAGCCCAGGGCTTCTGGGTCTCCCTTGGAAGCAGCAGGAGCTGGGGAAGAGGACTCTATGGGGCTGCTGCAAAGAGGGCCCTTCACAAGAGGTGGGGCCTGAGGAGGGAGGGGGGGAGGGGTGTGCCCCCAGATGTGTCCAGAATTCCGTTGGCGCCCAGTGGCTGGGAGGGAGACTCCACAACAGCTGTGTGGCACACGCAGCTCCTCCACCTGGCCTGAGAGGCTCATCCTGCAGCCACAGGCCCGCCACATGGCGTTAGTCTTATGCTCATCCGCTGCCAGGTGGAGCGACAGTCCGGAGTGCCAGTCGAAAGAGGCAAGGAGCCATTGGGGCGCATAAGACCCGCACTCAGACTGTGTGACTAGGACAGACAGAGCTTCCCCTTGCAACAGGAAGAGAGGCTGCTGCTGCACACTCAGGCTTGTGCCTTAAGGGCCTGTGAACTGCAGGAATTGGCCCAGGAACGTGGCTCCTTTAAGCACCGTTGCCGTTTATCTGGCCTTTGCTGCACTTGACCCCAGGTGGAGCATCCGCACTGAGCTCAGAAACAGCCCCTTCCGCGCAGGAGCAAAATGCATGCAAACTACGCCTGGGGCACCATCGCCCAGCAGTGTCCCCACCCGCACTTCTTGCTGATGGAAGGGGACATGACACGCCGCACAAGCATGCTGGCGCATGATGCGACGTGCTGGCACCACTGCATTCATGGTGTGTCACCCTTGTGCCAGTGATGGGCGGCAAAGTGAGTTTCCCCGATCTGGAAATCCAGAGTGTTGTTTCCCACTGTTTCCTCCCAGACACCTGGTCCATCGCTGGCTGCGCACGTCAGCAAGCACAGCAGAGCACGCTTCCTGCCTGGTGCCTTTTGGCTCCACCCAAACCCTTGGCCTTTGGCCTTGCCCAGAATCCATCGCTGCAGGGTTGAGCTCTGGTCTTTGGCCTCCCTAAGCCCGCTCGGCCCTTCCTTCAGGAGCTGGGCGGGACTCCTTGGGTTGCGCCGGTGCCCACCTCCTCCTGCCTGCTTCACGAAGGCTGCTGAAGCCTCTGTGGGCCTGGGGGAAGAGGCCTGAGCTGGCCCCTCCAGCCTAACGTCTGTGTGAGAGGGAACCTTTCTGACTGCCCTGGCAGCGCAGTTCCTCACTCGGTTGGCACAAAGCCCATCCAAGATCCCAAGAAGACCCCAAAGCAGATTCCCTCCCTCGACTCGGCCTGCCCCTCTCTTCCCTCTCCTGCCCCGGCCTTCTCTTCATCCAGCACCTGCTTCTGAGCCCCGCCGGCATCTGGGCATCACCAGTGTGGAGCTGGCGACTTGGTTCTAAGCCCGTCTCCTGTCCCTCTTTGCCACAGCCATAATGAAAAGCTCTTTTCTCACAGCAAGACTCACGGCGGGGGGGGGGGGGGGGCATTACCCAGGCTGACTCATTGTGAGAATCTTGTGCCTTCAGTTGCTTTTCTGTTTGACTCCCTGGCATTGAATCATGGGAGGTGCAGTTCAGCTGCTGTTGATCTCTCTACCTGTGAGGAACAGAGGCTGATCTCCCTGGATCAAAGGCGCTCAAATCTCTCTCTGCCCTGAGAGTTGACTAGATCTCAGGAGGACGGACATTTGATGGGAGACTGTGGGCTGGGGTGTCCTGCGCTAAACTGTGCTAAGGCCTTGGACACTCTGCCTCAGTGGCCCTTCTGCGAAATGGATTCATTGGCCCCTTGCATCACGGGGCCACCTCGATGGTGGCAGCAAAGGTCACTTTCCCCCCCAGACACGCTGGTGCTGGCCAGCAAATGGTTTTCTGCTTGCTAAAACACTCTGCGGGCCTTTCTGCACTTGTGACCCTGTCTCTGGGTATGCCAGGGGTCAGCAGCCTTCCCCCGCCCCGGCCAGTTCCTCACATTCCTCCTTTCTCCACAACATTCCAGCCCTCTGTCCAACGGCAGTCCTGGGAGAGGCAAAGTCCACCTTCTGCCCAGCTTCTGAAGGCTTCAGCGGCACCCGGACGGACGGACGGCCTGGGAGGTGCAGGTAACATCTTGTGGGGGCATAGGTGGCTGGCAACGCCAGGGCAGCCTGCATCACTTCTCAGCAGCATGCCATGTGCTGCCTGCCGGGGTGTGGAAAGGGAACATGGGGGCATCTGCCCCCCCCCCCAAGCTGCAGAACTCAAGACCCCTGTTGGCAAACAACGTGAGGAGCTGCTTGGCTAGAGCACCTTTCCCAGGGCGCCACTTTCCTTCCGGCTGTGAGGCTTTTAGGTCTGCATCTCAAAGCCCCTTCTGCGCTCCTCACAGGCTGCAAGGGGCACAGGAATGCCCGTGTGGGCTGGCCGAGGACTGCAGCAGCTGCAGGGAGATGGGGAAGGAGATCTCGCGCCCGCTCCGGAAAGCTGGCATCACAGAGGCTGCTGGGAGAGAGCGACTCCAGGGGAGCCGGCAGGGAGACGCATCTTATAAATAGCTGGCCAGAACCCCCTTTCGGGTCAGCCGAGGAAGTGCGGATGGGAGCCTGGCGCACGGGGGTTGTGATCTGGGTGGGTGAGAACAGACGGGGACACAGGAACGTGTGCCCACCTGGGCCCCGAGTCACGCGGCACAAGGACAAACTGGGCAAGTTCCTCTCTTGTTTACTTTGTTTACTTTGCAAAAGGACAGGGAAAAGAGACAGAAATTCCAAGGAAAGAGCAGATGAACAGCAGGGAGGGGCGCCTCCTCACTCCCCCACCTTTTCTGGGTTCCATGCTGGATGGACAAGGGTTGCCACCTGTGAGGCCCCTCTGCATAAAGGGATGGGCACCTGGGCACCTGCTTCAGGTCTCTTCGCTCACAGGCCAGCACCAGAAGAAGAACACGGCTGGAATGAACAGGAAGCTTCAGCGTAAACCCCAGGACCTTTGGCAGAAGGGGGGCTTTGAGGCCTACCTGGATGGGGAGGCCTTGCTTGAGACACACTGAGAAGCAGGCACCCTGGCCCGGTACGGTTTCCAGGGCTCAGGCCAGGCAGGCTGTAGAAGGCCTGAAGGAAGGGGGGCGTCAAGGCCCCAAGCGCGGGAGAGTCGCCTGAGCCGCGAGTGGCTAAAGGGCAGAGAGGGGTGTGAAGGCGGCCGGGCAGCCAGTGATGGAAGGCGAGGGCGGTTGGCCATCACTGTGATTCGCTCACCAGGCGCTCCGGGAGCAGCAGCAGCAGCAAGCTCTGGCTGCCTCTGCTCCTGTCGGTGCCGCCTCTGTCGTCGCCGCCACCAGCACGCCACCAAGGTGAGTGCAGCCACAATCAGGAGGCCACAAAGCCCGGAGACCCAGACCACCTGCGTGCTGCCCTCCTTGGCCTGCCGTGATCCAGGAACACCTGCGAGAAACACCTGCATTTGTGGCTCCCAGCGCTGTGTGCAGCCCCTCCCCTCCTGCTCAGCCTTGCTGGCTGTGGGGGCAATTCCAGCAGTTCCTTGCCAGATGTGGGCTCTGATCCCAGGCTCCTGGCGCCATCAAGTGACCTGCAGCTGGGCTGGGGGCTCCAGGCGCCAACTGCATTCCCAGGCTCCCATCCGTGACTCGGCTCCTGGGGGGTCAACGGAGCCACATTGGAGACCAGGTGGGCAGAGGTGAGGCTTGGGACCAGGCTCCCGGGCACCTCGCCTTTGGGAGAGGGAGGGGCACAAGGAGAGCATGAGCAGGGGGGGCAAAAGGCAGTTTTCCTCTAGCCCGTGGCAGTCCCAACCAGGACAGAGGCCCAGAGAGGAGGCTACCCGGGCAGTAGCCACACCCAGTCCCCCTCCACGGGCTCAGGGTGCAGCAGGCTCTGCTTCCTCCCCCCTCCCTCCCCATGCACCAGAAGGAAGTGGAAAGGGAGGGGGCCGCTCGCCTCACCCTTCTGCAGGTGTTTTACAGCCTTCGTGACCCAGGGGTCGTTCCAAACGCCACACAGCCACAGGGGCCACTTGGGGACGGAGCCTGCATGGAAGGAAGGCAGCATGGAGGGACCTCAGCCAGGGTGGGCAGCAGAGGCGGCAAGAAGGAAAGGGACAGGGTGCTGACCGCTGGGCCAGAGGCACAATGATGGGGGAGCACTTACCCGACCCGGTCCCCACAGGGCTCCCAGAACTGCACCTCCACAGGGAAACCCAAGGCCTCTGCACGGCTCCGGTTCAGTGTCCGGTCACACCAGCAGCTGTAGGCGGCTCCTCCCCCATTTGCCGTGCCTGTGGAAAGGGGGAGCAGCCAGGGGGCAGCCTTGGGCATGCTTCTCAGCCCCTGCAGTGCCCGGCAGAGAGGAGGCACACGGGGGGGGGGGGAGACGGCCTCAGGAGGAGCAGACCCCTCCCTCAGCAGGCTCTTCTGGGACTCAGGGCCAGTGAGGGTTGGATCACCCATCACCTGCCCAAACCCTCGGCCAACCCGAGGAACCCTCCCCACACGAGGTGCAACCTCGCAGGCCTGGGGAGATCCCGTGGCGCCCCTGCTTTAGGAGAGAGTCCAGCCGCCCCCTAGAGCAGCCCAGCCTGCATTCCCGGGTGGCCAAGCGCCCTCCCCCAAGACCGGTTCTGGCTAAAATTGTTCCAGCTCCTTTAATGCTGGCAAACGACTTCCATCCAGCCCACCCGGGGCGTCCGTGGGGCTAAGAGGCTGCCCAGCCGCCATGCTGAGGACAGACTGCCGGAGCCCGCGAGGGAACCTTCCTCCCACAAGCGCCCTCCGTGTCCTTCTGGCCCAGAATGTTACTGCCCCACCTGGGGCCCCTTGGCTGTACTGCACAGTGGATAGAGAATTCCCCCCCCCCCCGTGTGGAACAGTTGGGCCCGAGGTGTGCAGAGGGGATGGGACCTGCCCAGTCGCCGCCCGCCCCCCCCCCCCGTCTTGTCTTTCTGGTGGAGACTTCTGGCACAGGCGATGGCCCGTGGGACGCGGTTTCCCCCAGACAGGAGAGCCTGGAGCCCCCGTGAACGAGCACCCCTCTCACTCCAAACTCTCGCAGTTTGTTTATTTCTGTTTCTATCCCGCCTTCACCCAAAGATCTCTGGTGGGTCACAGATAAATCCCCGTAAGAACCAGTACAAGAGGCGACCCAAAGCAACCCGAGTGCCAGGCTGGGAAGGGACGCGGTGCCCTCAGCCGAGGGCAGGGCAAAGGCGGCGCCCTGGGCTTCACCCCCTGCACGGTGGCCGGCCACAGCCCTGGCACTTGGGAACCTGGCAAGTGCCCTCCTGGCCGGGCCCTGGTTGATCGGAAGAAGGGAGCCCGTGGCGTCAGCCCCACAGTGACTGGGTGGGGTGTGGCCGGCATGAGTGAACAAACAGAATCTCCCCCCCCCCCGCCACTTCGCAGCCCAGGGATGGGCTGAGAACAGGCCAAGTGCCAGCCAACTGGTGGCAGCGGAACCGGGGGGGGGGGGGCAAGGCTGTGCGAGAAATGGGGGCGACCCACGGCGCAGACTCCGGGTGCCCGGCGCAGCCTCTCCATCCCAAAGGGGCATCCGGGCACCACCCCCACACACAACCTCTCCGGTGCCCCTGAGCCCCGCCATGGCGAGGAAGGTTCGGGGCAGGCGGCGGAGTCCGGGACTCTACTCGCCCTTCACCGGCCAAGGCGAGACGCGAACGGACGGAGGTCGCCCCGATGACGCCCCCAAAACTCTTCGGCTGAGGCTGCGCCTGCGGATTCCGGTTCGTGGCCACGAATCGCGCCACGTTCCCGGCGGTTTCCTTCGCCCCTTGCAGGGGTTCCCGAGAACCGCCAGCTCCCGGCCCCCGGGCCAAGGGGGTCCCGGGGACCCTCTGCCAAGTGGCTCCGCCCTGCCGGCCCCCCTGCGCTCCCCTGAATCCTCGGGCGGAGCGCTAGTTGCGCCCCGGGACGGGTGCCGGCCGGTCTCCTGCAGCCCGCAGGGGGAGGCTCTTCGGCCGCCGCTTCGTCCTGCCTGCCCAGCGTGGCTCTGCCAGCTTGCCCGGACGACGTTCGCGTTGCCGCCAGCGGGAGCCCCCAGGATGGTGGGGTAGGCGGCGCGCCGGGCATCCCAAGGCCCCTGAACCCAGCAAGCACGTCGCGGCGGGAGGGCGCGGACTCTCCGTCGGGGCGACACCGCACATCTGCTCACCCAGCTCCGCGCACTCTACCTGGTCCCGGCAGCGGCAGGAGAGGCAGCCAACGGCACAGCGGCAGAGGGGCTGCAGCGTTCATGCAGCTTCTCTTGTCTATTCCGGAGTCGTCCAAAGGTGTAAAGGGAGGAGGACGCTGTCGCGGAGGGGGAGGCGGAGGCGCCCCCGTGTGCTGTTTGTAAGACGCAAGGGAGTCGAGGAAGGAGTGTGCCCTTCTGCCCCCCTTGTCGAAGCGGAGAACCTGGGGGTGGGGAACTCAGAGATCATCCATGCGGAGCCACTGCAACGAGAGGGCCATCCAGGCTGCGTCTTCATGGCATGCGTTATTTCGGTTTAAATAATTTGAAATAAATGAAACGGAACGAAGCTGTCTACACGACTTGCAAATTGATCCGGTTCCCAGAGCATTCTGACTGCAGCCTTAACGCGGAATCAATACTCGGAGTTCACATGGCAGCATTGTCCTCCCACCCATTGCCCACCCTCGCTCTGTGATTGGTTTTCCCTGCCAGGATCCCACCCTCCCTTCCCTTTGCGTCATGCTCCGCTGGGGATTCCCTGCCCAATCCACCCTCCCCCTTCCCAGCAGCAGCAGCAGCAGCATCCATCCATCCATCCATCCATCCTGGCGCTGCGGCACGGGCAGCTTCGCCCTGGGGCTCCTCGTTGCCCGGTGGCAGAGCCGCTCCGCCGCCGCTGCCGCATTCTCGGTGCCTTTCGCCCGGCCTGCCAGAGCGCGCTCGCAGCCCGGGCCACCCCTGCCTCCCCCGCCGGTGGCTCCGGCGCCCACCGCGCCATCCATCCATCCATCCTGGCGCTGCAGCGCGGGCGGCTTCGCCCTGGGGCTCCGCCGCCGCTTTTCCCCGCTTTGCCGCCACTTTGCCCCGCAGAGCCGCGGCCGCCGCTGGCTGGAAGAGGAGGAGAGCCAAGGGGTGGACAAGAGGGCGGGCGGGCTCACCGTGCCCACCGCCGGGAGGGCGAAGGGGGCTCCTCGCTCACTCTTCCCCCCGTGGCCGGGAGGGAACTCGGAGAGCGGGGAGAGTGGGCTGGGAAAGTTCCCCGGGGACTCCCCTTTCCTTTCCTTTTGAAAGTTCAGAACTGCGCAAAAGTGAATCATTGTTATTAATCTACATCGCTACAGTGTATCTTTGGATGTAGTGGCTGGATTCTTTCAATGGAATCATTTGAAAGCAAGCTATTGGGGAAGGGAATCCTAAACATGACGTGCCTACAATACGGAGAGCCCATTGGTTACAGTGCGATTGGGGGCGGGACAGCCTTAATACGGAATCTCATCACGGAAACGATACTGTCCACACAGTAAAAAATTAAACACGTATCAAGGGCATGTTCCGGAGTGAGACCTCTTGAGATCAGGATTTATTTCAAATCGGGATAACGTCGTTTAACACGGAAATACCGTATTAAGCCGAAGTGCCGTCTAAACTGCGCGAACTCAAAACGTTTTGAATTCGAGATAACAATGTCGTGGGGATGCGGCCCCAGGATGAAATACTCCAGCGGGAGGGGTGGGGGGTGAAAATCCACACTGTGGGGCTGGAACACATTAAGAACGTAAGAACCTAAGAGGAGCCCTGCTGGATCAGGCCACAGCCCATCTGGTCCAGCATCCCGTCTCGCACAGTGGCCACCAATTGCCCATGGGCATCTCAAGCAGAGACAAGGGCAAAACTCCTCCTGCTCTTGAAACCCAGAAAATGGCCTTAAAGACATCCTGCTTGTCCCCCACAGCCTGAAAGATGGACGTAGGCATCCATTCTAGTAGCCATTGATACATCTATCAATCAATTTGTCTATCCTTTCCTTCAAGCCATCTAGGCTGGTTGCTGTTTCCACCTCTTCAGGCAGCCAATTCAATAGACCGATGACCCTCTGGTTGAAGAAATGGTTCCCCATGTCTGATCTGACTCTCCTGCCCATCAGCTTTACAGATGCCCCCTGGTTCTAGTGCTGTGCTATACAGAAATGTTCTCTATCCACTTTTTCTGTACCACTCATGATTTTATATCCTTCAGTCAGGTCCCCTCTTAAATGCCACCTTTCCAGACTGAAGAGGCCTAGATGTTGCAGCCTGGTTTCATAAGGGATTTTGTTCCAGCCCCTTAATCATTCTGTTCGCCCTTCTCTGCACCTTCTCTAGTTCCACAATATCCTTTTTGAGGTGCAGTGACCAGAATTGTACACAATACTCCAAATGTGGCCTCACCATAGATTTATAAAGGGGCAAAATGACACTTGCTGACTTATTTTCTATTCCCTTCCTAATTATTCCCAGCATTGAATTTGCTTTTTTCGCTGCTGCCGCGCACTGGGTTGACACCTTCATGGAACTGTCCACCAGAACCCTGAGATCCCTTTCCTGGTGTGTTGCAGGATGCTCAGACCCCATCAGTTTATAGACGTAATTAGGACTCTAGGCCACAATGTGTATTACTTTGCACATTAAGATTAAACTGCATTTGCCACTTGGTTGCCCACTCACCCAATGCCAAGAGATCCATCTGGAGCACTTTGGAATCTCTTTCCATTTATTCTAACCTGAATAATTTAGTGTCATTAGCAAACTTTGCTATTTTACTTTGCTATTTTACTTTTATACCACTGCTGGTTAGTTTATTCAGTATCCTTTGATGTGGGACTTGATGTGGAAAGCCTTCTGAAAGTCCAGATAGACAACGTCAACTGGTTTGCCTTTATCCGTGCGTTTACTGACACAGGGCTGACACCTTCATGGAGCTGTCCACCAGTTGCCCCAAACGTCTAGAATTCTTTTCTTTCATTGGGGTTTCTGTTCTCCTCCCTGACACGGGTGTAATGCAGGAGGGCCAGGGATTCCCTGGGCCTTCCCTTGTGGCGTCAGCCACCTTCCTTCCCTCGAGTGGAGAAGCTGCTGGGAGATTTTGGAGATTCAGATTCAGCCTCTGCAGCCCCTCTTGGGTCATGCCGTGTCTCAAGCCGGCAGCATTCAGTAAGCGAACAAACACACACGTACCCGGCAAATGGCTGCGAGTGGATCAGGTTCCAGAGTTCTTAGAGGAGAAAGTGAAATGCGTGGGCAGGGATTCCAGAGGGTCTTCGTAGCCAGAAATCAGCCTGGAGTTCAAGAGCATGGAAAGTAGAGGAGCCGAGGTTGCAAGAAGAGATCCGTTGTCTGCAAGAGCGTTTACTGGACGTGGGCGGGCGTGAGTAGGGCTGGGCGAGCCTCGCCCCTTCCGACGCAGCGATTTGGCATGAAAGCATACTAACCATCTCGAGTTTTCCCGTCGTTGCCTGAGAGCGCGTTGGCCGGCACCTGAGTCTGAGTTGTCCCCATCTTGGAAGACAGGACCGTGGTGAATGACTGACCCTTGAGGCATGCCAGCCTCACTTTGGCTGGCAGTGGCACCTGCCTCAGCTTGGCTTGGCTGGCCAGCAACCTCCTTAGCCTCAGAGAAGGAGGCCCTGATGACATGAGACGCGACAGGTCAGCGCCACCAGGCCTGGAGGTTTTTGATGCTTATTAGACGGTGAAGTGCAGAGGGAGGGAGGGAGGAGGCGCGAAGTCACACACCCCTTCGCAAAGCCTGGCTGCTGCTCTTGCGTCCAGACGGCCTCCCCTGCCTGCACCCCCAGAAGGAGCCAGCCTGCAGGAAGGGCACCAGAGGCCAAGAGGGGGACTCCTGGGCTCCTTCACAGGACGCTCCGAGTGCTTCCGTCTCTTTCCCTAATATTTTCTTTAGTTTTCAGAGTTGCTGCTGTGTTTTGCATTTTGCTAATTGTTCCTCTTGGTTTTTTGCCCTGGGAACAATCTGGTGTGTGTGTGTGTGAGAGAGAGAGAGAGAAACACCACTCCAATTTCCCCTTGGCTGCGATCCTTCCCTTTCTCCCAGGGATTCCAGCTATCTGAAGAACTGGAGAGCTACCAGCCCCCACCCCACTCCAGCTGGCGCTGCTGCTTGGCGCTGCCCATCCCATCCAAGGGGGTGGGGGTTCTGCCTTTGATGTCAGCGGCTGGAGTTCTGTGACATCACAAAGTGCAGGCAGAGGGGGCTCCTCCCCACTGAGACTGGGCATTTCCATGGGCCAGCTGCTGTTGCTGCTTCTCAGCCTGCAGGTGCTGTTGCTGCAGAGCGTGGGCACCTGGGCACAAGGTACTGGGTATGTGGGGGGGGGGCTTCAGTCCCCAGGGAGGAGACCCGAGCAGGCATGGCAGGGAGACCACCTACCCCTCCCAGGGGTCCCCTGGAGGTTCTCTAGACCCACCCACCCACTCCCATTGGCAAGCCATCCTCCAAAACCCCCATTCCTTGTGTGGTCTGGCCCTTATGACATCACAGAGGAAGTGTGATGTCATCCTCTCCTGGAAGTGGCAGGGGGAGGTGAAGGAGGCTGCAGGAAGTCCTCTCCTGCTCTTCTGGGGGGAGGGAGAGGAGGGGAAAAGATTCCTAAAGACCCCCACCCCCATGTGTGTGTCTCCCACTCAGGCTGCGGATTCCGGCCAGAGTTTGACGATCCTCATGCCTTACCCACGGCCGACGCCCGCATTGTAGGTGGCTCAAGGGCTTCGGCGGGAAAGTGGCCCTGGGTGGTCAGTGTGCAGACAAGCACCTACCACTTCTGTGGGGGATCCATTGTGCACCCCTGGTGGGTCCTCTCTGCGGCACACTGCTTCACAGACAGGAGGTAACGGGCAAAGGCAAGGGTGAGGCAGGCGGGTGGGTGGCGGGGGATTTCCGCCTGGCATCAGGCCCCTACCAGTGGGGCAGATCTTTAACAGGGCTTGGACTGGAGATGGCATGGGGCAGGGGGGCAGGGGTACCTTTAGCAGGGCTTCCGGGCTTCCAGCATGGGGTCAGGGCCATGGGACATGTTTCAAGGTCCCACTGGGAGGCAGAAATGGGGATCACTCAGCACAGAAGTACCCGGCAATGGATTCTGACATCTGCAGTTTGAAAACCTAAGGCCACAGCCCACCTAGTCCATAAGAACCTCAGAGGAGCCCTGCTGGGTCAGGCCACAGCCCATCTAGTCCATAAGAACCTAAGAGGAGCCCTGCTGGGTCAGGCCACAACCCACCTAGTCCATAAGGACCTAAGAGGAGCCCTGCTGGATCAGGCCACAGCCCATCTAGTCCATAAGAACCTAAGAGGAGCCCTGCTGGGTCAGGCCACAGCCCATCTAGTCCATAAGAACCTAAGAGGAGCCCTGCTGGATCAGGCCACAATCCACCTAGTCCATAAGAACATAAGAGGAGCCCTGCTGAATCAGGCCACAGCCCATCTAGTCCATAAGAACCTCAGAGGAGCCCTGCTGGACCAGGCCACAGCCCATCTAGTCCATAAGAACCTAAGAGGAGCCCTGCTGGGTCAGGTCACAGCCCATCCAGTCCATAAGAACCTAAGAGGAGCCCTGCTGGATCAGGCCACAGCCCATCTAGTCCATAAGAACCTCAGAGGAGCCCTGCTGCATCAGGCCACAGCCCATCTAGTCCATAAGAACCTAAGAGGAGCCCTGCTGGGTCAGGCCACAGCCCATCTAGTCCATAAGAACCTCAGAGGAGCCCTGCTGGACCAGGCCACAGCCCATCTAGTCCATAAGAACCTAAGAGGAGCCCTGCTGGGTCAGGTCACAGCCCATCCAGTCCATAAGAACCTAAGAGGAGCCCTGCTGTATCAGGCCACTGCCCATCCAGTCCATAAGAACCTAAGAGGAGCCCTGCTGGACCAGGCCACAGCCCATCTAGTCCATAAGAACCTAAGAGGAGCCCTGCTGGATCAGGCCACAGCCCATCTAGTCCATAAGAACCTCAGAGGAGCCCTGCTGGGTCAGGCCACAGCCCATCTAGTCCATAAGAACCTCAGAGGAGCCCTCCTGGATCAGGCCACAATCCACCTAGTCCATAAGAACCTAAGAGGAGCCCTGCTGGATCAGGCCACAACCCACCTAGTCCATAAGGACTTAAGAGGAGCCCTGCTGGATCAGGCCACAGCCCATCTAGTCCATAAGAACCTAAGAGGAGCCCTGCTGGGTCAGGCCACAGCCCATCTAGTCCATAAGAACCTCAGAGGAGCCCTGCTAGATCAGGCCACAGCCCATCTAGTCCATAGGAACCTAAGAGGAGCCCTGCTGGATGAGGCCACAACCCACCTAGTCCATAAGGACCTAAGAGGAGCCCTGCTGGGTCAGGCCACAGCCCATCTAGTCCATAAGAACCTCAGAGTTCTGGTGGATGAGGCCACAGCCCATCTAGACCAGCATCTCCTCTAACTCAGGGCCCACCAGTTGCTTCTGGGCATCCCAAGCAGAAGACGAAGGCAAAATCTTCACCTGTCTTCAACTCTCTGCCAACGGCTTCAAGAGGCATCATGCCTGTCCCTCCAGTCCGGGGGCAGAACCTCAGCGTCCACTTGGCACCTGAGCGCATTCTTAGAGCAGTGTGTGCATATTTTCTATGTGACTTTTTAGGGCAGGCGCTTGGACAGGCATGGGTGCCTCCCCGCGAAGGGAGTCGCTCCTCCCCTGGCTAACTTTGAGGAGAATGAGGGACACCTGGTTGTTCCTTTGCCTGCCAGGCAGAAAAGCCTCAGTGGTTTTTTGCTTCTAGGCCAGACCACTTCCTCTTTGCCCTGAAGATCCGGATTGGTGACAAGGAGGGAGGCTTTGAGCCTGGGTGTCCGGATCTGTCATTTGCCCCCACAGATTAAAAGAGGAACGGAACTGGCCGCTGGCCAAAGGGCAACAGCAAAGTTGTTCACACCTGAGGTCTCTCCACACTACAACCTCCAGGACACCATTAGTGAAGAGCGTACGCATGCGCAGTAGGGTGTGAGAGCCTCCGAGCGGCAGTGCCCGGCCTGCACCCGTTAACCGACCTCCACCATTTAGCTCGAGCATCTGAGGAAGGAGGTTCGCTCCCTTTCCGCCGCTCCGGGGTCGTTTGAGGTGCTGCACAAGTGTGCCGGCACCGTGCAGGACCATACGTGCGAGTGCGCATGCTCAGGGTGCCCGTGCTGTCAAGGCGACGGGGCTGAGGCATGCGGAGTGACAGAGGGTGCCAGCCAAAGTTGAGCAGTGCTCCAAGAGTGAGCAGTAGTTACCGCTGGTTAATTGCGCTCCTTGTGAACATGTCCCAGCTTTATTAAAAGGAAACAAAAGATGTTATTCTAGAACTACAGTTCCCATCAGCCTGTGCCACACAGTGCCACCTGGGCATTGAACGATGGGAGCTATAGTTCAGGACCATTAAGCAGGCTGCTGCTGGTCTCTCCAACGGCGTGGAACAGAGGCTGCTCTCCTGGGTCTTCGGGAAGGGTTGCATTTCAGCGAAGACGGGCAGGAAGGGAAGAGAGCTCACTAGATGCCCGCGTTCAAATCTCTCTCTGCCACAAAGGCTCACTCCACCACTATGGTTCAGGGCCAGAAGGGGCAGGAGGGTGTCTTCGGTGCCAGCGCCCTGTGAGAAGCCGCCAAAGAACATCTGCCATGCCAGGCCCTGGCTGTTTGCACTGCTGGATGTGGAGCAGGCAGGAGCATAGAGGCTGCGCTTGGGGCTTCTCACGCTGAACTTCCGTGGGTCACTGTCCCACGGAAGTTAAGGTCAGGGACGGGTCCAGCGTTCGCACCGTGGACGCCAGCCTCGTCCCAAACAGAACCCAGGCTTACCTGGGGGCTTCCAACTCTGGGACCGCTGGCATCACAGTGGCCATGTGTGCCAGGCAGTTGCAAGAGCAGCCACCAATGCGGGGCCCAGACCCAAGGCCGCAGTGCCCCATCCCCAGGTAGGAGCCATACTGAGAGTAGCCCAGGCATCCTGGCTAAGCAGGAATATCAGGGTAGCCCCGTTCTGGGATATATTCCAGAATAGGTCCAAGTACTGACAACAGTGGCCCCTCCGCTCCCCGGGTCTCCTCCACCACCTCCTCCTCTGCAGTCCTTACAGCTGCCGGGGGGGGGGGGGGCGTGGTAGAGGCAGCAACCTGGATCCACAAGGTGCTCCTCCTCCAGGTCTCCTCGCTTCCGCCACCGCTGCCCAGGAGTGCATGGGGAAGGGCAGCAGGCGAGACCCACTGGTCCAGAGCAGGGCTCACCACATGTTCCCTGCTGACCCCACAGGTGATGCCCCCCCACAGGTGAATGATAGACCCAAGTGAGCCTCCTCCCCCCCCCCCGGCTGCCTGTCTCTTTGGGCCTGACGGCCGCTTCCCTCCGCTTGCTTGCCGCCTCACAGAAAGAACATCAAGGTCGCAGCCGGCAGCAACATCCTTGGCGGGCACAACGTGACGCGCTGGGTGCACAGGATCCGCCTGCACCCACAGTACAACAGCCACACCTACGACAACGACATTGCGCTGCTGCTGCTCTACAAGCCCATCCCCTACAGCTGGTTCCACAACGCGGTCTGCCTGCCGGACCGCACCATGGACGCCGAGGGCGCCTTGTGGGAAAACTGCTTCATTGCTGGCTGGGGCCTCACGCAGCCTGGTGAGCGCCGGCAGGGACCTTTGGGACACTCGGCTCTGCAGGGGAACCCCCCCCCCCCCCGAGACATCCTTGATGTTCTGAGACACTTCAGGCCCACCTCCTTCCTCCCCCTGGCCTTGGTTCACCCAGCAGGCACAACGGGCCTTGGCGAACTTCCTTTCGTTGTGCGTGCAAACTGCCCTGAGAGTCGACTTGGATGGACATTTGATGGGAACAAAATGGCCGAGCAGGGGGATTGTGGGCCGGGGTGTCCCTGAGCTGGAGATTGGACACTCTGCCTCAGGGGTTCACTGGCTGCTTGCATCACGGGGCCACCTCGATGGTGGCAGCAGAAGTCAGTCTCCCCTGGAAATGCTGGTGCTGGCCAGCAAACTGTTTTCTGCTTGCTAGAGCACTCTGCAGGCCTTTTTGCCCTTGAGACCCTGTCTCTGGGTATGCCCAGGGGGTCAGCAATCCCTCCCCCCAGCAGTAGCCCACATTCCCCCTTTCTCCACGACATTCCAGCCCTCCATCCAATGGCAGTCCTGGGAGAAGCCCAGTCCTGGCTAGGAGCCCCTTTGCTGCCTCTGGTAACCATTTGGGCTGCGGCCGCACGGCCTTTCTCCAACACCCCTCTGGTGACCAGCCCTGGCCCATCTGGACCAGCAGCCTGTTCTCTCAGTAGCCAAACAGCAGCACACAGAAGCCCCCAGGTGGGCACAAGGCCAAGCTGCTTGCCCCGTTTGGCACCTGGCTGGTGACCTGTGCTGGCCCAGCCATCTGTGCGCTCCCCAGGCCTCCTCATAAGGCTGCCTCGTGGCGTCCCCTGGAAAATGGCTTCTGGGAGTGTTTCATCTCCCTTCCTCTTTCAGGGACGGACCAGGGCTCCCAAGCGCTGATGGATGCCCATGTGGACATGGTGAACTGGGGCCTTTGCCAGAGGTGGCTCCACGCCCTCACCAGGAACATGATATGCGCTGGGTACGAGGAAGGCGGCCGTGACGCTTGCCAGGTGGGGAGCTCCCTGTGCCTCCCGATCCCCCCACTCGGTGCTCTGGCCTGCCCCAAATGAAGAAGGGGGGCTGGGCTGGGCCGCAGGAGGGGCCAAAGGGGAAGGGCATTCGGGCGACTGAAGGCATCCCACACGGCAGGCCGCAAAGCCCGCTCGCCCTTGGCCTGCAGCACCCAGCTCTGACCATCGGATCAAGGCATTCAGCCCAGACGTCACTCCAAAGGCCGCAGGGAAACTCGGGGCTGCGGCATCGACGTGCGGTTCTGTGCAAGATCAAGGCAGCTGAGGAGGCCACGTGGCTCTATGCCCAGGGCAGCCTCTGCCTGACTAAGGCCCAGTGGACGGACCTCAAGCCCAAGGGGAGCCGGTTGTGCTCAGGACCTTGGAAGCGGCTCAGCTGGAAACTCAGCACCCTCATCCAGCACAGCCCAAATGCACCCTGGCACAGAATGGCAGGAGTTGCATTCCAGGGGCATGGGGGGGGGGGCTGCACCATGGCCCCTGCCCAGAAAAGAATCCAGCATCTTCCTAGCACTGGCCAAGTGGCTCTGAAAAGTCTCACTGGCCCCCAGAGCCTCCATTTTCAGGATCTCTTTGAGGCCTGCCACTCTTGTGGGGCATGGGGGCCCTGGCATGAGAATAACCATTGAGCCAGCCTCTCCCCAGAGGAACCTTCACAGCTGCTGCCAAGTCTGCCCCTTTCTCTCCTCCCAAACCCACAGCTGCCCCTTGCCTTTGCCGCCCGGTTCCTAGAGGGGCTCAGCTTGGCTCCTCCCCGGTTCCGCCCTTGGTGCCCTCTGGCGTGACCCCCACCACCTGCTTTACCCTGAGACCTGGACAGGCTCTTTGGAGCCAAGTCGGGAGGCCTCCGCACTGCCTCTGGCATAACCACTGAGCCTAGTTGCCTTTCTGTCCCAGAGCCCTGGTCGTTATAGGTCTGCCCAGGTTTGGGGACCATCAGGGCTGCTGGACTCCAGGGTGATGAGCCTCATCCTCCCTGCCCTCCCTCCCTCCCTCCCTGCGACCCTCCTAGTCATCTCTGGAGCCCTGGGGCTGGGCACAAAGCTCTGCCTCTCTGCCAAAGGCCCCCCAGGCAACATCCAGGCCTCCAAGGTGAGGGTGGGAGGGCGTTGGGCAGACCCCCCCCAGATCCCCCATCTATTTTCTGTCCTTCCCACAGGGAGACAGCGGTGGGCCCCTCGTGTGCCAGTCCCCCAGCGAGGGCGACCACCGGCGCTGGTTCCAGGTGGGACTCGTGAGCTGGGGGCGCAGCTGCGCGGCACGCAAGAGCCCCGGCGTCTACACGCGCGTCTCCAACTACCACACTTGGCTGGAGAAGACGTCGGCCCAAGACGGGAGACCCTTCCGGGTGCCTCAGAGCGGCCCCCTCTACTCTCCCAAGTACGGCGGGCAGCAGGAGGAGCTCATGTGGTCCGACATCGAACAGGACGGCGCCAGACGGAGCTGCCCCCTCCCTGCTTTGCTCTGGCTCCTTTGCGGCACCGCTTGGGCCCTGGCATGGCTGTAGGGGAGGAGGCAAGAGCAGCTTCACAGGGGCAACTGGCAGAGGAGTTCTTCCAAGAGGCATGGACTTGGGGGCTTGTTTCACAGATTCAATAAATATTCTTGGCTATGCCTGGCTCTGCGAGTAGAAGGCAGGGTGCTTAGGGGGTGAGACGGGGGCATGCGGGGTTGGCACAAAGGATGGCGGCAAGAGGAAGGGGAGCAGGGCTGGCTCAGTTTTACCCACAGTTGACGTGCTGCTCCACAGGACCTGGCGCCCGCCCTCGATTTGGCAGTTAAAAGTAAGGGGTCTTGAGCCAGCAGGAAGCCACGACCCTGGCCTGGAAACTCCATCTCCATCAGAGAGGGCTCCCACTGTGGGTGATCACTCAGGCACGAAAAGGCACTCTGCTTCTCCTTGCCTGTCCAAACTGCTCAGAGATGCTGCCATTCTAGGCTTAAGGGTTCAAAGCGGGCACAGGGCCAGCTGCTGCCCGCCTGCTTGAAAATCCCTGAACTCAGCAGGACCAGCTACAATCCTCACAGGGATGGTTGGGCAGGTGTGACAGGGGAGGACTTTTCTGCACCTGCATCTGAAGTGGTCCAGGATGCTCCCTGGATCACCATGGTGCCCCTGGAGTTGGCTAAGCCCCTTCTGCAGGAGCCCAGCTGTGGACGGCTAGAAAGCTGCCCACCCCTTGAGCCTTTCTGCACTGAGCTTTGTTCTGGGTTACATCCTGGAATAGGGGCCTGCTGTCCGCATGAGCATCCAGGCCGTGGCAGGCACTGAGTGAGGCCTACCACAGCCTGCATTAGCGTGCGGACAAGACCCCATCCCAGGATATATTCCAGAATAAGGCCGAGTGCAGAAAGGCCCACATGCCATCGCATGCAGTGGCCTCAAGCGGAAGACGAAGGCGAAACCTTTACCTGCTCTGACTCCTGTCTCGCCTGTCTCTCCAACCAAGAGGCTGTTCCTGGCAGCCCTGATACACCCGCTCCTCTGTCTAACCCTTTCTTAAGGGCAGCCAGGCTGGCTGCTGCTACTGCCTCTTCTGGTAGTAAATTCCATAAGCTGGTGATCCTCTGCGTGGAAAAATACTTCTCCTTGTCTGTCGACTCTCCTGCCCATCAGCTTCTCGGACTGCGTGACGGAGAAAAGAGTTTCCCCCCTCTAACCGCCTTTTCCGCGCCATGCATTCGCTGCCTTTCAAGGCTGAAAAAGCGGAGATGCTGCAGCCTGGTTTCGTAAGGGATTTTGTTCCAGCCCCTTAATCGTTCTGGTTGCCCTTTTCTGCACCTTTTCCAGTTCCACAATATCCTTTCTGAGGTGTGGAGACCAGAACTGTACACAGTGTTCCAGATGTGGCCCCACCACAGATTTATAAAGAGGCAAAAAGGACACTTGCTGATTGTTTCTTATCCCCTTCCTAATTACCCCTAGCATTTAATTTGCTCGCCCCCCCCACCCTGCCGACACCTTCATGGTTCTGTTCACTAGAACTCCAAGGTCCTTCCCTGGCCTGTCACAGAAAGTTCAGTGCCCACTGGTTTATAGGGGGGAGTGCGATTCTCTGCCCGAACTGCGGCCCTTTGCACTCACTACGATTGTAGAGAAGCCAGGCCCCGTCCAGTCCAAATGGCTAAGGCGGCAGTTCTGTGTGGCCCAGACAAAACCCTCTGGTCAACCCTCAAGTGAACTGTCCATCGGAAGCAAGAGCAGGTCCCGCCTGCCCCCAACGTTTGCCGCTTTGGCTCCAGCCTTTTCCCTGGCCAACCCTCAGGGGCCAGGGGCCCTCCAGCCCCCTTCCGCTTCCCTGGACCAGCAGCCAAAGGGTACCTCCTGCAGCCCCCCCCCCCGAGGCAAAGAAAGGTTTTCCTGTCCCTTGTGGGGTGGGTGGGTTCTGGGACCCAGGGCCCGAGGAAGAGAGGCAGGCCTGCCCACGGCTCCAGAACCCTCTGACGTCACAGTGGAACCTGGGGACGGCCAGCTATTTACTTTCAAAGTGGCATTCGCTTCAGGTACTTGGGGACACAAAGGGGGTGGGATGGGGGCTCTGGGGGTCTTCTGTGGGGACACTGTCAGGGAGGCCGATGCCCAGGAAACCTGTGGGCAAGGGGGGAAACGGACCAAAGGGAGAGGCAGGAAGCAGCGGAAAGGGGGGGGGGGTTCTCCTGGGACTGGCCACTGAGGAGAAGTTTAGGCAAGCCAAAAGCGCCTCCTGTGCCAATCTGATGCCGCTTGGAAGGGGTGCTGTGTCGGGAGGGCAGGGGAACTTCGCCCCCTTCTGAGGAACCGTTGAGGCTCCACACCGCTCACAACTGAAGAGGAAGGCCTTGGCATTCTAAGAACGCTCCGAGGTTCGAAAGAGAGCCATGGGGGAGCCAAAGCCCGCCTAGGAAACACATCCCTGAGCGCTGTGAAGGCCTTTAGCGGGACAAAGGGCACCCAAGTCGGGGCCAGTGGGGGCCACTGTCAGGAGGGGGGATCCAGGCTGGGCTTGGCGCCCACAAGGAGATGCCCTGGCGAGCCCTCGGGATGCTGGGAAGGCCGTGCCAGGACCTCTGTGTCAGAGCAGGCAGAGCGGTCTGAAGGCACTGCTCCCGACAGGATCGCGTCCGGCTACCTTAACCCTTCCCTGCCAGCCTTCCTCTTTGCCAAGGGGTTCCATAGAGTTCCCCTGGCTGACCTCACGGCCGGTCAAAGTGCCTCCACCTGGGGCCCTAAATGCCACCTCAACCCCCACGCAAGAAAAGCCCTGCTGGACCTCTTTTCCCTGCCCGTGTTGGACCGAAGGCTGCCACGCTTTGGCCGTGGATGGGAAGTGGGAGTTTCCAGCCTTGTCCACCTGTTCCCCCCTCCCTTTCCCCCCTGCTCAGAAGAAGGGTGGCGCGGAGGCAGGGAAGCCCAAGAGAAGGCAGCACTGTGACCACAGAAGGGGATGGGCAGGGGGCAAAGCCCATCAAAAACTGCCCCCCCCGGGAGAAGAGGCGTGTCGCCTGGGAGGCAGGAGGAGAGGGGCACAGGGGTGCAAGCGGCCCTCGCTCGCAGGGCCTGAAGGGCAGCCAAAAGCGCCACGAGGCCAGGTGCCCATTTCCCAGAGGCCCACTGCTGATGTTGGCTGTGGCGTCTCCTTGGGGAGGCTCCTGGATGGGGGCAGTCAACCCCCCCTGCCCGCCTGGCTTCAGTCTGCCCTGCAGGTCCTGGTCTCGCGGCAGGCCCTCTTCGCCAGTCTGAGCACTTGGGGTGAATGCTGGTGCCCTGGCTGTGGCACTGAGGGACATATGCCAAGAGGGGGTGGAGAGGGACCCTGCACAGCAACCCACAGGTGTGGCTGCTGCCTCTGCTCAGGCTGCAAGAGGTGAGGCCAAGTGTGGCCGCTGCCCTTTTACCAGGCTGGGCCCTGCTCCACTCCAGAGCAGCAGCTTCCAGCTTCCCAGGAGGGCAATACAGCTGTGGCAGAGGGAGCCCAGCTGGAGGGACATCAGGCTTGGGGTGGGCCAGGTCTGGCTCAGCAGGCAAGGGAGCCTCCTTAGCATGGCCACGCTAAGCGGCAAGGGCCTTGGCACAAGAACCTAAGAGGAGCCCTGCTGGGTCAGGCCACAGCCCATCCACTCCATAAGAGCCTAAGAGGAGCCCTGCTGGATCAGGCCACAGCCCATCCAGTACATAAGAATCTCAGAGGAGCCCTGCTGGATCAGGCCACAGCCCATCCAGTCCATAAGAGCCTAAGAGGAGCCCTGCTGGATCAGGCCACAGCCCATCCAGTCCATAAGAGCCTAAGAGGAGCCCTGCTGGATCAGGCCACAGCCCATCCAGTACATAAGAACCTCAGAGGAGCCCTGCTGGATCAGGCCACAGCCCATCCAGTACATAAGAGCCTAAGAGGAGCCCTGCTGGATCAGGCCACAGCCCATCCAGTCCATAAGAATCTCAGAGGAGCCCTGCTGGATCAGGCCACAGCCCATCCAGTCCATAAGAGCCTAAGAGGAGCCCTGCTGGATCAGGCCACAGCCCATCCAGTCCATAAGAGCCTAAGAGGAGCCCTGCTGGATCAGGCCACAGCCCATCCAGTACATAAGAACCTAAGAGGAGCCCTGCTGGATCAGGCCACAGCCCATCTAGTCCATAAGAACCTAAGAGGAGCCCTGCTGGATTAGGCCACAGCCCATCCAGTACATAAGAGCCTAAGAGGAGCCCTGCTGGATCAGGCCACAGCCCATCCAGTCCATAAGAATCTCAGAGGAGCCCTGCTGGATCAGGCCACAGCCCATCCAGTCCATAAGAGCCTAAGAGGAGCCCTGCTGGATCAGGCCACAGCCCATCCAGTCCATAAGAGCCTAAGAGGAGCCCTGCTGGATCAGGCCACAGCCCATCCAGTACATAAGAACCTAAGAGGAGCCCTGCTGGATCAGGCCACAGCCCATCTAGTCCATAAGGACCTAAGAGGAGCCCTGCTGGATCAGGCCACAGCCCATCCAGTACATAAGAACCTCAGAGGAGCCCTGCTGGATCAGGCCACAGCCCATCTAGTCCATAAGGACCTAAGAGGAGCCCTGCTGGATCAGGCCACAGCCCATCCAGTCCATAAGGACCTATGAGGAGCCCTGCTGGATCAGGCCACAGCCCATCTAGTCCATAAGGACCTAAGAGGAGCCCTGCTGGATCAGGCCACAGCCCATCCAGTACATAAGAGCCTAAGAGGAGCCCTGCTGGATCAGGCCACAGCCCATCCAGTCCATAAGAGCCTAAGAGGAGCCCTGCTGGATCAGGCCACAGCCCATTTAGTCCTTAAGAACCTCAGAGGAGCCCTGCTGGATCAGGCCACAGCCCATCTAGTCCATAAGGACCTATGAGGAGCCCTGCTGGATCAGGCCACAGCCCATCTAGTCCATAAGAACCTCAGAGGAGCCCTGCTGGATCAGGCCACAGCCCATCTAGTCCATAAGGACCTATGAGGAGCCCTGCTGGATCAGGCCACAGCCCATCTAGTCCATAAGAACCACAGAGGAGCCCTGCTGGATCAGGCCACAGCCCATCCAGTCCATAAGAGCCTAAGAGGAGCCCTGCTGGATCAGGCCACAGCCCACCTAGTCCAGCATCCCATCCCACACAGTGGCCCACCCATTGCCCATGGGCATCTCAAGCAGAGACAAGGGCAAACCTCCTCCTGCTCTCCAATCCCAGCAAATGCCCTTAGAGGCCACCTGCCTGTCCCGCCTAGCCTGGAAAATGTACTCTGGTAGCCTTTGCTCCATCTGTCACCCATGAATGTGTCCAACCCTTCCTTAAAGCCCTCTAGGCTGGCTGGCGTCACCACCTCTTCTGGCAGCCAGTTCCACAGACGATGACACCTCTGGGGGCAGCCTGGGGGGCAGCACTCGCGCCAGTGACCCCGCCATGTACGCAGAGATGCAGGTCATGAAGGCGGATGGAGATGCTCTGCCCCAGGCGACTTCTGGGCACTCGTCCTGCCCTTCCGCCCCAAGACAGCCGCTGGCCGACCTGGTGGCGGGTCCAGCCGAGTGGGGCGATGTGATCTGACGCCCGGCAGCCCAGCCAGGTCCTGCCCCATAGGGCGTCCTTCCGAGCCCCTCCCGCGTTCATCCCGCCCCGGGGACGCCCGGGTTCTGGCAGGGGGAGGCGCAGGGCTTCCCCGCCCGCCCCTCACCGCCGGCCCCTCGCGGCAGGCATGGAGTTCGTCACCGGCTACCGGGCGGAGATCCTGGACTTCGCCGAGCTGCTCTTCGGCTGGTACGGGCGGTTCCTGCAGGACGCGGCGAGCCGCCAAGGCAGCGAGCGCCGCAAGCGGCAGGAGGGGGCCATCCGCCGCCTGCCCCCCGACCCGGCCCTCTGGATCCTGCACGTCGTGTCGAACCGGGCGCTCGCCTTCTCGGTGCCCGACCCGGGGCAGCAGGCGGGCGGGCGCTTCTACAGCGAGGAGGCGCTGGCGCTGCGGGACCTCGAGCGCTTCATTACCTTCGTGGGCGCGGGCGACGAGGACGAGGAGGCCGCGACGCAGCCAGGTAGGGCCGGGGGGGCCGGCGGCGGGTCGGGTCCCTTGGCGGCGGGAACCGCGGGGCAGGTGCCTGGCCGTCTGGGCGGCCGCGCGGAGGACGGACCCGGCGGCGCACGTGCCCTGCGAGCCGGCAAGGCGGCGGTTCCTCCGCCCGTGCGCGCCGTCGGCGCTGTTCCGCGGCCGCGTCGTCACCCTCGGCTGCCTCCCGAGTGGGCGCCGGCCGGTGCCCGGGCCGAGAGGAGCCCTTGGCGCCAGGCAGACGCCGCGAGCGCCCCGACGCCGCCGACGCCAGCCCGGAGCGCTTGTCTTGCAGGCCAAGCGCTGTGGCGCGTCGACCACCTGCTGCTGGTCACGGACGAGCACGGAGCCCTCATGGGCTTCGACTTCCTGCTGGACGGCGGCCCCCCGGAGACCGCGCAGCGCCCGGACCTGGAGCCCCGCGCCATGGCCCTCCTGTGCTACGGCATGCTCTGTCCTCTCGGCGCCGGGGAGCCGCGCAGGCCGAAGCTGCTCACCGTGGGAGACGCCGCCTTGCACAGGTGAGGACGGAGGGGCGGGCGGGGAGAGGCTTGGCGGCGCCCCCGGCGGGCCCGGCCCCCTCCCGGCCCTTCCTCCGCCTCACCCGCTCGCGCTTCTCCCGATCCAGGTCCCTGGAGCCGCTGCTCGCCCGGCTGGGTGTCAAGATGAGCAAAGGGCCGATGCGCGGCTGGGGACCCAAGCACGCGTTCACGTTCCCCACGACACGGGTGCGAGCGTGCCACGTCTGCAAGCGGCACAGCTTTGAGGGCCAGGTCACGGCGTGGTGAGTCGCTCCACGCCGCCAGGCCGGGGGGGGGGGGCTGCGTGCCACAGCTGCGGCCGTTTTGCAGGCAGCGGCAGCGCCAAGGCTGTGGACCTTCGCCCATCCCTGTGTCCGAAGAGGCCGCCTGGGGAGCCCCTGTCTGCTGCGGCGCCACCTGAAGACACGGGTTGCGCGTCCAGAGCGGAGCCACACGACCAGCTCGTGGCCTGCGCCTGCCCATCTGGGGGAGGCTGGGGACTCCTTTGCTGCCCCCCCCCCCCGCGTTCTCCGCCGGCCCCTGCCAGGTCTTGGCGGTGCTTCCTGCTTCCCTCCTCCCGCAGGGCTCCTGGCTCCCACTCTGCCCCCCCCCGTCCTCCTCCTCCTCCGGCACGTGGCGCTTTCTCACCTGCCCTTTCTGTGACCCTCCCAACCACCACCACCCGTACCCACAGTGCCCACTGCCACGCCGTCCTCTACTGCTCGGAGCGCTGCCGCAAACTGGACTGGAGCCGCAGCCCTGAGGACATCGGGCATCAGTTCTGGTGCCAGCGCATGGCCGGCTACATGAGCCACGCCCGGGAGCTGGCCAACCTGCCCTTCACTTTCGCCGCAGGTGGGAGCGGGCCTGCGGGCCAAGGGGTCGGGGCTGGGGGGCGCGTCATGGCGGCTGCCCTCTAACTGGCAGCTCCCTTCTCTGCGCAGAGGCGACCAGCGAGAACTTCAACAAGGAGGGCTTCCTCTCGGCCAGGGGGCTCACCCGGGGCTACTGGGCGGGCGAGAGCATGCTGGTCAGGGCGCCCGGCTACGGCGTGGGGCTGCAGGGAGATTCCGGGAAGCCGGCCGTCTTCCTGCAAAGCGGTGAGGAGCCGAAGCGATTGGGACGCAGGGGGGGGGGTCTGCCAACACGCCCCACCCGGCTGCGGGTCTTTGGGAGAGCTGGGGGCCCCTTCTGGGCTTGCTCTGCCCACCCCAGCCAGAAGCCACAGGTGGGCTTAGGAGGAAGACTGTTCTTCTGAAAGAGAAGGGGGGTTTCTTCTGTAGGGGGGGTTCCTCCTCGCTGCTGCTGCTCCTGTTGGCATCAGCTGCACTCTTCTAGAGCAGCTGGTGTGAAGGGAGGGAGGGGCCACAAGCCGCTCCCTCCTCGCTCGCTGACCGGCTCTTCAACCCCACAGGTAACCCATTTGAGGCGCTGCGAGCAGAAGGGGGCACGGCCCTCCCCCCAGCACCCCCGGAGCCCCCCACGCCCAGGACGTTTTTTGGTGAGCTGGCCAAGGGGGCACCTCACATGCCCGGGGAGGGCGCTGGGCTTGTCCTCCCACTTGACACCCAGTGCCCCTCTCTGCCCCCCCCCGCAGGTTCGTGGAAGGAGTACTACCAGTGGCGGGAGCTGCCCCTGGGCGCCCCTGTGGCCGTCATCCTGAGCTACCCCCTGACCACCTACTACATCATCACTCAGCTGGCCCCCCAGCACTGTAAGTACCGGGGACCCCCACCTCTCTTCGGAGGGCTGGGCATGCCCATCTGCTCCTCCAGCAGGTTCCCATCCCAACCCATGGGAAGGCGGTTCTGGGTCGTTGGCCAGTCCAGGAGAACTGGAAGCGGCGGATGGCAAAGTGGGGCAGGCCTGCCTGCTCGTCTTCAGCCTCTTTCCTCCTGTTCCTTCCAGTTCCTGAGCTGAACATCCTGAACAAGCAGTCCCTCAAGATACACGTGGTGGAGGCCGGCAAGGAGTTTGGGGTCCTGATGGTCTTCTGGGTACGTGAAATGTGGCGGCAAGCGGGGGCAGGAGGGAGCTGGCCAGCCACCCTGAAGGCTTGGCATGGGGGGGGCATCCCTAGACATGAATCCCCCCCCCCATTTCCCACCCTCCGGTGCCCCTGTGGACTCCATCCCTTTCCTAGTTGCCTCTTTCTCCCGGGAGGCCACCGTGACCGTCGGCCGTGAAGTGGTGGAAACGCCTCCAGACCCGTTTGCTCAGGCCAATTTCCCTGCCGCCTTTGCCCAAGGCTGCAGCGGAAGCAAGGGCATCCATTCAGAAGACAGTTTACAAACGCTGGGAAGATTCACAGCCATGGCAGAATTCCAGGGGGAAATGGGTTAAAAGGGGGCTAAGTGGGCATTTGGAATGTCTTTGTCCACCAAAGTGGCCCTGAAGGGCGAGCCTCGTGTCCCCCTGAAAGCCCAAGGATGGCTGCTGAGGGCAAGACAGGCGCCCCTGGAAGCTGTTTGTAACAGAAACCCCTGAAGACCTGGAAGGGATGTATTTGGGACTAGCAAAGATGTCTCAGGAAGTCCATCGTTCAGGTCGGGGGTGGGGGAGAGGCAGGAGGCCTCTAAGGCCATTTGCTGGGATTTGAGAGCAGGAGAAGGTTTGCCCTTGTCTCTGCCTGAGATGCCCATGGGCAATTGTTGGGTTGCTGTGTGGGACAGGATGCTGGACCAGATGGGCTGTGGCCTGATCCAGCAGGGCTCCTCTCAGGTTCTTATGGACTAGATGGGCTGTGGCCTGATCCAGAGCCTTACCTGCCTTACCTGCGGCCAACCCTTTGCAGCAGCCGAACTGTGCCAAGTGCCTCAGGCCCCCAGCGTCTCTGGGGTGGCACGTGTTGTGGAGTGGGCGGGCTGGGCACAGTGGTGCCTACAGGCTCTGAGTGTTCTTAGTGGGGGCGGTGGAGGTAACCAGAGGAGGGGGGAGGGGAAAGCTTGAGGATGACCAGAGCCCTCCATGCCCCTTCTCTGCCCCGCAGGAACTGTCCGTTTTACTCCCTCACGTCTCCCTGGAGCTGCTCTTTGTGGGCGATGCCCTGCCACCCGAGCTGGACGGCCAGCAGTTCCTCCTGCAGAGGGATGTGAGTCTGCCTCCTGTGGGCGCCTGGGGCTGGGCAGGACCTGGACCTGGACCTGGACCTGGACCTGGACCTGGACCTGGACCGGACCTCACTGTTGTCCAACTCCAGCATAGAACTACAGGGGCCTAGATTCCCAGCTTTGGATCTGGGTGGGAGGTAGGCCCCGTCCCGCTGGGGAGACTCTGCTGGGTCTCTCTTCCGGCTTTGCTTGCAGGGAGGGGTAGCTGTGCTCTGCCAGGGAGGGGCCGACCCCCTGGACCCCATGGCCCTCTCTTGCCCCTCCCGCCAGGATGAGCACGGCGTTTCTGTACGGCCCGGACTGGCCCTGCGCTCCAAAGGGGGGCGCCGAGAGCTGCAGCTGGGCTTCAGTGCCCGCCCGTACCACCTCCTGCAAGCGCCCAAGCCAGACCTGGTCATTGGTAAGAGGGAAGGGAAAGGAAGGGGGCAGGGAGGGAGTGGGGGCTGGGAACGCAAGGGTGAGCCGGGGTTGGCGCCAGGGTGGAGGGAACACCGTTGCTGCCATCTTACAGCCACCCCTTCTCTGCCTGGATGGCAACTGGCAGAGTCCAGGACCGTTGGCGTGCAGATCATGAAACAAGAAGGGGGGCAGCAGGGGAGGGGGGCTCATCGCTGTTCCACAGACCTCTTGCCCTGTCACACGGAGACAGACGCCCAGGGCAACGGCCGCTGAAGGTCTGAGCCTCAGGGCAGCTGCTTCTGCTCCTTCCCCTTGCCCACGGAGTCGGATGCCACTCAGGGCCACGGTGGTGCCCCTGGGTCCAGGTGCAGAAGCTATGCAGGGGCTCCCTGCAGGCAAAGGCCCCTCCGGGTGCTTGCCTGGGTTAGTGGGAGTGGGCCTGGGGAGGGACACTTAGTGGGAGTGGGCCTGGGGGGGGGTGGACGCTTCAGCCCGCATAATGGCGCCTTCTGTGCAGGCTTCAACTCTGGATTCGCCCTCAAGGAGACCTGGCTGAGTTCTCTGCCACGCCTGCAGGTAACGCTCCGTCCAGCGCAGGGAGCTTTGAGCCAAAGGCCGGCTCTCGCGCACCTGAAGCCTTTGCAGTGGGGAAAGGGGGAGAGGAGAAGGCGCCACAAAGGCGGCGTGTTCTGGCAAGGCGGGCTCAGCGCGCTCAGCCCGAGGTCTCTGCTGGTGAAGGTTCCCGGTCTCCCTCCGCTTGGCGCTGAAGCAGAACCCGCTCAAGGTCGACCTTTGGGAAGGGAGCCGGATTAGAGGCCGGGGGGCGCTGAGCTGTGTCCCTCCCCAGGTCGTGGAATGGAAAGCTGGACTGGTCCCATCTGTGGGGCCACACGCGAGCAGCCCTGATTTAGACCGCCAGGTCCAACTGCTGTTCCCTGCGGCCCTGCGCCCGATTCACGGCCACAGAAGCGGGATTGGGGACGGGGCGAGAAGCGGCCGGGCAGGCATGTCCGTGACAGGCAGGTGGCGGCCACCTGCTTCTTACCATCCTCTCTCCTGCCCCTCCCCCCCCGCCTGCAGTCCCTCCGGGTTCCGGCCTACTTCACCGAATGCAGCGAGTACAGTTGCGCCGTGGACGAGGCCGCCGTCTCCATGGCTACCGGGGGCAGCGCCAGCCCAGCCCAGATCAACCCTTTCCGCTCACCTTTCCGACAAGCCGGTATTGACAACGCCATGCCTTGGTGCGTACCTTGGAGTCTGTCCTGCCCTGGGTCGGCGGACCCCTGGCTCCAGGGCTTGTGGGGTGGAAGGCCTCTCAGCAGGAAAAGCCCAGCACCGTTGGGGGGGCCGCGCAGCCCAGACGCCCCAGTTCACTCAGAAGCCCCTTCCCCCCCCCCCCAGAACACAGCACTGTCTGCCGCACCTGCCGTCCAGCCAGACCTCCTCGGGCAAAGATTCCCAAAGGCTTCCAGAGCATAACGCACCAAACCGTTCTTAGCAGGGCGTGAGATGGGCAGTCCAGACCCACCCTTAAATATTAACCGAACAGCGCAAACTGACTCTAGGGTGGAGGCTGGTGCAGTGTGGTCAAAGTGTGCATTTTGAGGGGGAGTGAAGAAGTGTGGGGATGCGCCTGAAAAGGCCCTGCTCCTGCTTGACTGCTGTCCTTTTCCTGCCAGGTATTCCAATGCGTTTATCTTTCATCTGATTTACAAGGCGTCCTCAGCCACCAACCACCGGCAAACTCCCGCACCGACTCCACAGCCTCTACTGGCCAGTGGGAACGTGGAGCCAGCAGAGCCTGCCCGGAGCCGGCGCAAGGAGAAGAGACAGATCCGGGCGGCAGGGCGCCGGCGCAAGTGACGGGCAAGGCCTGGGGTGGAGCCGGGGGAAATAAACAGAGGTGCACATGGACAATGTTTCTGGGTCTGTCTGCACGGCCAGAGGCTGGCCGGGGAGCACCACAAGGCCAGGGCACGCTCTCCCCTCAGTCACCCATCCCACCTCGCCAGGGAAGAGCAGACATTGGTAGAAGCCGGGACTCTGACCGGTCGCCCACAGCAGAGCCCCAGGCTCCCTTCAGGGTCAGGGCCTGGCCCCGAAGCTTGTAGCAAAGACAAGGGTGCCGTTGACCACGTGCCACAGGCAGCCGTTCCTCTCACGAATCGTAGCTGTCGCTGCATTTAAGGCCTGTGCGTTGCCAGGTCAATGGAACAGGCAGATTTGCGGTGGGGGGGGAGTGCCCTCCCTCAGGGTGAACGGCGCTTCCTACGCGCTCAGGGGAAGAGCCTTCACCAGGAACTCTCTTCCTGCGCCCCCAGTGTGGATTGCGGCTGCCTTGGAGCCCCACAGGCGACTTGAGCCACGCACTAGGCGTGTCCACAGATGTATGCTTTGCATTCGAATCTGAGTCGAATCGAATATCTGAAAATTCAATTCGAATGTTTAAAATCCAAATATCAAAAAATCCATTTGAATCAGTAACGTTTGAATCTGTTCGTTTGAATGTTAGATTCGTATTTGAGGATAGGAATGTCGACAACATTCGTATCCGTTGTACATATCTGTGTGGATTGCATATTCATCCCGTTTTATACCATATGCATCCCGTATTATAAGTGCAAATACGTATAATATTTGTACAGATGTATATGTAATACATACGTTTCTGTACATTTGAATCATTCCAACAAATGTTTTGTAACATCCAAAATCCATTCAAAGCCAATTGGAATTCGAATGTCAACATTCGTTGGGTTCGAATCGGATTTTCAAATATTCGTGCACAACCAGTCTGTGTCCAGGTGGCTTTGGCACTCGTCACCGTGTGCGCAGAGGCATCATATCTGCACGTAGGAGATTGTGTGCAGTTTTGGTGGGAATCAGGAAAAAAAGCAGCCCCCCCCCAAAAAAAAAGGCTAGAGCAGCTCTGGGCACTTTCTCTGGCCGAGCGACGGAACCTGTGGAAGTGATCGCAGGCTGAAGGCGAGCCAGTGGCGTGATGCCGCAGCAAACGAAGCCAAGGCAGTTCTGGGCTGCACTACAGAGCTGGGTGCCATCTAGGTGCAGGTGTGACAAGAAGGCTCCAGGGGAAAGGGGTGCAGGGCTGGGGTGGTGGAGGTCATGCCCAATGGCATGAGGCTGCTCTACCCTTTCAATTAAAACGGACGTGGTGGCACCAGCTTGGCACCAAGTCTGGGCAGCTGCCCGATCCTCCCACATTTGGACTCCCAAGCTTGGCACAGCAAGGCCTCAGGTCAAGCTGGGCTAGATGGAGATAGAGAGGTAGGAAAACAGGCCCTTCCGCAACCCCACTGAGGGAGGGTCTCTGTCCAGCCCAGGCGTTAGGGCACCTCTTCCTCTGCCCCCAAGGAGCAAGGTGCCCATCTTTCTGCAGCCTAGCAGAGGAGGAGGCGACGGTGGCAGCTGGCACCCTGCGGGGAGGGAGGGAGGGAGCGTCACGTCCCTTCTAGCCCTTTGCCCAGCTTATCTGTGCACAAACAGCCTCTCTGGGCTCTGGCTGACACAGCTGCTGTGAGCGTCCCACAGCCAACAGCCTGACCTGCCGCTGCCATGTGCACGGGCAAATGCTCCCGGCTGGTGGGGCTCTCCCTTGTGCCCATGGCCTTCGCCTGCATGGCGGCCAACATTCTGCTGATGTTCCCCAACGCTGAACACCAGTGGACCCCAGAGCACATCACCACGCAAGTCTGGTTCATGGGTGGGCTCGTTGGCGGCGGGCTGATGGTGAGTAGGGGTGGCCCTTGGCCGGGGTCTCCAGAGGGCAGGCAGGATGTGGAAACCCAAAGGAGCCGCCAGGTGCCTCCCCACTCAACACAGGGCTCCCCCCAGGGGCCACTGCCTGGCGTGGCTTTTCCTGTGTGTCTCAGGCTACGGGGGAGGGAGCAAAGGGAGCCCCACCCGTGGACGCTTGTGGCTCGTTCTTGGCCGCTGGTGCTGAGAATCCCCCCCCCCAGTGCCTGCTTGACAGGAACCCCACAACCGCTCCCCCTGCGCGTGGCCAGACTCGCTTCCGCACTTGGGGTTCTCTGGTGCCACGTCCGGAACGGCTGCCCTGGATGATGAGGGACCTGGACAAGCGGAGGGTCCTCTCGGCCTGCAGAGGCCAAAAGCCTGGCGTGGGGTGAGACTGGTGCAGTCAGGAGCGAAGGCGGCCAGGAGAGACGCTCCAGCAGGGCTCTGGATGTGTTTTGCCAGCCTGGACGGCGCAGAAAGGCCTCCGCCTGTTTCTCCCTTGCGGCCTAAAAAGCGGAACCCGCCAAGACCTTTGAACTTTGAGCAGACCTCTCTCCTTCCTCGGCTGCTGGTGGGAGGGAAGAGATAACAAGCTTTATTGCCTGCAGAAGCGACAGGTGGCCGCTGGGCAGCGAGGCGAATATGGGGCAGCCTCTGCCCCTCTGCAGGTACCCAAGGGCAAAGAGGGGCTCCAAGGGGCATCTGACCAGGGCTGGGAGGTGCCCACTGGGTGACGCATGGGCTCCCTTCTTCCTTGAGTGGTCACCGTTCTAGCGCCCAGCAGAGGCCAGAAGGTCGGATTGCTCCGGGCAACACCATTTTTTTAAAGGCCAAAAGGAAAACCCAAGAAATCCTAGGCCTGTCAGCTTAACTTGCATTCCAGGGAAGAGAGTGGACGCCACTATCAAAAATAAAATTTGCAAGCATTTGGACACTTAGGCCTCACGCGAAGGCAGCCACCGCGTTAACGTGTGTTAACAAACATAAGGCTCAGTCCACAGACATGGAGTACGGTCACACACATGCGCAGCGTCACCCGCGGGGCAAACGTGAGACCCAAGGGACAGACAAAACCCTTCCCCACCCCCTACGCACTGTGGGTATCATCCGCCCCTCCTCAGGTGGAAACTAATCTTGGGGCAACTTGCCAGTTGGGTTGGGTGTAGCCAATGGCAACGGCTGCTGTGGACGGCCGAGCAATCTGGCCGCGTGCAGGGCAAATCTCAGGAGCTGCTGCTGCTCCCGCAGATTGAAACAAGGGTCTCCATTCAGAAAAAAACCACACACATGCCGGTTTCCTGCTGAAAGAAGGCTCAGAGGAGGGGAGGGGAGGGAGGGGAGGGCCACGGACCCTGGACCACTGCCTTAGCAGCCATTCTGTCAGGAAAGCAAAGGGAAGACCTCATCATCATCCCTCTTCTCGCTTGCACAGGATGGGAGGACTAGAAACGACGGGATGAAACTTCAAGGGAGTCAATACAGATGAGATATTAGGAAAAACCTCCTTAAAGTGAGGGCGACCAGTCAGTGGAACAGGTTGCCACCGGAGGTGGTGGGTTCTCCTTGGCTGGAGGTCTCCAAGCATCTGTCTGGATGGTTTAAGAAATCCTGCACTGAGCAGGGGTTGGACTGGATGACCCCTGGAGGTCCCTTCCAGCTCTAGGATTCTGTCATCTTTCAGGCAAGTACAGTGAGTCACTGGGTGGTGCTTTGGGGCGGGAGACTACGGAGGCTGTAGCCAATATGGAGGCTCATAGCCTCTGGCCAATCAGGCCTCTGCAGTGACCAATGGGAAGGTGAGAGAAGGAAGCAAGAGTAAGAAGTGAAGAGTTAGGCACTTACTGTGTAAAACTGATGGGCTGATTCTAAACCAAGTGCCCCAACAAAAGCCCAGCGTGATCACAGCCGTCGGCTGCTTACATTTTCAGAAGCTTCTGGTAAAGTTCCTCATCAAAGAGTTCTCTAGAAGCTTAATGCTGATGGAACAAAAGGGCACCTGGCTAAGGAACTGGGAACAGAGAAGGTGAAAAGGGCATCTCTTATGGTGGGGAGATGCGACAGGGACTCTCCTGCGACTGGCGCATTCTAGCGTGTTTCCCTCTGGTGGGAGCCAGGCGTGACCAGCAGAGTGGCCGAGTTTGCTGATAGCACCAAACTGTTCAAAGTGATTCAGACAAAAGGCCAGATCCTTTCTTTTCTCTATCATACCACACTAGAACCAAGGGGCATCTTTGAAGCTGATGGGCAGGAGAGGCGGATCAGACAAGGGGAAGGATTTCTTCAGTCTATTGAATTGGCTGCCTGAAGAGATGGAAACAGCAGCAGCCTAGATGGCTTCAAGGAAAGGCTGGACCCAGTGCTTGGTGACAGATATATCAATGGACGCCTGAGTCCATCTTTCGGGCTGGGGGCCCGAGCAGGAGGCCTCTGATGCCATTTGCTGGGGTGTGAGAGCAGGAGAAGGTTTGCCCTTGTCCCTGCTTGAGATGCCCATGGGCAACTGGTGGGCCACTGCGTGAGGCAGGATGCTGGACTGGATGGGCTGTGGCCTGATCCAGCAGGGCTCCTCTTAGGTTCTTATGGACTGGATGGGCTGTGGCCTGATCCAGCAGGGCTCCTCTCAGGTTA
The DNA here is from genome assembly GCA_023333525.1 of Aspidoscelis tigris stejnegeri. Lineage (NCBI taxonomy): Eukaryota > Metazoa > Chordata > Lepidosauria > Squamata > Teiidae > Aspidoscelis > Aspidoscelis tigris. The sequence goes on from JALMGA010000009.1 coordinate 398,280, forward strand.
TGTTCTTATCTCTGCCCGCTGGGGGACTGGCAGTCCAAAGGGCAGATGCCGTTCAGTGTGGGTGAGTGTGAAGCCATGCGTGTTGGAGCTAAATCTCCTGCCTCCAGCTATTGGTTAATGGGACCAGAGCTGACGGGACTGATCAGGAAAGGGATCTTGGAGTAAGGGTGGATGAGTCAGTAGCGTGTTAGGAACCATTTGAGAACAGGGTCAAGCGCAGGTGCGAGTATGATGGGCCCTGACACAAATCCTCTGGAAGACTGAGCAGCCTTGGTCGCCACCCTGCCAGGAAGGAGTGGCAGAGACTGGGGTGGCCAAGGCTGGAGGGCTTCCCTGCGGGGCAAAGGGCACTGGAGATGCCCTCTGACCTCTGGATCCTGGACAAATCAGTCCGCAAAGGGCCTTTAACACGCTGCCCCTGGCGACACCTTGGCGTCTGCTACCACTAGAGGTGGTGTGGCCACCAGCTTGGATGGGTACAGAAGGCGTCTGCTAGCTTGTGCAAGTCAGGGCTCCCGACGGCTCTTTGCCCTGGTGCCAGGGGTGGCCGGCCTCCCTCTGAAGGGAGACTGCAGGCTGCGTGTTCGTGGCCTGGCGATGGACTTTTGGGTGTGGCCGCCCAGAGAACAGGCTGAGGGGCCGGATGGGTCTGACCCTGGGAGGCCGCCCTTGTGTTCTCGTACAGAAAGCGCCGTGGAAAAGCATTTGCTCCCTTCCCGGTTTCCTCCGGTTTTGTGTTTTTGTCACAATAAATGAAATACGTGAGTGGATGCGACCCTTGTGCCGTCTTTCCTCGAAGGATGACAGATGTGCAACTCATAGGAACGAGGAAGGGAGCACCTGGGCTCCCGGTGGCTATTAGTGGCCATGCCACAGGAAGCCGGTGAAGGGGGACCGTGAGCTGGGTGGGCTGAGGAACCGGAGGGGACCGAGGCTGAGCCAGCAAGGGCCTCTGAAGAAAAGGCAGGCTCTGGCCCAGTGCCTGGAACTAGTCAGGAGCAACGGGGCCTGCTCAGGGGCCACGAGCATGGGGCGGACAGCACTGACCTTCTCCCTCTCTCTGTCCAGGTTCTCTGCACTGGCTGCTCCGCAGTGCGGGCTGGAGGGAAGGGATGCTGCGGCTATGGATGCTGTGGGAATCGGTGCCGGGTAAGGATGCTGGGAGGGCAGTGGCGCTCCGAGAGGAAGGTCTTGGGGTGGAGGATTTTGTTGCCCTTCACACTCCCCCCCCCTTTTATTAAATGCAGATGCACTGCAGACCCTCAGGGATTGGTCCATTCCAAATTATGATTTTAGAACATGTGCAATAAATGGTCTCCCGCCTGCCTTCCCGTTGGCTTGTGTCTCTCTGGATTCTGGTGCCAACTCTGAACCACCGGCATCTTCTGCCGGGACTTCTCTGTGGTGGCACCGGCTCTGTGGAATCTCTGACGCTCGGGAGGCATTTGCAGTTGCACCACTCCGGGCACCCCAGTGGGAAGAGCTGCTTATTCTGTCCATGGGCCCCAGTTGAATATCGTATGCAGAGATTCTACAGTGAAACGCTTTAGGGGTCTTTTTTGTGATCGAGCAGCTGCAGGTTACCAGACCTCAGGGCTCCCTTCTGGGCTCTGGAGGGATCAGACCGGCATGGGGCCCCTGGGTGAGGCTTGGGGCCCTAAGGCAGGGCTGCTCAGCGTGTGGCCCTCCAGCTGTTCCCGAACGACGTCTCCCAGCATGCCGCGCCAGGGTGCTGTGAGCTGCCCCCTGTGCTGAGGCCCTGGGGCCCTGGGAGGGGCCAGTCAGAGAGAAGCGCATTCGCTGGAGCCCCCTGACCCCTCTCTCCTGCCTGCAGATGCTCCGGTCTGTGTTCTGCTCCGTCTTCGGGGCCCTGGGGGCTCTATACTGCCTGTCAGTGTCATCGGCAGCCCTGGCTGAAGGCCCCTACTGTCAAGAGGCGAATGGGGAGTGGGAAAGCCCCTTCAAAGACCTCAGGTGAGGATGGCCAGGTGGAGGGTGAGGTCAGAAGCTTCCGTCCCTGCAAGCCAAGGTCCCCCGTTCCTGTCTGCCCGCCCATCCCACGGCACCTTCTCTCTGGTGCAGGCTTCAAGGCCTAGAGCCACCTGCACAGGCCAAGGGAGAGGAGAGGGCACCTTGAGGCCCCGCCTCTCCCCCACCTCTCCCCCACCCACCGGGCCCAGGTGGAGGAGTTGGCAGAGGCGTCTCCCCCCGCACCTAGTCATGGTACCACAACGCCATTCCAGTCTGGCAGGACCCCAACCCCTGCAAATGGAAGCCCCCTCCAAATCCAGCCCCTTTCTGGAGCCCCCCCCGCCCACCAGACAGGACAGTGGGAGGGGGGGCTTTCAAGCAAAAGGGAGGTGCAAACCCCCTTCCTTCCTCCCCACTTGCTATGTGAGCCGGTCTGGTCCAGTGGTCAGCGAGCCGGACTCTTATCTGGGAATACTGGGTTTGATTCCACCCTCCTCCAAGAAGCCAGCTGGGTGACCTTGGGTGAGTCAGGGCTCTTTTCTGAGTTCTCACAGCCCCACCTGCCTCACAGGGTGTCTGTTGTGGGGAGAAGAGCAGAAGGTTTGTCAGCCGCTTTGAGTCCCCTTGAATGGGTGACAGAAGTGGGATGGAAAGGGCAACTCTTCTCCTTCTCCTTGCATGGACATGCCTGCCTCTCTCCTTCCCCAACCCACAGCGAGAGCTACCTGGTCAACCACACCCTGTGGGACCTCTGCAGAAGCCCCCCCAGGGTGGTCCTCTGGCACATCGTCCTCTTCTCCATCCTCCTGGGCCTGGGCCTCCTGGAGGCGGTGCTGTGTGGGCTGCAGGTGGTCAACGGGCTCATGGGGACCGTTTGCGGGGATTGTCGTAAGGCAGGTGACCGTCAGGTAAGGAGAAGGGGGGACGGGAGCGCGAGGGGCACAGGGCGGCAGTTCTGGGCGCTGTGGGTCCATCTGGCAGGGCGTCACTGGTGTTCCCGCTTTCTTCTTTGACAGGGCGAAGGCCTGTGAGCCCCTCGAGGACACTGCGCCCCCCCGCCTTGTCCGGCACACGCGCTGCACACGCTCCTCACGCCCGCCTGCCCCCCCCCCATCGCTTAGGGGAGCCGCCGACCACCATAGCCCAGCGGGGAAGCCTCTTTCTGCCTGTAAAGCTCCAGTCCAAATCCCCCCCCCCCCCCCCGTACTGCGACTCTCCGTATCTCCTTGTCCAGCCTGGCTCAGTACTTTGCCCAAAGGCCAAAATAATAAACCTCCTCCTTCTTTCTGGCCAAGGCTGTTTCCTGCCTGTGCGGGGGGGGGGGGGGCAGGGGGAGGGAGGGGGCGCTAGGTGCTGGGTGATAGGGCGGGGGCTGCTGCACAGTTGCGGAGGACGACGATGCTGAACTAAAGCTGCCGCGCATGGGTCCTGGCCTGGCGGCGCATCCAGTGTGACCTCCGCTGTGTTGGCCCCCTTCTTCCTTGTGGAGGAGGCCCATTTGGGGGCCTGCTGAGGTAGCGGCTCAGCCAGAGGCAGGCGGTGTGGGAAGGATTGGTGTGTGTGGAGCCCAGGAGGCCACCAGAGAGCAAGAGGCGATGGCGAAGCCCGGGGCTCCAGACTCTGTGGTGGTGGCCCCCTGCCAAAGGAGAAGCCTGCCTGCGCTTTGGGGTATTGCTGATGCAGATGATGGAGAGGGGCTTCTGGAATGCCCCCCCCAGGTGGCTCTGCACTCTCTGCTGAAAGCATCAGCACTCAGGGCATGCTCAGAGGCACTCTTGTCTTTATTATGAACACAACCTGAAGCCTCCAGAAAGAAGTGGCAGGTGCTTCAGCCAGGAAGAAGAGGCCAAGGGGGAGCAGAGGGAAAGGGCGGGGACAAGAGGGCGGGAGGGCAGGCGCCCCGCTTGCTCTTGGCCTGCCCTGCCGGGGGGGGGGGGCATCATGCTCAGCGCTTGCAGCAGCGAAAGCGCACGTCGTTGAGGGCGGTGTCGTCTCTCAGGGCTCCGCGGAGCGGCTCCTGCTTGGTCTGGATGCCGCACAGCCCTTTGTGGCACGAGGGGCTCCAGCCGTCGTACTCCCCCCAGGACAGGCCGTGGCCCTCCAAGATCTCCCCTCCTGAGCAGGCGAAGCGGATGTTGGTGGCCCCCATGTCGTCGTGAAGGCCGGCCTTGGGGCGCTCTGTCCGCAGGGAGAATCGCACCAGGTAGCTGCCCCGGGGGCACCACACGGCTTCGGACCAGCGGCCCCATCTGCGGAGGGAGGGAGGGAGGGAGGGAGGAGCCCTTAGGCTCGGCTCGAGGGGAGGGCCGGCCGGTTCCACTGCTCCATCCAGAGCAAGCACCCCTTCCCGTGCCAAAGCCCCCTGGCTCCTCCTGGGCCCAGCAGGGGTCCTGCTCTGCCCTTTGCTCCCATCTGGTGTGGTTCTCCAATTAGGCCCAGAAGGGAGACCCCGGAGGCCGTTATGGCAGGGCCTTGCCCATGGGCAGCTGGCAGGCTGGGGCCTGGGCACCGGAGGGTGAAATGCGCCAGGTGGTGCCACTCAGGTGTCCAGAAAGAGGGCACAGAGGGGCCCTGTGTCCCCGCTGGGCTGCTGCTGCTCCTCTGGAAAGAAGTCCAAGGAATCCCAGGAGGGGGGGTTACAATGAATGGGGGGGAGAGGGCTTAGCTGGGAGCAGCGGTGTGGGCGTGGTGGCTCTGTGGCAGGACCCTCCCCCAAAGGATGGCGTGAGAAGGGTGGGGTGGCAAGCGGATCTCAGCCAGAGCTCCAGTCCGGCTGGCTGGTGGCAGAAGGCGCCTGCCACGCCACGCACTCACATGCCGCTCTGCGATTCCACGGCGTGGCCTTCATGCTTCTCCCCACGGCCACCAGACGTGCAGAAGAGCCGGACTCCATTCAGGGCTGTGTCATCATTGCCGATCCCTTCGTAGGGCTCTACCTTGGGGGAGGAGAAGGAGGATGGGAGGGGGAGAGAGAGAGAGACAGGTGCCCCCCTCTCTTCTAGGGCCCCAGTGGTCTCTTTTGACCTGCCACGGAGTCCGGCCGCAGTCAGGGCAGGAGCCACAGCTGGGAGCCAAGAGTGCGGCTGCCTGGGCACCACTGGATTGGCTGATGGGGCCTGGGAAGGGGGGCTGGGGATCATTCTCCTAGGCTGGGGTGGGCTGGGGTCTCCTCATTGCACAGCCCTTGCCAGGGGTCTCTTCAACACCCTGCCCATCCAAGACCAGCCCCGGTTGGGTTGTTTGGTTCTTTTTCCTTAAGTCTGGAGTGGCTTTGTGCCCCACCGGCCCCAGAGAAGGAGCCCCACAGGAGGGCCCCAGGCAAGAAAGGACCTTACCTTGAGGCTGAATCCCGTGGCATAAGTGTCTTCCGGGCAGGTTTCCCACCAGGCCCAGATGCCCCAGGGGCCCCCATTGGGCACCCCAATCTCAGGCTCATATTCCAGGGCCACCTTTGCGCTTGCAGCGGCCCCCAAAACCAAGAGCGCCACAGTGGCCCAAGCCCTGCCTCCCGCCATGCCCGCCTCCAGGTGTGGAATACCGGGGCAAGGCTGGCGCCAGGCTTTTATGCCACCCTGTGCCAGGAAACCTGAGCCTCCACCTCGCTCAGGATTGGCTTCCTTGGGGGTGGAGGGCCAGGTGGCCTGGCCCCTCTCAGCCACTGGGCCAGGCACCTGGGGGGCTGTGCAGCCACTGCACCGGTTGGGCCAGTTGGAATTAGCCAGGGACAAAGGGGTGAGAAACCAGAGCCCGAAAGGGGCGGCCTCTGCCCTTGGGGTGGGGGTGGGGGAGAGATGTTAGGAAAGCGCCTTGTCTTCATGCTCTGTGTGTGTGTGTGTGTGTGTGTGTGTGTGTTACGCATGCCCCACGTGTAAAAAGTTCCGTGCTTGTCATTTTCCCAAGATCAAGTGCCTTAAGATCAAGTGGTGAAGCCCTCCTGCTCATCCCACCACCCTCATTAGTGAGACTGGTGGGCACCCGGGTAAGGGCCTTTTCAGCGATAGCTCCCAAATCATGGACTAGCCTCCCCCTCGAGGTGCGTCATGCCCCTTCCTTACAGATATTTAGGAAGCCGGTAAAGACCCACCTCCTTACCCTGGCCTTTGGCTGAGATGAGATGATTATATTCTCTCCCTTCCCTAGTCACAGGCACAACAAACACAATATGGAGTGTACTGTTCTAAATTTGCTGAACTTTTAAGTGTTTCTAATCTATATTTAATGCCTATATTGTTTTTAATCTACTTTTCATTTTTAATGTGTATCTTGTGATTAATTTGCTGTAACCCGCCCAGAGACCTTAGGGTATGGGGCGGGATAGAAATGTAAACAAACAAACAAACAGGTGGGGGGGGGAGGCAAATGGTGGGGCCAGAATAGGCCCAGATTAGTTAGAGTGAGGCTGTGATCACACCTAAGGTTTAATCCAGCTTCAGACCACTTTCAGAGCTAGAGAACACATCAGCAAAGTGACAAGCTGTATCCTTTGGGACAGATAATCTGGAAAGAAAATTACTGGTCTCTTTGCTGCTGGTGTGTTCTGAAGCTGGATTAAAATGAAGGTGTGAACACAGGAGCCACGCTGTAGGAGCAGGAAGGGGGAGGAAGGAAAGGGGGCTCACGACCACTAGCTGCCCCATGTGCCACCTGCAGTCATGAGCTCTGCATCTGCAGGGATAGCTGACCCTTGGGCTGCCACACGCCCCTTCCCAGTAAGGGCCTCAGAGACCACTCCCCATCCGGAGAGGCCTGAAGCAGACCACACCCAGGGGCTCAGCACCACAGACAGCCATGGCCTCAAGGGCCCAGGAGAGGCCCCCCTTGGATGGGCACCATGCTTCTGTAAGCTCACAGGGCTTCACCCCCTCAACACCCAGAGTCCTAGAGCAAGAGTGCCCCATTTAGTGGGCAAGAGGCGAAGGGCACGTGGACGGAGGCTTAGGGCTCCCTTGGGTGGGGGCTGTGTTGATATTAGTTTACGGCAAGGTTGCGCCATGCAGATATTTGGCCCCTTGTGGCATCATCTGAATGGAGCCTCAGGATTGCCTCTGCCTGCTTTCCTGCTCACTTTGCCACACCTGGAAGCTGCTTCAGGTCTTTTCCCTTCGCTTCCAAGGGTGCTGGAGGGAGATTTCTACCAGTCTTGACTGGTCGCTGCTCTTCAGAGAGGATTCCCTCCAGGTGCTGAAGGGAGGAGGAGGAGGAACGCTTGGTGGACACCTTTGCCCCTGGAGGCCTGATGAGGGGCTGTCCAGTTTGGTGGTGTGGAGCTGGTAAAGGCTTTGCTCACCTTTAGGCAAAACTGGGCGATGGGGTGAGAGGGACCGTGGGCAGGGGGGGTTTCTGCCCTGGGTGGCCCAACCGCCAGCCAGGTGCGGCTCTTCCGTGCCTCCCTCCCCTCCTGCTTCCCCCTCCCTCTCCCTGGTCTCAGCCCTCCAGGAAGGCCTGGCCTCCCCAGTAAAGCTGCACCGTTGTCCCCAGGGTGGCCTCCACCCTCAGCATGAGTGCCAGCTGGTGATCAGGGAAGTCCTTGGCATCATGCCCTCGGAGGGGCTTTCAATGCCTCAGGAATGTGGCTGGGCAGGCTGGGTGCCCACTGGGCTCGGGCGCTTCTTCCGGCTCTGTCCCTGCCAGGGCAGCCTTTGCTGCCCCCCCCCCCACAGACCCTCTGGCGCCTGGAGCAAATCCCTGGATGACGACACAGAGCCCAAGAAGGTGCCAGGCAGGTAGTTCCCAGTGCTGCCTCTTTCCTCCTTGGCTTCTCTTGGAGCGGGCATCAGAGAAGCCTCTTCCAAGGGCAAAGGGCTGCAGCGCCCAGAGTCCCCGGCTCAGATGACCTCCTTGCCTGCTGGGCAGCTAGGCTCTTGCTTTACCCCTCTGGCCAGTTGAAGGCTGGAATCCTTGGCCGCTCTGGGTTTGTGATGTTGGGAGAGGAAGGATGGCAAAGCGAAGCTGCTCCTGACATGGGCAGGGACGGCCCCAGGTGGTGAGCGGAGGCGGCGCCCTGAACGGCATCCAAGAAGAACCGGAGGAGCCCGGAGGAGGGAGAACTGAACCCGTGAGATGCCTTGGGGGCTGCAGCCAGCGCAGGAGACGGCAGGCCAGGTGTTGCCTCTGGTGGCAGGTGCCCAGCGCGGGAATCCAGGGGCGACTTTGCACTTCCCGTAGACGGAAAAGGTGGCCAAGCGACTGACGCTGACTAGTGCTCACCCTCGCGAGTGCTAGTCAACCACAGCCTAATCGCCACATCGATCACTCACCTGTGTTCGCTCCCCAGCCTGATCCTCCGCAGGGCAGATGCGCCAGGGGGTCATGGGAGCTGCCAGCGTGCTTTCGTGGCAGCTCAGATGAGCTCCTCGGCTGGAGAGAGCGCAGCTGGTCGCTGGCTGGATGCTTAAGGTAAGGATATGGTTGTGACTGGGGAGGGCTGCGTTGCCTGGGCCAAAAGATGTCATGCACAACAGCTGCTTTACAATTAGGCAACCTCTGCGCAGGCAGGGGGCACCTGTAGGCTGTAAGCGCCTCCTGTAAGCGCACACGCACCTGCCCAGGTGTTGCCTAATTGTAAACCACCAGCCAAAGTGCGAATCGGCCTTAGGGCTGCTCCTCTGGGGTCCACTGAGGCGGGGGTTTCTCAGTGAGGCAGAAAAGGACGCGGGGAAAGGATGCTGGGCTGATCCTTGGGGCATTTATATTTGTGCTTCCCTGTGAGAAACTGAAGATGTCAGGTGACACTCAAATCATGCTCTGGTCGCCCACCCCACCCCCCACCCCCGCAATTTGGAAGGGTGGCTGCCTCCTGGGAGTTTGGGGAGGGAGCCCCTCTCTTTCCAGGGTCCACTGCAAAGGGCAGGGCAGTGCTAGCAAGGGAAATCTGTGGGGTGTGAATCTTGTTCTGCAGGCCTGGAATTCAAAGAGTCTCCTGAGGTCATCTAGCCTACCCCTGCTTCATGGAAGAATCCAAAGAGATGCTCTGTCTGCCTCTGGTCCGTCTGAATGCACGTGGAGAGGACAGTGGCCTTGTCCAGAGTGGCCAAGCAAGGAAAGCATGTGGCCAGCCAAGCCTCTTGGCCTTTACACAGGGCCCACGGTTGCGCCTGTCCATCTCGGGCCACCAGCAGTGGCCACTTGCATGGTGCGCCCCTGCTTCTCCTGCTTGATCTGCCCTCTCCGTCCTTCAGGCTATTTGCCCTGCAGCTCAGAGAGGAAGAAGAAGAGGGAGAGTTGGTTATTCTATCCCGCTTTTCTCACCCAATTAAGGGGACTCAAAGTGGCTGACAAACCTTCTGTTCTTCTCCCCACAACAGGACACCCTGCGAGGTAGGTGGGGCTGTGAGAGCTCAGAAGAGAGCTGTGCCTAGCCCAAGGTCACCCAGCTGGCTTGGTGGAGGAGTGTGGAATCAAACCTGGTATTCCCAGATATGAGTCCGGCTCCCTAACCACTAGGCCAAACTGGCTCACAAATGTCTCCCCTCTCCATCACATCCATGATTAATCCAACCAGCCAGCTGCTGCTGCTGGGGATACAGCCCCCCACTCGCAAGAAATCTGACCTGGCAGTCAAGGAATCCCTCCCCCCTTGTGGTTCCCCCTGCCCACTAAGGAGAGAGGTCAAGGGCCTAAGCTGGGGTCCCTTTGGCCCCCTGCTTGCCCAGCACTGAAGGCAAGGTATTCTAGACACGCTCAGAGGTGCTCTTTCTGGTTGCCTCCCTGCCCCACTCGTCCTGAGACAGATGCTTGCTGAGTCAAAGGGCTCAGATCTGCTTCTGCTCCAGGGGGTGGTAACAGTGGTTCAGGACGAGGCCCTGGGACAGGAGCTGGGGCATTGCACCTCTTTCCTCCTGCAGGCAAACACAGCTGATTCCCCCCCCCACATCCCCCTTCGTGCCTGATAAGCGGCCTTATCTCCCAGCCGGGTCAGAGTGCAAAGGGAGCCGGCTGGGTGCAGCCGGCGCCAGATGCCTCACCAGGCTGGCGGCCATGCCTGCTCTCGCCTGGGCTCCTGCCCGCCTCTGCCGCCTGCTGCTCCCTGTGGCCATCTTCCTCCTGCTCCTGTATTTCTCCAGCCTGCACCTCCGTAAGTTGTATGGGCCGGGGGGGGGGGTGTCCTCAGGGGAGGGGAAGGGGAAGGGGAGGGGAAGGGGAAGGGGAGGGCGCACGGCAAGGGTGCTGCTCCAAAGCAGTCGGCCAAGGCAGGGAAGGAAATGCGGCTGCTTAGACAGGGCACAGACGGAGTGGACGCCCAGGCAGACCTGCCTGGCCCTGAGTTCCAGTGAGGCGAGATGGACGCAGTCCAAAGGGGGTCCGGTGGGGCTGGCGGGTCCTCATCCTGAAGAGAGAACAGGCAATGCAGCCATAGCGCCTCTTCCTCACTCGCCCACAGAACTGGCACACAGGCCTGGGCAGATGGAGGCCCTACCCCAGAGCCCCCTTCCAGCCTTGCCCTGAGGGTTGGGGTCCTCCCGGCCTCCACCCTAGGGACGGGGCTTTCCTTGGCCTGGGCCACGGTGGCCTATCGCTTTGCCATGCCAGCTCCTCCGGGCAGCAGTCCTTTTGGCTTCGCTTCTGGAAGCAGCTGGACGTCTGCGTTCTTGCCCCACACGCTCCCGTGTCGTTTTCGACCAGGACAGGATCACCGTGTGCCCGCTTTGCTGTGGGCGTTTCTTCTCTGGCCAGAGCAGATGTGGCAACAGCGTCGGCTGGGAGGAGGTCAAGGGCGGCCTTGGGCCCGGAGCCCTGGAGAGTCATTCGCTCTGGCGTGGGCCTGACCCTGCATCCTTACGCAGCCCCGGGCATGAGAGCTGTGGGGTTGCTGGTGCCCAGCTGGACTGTCCGCCTTGTGGGCCTGATGCCGCCTCCCTTGCTTTATAGCAGAGGTCCCCCTCGCCACCTGCCTCTGGAGGGGCCGCCCCTGCCACTGGTTTGGAGAGATGCCACATGCCAAGGAGAACGGAGAGGGGAAGGTGAGCATCCCTCCGCTTCAAAGGGTGCTGACCCACGTCCACACCGAGGTAAGTCCGAGGACGTGTGGGGGGAGGGAACCGGTGCGCTGACATCCGCTGTGCAAGCGCAAGGGCGTGTGTGGGCAAGATCACCCCCCAGCCCCCGGATGGGACGGGAACCGCAAATTCGCCCCTGGCTTTCATCAGGCTAACAAATCATGGCAGCCTCTCATGAGGAAGCCTCCCTCCGTGTCGGCCTCTTCGGCAGAACTGTCGAGGCCAGACGGACCTCTAGATTAAAAGAGGCCCTCCCGGCAGTGCCACCACCCTCAGAAGCTGATGCAGGGCCTCCTCTGCAGCAGCCCCCAGGCTTTTTGAAGGGCTTCATTCTGGGGTGAATCAGGCACCGTCCCTCTACAGACCAGGAGGAGAAAAGGCCGCAATGACCCATGGTGGTTTTGCTCCTTTGCCCTCCCCACAAGCCTTCTGTTCTGCTCCAGCCCTCTCCAGCCCCCCTGGCCGTGAACGCGACCACCTCCACTGGGCTCCCTCTGCAGCCCTCCAGGGCCCTGCCAGGCCAGGCCTTCCAGCTCCAGCTCCTGCAACAGGCCTTCAGCACCAGCCTCACCCCACACGGAGAGATCCTCATTGGCACATACCTCAGTGGCTGGAGGGAGCTCATCAAGTGGGTAACGGCGGCAGTACGCTGGGACACTGGGGTCAGTCCAGTTCAGGAGCGGGCAAGACCTTCTGGGACACCCTGGGCAGGCTGCACGAAGGTCTCCTGACAGGCCCTCGCCTGCCCTTTGGCCGGCCCTCGCGGCTGAGGGTGCCCAGCTGGCCTCTGAGAAGGATGGGGCAGGAAGCGGGCGGGTGGCGCGCCCTGACCTCTGCCTTTGCCCCTTTGCCTCCGAGGGGTGCAGCAGAGCTCCTGAAGTAGCTGGGAGCGAGGCGGGCGGGCGGGCGGGCGGGGGCTCCTGTTTGTGCCAGGTGCTCCCAGTCCCTGGCTTGTCTTCCGCAGGTTTATGGACACCTTGGGTGCCGCTTTTGGGTTGATTTCCCAGGAGACCCAGACCAAGATCGCCATCATGGAGCAGTACCAACGCGGGAAGCACGGCCACCATTACCGCACCGTGCAGTCCATGGTGACCTTTGAACTGGCCCACGGACTGGTGGGCTTCCAGGTGCTCCCGGCCCGGGACCCTCCCTCTGGCTGCCGAACGCTGCTGCGGCTCCACCGGGCCTTGAAGTGGCTGGAACTCTTCTTGCACAAGCTGGGCACCAGCCGGAAAGACCAGGACCCTTCGCGGATGTGTGCAGAAGCCTACCGGGAAGCCCTGGCACCCTACCATGGCTGGTGGGTGCGGCAGGTGGCTGCCCTGGCCTTCCTGGCACTGCCTTCCCGACAGGAGCTCTACCACATCCTTGGTGCCAAGGGGGAAGAGGAGGGAGAGGAGCAGAAGGCCCGTGCCACGCTCCTGGCCACGGTGCGGAGCATCAGCCGGGTCTACCAGGCCACCCAGGACATCTACGCTGCTCACCACATGCTGCAGCTGCCTTGAAGCCCCTTCCCCCGCAAGGAAGAGGGGGCGCTTTGGCAGCAGGGAGCGTGGAAGGATGAGAGCCAGGGCTGGGAGGTTGTGCCCGTGTCACAGGCAGCCTTTGTGCCAGGGGCTGCTCTCCCTTCCAAGACAGGCCGTGGCTCCGTGGCCAGGGCAATGGCTGACACTCTATTTATTGGCAAACTGAGAAATGGGGCTCAGTCAGAGGCCTGTGAGAAGGGGACCGCATTAAAGGGTTGTGTGTCATTTTCACCATGACCGGCGACCTGCCTGGCACTGTTGTTCTCGATACCTGTGAGGCATCTCAGTGCCCTCATGTTCCCGTGCAAAACGCCAGGGACGTCCTAGAGGTGCCCCTCTGCTAGCCATTCACTACAGGGAAGGTGGGCAGGGGGATGCCCGACACCTGGAGCTGCCAGGTGAGAAGCAGGCCAGGGTTCCAGGCGAGGCCTCCGGCCCCTGTGTTTGCCCGCTGCTGCCCTCGTGCCTCGTCCCACTCTGGGGCTTTTGGTCTGGGAAGAAGGCAGGCCAGGGGAACATAATGGAGGAGGACAAGTTAGAAAGGGTGTAAGCAGAGTGACAAGGAGGCAGTTTCCCTGGACCCCAATGCCAGAACTGGGGTCCCTCTAGGCAGCAAGAGACCATGTGGGAACCGCAGAAGACCCTGCCACAAGCTCTGGAAGCCGGCCTAGCGCCACCGCACTTGGAGCCTCCACAGACAAAGGCAAAGGGATTTCAAGGGCTGCCGGCAGACACAGGGGTGAGATTGCTGTTCCAGGAAAGGCAACGTCACAGCCGCGTTTTGGGTCGTTGCTTGACTAACAGCAGACTGTTGAGAGTGCTGCAGTTACGCCTGGCATCCCAGTCCAGTGCTGGGAGAGTCACGGGTTTCAGCCGCGTCTGAAGGCATCCTGTGCGATTTAGGACAGTCAGAGCAGACAAAAGGAAATGCACAGTTAAGCTCTGGAACTCACAGTCGCAGGAAGTGGCCCTGGTTTTCAAAAACAGAGTGGGCAAGTTCATGGAAGCGAGACCTTGCGTGGTGCTTCTGGGCGCCAGTCTTAAAGAATCTGTATTGGTTACCTATTCGCTACGGAGCCCAATTCAAGGTATCGACACTCATGTAAAAAGCCCTGAATTGCCTGGGCCCTGGTTGTCTGAAGGAGCGCCTTCTCCCATATAGACCTGCCCGGGGTCTTCTTGGAGTTCCTTCTCCTGCAGAGGTACGAGGCACAGGAACACACAAGGACTTTTCTGTGGTGGCCCCTAGACTCTGGAACAGCCTTCCTCTTGAGGTTTGCCGGGCACCTACGCTATATAATTTTCTGTTTAAATAGCTTCCTCAGGGTGCTGTCCTGTCAGGAAAGGTGGGGGAGCGGGAGAGGGAGGGAGGGAAGAGGTTATACTTTTTAATTATGCTTTAATAATTGGTGTTTTATTCCTATTGTGACCATTTGGTGAAGGGCAGGATATAAATTCCTTAAATAAATAATAAATGTCCAGCTCAGGCTGTGGACACCCCTTCAGCTCAGCCCGTCCTGCTCAGCGTGGCGCCTCTGACTCCTGGGCCCTGTCTCCACTTTCCCCGGGCTGCGTGGAGCCCAGGAGCCACATAGGGGAGGGGGGCAGCGCTTCCGGACCCAGAGCTCAAGGAGTAGAACCCACTATCTGCAGAGGGGGCCCTTAAATCCCAGCCGCCTCTTCCTTTGGGGCTGCCACAGTCCAGCTTGGTCTAGTGGTCAGGGAGCCGGACTCTTATCTGGGAACACCAGGTTCAATTCTGCACTCCTCTACGAAGCCAGCTGGGTGACCTTGGGCCAGTCACAGCTCTCTTCTGCGCTCTCACAGCCCCACCTGCCTCACTGGGTGTCTGCTGTGGGGAGAAGAACAGAAGGTTTGTCAGCCGCTTTGAGATCCCGGCTTAAAGGGTGAGAAAAGCGGGCTAGAAGAGCGAACTCTTCCTCTTCTTCTTCCTACTTTCCGCCCTCCAAAGGGCTGTGGTGCTCGCGCCCATTCGCCCAACAACAACCTCCCAGGGCCTCCCGGTGACGCTGTGACTGGGGATGCGCAGCCGCAACCGCACAACGCGCTCGAAAACCCCGGATGTCCCCCACTCTGTGGCAGGCGGGCGGGCGGGCAGCTTCCCTCCCTATTGCCCGTCCTTAGGCCGGGCGGAAGTTGCTGGAAAAGGAATCCGGAAAGAGGAAACGATCACGAGAGGGACAGGAGGAGGCGCTTCGGCCGCAGCTATACTGGAGTAAAGTGAATCATAGAGATACAAAAAGTAGAGAGACACCCTTACTTCCGCGGCAAAGTCTCGAAGCCTCCTTGTCGTACGGAAAAGGCTCCCTCGCAACTGTGGCAGCAGGAGGGAACAATCGGGAGCCTGCGCTTCCCATGAGGCCCGGTTGCGCTCCGGGATCACAGACGCGACAGGCACGCGGCGCCGAAGAAGACCCGGAACCGAGCTCCTCCGAGGCCCTCTTCACTTTACTGGCTCTGTAGTGCAAAAGCGGCCGCGTCGTCGTCATCGTCGTAAAACGCCCGCTCCGGCGTGCCTCGGCGCTTTTGCGACACTGTCGCACTCAGTCCAAAATGGCGGCGGCGGCGGCGGCGCTGGGGCCGAGCTTCGGGCTGGCCGGGGGCTGCCCAGATTGGACCCACCAGGCGGAGACCACCGGGGTGAGGCGGGGCGGGGCGGGGTGAGGCTGGGCTCTCGGTCGGCCTGATAGCGGGAGGCGGCAGCGCCCCGGCCCGCGTTGCTGCCCGCCCGGCCCTTCCCTTGGAGGGGCGCCGGTCCGAAGCGGCGGGCGGGCGCCCTTCTCGACCAGGCCCGGGAGGCGAGGGAGGGAGGGAGGGGACGGGGCGGCTCGGCCGTCCGGGCAGCCCGGGCTGCAGAGAGCCGGGTCGGGAGGGCGCCCCCAGCCGCCGCTCGCCCCCAGCGCCGCCGCCTCCAGGGCCCGGGACGCGGGCGCTTAGCGAGCATCGCGGGCGGGAGGTGGCCGAGGGGCGGCGGCCTCGGTCAGCCGGGGGAAGGTGCCACGGGGCCCGGCGTCTCGGTTACCGGAGCGGGGGAAGCGGGAGGCGGCGCGGCTCCAGAGCGGGGCGAGGGCCGAGCTCAGCCGGGTGGGTCGCGCCCAGCAGCGGCCTCGCCGGGATCGGGCCCCTGACCGCCTCCTCTCTCCTTCCCGCCTCAGACGACCATCATGGCCGTGGAGTTCGACGGCGGGGTCGTCATCGGCGCCGACTCCAGGACCACCACGGGGTGAGCGTTCCCCGCCCTCTGGGCTCTCGCTGCCACTCCCTGGGCCCCCGCTTCCCTGGACCCACCAGGCCAGTAGGAGTGCCAACGGCCGAGCGAGGCTTTCTTTGGCACCGGTGATGTATGGTGGCCCCCTGGTCCTGCGTGGGCGGCTTGTCTGGCCGCGAGACCCAGCGAACCTTGAGCAGCGGGCTGTGCGGATTGCGCAGGCGACCCCCCCCCACCGGGCCACCGGTGCTCAGTTGCCCCTCCCTTTCTCCCCCTCGCAGTTCTTACATTGCCAACCGAGTCACGGATAAGCTGACACAGATCCACGACCACATTTTCTGCTGCCGGTCGGGCTCAGCTGCCGACACGCAGGCCATTGCGGACGCGGTCACGTACCAGCTGGGCTTCCACAGGTACGAAAGGTTCTGTGTCTGTTTGTAGACCTAACAGCGTTTCTGAAAGTAGACCTTGCAGGAGCTCTGTGGGGGATTTGTGTTCTTGTTTAGCTTATTTTGAAGGCAGAGGAAGCAGCCTTGACAGTTTGGTCAGGTGGTGAGGGAGCTGGACTCTTATCTGGGAATACCGGGTTTGCTGCCTCCATCCCCCATGAAGCCAGCTGGGTGACCTTGTGTGAGACACAGCTGTCTTCTGAGCTCTCACAGCCCCACCTACCTCACAGGGTGTCTGTTGTGGGGAAAAGAACAAGGTTTGTCAGCCACTTTGAGCCTCCCTAAACGGGTAATAAAAGCAGGGTAGGAAAGCCAACCCTTTTTCTTTATTACTTGCACGTAGGGTCCCCAAAGGTATCTGAAACAGTTTGGGCTAGGCGCATAGGCTAGATTGATAGTAGGGTCTGAGGATGGAGCCCCCTTTCATCTGAAAAGCCTCAAAAGGGACAGCTGGTGCCAGCAAGCATTATTTCATCCTGGCAACCCCCACTTCTTAGCATGCTGTTACCAGCTGAAACATGGTAATAAGGCAATACCCCTGTGGGAAGTCGTGGGGGGGGGGCTTCCTCGCAGGGCCTGTTCTTCCTAGATGCCGAGGGGAGGGGCCTCCCTCCTTCCCACTTCCTTTTCTTTGCAGCCTCTGAAACAAACAGCCTTGAGCCTTTGGCCAAGGCTGGGAAAAACACAGGACAAACGTTTGTCCTTTTGAAAGAGGCACGTTTCTCCTGGGTCTGCAGGCGAGGAGCCCTGCGCACCCAGAAAAGTTGAGGGGGCAAAGCACACAGGGCAGAGAGGCCCCAGGGGCCCTGGGCATCCCTCACCACCCCTTTCTTGCAGCATTGAACTGGACGAGCGCCCCCTGGTGCACACAGCTGCCAACCTCTTTAAGGAGATGTGTTACCGCTACCGGGAGGAGCTCACGGCGGGGATCCTTGTGGCCGGCTGGGACAAGCGCAAGGGGGGACAGGTGAGTGCTGGACACCTTCTAAAATGGGAGGCTGCACCCAGCATCGCTTCGATGCCAGTACCCTGGGCCAGGCGGGCACAGGGGGAGGCCTCAGCTCACACCCGCTGCTGCTGCTGCTTCTCAGGTCTACTCTGTCCCTATGGGTGGCATGATGGTGCGGCAGCCCTTCTCCATTGGTGGATCTGGCAGCTCCTACATCTACGGCTTCGTTGACGCCTCTTACAAGCCCGGAATGAGCAAGGAGGAGTGCTTGAGCTTCACGGCAAACGGTAACGATGAGCCTCCCCTACGCACCTGGGGCTGAAAGGGGCCCTTCTGGAAAGGTGGCCCTGCAGGACGCCCCCCTCACCCGCCCTTCCTGTCTTTGCAGCCCTCGCCCTGGCTATGGACCGTGACGGCTCCAGCGGCGGCGTCATCCGCCTGGCCGCCATTTCAAAGGACGGCGTGGAACGCAAGGTCATCCTGGGCAACAATCTCCCCCGCTTCTCCTCGGTCTGAAGGTGGCCCCACAGGATGCGGTCCCCTCGGGGGTTGGGGGCCTGACGGGCA
This sequence comes from Aspidoscelis tigris stejnegeri, assembly GCA_023333525.1. Lineage (NCBI taxonomy): Eukaryota > Metazoa > Chordata > Lepidosauria > Squamata > Teiidae > Aspidoscelis > Aspidoscelis tigris. Next base: position 415,967 of record JALMGA010000009.1, read on the forward strand.
GGGACTTCCTCATTTGTGCGGGTTTTGTGTTGTATTAAAATATGAATTTTGAGGCAGTGCGCCTTGGCTGGTTCCTTTCCACCAGAGGGAGGGAGACAGGCCGGCAAAGGTCTTCCAGATGCCTTCTGCTGGCTCTTTCGGGAGGAATGGTCCTAGAAATGGGCCCCAGAGGGTTCTGGGAGTCCCAAAGGGTCCAGATGCTGGAAAACCCGTGTAGTTGCGTCCCTCGCCCAGAAGAGAGCGCTGCCACCTCCCCCCCCCCCCCGCCCCGAGGGTGGCCTTGCGGTTTCGCAGAGCTGTGATTGTTTCCAACTTGTGATTAGAGGATCCGCCAGGGCGGCGGGTGAGATAAGGGGCGACGCCCGCCTGGCATTTACTCAGCCGCGCCCAGCCTGCCTGTCTAGGCCCCTCTGGAGGGAGAGCGGGGGCTGCGTGGAGGAAAAAGACGGACCTGGAAAAACTGAAGCAAAATCTTTCCAGCCTGCATTGGCAGCCAGGGAGGCTGCCCCCCCCCCGCCTGCCCCCACTGCCAAGTTCTGCCTGCACTGGGATGGCCGGCTGGCAGGGCAGGAGGCACGGGCGGGCAGACTGTGAGGGCATCTCCCTCAGACCATCACTTGGCAAACCTCTTCACCCCGCTACCTGCCTGACGCCCCCCAGGTAGGCTCCTCTGCCCTGGAAGAAAAGCCCGCGTCTGACTCCGGTCCGCGCATCTGCAGCAGAGCAACCACTTTTATTTTCCGGCGCCCGCTAAGCTGCGGGTTCGAAGCCCAGGAGCCGCGCGCCGCCGCTTTGCCCCGTCGCGCGGGGAGCTCAGCTGGTGGAGTCCCGCTCGGAGTCGAGCTGGTGCCGGAAGGAGACGCGCGCCTTGCCGCTGAAGTAGACGCGCCCGTTCGGCGGATCCGGCTCAGCTTCGCCGCCGCCGCTGCTGGTGGACGGTGTGGAGCGGGCGCGCGGGGCGGCGGGGGGGCCGTCGGGGGAGGCTGCAGGGAACAGAAGCAAGAGGCGTCAGGAGTCGCCGCGGCGGGCCGGGTCCCTCGCCCCCCCGCCCCCCCCCTCACCCACCTGCCGGGGACTCCTCCTGGGCGGCCCCCCTGCCGCGGCCCCGCCGGCGTCGCACTCTCGGGAAGCAGCCGGGGAACTTCGCCCCCATGCGGGAGCCGCTGGGCGCGGGAGCCGAAACGGAGACCGAGCGGGGAATCGGCGCCTGCGGGCAGAAGCAGAAGTCGCGTCCGGACGGGCCAGAGGAGGGGGCTCCCCGGCCGACGGAGCCCGCGCGCCCCCGCCTCACCTGCAGCCCGTGCCTCGCCTCGCCCTCCGCCCCGGCCGGGCCCGTCGCCCTCGGGCTGGCGTCGTCCGTCCGGTGTGGCCCCTGCGGAGACAGCAGCGCCACAGCAGCGCCCGCCCCGCCTCGGGGGGTGGGCAGGGCAGGGCAGAACGGAGCCTCCCCCCGCCTCCTAGGCGCCGCCCCCCAGCGACGGGCGGGACCCCGGGCGGGCAGTCGGGGGTGCTCCCTCCCTCTCCGGCTGGGGGGGCGCCACGTCCCGCGCCCTGAGTGGGACAAGGGGCCGAAGCGGGTCTCCCACCGCACCCCAGTTCACGAGCACGCGCTTCGGCGTGGCAGTATGGGAAGCCCCTCGCCCCCCCCCCCGCGATGCCGCCTTTCTTCCCCTTCCCGCCAGTCCGGCCGCAGTCTTAAGTTTTCTGGGCGCCCGAGGAAGGCGGGATACTCTGCACGCGCTCAGAGGAGCCTGCCTCCCCCTTTGGAGCCGAGGGAGGCGCTCTGCACATGCTCAACCCGCTCTCGCTCCGGGCCCGGGGTGTGGTGCTCGCTGTGCTTCGCTCCGCCTCCCAGCCCGGCCGGGACGCCCCGCCGACTAAGCCCGGCCCGGCCCATCCCTGCTCGTCCTCGGCCGCGCCCGGACAGACCGGAGGGCCGCGCGCTCCCCTTCTCCGGCCGTCCGCTCCGCGCCCGCCAGGTAAACTCCCGCCGCCGCGGCCGGGGTCCCTCCCCTCCCCCCTCCCCTGCCCCCCTCCCCTGCGCCCCGTGTTTGCGGGCACCGGGCGGGCGAAAGCGGCCCTGGATCGCCGGGATCGAGCAGGAAACGGGAGGGGAGGGGGGAGGGAGGGCGAACTCCTTTTCCACGAGCTTCGGGGCGGCCGCCGCGGGTCCCGGGGCCAAGTTTGCCTACGAGCCCCCCCCCCCCGCTGTGCCAGGCGCGCACGTGTGAACGCTCCCGGGCGGCGGGAGGAGGAAGAGAGGGAGGCAGGGGGAGGGTCGGGGGGGGCTGTGCCGGGGCGGGACGGGAGCCTAGTGCCGCCGCCCCGGGCGCCCGAGGGCCAAGCAGAGTCCAGTCCATACCCCCCTCCGTTACTCTCGGGGGGGGGCGTGCCAGGCACCGCCGGGTCGACCACGAGGGTCTTCGATCTGCGGTCCCGGCCGGCGGGTGAAGCGGCTCAGCGGCGGAGCCAGGCGGGTGGGCGGGGGAGCCGCTTCTTGCTCCCCCCCCCGGCCAGCCAGAGTCCAGGGGAGAGCGGGCGGGGCAGCGGCTGCTGGCAGGGTCGTGCCGTGCGGGAGGGATTTGCCGCTGCCCAGACCGAGCCAGTCCGGGGTGACCCGCTGCTTTCTGCGGGAGGGGGACAGCTGAGTCCCAAGGGCCTGGAACTTCCGGATCTTCTCTGTGCCCCCCCCAGGCAAACTCCATGCTGACTCTAGGGAGCCCCCTCCCAGGCGAGGAGACGGATGAGGTGGAGGTGGCCGTGGCGGTCCTGCCGGCTGAGGGCGGCAGGGAGACGGATGCCCTCTGCGAGGGAGGTGAGTGCCCTGCCCAGGGTGAATGGAGGACCCGGGTGGGGATGGGTGGCCCAAGCCCCCTCCTAACCTACCGGGAGGCTCTCCTACTCCTAGGTGGCCCGGCCTCCATCCTCACCATCTATGTGCCGAAACCGCTCCGCGCCCCGGGCTCCGTCTTCATGCAGGGGGTGCCCGTCACTGCCCGCGTGGATGGCACCGAGAGGTATGCCGGTGGCTCCAAGGTGAGAGTGCATGGCTCACATGGGGGGGGGCTGTTGAACTGCAGCCAAAGCCTGGCACTGAGGCGGGCGAGGGGTGCCAGTCCTAGCATACCTTCTGTCCCTGCACCCAAGGGCCGACCCAGGCACCTGGAGAGGTGTGTGTGTGTGGGGGGGGGAGCCGGGCAAGGCCTTTCCCGGGTGGCTTTGGGCTCTGTGCATGGCTGGAGACAAGGGGGTGGGGGCTCCCAGGGAAAGCATCAACGACCTCTCCAACAAAGCCCCCCCCCAATATTCCCCCAGTTCCCCGAGAATGTTAGGTGCCCTTCCAGCTGCAGGTCCAGCTTAGTGTTGGCCCCGTAACCTGCCAGATCCAGGGCTTGGTCTGGCTTTGGCGGAGCTGGAGGGGGCAGAGAGCCACTCCGCAAATGGCTTCCTGTGTGGGCAGGTTTCCCAGGCGTGAAGCACATCCTCTGGGTGGCCCCAGCTGGGGCCTGGATGAGGCCTGCAGTCCCTGGGGAAGCCCTCATGAGCCACTGCCCTTCCCTGGGCGTGTGTGTATGTGGGGGGGGGGGCGGCCTTGTTCTCCCAGCCCAGAGTTACGGGCTCCTCTCTCTGGCCTGCACCAGTTTTTTTTGGCCGAGACCAGAAGCGGCTTCCCATGGCTGGGAGGGGACCCGACCTTTCTGTGTGCAGAGCGGACGCTCTGGCCGTGACCAAGAGCTGTGAGTCCTCTTGGCAAAGGCTTTCAGAGCAGCTTGCCAGCAGCTCCCTCCAGGGAGATGACTGGCATCGCGCCCTCGCCCCCTACTGCCAGGCGGTCACTGTGAGGCTGATGGCACCCTGGGCGCGACAAAGAGACGGAGCCGCTGTGCTTTTAGCCCCAGGCTTTCTGCGGGAAACTCCCACTTCCCGAAATCACAGGGAGCCCCCAAAGGCAGGAAGCTACTTGGGGTCCACCGGCAGTGTGTGGGGCACGCTGCGTCCCTGCGCAAGGGAAGCCCCTGTGCCCCTGATGGCCACAACCCTGCAGCGTTAGGCAGCGTGGCTCCTCGGCCTGCTGTGGGACTGGGGGCGCCCGGCTGCCCTCTGCTCAGGCGCAGGCCGTGCTGGGATGAGCTGTTCCCGTGTCTGAGACTTTGCCAGGGCAAGGCGGGCGCAGAGTCGCCCCCCTAACCCAGCGGAAAGAGGCCACAGAGGGTGGGCCGGCCACACACGGTCTCTGAGCTTGTGCCAACGGGCGATGCTGTGCAGAATTCTTCCTGGGGCGCCAGCAGTTCTTGGGGCCCCCCTTGCCCCCCCCCACACTTAAGGGCTCTGCTGGGCCCGGGCTTACTTGCTGCCCTTGGCTGCTCTCTGCACGTGCCTCCGTGGCCTTCCTAAAAGGTCCAGAGCGCACCGGGGTTTCCAAAGGGCCTCTGCCTCGCTTGGCCAAGGGGGGGCAGCTTGCCCTTCGTGGTTCCCCCATTGATGCCACCTGCAGAACAGCCCTGGAGGGGGACACCGGAGCCTTCAAGGCCCAGTTCAGGTTTAGCCAGCAGACCCGTCAGCGGATCAGGCCGGCCAAGCCAGGGCCGTGCAGGGAGAGGGCAAATCCGGCTGACCGGAGGCAGAAATGGACCTGGCGGGGAGGCGATTACAGACCACGCTGGACGGCCAGCGGGGAGGGAGGCGCCTCCTCTGGCTTTCCTGTCCTGTGGCGGCGGCCAGCTGGGAACCTGGAGCCCCTGTCCGGAGCTCTCAGTGGCAGCGGCTGGGTTCTCTCCCCGGCAGATCCGGCCAAACACCGTGTATTCCCTCCACCTGACGCACGGTCAGTTCACCTGGACCATGAAGAAAAAGTTCAAGCACTTCCAGGAGCTGCACTGGGACCTGACGAGGCACCGGATTCTTCTGACCTTCCTTCCTCTGCCCCGGTGAGGATTGGGTGGGCGGGGCGGAGGGAAATGGGGGTTGTGTTGGGGGGGCATTCCTGGGGGCAGCCAAGGTGGGGGGGGGCTGCATTAGGGCTTTGTTGTGCAACCGGAGTTGTTTTCGCGCTTTTGCCTCCGGTGGTTCGTTTAGAAGGTGTCCGGGTTGCGTAGAGTTGGAGGCTCTTCTCAGCCTGAGGGGGACGGCGGAGCCCCGCAAACCTCTCCTTTGCCCGACGGCCCTCCGGAGCGGCGCTTTCCCTGTTTCCGAGGGCCGTGAGCACTGCTCCCCACAGACACCAAACGAGGAGAAAGTGGGGTGCTGCTCTTTTTGTTCCCTGCAAAACACAATGCAGGCGTGGGGGCTCCTCTGGCGGGCTCTGCTCCCGCCATCTCCCCTGTCTGCGCCCTTCGTGGCACCACTTTCCAGCCCTCTCAGAGGGACCAGCCCCGCTCCACCCCAGGCGCTGCTAGCTGGAGCCCTCGGCCTCTGAGCGTGCCTGGAGGAAGGAGGGGCCCGGGCCCCTTCTGGCGGCTGGAAGTAGCCAAAGTCAGCGGCCCCCAGCTTTGCCTGCCTGTGGAGCGCAGTCCTGGGACGGGGAGGGTCCAAGCTCCTCGCACCACAGGCGGTCACTGCCTCGGCCATCCTGGGTGGCGAAAGGCTTCTTGCAAGTGGAGACCCGCTGCGTAAAGGGCTGGGGAGGTGGGGGCGCTGGGTTGCCTGCTGCTGGAAGCGGGCTAGAAGGTGAAGGAACGGGGAAGGATGAAGGCGGATTCCTTTCCGTGGGGCTGCGTGGGCCGTGGGGACGGAGTGTTGCCTCTCCCCACCCAGGAGCAAACTTTGCTGACGCAGCCGAAGGGAGGAAACCGCGACTCCTCCAGGCCGTGTGGATTGCCCAAAGAGCTTGGCAGCGTCCCAGAGGTGTTTTGCTGGGGGGGGGGGGTTGTGTCGAGGTGTTGAGAGGGGGAGAGACTGGCTCCTGGCCCCGGCAGGGCGAGGCCGCTCTTTGGTGCGTTCCCTGAGCTCAGGCTGTTGCGCCTATGCCTGGAGTGAGCAGATCCGATCCTCCGAGTAAAGTCACCTTGATCCGACGTTTGCGTCTCTACCTGAAGGCCGGTTCTCCGTACGCTTGAAGTAATTTTCCACCCCGTATCCTGTTTTGTTAACGGCGCAGGCACGAGGAGCCCAGGCCAGAGAGGCGGCAGGCGTGTTCGTTCCCCCTCTGGTGGCGCCCTGGCGCTTTGTCAGGTTGAAATGGGGTGTGTGGAAAGACCAGGTGTAACTGCCAGGGGTTTGGTGGCCCGGGGCAAAGAGCTGAGCTCCCCCACCCGTGTTTTCTCAGGCTTGTCCTTTCTTGGGGGCCTAGGCCTGGCCGGGCACCTTAAAGAGGAGCGCTGACCAGCTTTTTCCTGCTACGGCCACGGCGGTCAGCTGCGACATGGCAATTGGCTCAAGTACCAGAGGGGAGGAAACTGGGTCGTGCGTCGCAGCGACCGCCTTGGCCGGCGCGTCCTGGCAGGGGAGGGGCCGTTCTCCCCACTTGACATCCCGCTCAGGGATGGGGGCGTCCCTGTGGGAGCCGCCACGGTTGCAGCTGGGGGGGGGCAGGAGGACTCTAGCGCCTGCACTTGTCCTTTGGGCGGGGGGACAGGCGGGGGGGCAATGATGGGGTTTGCACACATGCCCCTATCTGCCCTTTCTGTGCAGGTTTGCTCTGCAGAGCGCGCGTCCTGATGGGGCCGGCCTTGAGTTGCCCCCGTTGCCTCATGGGGGTGAAATCTCCCGGCGTCCATCCAGCAAGCAGGTACGGCAGTGGCTGGCTGGGGGGCATCGTTCTGGCAGAATGCTCAAATGAGATGTATAACAAGCCCAGGAGGGGAAGGCAGTGGCCCCCAGAGGACCCCCCCCCCCCCAGTGGCTCAGGTGGGAATCACCTGCAGTGGGCTTGGGGTCCCTTTGGCGCCCTCTGCTGGAGAGCAGGGGATGCATCTGGCTAGTGGGTGGGAGAGGCGAAGAGAATTTCCCTACGGCCCTCGTCTTGTCTTTGCAGAAGCAGCTGGAGAGCTACCTGAACGCCTTGCTGGAGACGGCCGTCTACCGCGACTACCACGCGATGGTAAAGCCCCACACTGCCAGCTGGGCAGTTGCATGGCCCTAATGGGGGGGCGGTGCCTTCCTGTGGTGCTCCGTGGGCAGGAGCCGAGACCCTGGGCCACTCTGCCGTCCCCGAGCGGGACTCCTGGCAGGATCGCGGCCGAGGCTGATACGACTCTCCCCCCCCCTTCTCCCCCCTTCCCCCATCTGCAGACCGAGTTCTTGGACGTGAGCCAACTCTCCTTCATTCCCGAACTGGGACCCAAGGGCCTGTGAGTGGCAGGGGGCGATGCCAGGGGCACTGGAGCTGAGGACCGCTTGCCTAGAGCCACAGCTCTACCCGCTGGTCTGCAGCCGCCGGGTGCTCAGCTGCGCCCTTCCGTGCTCTGGCAGGTGCTGCTTTGCTTCTGCCCTACCTTGGCAACGGGGCAGCAGGTTTTGCAATGCCTCCCTCAAGCTGGCAGGAATTCACAGGCAAAAGTCAGAGGCAGCGTGCCAAGGTTTCCACAGGGCCGGAAGGTGCCAGCCTGCTCCTGAGCCCTTGCCAGGCACTTTTTGGTTCCGTTGGAGATTTGGACGGGGTGGGGTGGGGTGGGGTGAATGTATCGTGCAGAGCCAAGGTGGGGTGGCATTGGGGTGAGAGGGCGCCCTCTGTGCCCGGAGCCCACGCTGCTTGGGTCCCAGGGCTGCGGGTTCCCTTTGCTTTGAACCAGGGCTGCTCAACTCCTGGTGTTCCACTCTCAGCCTTTGGGGGCAGCCCTGGCTCCACGCTGGCGGGAGACGCTGGGAGGCTACAGCCCAGGGAGATCTGGAGGGCCGCAGGCTTGAGCGCGCTGGTCCCGCCTGCACAGAGGGCCTGAGGAAGTTTCCTGCCCGATGGCTGGACGCGGAGCCCTTTTCCCCGTGCCCCGAGGAGGACACCGCCCTTCTCTCTTGCCTCTTCTCCAGGGAGGGCATGATCCTGAAGCGATCGGGGGGCCACCGTCTCCAGGGCCTGAACTGCGCCGGGCGACATCAGGTGTGCTACCGCTGGTCCAAGAGGTAGGTCCTCCCAGGGCGACAGTGGTGGGAAGTCCAGAGGGGGCAGCGACCCTTACTCACCTGGCCCTTCCCGACCCTTTCAGGTGGCTGGTGGTGAAGGACTCCTTTCTCTTGTACCTGAAGCCAGAGTCAGGCGTGATCTCCTTCGTGTTGCTCTTCGACAGGGGCTTCAGCATCCAGGTGGGCAAGAAGCCCACAGAAACCAAGTATGGCGTCCGTGTGGACAACTCCTGCAGGTCAGGAAGCCCTCGGGAGCGGGGCTGTGGGTGCCACGGGGGAGGGAGGGAGGGCTCGGAGCACAAAGGGGACCCATGGGCGTCACACAGAGGGTCAAAGCCCTTCTGTTTCCCTTCCTGGAAGGCCGATCGGGCCACCACAGAGAGCGGAAGAGCGAAAACAGCCACCTGAACAAACGGAGCTTCTATGGGCGCAGCAGAGCGGGGGTTAAAAAGTCAGAGGACTCTGGACTGGGTGGGGGGGTGGCGCTCTGGGCAGGGGAGGAAAGAGACACAGGGCTGCATTGTCTGTCCCCTGATGTCTGGGGTGGGGGAGGATATTCTTTGCCTCCCCAGACACTATAATGCAGAATCACCTGTTGTTCTCCATCAGGTCCCAGAGGCCATCAGCCATTTGAGGACCGAAATGGGTGAATTGGGCTTCCTGGCTTGGGGAATAAAATGTTGACTTGTAGCATAACTGAAACCTAGCAGAGAAGCAAGCGTTATTGAGACGTAAATATTCCTGGGAAAGCACCTTTGATGACCTTAAGAAACGGTCAAACGAACTCATGGAAGTCAGGTGTATCAGTGGCTGCTAGAATGGATGCCTAGATACCTCCTCCAGGTTGGAGAGACTGGCAGGAAGCCTCTAGAGGACATTAGCAGGGAGTTGGGAGCAGGTGGAGGTCTTTCCCTTGCTTTCTGCTTGGGAAACGACTGGTGTGTTAGAGAACACGCCGGACTAGATGACCTGCGGCCGCGTCCAGCAGGGTTCCTCTCCCGTTCTTGTTATGTGCTCTCAGATGACGCGACGGCCTGGCGTGCCGCTTGCTGCCTCTCAGAAGGACCGCACAGAGCTGGGGAAGGTTCAGAGGAGGGCAGCCAGGATGTTCGGGAGGGAGATTCCCTACGGGGACAGATTGCAACACCCGGGACTGTTTAGCCCTGAAGGAAGTTGGGTGGGAAGAGGCAAGATTGAGGCGTGGAAGATTCCAGTCGCTTTAGGTAGGAAGACAGTTTTCTGCTCCCAGAGGTCACCCGCTGAAGCTGCGTCTGGAGGCCCGTTTGCACTATAGCCAGTAGGGCACGATTAGGGAGCTTCTGGAGAAGGGCATCTGCTACAGCCTCCAGGCACCCCCTGCCTGCCCAGAAGTCCACCAGGTGTTGATTAGGTGTGGAGCACTAAATCCTGTTCCACACCTTAACCAACGTTAACCTAAAGCTTACCTGGCACACGGCCGTTCACACCTCTTCCGGTGCTCCAGGGTCGTCTGAGGCTGCCACGCAAGCTTGTTGGCACCCGGGACAACCACAGGTGTGACTGCGTGTGCGCAGAGCGTTAACGTCGTCAAAGTGACGGCGCTGATGCACGGGCAGTCGTGGAGGGCACCACAACCAAAATGGCGGCGCCCAGAAGAGGACTGCCCTCAGATCGGTCACAGGTGAGTGACCGATTGCACGGCGCTTAGTCTGTTGGCTGATTGCGCTCCTTTCCTGACCGGCAGACGGGAAGGGAAGTGCGAAAACGGCCCTGGGTGCGTCAGCTGCTGGCTTGGGTGGCCGCTTTGTGGAAGTCAGGGCTATCGCCAGCTGGAACGCGATGAGCCAGGCAAGCTATGTGCTCGTGTCCTGCCCGGGGCCACTGGGAGAGCAGGCTGGTGGGTCAGAAGTGGCCCAGGCCAGGGAGTGCCCCTTGAGTCTCAGCAACCGGAGTCGTTTGAGCAGGGCAGAGGGTGGGCCTGGTCACAGCTGCCCCCCCTGCGCCCTCCCCAGGTCGCTAGTCCTGAAGTGCAGCAGCTACCGACAGGCCTGCTGGTGGTGCCAGGAGATCAGAGAGCTCGCCGAGGAGAGGGGCAAAGACTTCCTGCAGCTGAACCGCCACGAGGCGTTTGCTCCCGTTCGCAGTGCGACGCCTGCGCGCTGGTGAGAGCCGCGGTCCGGTGGGATTCTGGGTGTCCCCCTCCTGCTTCCCCCTTCATGCCTCCCCCCCCTTTCAGGTTTGTAAATGGTGCCGGATACTTTGCTGCTGTGGCCGACGCCCTCGCGCACGCCAAGGAGGAGATCTTCATCACGGACTGGTGGTACGATCCCGGCTCTTGGTGGCGGGCGGGAGAACAAGGGCTTCCTCTCCCAGGTTCCCGCTCCCCTGCCGTCGTGGGAGCGCCAGAGAAAATGTCGTAAGGGGCAGACGTACTCGGACCGCTGGGAAGGCGGCGTGGCCCTTAGGCCCTGTGGCGCAGGCCTTTGCCCTGGGATTCCCCAGGCGCCCACCTTGGAGTTCCCCGTGGGGAGCACATGTGTGGGTCCCAACACAGAGGGGCCCGGGGGAGGTTTTTGTGCTGGGGGTGGGCAGAAATGAGGCTGTGCTGCAGCTTCCCCAAAGTGGGAGGGGCCCTGCGTTTCTTCTGGGGTGGGGCCATCTCCCTGAGCAAACTCTGGTTCCCCCCATAGAGAAGAGAAGGGAAGGAAGGAGGCAGCCCCCTCCCTCCAGCTCCAGGCCTGGGGGGCTTCCCTGACCTGGGGGGCTTCCCTGCCCAGGCTGGGGGTGAGTGGGGGGGCACTCTTCTAGCCCGCTCGGTTGCCACCGTAAAGCAGCACCGGTTGAACTACCGCACTGCCACATCCGTTCCTCTGTTCCCCAGGCTCAGCCCAGAGGTCTACATGAAGCGCCCGGCCCAGTCGGACGAGTGGAGGCTGGACCTCCTCCTGAAGCACAAGGCGGTGAGTCTGCGGGGGGCCGTCACCTGCTCACCGCCCCCCCGGGCCCAGGGAGGGGCCAGCACCTGGCCAGGGCCCAGCGCTTGTTGCCACCGCCACCCCCACGCACCCTTTCCCCGCCGCCGTGGCTTTGCCTCTCACGTTCCAGACTGGCCGTCGGCGGAAGGGCCGCCGCGCGTATACGCCATTATAGTTCTTGCCGTTCTGCTCGCAGGAGGAGGGCGTCCGCATCTGCGTGCTGCTGTTCAAAGAGGTGGAGCTGGCCCTGGGCATCAACAGCGACTACAGCAAGAGGGCCCTCACGCTGCTGCACCCGCACATCAAGGCAAGGCCCTGGGGAGGGCGGGGGCCGCCGGGTCAGGGCGGCGTGAAGCCAGGGGACAGCGAGGCAGGAGAATTTGCTCCCACCAGCACTGCCATTACCCATCAGCACGGGGGGTTGAGAGGATGAGCCCCCCCCCAGCCAGCGGGCCGGATAAGTGCCCCCCCCCCCCCCGCACACGCAGCAGAGCTGGGCCTGCCAGCCCCAAATGGCAGCTTCCCCTTAGGGTGCCTGGGAAAGAGGAGGCTAGAGGGGGGGGGCACCCAGGTCTCCTCCTGCTCCCCCCGCCTCAAAGCCTTCCTTAGGGCGCTTGGTGCACCTGGGAGGAGCCATGAGAGATTACCAGAGAGGTCGAAGTGGCGAGCGCACTCAGGGGTGACCTGGCGTCTCCTAGGAACAGGGGGAGCCTTCTACCGGCCCCCCCTTCTCAACGCCCCCCACACACCTTGGCTTCAGCCCGCCTTTCTTTTTTTAAAACTATTTTTATTGTTTATGCCAACAATTAGTAACTTAATACGTAAATTATATATATAATACATAAATTAACAAACAATAACAACTATTTCAAAACTTAGGTTGCGTTACAGTGACTTTAACCAATATGCAGTTCTCGATTTGGCTTTAAGTTATATGAGATTCATAGATCCGATGATTTAAATATATGGCGTTTCTAACTGTTTCAACAAAAGGTTTATGGCGTTTTCTGGTATAGCCAGTTCCTCCAAGTTATGTGTTAGGAAATCTAATAGCGGTTTCCGTACCTCTAGATACATCTATATCATTCTTTTCTGTCTACGCGTTTACAGTATTGAGAGCCGATAATCTCATTTACTGCATACTCTATAACTTTGTTATACCAGGTGTGAACACTCTGTGACTCTAACTTTTTCCAATTTCTGGCTATGACGCTTTTTCCTGCTAATAGCAAAAAATGTAACAGGAAGGCTTTATTATGTGTTTTTTCTGAGGGCAGTAAAAATATGGTTGGAGAGAGTTCTATGCGTGTTTCTAATATGGCAATTTCCTGTTGTATTGGCGTCCAGAATTTACTGATACAAGGGCAGAACCACCAGAGGGGTGCATAAGTACCTACTGAATTGCATCCATGCCAGCATTTTTTTGAGTGAGAGGAAATGTGGTTCGACCACGCAGGAGTTGCATTCCACCTAGTACTAATTTTGAGGAAAAATTCTCTACTGTACTGTATATTACCACATGGAAATTTGTTTGTTCAAATCGTTTGCCAATTCATTGAGGCGATGTTGATGTGTATATCTGTTGACCAAAAGTCTTTATAGTGGTCTACGTACGTATCTTTATCTTCTGTAAATAGTTTTTGGATAAGGGAAATTAATTTTTTTGGCGGGAATAACAAAAATTCTAATAGGGTTTCCAATCTTCTTTTATCTCTGTCCAATATTTGTTGAATAGCCGTGGATCTTGAAGTTCCTTTTAAAGCTCCGTTTAGAAACCGCATTCAGGACCAAATCTATGATTTCCTCTTTTATTTGACCAATGGGGCTTGTAGAAATCGTGTATGTTGTTTAAAAGCATACCATTTTTCTCCTGGTATTATAGGATGGAGGGAGGGAGACGGGGCAGCCCTGTTTTGTTCCTTTGGAAATACTAAAACTTGCCAAGTTGGATTTGTTAAGAAAAATAGAGGCTTGCTAGGTATTAGAGATTTTTGCTAGTATATTTATGAGAGTTTCTGGAAAATTCATTTTACTGAGTACACTTAATATTTGTGGTCCAACATGCCAAAAGCCTTATAAAGGTCAAAAAAGAAGAGTCTCAGTTGTTTTTTATGTTTTTTACTGTGTTATATCAGATTAAAAACTATACGTATGGGGTCTGATATTAATTTATTGGGCATGAAGCCAAATTGTTCAAGGTTAACTACATCATGTAAAATGAATTTAATTGTTTCCTAAGATAGCTGTCAAGATTTTATAGTCTTAGTTTAATAGTACAATGGGTCCAAAAGATTCTACAGAATCTATTGGTCTGCCCGGTTTATTACACGGAATAATAAAAGAATTACCCCATGAGATGGGAAGGGGTCCACCTCGTAAGATATTATTGTATAATTTGGTTAACTGAGGATAAAATAAAGATGAAAAGCCATCTGGTCCAGCATAGGTATATTTTTGTCCTTCGTATAACGTGTTAAGAAATATGAATCTTCAGATTTAGTTTCCAGGATCTTTATATTTAAAGAGGAATGAAAAATTATAGACTCCTCTAGATTTGGAGGTTCCAGTAGAGGAAAAATCTGATTTAAGATTCGTGTGAGAGAACAAATTCTTAAATCTTTTTTTTTTCTCTATGAGTTTCTTAAAGCATGATTATATGGGCTTTGGATGCTAAAAGATCATTTTCCACCCTTGAACATTTGATGGGATTGCCTGTACCTCTTACATTTACAGTCAATAATTTAAGATTAGCCATAAACCAAATTAAAAATTTGAATGAATTACCTGTTACCGTTATGCTGCATGGCAATTCCAACTGGATATATCCATCTGAATCTGATCTTGGAATGGCAAAGTCGATTGGCGAGTGGTTGCACGCCTTTCCTAAGCCTGAGAGTCTCAGGGGCCAGGTCAGGCACCACAAAGATTTTGCAGTTGTCATAAATTATATTGGATTTTGCTCTCAGAGACGTGAATAATTTGCTTTTGATGGTATATTTATCAGAAGCTATTCTTATGTCTCTTGGCCTTTGGCTAGGGTCCGGCCGAGAGCCTAGGCTTCTCTGAGCCCTTGCTACGTCATTTTCTGTAATTTGAATGTCCAGGCAAAATTCTGCAAACATTTTGATTAAGTATGGAATTGTCGCTCTGCCTTCAGAAAGTTCTCGCAGTTGCATCTTTTAAGTCTATTGTGCAGATCTATAACTTGATTGGTGAGAGGTTGGATATCATCTTGGAGTGTCTTAATACTGTTTGAATTTGCTATGGAATTATCCATTGCCTCAGAGGCTTTTGTTCTTTTTTATGGCCTCTGTGGAGGATTTCATCTGCTGTAGTTTTCCGTTTTTAAGGTTTGAGAATTTTCTTCCCATTTTTCTTAACTGATCTATAGTTCTTTCCAGGGGATTACTGGCTTCATTTACTTCTGTTCCTTCCCCCTCTCTTATGTTCTCTGTAGAGGAATAACTTTTGAGCTATGGCCACCATTTCCTTTTTCGCGCCTGTTTGTCTAGCCCCCGGGGGTCTTGTTGTCATTTTTATTAGGTTTCCCCATCGTATACAGATTTTTAACCCCCCTGTCCGGTCGGGCTACTTCTGCTTGCCTTTTTCAGGGTTCCGCTGCTGTTTTCGGGGTTGGAGGTTGGTTTTTGTGTCCGCTGCTACTCCCGTGTGCCACGCATGCGCCCCCCACCCCACGTTTCTGACCTCCTTCTGGCCTTCTGCAGCGCCCACAGGCACAGACAAGGGACCTTTGCTGCCCTCAGCGAACATGCCCTCATTCCAAAGAATCAGCTGTGCAGCTTTGCCATGGGGCTGTCAGGGGGAACCTGAGAGGCTGGCATAGTGGGCGTGGCAGACGTTCACGTGGCACAGTGCATTTGTGCTCTAGAGTGGAGGGACTTTGGCGGCGAAAGGCAGGGAAGGATTTTTCCTCCGCAAAAGAGTTGGCTCTGCTCAATGCTACCCCTGATGTGGCCCACAAGGGGTCCCTTATGGAGGGGGTGTTATTTGTGTAGCTTACAGCTGTTGCTTCCATTTGCATCCTTCCACACGCCTGGGCACACAGCTGCCAGGACTGATGGCCCTTCAGCCAGAATCACTTACATCACGATTAGCACTTTTCCTTTGTGGCGCATGGAGGCCTCCTGCCTCATGCAGTGGAACCGCTCCACCACAGGCGTTCAGCTCAGGCCGCTGGCAGGGTTGTGCAGCCGGGCAGCAGTTTCCTGAACGCCTTTCTTCTTCAGGTGATGAGGCACCCTGACCACGTCTCTTCCATTGTGTTCCTCTGGGCTCACCACGAGAAGCTGGTTGTGGTGGACCAGTCCGTGGCCTTCCTTGGGGGCCTGGACCTGGCCTATGGGCGCTGGGACACCCACGACTACCGCCTCACAGACCTGGACGGCGACGTTTGCCTCGGTCCCAAGGTAACGGGCGCTTACCTCAACCTCTTCGGCACGGACACCGGCCTTTCTCCCTCCCTAGCATATTCTCTGCTCTCGGCCCCGTTCGGCCCTTTGGTCTCCCAGGCCGCCAAAGGGCGAAAACAAGCCAGAGCTGCCTGTGATCTCTGCCCAGGTTAGCCAGCTGCGCACCTCTGGCTCCGTTTGCAGGTCTGCGTACCGTCCTCGTTGGCGTAAGGAGATGTTGGTCGTGCTGTTCTCAGCCGATGCCGTTTCTCTGTGCCTGTTCTGCAGCTTGGAAGGTGCCAAGTGCGGCTGATTCACAGCAAGGCCCAGAACAGGCAGCAGAAAATACAGCGGCGGCTCTTCACAGGGCTGTGTGGGTCTCTTGGCGCCCTCGCAGGCTGGCCGACTGCCCGAGGCGGCATCCAATCCAACAGCACAGAGATAGGGACGCTGCTGCCCTTCCCCACCTCCTGGGATGCCAGCCTTGCTGACTGTCCCAGGCCTGATGGTTCACTGATCGTGCGCCCATCCGTGGCCTCCACGTGGCATCTTCCGTAGGCCACTGCTGATTTGCTGCCATTCTGGCCAAAGGGACACAGGCTGATGATGCTGAGCGGTTGCCAAGGCAACGGATGCTTCCTTCTGCCTTCCTTTTCCTCCCCCGTCTCTTCTTCCTCTGCCTCCTCTTCTGACTGGCGCTTCTGTCCTCTCTTGCTTTTTTCCTGTCCTCTGCCTCCCCCCCCCCCATACAGGGATGCCGACGGCGGCCACCCCCCCCTCCTTCTGACCGTCTCTCTCTCTCAGGGTGGGGCGGCCCCTCCTGCAGGGGGCGAGGTCCCTGTGGACCTGGCCAGCAACCAGCGGCTCTGGCTGGGCAAGGACTACAGCAACCTCATTGCCAAGGACTGGGTGCAACTGGACAAGCCCTTTGAAGGTGAATGCGGGCAGGGAGGCTCTGGACAGGGTGGCCTTGCCTCCACAGGTCTCAGGCCAGACTGACCCCTTCGCTGTACCTTGGATGCCTAGGGAGGCAGTTGAGGGGGGGGGGAGTGAACCAGGGACGGACCATATGCCAGGGCCCACTGCAGATCCAGAACTCAGGAGGGGGGTCTGTAGTCCACAGGCCAGTGCATACTCTGACAGGCCTCACCTGGGGCCTGCAGTGGCATCTGGAGAGCAGGGCCCCCTTCCAGGACATATTGCAGACCAAAGCCAAGTGCGAACAGGCCCTGGTCTTCCAGAGGAAGGGGGTGGCCGTCTGTTGCCATGGCCTCCTTGGGTTCTCATGGGGGCCCAGGAATCACACCCTGAACCAGGTGCCCTTTGGATTCCCTTCCCTTTCCCTGGCACCTCCTGCCTCACAAGAAATTCTCCCCAAGTGTGGAAGCACCCTTCCCAGGATCCCTGAACAGGCGCTGACCCAGTCCCCTTCCCCCCACCCCCACCCCAGAACATCATGGCTACCAGGGAGGCGGCAAGCGCGGGAGAGCAGAGTGGGTCCTCCCTGCGCGCGGCTTCCTTCCCCAGCGCTGGGCCTTCCGCATGGTGAAGCTGTTTCCCTCTTTGTCCACCACGGCCCTTGCCTCCCTGTGGCCAGATTTCCTTGACAGGGAGCAGACCCCTCGGATGCCCTGGCGAGACGTGGGTGTTGCCGTTCACGGAGTGGCGGCACGGGACGTGGCACGCCATTTCATCCAGCGCTGGAACTTCACCAAGGTGAGCCGGGATGCAGAACGAGCGGCGGCTGACTGGCGGCTTCTCCCCTGGTCCGAGGCTGTCCTTTGCTTCCCAGCACAGCTGGCCAGAAGCCCTGATAAGTCTGCAAAGGAGGACCAGCTCCATGGGGCTTTGGGTGCTGTTACTAGAACATCATTAAAATAATTAGCCCATGACCCACCCTGATGTACGTGAAGTGAGGCTTATGCCTAGCAGTGGAAGGGCCTTCTGGGTGATGGCACCAGGAACGGCCCCGGCCAGTGACGTTTGCCTGGGGCTCAGGCTGCTGTAAGGCCTTCAGGAGCCAGGTAGAGGCCTCCTTGTTAACTCACCTGGGCACTTAACAGCCTTCCAGACAGCGGCTGCTTTATTTAGCTGGAGCTTAACTTGGCTTGGGAGAATAACAAAAGAAAGGGGGATGTTTCAGTATTTTTGATGTGGCCTTCAAGGGAATTTTGTAGGGAATCTGGCATAGGATGTCAGCTGCTGAGAGCTGAACGTTCGCCAGGGGTTGCAAGAGGGCAGAGGGGAAGTCAGGAGTGCATTTCTGGAAAGGCTGGGAGCAGATTTGGGAGATTCCATTTTAGGGCACCAAACTGTTGGTTATTGGGGCAGATCCCATGGAGTATCCTGGGGAACTCTGCTGGTTTGGGAGACAGTTAGAACTGGGCCTGTTCCAGTATAGTGTGGCACGTGGTCTTGTTCCAGGCCACGGTCCTCTTCTTAGTCTGGTATGGTGGTAAACCTTTTTTAAAAGGTCTTTTGGTGGTCTAACTGTGCAAAAAACGGCCCATGGAGGTGGGCACCCTTCCACACACCTGCGTGGTCCAGTAGCATGGGGACACGTTTCAGCGGCACACCAAATTCCACTACCAAAATAGGCCCCCTGGGGGCTCTGAGGCCAAGAACTTTTGTTCCTGGTTGTTGGAACCCTCAGAGCAGGCTCCAAAGCTATTCCAGAACATCCAGCCAAGTGTGGACGGCCTTGTTCCAGGACAGCTGGAGGAATCCAGCCCCAGTAAGCGTGGAAACAGCCATCTTGTGCTCTGAGTCTTCTTTGGCAGTTGCAGGGAAACGGCAGGGCCTCTGAGGCCGCTGTCCCTCCTTGTGTCTGTCCTTTGGCCTCCTGCTCTGCCTGAAGAAGCTGCTTCTCCCTAAAAAGTTAGGACCCAATCTGGTGGTGGTGGTGGTGACTCCTCTGCCCAACTTGAAGTTCCAGGAGGCAGGATGCCTCCCAAGGCCATTGGAGGTGAAGGTGCTGCCGCCTCTGCCTTTTGCTTAGGGTTGCCACTGTGTGAGACTGGAGGGGCTGTGGCCGATCCACCAGGGCTCTCCGTGTGTTCTTATGGGCTGGTGGTGGTTCAGAGAGAGCGCCAGCAGGCCACAGCGCCTGCCAAGCCGGGCAAGTGGGAAGGCTCCTGCAGAATCCTGCACACCCCACTCCCTCCCCTTATGGGGCATTAGGATGTCCGACTGCCCCACTTCTGTCGCTGTCCTGGGACGCTTGTCAGGCGCTGGTTGTTGGCTGTGGAAAGACGTGGGCTGCCTCACTCCTCCCATTCCCTGTTCTCAGACCATGAAAGCCAAGTACCGGGGGCCAGACTACCCGTATCTTCTGCCGAAGTCTCCCCAAGCGGCCTCGCTGCACATTCCATTTGTGGTGCCCGGTGCCCAGACTGCCAATGTCCAGGTGAGGGGCCACGGTGAGGTGGGCGGGCAGTGGGGGTGGTCGGCATCTCGGCGGGGAGTCGGCGTGGCAAGAAGGCCATTGGCGTTTTTGCTCGCCACACCCAGCTGCACCTGTTGAGCAAACAGATCTGCTTTGGGGTTGGTGGGGAGATGAACTTTAAGGTGCTGGGGGAGAAGCCTGGCTGGTGGCTACCCTCTAAGCTGCACCCTTAGGTGGGGTCCGGAGGGGGCTCTTTGCCCCAGTGCCGCTTTCGTGGCATTAGCAAGCCAGGTTTGCTTTTGAGGCTTTGGCCATAAGCAAAGGAAAGGGCAGTGGGTGACCCCTGTACCCCCCTGGTCTTCCTCCTCCTCTTCCTCAGGTGCTGCGTTCTGTGGACCGCTGGTCGGCTGGCCTCCACGAATGCTCCATCTACAACGCCTACTTGGACGTTATTAGGCAGAGCCAGCATTACCTGTACATCGAGGTGAGTCATGGGACCCCCAGCAGCGGGGCTTGGGTGGGGCCTGTCTTCAGCGCCACGGGCAAAGGCACAGGCCTGCTCAGCTCCCAGCGGGAAAGGTCCCGGGACGGCAACGGGGACAAATTCCTCTCTAGGCCCAGAGACGTGGGAGTTTGCCCATGTTTCTGAAGCATTTTCTCCAAAGCGGCACCAACATTATCTTCTGTCCTAAACTTGCTTCAAAAGCGCCCCGAGTCTTAGTCCTGAGTGCAGAACGGGAAGATGGGGTTTTGGGGGCTCAGTTGCTCTTGGTCTGGTGCAGTGGGCTCTCCCTCCCTCCCTCCCTCCCTCCCTCCCCCCTCACGTGCCCGTCGCTCTCCTTGTTCCAGAACCAGTTCTTCATAAGCTGCGCAGACGAGCGCATGGTGCTCAACACCGTGGGAGACGCCATTGTTGAGCGCGTGCTGAAAGCCCACAGGTCTGTTGGCTGAGCGCTTTCGAGGGCCGGTCGTGCCTCCTGCCCTCTGGTCAGCTGGGGAGGGCAGAGGGGTCCTCGTGCCTCAGGGGTGGGTGTCTCCTCCCCTCCGTAGGCCACGGCACCAACATGGAAGCCTAGGCCTGGCTTTGCAGTGTTTGCCAGGAACGCACCGCCTGGCCTTGTCCAAGGGGCGCCCAGCTTCACCCAGAGCCAGGAGAAGCATTTGGCACCGGGGGGTCGGGGCCCTCAGACCTCGTGGGGCCGTGAGCCAGCGGCTGCGCCACATAACCGCCCCCGGGGCTTCCACAGGGAGAAGAAGCCTTTCCGCGTCTATGTGCTGCTGCCCCTCCTGCCTGGATTTGAGGGGGACATCGCCCAGGGGGGCGGCAACTCCATCCAGGCCATTTTGCACTTTACCTACCGGTGAGTTCTGTAGGCGGGGGGTGGCAGAGGGGGGGGTGCCTCCTGCCGTGGGGGGCAGGGACTGAGGCAGGAGGGGCTGCTGGGAGGGGGGCTTCTCATGATGTGCTGTTCGTGCCGCTACAGGCTACGAGGCTTGAGGGGGGAGCGCGCTCCGCAGGGAGGGGGTCTGTGGTGTCCCCTCCCATATTGGTCCTCTTCCCCTCAAGACCAGAAGGCAGGTTGAAGTACTGCACCCATTTATGGTGCATTTTCAGTCTATTTAGTATTCAAATTTAGTCACCCTAAAGCCCCAGGGCAAATCCACAGATGGCCTCCCTGCATCCTGTGATCTTGCTTTTCCTAAACTTGTGTGGGGTTTTGCCAACAGCTTGGAATTGGGAACTTCTGTGGCGTTCGTGAAGCTCTCAAACTACAACTCCCATCATCCTCTGTGCCCAGTTCAGGCTGATAATAAGGAGTGATGGGAACTGTAGTTGAGGACCAGGAGAGTCCCAAGCGGATGCCACACTCTGGGGAGCTTTGGGTTTTGCTTAAGAGTGGGACGAAGCAAAAGGCCAGGGGAGGCTGGGGGAAGCGGTGCTTCTGGGGCACTCCGATCCACGCACGCCTTCCCGCCGTCCCCTGCAGGACCCTCTGCCGTGGGGAGTCGTCCATCGCCAGCCGCCTCCAAGCCGTCGGTAAGTGTCAGAGAACGGCGGTGGGAAGTGGGCGCCCCTTCCCCTTGGCCTGAGCGGGTGCTCCTCAGCCGTGGCGGTGGGCCGGCGCAAGGGGCCGGCCCATGGGGTGCGGAGGGGTGGGTCGTCCTGCCCTTAAGACCCCTCCAGCGCGGGTGAGGCCAGCCCTGTGGGCTCAGGAGTGACCCCTGTTGAAGCGCTGGACTCACCCACTGCCTCGTGGAGAAACCCTTCAAGGCTGGTTGTTCCTCCCCCCCCCCACGCTCACGCCCTGTCTCTTCAGCCGGAGAGGACTGGAAGAACTACATTTCCTTCTGCGGCCTGAGGACGCACGGGGCGCTGCGCGGCCGCCTCCTCACAGAGCTGATCTACATCCACAGCAAGATGCTCATCGCGGACGACCGGCGCGTCATCATCGGTGCGGAGGGCGCCTGGCGGGAGTGGCAGGGGCCTGTCTTCCCTTCTCGCCTGGCCGGCTGGCCCTAAAATCCCTGCATTTCCTTCCCCAAGGTTCTGCCAACATTAATGACCGGAGCTTGCTGGGCAAGCGGGACAGTGAAGTCGCCGTCCTGGTGGAGGACACTGAATTTGTGGCGTCGGTCATGGACGGGCAGGAGTACCAGGCAGGGAAATTTGCCCTCAGCCTGCGCCTTGATTGCTTCAGGTGGGCATCGGCAGAAGGGGCGGCTTAGTATACGGGCATCACCTTCCCCCCAGAGGGATTCTAAACAGCAGCCTGCTCAGATCCCTCTTCCTCACGCCAACCCTATCAGGTGGTCCCAAGATTTCCCAGTTGGCTAAGCGAGAATTTGGACTCTTTTCCCCCGGAAAGACATCTGGCCTTAGCACAGTGGCCCTCGCTCAAATTCAGGCTGCTGCCCATGACTAAGCTGGGCTGTGGCCAACTGGGTGCCCTGGCAGGCTCAGAAGCTGGCCTGGGTGGAAACCGCTCCCACGTGCCACTTGCCCTCCCCCTCCCAAGGGCTCCTCTGCAGCTGCCAGTTTCTCCATCCTGGATGCCTCCAGCTTCCAGAAGCCGAATGTAGAACATTTGCTCGCCCTTCTGGGGGTTCTGGCCTTGACTCCATCTCGTCTACTCTGCCACAACGGCGGTTGCCAGCTCCAGAAGAGGGCCCCCGGGCACCCTATTCTTTGAAAAGGGAGCCAACTTGCCTCCTGCCCCGCTTTGTTCTGGGGCTTTCGTTGGCTGAGTCCGATCGGGCCCAATTTCAGGCCTCGTCTGTCTCCAGCCGCAGAAGGACCCGCCCCAGGCCCCAAGAGCTGCTGCCGTCAAAGGAGGGCTGAAGGGGTCCAGCCCAACGCAGACAGCCCTTTGCCTGTTCCAGGGGCGGGTAGCATTTCTGATCGACGCACGCCTCTTCCTTCCCACTGCCAGGTGCATTCTGGGTGTGACGACTGACCTGGACGTTCAGGACCCCATCAGCGACCATTTCTTCCACGAGGTCTGGCAGGCGAGGGCCTCATCCAACGCAAACATCTATGAGCAGGTGGGCAGCCGCATCTCACCACATCCGCCTGTGGAAAGATGCCCTTGGGTCTGAACGGATGTGCATTCTGCTTAGGGCTAAAGCGGGGGGGGGGGGGCTGGAAGTCAGAGGTTGGGTCCTCAGGGTTGCTGGCCAAGTGGCCGCTCGACAAGGCAGGTCCGTGGCAGACTGCTCTGGTGTGAATGGGGGGAGCTGGGATTTGCTGCCAGGCTGGACCCTGCTGAGACTTCAGGGTTGGTCTGAAAGGGAACTGAACGGGAGGGCAGAATTGAAATAAGAACCTAAGAGGAAGCCAGCTGGATCAGGCCACAGCCCATCCTGCTGCCGCCAGCCACCCAGTCCTGGCTGGGCTGCATCTGTTGAACTATCTCCTAGGGCTGCCGGCTGATCTTTAGGATCCTCCCAGGAGGGCCAGCACGAGGACACTGGCTGTAGAGGGCCCGGGCAACTGCTCTCCTGGGTTGCAGTTCAGGTTCTTCGGGCGCATCCCCGATACCCAGGCCTTATTGCTGACATTCTCTCTTGGGGGGGAAACGGAATAGTGAGCTTTTAATGCACCACACCGAACACCTCTGAACGCTCACCAGGAAGGGTGGCGGCACCGAGATGGGGCGAGGCAGGATGTGTGAAGGGATCCTGTAGAATGGCAGATCCCTCCTTCCGCCTCGCTGGGCTCTGGTGGGCAGCACAGCAGAGTCCGGCCTCTCCCAGCCCCGCCTAGGGAAGGGGAGCTACTTTGGCTGGGTCTCCTCTCCTGTAGCCCAGCATCCCCCAGGACTGCAGCGCCGCTGAGATGCTGAATTGCCAGGGAGGGAGGGAGGGGGCAGCTGGGAGCCAGAGTAGAAGCTGTTTGGCGAAGGTCCTAAAGGCTCTCCCTCCTCCACCAGGTCTTCCGCTGCCTCCCGACAGATGCGGTGCAGTCCCACCGGGCCCTGCGGGACTACACGGGCGTGGAGAACCTGGCCGCCGTCAGCCCCACCTTGGCTCACGACCATCTGCAGAAGGTGCAGGGACATCTGGTCCAGTTCCCCTTGGACTTCCTGGCCGAAGAGTCCCTCCTGCCCCCGCTCAACAGCAAGGAGGGCATGATCCCCGTGGAGGTGTGGACTTGAAGGGATGCCCGGAGGAGCCCTGTGGTGGTGGTGGTGGTGGGGGCTGGCACCGGCACCACAGACCAGCTTCCTCGGACCGGCAGCGTCTGCGCTGCCCAAACGCTGCTGGAGCTGGACACATTGCAGGGCCGGCCTCCCAGAGCCCCTGACCCCTTGAAGGCCAGAGAGAGTCCCGGCGAGAAAAGTCTGACTCCGCCTGCGTGACACTACAGGAGGAGACCCCTCTGCCTCCCAGGTGTTCCAAACTAGTAGGGCCACCTCCTGGGCACGGGGTGACCCGGGTGCCTTTCCACAGCCCATTCAGGCAGGCAAAAGTAAGGTTTGCTGCCCCTGCCATTCGCCTCTCCACTGTCCTACCAGTCAGGTCTGGATTTGCTTTATGCTCTGCGGAGAATAATGCAGAGAAGACACACACTGACCTTCTAATAGAGGCCTGAAGACGAGGAAACGGAGCAGGTGAAGCAGCTCCATCTAATTTGGCACTTACTCAGTGTTGCGGTTTGGAAGGTGCACGGCACTGGAGCCCTGTGCTGCCCGCCTGGGGTTGAGCCTCTCTTCCAAGGTCATGATAAGGTCATGTTCCCCAACCACCCGCATCCCAGAGGCCCAGTGACACCACTGTGAGCAGAAAATGACCAAGTGTGGCAGAGCTTTGCTCCTTCCCCAAGTAAACCCTCCAGCCTCTGCTTCAGCAGCAAAGCTCAGGAGGCTCCATTCCTCCTGATCTCTGCAGCTTGGCAGCCTGGCTTGACAGACCAGCATGTTGCCCCATGGCATCATGGGAAAAGAGTGAGTAATGACCAGTGGGCCTTGTTCCTTTTCAGCCCAAAGCGTAGAGTGCTGCATCCCTTAACAGCTTGTGCAATAAACACGTCTCACTATTTGCCATGCAAGCACTCGTTTTTGGCAGATAGTTCACACGAAGCAGCAATAGGCAGATGTTTACTCCTTTGAGGCTGAGCTGCCTCTTCTTCCCTCTGGGCATCCGCAGAGCACTGTGGGTAAAATCTTGGCTCTGCTGTTGGGATAAACTGAACAAAATAAACCTGCTGCTGCTGCTGCTGCTGCTACTGAGATCAAGCGCAGGATCTTGCTCCTTGCCTGAGGAGCCGGGAGCAAAGGTGCGCAGTGGATTTTTCCCTGGCCGAAGGGCTCCCTGAAGGACGTGGAACTGTGGACAGCAGAGCCAGTGTGGGCAGGCAGAGAATGGCATTGCAGTAACTGGGAAGGCCCAAGGATCCTTAGCACCCCTGTAACGGAGGTGGGAAATGGGCGTTGCTGGCCCGGAGAATCCAGAAGAATCTTTGCATGCTTCCAGGAGGAAGGAGCGAGCAGGAGGCTGAGCAATCCGGCAGCAGAGAATTTTGCGCAGGAAATGCGCTCGCCCTCTCCTCTGGAGCTTTATTGTCTTTGTAAACCTAGTTGCCTTCGGGGCCTCAAAGAAGAGTAAACACCAGTGTTATAACCGTCCTCTGCTGTCTTGAATCTTTTGGCTGATCTTGCGGGTGAGTTTCACTATACACTCTTTTAGCCCTGCCTGTGGTAGCATCCATCTCTGCATGAGGACACTGCTCCAGCTCTTGGTTAATGTCATTACCTTTATTTAGTGTATCTACATTTAACCCCCAGCCGGCGCTCAGGTCGCATAAAACATTAAGATACGTTGATTAAAAGCCAAGTTAAACTGAACGGCCACTTCCTTTACGGAGTCTGCAGTAGCCTTTTTGGGTTGCAGTGACCAAACTATCCAGTATTTATTCAGTGCATGGAGGCAGCATGAGCAGAAAGGGCTTTTGTACAAAGCACTAAAAATCAAGTTTGGTTGCCAAGCCTCAGAAAGGTTGCTGGAGAGCCAAAGAAGGTGCACAGGGGGGGGGGGGGGTCTGAAGAGGCCGAACAATCTTGCTTAGGAGGCCAAGCTAAGTGTGTCTTTGACTTTTTGGTTAAGAGGAAAACAAAGGGGGGAAACTAGAGGTGTGCCGAAGGTGTGGTTGGAGGAGGACAAAACCCCAGATGTTCAAAAATGAGGAACCAGGAGAAAGGCAGTGTTCTTCCAACATCTGCTAGTTACCCCAAAGGATCAGTGGAGTCCCCAAAGCACAGAGAAGGAGGGAGGGAGGGAGGGAGGCGCATGGCCATCTCTAGTCATGTCTGCTGCTGGAGCCCGCGTGCTCCTGGTCTGCCTGTGGGCTTCCCCAAAAGCCCCCTCCTCAGCTGCCCCAGTGGGACTTTCAGGACACCATCTTGCCCTCAAGTGCGCCTGTCCAGCAGACACTGCATTGCCCATATCCACAGTGGGCTTCACAAGCATCTCTCCAGACGGTCCAGCATTCATGGGCCAGAGCACCTCCAGCACCTTCCAGGGCGTGAGAAGGCAGCAAACCCAACTGACACAGGACCCTTGTGGTGGGACGCAAAACCCCTTCTTTACTTTCATCACATTAAAAAAAAAGCCCTGCGGGATCAGGCCACGGCCCATCTAGTCTAGGATCCTGCCTCACACAGCCACCCACAAATCACTTCTGGGCACCTCAAGCAGAAGGCCAGACTGTTATCTGGGAGTACTGGGTTCGATTCCGCCCTCCCCCGCAAAGCCAGCTGGGTGACCTTGGGCTAGTCACAGCTCTCTTCTGAGCTCTCACAGCCCCACCTACCTCACAGGGTGTCTGTTGTGGGGAGAAGAATAGAAGCTTTGTCAGCCGCTTTGAGTCCCCTTAAATGGGCGAGAAAAGCGGGGTAGAACAGCCAGCTCTTCTTCACCTGCTCATGACGTCCTCCAAAGGGCACTGAGAGGCATCCTGCCTGTTTTTCAACCTGGAGATGACTCCATCTTCCAAAGCTGAAGAGGCCCAGACGTTGCAGCCTGATTTCGTAAGGGATTTTGTTCCAGCCCCTTAATCATTCTGGTTGCCCTTTTCTGCACCTTTCCCAGTTCCACAATATCCTTTTTGAGGTGGTGATCAGAACTGTACACAATACTCCAAATGTGGCCTCACCATAGATTTTTATCGACCTGCCTGCGTCTTAAGATCCGGAGGGGAGGCCCTCCTGGTTATCCCACCGACTTCAGCAGCTAGGCAGGTGGGCACCCGGGAGAGGGCCTTCTCGGTAGTGGCCCCCAGGCTGTGGAATGGTCTCCCCCTGGAGATGCGTCAGGCCCCTTCTCTGTTCAGGAAGGCGGTGAAGACGTACCTCTTCACTCAGGCCTTTGGTTAACTGCTCCCTACACTTCCACCACTGCAAACTACTGTTTTTAACTGTTTTGTATCATTCTTTTCTTTTTTAATATTATGCTGGATTTTTTAAACCTTGTACTACTTCTAGTATTGTTTGATACAGTTTTACTATGTTTGTTTTTTAAGTGTTGTGAGCCGCCCAGAGACCTTTGGGTATGGGGCGGGATATAAATATAAATAAATAAAATAAAATGACACTTGCTGACTTATTTTCTATTCCCTTCCTAATTATTCCCAGCATTGAATTAGCTCTGACACCTTCATTGAACTGTCCACCAGAACCCCGAGATCCCTTTCCTGGGGTGTTACAGGAAGCTCGGACCGCATCAGTTTATAGGCATAATTAGAAGAAGCAGAGCTGGCTTTTCTACCCCACTTTTCTCACCCATTCAAGGGGACTCAAGGCAGCTGACAAACCTTCTGTTCTCCCCACCAGAGAGACCCGCTGTGAGGTGGATGGGGCTGAGAGCTCGGAAGAGAGCTGTGACTAGCCCAGGGCCCCCCAGCCGGCTTCGTGGAGGAGTGCAGGCTCGGGCCCAGTGGCTGCGAGAAGCGAGTCCGGCTCCCCAACCACTAGGCCGCACTCAGGCTTCTCGGCCCCGACGGGCATCACCGCTGGTCGCCAGAGGTCGGGAGGCCCTCCGAGCCCTTCAGAGTCACTCCGCTCGTTCTTCGCCGAAACCCCGGCGAAGAGTTCCGAGTCTCGGCTCCGTGAGCCGCACCGCGGAGACCCCTTCCGCCTTCCCCGGCACCGCCGCTGCCCTAGGTCCTTTCCGAGGGGGCTCCGCGCCCCGCGTGGGACCCAACTTCCGCCACGCCTCTCCCGAGTCTCCGCCTCCCTCCGGACCCTCCCGCACTTCCGCCACTCCTCGCCCCGTGCGCAGGCGCACGCTACCGCCGGTCCCCCCCGCCCCCCGCGGCGGCGGCGGCTTCCGCTTCGGGGCGCGTGCGCAGAAGGCGCTTCCGCCGCGACGCCTACGGCCCGCCTCGCCCGAGACGGAGAGCCGCACACGGCCGCTCGGTGGCCCGACCTGAGGAGAGCGCCCGCCTCCCTCCCGCCCCCCGCCCCGGCGCGTGCGCAGCAGCGCGGCGCGTCCCTCCCTGCCCGGGCGCCCGCCTCAGCGCCCGCCCCTCGCTCAGCCAGCCAGCCAGCCAGTCCCGGCCCGGCGGCGGTCGGTCGGTCGGTCGGTCGTCGGCAGTCAGTGGAGCGCGAGGAGACGCCGCCGCCGCCGCCGCCCTGATGGCTCCGCCGCAGTGACCGAGCAGCAGCAGCAGCAGCAGCGGAGCCTCCCGGCGCCGCCCGCCCGCCCGCCCGCCCGCCCGCCATGGCCGACCCGGCGCCCGCCCGCAGCCTCGACGACATCGACCTCTCCGCCCTCCGGGTGAGCAGGGCCGGACGCCCCCCGCCGCGGGTCAGAGGTCGGGGCCCCGCAGGCGGGAGGCGGGAGGCGGGAGGCAGCCCCCAGCTAGAGGCTCCGCGGGGGGAGGGGAGGCCCCCGCCGCCCCCTCCCGTTCTCCCGTTCGCTCGTTCGTTCGTTCGCTCGCACCGCACCACGGGCGGCCTGGCCGGGCGACACTCGCGCTGCTGCTGCTGCTGCTTCCTTGCACGGCGGCGGCGCCTCCGCCTGTCGTTCACCCGGGGGGAGGGGAGGGGAGGGGAGGGGTCTCCGGCGCTTCCCGTGGGCGGGGGGCAGCGCCCCCCTTCCGCGACTAGCAGGCGGGCCGGGCGGGGTGTAGACTGGAAGCGCATCGGGGCAGCACGAGCCGCGGCGCCGGCCGAAGCGGGGCCCGTCGCGGCCGGGGCTCCCCCGGGCGGTCGGGGAGAATCGTTCGCCCTGCGCCCGGCCGGCCGGGGAGGGAGGGAGGCGGGCGAAGCGCGGCCCCGTCATCGCCGTCGCCCCCTCGCGGGCGGCGGGGCGGCGGAGCTCCACCTGTTGCCGGTGCCGGCAGGGACGGGAGGCTCGTCTCGTTTCCCCCTGCGCCGCCTCGGCAGGACTGGGCGCCGGGGCGGCTTGCGGACCCCCGCCCGGCCTCTCCGCCTGGGCCCGGATGCCAGGGGCCGCGCGCGCCGGCGGGGGGCCGGGGGGCCGTTCTCGGGCCTTGGGACCTGCTTCCTCTCTCAGCGGTTTGGACGGGTCCGACCTTCGTCCTCTGCAGAGATGGAGGCGAGTGGGAAAACGGGGCCTGGTTCTCCCTTGAGCCGCCCCGCTCTGTGCTGCAGAATCTTGATGAGGAACCGGGCGAGGCGGCCAGGCAGAGTCTCTGAGGAGCTCCGGCCCTTCAGACGGAGCGCCTCCGTCCTGTGCGGCTCCCCTTCGGCTCAGGCAGGGCAGGGCAAGGCTCTCCTCCGAGGTGCAGACGAGCGGCCACTTACTCAGCATAATCGGCTCTTGTTGCAAAGTAGGAGGAGTTCTGGCTCTGTTCTTGCTGAGCCCTTGGATTGCTCCCAGGGAAGAGATCAGGAACCTGAAATTCCACATTGTGTGGCAAAGGGCTGAGGAGCTGCACCGATTCTTCCCCGCAAATTAGAGGATTCCAGCCTGACTTTCTAGGGCGAACGGCGGCCAGATTGGGCTCTTCTGTGCTGTGGCTGATACCTGTTTGGGCCCCTGGAGGGGGGCGGGAGTAGGGAATGAGGCCTTGACGTTCAGGTGCTTCTCAGGTGGAGATTCCCTGGTTGGGGGATGAGGCGCAGCGCTTGCAGGAGTGTGGATGGAAGGCGTCGGCCGTAAGCGGGGGTTCTGCCCCGTTCTGTGCCTGTGGCTGGCCCAGCCCCCCCTGCCCGTTCGCAACCCTGAGTGCTCCTCTGGGAGTTCCCAGCAGGAAGGACCACCGGTTTCCGCATTTTCTCTGGCCGCAGTGAGATCGGAAATCCAGACTTGCCTTTCGCATCCTTCAGGTTAACGGCTTGAAGGCCGTGTTCTGCACTTGTACTTGGAATTTGGTTGTGATCCCAGAGGACATGATTAAAGCCCATCTGAGCACATGACAGAACTGAGGCGTAAGGCCGGCTGCCCACTGGGCCGAGGCTGGAGGAGCTGGGCCTGCTTCTTCTGGAGCGGGAAGAAGATTCTCATGCCGGGGAGAGCCAAAGACACGCAGGAGCAGAGTGCAGAAGGGCCTGTTTGTAGTTTGCTTTCCTGCATACTTGTGGGAAGGTGGGGCTCACACCTTGTAGCTTTCCAACCCCCCCCCCCGGAACTGAGGGAGGGGATTCAGCACCCTGTATTTAAGAACACCAGAGGCTTTCTCAGGACTTTGGGTGCGAAGTGTGCAGTAGAGACCAAGGGGTCCTTCCTGGCCAGCAGATGTAGAGGGATGGGCGGCGAGGGCAGGTGCGAACTAGGTGATGTATGGAACCGAAGCTGGCGGTGTCCGAACTGATGGGCTTCCAGGGCGTCCGTTCTTTGGAACTCCAGCTTGCCTGAAAGCGTTCCCTCTGAAATTTAGGCTAGAAGGGGACCTTCCTCGAATTATCTGGGGGAGAAGCCAGGTTCTAGTAGCCGGTCTGGGACCTCCCCCCTAACATTCCTTCACCTGTACCAGGAGTGAGTACCTGACCTGGCAGCCCGGATTGGGACAGCTCTCTCGTGAGTTCTAGGGACCAACCGGGCTCTCTCTTCCTCCTCCCCTCCTGGGTTGCATGAATAGGCAGCAAAAAGCAGGCAGTCCAGCCAGTGGGCTCCTGTGGCACTTGAGGGGGCAGGCAGGGCCTCGGTTGCAGGTTGGGCAGCTCTGCTGTGTGCCTGGAAATGGCCTTGGCAGTCGTGTGGAGCACGGCTGGACCCCAGGATTCATACAGACGCAGGAGGCCCTGGGGGCACAGCGTGCTCAACTCCCAGAAGGAGCCCACGGGACACCCCAGGGGGAAGGCAGGGGAGCAGCTTTGGAAAGAAACCTTCTCCGCACTTGGCTGGGGCACATGGGGGAGGCCGCCTGGCACTTAGAGGCCCAGTGGAAGGCGGCTTTGGGAATTGGCTTGCCTCCCGCTGACTCTCGCAGTTTCTGCACCTCTCCTTGTTCAGGGGGCACCTTCCCTTCCCTTTCCTTCTCTTCCCTTCCCTTCCCTTTCCTTTATCTGTATACCACTTTTTCATAGTTCTGGTGGGGTTTGCAATAAGAAAACAAGCTGCAGTTCCAGTTATGCCCTGTAGGATTTTTAATATTCAAGGTTTCCATATAAGCAAAATATACTTTTTTAGAGAAATATTGTGGTGGGTGGGGGAGAAGTAGCTGTTTCCCTTCATCTGGCAGGACCGGTGGCCTTGACTCACGGATTCAGCATTGGGAGCCTTACATATTTGAAATATAGCTTAGTCCGTGTGGTTGTTACCGGAGTCTGGGGGCCACCACAGAAAAGGCTCTCTTGCATGTTGTCATCCTTGCATCTCTGAGGGACACAAACGTACGGGAAGGTCCTCTCCTTGTGACCTCAGTACTCAAGCAGACCTCCATGCTCTCCTTCAGATGACTGGGGACGAGCTATGTGGTGCTCTATATTCTAGTGTCAACACCTTGAATTGGGTCTGGTAGCGAATGGGCAGCCAGTGCAGATCTTTCAGGGCAGGATGAGGTGCATCTGGCCAGAGACGCACATTGGCAGTCGAGCCGCTGCATTCTCCGCTGATTCCAGCATCTGGACTGTTCTCAAGGGCAGCCCCATGCAGAACGCGTTACAGTAGTCTAATCTGGAGGTTACCAGAGCGTGGATCGCCATGGCCAAGTTATCCCTATCGAGGAAAGGCTGAAGCTGCCAAATGAGTTGTAGGTGGAAGTAGGTACCTGTGGCCGCCAGTGCCACCTGGGTCTCAAATGGCAGTGACAAATCCAGGAGGACCCAGATAATATCCCTGTCCTCTCTGGTGTCCAGAACTGGGCAACTCTTAACCTCCGGGACTCAGGGCCCTCTGACTCACT
Source organism: Aspidoscelis tigris stejnegeri (assembly GCA_023333525.1). NCBI lineage: Eukaryota > Metazoa > Chordata > Lepidosauria > Squamata > Teiidae > Aspidoscelis > Aspidoscelis tigris. The sequence goes on from JALMGA010000009.1 coordinate 447,581, forward strand.
GTGCCTCCGTCTCGTCTGGATTCAGTTTCAATTTATCCCTCCGCATCCAGCCTCTCACTGCCTCTGGGCAGCGGTCAAGTGCCCAGACTACCTCCTGGACTCTTTGCGCACTGAGCCTCGTTCTGGATATATCCTGAAACAAGGGTGTGCCATAGTCTCACTAGCATGGGGACAGGGGGCCCCTGTTCCAGGATACATCCCAGAATAATACCAGTAATGATAATAGCTGGCTCTTATACCTTGCTTTTCTCACCCCTAAGGGGACTCAAAGCAACTGACAAAGTTTCTGTTCTTCTCCACACAAGAGGCACCCTGTGAGGCAGGTGGGATTGTGAGATTGCAGAGAGCGACCTGTGACTAGCCCAAGGTCACCCAGTTGGCTTTGCGTAGGAGTGTGGAATTGAACTGGGAGCCAACGAGCTAAGAATCGGGCGTTCTAAGAGCCTGTGTGGGAAGGGCCTCCGTCCCTGAGGCGGCTCCAACGGCATTCTGTGGCCAGTAGTATCAAAAGCTGCTGAGAGATCAAAAAGAACCAAGAGAGTCTCCTTGGCCCTCTTCCAGTAAAGGCCACCCGCCGGTCTGTGTGCCAAACCCTCACCTGAAACCAGATTGGAAGAGGTCTAGGTAATCTCTTTCCTATAGGTATGCCTGCAGCTGAGTAGCCACCGCCACTTCCATTTTCTTGCTCAAAAAGGGAAGCTCAGCCGCTGCGTGGCGATGATTTAACCCCCTTGGATCCAAGAGGTTGCCTTAAGGGGGGACAGCGCAGCTTCCTTAGTGCCGCTGGCACCTCTCCCTCCCACAAAGAGGCTTCATCTGTGCCTGGACCCACCCAGCCACACCCCCTAGTTAGCTTCTGTTGGCCACTGTTGGCAAGAAGCTCGTCTGCTTCCTCAGGCCGCAGTGGATTGAAACTCACCCCAAAGCATAGGCTCTGATAGTGTCCCAGGGACCACTTCCAAGTGTGGCATGCAGGTCAGACTTATGTGGCGTGGGCCTGACCCTGCGCCTCATTGACCGCATCCCTTGAACCACCCAGGACAGCCACACTGGGCAGCCACTGAAGGACGCAGTGAAGGCGGAGAAGCGAGCTGCCGCCTCTTCCTCCTTCCCCGCCGCTGCCCCATGGTAGGCACAATAATGTGCCCTTCCTGTTTTGGCCCAGTGCGCGCCCCTTGCGCTCCAGCTGTTGGCCCTCCTGCTCGTCGCATGCAGCCCCCCTCTAAACCAGGGTGCCTCACATGCTCTGCCAAGGACCCCTGGCAGCCCCCTTTGCCGGCAGCTGCCCTGCAGGCGGCACCCTGTCTCTGATGTGGGCTCAGGGCATCCCTGCTGATGGTGGAGGCTGGGCTGCCCTTCCGGTTCCAGAACTCTCCAAGGGACCTGGCAGCTGGTGGGAGGGGGGGGGCTGTTCCCCTGGCTTCCCCTGGTCTTGCTAATTCTGCACAACTCTCTGGCATGAAGAAGCTGGTGCAGCAGAGCCGTGTTCCCTTTGCCTGCCTTGGTGCGCCTGCTTGCTTGTTGCCAGGGAGACTCGCTGGCCGCAGCCCGCTGCTCTCCACTGAAATCTCCCTCCCCCCGTCCCCCTCCTCTCCCCTTTGACCTGGTGGCACAGGGGGCAGCGTGAGGCTGCCGGATCCCTGTTCCTCCTGCCTACCCCTCCCCTCTCCTGGATGAGGGCTGCTTCTCTGGCTGCTCAGCAAGTGGGGAGGCGGATGGGGGGGGCTTGATTCCTCCCGCCAGCAGATATTTCTGCATCTCCTGGTTGCTCTGTAGCAAAACAGGGAAGGTGGACGGGCAGCTGAGGGCATCCATCCAGCCTCTTTGGAGGAGGAACCTGCCCAGCCCAGGTGCCAGCCGGGGCTGCCAGCCATGTTTCCTGCTGGGGGGGTGGGGGGGTGCCAAGCGTGGTCTGAGGCAGGAGAGGTTTCTGGGCACCGCAGGGAATCCAAGCATTTGTCCAAAGGCTTCCGAGGCGCAGGCTCTGCTGGCGGCAGCCGTGTTCTTTGCTTCTCTGCTCGCTGAGCAATCCTGTCCTGCCCACGTCAGGCAAGCGTGGGGAGAAAGGGGAAGGCGTGGCTGGGCAGGGGACAAAGCTTCCCTCACCTGGTGGCGGGGGGGGGGGGGACCTGCGCAGGCTTCCCTTGGCTCCCTGCTCGTGAGGTGCTGTGCCAGTGAGCAGGAAGGCCGGGCCTTTGCCGCCCTTGCGTGCCTCACGCCGCTTCCTTCCAAGGTGGAAACGCAGAGGGCCGTGGCGGGACGCTCTTTGCAGCAGCCCTTGCGCCTGGAGGGTCTCACCCTGTGGCCGGGAAGGGAAGGGAAGAGACAGGCCGGCCTTGGAACTCGGAGGGAGTTGCTCCGGCAGGCGGCTTTCCGCCTCTGCTCCTGCCAGTACCGGGCGGGGCTCTCTCTGTGCTCAGGGCGTAGCTGCCCTAACCTGCTTTTCTGTCCCAGAAAATGCACGCTTTGCCAGGCGGACGGCGAGAGAAGGGAGCCCGGTGACTGCTTGGCTGCTTCAGAGCCTGTGAATGCAGTTCCCTGGGCAAACGAGCCCCAAGGAGAAACCCAGTGCCAAGCCCCAGGGCTGAAAGGGGAGCGGGGGGAGACCCTGGCTCTTCTACGCAGGCACATAGGCACACGTGGACGAGCGTCCCTCCCTGGGCCGGGCAGCTGCTCTCCGTCCTGCTCCCGGCTTCCCTGTGAAGGTTGACCCGGGGCCCAAGCCTGGCTCCCTGACACAGTGCCTCCTCCCCTCCGCTCAGATGCTGCAGATAGTCTTTAGCCTGGATCTTGTGGCCGAGGGGAGACCCCTTCCCCGGCTGCCACCGCCTCCTGGTACTGCTTCTCCTCTGCTGTGGGCTTATGGAGGCCCGCCCTGCAGGGGGCGCTCTAGCAGCAGCTGCCCTGGGGTCTTGGGAGCACCTTAGGCACCTGCTGCCCCTTGCTGCATCTGGAAGTGGGGTGCCCCCCCCCCCCCGCACTGAACACACTGGCTTTCCTGCAACAGGAAAGAGGGGCTCTGCGTGTGCCAACAGAAATGTGGCGGTGCGAGTCCTGCTAAAGGAAATGGGCAAGAGAAACCAGCGAGCCAGAAGGGGGCGGGGGGCAGCCCTTGCATGGAACGTCCTTTATCTGCCTTGCCAGTGCTGGCCCCTAATGGAAAAGTGGGGCTGGCCAGAAGACCTTGGGGCTCCAGCCTGCCCCTCTGAGGGGCTCTTTGCACTTGGCGAGGAGGGGGGACTCCGCGCGTGTCGGGACGTCCCCTGGCTCACCTAGCTGTGGAGTAGTAAAGCCCGACACACGCTGTTCACACCTCCTCCAGGCAAATGGGGCATAGAATGTTGGTATAGAAACGATTCTCACCAACCCAGAGGTAGAGCTGCCAATAGGCCTGTGGGCACGGCGCTGTAGTGGGGAGGCCTGCGCTGCTGGGGCCGTTCCGCGGTGCCTTTCTGCAGGGGCAGGAGGTCACTTGAACGGGGAGGTCCCAGCAGCGCTTCCTGTTGGCAGGAGCCGGGAATGGAGGGGGGCATTCCGGGCTTCCTTTATAGCCTGCGCCCCTGCCTTGGCTTTCCTCTTCTGTCTCTTCTGCTGCGTCAGTGTTTTGCTTCTGCAGAGAGAGGGCTGATCTCTGCAAAGACCAGCTCGGCAGTTCACACGGGACGGGTAGGGCCTTGCGGGGAAAAGTTAGGGGGACACTTTAGAGGAACAACAGGAAAAAGAATCTTCCCCCCAATCCCCCGACATCAGTGGACTGGCACCCTTGCAGTTTGCCGTCAACCTTCTGCTCATCTGAGGCTTAGGCACTAGATCGTGGCCCTTTCGGTGGTAGCTCCCTGGCATATCAGTAAGCCAGGGAGGAGGAGCCCATGCCAGCCTGGCAGAAGTGTTTGGCCATAATGGTTGAGAGAGCTCTTGGATGGCGCCTTTTATTTTGGTCCATTAAAGCAGGCCCGGTTGGCGCAGAGCAGATAGGCTGAAGCTGTGTGGAGTTTAGGACTGCAGCCATGGAGACTGCGGCCGGCTGGCAGGGTGGGGGGGCGGGGGGGCGCCGCCCCAACTCCGGTGCTGATTCCTGGTGAGGTGGAAGCTGCTGTGAACGTTGCTCGGGCTGTCACGGGACCCTCCTTGTGGCCCCTGTGGCTGGGGAGATTCCTGCAGCTGAGGTGGCAGGTCTGGCACAGGCTGGTATGTGGTGGGCGGTTTCTGAGGTGTGTGGCAGAGGTGGGACGACTGGCCCGGCCAGGTGGATGCCTCCATTTGGGCGTATTTAAGGGGCACAGATGGAGCTCGCCAACTGACTGGTCTGGGGCCTCATGAGCAGAAACTCCTCCTTCCCCCCACAGCCGTCCTCCTGTTTTGGGGCAGCAGGAACTGGCCGCCTCTGGCCGCCTGGGGAGGGGGGTGCAGCCCTTCTGGAAAACCAGCCCTGGCTTGGGGGGCCATCAGGACGCAGTCCCTGGAGAAGGCAGGGGCCTTGTTCCTCGGTTGCCCCTGAGGAGGTGGGAGCCGTGGGGGAGGAGGTGAGCAGGGCCCCGCGGCACGAGGCCTCAGAGCGGGCAGGTTCTACCCTCACACCCTCCAGGTCAGCCCCTCTTGCCAGGTGTGCGCCAGGTGATTTGCGGTCGTTTGTTGGGCCAGGAAGAGCCCTTCTGTGGCACAACCATCCCGTTTCTGAGGTGGCGCCGTGGGGGGAGGGCCAGCATGAGGGTCCGGTTTGGGTAGAAGGCCCCTCTGTGGGCGTGGGCTCCGCTGTGCTCGGAGTGGGGAAGGGAAGCCCGTGAGCCGGATTACCTCGCTCCATTTCGCAAGCAAGTTTCACGCCAGTTTGCAGGTGAGGAGTCTGGCAGAACGATCTCCTGCCGAGAGAGAGAGAGAGAGAGAGAGAGAGAGAGAGAGAGAGAGAGAGAGAGAGCGACGTGGGCAGAGACGTGGGGCGGGGGGGAGCGCCGAGGTGGGTGGCTGTTGCCGCCTGCCATCCTCTCCCTTTCTTTCTGTGCTCTTCTGCAGGCTGACTCACGGCCCCCGTTCCTCAGAGTGCTGAGACACGTCTGCGTCTGTGCCCCCCCCTTCCTCTGGCCCCCAAGGAACCTGCTTGCCAGGGGCTGGGCCCCTTCTACCTCAGAGTCCTCCCCTCCCAGGCTGGCAGCAGCTGGTCTCAAGTTCCTGCCCCTGATTTCTTGCAGAGCACTCTGGGATCCAGGCAGGGCGAGGCTGCCCTCCAGAGCTGCTTGGAAGGCCTTTGCCCCCCTGCAGGGTCCCATCCAGGAAGCCTGAGGTCAGTTGGCAGGCCAGAGAGGGAGGGGGCTTGTGCCAGAAGGATGGAAGAGAGAGTGGCATGGAAATGTCTCCCCCCCCCCCCCGTCTGCCTCCCAAGCAAGGGGGAAGACTGAGGAGGCTGGTTACTCAGGCTGGGGGGCTGCGTTCTCTGCTGTTTCAGAGTGGGGGAGGGCGGCTTTTGAGGGGCTGTCAGAACCCAAGAGGAGCCCTCCTGGATCAGACCACAGCCACCTAGCCCAGCATCCCCCGTCTCACACAGCGGCCCACCAGTGGTTTCTGGGCGTCCCTTTACCTGTTCTTGGCTCTCTGCAGATGCTTCCCCAAGGTCTGAGGGTAGCTCAGTGGTAGAGCAAACTGTCTGCAAAACACAGGGTTGGTGGTTCGGTTCCCAGCCTCCCCCAGAAGTAGGCCATGGCAAACCACTTTTGTATCTCTGCCAAGAAAGCTGCGTAGAGAAGCCCAGGAGTTGGCAGCGGTTCTGTGGTCCTCAGCGACAAAGCCCGTCTCTCCAGCCTGGAGGTGGTACCTGGGCACCCATACTGCTGTCCTCCATGAATTGGTCCAAACCTTTCTGAAAGCCACAAGTGCCACAGCTGTGGCCGTTTTAAATGCGCTTGTGGGGCTGGGATGGAGAACGGGCTCAGGCAGCAGCGAGATCTTTCCTTCTAATTCTCCAGAGATTTAGCTTGGGAGAGATGAGAAGGAGGACAGGGGAAGAGTCCCTGTTTAAATGGGTCACCTTTTGTTCTCGCTCTTCTGTCCGGAAGAGGTCAGGGAGCCACCCTGTCCCTGCCAGAGCCAGGGAAGCCGGGTGGGTGCAGAGGGGGGATACCTGTGGAAACAGTGGCGTTGGCCGGGTGATTCGGGGGGGGGGCTTTTGCACCGACTGCATGTGGGGTAGCTGGCCGTGTCCTCGTCCTCTACCTGTACGGTCCTTTAGCGGCTATTTTGGGATTCTCAGCTCTAGTTTTGCCATGAATAAGAGGGAAAAGTACTTGGCCCAGATGAGCCGGCGTCCTCATCTGGCCCCGGAAGGTTTATGCTGGATGCCGGCGTGAGGCCACGGCTGGATCCAAAGTGCTGCTCCCAGGACAGTCAGTACAGCAGCGGCTTAGTTCCTCAGTCCCACCGCTGGGGAGATTTTTCTGTCCCGATTTCATTTTGTTGGAATTAGTATTTGTAATAGGACCTTATTATAAGAGGACAGGATTAGGCGTTCTGGTTCAGCGAGTTCAGCCTTGCCGTGCAAGGCCCAGGTCTGCCTAAACTCAGGAGCGGGGAGCAGTTCCTGCCAGGTGTGTCCCAGGTACGGCCCTCTCTCCTCTGTGCTCCATTGAATTTAGTGCCAAGAACCGTGCCAGCGTAACTGGGCACCAGTGGCACCCTCAGCGTGGTTTTTCTCTCTGCCAATGCATTCTCATGTGCAAGAAGAAAGGCCGGGCCTCAGTGTGGCTGGAGATCATCCCCAAATGACGTGTGGCGAAACTCACGTCAAGCCGTCCCTCCCTGACTGCCCCGTGGCATCTGTGGGCACCGCAAAGCCCTTATGCGTGGAGAAAGTGTGTCCTGAACTCCTCTGCCAAATCTCCCTCAAGCCAGAAGCGGCTCCTCTCCCCTTCCACAGGGCTCGGCTTGGGAGGGCGGCCCAGGGGCCAGGGCAGGCCAGAGTCTCTTCCTGGCTCCTCTGCCATTGAGCTGTGATTCGTTTGACCGATCCTCAGTTGGCGTGGTTGACTGGCCGTGGTGTCAGCTCCAAGAGAGGGGCAGCTCTTTATGTGTCAGCCCCAGGGGAGGGGCAGTTTGGTCTAGTGGTTAGGGAGCCGGACGCTTATTTGGGAATACCAGGTTTGAGTCTGCTGTCCTCCATGAAGCCAGCTGGGTGACCTTGGACTAATCACAGTTCGCTTCTGGACTCTCACAGCCCTACCTACCTCACAGAGTGTCTGTTGGGGGAAGAACAGAAGGTTTGTCAGCTGCTTTGAGTCCCCTTAAATGGGTGAGAAAAGCGGGGTAGAAAAGCCAACTCTTCTTCTTTTTCTTCTTCACATGGTAAAAGAAGACCTCCAGGGGCCAGGCAGGATGCCATCTGCGTGGCAGGCTGCCCATTTGCTATGGTCTGCAGAGTTCGGCTTGGCAGGCTTTGTGGCCTGTTTAACCTGGAGCGGAATCCAGTTCTGCTCAGGGGCCAGGTGCTGCGTGAACTGTGCCAGGCTCTCGCCTCCCTCCAGACCAGCAGCCCTTGCCCGGGGCATTGCCCAGGCTCTGCGAGGCTCAGGGCGGCAGCGCCAGGGATTCTCGGCCACTCCTCAGCTGAGCAATACAGGGAGGCAAAAGACATGGCCCTTCCCAACAATCCTTGCAAGGAGAGAGGTCATGGGAACCTGGGGAGGCAGTCACAGGCCCCAGGGCAGCTTCCCCTGCCTGCTTTTGCCTCTTTCCTTGCGCAGAACTCTGAAGGGCTCCTTCACCTTTCCCTTCTGCCCAGCCCCGATCTGGCCTCTCCCTTCCTCTGTCCGCTGAGTTAATGACCCCTGTCTTGGTGGGTGGCACTGGGCCGAGTGGAGGAGCATCCAAGCCACACAGGAGGCCAGGGGGCTCACAGCATTGGTTCTGGTGGGGGGAGTCCTGACCTGTGCTTCTCTGTTCCCTGCAGGACCCTGCTGGCATCTTTGAGCTGGTGGAGGTGGTCGGCAATGGGACGTACGGACAAGTGTACAAGGTGAGTGCGTGGAGGCCTCACCTGTCCAGGGCACCTGGTGCCTCCCCCTGCAGGCAGCAGCTTCAGTTCCTTGAGCTGCTTTATGCACTGCCAGGGGCCTGCAGGCAGCGCAGGGAGTCGAATAGCAGCCACCCACCTGGAGCTTCTGCCAGGCAACACTCCATGGCAAGACAGCCAGAGGAACCGAGGGTTTTGCCAGCCGTGTCTCCCGGGCAGAGCATTCCAGCACTGGGCTGCTTCCTCGGCTCTGGTGTCCTGGTGGAGGGTATGTGAGGCTTTGGTGGCTCATCCTGGCTCAGAGGTGGGAGGGGCGGAGGAGAGGAAGAGCCAGCACCTCCTGCCGTGGCTGTAGGAGCGTGTGGGACAGAGTGGGCCTGGCTCGGATGATCCCGGCCCGAGCCGGAGAGACGTTGGTCCGCGCCTGACATCTGCAGAGGCCTGAAAGCCTTCGGCGTTGGGAAATTGGCTCTTTGTGGGCGAGGGCGGGCACGTGGGCTTCATTGTTGTCCCAGTGGGCTTTGGCAGAGGGATCGCTTGCGCCCGTGCGCTGCAAGATGAGTCTTCCGCCAGTTGGTGAGCCAGTTTGGTCTAGTGCTTCGGGAGCCGGGCTCTGTCCTCCCCCACGAAGCCAGCTGGGTGACCTTGGGCTAGTCACAGCTCTCTTCTGACCTCTCAGAGCCCCACTTACCTCACAGGTGGGGAGAGGAATAGAAAAGCTTTGTCAGCCGCTTTGAGTCCTCCTCCTCCTCCTCCTCCTTCTTCTTGGTCCCCAGGGGCCCTTTCTTGAGCTGCTGCCCCCTTTTGCACCGGCAGCCTTCTGCCGGATGGTACTGAGGTCCTGGCCAGGAAGTGGTTTGTTTTCCACTTTCCTCTCTAGCATTCAGCTGTTGCTGCCCGTAGGCCTCCTTGATTCCTTCCTTTGACCGTTCTTCTTGGCCACGTTGACATATTTCACTGACCCCCTTGCTCCTTCCCCAACTATCCGTTCGGCCTGCAAACGCCTTTGCCACTTCCGCCCGCCAGGGTCACCGCGGGACACAGGGCCTGATGCCCAGGCAGCCTCACATCAGCCCAGGACTCGGTCTCCGCAACCAGTGGGTTTAACGTGAAGTGCCAGGTCATAATTCCCGATAGCCTGTGGCCAGATGCTTTTGCTGCCAAAGAGGTTGTTCCGCCCTGGTGCCCTGCAGCCGTCAGCCTTGGTGCCCAGATGAAGGTCCTAACCGTGGAACCTGCTTAGCACGGGCGCTCAGGGGCTCTTTTTGGCCCATCCAGCACAGGGCTCCTTTTTCTGGTTCTCACTGTGCATAGTGAGTTTGGGGAGGATTTTGTCTGGATCCTTGCCGGGCGCCTATCTGGTTTGGGTGCCTCTCCATCACAACCCAACCCTGTTCATCATTGTAGCATGCAGGCCCACCCCCTTCTGTTGAAGTAGTGCCCCCCGCAGGGGATCGTTGCTGTCACTCCTGTGTACAGATCATCCTTTGCACTAATCCTGGCCCAGCTGTGTTGGCCCCAGGTGCCCAGAGGGCCTAGCCAGGCTGATGGCTGCAGAGAACAGGAAGAGGGAGGGGCAAGTTGGCCTGCTGCTGCCCAGCCTTGGCCACCCTGGCTGTGGTGGCCATACAGTATGCAGGCTAAATCTAGAGAAGGGCTTCCCCAGTTCTCCTAGCACTCCAACTGCTCAGGCAGGGACAGGACAGGCTTCTGGTGGGAGCTAGCCATCTCGCCCAGCCTGCCCAGTCCGGTCTCCCCCTCCAACCGCCCTCCATCTCTGCTGGCCTCACCAACTAGTCAACAAATAAATGCCTGAACAAAATCACCCACGGTCTGTCCCTAGCCAGCAGGGCCTCCCCTTTGTGGCCCCTGCTCCTCCACAACTTTGGGATTTGCTCAGAGGGGCACAGGCCACGCAACTGCCAGCTGCCCAGAAGGAGACTGGAAAGGAGGTGGCTTCCAGCCGGGGAGCAGGCTGTCGCAGGCTCCTTGTGAGCCATACTGGGCACTCTGCTCTGAGCCGGGGTCCAGCGTGGCCTGGAGGTGCCATCCTTGCCAGGGGAGCTGGGAGCTGCCGTCTCAGTTCTGCTCTGGGGGCTGCTTCTCAGGCTGACCGGGCAGCCATTCTCCTTCCTCCCTTTCCGGCCCCCGCGCATTGTCCCGGCTGTTCGGGGGGAGGCTTGTGGGGGGGACTGAATCCTGGCCCAGAGGGCCAGCTGGTCAGGACGGCTGCACCAGTTCCTTCCCCTGAAGACCATGCCCAGCCATTTGTGCCACCACTTTCTGGGGTTGGAACCTGGGGGGGGGGGGCAGGGGGGACAAAGCAGCTTGCAAAGTCTTCATCCAAAACACAGGCGCAGGCCTTGGGGCGCAGAGGTGCCCAGGGGCCATTGGGGGGTGTCGTGCAGTGTGCTTCTGATCCGCTTTCTCTCCCCCCCCCGCCCCCCCAGCCAGGAGGCAGAGAGCTGAGGTGTACCAGATCGTTCTGTTCAGCACAGCAGTGGGTGGGGACACCTTTTCAGCCCGAGAATGGCATGAAAGGGAAAGGGAGGCGGTTGCCAGGCAACAGCTGCCCACACGAGGCTGCAGGCATTGTGGGCTGTTCCAGCACATGGCTGAGGGCAGAGCAGGGGGAGCCTCCCTGCCCACCCTTTCCCTCTGTGGTCCCGGCAGAGCGGCCGTCGCCAGGGCGGGCGGGGCGGCTCGGAAGGGGCCTGGGGGGGGCAGGACAGGGGAGTCTGGCAGGCCACGGAAAGGGTTCCCTCAGGGCAGGCCTGGAGAGAGGTGGGAGCACAGGCCCCTCCGGATGTCGGTGTCCACATGGGGAGTGGGGGAGTGTGTGTCCCCCCCCCCACGCCCTGTTGGGCTCTGCTGACGCCTCTCCCAGGAAGGGAAGACCAGGCAACCACTGGGATCGCTGTGTGTTGGAAGCGTGCTTCCCCCTCCCCCCTGCAGGGGCACTCATGGCCCCATCTCCTCCACGGGGCTCTGCCCCCCCCCCCCGGTCTGCTTGATCCTCTGCTGCCACCAGCCTGGCCACCCCGGCACCGTCTCAGCCCCAGTTGCACCTTTGCAGTCTTTCTGCCAGGCGGGGGAGGCAGAGCTAGGGACCTCTTGTTTCCTCTCGGGTGGAGGGGCCCAGGGTGCTGCCCTGGCCTTCGGGTGTCCAGATGCCCTTACTACCGTGCCCACAGCCTGCCCACCATCGTCCACTTAGCTGATATGCACTGTAGGTGGGGCTGCCCTGTCTATGTGGCCCCAGAAGCTGCAACTAGTGCAAGAGCTAGCCATCTGAGTGGTGCCAGCGTGCGCCCACATCACACCCGCATTTAACATTGGCCCTGGTTGCAGGTGGCATCCAGGGCTTTATGCTGGAACGATAAGGGCCCTAGACGTCTTGGGACCTTTAATTCCAAGGTAGTGTTAATCATCGAGGTACCTTTAATCCGCAATAATTCCCTCGAGGGCCTTGGATCATCTGTGGATCTCACGAAATGCAGAGTAACATCTCATCACAGCCTGCATTAGGGCCTTCTCTGTGGTAGCCCCGGGACTGCGGAATGCCTCAACTCTGGTACGAGCGTGGCATCACCTGTGGGTCGCTTGTACCTCCCTATGAGAATTGCAACAGATGCAAAACAGTTTATCGTTTTAGGTTGCGTTTTTGCAGTAAGGCGGCATCAGATTCATAGCCTGTTCCTAGACCAGGTATATAAACGTGGTGCAAATGGAGCTCACGGTTTCACGTGACGGTTTGCACCGTGGGCTGCCTGCGACCCACCCTGACCGCACGGTGTCCGATTCAGTGAAGACCTTCCGAAAGAGAAAGAGCTTGCAGACCTTTCAGGCAATGGTGCAAAGCAGTGCGCGCCCGCAGTTGATTTGGTGTGATGAGAAAGGCGCAGCAGGAGCAGCAGGTGCAAAGAGGCCACAGGAACAGAACCCAGAACATTTATTTTATTTATTTATTTATTTATTTATTTATTTATTTATTTATTTATTTATTTATTTATTTATTTATTTATATCCCGCCCCATACCCTAGGATCTCTGGGCGGCTCACAACATTTAAAATACACATATATCAAAACTTTATAAAACAATGTTAAAATCGATACAAAATTTTAAAACCAGCATAATAATATTTGGGGGAGAGAAAAAAAACAGTTCAAAAGACAGTGGAGCGTGCAATGGGGGGAAGTGGAGGGGGCATTTAGCCAAAAGCCTGGGTGGAGAGGTGCGTCTTCACCGCCTTCCTGAGTGTAGACAGAGAAGGGGCCTGCCGATCAAGCAAGGGGTACTTAGGTGCCTAGAGGACGCTTAAACGCTTTGCTGCGCATCTGTTGCTCCCAAATACGTTGCCACGGGCACATGCGCAGCCCTTTCCCCCCAGAGTGAGCTGCCATTGTGGCTCAGCATCCGGATTCTGTCAGAACAGCGTGTTCAGCTGCTCCGTATCAGAGCTTCAGCACCACCAGGGCTGCGAGAACACACCCTGTGAGTGAGACCGGGGCAGGTTCTCGGGATTCAGTTTCGTTTCATTTCCGTTTTATTTGTATATCGCCTTTCCAAAAGGCAGTTTACAACAAATAGAAAATGCACAATGCAAAATAATGATCAAAAGGTTATAATAAAAATACATTACTAAAACTGAGCAGCATACAAAGCGTTGCAAAATAAGCTGAACACCTCCCCCCCACACACACACACAAACAGACAAATTGAGGCAGCTGAGGCCAAGTGGAGTCCAGAGCAGCTGACCAAAGGCCCCAGTCCCACGAAGAATCATCTCCGGGTTTGTTTCCTTATCCTGGGAAACCACAGGCCTGTGTTTCAAGGCGGATTCCAGCTGAGCTGTCAGAAGGAAAGGGCCAGGGAGGGGGCTGCATAGCCCTGGGCCTGGTCATCTGGGACACTGAGTCTCCTCCCTGCTGGATCACAGAACGGGGCTGGGCCTCCCCTGCACCTGAGATGCAAAGGGGGTGGCTGGAAGGGGGCCCCTAGCCGGGCTCCTCTTGGCTCCCCTGCGTTGCCTTTGTTGCGTTTTCAGCCAAGGCTGGGCGGATGCCCTGTGTCCCGTCCGGAGAGTTTCCGCCAGGCTCCGCGTTTGTACATTTCCCCTCAGCCCCAGAGGGGACGGGTCAGGGCGGAGGGCCGGCCGGCCGGCACAGCCCAGGCTGAGGCGCTTTCCCTCTCCCTCTCTGCTCCATCCAGGGTCGCCATGTCAAAACTGGGCAGTTGGCCGCCATCAAGGTCATGGACGTCACAGAGGTACGGTGTTTGGGAAGTGACTGCGGCACCCGCATCCTTCAGCTGGGTTCCCTGGCCGGCGCTGGGTCCGGCTGCGAGAGGGCAGCCTTGCCGCAGCGGCCTGAGCAAGCGGATGGGCAGCCAGCCCTTCGCTCCCCGGGCCTCGCTGGCGTCCCGCTGCCCTTGAGGGGGCTTCAGCAGAAGAGGGGGGCCGGGGGGCCGCCTGCGGACTGTCAGCTCTCGCTTCTCTCACAAGGACGAAGAAGAGGAGATCAAGCAAGAGATCAACATGCTCAAAAAGTACTCCCACCACCGCAACATCGCCACCTACTACGGCGCTTTCATCAAGAAGAGCCCCCCTGGCAATGACGACCAGCTGTGGGTGAGTAAGGGGCTGGCGCTGGCCTGGGAAGAGCCCTCGTCCTGCTCCTGGGGGGAGCTGTGGCGCCAGAGCTCCCGGCCTTCGGGCCACGTGGAGGTCCAGGGCCCCCCTCTTCCTGCCTGCACTTCCAACTGCGCTTCTGTCTTCACCCAGCTGGTGATGGAGTTTTGTGGTGCTGGTTCCGTGACAGATCTGGTGAAGAACACAAAAGGCAACGCGCTTAAAGAGGACTGCATCGCCTACATTTGCCGGGAGATCCTCAGGGTACGCCGGCGCAGAGGTGGCGGTAGGGGAGGCCAGAGTCGTTGGGAAGGGGGAGCGGGCCCACCCTGCGGCTGGATTGCCCCTGCGGCTTCGTGGCATCTCTCTCTCCTTTCCCCAACACAGGGATTGGCCCATCTCCACGCGCACAAGGTGATCCACCGAGACATCAAGGGCCAGAACGTCCTCCTCACGGAAAATGCGGAGGTGAAGCTAGGTGTGCAAGACCCCCCACCCCGCCCCCCGCTCACAGCCCCTGGGCACTAATGCTCACAGCGCAGGGACGGTGATTCTGCAGGCTTCTTTGTGTGCGTGCGTGCGTTGGGGGCAGGCTTGGTTTGACTTGGGCGTCTCCAGGTACCTCAGTGCTCTGGGGGAGTTGCCTGGGGTGACTCTGCCCCAGTTTCTCCTCAAGGAAAGGGAACGGGAAAGAGAGAAAGATTACAGGCACGTGTTGTCAGCTTTGTAGCTTTCGTGGCTTTCAGAACAGTCCGAAGTCTTCTCCACGGCCTGGATTGGCTGGTGCCGTGAGTGGCCGAGGGGGCCTGGGGGCCTGGAAGGTGGCAGCAGAGGCCACCGTCCACTTGGAAGACCTCAGGCTGGAGGGCGCAGGGGTATAAAGCTTCCTCAGCCCAAAGTGAGGAAGGAAAGAGGGGCTTAAACAGGAGGCTGCTGGCTTAGGGGATTCTCCCAGGTAGACGCAGGACCCCTACGGCTCGGCTTGGCTGGCCTTGAAAGGGAAGGAACTTCCTTGTCCCGGGAAGCGCCTGAAGTTTGGGTTCTTTTAAACACAGGTTGGGTGGGCTGAGCGGGAGGTGCCGGGGGGAACTGAAGGGGCTGCGCAGGCCTTGGCTTCCTGGGAAGGGTGAAGGAGCGGGCACAGCCGGGCAGCTACCAGGGTGTGGGGCGCCTCTTTGCTGCCGGAGCCTGGTGGGCTGCCTTGGAGGAGGTGGCCGGCACTCGCGGCCCCTCCTCCATTTGGGCCCATGAGCTGGGTGGCAAGCGTGGGAGACAGCGCTCGCCTTTCCAGACGGCCTTATCCAGTGAGGGCTGTTGTGGTGAACCTCTTGCCTGCGCCCTCTGGGCAGAATCTCCTTTCACGCTGGACTAGGGAACCTCATTGTGCAAATGCCCTTTCTCAGCTCCTGGTGGGTGGCACAGTCGCCAGCCCCTCTGCTCCTTGACGCGTCCGTCAGTCAGCACCTCTGTTCTCCTCTGCCAACTCTTCCTTGGGAGTTGGAGGCGGCTTCTCTGAGCCGTGGTGCTAACCTGTCCTCACCAGTCCAGCACCTGTGGGAAGGGAATCTAGCACAGGGAACTCTGATGACACAGGAGGCTCCACCTCTTACCAGGGGCCATTAGTGCCCAGAGGGACAGGCTCACAGGGTTGGCCAGCAGCTTCGGCCCCGGCATTTGCCTGGAGTTCTTGCATTGCTCATCGGTCTCCTTGCGATGGCCGTTGTCTCTTACGTACACAGCTTTGCGGAGCATGTGCGCCGTGCTGCCGTTGCCTATAGGGAGCCAAAGGAATCCAGGAGTTCCGAGGCACGCACAGAGCGCTAGCTGAGCTCAGTACTTCTGTAGATCAGTAGCTTCGCCTGAGCTTCCCCAAGGGCTCCCTTCGGTGGTTTCCCCACAGCCTTGCTCTCCCACTGTGCCTGCAGCGCCCCCGTCCCCTGCAGCCTGGTCTGGCCGCTTGCTTGGCCAGCAGCAGCCGGAGCTTCAGCTCGCTTCCCCAGGGGCTCAGGGCTCGTTGACAGGCGTGCCGCCTTTCTTCCCCCATTCAACTTTCCACAGTGGATTTCGGGGTCAGTGCCCAGCTGGACCGCACGGTGGGGCGCCGAAACACGTTCATCGGGACGCCATACTGGATGGCCCCCGAAGTGATCGCCTGCGACGAGAATCCGGACGCCACCTATGACTACCGGGTGGGTGTTGCCCCCTGCGCCTGGAAGGGGGCGGGGGAGGCTTTGCTCAGCACAGCAAGTGGGGGGGGGGGGCAGCAGGCGCCCGGTGCAGGCAGTGCATGAGGAGTCTGCGGGGGGAGCATTGGCCTTCCCCCTCCTGACCGCCCTCTTTTCCGGTCCCTCTGCAGAGCGACATCTGGTCCTTGGGGATCACGGCCATCGAGATGGCTGAAGGAGCGCCCCGTGAGTGTCCAAGGGTGGCTGGGGGCTTGCGAGGGCCCTGGTGGGTTCCTGCCCAGCAGGGCCTGTGGTGGAGATTTCCTTCTGACCGCCCTCTCTCTCTCCCCCTCTCCCCCACAGCCCTGTGCGACATGCATCCCATGAGGGCCCTCTTCCTCATTCCTCGCAATCCTCCACCGAAGCTGAAGTCCAAGAAATGGTGCGTGTGCTTGTGGAGGGGAGGGCGCGCCACAGAGGCTCCCTTGGGCTACACCTCTTACGGGGGCTCCTGGGTGGTTTGTGTTTCCCGGAGCGACTTCGGGCCCCCGGACTTGTGGCACATGGATCTGTTGCACGTTGGGCCTGGAAGTGGTGCGGTCGGAGCAGGTTGCTCCTTCCTTTGCGCCGACTGCTTTGGAGGCAGCCGTGGGAAGAGGCCGCTTGATCGGCCTCTGCGAGAGCAGGCAGCGTTAGCAGGCCGTTCGTTGGTCCGGCCCTTGAAGGCCCTTCTGAAGCACACAGTGCCCTGCTGGACCAGGCCGGGGGCCGCCTGGCCCAACATCCCTGTTCTGCAGTGGCCGGCCAGGATGACCACCTCCAGCGACTGGCCCGCAGAGGCCGACCACCTCCAGTAACAGAGGAGCCTCGCCACCAGTCGCATGAACTGGTTTCAGCCTTGTTTAAAGCCACCCGTGCCATCTGCCTGGGGCCGCCAGTTCCCTTGCAAAGCGTTCTGTGCGAAGGCAGTACCACCTTCGGCTGCCCTGACTCTTTCCAGCTCAGCTCCGTCAGGTGGGAACACGGAGAAAAGCCCTTCTTATTCGCCAGGTCTGGCATGGCCCTTCTCCCACCTTGAAGCAAAGGTCCTTCGGGCCCCTGACCCTTTGACTTGCTCTCTCTTTGGCTCTCTGTGGAGTCAGCCGTGCCGCTTTGTGCCTTCGGTCTGGCTGGCAGCTCTTAGTCCGGCACCACAGGTGGCCTGGAGCAGGGCGGAGGCCGGCCGGGCCTGGTGTACTCGTAGGGCAGAGGCTGTTTAGCGCCCGTGCTGGGCCTGGCAAAGGAGGCTCCAGACGGCCGCTTGTCTTCGCAGGTCCAAGAAGTTTGTGGACTTCATCGACAGCTGCCTCATCAAGGCCTACACCAGCCGCCCGCCCACAGAGCAGCTCCTCAAGTTCCCCTTCGTCCGGGATCAGCCCACCGAGCGGCAAGTCCGCATCCAGCTGAAGGACCACATTGACCGCACTCGCAAGAAGAGGGGCGAGAAGGGTGTGTGGGGTGGGGGGGTGTTCCTGGATGGGGGGGGTCGTGCGGTGGGGGGGGACTGCCGTGGACTCAGTTAGTGCTCTTGCCCTCCTGCCAGATGAGACGGAGTACGAGTACAGCGGCAGCGAGGAAGAGGACAACGGGCGCAGCGAAGAAGGGGAGCCGAGGTACTGACCAGGCCCGCCTCCCTGCTGGCAGGGCCGCCCGGGTGGCGCTGAGGACTGGGCTCCGGACACTCCAGGGCCTCGTGCCTAAGCCCTGGCGCGGGTGGGGGTTCCCCGAGCCCGGCCCGCAGGGTGCCGGGGGCTCCAGTTTGGTTCCTCCGCCGCCCCCGGGGTCGGCCTGTGAGTCTCTGCCCCATGTTCCCCTTTGAGCTCCATCATGAACGTCCCTGGCGAGTCGACGCTGCGCAAGGAGTTCATCCGGCTGCAGCAGGAGAACAAGAGCAACTCGGAGGCGCTGAAGCAGCAGCAGCAGCAGTTTGCCGCCCAGCACCGGGACTCGGAGGCCCACATCAAGCACCTGCTGCACCAGCGCCAGCGGCGCATCGAGGAGCAGAAGGAGGAGCGGAGGCGCATCGAGGAGGTGCCCTGGGGGCGGGTCTCGAGCGGGGGCGGGGGGGCGGGGGCGCTCCCGAGGCCCCGGAGGCGGGGGGGGGGGGCTGGGCCTGGTCTGCCTTGGGCCCCCTGACCGTCCTCTCCTCCTGCTTCCAGCAACAGCGCCGCGAGCGGGAACAGCGGAAGCTGCAGGAGAAGGAGCAGCAGCAGCGCCGCCTGGAGGACATGCAGGTCCTTCGGCGGGAGGAGGAGCGGCGGCAGGCCGAGCGGGAGCAGGTGAGGGGGGCGCCGATATGGCCGGCCAGCAGGCCTCAGGCCAGGCGGGAGCTTGCCAGGGTTTGGCGTGGCCCTCGGCCTCCTGGGCAGCTGTGCTGGGACTGAGCTTTGGCCTGTACCTCGCTGTGCCCTGGGTGCCCTCCCTTCCTCTGGTGGTGGTCTGCCTGGGCCCCGTCCCTTTATGTGGCTTCTCTCTCTGTCCTCCTCTGCCCCCTCTGTTCCTCCCCCCCCCCCGCCGCTCCCCAGGAATATATCAGGCACAAGTTAGAGGAAGAGCAGAGGCAGCTGGAAATCCTGCAGCAGCAGCTCCTACAGGAACAAGCCCTCCTGCTGGTAAAGAGCAGGCCGCTGCCCCCGCCCCCCTGAGTGGGTAGCAGCGTCTGGGGACCCTGGAGCCCTTTCCCTGGCGTGGTGGCCGGGTAGAGGTCCTGATGGGCGCAGGGCCTGCTCCGTGGCGTCAGCGCCCCAGCTCCATCCATCGGGCCCCTCTTCCCCCCCTTCTCAGGAGTACAAGCGGAAGCAGCTGGAGGAACAGCGGCAGTCGGAGCGGCTCCAGCGGCAGCTGCAACAGGAGCACGCCTACCTGAAGTCCCTCCAGCAGCAGCAGCAGCAGCAGCAGCAGCAGCAGCAAGAGAAACAGCCGCTCTACCACTACAAGCGCAATGCCAACCCTGCAGAGAAGCCCACCTGGGCTCGCGAGGTGAGCCCGGCCAGTCACCTCAGGCAGGGGGAGCCTGGGGGGTCGGGGCTGGGCAGGGGGTCCTTTCCCCGCCAAGGCAGGCCTCCGTGGGACAGCTGTGGGACTCACGTTCTCTGCTGTGGCTCCCTTGCGGGCAGGTGGAAGAGCGGACGCGCATGAACAAGCACAACGCCCCCTCCCCCATGGCCAAGACCAAGCTTGGGGGCGCAGGGCCGGAGGCGGCCTTGCAGCCCCGCTCGGAATCCGTGTCGCTCGGCGGCTCCCCTGCCTCCCAGACCCCCCCAATGCAGCGCCCCGTGGAGCCCCAGGAGGGGCAGCACAAGGTGAGCCTCTCCTCCGCGCCAGGCTCGCCCGCAGCGATGCCTCCTGCCCCCCCCCCCCCCCCGGCAGAGCTTGCGCACACACCCGGGCTGCCGCCTGCCTCACGCATCGCCCCCTGCCGCCTGCTGCTGCTGCTTCCCCCCCCCCCCCATCGGCTCTGCTTTGGCCCCCTTGTCCCTGGGTGCAGCTGGCAGTGGGTCGCCTCTCGGTGGGGAGGGTCCCAGAGTTTAAGATGATGGGGGGGTGGCTGGCGAGGGGGCAGGAGGGGAAACCAGAAAGTGGGAGACCGGGGGAGGGTGAAAGAGTGGGGAGGCCGGGGGTTTGCCTGGTGAGGGGGGCAGGAGGGAAGGCCAGAAAGTGGGGCGACAGAGGGCTTGGCTTGTGAGGGGGCAGGAGGTGGGGGTCAGAGGGCGGGGAGGCCGGTGTGCGTGCGTGCGTGCGTGCTAGAGTGGAGAAGCAGAAGCACCCCAGGGGAGGGTTGAGGTCGTGCAAGGCGTGGGCAGCGGTTCGGGGCTCTGGGTGCGCGAGGGCCAGGCTAGGGCCAGGAGTCCTCATCCCGCTGGTTGGAAGCCAGGCCCGCTGGCGGCAGCGTGGCCCTCCCCCCTCTCAGCGTCTCCCTCTCCATCTGCAGAGCCACCTTGCACACCGCATCCCGCTCAAACCATACGCTGCCCCTGTCCCTCGCTCCCAGTCGCTGCAGGACCAGCCCGGCAGGAACATGGCCGCTTTCCCTGTCCATGACTCCGCCTCTTCCTCCTCCTCCTCCGCCCCATCCCCACCTCGAGCGGGCATGATCCGGCAGAACTCCGACCCCACCTCGGAGGGGCCTGCCCCGCCGCCGTCCCGGCCCAGTGGCGAACAGCGAGGACCCTGGGTCAAAATGGATCCTGAGCCCCCCCCAAAGGTAACGTCAGTGGGGTAGCTGAGGGCTGGAGGACGGTTCTTGGGGCGAGGCAGGCCCCCTGGGCCCGCTGCAGGGAAAGGCCGAAGGTGCTGGGCGGTGGACTGGGGCGCCTGCCTTCCTCCCTCCCCTTGTTCGGTCTTCAGAGAGGCCTGGGGCTGGTGTGGCGGAGGCGGTGCCTGGTGCCCGGTGGTCCCACCCAGCGGCCAGCTTGCGTTGGGGAGCTCCTGGCCGAGCTCCAGGCTGTTCTTAGCCGCAGGGGCCCTGTCGGCCTTGGCCACCACATTGCTCTTGATGTTCTGCTTTCTCCTTGAGTCTGGATAGCAACAGATGCCGCCGCCGGGCCCACACAGGAATCCTGCATGCCAGGAGGTTGTGTGCAGTGCTCAGCCCCCATGCACAGCACTCTGCAGGCCCCATTGAGTCCTTCCCTCTGATAGGCTGAATGTGTCTTCAGGATTTCTCCCAAGGGATTCTGGGATCTTTTCCTGCTGGAGACTCATGCAGTGACCGGCAGTCTTTCGCAAAGAGAGGCTGAGTGCGTGGAGAATTTGCTCTCCGGTTGCCTTTCACGGAACCAGGCAGACCTGCCCCTTTCCCCCTGGCTTTGGGCCAGAAGCCCTCCAATGTCTGTCCCCCACCCACCCACAAACACGCTGCCTGCCTGCCTGCCTTTGATCAGCTCCACTGGACCAACGGCTGTGCTGTGTCCAGGGGTTGACAAAACAGCGCATCTGCATCTGGCCCCTTGGAGCCAGGGTCCCACGGCAGAAGGCTCACCACACCAGGCGCTTTTTCTGTTTTTTTCACTGGGTTGTGGCATCCAAGTGGCCCCCACGCCTGGGCAGCTGCCCTGTTCCTCTCCTGCCTCTCCCGCTGTTCCCCCGCTCCTGCCAGCGCCAAGGGAGCCCCACAGCCCCCTCTGGGCAAGGTCCCCTCACGCTGCCTCTTTGCCTCCAGGTTCCTCAGCGGACGTCCTCCATCGCCACGGCGCTCAACACCAGCGGAGCGGGGAGCGGTGGCGTCGTCAGGCCAGTCCACGCCGTCCGAGCCAGGTGACCACTTCTGCTTTTCCCCCTAGCCTGCCTTAAGTCCAGAGAGCCACCACGACTCGCAGCACCAGAGATCCATCCTGGTCCTCAATTCAGTTGCAAACACGTTGAGAAGGGGCGTGCCGTAGGCGGGCGCTGTGGCCGCCCAGGAGGCCGAGGGCCCTGCTGGGGACTGGGAGGTCCTAGGAGCACCTTGGCGATAGGCCAAGTCCCTGCACTCCTTCCCACAGCCCAGCCCTGCCCTGGGAAGTGCCAGGACAGAAGGTCTGGCATCTTGGAAGGCTGCTGCCTGTGATCCTGTGGGCATCCCCAGGGAGAAGAGAGGAGGGCCCGTGCCAACATGTGCAGACCCCTTGGTGCCAGGGCAGGGGTGGTCTCTGCGCCTCAGGGAGCTGGGTTCCCTGTCCTGCGCAGCAGGGCTCTTGGGATTGACACCTGTACCCACGCACGCATGCAAGGCACCGTGGGCCCTGCTTGGGGATGGATGCCCCCTTCCGCCACCCATCTTGTTCTTTGCTCCCCTCCACAGACCCCGCAGCAAGTCTGCGTGGCATATCCACCTGCAGAGCCGGCTAGAGAGGGGTCCCAGGTGGGGGGATCCTTCATCTGCCCCCCTGCCTCCCCCACCTTCAGGCCGGACCCCTCCCCAGGAGCCACTGGCCTCTGGGCCAAGCACCAGTAGGTAATGGAGCAACGCAGCGGCGGGCACTTGGGCGCTGTGGGCAGCTTGCCGGCCAGCTGGTGATCTCTGCTGTGGCTCTCTTCCTCTGGTGATGGAATCGCTGCTACTGCTGGTTGAGGGGGGCTCTGCTGGGGAGGGGGGCAGTAAAATATCATCTCTCTGTCGTCCTTTGCCCACAGCAACCCTGACCTTCGAAGGAGTGACCCTGGCTGGGAACGGGCGGGCAGCCTGCTGCAGTCGGGAGGAAGCAACCTGCCCCAAGCCGGCTCACTTGAGCGCAACCGCGTTGGAGGTGAGGAGAGCGTTGGCGGGCCGGGCGTCTCCCCTCACCCCACTGCTCCCAGGCCAGGGACGCGCGTCCGGGTCCGGGTGAGATCAAGTCAGCCCTTTCTCTGCTTGCTGGGAACCTTCAGCTACAACGGAATGCAGATGGGGCCACCGGAGTCAAGGCCAGGAGAGGCAATGAGTGACCCAGGCCATGGTGGGAGGGGCTGCTTCTGCCCCCCTCCACGGCTCCCTGATGCCTTCTGTCGCCCCCGCAGGTCCCTTGAAGCTGGAAACTTCTCCCATCTTGCCGCCGCCCGGAAACAAACCCAAAGCAGACGACCATCGCTCCCGGCCGGGCCGGCCTGCAGTGAGTCTCTGGGAGGAGGCGCTCCTGCCGCTGCTCTGCAGGCTGCCTTAGCCTTGGGACCCCTGGACCCCCCGAAGGAGCCCAAGGAGCCGGCTGGACCAGCCTCTTCCCTTGGCCCTGGGGGTGGCAGGAGCCCTGCGTATCTTCTGCGCTCGGAGCAGTCCCGTGGGGGAGGGACGCCGTGAAGTTCTTCAGCCTGCAGTTTTGTCCCCAGGGCACAGATGGGAACACGAGGATTCACCCTGGCACAAGGAGGCCACCATGCCCCGCACTCTTGCCTTGGCAGAAGTGCCTTCCCTCCCTCCCGTCCCCTCTGGCTCTGAATCTGCCTGGGAGGCTGTGAGCCGCAGGGGTGGGGGGGGCTGGTGGGTTCCTAGTGGGGAGGGGGGAGGCGAAGACCCACAGGGCGGTGGGAGCATGCTAACCTCTCTGCCTTTTCTTTGTCTTCCTTCTCTTCATTTCTCTGTGCATCTCAGAGCTATAAGCGGGCCATTGGAGAGGTCAGTGCCCCCTCCCTCCCTTCCTCCCTACCCTCCCCCCAGAGTGTGCCTGTCTTACTCTCCTCTGCGTGCCCCACCTCGTCCTGCTGGAGCCTGAGAATCTTGCTGGTCCCCGTTCTGCTCTTTCGCCCTGGGGTCACTGCTGTTGACACGCACCCAACCGGGGCAGGTGGAAGAGGCTGGCGGCTTCTCCTCCTGGGCTTTGACTGGGCTTTGCAAGGGTTTGACAAGACCTCTCCCCGACCCCGTCCCGACCTAGTGCCCAGAATTCCTCCTCCACAAGCAGAGCGCAGGGGGTGGAAAGGAGAAGGGGCAGCCGGGCTGGTCGGCTGGCAGCCGGCCTTCCTCCTGGCCCCCCTTCCTCACACCAGGCTCACTGAGGTAACCCCCCCCCCCCGTCCCTCTCTAGAACTTTGTGCTGCTGAAGGAGCGCCCGGAGGAGGCCGCCCCCAAGCCACTGAAGAAGGCCATGGACTACTCTTCCTCCAGCGAGGAGGTGGACTCCAGCGAGGAGGAGGAGGAGGAGGAAGAGGAGGAGGCGGGCGAAGGCGAGCGCTCCGACCCAGCCGCAGACACCCCGGGGGCCAGGTGAGGCGCTGGGCCAGGCTTGTGGCGCTGGTTTCCTGAGGATGCCCGTGGTGGGTCTTCAGCGTCCGTGTGGCCCCTCTTGTGGCACGTTGGTCTCCCTTTCCCGGCTGCAGGGACGGTGACACGGACTCGGTGAGCACGATGGTGGTGCATGACGTGGAGGACCTGACCGGGGGCGGCAGCGGTGGCTCCGAGAGTTCGTACGGCGAGGGCACCATGTTGGTGCAGCGGGTGAGTCTCCTCCTCCTCCCTGGCGCAGGGCTCTGTCTGCCTGCTCCCTGCCGAAATACGCAGGGCGGAGGGGCGGGGGGGGCACCCTGCTAGAAACCTACCAGCCCCGCCCTCTCTGCTGCCGTCGGGCCCACCTGCACCCTCTTGTCCATCATTAGCCTTTTTCCTTTCTTTCTTGCTCTCCTTCTTTCTTTCTCTCTTTTCTTCCTTCCTTCCTCATATTCCATGATTCCTAGCGACGCAAGGCACCTAGCAAGGGTCAGGAATGAATGAATGAATGAATGAATGAATGAATGAATGAATGAATGATCAAGGCTCAGTAAAAGCGTTAACAGCAGCAGGACCAACGGCGAGGCCCTATGCTAGAGGCAGCGGCTGCCTCCAGGCACGCTACTCCCTGGCGGTGGGCTTCCCTCTCAGGGCCCTGCGCCTCACCCTCTCCCTCCGCTCGCCGCAGACGCCAGAGGAGGAGCGTGGCCTCACGCACCACGACAGCAACGGCTACACCAACTTGCCCGACGTGGTCCAGCCCAGTCACTCCCCCACGGAGGCCAAGAGCAGCAACGGCTCCTCGTCGCCTTCCAAGGACGGAGCCCCTGATGTGAGCCTGGAGGGAGGGGCAAAGGGAACTAGCACAGGCGCGGAGGGAGGGAGGGAGGGAGGTTTGGGGCCTGGTCTCACGCCACGCCACCCCCGCTGCCCCCCCCCCTCCCGGCCCTGAGCGATTTGGCCTGCCGAAGGTTGAAGCCCTAGAGGGGGCAGATCTGGACTCGGGGCTGCAGGGTGGGGACCCCCCTTGAAGAGGGGAGAGGGCCTGCAGGTGCAACTTCCCCGGCCGATGGGGGGATGCGGAGCAGCGGGCATCCGGCCAGAATTCCCCCTCCCTGGGCCCAGTGTGTTGCCCTCACCAGCTCTTCCTCTCTCCCTCCCTCCCTTCCTCCCTCCCGCACCCCTTGCAGTACCAGTCTCGGGGACTCGTGAAGGCGCCCGGGAAGAGCTCCTTTACGATGTTTGTGGACCTGGGCATCTATCAGAGCTCACCAGGAGGCGGAGACACCATCCCCATAACAGGTGGGAGGACCTGGCCTCGGCTGGAGGGGCTGGGCAGGATGGCCGCTTCGCCTCTGCCAGGGGAGATCCGCAGCAGTGTAGGCTGCGTGGGACCGGCTCTGAGATTGGGCTGCTAGAGGGTCCCGTGCAGGAGCCTTTGGAAGCCCCTTGATGTCCCCCTGCCTCCAGGAGGAGCTGTTTTCTGGGCCGCTGTTCTGATTGGGCTCCGCCACCCCTGAGCCCCAAAGCGTGAAATGCAGGCGCTGCTAAAGGGTGGCACGTGAGGCAGGGAGGGCCCTGATAGAATGCGGCTCCAGTTCCGCACAGAGCAGAAGGGTAGAAGATCTCCCGGGCAATTCCTTTCTGTTCCAGTTTGGCCTTGTGGTTAAGGAGCCAGACTCTTACCTGGGGATACCAGCTTTGGTTCTGCTCTCCTCCACAAAGCCAGCTGGGTAGCCTTGGGCTAGTCACAGCTCTCCTTGTGAGCTCTCACAGCCCCACCTACCTCACAGAGTGTCTGTTGTGGGAAGAACAGAAGGTTTGCCAGCAGCTTGGAGTCCCCTTAACTCAGGGTTTCCCAAACTGTGGGTCCGGACCCACCTCTAGGAAATTTAACCGTATTTGAAATAACTTTTTTGATGT
Source organism: Aspidoscelis tigris stejnegeri (assembly GCA_023333525.1). NCBI lineage: Eukaryota > Metazoa > Chordata > Lepidosauria > Squamata > Teiidae > Aspidoscelis > Aspidoscelis tigris. The sequence goes on from JALMGA010000009.1 coordinate 472,992, forward strand.
ACTTATTTAATTAAGTAATAAAAAAATGTATTAAAACTTTGTTATTTGAAAAGTCCTTTATTCATATTGGTAACGGTTAAATGTCCTAGAGGTGGGTCCTGAGTTGGTAAACTTATATCAGATGGGTTGTAGCCCAGACAACTTTGGGAACCACTGCCTTAAATGGATGAGAGAAGCGGGGCGGAAAAGCCAACCCTCCTCCTCCTCCTCCTTCCAGCCTTTGACCCGGGACAGCTGGAGCAGCTGCAGCTGGAAGCCCGGAAAGGCTCGGTGGTCAACGTGAACCCCACAAACACCCGGCCCCACAGCGACACGCCGGAGATCCGCAAGTATAAGAAGCGCTTCAACTCGGAGATCCTCTGCGCTGCCCTCTGGGGTGAGAAAGGGGAGGCTGGGGGGTGCACAGGGCAGCTGGGGGGAGGGGGCCTGTGCAGCAACGTGACCTCCGGCACCCGCTTGGCGTCCCCAGGGGTCAACTTGCTCGTGGGAACCGAGAACGGGCTGATGCTCCTGGACCGGAGCGGTCAGGGCAAGGTCTACGGCCTCATCAACCGACGGCGCTTCCAGCAAATGGACGTCCTCGAAGGGCTTAACCTTCTGACCACGATCTCAGGTGAGGAGCGCAGGGCGGCCGCCGGGAGTCCCCTGCAGAACAAACTGCCCACCTCAGAGAGCAGAGGAAGGGAAGGCTTGGAGCCTGGAGGCAGGGGGCGCGAGATCCAGTGCCACGAGACGTGGCGCCAGCAGAGCGCCCCCGTTGCGCCTGGTGTGCCTGGTGCTTCCGTGGCTCCTTCCCCGGCAGCCCTGAAGGCTTTTCTCCGTCGTAGGGAAGAGGAACAAGCTCCGCGTCTACTACCTCTCTTGGCTGCGGAACAAGATTTTGCACAACGACCCCGAGGTGGAGAAGAAGCAAGGCTGGACGACCGTCGGGGACATGGAGGGCTGCGTCCACTACCGCGTGGGTAAGCCAGCCGGAGCCCCCAGGGACGTCCTCGGAACAGCCAGACTTCACGTTCGGATTTGGAAGCTATTCCAAGATCTTGCGCGTTTTTAAGTATTAATTTTTCACCCCTTCGGTGTGGTTCTCTCCCACCCACTTAAAATCAGCAGAATCCATAAGGAGGAACTTACTTGGAAAAGCAAACAGGCCATAGCAGCAGCCTAGCCCAAGTCTTACTTGAGAGGAGAAGCTGATGTTAGAAGCCCCCCCTCCCCGCTGCCGCCGCCGCCGCCGCCCACCTCCAGCAAAAAAGCACAGGCCTTAAGGGCAGCTGGGCAGAAGCTTTGGACACCCCCCCCCCCCCAAGGCACAGTGCCAGCTGGAGGCACATATCTCTGGCAAACTCGTCCGGGTCCAGATTTCCACCAGTTCTCCCCTGGGAGCGGGAGCTGGGCAAGGTCACCACTCCACAGGCAAAACCCCTTCCTCCCAACCGCCGGTGCCCTTGGCGCCCGCCCTGCTCCAGGCCTGGACATTTTTCTTTCTGGTTCTTCCTGCAGTGAAGTACGAGCGAATCAAATTCCTGGTCATCGCCCTCAAGAACTCTGTGGAAGTTTACGCCTGGGCCCCAAAGCCCTACCACAAATTTATGGCCTTCAAGGTACAGGCGGAGGGAAGGGACCCAGGAGGCCTCGTGGACCACCCCTTAAGTCACCATGGGGGGTGGGGTTAGGGGATTTCTGAGCACAACAGAAGGCGGCATGGGGCCCCTGGGGAGCAGGCCCCGTCCCTTCCAGGGGCTGCCGCTTCCTGAAATCCGTAGAACTCCCAAGGTCCCGCTGTGAGGGTGGGCGGGCTCTTGTGATGCCAGATGGATGCAGGAGGCCCAAAGGGACCCGTCACCTTTCCTGCCTCCCACCTGGTCCCAACGCGTTTCCCCCTCACCTGCCATTTCCCAGTCTTTCGCCGATCTCCCTCATCGGCCGCTGTTGGTGGAGCTGACCGTGGAGGAAGGGCAGCGGCTCAAGGTGATCTACGGATCCTGCGCCGGTTTCCACGCCATAGACGTGGACTCGGGAAACAACTATGACATCTACATTCCAGTACACGTGAGTGGGGGGCCGTGCGGGGAGGGGAGGGGAGGCCACCTCTGCTGCCTGGCGGAGCCGCTGGTGCCGGGCAGGCGGGCAGGCGACCTTTGCCCAGCGCTCTGAGCCTCCCTCCCTCCCTCCCTCCCGCTGCCCCCCAGATCCAGTCGCAGATCACCCCTCACGCCATCATCTTCCTGCCCAACACGGAGGGGATGGAGATGCTGCTCTGCTACGAGGACGAGGGCGTCTACGTCAACACCTACGGGCGCATCATCAAGGACGTCGTGCTCCAGTGGGGGGAGATGCCCACCTCCGTCGGTGAGCGGGGGGCAGGGGAGTGGCCTTGCCAGCAGGAGGGCAGAGAGAGGCTGGTGCCACACTCACTCTCCCGCCTCTCCCCCCCCCCCCAGCTTACATCTGCTCCAACCAGATCATGGGGTGGGGCGAGAAGGCCATTGAGATCCGCTCTGTGGAGACTGGGCACCTGGACGGCGTCTTCATGCACAAGCGCGCGCAGCGCCTGAAGTTCCTGTGCGAGCGGAACGACAAGGTGGGTGAGGAAGCCCCGCCCCCCTTGGTGCCGCCGCTGGGCTCCCTGAGAGGCCCGTGTGCTTGGCACCCACGTGGTGCTCTCTGCTGGAAGGGGAGGCGGTGTTGGGCGCCAGCGGGGTGTTGCCAAGCGCCCCAGGGGCTTCTGGTCCTGCCCCGGGTGCCGCCACCCACCTGCTCTCCCTCCCTCCTTCCCGGCCAGGTGTTCTTTGCCTCCGTGCGCTCTGGGGGCAGCAGCCAGGTCTACTTCATGACCCTGAACAGAAACTGCATCATGAACTGGTGAGAGGGAGCCGGATCCTTCCCCGCTCATCCCGCCTGGCCCTGAGGCGAAGGAGAAGCATGCCGGGACGCGAAGACGACGACGCAGGAGCAGCTGCCACGGGGCAGACGCTCCCCCTCGGCCTGAGGCCTGGGCACCCCGGTGGAGGGGGGGGGGTAGGTGGAGGGGGCCCAGGAGCTGCTCCCTGGCTGGCCTGCCGTTGCCACTCAGACACAGAAGGGAAATCCCTGCCGGTCCCCCTCTGGGGCAGCCAGGATGGGCCAGGACAGGCCTGGGGGGGGGGGGGGAGCTGGTGGCCACCAACAAGCTATGCAGCCCCCCCCCCCGCCCCTGAGCACAGAGGAGCACAGCCCCTCCCCCATTTTCTCGGCTTGGTGGGAGGGTCCTGCTGCACTCAAGAATCCCCTGGGTGACCCCCACACAACAAAGTTCCTCTTGCCCCCCCCCCCATGTCCCTTTTGCACATTCCTGGCACACACCTGTTCTGCCCCCCATATGCCACGTATATGGATTGTGACCACAGCTGCCCCTCCGTGTCAGTTGGCTTTGTGAACCCCCAGCATGTGAGTGCCCTTCTCCCCCCCCCCCCCGCCTTCTCCCCCCAAAGTGCCCTTTGCTGTTGCAGTGGCCAAGGGGGGGGTCCTCCCCTGGATTTTGCAAGAGTTGGGGGAAATGCCCCCCCAGGCCCTCCCTGGCCAGGACAGGATCTCAGCAGATGTATAGCAGAACTTTCTCTGACCCCCCAGGGGAGCTGTGTATATTTTGCTTTAATTTTTCTTTTGTAATGGTGATTGAGTAATTAACTAACAAAGCACTTTAATGGCCCAGCTAATCAGGGGGGTGTTGGGGGGGGCAGGAGCAGAGAAGCTTGGATCTCCCTTCCCTCCGGCCGGCCGCCCCTTGCTTTGTCCCGCCCCACGGGTGGTGGTGGTGGGTCGGTGCAGATGCGGGAGGCCAGGGCCCCCTGTGTCGCCACCTGCCCTGCATTGGATCCTCCCCCAACCCGCTCCTGGGATCCACTGGCCTGGGACGATGTCAGTGGTTAATAAAGAGCCAAGATCTGTGACTTGAACTTCTGGCCCGTGTTTCTCTGCCCCTGGGCCTCCTTCTCGCTCTTCCTTCCTGGGAGATCCAGGGCTTTGTCTTCGGGGAGGGGGCTTTGGCCGTGCAGTCCAGGGATTGGCAGGGAGTCCCCAGGGGTCTGGGACAGGCCTGTGGGACGCAGAATGCCGAGAGCAGGGGAGGGGGCAAAAGATGTAAAGCTAAGAGGGGCGGCAGAAGACCAGCATTTAGAGTCCTGTTCAGTAAAGGGCCTTAGAACCTCAGAGGAGCTGCTGGATCAGACCTCAGCCCGTCAGTGGCAAGCAGAGAATGAAGGCAGAGGCTTCACCCGCTCGGTTCCCTGCAAGTGGTCTTCAGAGCCACCCCGCCTCTCCAGCCCGGACACAGTACCTGGGCATCCATTCTGGTCGCCACTGATACTCCTGGACTCCATGAATGTATCTCAGCCTGCCTTAAAACCATCCAGGCTGGTTGTTGTCACCACCTCTTCTGGTAGTACATTCCGGGGATCGATGACCCTCTCCTACACAAAGCCAGTAGGGTGGCCTTGGGCTAGTCACGGCTCTTTCTGAGCTCTCACAGCCCCGCCTACCTTACAGGGCATCTGTTGTAGGGAGAAGAACAGAAGGTTTGCAAGCCGCTTTGAGTCCCCTTAAATGGGTGAGAAAAGCAGGGTGGAAAAGCCAACTCCTCCTTCAACCAGGCCGCCTCTTAATCCCGGCTCCTGAGGCTGAGGAGGCCCAGCTGTTGCAGCCCATTTCCTGAGAGGCGTCCAACCCCCCCCGATCCTTTGAGGGACGCTTCTGGCGGGAGACCCCTGTCCTCCATGTGGGTCACCCCAGCAGGAGGGGCTGCTTGCCTCAATCTGCCCACAAGTCAGTGGGAGGCACCTCCCCCAGGTAAGTTCCAAGGATGGGTACCTGTGCAGACCCCTGGACTCAAGGGGAGCAGAAGAGCCCAGTGCCAGAGGCAAAGTTCAGGGTGGCGAAGAAGAACCACAGGGCCGTCGGGGCAGGGCTGCGACCTGGAGAATGAAAGCCGGTAGCCAGAACTCTTTGAGCAGCTGTATTGGAGAAAGTATGCGCTGTTTCATGCAACCACAGTCGTATTGCGGAGCTCGAAGGCGTTTGAGAAATTTTCTTGGGGGTTTTGGTTCAGACAGCACAGCGTGAGACAGGTGAGTGGGAAGGTGCGTAAAGAAGAATTGCCCCCAAAGTGTCACCTGCAAAGCTGGACCTTGGCAAAGGCTGGCCTCTCATTCCTGCGAGGACTGCCCTGGTCAGCAGCCTGGACGGAGGGGCTTGCTACTCCCCCAACCGACGCAGAGGACCCCAGCCCCGTGAACACTGCTGTGCCCCATTCTGTTTGTGGCCTTCTTTTTGGGACTGCGCGTGGTGGAGTGGCCAATTTGGAGAGAGCCATCCTGCTCCTGAGAAAGCTGAGCCCCCCACGCCAGCGGCCTGCCTGTGCTGGTAGAGCTCGAAGCGGCTCTCTCCGTGCAGGAGCGCGTTGGGAGGAGCAGAGCGCAGTTAAGCCCTCCACGTGCGCTTGCTTTCTCCAGCACCAGAGCTGGTGAGGTTCTGGACCACGGCTCTGCACCTCTTCCAGGGCTGGAGGGTCACCTAATGTGGCGCACAAGTCTGCTGGGGCGTCACATGATGCGCCGGCGCCTGGAGATGCATCCAGACACACGGGGGGTGGGTTGGAGGCCTAGTACACCAACTGGGGAGCTTCGGCGTCCCTCAAAAGTGTGGCTTTCCCCCTGGTCAGCCCGGCCTTTCCTCGGATGCTGCAGCGGGCGCTTTCCACCTCCCCGCCATGGCTTCCCTCCCTGGCCGTCCTCTGAGGGCGCCAAACGGGCATCAGTGAGTGGAGAATCGTCTGCGTCTCTGGAGGAGGGCTGGGGGTTCCCCTCTAGGAAAGGGCAGCCAGGGAGCCCAGCAGGTCCCTCAGGGCACTGGGGCACAGGGGGCAAGAGGACACAAGCACCCCGTTACCCAGGGGAACTCTCTGCTTTGGGGCTCCCGCTACTATTCAGTGACTTCTTTGGGGTTTTGCTCCCTTTGCACCTGGCTGGGTTTTCTCCTCTCCTCCTTTTGAGAACGGGCAAGGCGAGGGGGGGCTTGGGAGCTGGACCCAATGGCCACTTCCTTTGCCTCCCCACGAGCCGCAGAGCAGCAGCAGCCTGTCCAAGCAAGCGTGGCTGGGGGCAGGGAGGGAGGGGCCGCCCTTGCACTGGTCCTGCGTGGGCCATGGCCTTAATGCCCTCTTGCGTCCTCACCGCTTCCTTACCTGCTTGCAATCAGAATCCTACCAAGGAAGGGAGCTGCAGGGGAAAGGCGGCGGTGGGCAAGAGGCGAAGCAGAGGCGAGAGTCCTCTTCCCTCGGGCTTGGAGCGGCCCTTGCCTGCAGCTAGCCCCAGCTGCTCCGTCTGGGGGGGGGCCTCTACCCACCCACGAACCCACCCACCAGAACAGACAAATGCCTCCCCCTACAAGGCAGAAGTCGTGGGTTTGGGCCAAAGGGCGCCTGCTGCACCATCCAAGTTGCCCTGCCCTGCCCGCCCTCTGCCAGGGCCCGGCAGGCTGACAAACAGCCAGGAGACGTGGCGGAGAGGGCCGACAGGATACGTTTTGCAGACCCGGTAGGTGCCGGCAGGAGTCAGAGCCAGAGGTGTCCAGGTAGTCTCAGTCGGCTGCCCTTTGGATGCTGCCCTTGGCAGCCGCTGGTACCTGCTTGGCCACACCCCTGGGGAACCTCGCAGAGCTGAGGGGTGGCCGGTGGCATACACCCACCCCAAATTGCAGAGCATAGCCAGGGTCACCAGGACCAGAAGGCACAAGCTGGCAAGGTACAGGGCCAAGTGCACCAGGCAGCAGTGGGTGGCCAGTCGGGTTGCCCAGGTTGACAGAGCGCGCTGCCGACCAATTGGGCTGGGCATCCAGGCAGAGCGTTCCGGGCACAGGCAGGGGGCAGCACTAGGGTTGGAGCTGGTGGTTCCTGGCATAGGGAATGATGTTGCCCCTAGGGGTATGGTTGTGGGGAGGAGGAAAGGTTCAGGGCTGGAGGTGCCAAGGGAGGCATCCGTGGTCTCAGCAGGCAGTGTTGTGGGCACAGCCTTGGAGGTGCCAAGGGGGGCATCCATGGTCTCAGCAGGCAGTGTTGTGGGCACAGCCTTGGAGGTGCCAAGGGGGGCATCCATGGTCTCAGCAGGCAGTGATGTGGGCACAGCCTTGGAGGTGCCAAGGGGGGCATCCGTAGTCTCAGCAGGCAGTGTTGTGGGCACAGCCTTGGAGGTGCCAAGGGGGGCATCCGTGGTCTCAGCAGGCAGTGTTGTGGGCACAGCCTTGGAGGTGCCAAGGGGGGCATCCGTGGTCTCAGCAGGCAGTGTTGTGGGCACAGCCTTGGAGGTGCCAAGGGGGGCACCCGTGGTCTCAGCAGGCAGTGTTGTGGGCACAGCCTTGGAGGTGCCAAGGGGGGCACCCGTGGTCTCAGCAGGCAGTGTTGTGGGCACAGCCTTGGAGGTGCCAAGGGGGGCACCCGTGGTCTCAGCAGGCAGTGTTGTGGGCACAGCCTTGGAGGTGCCAAGGGGGGCACCCGTGGTCTCAGCAGGCAGTGTTGTGGGCACAGCCTTGGAGGTGCCAAGGGGGGCACCCGTGGTCTCAGCAGGCAGTGTTGTGGGCACAGCCTTGGAGGTGCCAAGGGGGGCACCCGTGGTCTCAGCAGGCAGTGTTGTGGGCACAGCCTTGGAGGTGCCAGGGGGAGTCCTAGTTGTGGAGGTGTGAGTGGCAGAGTGTGTGGGTGGCCCCAAGCTCTTGGTGGCAGAAGGGGTGCTGGTGACCTTCAGCTGAGAAGGGAAGGGAAGGGACCTATACTCTGGCTGGGATTCCCCTCCATCCCCCAGGGCCCCGCAGGTGGTCTCAAAGTCCATGACTGGCGTCCCCTTCTCCTGCGGAGGAGCCTGGCAGATGACACTCTTGGGCTCATTCTCAGTGATTTCCTTCGAGACATTCCCCAGCCCCTGCTCATGGACGGGGGTGCAGGTGTAGATGGCGTGCTCGTTCTCCAGGACCCAGTCCCGCAGGTAGAGCAGCTGGCAGTCGCAGACCCAGGGGTTCCCATCCAGGTAGACATAGGCAAACGCGTTAGCTTCGGGAAAGAAGCCATCGGGCAGGCGTCGGAGCCGGTTCCTCTCGAGCCGCAGGATCTCCAGCGCCGGCAGTTCGGCCAGCAGGTCCCAGGGCAGTGACTCCAGCAGGTTATCGGACAGGCGCAGGTCCTTCAGCTCGGCCAGGCCCGCAAAGGCCCGCGCGGGCACGCTCCAAAGGCGGTTCCCTTGCAGCTCCAGGTCCTGCAGCTTCCCCAAGGCCTGGAAGCCTCTCTCGGGCAGCTCAGCGATGGCGTTGTGCCCCAGGGCCAGACGTCGCAGGCTGGGCAGCCCCTGCAAGGCGGGCAAGTTCTTAATGGCGTTGTGGGAGAGAGCCAGCTGCTGGAGGGCGGGCAGGTGGGCCCCGGTCTCCAGGGTGCCCAGGCTGTTGTTGGATAGGTCGAGCTCCACCAGGGCGGGCAGGGGCGCGAAGGCGCCCAAGGAGACCTGGGCCAGGCGGTTGGAGCCCAGCAGCAGAATGCCGGTGTCCGTGGGCAGGCCGGGGGGGACGCCGCTGAAGCCCTTCCCCACGCAGTCCAACTCCAGCAGGTCTTTCACCTTGTTCATCTCGGCCTCACAAGGCGGCGGGCTGGCAGCCCCTGCCCCACGCAGTATCACCAGGAGTGCCAGGCTGAGGAAGCAGGGCAGCATGTCTGCAGGCTGCGGGGAGAAAGGGGGGCTTAGCTTTCTGGCTGAGCCTCCCCCCCCACCGTACCCGTGGGGTGGGGCTGGGTCAGGGGCTTCTTTCCCCCCCAAAAGTAGAATGACGGGGAGGAGTGGCCACTGGCTGCCGAATCAGACGGCAGAAGATTCATCCCTTGCCTAAGGGAGGGGGAGAGGCAAGGGTGCCCGACTCCATCTCTCCCATCCTTTGCCCCGCACTGCGATGCCCGAGGGGTACTGAAGCCCTCCCGTGCCCACGGAGGCCCCTCCAGCCAATGGGCTGCATTGAAGGCGTCAGTTCCCTCAGGTTGCTTTGAAAGGCTCGTGGGGCCACGGACACCTTTGGGGGGGGGTTCAGCAGCAGTGACAGGTGCTGATCTACCCATTTCCAGGCTACCTGTCGGGTCTCCAAACCTGCTCAGCCGCTGGCTAAAAGGTCCCACAAAGAGCTCCCGTTGGCACGAAGGGGCACAAAGCACAAAAGGACAGCAGATGAGTCTGGAAACAAGACTGTAGGCAGGAGGAGGGGGTACCCCAGGGTCACCACTGACTGGGTGCCAACTCCCATGCCAGTTCCTTCAGAGTGGGCAGTTGGCACATCAAGAATCCTGGAGCGCAACACAAGCAGAGCCAGGCACCCACCAGGCTGCCTTCATGGAGAAGACGGAAAGGCGCTCCTTGCCCCCCCCCTTTGTTGGAATAAGCAGCGCCCCCTCCCTGCTTCCAGGCCGTCCCCAAAATGCCCCTCAGGGCCGACGAGCCTGGACTCCATCAGGGAGGCATCCCTGGTCCCTGCCCGTCCTGGCTGCCTTTTCTGCGCTTTTTCTGGCTCCACAAGACCCTTTCGCAGGTTCAGTGACCAGAATTCTACAGTTTCCAAACGTGGCCCCCCTGGATTCACAGAGCGGCACAATGGCGCCTGCAACTTGTTTCCTATGCGCCCCAGCGCCGAATTTGCCTGACTCCAGGGATCTTTTGGGGACAGTTCTTTTGCCCCCAAATGCCATCTACGTGAGGTCGCTGGATTTATGCTGTGCTCACCTGGCTTTCCTGAGAGCACCGTCAGGCCCAGAACAAGGTGCAGTCCTTCCGGTGGGGTCTTAGCTGTGGGAGGGGGGACTGAAGTGAGGAGATGAATGCCCTCTCCCCTCTGCGCTGCGGCTGGCCCCCTCAGGTCTTCAGACACCTCCAGAGGCAAGGAGGGCATTGCCTTCCCTGGGATGGCCCCTTTCTCCTTCAGCAACCCTCAGCTTCCGCGTCCTCCTGCCTCCAGAGCAGCTCCCGGCTCCTTACTTCCCTAGCCCCTTGGCTTTCGCCGGCCACCCCTGCCGCCGCCGCCCTTCGCAGGGCACGCAGGGCACCCTTGCTGCCCCCCCCCCAGATGGCCCGCCCGGCCCCAGCGCAGAGCTACAGCGCCCCTTCCCATGCGCCACAAGGCTGCGCGCCCACGCAGGACGCGTCCTAGCCACAGGGCGCCCTGAGGATCCCGCCGCTCTCTCCTGCGCCCAGGGTGCGGGGCATCCAAGACCGCTTCCCTCTCGCCGGGGGGGACGACGACGACACTTACCTCCCACCTGACCAGGGACAAGCGCTGCGACGGCGTGGAAGGTCCTGGATGCTAGAGCGCACAAGGCGCTTGCAGGTCCTGGCTCCACGCCCGCCCCTCCGTCCCTGCGGCTGCCCTTGTCAGGGGCGCCCCACGCCATCCGGCCCCTGCCTGCGGTTTCCTCAGCCACCAGGGCTCCTGACAGCCCAGCACCAGGCGCTCTCGCTGCGGGAGGGGCAGGTGCCCAGGGCGCCCCCAGGGGAAACGCGTCCAGCGCTGCGCTTATTCTTAGCACCGGAAAACGGCATCAGGTTTTATCTGCGAGGCCAAGCGCAGCTGCGGCCAAGGAAGGAAGGAAGGAAGGACCGGCGGGCGCGTGGGCGGCGCAGGGCACGCAGGCCCTTGGGGGCGCCAGGGTCTCGGGCCCCTTGCCTGAGGGCGGACAGGCCGGAGCCCCCCCCCCAGCCCCTCGTCAGCCTTGCACCGCTCCCTGGGGTCAAGGAGGGCAAGGAAGGTACGAACGGGCGCCGTTCTTGGGCGCTCCGTGGGCGGGGGCCCCACCGGCCGGCCGGCGAACGAGCCCGAGCAGACCTGGGCGCTGCTGGTCCGCTGTGAAGCCTCAGCGGTTAACGGTGTGTGTGTGTGGGGGGGGAGGAAAGTCCACTGAGGACCCCCCCCCCCAGCAGCAGCCACGATGCATGCTTACTTGTCCCGTCCAACGTCCAACGCGCCCAGACGCCTGGCATGGGGGGGGGGGGTTAGCTGCTGGGGAGAGGGTGCACCCGGGGGGGGGCGTCCATGCCTCACCCTCAGCCCCCCAACCGCGGAAGGGGAGCATGTACGGGCCACTGGCGGCGGGTTCGTGCGACGCCGCCTACGGAACCCCTTGTAGACTTTATTTCGCTGCGCTTTCGCGCCGCCTCGCTTCCCGTGTGAACATAATAAGCCGCGATCCACCCCCTTCCGGCGTCTCCCCGAGGCCCAACTTAGCCGGGGGGGGGGGAGGCGGCGTTTTTCCTCGCTCAGGCATCCCGCTAAGCCCGCGACAGGTGCAGCCGGATGGGAGCGCAGCGGCGCCCTGGCCGGACGGCGGGCCTGAAAGCGACACCAGCCCGGCGGCCGCGCTCACGTGGGGCAAAGCCTGCGCGGGACTCAAAATAGCCCCCTGCCCCCCCCCCCCGCGGCAACAGGCTCCGAGCAGCAATGCGGCGAGGCGGGTTCTGGCTGGCGGCTCTCCTGGGCTGGGGGGCCCTCGGTGAGAAAGGGCCCTGCGGGGCGCGGGCGGGGCGGGGTCTCTGGCCGCCGTGGGGGGGGGCGCCCCCAGCCGCCGCCGCCGCTTTCAATTCTGCTGCCCAGATCGGCGGCGGGGCCGTTCGTCGCTCTCCGGGCTGACCGGGCTCCCTCGCCGTGTGCCCCCCCCGCAGGCGTCCTGGGGGTCAACCAGGAGTCGATCCTCTACGACAAACTCTTCGCCCACTACGACAAGGGCGTCCGCCCCGTGCGCCACCCCGAGGACGCCGTACACGTGTCGCTCAAGCTGACCCTCACCAACCTCATCTCCCTGGTAAGCGGCCGCCGGGCCCGACGCCCCCTCCCCTCCCCTCGGCTCCGCGGCCCGAAGGCGAGAGCAGCAGCCACACGCGCGCCTTTCGTTTCGTTTCAGAACGAGAAGGAGGAGACGCTCACCACCAACGTCTGGATCGCCCAGGTCGGGGGGGGGGCCGGGAGGGCTTTGCCGGGCACACCCTGCCCGCTGCCCGAGGAAGAGGGTCGCCGGGCGGCCTCCCTCCCTCCCGTCGCTCCTCGGCCAGCCTCGCTTCTCTTTCCCCGCAGCAATGGCAGGACCACCGGCTGAACTTCAGCAGCGAGGACTTCGGCGGCATCGGGTCGCTGCGCGTCTCGGCGGACCACGTGTGGCTGCCCAACGTCGTCCTGGAGAACAAGTAAGGGCGGCGGCGGCGGCGTGGGGGGGGTGGATCCCGCGTGGACGGTCCCTGCGTGGACGGTCCCCCCTCAGCCGCCTTCCTTCCTTCCTTGCGCCCGCAGCATCGACGGCAACTTTGACGTGGCCTACCTGGCCAACGTGCTCATCTACCCCGGCGGGGACATGTACTGGCTGCCCCCCGCCATCTACCGCAGCACCTGCGCCGTGGAGGTCACCTTCTTCCCCTTCGACTGGCAGAACTGCTCGCTCGTTTTCCGGTGAGGATCGGCGGCGGGGCAGCCCGGGCGGGCGAGCGGGCGGGCGGCTCTTCAGCCAGAGCGGCGTCGGGGAGGAAGGCGCTTGGGCCAGGAGACGTCGGCCCCGGCGCTGCTCCACACTGACCGGGGAGGTTCCTCGCAATGGGGGCCTGGAGGGAGGGAGGGAGGGAGCAGCCAGCGGTCGAGAAGGCCCTCGGGGGGGGGGGGGAGGCAGGAAGCAGCCGGACACGACTCAGGCTGGGGACCCGCCTAGGCGCTTCGCCAGAACTGGAGTCCCCGGTGCCTGCTAGGCCGCCCCGGACCCGGCCGGACGCTTCCCGGGACGCAGAATTGTGCAGCCCCGACTCCAGAAGCCAAGGGCCTCCCTTTGCCCACCCCATTGAAAGCGACTAAGGATCCCCAGAGGGCAGGCTGGAATTGCCTCCTCCGTCTCCTTGGAGCCTCTCTTGGCTGGCTTTTAGGGAAAGCGGCCGATGAGCACTGTGTGACCTGACGTCCAGAAACTGATGCCCGTCCAAATGCCCATTGAGTGGCAGCAGAGTAAGGGCAACAGAGGGGAAGGAGAGCAGGCTCCTCTTGGGCTCCAACTGAAGAACAGCATGGATTAAATCACCCCAAAGCGCTTCTAGCTGTACCAGGGGAGATGCCCTTCAGTGGGGCCAAAGCGGCATTTCAGAGCCTCCCTCTAGAATCCTCTAGAGCAGAGGTGTCAAACTCAATTGTGCCGAGGGCAGGATTAAAAAAAAAAAAGGACTGTGAGGGCCAGGGGGCGTGACCGGGGGCGTGACCAGAGGCGTGACCAGGGGCGTGGCTAGGGCACAGAGGAGGGGCTGGGGCGTGACCGGGGTGTGACCAGGGGCGTGGCTAGGGAACAGAGGAGGGGCTGGGGGCGTGATGGGGCCTGACCGGGGCGTGGCTAGGGCACAGGAGGGGCTGGCTGTCCATGGCGGCGCCCGCGCACTGGGTCCTGCCCAAGGAGGACAGTGGCGGTGGCGGCCGCGGGCCGTATTAAAATACCCCGCGGGCCGCATCCGGCCCGCGGGCCGTATCTTTGACATGGCTGCTCTAGAGGACGCCTTTGGCCATGCTGGCCTCCCTTGCAAGGGGGAGCAGGCGCCCGGTGCCAGGAGGCCGCCGAAGGCTAGCAGACTCTCAGTCTCTGCCAGTGCTCAGCATGGTACCAGGAAGCTCCTGGCCGCTAGGGCTGCGGTGGCCAGAGCCGCTCCCAATGGCCACCTGCTGCCCCGCAGGTCCCAGTCCTACAACGCCAACGAGGTGGTCCTGGAGTACGGCCTGGACGACAACACCTACGAAGTGGTCAAGGAGGTCACCATCGACAAGGAGGCCTTCACAGGTAGGGGGCTGCGGTGGTGGGGGGTCTGGAGGGGCCTTGCTGGCCCACGCCTGCCAGTTCTGCCCTCCCCACTTGCCCCCTGGTGCTGGGGGGTCCCCAGAGCACGTTGTGCTTCCGGCCCGTGGGCGCTCTCCACACCCCCGGTCCTCTGCTGGGCCCAGGCACCCCCTTGTGTCTTCTGTCCAGAGAACGGGGAGTGGGCCATCCGGCACCGCCCGGCCCGCAGGGTCCTGGCCCCGGCGTCCGGCCCAGAGGCTCCTGGCTTCTCCGAGATCCACTACTTCCTGATCATCCAGCGCAAGCCGCTCTTCTACGTCATCAACATCATCATCCCCTGTGTCCTCATCTCCTCCCTGGTGGTGCTCGTCTACTTCCTGCCCGCCCAGGGTGAGCCCCGCCCCTGCGTCTCCACCTGGGGGGGGGGCAGCAGAGCCGACACCTCGCGGGACCCACCGGGTGCTCCCCACGGAACATCGGGAGGACGAGGCGCCTGCGGAGGGGAAGGCCTTCTGGGCTCATCCGTCTGTCTTTCTGGCAGCTGGAGGGCAGAAATGCACTGTCAGCATCTCTGTGCTACTGGCCCAAACCGTCTTCCTCTTCCTGATTGCCCAGAAGGTGCCAGAGACCTCGCTCAGCGTGCCCCTGATCGGCAAGTGAGTGGCGCTGGCGCTGGCCCCGGGGGCTGCCAGGGTCGTTTGGAGGAGGGAACCAAGGGGCCGCTCTGGGCTGGCTCGCGAGGGGGGGCTGCCTGGGGTGGCCGGAGCTCAGGGTCCCTTCCGCCTGCAGGTACCTGATCTTCGTGATGTCCATCGCGACCCTCATAGTCATGAACTGCGTCATTGTGCTGAACATCTCCCTGCGCTCGCCAAGCACCCACACCATGTCCGTGCGCCTGAAACATGTGAGGAGGCCTGGAAAGAGTCCAGCAGACTCAGCACCACAGACAGACAGACAGACAGACAGACAGACACCAGTGCTCTGGGGGCGGGGAGTGGGGCACTTTTCTAGCCCTGCATGGATGTGCTGGGGGAGGAGAAAGTCCACTCAGTGTGAGGGCGGCCAGTCACTTTGGGCCCCTTCATGCCCTGCCAGATGGGGGGGGGGCTCCAACCACACGGGCAGGTCCCCTTCCTCCCTCCCCCATGGCCCTCCAAGGGCAGCCCCATCAGCCGGGCAAGGCACAAGGCCCCATCTCAGACTGGAACGAGCCTCGTCCTCCCGCCCGCAAGCCTGAGCCCCCCACCAAAAGCCCCAGAAAGCCTGTGTGATGTCCTCGCGATGCGCCAAAGTCCTAGAAGAGGCTCCTCTCCAGCATGGAGGCCTCTGCCCCCCTCGGTCCCTAGGTGTGTACCCACCTACTCCCCCCACTGCCTCTCGCCAGGTGTTTCTGGAGGTCCTTCCACGGTACCTGGGCTCTGGCTTGGAAGCGGCCAAAGATGACCACCAGGAGGCGCCCTCCGTGCGCCGGCGCAGCTCCTTCGGGACGATGCTGAAGGCGGAGGAATACATCCTGAAAAAGCCCCGGAGCGAGATCCTCTTCGAACGCCAGGGCGGTCGGCACGGGCTGCAGCGGGTGGCAGGCTTCCCTCTGGCCTGTGAGACCCCCCGCGGGGATGTGGGGGGAGGGGACTGGGCCCGGGGCTCTGCACGCCTCTTCCTCCGTTTATGAGCAGCCCCAGCGCAAAGCGCCTGGGAAGAATTCAGAGAAGTCCAAAGGGACGTTTGCGTCTGGCCTCTCAGGGAACCCTGGGCTTGGACTGGTGCCCCCAGCTGGAGAGGGGCCCTGAAAGCTCTCCTTGGGGGGTGAAATGGGGCCTCCCTCGTCCTGCCTCTCGGTTCCTCCAGCAAAGGTGGCAGGGTGCGGGTCTTCCTCACGGCCAGCCCAAACAGGAGGAAGAGAGAGGGCAAGCGAGGGCACGGTGCTCTCCCCAGTCCAGGGGACTCATTTCCCTGGAAAAAAGAGATCCTAGTTCAGGCTTCCAGTTCACAATTCTCCACAGGGAGATCCACGTTTCTTCTGGGGGGAAAGGAAGTCGATCGAGGAAAACCGACTTCGAGACAAAATAATTTCTATTTTGTGTAATTTATATCACGTATATTAGGGATCAGTTCAGTCGTAATAAAGCGGGCTGCAGGAGGGCTGGGCGTAGCCTCCGTCTGCCCTACAGAAGACCCACAATGCTATGGCTCCTTTGCTGGTCAGTGGCTGCTAGGATGGACGCCCAGGTACCATCTCCAGTCTGGAGAGACAGCAGGAGGGCTCTAATGGCCACTTAAAGGGAACTGAGAGCAGGTGGCGGTTCTGCCTTTGTCTTCTCATAGAATCCTAGAGCTGGAAGGGACCTCCAGGGTCATCCAGTCCAGCCCCCTGCCCAGTGCAGGATTTCCTAAACCATCCCAGACAGACGTAGGTTCAGCTTCTGCTTGAAGACCTCCAGCGAAGGAGAACCCACTATTTGAGATGCCCAGGAGGGCCTGTCTGTTTTAGGTTGCTTTTAGCTACCTTTGTTCTGTTTGCTGACTTGGGGCCTTTCCGCACTTGGTCCGCTGGTCCCCCCACAGAGAGCTCCCAGACGGACTATCAGAAATGGCTCCTTCCGTGCCGGGGCGCACCAGAGCATGACTGTGTGTGCAGCACAATTGATGCTCCACAGGTGAACTGGCCTGCAATGGTCTGGGCAGGCTGGTTTGCGTGTGTTCTGCCTCGGAAGACGTGCTGAATGGTCACCTGACACACCGACACTGGGAAAGAAAGATGGCGGCACCTGGACACCCATTCGCGCTGCTGGAAGGTGTCCAGATGAGGGAGGGCAAGGGATGGATTGGTCAGTGGAAATACTAGTCCACATGTGGCCAACTTTGCCATCTCCTGGACAGGAAGGGAAGAGCGGATTTGGCCTTGGTGTAGAGCAGTATGAAAATATGGGACTGACACCCAATTCCCTCCCATGTCTTTTCAGACTGCAAGCCTGTGGGCAGGACTTGTGACCGGCCGCTCTGGTCATCCTTGTGGGCCTGAGGGCAGCATATAAGGCACCCAGACTCACAGCAATGGGTGCTTAAGGCCAAAAGGGGATGGCTCACAGAGCAAGCGATTTCCCAGCCCTTCCGTGGGGTGCCTGTGGAAGCTCCCATGTTCTCTGGGGAGGGGGGCACTGTGACCTGCCTGGTCCTGAGATGATGGTCTCTCCCTCCCCAGATAACCTTGATGTGGGGATGACCAGCACCCTGTACAAGAACCTGGCCAGCCTGGCGCCGGAGATCAAGGAGTGTGTGGACGCCTGCAACTTCATTGCTGACAGCACCAGGGAGCAGAGTGCTGTTGGGGAGGTGAACCTGAAGGGGATCCGGCCTCTGGGGGATCTGGGCCTCCCGCCTCCCTTCCCTCCGCGCTGACACCTATTGCTACTTTCCCTGTAGGAGATGGAGAACTGGGTGCTGGTGGGGCAAGTGATGGACAAGCTCTGCTTCTGGGCAGCCCTCATACTGTTCACCGTTGGCACCCTGGGTATATTCTTCATGGGCCATTTCAACACGGTGCCCGACAATCCATTTCCCGGCCAGGAGCAGCAGTAGCGCAGCCGCGCTGGATCCTGTGGGCTGGCGCACAACCCGTGCCTTTAGAGCACCTCCAAGAACAAGGCCTGGCTGGCAGTTCCACAGGCTCACCTCTGGTGCCAGGGTGGGACCCTGCCACAAAGGTCCAACACTGGGCACAAGGAAGAAGCTTGTCACATTCGGAGGGTGTTTGTACATGCGAGTTGGTGGAATTTGGCCCAATAAAAGTGACCTCTGGGCACCTCAGCACGTTCTGGCTCCGACTTTGCACTGACAGGCGGGCTAGGCCCATCTGCCCAGAGTCCTGGTGCTCATTGTGGCTGGAGGGAACAGCCCCACCCCGAGGGAGCCCTGTCCTTTGCTCCACCTTTGGTCTTCTGCACTCGGTCAGACGGAGGTCCGAGAGACCATTTGGCGCTCGGCCTCATAGCAGGTGCCGGAACAGCTTCCGGTGAGGAGCGCCTGTACTTGCAGGCCTCTTCAACCCAGAAAGGCCTCCTGCCAGATGCTGCCCCAGCGTCTTCTAGCGGCGGTGCGTGAAATCACGTGCCACGTGCATCCTCATCCCTACCTTTGCTGCCCAAAGGAGTGACCATTCACACCTCTCCTGGGATCTGGATCGCCAAGGTTGCCACACAAGCGTGCTGCCACCTCAGCTGACCCCAAATGTGACTGCGCATGTGCGAGGCATCTCTGTCACCATGGTGATGGCGCATGTGCAGTCATGCCAGGCTTTGCAAAGAAGATGGCGGCACCTGGACATGCACCCGGACCCAGCTAGGTCTCAGGCACGTGGGGCTTGGTTTGGCGTGCGAACACTAGTACACGTTAGTAGGAAACACGGTTTAGACAAGTGCAGAAACGCCCTCGTGTTCCCCCATGCGGGAGACCCTCCTTGTTCTGCTGCCCACGTTTCCTTGCAAGCACCACAGGTCCTCTCAGTAGCAGCGGCAGCCACCAGGACGAAGGCGGCTGTCACAGGCCTGGAGCGTTCCAGTAGCCGTCAGAGCCCGAGCTCCAAGAGGGCGACCGCTCCTCCAGCTCCAGGTGGAGGCCACGTGCAGGCGAGTGGGAGGAAGGGAAGGCTTTGCCCCCATCTTCTGTTTAGAGACCCAGGAGTATCAGTGGGCCTCTGTGTGGCACAGGATGCTGGAATGGCTCAGCTCCCATCAGTTTACAGGTGCAACTCGGCGTTTGCCAAAATTGAAGCGCATTTGCCGCTTGGTTGCCCACTCGCCCGAAGTCAGAGCAATTTCATTGATCTGTGGAATTTGCAGCCAGCCTGGATGGCCTTGAGGAAGCGTCCGGGGCTTCTAGAATCTGCAGCATCTCAAGAGCAGGTGAAGGTGCTTAGGAAGGCCCACTGGTGGCACCCTGAGAGACGGGGATGGCCTGATCCAGCAGGGCTCCTCTCAGGTTATTACGCTGAAAGGGCTCAGCTGCCTGGAGATCAGGGGGAGTCACACCTGAAGAAACACCTGGGAGTGAGGCGCACAGTAGCTCCTGCCGTAGGGAAGCAACACCTTCTGAATCCAGCGGTTGCTTTTTCCGCACGATTCACCTGAGAACAGGGCAGGGCAGTCGAAACGCAGGTGGCACCACACGATGTTTGCAGATGTTACACCCCAAATAACGAGGGGGGCATATTGGTGCAGCAACTAAAATTTGCTGGCCTGAGAAGCCTTTTAGAGGAGCTCTTCTGTCCCCCCAGAGAGAACAAAAGGCCAGAGAGGCACCCAGAGTGAAGGGGAGGCACCATCCCCTCCTTACTCTGCATCCGCCCCCCCACCGGCCACGACCCCCCCACCCCCCAAACAGATTCCCTCTCGACAGCCCTGCTTTCTTCTCCGGCCACGCAAAAAACCTCACGGCAGACGGACAGGATGAGACCATGATTGCTTTACTGATCTGGAAGCAGGGGGTGCGGGGGTGTCGGAGAGGCACCGTCACTACCCAACAGGGCAATGCGGGGTTGGCAGTTTGGCCCAGCGGAGGGCCAGTCCGAGAGGCCCTTTGGCCAGTCCTCACGCAGGGCCTGGAAATAAATAGGGGCTCCTCCTCCCGCCCGGAGAACACCGGGAGGGTCCGATTCTTCCTCATGATTGGCCAGCGGTGGGGGGCAGGCGGGTACACGGGCTTGACGGCACAGGAGGCGGGCAGCCCTTTCCCCTGGCCCTCTGTGGGCCAGTGAGGCTGGCTGAGGCTGAGGCGAAGGGAGGGGGCGCCAAGGAGGGGCCCCTCCTCGCTCAGGCACTGAGAAAGAACTTCCGGTAGAACTTGTTCATTTGCTCCAAGAAGATGAAGGTGAGGACCGTGTGGGGGCCAAGGCGGGCGTAGTAGGGGGTGAAGCCTTTCCACAGGCTGAAGAAGCCCTCGTAGCGGACCACCTTCACCAGCACGTCCTGCAAGGCAAGGGGTGCAGTCAGGAGCGCAGCAGGAGGCGGAGGGAGCCACAGAGGCCAAGGCCAAGGAGGATGGGGCCTGAGGACCCCCCAAGGCCAGCGGCCCAATTTCATGGTGGCTGACCAGATGCACTGCCCTAGATCAGTGGTTCTCAACCTGGGGGTTGGGACCCCTTCGGCGGTCGAACTACCCTTTCAGAGGGGTCGTGAGGAGTCTCCCACCGCCCTTCCCTCCCACCTCCTAGCTGCTCTACCCCCATGGCTGGGGGTCCCCACAACATGAGGAAATCCATTAAGGGGTCGCAGCACTAGGAAGGTTGAGAACCGCTGCCCTAGAGAGCCCCCGCAAAGCTCTCAGGCTGCCGTGCAAAGCCTTTCCCAAAGGGGATCCTGCAGCGGTTGATGCTGCCTCAACCCCGCAAGGGACCCTGTCTTTGCGCGCCTTCAGCCCAGGTTTTCGGATGAGGGTG
The DNA here is from genome assembly GCA_023333525.1 of Aspidoscelis tigris stejnegeri. Taxonomy (NCBI): domain Eukaryota; kingdom Metazoa; phylum Chordata; class Lepidosauria; order Squamata; family Teiidae; genus Aspidoscelis; species Aspidoscelis tigris. The sequence goes on from JALMGA010000009.1 coordinate 493,259, forward strand.
TGAGGAAACCTCCCCAAGCCACAGCCTCTTGGACCAGGCCCCGAGGACCCACCGGGGAGAGCGAGACAGAACCCAGGCTGCCTGTGTCCAAGAGCGAGGGCAGGCGGAAAGCAGACGCCCCCTCCCACACCACAGGCTGCCCCTTTGGGCATTTGCCTGCGCCAGCCCCACCTGCGCCAGGCGCCGCCTCCACCCTGAGGCGCCTCCTGCCTGGAGGGCAAAGTCCTCAAGCAGGGAGAGGAGGTGCCTGAGCTCCTCGGCCTGCGTTTTCTCAACATTTTAATCACGCCAGCCACGCAGGCCGCGCACTGGCTCTGTGGCTTCAGGCCCAGCGGCCTTCCCTGGGCACTAAATCGCCGCCTTCCTGCGAGAGGCCTGCAGGCCCCGAGGATGGGAGCCCCTCGCGCCCTGCGCGCTCACCAGCCCATTGCGGTACTCCGGCTTGCCATTGATCATCCGCATGTTCTGGATTCTGAGGGGAGACAGAAGGGGCTGTGAGGATCCACCTTGGCTTTGATCACCCAGAGCTGCCCTGTGGGCCCCCCCTCTACTGAGGATAAGGGGGCGCAGGGAAGCACTGCTTGTCCCAGCCTCCTCAAGCCTTTTCTTCCAGGCCTGAAAACCCAAGCCAGAAGGAAGCCAAAGGGAGGTCTGAGCTTCCTCAACTGGTCCAGGGCCTGGGCACAACCCGACTTCCCCCTCAGCCACCTCCAGGGGACTCCAAAGGCTGGCAAAGGGATAACGCGCCCACAGGCCACGGCGAGCGAGACCCCAATGCCAGACGAGCGCCACAACTCTCCCCACTAAGTCAACCCCCCTCCTGCCCCCCAGAGCGCCCACCCACCTGGTCTTGGCAATGTCCACTGGCATAGAGGCCGCTGTGGTCACCAGTCCGCTAATCATGCTGGCACAGAAGTGGCACAAGATGTTGTCCCGAAAGTAACCTGAAGCAGCGGCAGGAAGAAATGAGCCTCGCGCAAGACGACCCGCAAGGGACTGCTGGGCCGCAGCTGCGCCGAAGGGCCCACAGCAGGCCCAGGGGTGCACAGGCCCAGGGGTTCTCCTTCCAGGGGGGAACAGCAGCAGCAGCAGCAGCAGCAAAAATCCATCTAGGCAGGGGTTCCAGGACTGCAGAAGCACATGGGTGGGGTAGGGGATGCTGCCCCCAGGCCTCAGAGACCCCCCCCCCCCAAGAGCAGGGGCTTACCTCGAGGGCGACTTACCAGAGTCCAGGAGGAACTGCTTGGACTGGGAGTAAGAGGCCAGCTGGGCCGCATTGACCACCACCGCTCGGGCCATGGTGGGGACGCAGCCCTGAGGGGAGGCAGAGGAGAGCAGCCGTTAGCTGCCAGCAGGGGGGCAGCAAGGGAAGAGGGAGGCTCTGCAAAGGGCCAGGGAGGGCTGAGCCATGAAGGTCCAGGCCTGGTGGGGAGCAAAGGGTCCTGGGAGGAGGCTGGGGAGGGATTTCATGGGGACCGGGCAGTGCAGAAGCCGTGCCAAGCCTGTAAAGGAGCAACGTGGACGGTGGGCGCAGGCAGGGCCTAGAGCTATTCCCAGCACTCTGCAGGAGGCACCAAGGATGCCCAAAACATCCTTCAAAACCACAGGGAGCTCATCCTGCTTGCAAGTCTCTCTCTTACACGGTGAAACCAAAGGCACAAGAAGAAAGAAAAGGGAAAAGCCACTGAGGGAAGGTAGGGGGCATTTCCTGGCCGGTCTGCAGTGATTTCAGGCAGCCCAGGGGACGTACCCTCCACAGCGTGACCACTCCTTCCTCGCGGGTGATCCGCATCAGGGCATTGAAGACGTTCGTGTAGCCTCTCCTCTGCTCTGGAGGCAACCTGGAGGAGAGACAGCAGGAGACCTAGAGGAGGCCATGCCGGCAGATCCCCGGGGGAGAAAAGGGCCACGTGGGCAGCAGAGATTCTGCAAGCGGCACTGGTCCGTGTGCGGGCGCCAGACCCTGACCCCCCACCAATCCCTAGCAGGCCCCCAAGGGAATCCCACCTGCCATCGGCCGTCATGCGGATGAGGGCCACTTCCGCAGGCGTGCCGACAAAGGCCCCAGTGGCTCCCGCCGTCATGCCGATCACCGCCTTCATGAAGAAGTTGGGCGGGGTGCCATCCGTGCCAGTCAGCTTCTCGAAGAGAATGGTGTAAATGCCCAGGCGGGTGGTCGTGTAGGTGGCCTGGCGCAAGAGGCCAGCTGACAGTCTGCCAAGAGAGAGGGGCCAGTCCAAAGACCCGGGGGCACAAGTGGCAAAACAAGGGGGCAATGCCAACCACTCTCCTGCCTTCAGGGCAAGGTGGAAAGGTGGCCCCAGGCCATCTCGCTGCTGCCTCAAGGCCCCCCTCCCCCCCCAGTCTGGCAGCTGGTTCTATTTCCACCACGCCTGGCCTGAGAGTGAACGGGTGCCACCCAGCACTGCCCTGGAGTGGGCCAGGGAACAGTCACCGCCACTGTCCGCAGAGGGAAAGGCCCCAAGCCTAGTTTAGCCAGGAGCGGAGTCCCCCCATGCCCTGCATGCCAGAGGCACCGGATTCCCAGCTACTCCACAACCCAGGCAGCTCTACCCGGTATAGATGCCCCGGACGCCCTCCTTCCTCAGAATGCTGCCCACGGCATGGAAGCTGGTCTTGTACTCCTTCGTCTTGGCGCCTTCCCCGCTCAGCTGCATGCGATTCTTGACCAAGTCCAGCGGCTGCACGAACACTGTGGCTGCCATGCTGCGGGCAGGGAGGAGAGGGGGAGAGTTGGTCAGTTGCAAGATGATAGATCAGACCCACAAAAGCACCTTGTGGCCTGCTCTCTAAACAAGAGGTGGGGGCTGCTTCTGGATGCTGGTGAGAGCCTTCTCAAGGCTCCCCCAGCGAAGTTGCAAGCAGGGAGAGCCATAAGCCGCCTCTCCTTGGGGGCTTCCTGTCCTTCTCTGGACACTGGCCCTTCTGCCTCCCCCCAGGGGCCCAAGCACAAAGGTCATGGGAAGGGAAGGGCCTCGGTTTGCCTGCAACAGCGCCCCCCCTTCACTAAAGGCCTTCCCAATTTGCCAGGGGGAAAGGACTGGGGCAGCAGCTCCCCTCACCCGTTCCCTCCCGTGACTCGGTCTAATCCCCTTTGGGACATAAGGAGATTAAGATTTTGGCCGCAAGATCCACAACCCTGCACAGTCAGAGCCAACCCCCACATCAGCCAGGCTGGGCCAAGCCGACAGAGTCCAGGGGCCTCGGGGGCAACAGTCCAGGGCTCAGCTGACACAGGAATTTGTACCTGAGGCGTCTCCAGTTTAGAAAAACTCTCAAGCGCAGCTGAAAGCAGGAGTAACCAAAGCAGCTGCATGGGGCCCAGTGGCGGCCGGCAAAAAGCACTATGGGTTATTCTTTGTAACAACAGCTGGGCATTTTAAAGTCACCTCAAAACTGTGGCTCTACAGCGGCCATTAACTCTTTTCAAGTCACGGGCCCCAGACAATTCAGGGGCTGTAGCACCTCGCTTGCAAGAGTAGACTGCAGCGTCTAGGCCTCTTCAGCCTTGAAAGACGGCGTTTAGGAGGGGGCCTGATTGAAAGATATAAAAGCAGGTGCCCTATAGAGAAAATTTCTTTTCTCTATCACACGACACTAGAATCAGGGCGCATCTATGGAGCTGATGGGTAGGAGAGTCGGATCAGAGAAGGGGATTGATTTCTTTGCCCAGAGGGTCATCGGTCTGCGGAATTGGCTGCCAGAAGAGGTGGTGGCAGCAACCAGCCTAGATGGCTTTAAGAAATGGAGAACAAATGTATTAATGGCTACTAGAATGGATGCCCAAGTCCATCTTTCAGGCTGTGGGGACAAGCAGGCCTGTAAGGCCATTTGCTGGGATTGGAGAGCAGGAGGAGGTTTGCCCTTCTCTCTGCTTGAGATGCCCATGAACATTTGGTGGGCCACTGTGTGCGACAGGATGCTGGACTAGATGGGCTGAGGCCTGATCCTCTTAGGTTATGTTTCCTCTACCCAGGTACATGCAAAGATTCTTTTGATACTGAATCCCTAACTCGTTAGGATTATTATTTGTGTTTCTATCATATCCAAGCCCCAAGTTCTTGGGGTAGTTACACACATATGTATGTATGTATGTATGTATGTATGTATGTATGTATGTATGTATGTATGTATGTATGTATGTATATATGTATGTATGTATGTATGCGTTTCAGGCGACCGCTGCACCTTGGCACACCATTGCGCCACAGCTGGGAAGACCCCTGTTCCGGCTGCCCTGCGTTGGCCCCCTCGCCCAAAGGGCCCAGGGCAGAAAAGACCCGGCTTCTCGTGAACGCCTTTGGGCGCTAATTCACTCGAACTTTTCAACTAACTACGCCGTGTGACCCTGTTCGGCAGGGGACGCGCGCAACGTCTTGCTGCATATGGGACTCGAGGCGGGATGCGAACGTCCTCTGGGCGGGGGTCGTGGGGGGTCCCGGCCGGTGCTCCTGAGCTCCCCCCGGGCCGAGCGGCGTCGGGAGGCCGCCCAGGTGCGCCGCTGCCCAACGATCCGCCCAACTCCCCGCCGACCACCGGCCCGTTCCCCCCACGGGACGCGACGCCCCCGCCTCGTCCTCCCCGCAACGGCAACGACAACCCCGCGAGGCGGGCAGGGGGGGTCCGGGGCCGCCGCGGAGTCCTCGATCCCGGTCAGGCGCCTCAAGGTCACCCGGTGGGAGCCGAGCCGGAGGAGCCGCCTGGACCCCCGCCCCGAATGCCGCCGCCGCCGCCGCGCGCAGGGCAGAGAGCGGCCCTCCCCCTCCCCCTCCCCCCCCTCCGGCTGGCCACCTCCTCCCTTCTTGGCGGGGGAGGCCCGGGCGGGGGGCGGGCTCCTCCCCTCTCCCTCCCCCCCTCCTCACCCGGCGAGGCCCCCGAAGAGGAACTTGACGGACTTGGGCGACGTCTTGGGCTTGGCGGCCGCCCCCGGCCCGGCCTCGCCCGCAGGAGCGCCCCCCGCCGCCGCCATGACGGCCCCGCTGCTGCCGCGACGACGAGACGAGACCCGCTCGCGCCGGGACCAAGGTGACTCCGGACCTGCCGGCGAGGGCGGGGCTACCCAGGCCCAATGGCCGCGCGCTCAGGGCCGGGGGGAGGGACTTCCTGCGCCGAGCGGACGCTTCCGCCGGGAGAGTGCGAGCTCTGGGGCACGCGCGCACTAGCGGAAGGGGGGGGAACTCGGGGGCGGATCCGACACCTGAGCGATGGGGGGGCGACTCCGCTCCTCCTCCTCCGGCCAACCAGATTCTCCCACTGCTTCCTGAAGCCACGCCCCCAAGGGGGACGCGCGACGCACGCCTCTGCGTTTGAAAGTGGAGGGTCACGGGAACTGTAGTCCGAGAGCGACGCTTACACTAGAAAACGTTCTTTGGTTAAACGATATCGGTTGCCGACGCGGAATCGTCCGCCGGCAATTGCGTTTAAATTTCCCGAGGGGAGAAATTCTCGCGCTGGTCCTCGTGGCCTCCAGGGTGGAGCTGGGGGTGTCGGTGCAGGTGTGCGGGAGTCCCATAAACGCATCTGAGAGTCCCTGCAAGCACCCGGCTTCGAGCAAACTCTCCGCTGACTTCAAGAGCAGCCAAGCCCCGCAAGTGACCGGCCCGTTCCCAAAAAACTAGCCGCCTTCTCACGAGTCAGAGTCTCGGCAACAGCCCCCAGGCTGCAAGAAGAGCACACCTGAGACACATCTGTCCTCCCCTTCGAAGTCTGGCTTCGTTGCTTTCAGTGCTCTCGGTGCTTCCTGTTGTCATATTCTTAAAATCTGGTGTATGGTGGAAATTAATAATAAATGCACGAACGCACCCTCCCCTTATCTCCAGCAGCTGTCACTGCAATGCATTTCATTTCTCTCTGGGATTTGAGCTGGTTGAAGCTCAGCAGGGGCCGGACAAGGGCTTGGATCCGAGAAAGGACTTGATCCTGACAGTGGACTGGATTTCCCGGAGGCAGGTGGTCCCCACATCTGGGAACCAGACAAATAGGTTGTGATACTCCCTGATTAGAGAGAGACCCACAGTCTGGTGGCAAGCAGTAACAACACAGGCCTCAGTCCTTGTTACCCAGCTGAACAGTCCTGGCTCCCCAACATTGTACTGGTACAAGAATAAGCTGCACTGGTAAGTTATTATTTACTTTGCAATTTGTAGTTTGTAGTTTTAGAATGAAATTGCCCGTTTGCCTCAGAGCTAAGAGGGGGCCGTTCTCTGGCCCTTCTCAGGCAGCTTGTAGGAACAAGAGACAAACCCTTCCTTGTGCCCCCAAGACCCCCCTTCTCTCTCTCCACTCAGGAACCAGCTCGTGCTCTCTGTGCAACCTGAGAGGACGCTCATTCACTACGGATGGGGAGACTTTCCACAATCATCGTCGCTGCATCTTTGGTCCTTTCTGCACTGGTGTCATTCCAGATTATGTCCTGGAATAGGAGCTGACCATTCACGCGCTAGTGGAGACTATGGCAGATCCCACCATGGGCAGCAGGGCCCTATTCCAGAAAGGGGCCCTTGTGTAACCAATGTCTTAAGCTTCAGTTTAAGAAGCAGGAGTGTCAGTTGATACAACTGACTGCCCTTGTGATCTGTTCTGGTATGACAAGCAGGCTTCTGTTCGAGGTGGAGAAGGGTCAAGACGCCCTCGAGTGATGGCAGATGCCCAGTGCCTTGCGGTTTATTTAGTGGCAGGTTGCAGCCCTGGCATTAAATAAACTGTGAGCTGAGCCTTAAAGTCAGTCTTTCGGAGTGGCAAATGCTCTGCAGGCCTTCAACGCCAGGTGGCAGCACACCACGAGAATGTAAGAGGAGACCATGGGACATCCAGCATCCCATCTAACACAGCCGGCGACCAATTGCTTCTGGGCATCTCAGAGCAGAAGACAAAAGCAAAACATTATCCACTGTTGACGCTCCTGCAAAGAGGCATCCTAGGAACCCAAGCGGAGCCATAGCTGATTCTGTCCAGCGAAAGGAAAAGGCAAAACCTTCACCTGCCCTTGATTTCCTGCATACGGCCTTTGGAGGCCTCCTGCCTGTCTCTCCATTCAGGAGTTGGCACCTGGGCATCCATTCGAGTGGCCATTGGCACTCCTGTCCTCCATGAATTTGCCTACCCCTTTCCTCAAGCTATCAAGGCTTCAACTGCCACCCAAGTCAAAATCCTAGGGTGCCAAGGGCCGTGTCCTAGTGAAACATTCCGCATTCCCTCACAGGCAGAATTCTCTGCCCGCAAGCACAGGGCAAAGAGGCAGGGGAAGCAAAGCGCCAACGTGCCCATGCGCGCACTAGGCATTCACGCTCGCTAATGCCTACTACACACAATCCCTCCCCCCGCGTCTGGACACTCACCCGAGCGCACACGGTGTCCATCTTCGCGCCCCGACATTGAGGCCACTGCATTTGCGTCGGCGCTGCCACTGGAGCAACTGTGATGCTACCCAGTGCGGGACACGCGCCTCGGCGTGCTTGCACGGCGTGCCATGTGACATGGAAGCGCCGTGGGGCAGCGAACGGGGCTAGAGCCTCACCGGCCCAGAACAGGTAAGCGCGCACCTGGTGCCCTTCTAAGCGCGCGCCCTGCATCGTGGCCCGGGGTGGCTCCGCACGCAGGAACCGTCCCTGGCTCGGAAGCGGCTCCTCGAGGCGCAGGTGCTCCGCGTGGGGACCCGCGAGGCGACCGCCGGGACGGGCGCGAAAGGGCCCTCAGCGCGGCGGCCCCGGGGAGGGCGGCGGCGCCGTCCGGCCCCTTGCGAGCCGCCTGAGCCCCCAGCGCCGAGGCGGCCGGGCAGAACGACGCGCTCGCGGGTCCGCCACGGGGCGAGGGGCTCACACGCCGGACTGGGCGGCGGCCTCCGTACAGCGCACGGACTGGGCGGCGGCCGGGCTCCTCGGGGCAGAGGGCGGCCGGGCGCCGAGCGGGTCAGGGGCGCCTCTCGGGAGGGACCCGCCGCCGCCCCCGCCGCCGCCATTTTGGGCACGGGGCTCCCTCGCTCGCTCGCTCGCGGGGCCTTCTCGCCGCCCGCTCCCGCTCCAGGGCGGCCGGGCGGCGCAGGCCAGCAGCGGGGACGGAGCCTCGTGGCTGGCGAGCGGCGAGGGAGGAGCGTCCGCCCGCCCGCCCGCCCGCCGGGCTCTCGAGCGTCGGGAACCGGGATCACCAGGTCAGACTACGGGCCGGGCGACGGGTGGACACCGGGCGGGCTGCCGCGCAGGCGCAGCAGCGACAGGAGCCCATCCCATCCCATCCCGTGACCCTCGGGCGGAGGGAGGGTGGGAGGGTCAGGGGGGCCTCTTTGCCAAGGGTCATGGGAGCGGTAGTCCCCAGTGCCGTTCTCCGTCCGCAGGCCTGCGCTCTCTTGGACTGCAACTCCCATGACGCCCCGGAGACCTCTCGGGGGGAGGAGCGCGGTCCCCTCCCTCCCTCCCTCTCGCGAGATCTCCCTCCCAGCCATGTTGCGGCGGAGAGGCTTGTAAACAGACGGGCGGGCGAGGCGAGGCGCCCCCCCCCTCCCTCCCTGCCTCCGAGCCGAGCGAGCCGAGCCGAGCCGAGCCAGTCCCCGCCGGGCGCCTGCGCCCTGTTCCGTCTCCGCGCAGAGCCTCCTGCCCTGGAAAGGTAAGGGGCCCGAGCGAGCCTGACCCTTCCCGGGCGCCTGGGTCCTTCGGGGAAGCCGGACGGCGCCGGCCCGGGGCGGCTGCCAGGGGGTCTCTGCGCAAGGGGCGCCGGCAGGGGGTGCCGCGGGGGCCGGGGGCGCCTTCCCCGCGCCAGGGCCGGGAGTCTCCCGTTGACCCTCACGGCCCTGTGCCCGAGGCGACGTCGGAGGCCGGGCCTTCCCGGTGGTGGCTCCTCGCTTGTGAAATGCGGGCTGTGAGGACCGAAGAATCTGGTGGAGCTTCTGCTGGTGACGGGAGGCCGGGCCTTCCCGGTGGTGGCTCCCCGGTTCTGGAGCTCTCTGCCCGTGAAAGTTGGCCTTGTTTCACGCCTGACGTCTGGGCCTGATTTCGGCTTATATCCCGGAATAGGGACCCGCTGTCCGCAGGCTGGTGCGGATTTGGCAGGCCCTGCCCGGGGCCTCGTGCCGCGGTCCACCAGCGTCTGGATGGCGAGTGCCGGTGCGGAAGGGCCTCCGAGGACGAGCCGGGGGCAACAGTGTGGTCTAAAGACACGTGTCAGACGCGTATTCGCTTGACTAGGGCCCTGTTCACACGTGGCCTTTCCCTGGAGTGCATCTCGGACAGGGGTCTGCGGTCCACAGGGTAATACGGTCTGGCAGGTCTCCCTTGGGGCCCTCTGTAGCCTTCACGGGCAGGTGGGCAGCGGGCCCCTGGTCCGGAATGTAGTCCAGACCGAAGCCGAGGGCGAACGGGCCCCGGGCCACACGCCCTGCGCCCTGTGGGGCGGTTGCTGGTGCGCCTTCCTTGTTTGCGCTTTCAGATACGGGCAGGAGAGATTCTGATGGCGCATCAAGCGTCGCTGCCTGGGCTGTGCGTTAGGGCAAACGGCCTGGTCAGTGGCGGAAGGCTCAGGAAAGGAGGGACCCGCAGGCGCTGGGCTGGACTGGGCTGCCTGAGGCTTCAGGATTGTGGACTCTGAGTTCGGGGAACGGCGCCCTGATGGTGGCGGACTTTTTGATAGTTTTGGTGCGGGGCACGTCAGCCTCCATGCGTTGCAGGCTAGTTTTCCAAGTAGGACCCTTGCTGATAGGCCTCCCACTCCTAGTGCTGCTCAGAGGCGGAGTGTGAGTGAAGCCCTTAGAACCGTTTGTGGCAGATCAGGGGTCCCTCCGCCATCTGCTGTGGAGGATTAATGAGGGTTGCATAAGGGACCCTCAGAGGGGGAGGTGGTGAAGAGACCTTTTCTGGTTGATATCTCAGCCTAGGCACTCGGCTGCCACAAACCTTTCCCAGGGCTTGCCATAGTCAGTGTGAACACTGCATGGCGTCTCCCTGTTCTGAGGCAGCACCTGGAACTAGGGCATGTGTGGAAAGGGACCAGGTGTTTGCGTCCTTCTTCTGGTAAGCAGCACCTGGTGGGACACGTCTTCTGCTTTCAGCTTGCTAAATTCTCTCTCCTGGCCCCTGCCCTGATCCCAGCTAACCCACAGTGGTGTCTTTCTTGCGATGGTTCTGCTCCAGGCAGGGGTGAGAAATCCATCTGTGAATGGAGTCCCCTAAGGACTTTGCCCTGCCCTTATCTTCCAGTCAGCAAACAGCCAGCCTGGCTCTTATGACACATTCCCGAGGGGCGGGGGGAGGGGCTGCCTTAAGAACATAAGAGGAGTCCTGCTGGATCAGGCCACAGCCCATCCAGTCCATAAGAACCTCAGAGAAGCCCTGGTGGATCAGGCCACAACCCATCCAGTCCAGCATCCTGTCCCACACACTAGCCCACCAATTGCCCATGGGCATCTCAAGCAGAGACAAGGCAAACCTTCTCCTGCTCTCAGTTCCTAGCAAATGACCATAGAGGCCTCCTGAAATATGCGCTTAGTGTCCATTCTAGTAGCCATTGATACATCTGTTCTCCATACATTTGTCGAACCCTTCCTTGAAGCCATCCAGGCTGGTTGCTGCCACCACCTCTTCTGGCAGCCAGTTCCATAGACCGATGACCCTCTGGGTGAGGAAATCCTTCCCCTTGTCTGATCCGACTCTTGCCCATCGGCTTCATAGATGCCCCCTGGTTCTGGGGTTGTGTGATAGGCTTGGCCCTGAGCTAAGTCAGCAGCTCTGGTCCTGCAGCCACCATAATGCCTCTGCACCCTCCTGCAGGCAAACTTTAAAGGCCTGGGGCTTCCACATCACTCTGGTATCTCTTTAGTGGACAGGGAGAAGTTTCCCTTCTTTTCCCAAAATGTTAGGACCACAAGCCACCCAGTGAAGCTGAATCTCAGAAGAGACGGCATAGACAGGAAAGCTTTTTTGAAGCACTGCATGGTTAAGCTTTGGAGTTCTTTGCCAGGCGATGTGTTTGTGCCCACCTTCAGGGCAGTCGATGGCCGATAAGAGGTGGTCTGCTTCTGAAGGTCAGTCGCTGGGAGACAGTGAGCAGGGCGGCTGGGTGCTTCTTGGCGGAACTGGCTGGCCACTGGTAGAACAGCCTGCTGGGCCGGCAGGACTCTTAGGTTCTGTGTTCGTGGAGTACGATTAGCTGCGAGAGCAACGCGGCTGCCACTCAGAGGCCGTGGTCTGCTCATGTCCTGCTGGTGGGGGTCTTGGTGGAACTGGTTGGCCGTGGCGAGAACAGGCTCCTATCATTGGCTACCTTGATAACAGCAGTAGGTGGACTGGGAATACTGGGTTTGATTCCACACTCCCCCATGAAGTCTGCTGGGTGACCTTGGGCTAGTTACAGCTCTCTACTGAGCTCTCACAGCCCCAACTGCCTCACAGGGTGTCTGTTGTGGGAAGAAGAACAGAAGGTTTGTCAGCTGCCTTGAGTCCCCTTTAATGGGTGAGAAAAGCAGGGTAACAGCTAACTGTTCTTCCTCCACAAAGGCAGCTGGGGGACCTTGGGCTATTCACACCTTTATTATTTATTTATTTATTTATTTATTTACATTTCTATCCCGCCCCATACCCGAAGGTCTCTGGGCAGGTAACAGCAGATTAAAATAAAATATACATTAAGAGACATTCAACAAATATAAAACAATATACAATATGTTTAAAATGATAGTGTTTGTACTGGGGCGGGGGGGGGGGGGGCATAAGCCGCTCAGCCAAAGGCCAGGGCAAAGAGGTGCGTCTTCACTGCCCTCCTAAATATGTATAGGGAAGGGGCATGACGCACCTCGAGGGGGACCCTTTGAGCTCTCACAGCCCCACCCGCATCACAGGGTGTCTGTTGTGGGGAGAAGAGCAGGAGGTTTGCCAGCCTCCTTGAGTCCCCTGGTTGAGGAAATCAGGGTAGAAAAGCCCACTCTTCTTTTTCTTCTTCATCTGCCAAGGTGGGCAGAGCCTTCCTGGCTGCCTGCTGCCTTGCCAGCCTGTCCACATGCCCGTGGGTGGCACCGGCTCCTGCCCAAATCGAGGCCTTTGCCAGAAGCGCAAGCAGGGCTCAAAGAGCCCCCAGGAGGAAGGAGGGCTGTTCCCGTGGCAGCCCCTCCCAGGCGGCTTTTCTCCAGTGTGTCGTGGGCTGGGGAAGCAGGAACAGAGAGTGCTGGGAATGTCCTTTCTCTCCCCTGCGCCTGGAGCGTGGGTTCCCCTGGTTTTAAAGCCTCGGGAAGCCCTCTGGGCCTGCCCTGCCTGCTGGAAGGAGCCCTGCTTTTTGTCTCTCCCTGCTTGAAGCGCTGCTCTTTACACGATTCTCTCCCCCTCGTGGGTCCGGGTGACGCCTGGGAACGGGAGAAGGAGCCAAAGGCCGACGGCTGCCGTTTCCTCCCTGCCTTGTGCTCCCAGGCAGAGGCACCAGCGGCCTTTGCAGGGCTTTGCGCAGGCCTCTCGGGCCGCTTCTACGGAGCCTGGACGGCGCGTATCCGGCCTGTTCCCTCTGCCAGAAGCACAAGACATGGCAGCTGGACCCCAAGGGACCCCAGAGGGGAATTCCCAAGGAGGCCACGGGTCCAGCTGCCACGTTTTGTGCTTCCTCCTAGCTGTTCTCCAGCGGCAGATGAACCTCCTTCGGGCCTGGCTGGACAGGCCCCTCTGGGATAGGGCAAGGTTCTGGGCTGGGACAGGCCTCCACGCCCTCCCTTCCTGCTAGGGATATGTCCCCGTCCCTGTTCCCGGCACTGGCCAGCCTGCTTGCCACACGGTGGCCTTGTGCTCCGTTTTGCCTTTATGGGACGCTGGGCAGGCGATGGCTGTGGCGGGGAAACAGTTGCTGGGGAGGGTTGCCCCCCCCCACCCCCCAGCCCTGTCTTTGCCTCCCAGTTCCGGCACTTGCGCGTGCGTCAGGTGGGGCATTTCTCCCACGGGAGGACTCTGTTCCGCACAGAGGGCTGGAGCAGGGATCTTCCTGGTGCCAAGTGGACGTTTGTGGCTGAGCTCCACCCTGACAGAGTTCGGTCTCAGGTTCTTCCTTCAAAAGACTGGCAGCCTTCTCTTCCTGCCTGCTCAGAGCGTGTCTCCTGCAGGCCCACGAAGGGGGGGGGGGCAGGCTGCCCAAGGGGCGCCCTTTGCATGGGCCTGAGTAATCTGGGTCTTGCCTGGCCTGGACGCGGCACCCTGCCTGGAGTAACGACCCGGGGGGAGGGGGCTTTGCTGGCGACCTCAGGGTTGCCTTGGGGGAGGGGGAAGGGCAGCGAGGGTCCTGGGTTGGGCACTCCCCTTTCCTTCTAACGGTCTTTGCTCTAGGGGCTCCGGCCAGAAGGCCACCATGCAGCCTGCACGCCCGCTCCGCACCTCCGCGCTGGTCCTGCCCGTCTGCCTCCTGCTACAGCTACCTGCCGCCAGGGGGTACATCCACGCCGTGAGTCCATCCGTCAGTCTTCCCTCCCGCTCTCTCAGCTGCACCCTTAGGGGCTGGGAGGCCGCTAGAGCAGGGGGCAGGGGGTGGTCTCCAGCCAGACCTGGTCCCAAAAGGTGGAATCCCCTGGGTGCGCTTTCCCTGAGTCGGTGTCGCCCCAGTGCTGAGTGGGTTCCCACACAGCTGGTTCTGAGCATGGGGGGCTCCTGGGCGCGGGGGCTCTCTCCCTTGCCCTCTGCGTGGAGGTGGCCTAGATGCTGCAGCTTGGGGGGGGGGCATTTGGCAGCACTTATACATTGCCCCCATGCCGCAGGTGCTGTCAGTCTGATACCAGGCCCAACTGGAGGTGCCGATTCTCACCCAAGAAGCCCTAAATGGATCTGGACCCAGGGGATTAGAAACACATCATATCTAATGCTAACAACCCCCAAGTTCCAAATCTTCCACAAATCACTCCTCAGTGGTTCTGCCTGACTGAGATGCTGCTGGGGCGGATGTCCATTACAGGGCCTTTTCTGCAGTGGCACTGGTCTTGTGGAACAAGCTTCTCTCCACTTTTTCCAGAAAACAGCTAAAAATAATTCTAATGTGCTCCTCTGGGTAGCCCCTCATATTAAGTCTAATTTATATCTCTCTGCCGTTTTTAAATACTTTATTACGCGTTGCTTCAGTTGTGCTTTAAATTTCCGTAACATTGAGTGCTGAGAGATGATTGGGTGGAGTCAGAGTGGGGCGGGCGCAAGGCCTGTGCTGGTGGACGCACGCTCTCTGGCCACAGGGGGCGCTCTGAGCCAAGGGACTTCCCCTCCCCATCTGAATGTCCTGCCTTGTGACCAGGTGGGAGCCCTTCTCTTGCCAGCTTGGGCCTCCACGGTCTTCAGATAGGGAAAGGCCACAGACCCACAGCGCTTCTCCAGGCCCACATATTGGGAAGCGGTCACCACGCCGCCATTTTTCATTGGTCACGATGGGCGGCCGCTCGATCCCCGCCTGCGGCTCCTCCAATCTTGCTGGCCGGAGGGCGAGTGGGCATTTCCCATGGAAGAGGCATGCTGGGTACCACTCTGCCACAGGCCTGGGGTCAGTGCCTACAGCCCTCTGCTCGCTCTGTCCCTCCCGCTGAGCCCCTCCCCCTCTTGTCTCCCCCCAGATATCAGACCACAATTCCAGCATGGAGTTCACTGACCTGCCAGCCATGTTTGGACAGCCCCTGCCACGTGAGGGACTTGTGGTGAGTATCTAGGGTGGGGCAGGGAGGTGGGGGGCTGTTCCTATGTGCCTGGACCCCCTTCTCCCCGCCCCTCCTCTCCTTGGGGCAGCTCCCCCACCCCCACCCCCGCTCAGCCTGCCTCTCCTTTCTTGCCTCCAGGGCTTCCTGGTGGAAGCAAAGCCAGCCAACGCCTGCCAGGCCATTGCGTCCCCTCCGGAGGCCTCCAACAGGAGCGTCTTCATTGCCCTGGTCCGGAGGTACAACTGCACCTTTGACGTCAAGGTGCGCTGGGGCAGAGGGAGGGAGGGAGGGAGGGAGGGGCAGGGGGCACGAGCCGAGAGCCTCCCTTCCCCAGGGGTGCAGCTGCTCGGGAGGGCCCAGGACCCCCTACCGGTTCATCAACTGTGCGCTCTACGCCATAGTCCGGCCTCTTCCGTGACGGGGTGTTGGGGAGGCTGTCCAAAGACTCCCCCCTCAGCAGGGCAAGGATCTCCCCAAGACCCAGCCCCGCAGGGAAGGCAGCGAGCGGCTCTGGCGTGCCCAGTGCAGCCACGGAGCGTTGGCGGAGGCCAAGCAGTGGTTGGGGGCCGTTGCTGCCTGGACCCCCTGCCCACGCTCCCCTTCGCCCACAGGTGTTCCACGCGCAGCAGGCCGGCTTCCTGGCCGTGATCGTGCACAACGTGGGCTCCGACAAGCTGCTCAATATGGTCTGGGATGATGGTGAGCGGAGCAGAGCGTGGGTCATGGCCGCCTTCCCCAAGGAGCCCGGGCTACCCTCCCACCCCTCCCCAGCTGACCAGCTGACCAGTCTGCTCTTCCCTCCACCCCACCAGAGAAGCTTCGCAAGCTCATCACCATCCCGTCCGTCTTCATTGGCGAAACGGCAGCCACGTATCTGCGCAGGCTCTTCACTTACGAGAGAGGGTAGGAACCGAGATGCGGGAGCCGGGGGAAGAGGGGGCCCTTTCATCTGCTGCACACCTGCTCAGTTGCCCCTGCGCGCCTCTGAAACGGACCCCCAGGGCCGTCTCGACACTGGTAGCACCGTGCTCTTTTGCTGAGGGGCTGGAAACAAAGACACTTAAGAGCAGGGAGCAGTTGAAGGGCTGGCCCAGCACCCGCAGCTCCCTTCGAGCACCAGTTGAGTACTGGTTTCTGCCGAGGCTTCCCAGCTGAAGGGAATTCCCTGCCACTCTACTGGCAACCACACAGAAGAGCCAGTTGGTCTAGTGGTCAGGGAACACCGAGTTTGATTCAGCTGGGTGACCTTGGGTTAGTCACAGCTCTCTTCTGAGCTCTCACGGCCCTGCCTGCCTCACAGGGTGTTTTTTGTGGAGAGAAGAGCAGGTTTGTCAGCAGTCTTGAGTCCCCTCAAATGAGTGAGAAAAGCAGGGTAGAAAAGCCAACTCTTCTTCTCCTTCTTTTAATTTGTATTTTCCATTGCCCTGCACCAGGGGCTGAAGCCAAGGCCAGGCAGGCGCTGTTCCCCTGTGTACAAGGGCTTGGCAGCACGAGTGGCGATGCCCAGGCCTCCCAGGGATGAGCGCTGCCTGGGCAAAGCGCTCGTGTCTCTACCTGCAGGCCAGGTGCCCCAGAGAGAAGGGCTGAGTGGCCGGTTCCTCCTTGCTGGGGCGTTGGAGCTTCTGCCACAAGGCACCTCAAGGACACTCGGGAGAAAAGGTTCTGGGCGCTTGTGGTCAGCTCTAGGGCTGTGCCCTCCATCCTGGGCACAGCAGACGAGGCCCTGGCTGGGACCGGCTTTGTTCGAGGCTGACATCCGTCTCCCGTTTTGTAAAGGATTCCTGGGAAGCGGGTTGAGGTCTCCATTTTGTCCTTCTCAGCAGCCCAGTGGGCAGGAGAGAGTGGTGGGTTTGGGAGGGTTTAGGCTGGAGGAAAGGCGGCACTGGGCAAAGCTCTGGGGTGAGTGTGGAGACTCCTCTTGGGACTGAATCCGGTTCTTTTCCCGTCTCAGTGGGCAGATCGTCCTGATTCCAGAGTACATTTTCCCACTTGGCTACTACCTGATCCCCTTCACGGGCGTAGTGGGCATCGTCATTGCTGTGATGTGTGCCATTCTGGTACGTGGGGCTCCCCTGTGACAGTCATGGCGGGGTGGAGAGGAGGGTTGGCGCCCTGCGTTTCGCCTTTCCCCTTCCAGGG
The DNA here is from genome assembly GCA_023333525.1 of Aspidoscelis tigris stejnegeri. Classification (NCBI taxonomy): domain Eukaryota; kingdom Metazoa; phylum Chordata; class Lepidosauria; order Squamata; family Teiidae; genus Aspidoscelis; species Aspidoscelis tigris. The sequence continues at coordinate 510,042 of JALMGA010000009.1, forward strand.
GCACCGAGGGTGGAAGCGCAGTGACGGAGACCGATGCTCAGGGTTGTAGAGCGTTCCCTGGCGGTGGACCCGGGCCAGCCCTTTATAAGGCCCCAGCCGGTGCCCGCGGGTGTTTCTGTTTCACCCAGAGCCGCCCTCGGACTGTCTCCTGCCGGCCCAAACTGCGTGCCGTTGTGTCCTCCGCCGCAGCCGCTGATTTCTCTCCCTGCCAAACAGATCGTGCGCTGCGTCCAGCACAGGAAGAGGATGCGGCGGAACCGCCTGTCCCGTGAGCAGCTGAGCAAAGTCCCTGTGCACAAGTATAAGAAAGGTAACCGGGCCGGAGGCGGCACCGTTGGCGGGCTGGAGGGTCCCTCTGCTCACAGGGGCCCTTGCCAAGGGAGCCTTCCAGATAAGGAGGGAGGGGTATGGCAAGCTCTCCCCCCTCCACCTTTGTAGCTTCTCAGCCCCACAGCTCAGCCGTTTGCTGCCGGAATCCTCTGCTCTGCCCCCCCTGCTTTGCTCAAGCAACGCTGCCCACAGTTTGGCCACCAGAGGTCACAGGGGACAGGGCAGCGCTGGGGCGGCGGCGGTCAGAAGAGGGCAGTGATTGAAAGTCCTGCAGGCTGCAGTGACCCTCTCTGGGCTCTCTGGGCCCAGGAGAGGGAAGCTGCCTAGGAACAGGCTCTTTAAAACATGTATTTATTGAATTTTGGTGAAACAAAACACTTGCGTCTATTTCCAGATCACAGGGGAGGAAACCCAAATTCCGCTCTCCCCCCCCCCAACAGGCAGGTCTTCTACTTCCATTGAAACGCAATGTGCTTCCACATTCCTGATCAACAAGGGTTGTGTCTAGGGATGGGCACAAATGCTTTTTTATTATTTGATTCGTATTTAATTCAGAAATTCATATTTGTTTGAAGAGATCCCTTTAGAACAGTGGTTCTCAACCTTCCTAACGCCACGACCCCTTAATGGAGTTCCTCATGTTGTGGAGACCCCCAACCACAGGGGCGGAGCAACCAGGAGGTGGGAGGGTGGTGGGAGAGTCGTCACGACCCCTCTGAAAGGGTAATTTGACCCCCAAAGGAGTCCCGACCCCCAGGTTGAGAACCACTGCCTGAGAACGTAGCGGGATTCAAATCCAATACAAATGTTCGACCCAAACGAAGCTTCATGCGAACCTACCAGAAGCTTCGATTCGGATCTGAATGTCAGTCTTCAAATGTGCCAACGTTCTGCATGAATTTTGAACGTGGCAAATATTTGTGCATGTCCCTAGTGGTGACCAGGATATGGAGAGAGATCAAATTCATTCTGGCCACTGATATTCCCTGGGATGTTCCGACCCTTGTATACTTACAGGAATCCTGGCTCTGCGATGTTTGATAAGGCCAATTCGCACCGGGGTAGCTTCTGGGAAGCACCGTCTGCACCGGCAGGAGGCATTTCTATACCAGAAACATCTGCCGGCGCAGAAGTTACCCCAGCTGCCCCACACAAAATCGTGCACCACACGCGGCCACAAACTTACCTTTCCCGGCCACAGCAGAAAGCCAGGAGTCACGTCAGGTGACCGGAAATACGATTGTGCGCACATGGTGACGGTGATAATTCACGTGCCATCGTGCTGGCCTCTAAGGAGATGGTGGCGGCACCTGGACGTGTGACTGGATCCAGATGCGTGTCCAGGCGTGTGGGCCATTGGCTTGGCGTGCACTAGTGTTCACAAATGCAAATGCTAGTGCAAACGAATGGGGGTGCACGATTCCTGTCCCACGGATGGGAAGCAAAGTGCTGAAAGGCCCCAGTTTTTGTCTCTAGAATTTTCTAATCTCCGGACATGGCCACCGCCTGCGAATGCGCATTCCCTTCAGCCCGTTTAGACGCCAAACTCCTGACCGCCTGTCCATCTGCCAAACGTCTGTAGCTGTTCTCAGTGCGCCCCTTTGTCATCTAACCTATATTGTTCCCCGCTTGGTTCCCTTGCGGCTTCCATCTCCATCTCCACGGTCTTGTGGTCGCTTCTTGTATTCTGTTTGCCGTTAAATAATCTTTGTTTTTTACTCGTCGTTGATAATTTTCAACACAAATTACTAAGACGTAACGCACTAACCAAGGACAACAGAAACACATCATATGATTCCCCCCCCCCCCGGGAAGAAACAAAACTATTGGGATCTCAACAAAAATCCATGAATGTTAATAAGTCCTTCATTCTCCTAATGCAAAGAGCCCTTAAATAATGTTTAATGGACTATTTCCTTCAGCCGTGTGCCCGGCATTAGTGCATTTCTGCTGCCACCTGAGCCCCGGCAGCCACCCGCCTCCTGTCCACCCGCCTCCCTCCACGCCGCCTCGGCCAGTGCTCCGTCTGAGCACCACCTCCGGCGTTGGGGAGCCTGGAAGGTTCAGGATCGGGCCGGAGGGTTTTCTTCAGAGGGCGCAGGAGCCCCGAGAGGCCTGGGGAAGGGGAGAAGGGAGAGGGTCCTTCTGCCTCAGAGGCCCGGGCAGGGGCAGAGGGCCCAGGCGGGCGCCCACATCCCGCTTGCCCTCTGGGAGGGTGGAGGCAGCGAGGGGGTTCTGGCCACCTTTGCTGCTTTCCTGGGGGGCTGTGGAGCCCTCCTCGGGGTGGCTGGCTTTCTCACGCTGCCCTCGGGCTCCGGTAGCTCCTAGGAAGCCCGCAGACCAGTGAGGAGCGGGAACCGGCCGTGCGCGAGCGCCGCTCGCCTCCGCCCCTACTGTAAGCTCTGCGGGGCAGGGACCCGGAGGTCCCGCCCCTTGCCCGCGGGCGGACGGCTGTCGCTCAGCGGGGAAGCCCTGCCTGCAGCGCCCGCCTTCTCCAGCAGGGGGCCCGGTCGCCCTTCTCGTCCCCCCGCCGCCTCCGTGCCCCGCCCAGCACGCCGCCGCCCTCCTCCGCCTTCCTTCCCGCCAAGTCTCCCCCTGTCCTGCCCGCTCCTTCCTCCTTCCCGGGGGTGGGGGGGGCGAGGCGTGACTCCGGCCTGGTTTTTTCCATTGTCCCCCCTGGCTGCCGCTCCCGCTGCTCGGAGGAGGGACTGGAGGGAGGGGGCGCCCTCGCCCTTGCAGCCCCCTCCTCTGCCGCCGGGCCCGTCATGGATTTGCCCCCCCAGGAAGGGGAGGGAGTCCTCCGGGCGCCGACGGGCGGGGAGGCTTGCGGGGGCTTTCATGGGGAGGCCGCTGCGGCGCCCCCTGCAGGACACGCAACACCCCCGAGGGGCCCTTCGCGGGCTCCTCCCCCGGCTGCCTACAGTGAGGGGGAGGCGGGGGGGTCGTTCTCCCCTCCCCCAGGGCAAGGTATTTCTTGCCTTTTCAAGTGGCTCAGAGCGAAAGGTCACAAGCGGGGGGGGGGCAGAGATAAGCCTGGACCGCTTCCTCAGAGACGGGGGGGGTATGCGGGGAAGGTGGCTGCTCTTTGCGAGGTGAAGGGGGCCGTCGCGTGCAAGGCTCTGCCAGACAGGGGTGACGCTCTGCCCCGTGTCTCGGCCCCCCCTGTCCGTGGGGGGGGCGTTGACTTCACGAGGGAAGCAAAAGCTTCTCCGCGGCAGGCGTGGGGGGAGCGCACGAGGAAGCCCCCGGCAGTCCCCTGGAGTCGTTTGGCCCCCGCCCTCCCCACCGGCGCGCGGGGCGATTCTCCTGTGCCTGGAGGGGGGGGCGCCCTTCGCCCCTCCTGAGCCAGCCCCCCCGCGCTTGCGGTGTCCGCGGCGGCGGCGGCGCTGGCGAAGGAAGGAAGGAAGGACGCGCGGCGAGCGCCTCGCCTCGGCTTTTGCCTTATATGGCCCGGCGGCGGCGGCGGCGGCGGCCTGGCTTGCCTTGGCTTAGCTGTGCAAGGGGCCGCTGCAACTCGGGGGGGGGGGCTTCCTGTTGTTCTGCTCCTCTCCTGGAGGGGCGGGTGTGGAAACGTGCAGGGGCCCGCAGGCGCCCCAGGGGCCCAGTGAGAAAGGGGCGGCCCCTGCCCTTGCCCTCAGGTGGCGTCGCTGGCATCTCCTCTCCAAAAGGCCTGGGAGGCCCATTGTGCTGTCCAATTCTGGGACGCCTCCCTGGCCTGGGCTGCCCCCTCGCTGCCCCCCCCCGCGAGGTGGACCATGTTTCAGAGACCCTAAGGAAGTGGATGCGGGGGGGGGGATCTTGGGCTTGTCCCCACACTCTCTCTGCCCTTGCTTCCCTTTCAGATCCTGGCTCCGGCGCAGGGCCACCCAAAGCCAGCGGAGGCCACAGCCCGGCTGCCCCTAGTGTGGCCCTCGGTGGCTCTGTGGCACCGGTGGGTCACGAGGCCGCGGGGGGGGGGGGAGAAGGTGCGTCCTTTGGGAGGGTGAGGAAGGGACCGGCCTCGTTCACGCCTGCGTCTCCCCCCCCCCCCGCAGGCGATGAGTACGACGTGTGCGCCATCTGCCTGGAGGAGTACGAAGACGGGGATCGGCTGCGCATCCTGCCCTGCTCCCACGGTAAGCGCTGCTGCTGTGGCCGTGCCCGGGCGGCCATACCTGGAGCCGGCGGCTCCTGGCAGCGGCAGAGTTTGGGCAAGGGCCCCGTGCCCGCCTGAGGGAAGGGCAGCGGAGCCTCTGGGCCTAGGGCAAGCGCGCCAGAGGAGAGGGTTCCTGGCCGTGTCCTCGCCCGGCCCCGGTCCTCGTCCTCGGTGTGCCCCTCCCTCCCTCCCTCCCTCTCTGGGCCGCGGTGGTCGCGAGGGGGCCTGAGCCGCTCCTCTTCCGCCCTCAGCCTATCACTGCAAGTGCGTGGACCCCTGGCTGACGCAGACGAAGAAGACCTGCCCGGTGTGCAAGCAGCGCGTCCTCCGCTCGCCAGAGGACTCGGACTCCGAAGGCGAGGAGGGGGCCGATGGCCGCATCCCCCCCCACGAGGAACAGGAGGAGGGAGGGGAAGAGCAGGGGGAGGGGGGGGACTCCGAGCGGACCCCCTTGCTGCGCTCCTCGCCTGCTCTGGCCGCGGGGCTGCCCTCCTTCGGCAGCATGGCCTGCCCCCTGCCCTCCGCCCCCGGGGGGTCCCTGGAAGAAGACCCGCCTTCGCCTGCACAGCGCCCCGGGAGCCCCCTGCTGGTCTAGCCCCCTCCCCAGCCCCTGCCGTGCGCTGCTCATCTGGACAGACCCCAAGAGCGCAGACGAGGGGGTGGCCCTGGGGAGGGGCACGAAGGGCAGGACTAAGGGTGCCCCTCCCTGCGCAGGGGTCCGGGGAAGATTCCGTAGCCCAGAGGGCCAGCCGTGGGCCTCGTCTTCTCCGGACGGGGTGAGGGGGAAAGGGGAGCCGCGCCTCCCTCTGAAGTGGGAGGGGCTCAGGTTAAGCCTTAAGGTTGGCATGGGGTCCCCTTCCACAGGGGGGCTTCGAGTGAGGGGCTTGGGTGCTTAATGGTGGCGGCAGGCAGGGAAGGCCCTCCCCCAAGGGCACCTGCCCCCTTCCCCAGGTTGGCACGGGGCCCCCTTCCACAAGCTGTGCCCAGCGTGGGGAACCGCTGTGGCACCTGGCACTGCTTTGTTTCTTGTTAGCCGCTCAGAAAGGCGGCAGCATCGTTAACGGTGGGCAGAAGCAAGACGTGGGGAAGGCCCCCTTCCTTACCTGGTGCCACCCCCCTGCTCGGTGGCCAGGAAACCAGAGACTTGGGCTGGCACACAGGAACGGCAGGCTGGTGCCCAGGAAGCTTTTACCGTACTTTTGACTGCAGCTGAAGCCGGCTGAGGCCTCGGACGGTTTGTGCCCACAGAGGGCTCCCACATGCCCAAAGATGGGCAAAAGCCTCGCACAAGGAATGGCGGCTCAGGGCTGTTGCTGCGGGGCAGCCAATTCAAATAAAGGGAGATGGTTGAAAAGGACCCTGGTGGTTTATTCTGTGTACAGTGATGGGAATTGTGGGTCTGGGGGGGGGCTGATGGGGAAGAGAAGCGCCCCCACCTCATTCTGCCATGAAAGCCCCCCTGCCTGCCCTCCATCGGAGTTCCCCTTCCTGAGCAACTGGTACCGTGTTCCCTCCCTCTCGCCTCTGGCCAGGTGCCGTGGCCGCTGGGCGTCTCCTTTGCTTCCTGGGAAGGTGGGCGAGGGGGGGACCCCCCTCCTGGTCCAGGCTCTGCATCGCCTCAGTCACTGGGCTGCGCAGTCACACAGACGGAGAAGCTGCTGCCTGAAGGAGCCACGCACCTGGATGCATCTGTCCCCACCTCCCCTGGCACTGCCAAGGGGTCTGTGCCCTCCCCAGAGGCTGCTCTGCATTTGAAGAGACACCCCGTGCCGCCAAGCGGGACAGACCCTCCTGGTGACTTCCACGTGCGCAGGATGAAGGGACCTGCCACCACGCACACAATGGCTCCTCTGCTGGGACGCGTCCATTGTTCAGGAACAGGCTGCCCTCTGTCCTGCCCAACTGGCTCAACCCATTGTTCTCCAGGCTCGGGGGGGGGGGGAAGGAGCTGTGCAGATCTATAAGTGGGGGGGCTGCACCTGCCCTGGGCCCCTCCACCTCTCCCACCCGGAGACCCATGCCCACCGACAAGACCACGTTAGAATTCAATTCCTTTATTTTTTTTCTTGTTCCAATATAGTTTTCTTAACCAAAAAAAACTACACCTTGTAACAACCAGAAAATTTGGCAGCAATAAGGATTTGTGTGATAGAAAAAATGGCAAAAAGAGGAAAGGGGGGGCAGGCGTGTGGGGCGTGTACAGGGGGGGCTTAGAAAAAAACTATAGAAACCGGGCGGGGGCCGGAGGGCTGGAATCGGCGGCGACCCGGCGCCGGGGGGGGTCCCACGATGGCAGGGCCGGGGCCCCGGGCGGTCGCAGCCACCTTGGACATCCTTAAACCGTTCCATCAGTAGTACCGCAGGCGGGAGGAGGCGGCCGTCAATACTGCGACCGCCGCAAGTGGTTGGCCATCTCGTAGCACTTCTTGTTCACGCAACCGCCGTGGACGCCCTCCTTGCCCATCACCAGGACGATGGCTGCGGGGGAGAGCAGAAGGCGGAGGGGTCACGCGCAGGAGTCGAAGGGCGCCCCCCGAGAAGGGCTCCCCTGGACTCTGTCGGCCTGCTGGGCAAGCCGGGACAACGGCCCGAGGGGGCCCTCGATGCTGCCTTGGAGCAACCCGTCCGCCGGGGGCCGAGCCAAGGAAGCGGTAGGAAGGCAGAGGGTCTGCCCGCCCGGGTTCAAACTCTGCTGCCATTCTGGGTCGCATCCCCTCCGCCTTGCCGGAAGGTGTCGGACACGGGGAGACCGGCAGAAGGCCTTGGCCCGGGCTGAAGGGGCTCCCAAGGCCCATGGGGAAGGCCAGGGCCTCTGGCGGGGAGAAGCAAGCAGCACCCCGCCCCTGGGGCCTAAGCACCCACCGCCCACGGACCGGGCCAGAAGGGACCAGCCAACGAGGCTCCGCGCAGCGCCATGGGCGGCAGTCGTGAGGACAAGGGTACCCAACCTACAGGCCCCTCGCCTGGGAGAAAGGCAGGCGCCCCCCCCTTCCCCCCAGCCTGGCCATAGGACAGTGAGGGCCTTTTGTCCTGAAGGGCCAGATTAGCCCACAGCTGTCCAGAGAGGCAGGAGGGGTTCCCGGCCCAGCTGTTGGGAAGGCATGTCGCCCTGCTTCCGGCGGAGGGAGCGGACAGCTGCACGGGGCCCGGGCCAGAGGGGGGCAGGGGGCTACCACTCACTCTTGTTGGTCATGGCGGCGGTGATGTTGAACGTGGGGGCCCCTCCCGTGCTCTTCGTCCGCAGGTCCATGGTGCATTCGCCATCCGTGTGCAGGCTGTCCCGGATGACGGAGCACTTCTGGCCGCCCAGCGTCAGGCCGTTCACAAACAGGTTGCTCCGGTCCTTTCCCACCAGGATGTTCACCTCCGCAGGCTGGAAGGGAGGGAGGAAGGAGGGCGGCGTGTCAGAGCCGGTGGCCCCTGGACCCCCCAGAAAAGCAAGCGGGGGAGGGGAGGCGGCCCCAAAGGCGGCCCTGGGCGCTCCCCCCCCCCGGGGTGGCAGAGGCGCCCCTGTCCTTTGGCACAGCTGAGCAGCTGCAAGCAGAGTAGCGGAAGGACACCTGTTGCTCAAGGCAGGGGCGGCCCCCTTGCCACAGGGGAAGCGGGAAGGGCGGGGGGGGGCTGCAGGACAGGCAAGGAGTGGAGGAGGAAGTTCCCTCCCACGGCTCCCCTCTGGCAGGGGGGCTGCTGCGGCTCCCCCAGGTGAAACTTCTGAGCAGGTCAGGATCCTCCAGTCCCCCCCCCCCCCAGGCCTAGTGGCCATCGCCCGCACCAGTGGTAGCACCAGTGGCGCGGGAGGGGCGGCTGGACGACCCGGGCAAGAGGCGGGGGGGCAAGGGAAGAGGCCGCCCGCCCGAAGGCTCCCCGTCCAGGCGCGTCTCGGCTGGGCGGCTGCCTAAGCTGGGCGCTTCCCGATGCCACCCGGGAACCTCTCCGGGAAGGGCTCGGCTGGCACCGGCGACGCTGCCCGGGTTGCACATTAACTCGGCGGGGAGAAGGCAGCCCCGCCCGCCCCGCCCGCGTGCCTCCCTGCCCCGGTGCATGCCCGGGGGGGCGGGGGGGGAGACCAGCTATAGGCTTGCCCACGCTCGTTGCCCCCCCCCCCGAGAAGCGGCAGAGCAGGCCGGTCCCCGCCCCCCGATCCTCCCGCGGGGGAGGGAACTTCCGGGGGTGAACGGGGATCGCGCCCCCTCAACAAGGGTAACCCGGCCGGCGGCCGCCGCACGCGAGCCTCCCGCCCGCCCTCGCCCGCCTGGGGACGTGGCGGGCGGAGGGGGCCGCCCACCCAGCAGCGCGACGGGGCTCCGCCGGCATCCGGTCAGGCGCAGCGGCACGGCCGGACGGGGGTGGGTGGAACAGCGACCCCCCCCCAGCATCGCGGCGCCTTCTCGGACCCCGCCGCCGCGCCCTCCCCCACCAGGACACCCCGGCCGGGCCCCGCGACGGCGAGGGCGGAAACCGGCCCGCCACGCGCCGCCTCCCCGCCCGCGCCCCGGGGAAACTTGGCCGGGGGGGCGGCCACGCCCCGCTCCCCGGCCCGCTCCGCTCCCCCGACCCTCGACGCCCCTCCCCCCGCGGCGTCCGAGTCACTTCCTCTTCGGCTGGGCGCGGCGGACGGGCGGGGTGGGGCGCCGCTCGAGGGGGAGGGGGCCCCCGAGCCCGCGCTTCCCCCCGCGCCCGGGCGGTCTAGCGGCGGCCTCTCCCCCCGTCGGAGCCGCCGCCACCTCGCACAAAGGGCCGGAGGACGCCGCCGGGCGGCCCTCGATCACTCCCGCCCCCCCGCCCTGGAGTAGGCCGGCCGGGCGCCACCGGGCCTGGGTCCGTCGCCGGCCGCCTGGGGGGGGGGAGGGAGGGAGGGGCGGGGTGCCCGCGGGCGCCGTACCGTGATGTTGGCGAAGGTCTTCCCCGGGGCGGCGGCCCAGACGGAGGGCGCGTCCTTGTAGCCCACGATGGCCGCGTCCTGGCAAGTGTCGTCGGCCATCAGGCTGTCGATGTAGCAGCTCCAGCCGCTCATGGCTCCTCCTGCTGCTGCTGCTCCGGGGCGAGGCGAAACGAGGCGGACGGGGCGGCGGCGGCGGCGGCGGCGGCGGCGGCGGCGGGGCTGCTGCTCGGTCGTCGGAGGCCGCGCCGGAGAAGCGCTGCGAGCGAAAGGCGACTCGGGCTCCGGGCGCCAAGGAAGGAGCGGAGGGGGCGGCGCGCAGGATGCGCGCGCAGCGCCGGGCACGCCCCCGCCCGCCCGAGGAGGAGGGGGCTTCCCCTCCTTCCCTCCCTCCTTCCCTCCCTCCTTCCCCGGCCGTCCGGGGAGCTCTGCACGCGCTCAGAGGCCCCCTACCCGAGGGAGCCCCGAGAGGGCGCGGGCCGCCGCGCGCCCCCTGCTGGTAGAGTCCTCGTTGCGCGCCCGAGACCGGCCGCAGTGCCGTCGCCCCTTCTCCGCCCCGGACGGACGGAGCGATCCCGGGAGAGGGAGCGAGGCGGTCCCCGCCGGCCCGGGCTGTTACCTCCGCTGCCGGGAGAAAGGAGCAGCCCGGGCCCCGACGTGGGACGGGCGGCCGAAGTCCGCAGCGCGGCTGGGGAGAAGCCCGGCGCCCGCAGCCGGACCTTCAGGGGCGGCCCCCTCGCGTGTTGCGGGGAGACGCCTCGGGTGGGCGCGGGGTGTCCCTGGGTCCCACCGTCTGCAGCACCGGGGGGCAAGAGAGCAAAGGCGCGTCCGGACCCCGGAGCCAAAGGGCGCCGCAGTGCCAGACGGGGCCGTCGCTCGGGGGCCGCCGGGGAAGGCTACTGTTTTGGGGCGCAGACCCTGAGCCCCACGCCCTGCGGGAAGGGCCATCGGCTCCTTCGCAGGGTCTTCCCCCAAGCCGCCCGCGTGGTGTTTTCCCAGGGCGCCTTTGGCCCCGCTGGCTCTCCGGGGGCCCCTCGGCCTTCGCTCTGTGTCACAAGCGGCCTTGGGCGAAGGGCCTCCTGGAAAGGTTTCCGAAGGCCGGCACGACCCTCCCGGTGGCGCAAGAGCCCCAGGTCCCTGCCTCCCCAGGCGCAAAGGAGCCCGCCGGCGCCGGCGCCTCCCCGTGCGCCCCCTCGAGAGCAGGCCTCGTGCGCGGCGGGCAGGGCGTGGCGGCCGCTTGCGCGACGAAGTTCGGCCTCCACGCGGCGGGAGGGAGTTTGGCTTTCGCGCTTCCTCTGCAGGCTCTTTAGGTGCTTTCATTTTTAAGCAGCGGGTCCGTGTGGCTTCCGGTGTTCGGGGCCTGGCGTGCACTTAGCCCTGGGAAGGTTTGGGGCGCCCTTCAGCCTCCCTCTGCGGGGCCCTGGACCCCTTTTCCCTAGGCGTTTCAGGAGGCCATTCTGTTGCACAAGGACCAGGGCCGCCTCCGGTTGCTTCATCCGAGTGTTGCGCTGAGGTGCTCCAGGCGGTTTGGACAGAAGTTCAGGAGGGCACAGCCCTTCTGCCCCTCTGGCCGTGCGCCCCCTTCCTGCTGGGCAGCGGGGCCTTCTGTGCGGGAGGGCCCATAGGATGCCGATCCCCAGAAGGGATTCCCAGGTGCCCCTCAAGACGGGGCTGCATTTCTCGGCTTGAGGTTGCGGACGCCTCTCCCAGTCTCCTCTCCGTCCACCTCTGGCTGGAGGAGCGGTGGGTCTCTAGAGGAGCTTCTGAAGGGCCGCCCTGCTCTGCCCGGGTGTCCGAGCCGTTGAGCCACCGGGAGGAGTTGATTAGATTAGCCGTCTTTCACACAGCCGCGGCTCAGGCCAGCTCCGATCCCGCTAATCAGCTTAAAAGCTGGTGGCGGAGCTGCCCTTCCGCCGCCTCCTGGGCTGCACGTCCTGGCTGTCGAGCCTCCGGGTTCCGGCGCCGCTGACCGAGAAGATGCGGTCGAAATACCTGCGAGGCCCTGCCGCCCGGCCGTGGCCTGCTGGTTTGTAACTCGCCCGTTGCCGGGAACCTGAGCTCACGGACCGAGTGGATCTCACAGAGGTGGTGGCAGTTTCCGAGGGGACGTAGATAAAGGACACGCGGCTGGGCCTGGGGTGTCACAGAGCATTGCGCAAGACGGAATGGAAAGGGATTGAGGTGGCCAGGGAGGCAGAGGCAGGGAGGTGGTCTCTTGGGGGCAACATGGTGGGCGGTGGGCGCCTCTCAGAGGGAGATTGTGGGCGCCTGGAGCACCGAGCGCGGCTCCACTGGAGGCCCCTGCCTGTGAAGAGCCAACGCCGAGCCCACTGCCTGCCTCGCCTTGTCGGAAATGTGCAAAAGCCACAGATGTGGCTTTTTATCACTTGTAAATCAGGGTGTGTTTCCTGTTCCCTAGCAAGGGGCCTGTAATCCTGCCAGAACTGGGCTCCATTTTCTTAACTTGGTGCTCTGTACGTTGATAATTTTTGGATTTAGAGGCCAAGGTGATCCTTGGTCCCTGAAAACCTTGGGTGGATCCCTGCCTTGGTGAATGTGTCTTTGCAGGGGGAACAGAGTCCGTTCGTCCCGTTGAAGCGGCAGTTGGAAGTTCTATCCAGCCGTAAACCCTCCTGTGGGGAAGGTCCGGCGCATAGCTGAAAGTGGTCTTGGATGAGGCGGGTTCTCAGGACAGGTAGGAGGCCTCTAAGGGCCATTTGCAGGGGCTGGAGAGCAGGTGAGGGTTTTGGCTTCATCTTCTGCTTGGGCTGACCAGAAGCAACAGGTGGGCTAATGTCTGGGGTAGAAAAGGCTGTGGCCTGATCCAGCAGGGCTCCTCTTAGGTTCTTATAGGCAAATCCAGGTGCACCAATGGCTACTAGCATGGACACCCAGGTATCACATCCTGATTGGAGCGGTAGGCGAGAGGCCTCCAGAAGCCTTTTGCAGGGATTTAAGAAGAAGAATTTGCTTTTCTACCCTGCTTTTCACACCCATTTAAGGGAACTCAAAGCGGCTGACAAACCTTCTGTTCTTCTTCCCACAACAAATACCCTGTGAGGAGGATAGGGCTGTGACTAGCCCAAAGTCACCCAGTTGGCTTTGTGGAGGAGAGTGGAATCAGACCCAGTATTCCCAGATAAGAGCCTAAACTGGCTCACATTTGTGCCCTTGGCCTGAGAATTCCTAGTGTGGACATTCCACAGCTTGAGCTCTGAGCGTCTTTCTGCGCCTGGGAGAGCTGTGTACTTCCTGTGATGGTTTATTGCAATTTACTTTCTTTCATCGTGATTATCATCCCTTTAGATATCAGTTCTGTTTGCAAGATTAAGTTTTTTGAGTATTTGAAGCTTTATTCATAATCGTTCTTAATTGTACCATACTTGACACTTTTGAGTCTATATGGTCCTGAAACCTCCTGGTTTGCAGTTTGACTTCTGGTGTCTGGTTTATGGGCAGCCAAAACCAACCATGGCAGCTGGTCCTGGGGGCCCTGGTGTGAGGGAGGCGGCGGCTGGCCTTGGGCTTCCCAGAGGACTCAGCTGGAATTACCGTGACCGGTGGGAGCCAGGGAAAGGTAGAGGTCCTGCTCCGTAACACTCAGTCTTGGGGCTCAGAAATACAGGGACACCGGCAAGGGAGCGGGCGGCTCCAGGTTGCAGGAGCCGCCCGCCCGCCTGCCCGCCCTGACAACCCTGCAGGGGCTCCTGGTGAGTTCCGTCCCCTGAAAAAGAGTCCCCCCCCCCGGCCCAAGAGGCACAGGGCACCGCTGAGCCCGGCAGGCCCACCCTCACCCACCCCCTCCTCACACGGGCCGGGCAGGCTCCTCTCTTGGCCAGCCCACAGCCGCCTTCTTGGCAACAGGCTTGGGGGACATCAGGGAGGACCCACCGATGACCTCACAATCCTGAGCCTCTGGGGCCTGGCGCAGCTGTGGACACAGAGAAGCTGCTGGGTCCTGCCAGGTGAGGAGCTCATTGCCCAGGCAGAGGGGGAGAAGGCAGCCCCCTTCTGCACTTCAGGCAGATTTTGTGAATAAACTCCCAGCGGAGCAGGTAAGACGTGGGTGCACCCCCCCCCCCCCAATCTGGCTTCACTCCTCTCTTGGGACGAACTCTGAAAACCTGCCTGTGGGTAACGTTGTGTGTAAAGACAAGGCCTGGGGTTCTTTCCATCCCAAAGAGGGCTAAATGCAGGTCTGGGAGACCGTGGCTGCACCATAGGACCAGACCTGCAAAGGGCTGGACGGTGGAAGGCCCTGGAGAAAGGAGGGCTCGTGATTTTCACCGACTCCCCTGTAAAGGGCTGAGACTCATCTGAGGAATCGGAACGGGAAATCTGCAGGCTGCAAGTTCCCCTGGTGGGGCAGCCAGACCGAGGTCCCTGTCCTGTGGCTCCTTCCTCATCTCAGTGCGTAGGGAAAAGTCCCCTGTGGGCAGCCCTCGTGGGAACGGCAGCATAAATCTTGAACTCGCAAAGGCGGCAGCTAAATACTTAAGCAGGAAAATGGAGGCAGGATGGGTCCCGGGGGTGGGGGTGGGGGGGTGTAGGCTGCATGCCAGCCAGGAGACACCACTTAAGAGGCCCTGAAGTGGCCGGAGGCCCCTCCTCAGGGGGCTCTGAAGTCTTGTTGGCCCAAAGGCTGCGCTATGATCAAACTCTTCAGCCTGGGTAACTGGCTAAAGGACAGGAAAGAGAGAGGGAGTTGATGGGAGGGGGTGAGAAGGGTGGGGCAAAGATCACTGCTGGGACCTGGGATTTTAAGTATATTCATAAATGAGCAGGAGAGCAAAGTTTGCTGCTGACACTAAATTATTTAGGGTAGTAAAAACTGAAAGAGATTGCCAAGAGCTCCAGAGGGACCTCTTGGCATTGGGTGAGTGGGCAACCAAGTGGCAAATGTGCTTTAATCTAAGCAAGTGCAAAGTAATGCACATCGGGGCCAAAAACCCAAATTATGTCTATAAAGTGATGGGGTCTGAGCTTTCTGCAACACTCCAGGCAAGGGATCTCGGGGTTCTGGTGGACAGTTCAGTGAAGGTGTCAAGCCAGTGGACGCCCATGGGCAAGTGGTGGGCCACTGTGTGGGACAGGATGCTGGACTAGATGGGCTGTGGCCTGATCCAGCAGGGCTTCTCTTATGTTCTTACGTTCTTAACAGCAACAAAAAAAGCTAATTCAGTGCTGGGAATAATTAGGAAGGGAATAGGAAACAAGTCAGAAAGTGTCATTTTGGCTCTTTAGAAATCTATGGTGAGGCCACATTTGGAGTATTGTGTATAATTCTGGTCAAAAAGGATGTTGTGGAACTGGAGAAGGTGCATAAAAGGGCAGCCGGGATGGTCAAGGGTTGGGACTCTTCCCCTCCCTGTGAACCCATGGGGCAATTCACCCCTCGTTTCTGTTCTGCACAGCTGCAACCAGGGGGCATCTATGAAGCAGACAGGCTGGAGAGTTAGAACAGACAAGGGAATAATTTTTTCATCCAACTGTGGAATTTACTAGCCGAAGAGGAGAGGAGGTGGCATTAACCAGCTGGATGGCTTTAGAAATCATTAGATAAATTCAGGGAAGACGGGAGTATCAGTGGCCACTAGAATGGACGCCCAGGTGTCACCTACAGGTTGGAGAGACAGGCAGGATGCCTACAAGGAATTTGCAGGGATCTGAGAGCAGGTGAAGGTTCTGCCTTTGTCTCCTACTTGAGAAGAAGCAGAGCTGGCTTTTCTACCCCGCTTTAATCTCCCATTTAAGGGGACCCAAAGCGGCTGACAAATCTTCTGTTCTTCTCCCCACAACAGACGCCCTGTGTGGTAGGTGGGGCTGCAAGAGCTGAGAAGAGAGCTGTGGCTAGCCCAAGGTCACCCAGCTGGCTTCATGGGGGAGTGCGGAGTCAAACCCGGTATTCCCAGATAAGAGTCTGGCCACTAGACCAAACTGGCTCAGTTGCCCAGAAGCAACTGGTGGGCTACTGTGTGGGCTGCCAACTCCAACTCTGACAGACCCCCAGAGAGGAAGACTTCCTGCAGACGTCCTACCCTGTTAGATGCTCCTGGGAAGAGTTTGAGTGGAAGACTCGTCCCCTTTCCCAGCTCCCAAAGTGGCCCTGCTCTGTCTCTCCTCTGCAGCCCTTCCCGTGTGGCACGTTTGGGGCCTGCCCACCGAAGGAGAGCCACCAATCTACGCGGCCCTTCTTGAATCTGGATTGCGGCAAGCCTCATTGGCATCAGCCTTCCTGGCAGCTGGAAACCGCGTGGCCCTGTTTTCTCTGCCCAGGCTCTGCCAGTCTTGGCCTTGAGGAGGATTCCACACATCCATGGCTCCACAGCCAGAGGGGCTGACTTAATCCCGTGCCACAAAGCAGCTTGGCCACCAGGCGCTTTGAGGAACCTTCCCTCGTCATCCGCCATCATAGGGGCCTTGCAAAGAGACCAAGGCTGCCGGGTCTTCACACCGTTCTCTCTCCCACCGAATGAACGGCCGGGCCTTGCCTGGAGCTGTGTCTCCCACAGGCGGTGTCCAGGACCACTAGGTGGCCCCCTGTGCTGGGCCTGACCATCTCCCCCATTCCCCCACCCCACCTATGAAACCCCGTGTGCCGGGCACAGGCTGAAGGAGCAGCAAAGCCCAAGGCCTTCCATGTCTCCTTCGGGCAGGCCAATGTCACACACACGGCCCTTTAGGGGACTGACCAGCGCGGTCCCTTGGGATTTCGAGCCCACAGCCCCCTTTCCCTTCTGGCTGCCCCTTGAGCCCTCCAGCCCCTGTGCCCACCTGGCAGCAGCAGAGGGCTCCACCTCGGAGAGACCACAGGAGCCCCTCTGCTCCGGTCCGCTTGGCTCAGAGTGGCCCCCGGCCCCCCGGCTCTCTGCCCCCCCAAGCATTGGTTGCCATCCAGAGAAGGGTCCCCCGTCCAGGCCGTGAAAGGTGAGCCCCGGCTAAGGTTTCAGGCTCGTCCTTTAAGCGGCTGCTTGGAATGGACCCTTTGCCCTTTTCCCTGCTCTAAATTTAGGTCAAGACTGCAGCTGGAGGCCGCTGCTTAGGGACCGTCTGCAAGTGGGGGGCGGAGAAGGCGCAGGCAAGCCAGGCCGCCCAGGACCTCATCCTGCGCCTCTGAGTCTCAGACTCCCCAGCAATGCCGGGTCCCGGGGGGGGGGGGGGCAGAGCTCCTCTCCCGTTTCTTTGCCGCTGCTCAGCTTCCCTTCCAGCCGAAATGCAGAGCTGCAGCCCCGTGGGTCTTCTGGGTTGCCCCTTTCTTAAGCACCTGAGGCCCACCGGAGCCCCCAGGCAGAGGCAGGCAGGCAGGCAGGCGGTGGCCTGAAGCACAGCCGAGTGACGGGGCTCAGGGGACGGGCAGGACAGCGGCTCTGCGGTGGGCGGAGGGCCCTTTCGCCAACCCTGGGCCTCCACCTGGTGGCTGAGAGATGGCTGCCCTTCCGCCCTGCTTGTGGAGCAGGCACCGTCTCTCTCGAGGTGCCCTGGGGGGTCGCTGAGCCTCCCAGGGAGAAAACACCCTCAGGGGAGTCTGTGGGGGGATCTGGGCGCTCACAGCAGTGTTCCGGGCACCCCTGATGTGCCAGGCAGCACCCACGGGTGAGCCAGGCCAAGAGAACCGCCCTGGGAGGTCCCAATCGGGCCTCCCGGCCTCCGGCTGCAGGGTCACCAGGGCCAGGCGGAGGACGAATCCTGGAGTCACGGCGGAGGGGGGGGGAGACGGCAACAGTCGGACTGTCCTGCCCCCCAGGGGCCCAAGAGAGCGGAAGGCGGGTGCGCAACACGTGGGCCGTGCCCGAGCGCCTTGCAGACAAAGGTGGCGAACGGACGGCCGTCTCGGCCCCACATGACCGGACCGGCCGCTCTCGCGCGTGCCCACGACGGCAGACGCCCTCGCGGCGCATCCGATCCGTTTCTGCTTGCTCTGCAGGGGGGGGGCGGGGGGGCGGAGGAGCGGGCAAGGCCGAAACTCCCTCCCGTACCTCCGGCCCGGTCCCGGCTGCCATTTGTGGACGGTCCCTGGCTGGACGGGGGCGGGCGGGGCCGCAGAGTCGCCCCCAGGATAAAGGGCCGGGGTCGCGCCTCGGCCGGGCACTGCGCGCCGCTCCAGCGCCAGCCGATCACCCCGCGCCAGTGAGTGAGGTTTCGGGGCGCGGAGAGGGGGAAGGGAGCGAGGCCCGGGGTGGAGGCACCGTGGGCAGCGGTCGACCGGGTGTCCTTGTTTGGCATCGCCCTGGCAGGGCAGGCTGGCAAGCGATTCAAAGGGCGCCCGGCCTCAGGCAGGATCATCCGAAGCGGGCAGGCTGCTGTCCGTCCGGAGGGCCCCGCCGGTCCCACTTGCCGCGCGAGGGGCCTGACCTTCCCGTGGGCCGGGGGGGGGGAGCTATTTTTAACGCCGGCAGCTGTCCCTCCCCCTCGCCTCTTGGCTGCAGCCGCAGGCTAATCTCAGGCCCCGACGGACTTCTGCCTTTCCCTGGGCAGGTGGGGGGGTCATTCTCTGCCCCCCACCTCCCCTCGCTCACCCCCTCCCTCCCTCCCTCCCTCCCGCAGCCATGTCCATCCAGAAGATCCACGCGAGAGAGATCCTCGACTCCCGGGGAAACCCGACGGTGGAGGTGGACCTGCACACCGGAAAGGGTGAGGAGCCTGGGGCGAGGGGCGCGGCCGTTCCCGGTGGGAGTGGGCGCCGGCTTGCTGACCCCCGTCCCTTCTCTCCCCTCCAGGCCGCTTCCGCGCCGCGGTGCCCAGCGGCGCCTCCACCGGCATCTACGAGGCCCTCGAGCTCCGCGATGGAGACAAGTCGCGCTACCTGGGCAAAGGTGAAGGCGAGCGGGCAGCGGGTGGATGGGCCAGGCGGCGGACGCCGGTCCGGACTGCGGGAAAGCGGGCGGGGGGGGGCGTCCCGTAAGAAGCGTCCCTGCCCGGACGGCAGAGCAGGCGCCTGGTCCTTCCACCGGGGGCTGAGAGCTGTTTCTGCCGCCCCGTCCTCACTGTCCCCCCCCCCCCGCGCCACGCAGGTGTCCTGAAGGCCGTTGAGCACATCAACAAGACCATCGCTCCTGCACTGATTGAAAAGGTAAGGCGGGGGCGCCGGGCGGGCGAGTGGGTCTGGCGCGGGGGGGGAGGGGTGGCCCTTGACCCCCGCCCCAAACGGCGGCCGGTCCTGGCAGGGCGAAGTTTGCCGCAGGAGGCAGAATGCCAAGAGGGAGTGTAGGGCAGCGTTCAGATCCCGTCTCCACAGCCGCAGGATGCTTCTCTCACCGCCCGGGCTGCACCAGGAGCCTTCGCACCTGTTTCCGTGCAAAGGCTGCGCAGGGGCAGGGCAGATGCTGATGCGCAGTTGCGCGCCACCTTGCCTGGTCTCCGTAGCGATCACTCCCAGGCCGGAGTGCCGATCGCGGGTACCTGCTCCAGGGTATCTTTCAGGTAGCCTTGGGACGGGCTTTCTGCGTTGGCAGTGCGAATGCCAGCCTCTGTCCCGGCCGCGGTGCCAGGGAGGTGGACCTGCCAGTTGTGGCGGCCTTTCTGGTCTGTCCCCTGGACGCCCTTTGATATCCTAGAGGGGGAACAGATTGCAAAGACTCTGAATGAATGAGATAAACGAGTGCTTGGCGGAGAGTGCGCAGCCGCGTTCCCCCCAGATGCCCCTAACTACAACCCCCAGCATTCTCTGCGCCCCTGCCAGGAGAGCGGGCATCGTGGGCACAGCCCTTCAGGGCCAGATCCTGCCTGGCCTGGGAGCGGCCGCTTTCTTGGGGCAGGAGGGGCAGAATCAGGGTCTGTCGTCTCCTCTCCAGAGGGGTGCGGACCGTGGGGGATGCCCGCTTCCTGGCCCTTGCTTTAGGCTTCCTTGGTGTGCAGTGCCAATCACAATGTGGTCTGAGGGGTTTTATTTTGGGGGGGTCTAACCCGTTTCCCTCTTCCTCTTCCTTCTGCTAGAAACTCAGCGTTGTTGAGCAGGAGAAGATCGACAAGCTCATGATTGAGCTGGACGGGACGGAGAACAAATGTGAGTGGGGGGCTCTGGGGTCCCCGGGGGGGCTGTCTGGCTCCTCACACACCAGTTTGGCCTAGTGGTCAGGGAGCCGGACTCTTAGCTGGGAATACCGGGTTTGATTCTGCACTCCTCCACAAAGCCATCTGGGTGACCTTGGGCTAGTCACAGCTCTCTTCTGAGCTCTCACAGCCCCACCTGCCTCACAGGGTGTCTGTTGTGGGAAGAACAGAAGGTTTGTCAGCCGCTTTGAGTCCCCTTAAATGGGTGACTCTTCCTCTTCTCTTCCTGCCCCCCTCCGGTTCCCTTCACAGCCAAGTTTGGGGCGAACGCCATCCTGGGTGTCTCCCTTGCTGTCTGCAAGGCCGGGGCGGCAGAGAAAGGGGTCCCGCTGTACCGCCACATTGCAGACCTGGCCGGGAACAAGGAGCTCATCTTGCCAGTCCCTGTGAGTGAACAAGACGCACCGGGGCCTCGCCCTCCCTTTCCTGGGCCGGGGGGGGGGCGGGGAGAGCAGGGCAGGTGGGGGACCTGCAGGCCCTGGAGGCCTTTGGCGGTCTCTGCAGGGGGCAGAGGATGCTCCTTGCGAAATGAGGCCACAGGTGGTGGCCGGGCAGAAGGATGTAAAATCAGGCCTTGTGTGGGAAAGAGGGTAGAGGGAGATGCCAGAGCCAAGGGGCCCCCCATGAAGCCGACGGGCAGGAACGCTGGGACCGGCAAGGAGGACTTTTTCACCCGGAGGGGGGGCAGTCTATAGAATATACTCCCAGAGGAGGTGGTGGCAGCAACCAGCCTGGGTGGGTGGCTTTAAAAAAGGGCTGGGCAAATCCACAGAGTTCAGGCGCATCGATGGCTAGCAGGACAGATGCCCAAGTGCCGCTGCCAGGCTGGGGAGACTGGCAGCAGGGGGAGGCAAAGCCTCCCCTTCTGCCTGGTGCCTCTGAGCCAGGCAGGATGATACTGGGCTAGATGGGCTGTGGGCTCCGCTGAGGCTCTTGCATCCCCGGCTCAAGGGGAGGCTGCGGTCCCTCTGCTGTGCCTGGAGAAGGCCACCAAGGTGGATGAAAGAGCGCCAGAAGCCCACGGAAGGGGCCAAGGCCTCCCTCGCCCGGCCTCCTCTTTCAGGCTGGGG
This sequence comes from Aspidoscelis tigris stejnegeri, assembly GCA_023333525.1. Taxonomy (NCBI): domain Eukaryota; kingdom Metazoa; phylum Chordata; class Lepidosauria; order Squamata; family Teiidae; genus Aspidoscelis; species Aspidoscelis tigris. Next base: position 530,506 of record JALMGA010000009.1, read on the forward strand.
GCACTCTGTGGGCAGAGGCGGCCTGGGAGCTCTTGGGCCAGGAGCAGAGCGGTGCCACGTCCCTGACGGCGCCCTCTGCCCTCTGCAGGCCTTCAATGTGATCAACGGCGGCTCCCACGCCGGGAACAAGCTGGCCATGCAGGAGTTCATGATCCTGCCCGTGGGGGCCAGCAACTTCAAGGAGGCCATGCGGATCGGGGCCGAGGTCTACCACAACCTGAAGAACGTCATCAAGGGCAAATACGGGAAAGATGCCACCAACGTCGGGGACGAGGGCGGCTTTGCTCCCAACATCCTGGAGAACAATGAAGGTAGCGCGCCAGGGGACCCAGGTGGCTTCCCCCCTGTGCAGGGGCCGAAGGCCGGTGGAGCCCCCCAGCTGTCGGAGGCTACTTTTAGCTGGCAGTTAGAGGCAGGGCTTGTATTTCAGGCTGCCCTCTTTCTCCGGCTGCCTTTGCCGCGCCCTTTAAATGCTGGAGCCAGAATTAGCTCGGCGTCTGTAACTGGACCCCAGGGAAAGGCCAAAGGAGATGCCGGGTTGCACCAGGGAAGTCTTGACCACAGGTCGAAGCCTCTGGGAAGGGCCTGGGGGGGGGGCAGAGCGGCTGCAAAGGCCATTTCGGAAACGGCTGATGCATGGAAAGGGGAGGAAGAGCAGCGAGAGCCAGTCTGACTTGGAGCAGAGATGGTCCGGCCCTAGGCCTGCTTGACCCTTGCACAGCTGGGGCTCCTGGGATGGCCGGAGCAAAGCAAGCAAGCTCCCCTGGGTGCTCTGGCCGGTCCTTGCGAACGCAGAGCCAAGCTTCAGAGATGCTCAGGGCTCCTCACGTCACGGAAGTGGAAGCGGGAGATGCCCATTTCCCCACCAGCAGCCTCACCCGCTCCTGCGCCCAGGTGGCCTCCCTGAGGGACAGGGAAAGGGCCGCCCAGCGTCCCTGTGTCTCCCTGGGAGCCCTCACCCCCTCCTCTTCCCCCAAGCCCTGGAGCTGCTCAAGAGCGCCATCGAGAAGGCCGGCTACCCGGACAAGGTGGTCATCGGCATGGACGTCGCCGCCTCCGAGTTCTTCCGCAAGGGCAAGTACGACCTGGACTTCAAGTCTCCCGACGACCCAAACCGCTACATCAGCGGGGAAAAGCTGGGCGAGCTCTACCAGAGCTTCATCAAGAACTACCCAGGTGAGGGCGCTGGCCCTGGGATGAAGCTGCCCTTTTCCACACCGGGAGGGTGGTCAGCAGGAGACGGTCAGTCGGGGGGGGGGGGTTCTTCTCAAAATTAATTTTTCCTTTGTATTTACTTCGGAATTCGTAGCCCACCCTCCAGCAGAAGGTGGCAGGGCTGCCCTGGGCGTGGAGGGAGGGGGCAGAAGAGCAAGGAAACCACTGCCGGCCAGTCAGTCTGCCAAGCAGGCCCCTGCCATTTTGCCAGATGGGCAGCACAGCCATGGGCAAGGGCAAAGGGGGCAAAAGGGAGTGTCTGTCTGGGCATGAGGAGATCAGTGACGTTCCTTCCGCAAATGTGGAATGCTGGGAGTGGTAGTTCAGGACTGCCAGGGCCAGGGGAGTCAACCTGCCTGTCGCTTGTGAGTGCCTCCTCTGGGCACTTGGATGCCTCCCCTCTTGGGCCCTCGGGGCAGCGGGGGGGGGGGCGCAGGGTGAGGGCTACCCTTGGACCTGACCTGCTTGCGCCCCCCCTCCCTAGTTGTGTCCATTGAGGATCCCTTTGACCAGGACGACTGGGAGACGTGGAAGAAGTTCCTCACGCAGGTGCAAATCCAGATCGTGGGGGACGACCTGACGGTCACCAATCCCAAGCGTATCCAGAAGGCCGTGGAGCAGAAGGCCTGCAACTGCCTCCTGCTCAAGGTCAACCAGATCGGCTCCGTCACCGAGTCCATCCAGGCGTGAGTAGCCAGGGGCGTGCGGGGCGGCCTGGCCAGGCTCGCTGGTCTCCCGCCCGCCCGCCCGCCCATCAGCCCGCCCTCGCTCTCCCTTTCAGCTGCAAGCTGGCCCAGAGCAACGGCTGGGGGGTCATGGTGAGCCACCGCTCCGGGGAGACGGAAGACACCTTCATCGCTGACCTGGTCGTGGGCCTTTGCACGGGGCAGGTGAGGACAGGACCCTCCGCCCTCTGCTCTGCAACGCTGCGCTCACTTGCCCGTCCTGGGCCCCCTTTGGAGCTCGGCCGCCCTCGGCCCAGGGGGTGGCCCTGGGCTACTTTGCCCGCAAAATGAGCCGGGCAGTGCTGGACATGAGGCCTTTGTGGTTCAGCCCCATCAGCTGACAGCGCATTGAAGCTGCCCGACTGGCCGGTCTGCCAGGCCACCCTGGTCCTGCCCACCTCGGGATGTGGGGGCCTCTTTCGCTCTCTGCTTTGACCCTTCCGCAATTTGCTTCCTGAGTTTTGCTGCTTCCGAGGGTGGCAGACAAGGGCTAGAATTGTTCCTTGGCCCAGACGGTTGAGCGAGAGTGTTGGGGGGAACAGAATGGGTTGCTTTCCTGGTGGGGAAGCGCAGGCTTGCAAAGGCTCCTCCTGCCCCTTCAGACCCGCCAGCCTTATTTGTACAGACTTCCTCAGTCCTTCCTTTGGCCACTGGCGCATAACTTCCCTCCTGGATCAGTTCTGTCCCCCGCAGTGTTTTTGTGTGTGCATGAAGTGCTGACACAGCGGTTTCCTGTGCCAGGAGTCAAGTGCAGCCAGTCCCAGTCGGGCCCTGGAAGAGCCGATCAGCCTGAGCACCAGTTGCGGGTGGTGGGGGCCGCCTGGATCCCACTCCTCACGGGGGCTGAGGCGGCCCTGCAGCCTCCACAGTGCTCCAGAGCGGTCCAAGAGCGGCACTGCCTGCCCCTCGTGGCGTGGCCTGTCTACAGCAGAGCCGTTGGGCAACTGCAGGGTGTTCCAAAAGAAGCTGCAGAGCTGGGTGTTGGCCTGGCCCGAGCACAGGTCAAGCCCCCCTGGCAGCTAAGAGCCAAGTTGGGACCCTTTCTGCTCCCAAACGGGCTTCGAAAGGTGCTTTGCGTGGCTGAGGCCTAGCCGGGCACGCTGGGGGGCGTGCCTCGGCGGCTACTGCCAGACGGTGGGCACCCAAGCCCCAGGGCAGCCCAGCCAGTTCATTGGAAGCCTCTGCATTAGTGGCCCAGCGCTTGCCTTCTCTCCAGCATGGAACACCCGGGTCCTGCTCCACTGCACTTCACCGCCAGCAGCCCGGAGGCTGGTCTCATCGCATGAAGGGTGACTGTGGGAGGCGCAGGTGGCAGGAATAGCCAGAGAAGGGGAAGATCCCGCGTTGCAAACGCTTCTGTTGCTTCATGTTATGGGCCTGGCCTAGCTTTGCTGCCCCTTTGCCAGCAAAGGCCACAGCAGGCCGGGAGGCTGTTTCCAAGCGAGTAACCGTCTTACTGTTGCTTCCCAGATCAAAACTGGAGCCCCGTGCCGGTCTGAGCGCCTGGCCAAGTACAACCAGCTCATGAGGTGAGTCAATAAAGCCCCTCCCAGCCGGCCACTGTTTCCTGGGATGCCTTCAGCCTGAGGGAGCGGCGGGAGGGCTTGGCATTTCGTAACCCCTTGCTTCTTGCAGGATCGAGGAGGAGCTGGGAAGCAACGCGCACTTTGCTGGACGCAAATTCCGCCACCCTCTGGCCAAGTAAGGCGAGCATTGGGGGTTTGGCACTGAAGCAGCTGCCTTTGGCCTGGGCGCCGGCCGGCCGGCTTCTGCACACGGGGCCGTCCGATCGCAGCGCTTCACCATCCGCCCAGAGCCTCAGAGCCAAACGGGGAGCCCCCGTCCATCCCTCCTCCGGCACTGAATAAAGGCAGTTATGTGACAGTCAGATCGTGTGCTTTGTTGCGTTCTGAAGAAAGGCGGCAAGTTCCCTTTTCCTCTCTCGCTCTGCTGCGCCTCTCCCCACACGGCCACTTCCTTCCTCCCACACACAACCCCTGGCAGCTTTCATGCTGCTCTGGAGGGTTGTCAGCGTTGCTAGATTGTGCCAAAACCTAACAGGAGCCTTCCTGCAGGATAAGGCCACGGGGCACGTGCACCAGCAGCCGGCTCCACACAGAGGCCCACCAATGGCTCTTCAATTAGAAGACAAAAGCAAAACCTTCACCTGCTCTCACCCCGCTGCCGTTGGCTCCGAGTACAGAGGCTTCAGACCTGTTTTGCCAAGCTGGAGGGAATAACTAGGCATCCATTCTAGCACCATGGATGCACCTGTCCTCCACGGATTAAGAGGAGCCCTGCTGGACCAGGCTGCAGCCCTCCTAGCCCAGGATCCCTTCACGCACAGTGACCCAATTACTTCCGCCTCACTAACCTCAGGCCCTTTTGCACCTGGCCCGACCGATGGACACTGGGGTGGCTCCTGGGAAGCACCGTCTAGACTTGCAGGAGGCGTTTCCACACCAGAAATGTCTTCTGCTACCCCAGGGGCTATTAGTGATTGTGCATGAAATCGTGCGCCACCTTTCCTGGCTGCTGGAGAGCCTTTGCACCTCTTCCAGGTGTCGGGGGTCACCCGAGGTGCCACACAAGTGTGCTGGCATGTCAGGTGACTGAAACCGTGCGTGTGAAGTCGGAAGACGGTGGTGCCCGGATGTGCGTCTCCACTTCTGGTAAGCTGCCAGGTGTGTGGGCATGGCACGTTGGCCTGTACTGGCACACGGCAGCGTGAATGCACTATTCCTGTCTCCTGGATGGGGTGGGAAGTGCAGAAAGGCCCCCAAGCTTCTCTTGAGCATCCATTCTAGTAGCTATGGGGCCTTTCCGCACTCGGCCCTCAGGGATGGCCAGGGACCGTACGGCACGGAGCGTCAGGTCAGCTCCCGGCCTGTGCGCCATCCCCGTGTTCGGTAGGTGCAGCCTTTGGGCCTACCTCTGTGCCAAGGGTGCGTGGGGGCGGCATGGCTGCGCAATCACACACCGTGTCATCCAGCTGCTGTAGCAACAGCCTGGCATGCAGCACTCATACTTCAACGCCTGCAGGATAACTTCCAGATAGGCTTGGGAGGGGGCCAGCGCCTGCAATGCCAATGCTGCCTCCCCCCCCCCCCGGCGATATTTAACTTCCATGGGAGATGGAAGTGCAGAAAGGCCCACCGATGTGCTCGTTCTCTGGAGTCTGTCCAACCCTTTCCTAAAAGCTCTTCATGCTGATTGCGGTCACTACTCGCCACGCTACACCATCAAAGAGATCATGACTTAAACAAACGCGGTCCTGGCAAGATTCGGCCAAAGGCGACACCTAACCCGATCGGTTCCCTCCGATTCCAAGATCTCTCTGGGCCTGCAAGCGAGGTCAAGGCAAACGTCGCCTGCCTGCCCCTGCTGTGATTTAGTGGCTGCTGCGAGATGCTCGCTTGCCCACCACCCACTGGACTGAAGGTCGACGCCTGTTGCCCTCCCGCGGCGTCCGTCAGGACCCCCTTTGGCCTGGGGCTCCCGGGGCATCTCAGCCACTCGGGGAAGCTTCCTTCCAATGGTTTCTCCCCAGACAAGAAAGAGGCAGAGGCAAAGGCACATTCAGAACAGGTTTACTGCAGTACAGACGGGCGCACACGCTGCCCCCCGGCCCCCTTCCTCCCTTCTCAGCAGACCCTCCACACAAGGCTCCAGGACACCTGGCAGGAAGGCGAGCTGAACTAAAATTAGACCAAGTGCTGTTTACGCTTCGTAAAACTCCCTAGGCCTGGGGGGACGTGGAGACCAAGGGAAAAGAGGAGTGGGGGCAGCTTCCCTCCAAATGCAGCGGCCAAAGTCCTGCCCCCACCTCACCTCCTAGCTAGCCGGGCAGCAGCTATCAACCCGGAAGAGGCCTGCGGCTGGTGGCGGAAGCAGAGCGTGGCAACAGCGCCGCCTGGTGCCGAAGGGCCGCTACTGCCCTTCCAGCAATTAAAATGCTACTGGGGAGGAAACGGGGCAGCGCTGACAGTCAGGGCTCCCTCTAGCGGCTCCCTCTACCACACTGCAATCGCTCTCCCGCCCAAGATGTTCCCCAGGGAGCTCCTGGCAGGGCAGGGTGGTCGGCAGGGCAGAAGAGCCTGGGAGGCTGCAGCCCAGGACTCAGGAGGAGGAGCACCTCCAGGGGGCCGGCAGAAGGGGGGGCTCCCTTGGCTCTAATGATGCGTCCTGTAGGAGAGAGAAGCCACTGACCTTTTCTCTGACCCCCTCCCCCGCGTGCCACTGTGAACAAGGGATCCAGGCTACGGGCTCAACAGGCCAAAGGCCCAAGGGAAAATGTGGGGTGGGTACTCCTGGGAAGGGGAGGGAGGAATGCTCCTCCATGCTCCCCCCCCCCCGCTTCCGCTCCGGGCAGAGCGCCCCAAAGAAAACTCACAACACGGCAGCCGCTCTGGCTCAGCCCCCAAAACCCTCCCAACGCACCAGAGCCCGCGCCGGCCACGGCCACGCTTCTGCAAGCTACTGACTGGCCGGGAGCTCCTCCTCGCTCTGGCGGAGGCGCTTCTTCGCTCGGATCTCGTTCATGGCCTCTTCGATGGAGCGGGTGTCCCTCTTGTTGGCCACAGGAACTGGAAGCCAGAGGGGAATCTCAAGAGCCAGGCAAGGGGCCGCCTCCCCTCTCCCCACCCCAGGGGCCACGGTAGGAGGAGCCTCAGGGTGACAGCGCGGCCTGCCGTAGGGGACTCACCACAGCCATAGGCTTTGTTGGCCTCCATGGCGTGGGCAGCGTCCTTGGCCGCCACCTTGCCAATCAGGTGGCTGTACTTGTCCTTGTAGTCTGTGTTGGGGGTCACCACGGTCGGCCCCCTCAGGGCTTCCTCTTCTGCCTCCTTCTGGGCCAGCTCCTGCCGGGCATTGAGGAAAGACAGCTTGAAGCCTGCTGCCTGCTTTAGTGGCCCTGAAAAGGGCACCCCCCGTCCTGGCTGGAGGAGGCAACCCATTGCCGGGGCAAGCGCTCCCTTCCTTCCTGTGCAGACATCTCGAGGACGCAGGCAGGGAGGGAAATGCTCAGGGCCCCTATGGTTGGAGCATCCTGACAAGGGCCGCCTGAGATCCTGGGATCCATGACACAAGCAGGAAGGCAGAGCAGGAGGCCCACGTCTCCAGAAGGGGAGGGGGAGCCAAGGCAGGCGCCTAGCCTTCTGGGACAGAAACCTTGTCTTCCGGGAGCAGAGGGTGCACTGCCCTCCAGGCTGTGAGGTGCTTAGCAGGAGCAGAAACATCGCAGATGTGTGTTCCCAAGCACCCCTCTATCTTCTGCAAGTGGAGCAGTGAGGGACAGCCAGGAAGTCTCAAGGAGGAGGCTGACCGCAGTTTGCCACCTCCTGGCTAATCTTGGCTTCCTTTGACTATGGTACATCCCTGCCTAGAACGCCCCTGGTACATTCAGGGCAAGGGAAGATGCTCAGAGAGCTGCCTGCTGAGCCCCTGCTCTTCAGGTCCTGGCTCAAGGGCAGTTCACCGCCTCCTCGGTCTCCTGCCCTGTGGCAATGCAGCTTTGACCTGGATCAAAGGGCCTCTCCATAGAATCCTAGAGTTGGAAGGACCTCCAGGGTCATCCAGTCCAACCCTTTGCTCAATGCAGGATTACTTAAACCACCCCAGACAGAGGAAGGCCCAGCCTCTCCGGCTTCCCAGGCCCAACTTGCAGAGCAATTTACTCTCCCTACGGCACAGATGCCCCCCCCCCCATTGCTGCCAATGAAGCCAGCGCACCTTGAGGCGGCGCTTCTCTTCCGCCCGCTGTGGGTCCCATTCCTCCCCTCGGCGGTAAGCGTCCAGCTCTTCATCAGACGGGGCAAACTCCTGGGGGACAGAAGGTGGAGTCAGAGCTGGGGCAGAGCACGGCCACTGGGGTGTAAGAAGTGCCCAGCAGGCCTCGCAGGGGGCTCAAAGCAGCCATCTTTTGCTTGCCTTCTTAAACACCATGACGTATCGGGATTCCTCATCGCTGCCAAAGGAAAAGGAGGTCAGGCCGGCCACGTCCACCACGTCGTGCCTGAAACCGGAAGGCCAGAAGAGCCTGAAAAGAAATCGCCGGCCGAGGGAATCCCCCAGAAGGGCAGTTGGCCAGCGCTAACAGCGCAACGCCCACCCCCACATCGGACACACCAGCCGCCTTTTGCCGCACAACTCACAGGATGCTGCGCTCAATCTTGTTCATGGGCCAGAACTTCTTCTTGGTTTGGCTGCTGTCTTGGATGAAGTCAGAGACCTCCTTCTCCATCTGAAACATTCAGGGCAGCAGGAAGAGGCAGTTGGAGCCAGGCAAAGGGAAGAAAGGGTGGCAGCAATGCAGCCCCCGCCCAGCCCAGCCTGGAAATGTGGTAAGGGAGGGGAAAGGGGAACAGACCTGCTTCCTGAACGCCACTTTCTGGCTCTTCGCCTGCTCTTGTAACTTCTTGAGCCGTGCGGTTTGTTCTGCCAGAGGGAGGAGGAGGAGGAGGAGGGATCAGCTCAGCTCTTGGGAAGGTGTTGGTGGGGCTTTGCTCCACCCATGCCCTGGACTATGAAGTAGAAGCATCTCACTGGCGGGGGCGAGTGGAGGGTCATTCCATCAGCCGCTAAGCAGAGTTGGAAGCAACCATCCCTGTCCTCTCATTTTCTGTACAGCAATTTTTCTTTCTATGTAATCTAACAAAATGCGGCCCAGAAACATCCAAAGGTCTCGCTCGGAACAGCTACAGAAACCGCCTAAGCCTGGCCAGGCCGCAGCATAACCCCAGAGCCACAGAAGCCCGGAAGGCGAAGGGAGGCCTGACCGAGTCCCCACAAAGGAGCCGCCGCTGCACTGCCTCTGTTTGCCATCACCGGCACAGGAGGCCTCAGGGCAGGCACACGCAGTCAGGCCACCCGCCCTCCTCCTGACTGCGCCACCCAGACCACGCGGGGGCCAGAGGTCCAGCTCGGACGGGCAGAGCGGCTGCCCTGGGCTGCCAGTGGGAGGGCAACAACTAAAGCCCCACTTCTGCCTGGCCGAGCGCTGACCTGCATGAAGGCCACGGCTGGGCCCCCGCTGCGTCCCCACCACCACGGGGGCAGGAAGCACAAGCCCGCCTATGGGCGACCAACGCAGGCCTCACGAGCCTCCTGCTGCGTGTTCTGCCCCGTTGCTCCTAGACTCCTTTCAGCGCGCAAAGGGGCTGCTGGGTGGGGGCACCGCTTGGCCCGAGACCAGAAGGGGCCTCCTGCTGCTGCTGCTGCTGCCGCCGGATCCACGGGTGAGCCCGGAGGGCGAGGGGGCTGGCCGCTCGAGGCAAGGCAAGGCAAGGCTCAGGCCAGGCCCGGTGCAGGAGGGCGACAGGGCTGCCGCTGCTGCTGCTGCTGCTGTGTCTCCGCTGCAGGGCCGGTCGCCCGGCTGGAGGACGCGAGGCCACCCCTCGGACGCCGATCTCTGGCGGGGGGCGGATCTCCCCGCCTGGCCCACCTCGCGGGGGCGTCGTGCGGACTCGCCGGCAGAGGGCAGGAGCAGCAGCAGCTCGGTGTCTCCCGCCGCCCCGGAGAGGCAGAGAAAACTCCGGGGGAAGTCGGGAGGCGGCGGCGGAGCTTCGGGCGGGGAGGGAGACCGGCGCCCCGGCCTGGCCTGGCGGACGAGGCCCCGGGGCGGGTATCGTCGGGCCGTTAACAGACCTCCGCCCGCCCGCCCGCCCGAAGAGCCCGAGGGGGCCGCGCACACGGCCTTCGCCCCGCCGGCGCCTGAGGGGGAGGCTGAAGGGAAGCCCCCCGGGCGGGCCCCCTCGCGGCGGGGCCGGATCAACCCGATTCCCGCGGGTGGGAATCAGAGCCCCTCCCCCCCCGGCTGACCCTTCGCCCGGCGCGCCTCGCGGTCTCCCAGCGCCGGCGGCGGCTCCATGGAGCTCAGGATCGAGCCCAGCAGGTCCGCCATCTTGGCCGCCGCTACCAAAGTTCCACCGGCGGAGGACGGAGTGACGTCACGACGCGCGCGGCAGCTCCTCTTTCTATTTTTAAGAGGTCAGGGAGCGAGCGAGCGCAGGCGCAATGATGCCTGCGGAAGGGTCACGTGGGAGCCCGTGAAACGCCAGTGGGCCCGCCTGCGCCAATAGGCTGAGGTGTGACGTCTTACCAGCTGGTCGGAGGGGCTGCCGGGTAAAGCCGCCGGAACCACCTCCGCGCTCCTCGAGCGCCCTCTGCCTGTTAGGAGGAGCACTCGCCCCCGTGCCCGGCCCCTTCTGCGAGTGGTCAGAGACGCTGCGCGGTCAGCGGTCGCCCTGAGGGGTCGCGGCCCCTCGAGCTCAGACCACTTGGCCTTTTTCTGGAGTGTATCTCAGGACAGGGGTCGGTGGCCCACATGCCGATGCAGACTCTGGCAGGTCTCACTCTGGGCCTGCTGAAGCCTGCACTGGCATGCGGACAGCAAGTCCCTGTTCCGGGATGTATTCCAGAATAACGCCAAGTACGAATAGGCCCCAGGTGCCGGCCGGCCTTGGAGCGCTGCCTGCCCCGGCCTCCTCGCGAGAACGTTTGCTTAAGGGACTTCAGGCCCTTTCTGCCCCGGTTATTCCGGATCATATTCTGCAATAGCAGCCCCTGCTCTCCAGTGCTGGTGCGGACGCGGCAGCCCCTGCTCTGATTTAATCCGGAATAAGGCCGAGTGCAGAAGGGGCACTAGTTGCACGCAAGCAGCCATGGACTAATGAGCTGCCAGCCAGGCCTCCCGCCCCCCCCCCCGGCTCCTTCCACCGCCCCCCATAGGATGACGGAGCTCTTCTTTATGTCACATATTTATATGCCGCTTCCCCTCAAAGCGCTGTACAAAGAGTAAAAGCGGCTAAATCGTAACAGCTCCATACAAACGAGTAAGAACAGAGAAGGGGAGACAAAGCAGCGTTCGCTCTGGAAGGGCCTGGGTGCTTCAGTTGCTGCCTAAAGGCCAGGAAAGTAGGTGCCCTACGGATACCAGAAGGGAGACAATTCCAGAGTGCAGGTGCCACCACGAAGAAGGCCCGACCGCGGGTGGTCTCAAGACGACATCCAGGGATTTGTGGTTTGCGCAGCAGGCCCTGAAGCTCTTTGCGGTCTCCCAGGTCTGTCCTGAGGGAGGCGGGTTTGCCAAGGAAGCCGGTCCTGAGCTCTCCAGGGCCTTGGATGCCCAAGATGAAACCCTGAATCTGCCCTTGTAGCTGACCGGCCTCCGATGCAGGTGCTTAGGCACAGTTGTGACCCGTGCGTGCCGAGATTACACACTCAGCATCCCAACCGATGGGTTTTGCACAAGCTGCAGCTTCCAGGGCAAGCTCAAGGGCAGCTCCATAAAATGCCTTACAGTACTCTAGATGTGGGGTTCCAGTGCATAAGCAACGGTGGCCAGGCTATCTCTGCCCAGGGACGGGCACAGTTGGGACACGATGTCTGCCCCCGATCAAAGGGGCTGCTTGGAAGGATCAACAATTCTCTGGAAAATCCACGCCCCTGGGCTGAGCTCCCATAAAGGAAGCAGCAACGTGAAATTGTAACTCCACCAGCTCAGGGTGCAGATGTTTGCAAACAGACTCCTTGCAGGAGCCTCTGTGCTAAGCCAGGAAGAATTGACTCAACCCACTGAGCTTAGATGATCCGTCTGCAAAGGCCGTCTCTGCCGCAGGCTGGCCACTGGGAGAACAGCTGGATGGGCTGGAGGTCCCATGGGTCTCACCCAGCAGGGCGTTTCTTATGTTCACGGCAGTCGAGGGCTGCGGCCCCCGAGGGCTGTGTGGCTGCCTCTAGTCGCGGGAGGGAGCAATACCCTCCAAAGCCAGCTTCTGGGAGGCTGTGAGCACAGCAAGGTGTGCCATCATGCCTTGCTAATGGCTGGCACTGTGAGAGCAAGATGGCGGTCTATGTGGGCTGGTGGGGAGCTGCTTATACTCTTACGTTCCTAACTGGACTATCCTTGGCTACTACGCGGCCACTGTCTGCCTCTGCATGTGAGCAGAACACTCTGGGCACCTTGCAGCCTGCTGTTGGCCTTTGCTGTGCAGCCACTGTGAGAACAGGCTGATAAAATGGAAGGGCCGTGGATCCCACCCAGGGGGTGTTCCTGAGGTCTGGAAGACCCTGCCAAAGGCTCGTTTGGCCCAGGGCAGCTGCCTAACTCAAAAACCGGATGGCAATTCCAGGCGGCCTTCCGTTAAGTCTCCAAAATGCAGGGACGGAAACTTGCCACCTCCAGCTCCCGACCAGTCTAGAACTGGGACGTAGTATTCGAGTGTGCCTTTCTTTGTCCTTCTCCCAAGGGTGAAAGGCTTTTGCTATTCCAAGTGCTGCCTCAGGCAGGAGGCGCCCCCCCCCCCCAGAAGCCTGGCGAGGCCCCAGCAGGGAGGCCATCGTGGTGTGAGGGCAGCCCACTGCCTGCACCAGCCAGCATTCCTCTCTGGGGCGCCCCATTGCTCCCACGCCAGTCCTGAGTCCGGTGGAGCTATGCTGGTCCAGTCTTCCCAGGTGCTGCGGGAGAGGGGCACCCCCTTTCCAGAAGAGTCTGGACTGTTGAGGCCACGCGGAGCAGTCCCTCCTCTTCCAAGATGTGGTGGGGGGAGCAGAGCAACTCCTGGGGGAGCAGGGAGGGCAAAGATTAGTGTGGTCTGTGGACACTTCCTGCACTTTTGCGGCGCCTTCTTGATAGCATGGTAGGCGATCCTGGAATAGCATGGTCCTGGGCGGGGGGCTGCCTCACCCGCCACACCCTCTGGCCAATGCAGCCTCCCCCACTCTACCCCCCCCCCCCCCGCAATATAGCTCAGAATAGATTATCTTGTAAGGACTAGCGGGAGATGCTCTGCACTATGTGGGAGACCTCCACGCCCACTTCAACCCCACCAGCCCTCAGGTGGGCCACAGTGCACCTGCTCATGTCCCACCTCTTCTGAAAGGGCACCTAGAAGTGACTATGGCTTCACCTGCCCCAAAGACACCACCCCAGTCTGCCTCTGGACACCCCTCCAGCAAGGAGCCAGAGATGGCCTTTGCCTCAAAGAGAAGCCCCAGAAGGGCACTTTGGGTGCCCTCTTCCAGCCCCCAAATCCCAACTTTGCCAGGAGGGCTGCCGGTCTCTCCCCTGCCCCAGGCCCCTGACTGACCGCGTGGCATTGCCTTGGAGCAACCCCTGCGCCTGGGGATTACAGGCTTCACCGGAATGGGCCGCACACCCACCCCTCGGCAGCAGAAGGAAGGCCTTCCCTCGTTCCCGAAGCCAGCCGGGGAGGCTAGCTGGGGGTGCCCTCAGGGCTCAGAGGGCCTGGGGAGGGCAGTGACAACCTCTCACCACAGGACACGGAGGGCGAGGACAAGCACAACCAACGTGGGGGCCACACGAAGCAGGAATGAAGACAAGCGGACAGGAGCGTCTCGAGTGCCACAAGTCTGGCCTGTGGAGAAACTGATTTCTTGAGATTTTACAGTGTACAGAAGTGAGGCAGGAAAAACACACAGAGGCGTCTCTTCCGCAGAGAACGCAACGGAAGCCGAGCGACACACGCGCAGAAGAAAAGAGGAGCCCTTTGGGGAGAATTCCATCCTCGGTGGAAAATGATAAATAGAGAAACGTATTTACAGTTTTGTACATGCTTAAAAAGACAGCTCTTTACAATAGTCCATAACTTTTTTCTCTTCAAATATATATATATATATATTTATATATTTATATAAAATATATATGTATAACTTAACGTATTTAAGGCAGCCAGTGGGGGAGAGTCTGGGAGGGCTGGAACTGGGGAGGGGGGCTCTGGGTCCTGGCCTATTCCTGGGAGCAGCGGAGGTGGCGGCGAGAGAGCGTCGCTTCTTCCCCCAGTAAGGCATTTCATCCGCTTCCATTGCCTGGGGGGGGGGGGCTGCACCCACCACAGCAGAGCCCCCACTCTCCTCCTGTGAGCCTTCTCGGGGGCGCATGGGCACAAGGTTGGAGCTTCCTGCCCAGGTGTGTGTGTGTGGGAGGCAGGAACAGAGGTTAAGAAAAGTTGCAGGTTTTTAGCCCTAAGACACAGAACTGTTTGGGCGCACGAGGCTGGAAGAACGGGGGGGCCCTGCCCTCCCCCGGCAAGAAAACCCCGCCCATCAGACAAGGGCGCCGTGGCTGCTGCCTCGGAGCCAACGCGAAGGCGACGAGGGCGCCGGGAGCTGGGGTGGAAGAAGCTGGTGCTGCCTATCGTGCCTGTGAGAGGACCGCGCGGTCCAACTGGGCAGTGCCAGCAGGGGGACAGGGGGCGGGGTGTCGGTTCAGATGGGACAGCGCCAGGAGGAGCTCGAACGGCTACGTGGAGACGCCCACCCCAGGCACGCTGGCACTAGTGCAACACGGCTGCCGAAGCACGACAGGGAGGACGGCGACACTCTTTGGACGAAAGCGATTCTGTCCTCAGAGCGTCTCGGGTACGAAACAAGGCACACGTGTGGCAAAGGGAGGCGACGGGCGGGGGGACAAGGGCAGGCACTTGGACGGCCACTCCAGCACCCCAAGTGCTGGGCAATCCTGGCTGGGGGGGCGTGAGGGGCCTAGCTGGCCAGGGCTGGAGGCGGGGGGGGGGGCACTTCACTTATTGACGTGTTCATCTTTAAAGAGGTAACGACGACTGAGCGGACGCTGCTCGCCCGTGCAGACGGGGAGATCCTCCCTGCCCTGTGCAAAATTCTATGGCAAGGAAGGTGAGGCGGCCTGGGGCGAGCAAGGCCTTCTGGCCCCCCTCCTGGGCGGAGTCCCTAGCCAGGAGGAGAGGACAGCCCTCGGGGCAGCCAGCATTCCCCTACCCCCCCCCCCCTCAGCAGCCACAGAGCTTGCGATAGGCCAGGTACAAGAGCAGCATGGAGACAACGTAGAAGAGCCCAAAGCCCGCAAGGTGGTCTGAGAGGGTGGCGGCGGCGGCAGCGGCGGCGGCAGGGGGAGCAGGCCTCCCTGTCCCGGGACGCAGCAGTAACAGCAGCAGCAGGGCTTCAAGGAGGCGGACAAAGCCACGGACGTTGCCTTGCAGCAGCAGGAGGACGTCCGAGGCAGAGCAGAGGGACACCTGTGGCCGTGGGAGGAAGGAAGAAGAAAACCGTATAGGGAAACAGACAGATATCAGCAGGGGCGCAGGGGGGAGACGGCTGGCCGGCCGACCGGCTGGCAGAGAGGGCCGGGGGCTCCAGGAGAGTCAAGAAGGGGCGGCACAGGAGGAGAAAGCGGAGGCTCTGGAGACGCAAGAACGGAGCTGCCTCCTCCCGGCGTTGCCAGGCAGGATGGAGACGCGCCCACCCCCAGCTCACCTCTGGGATGCCCAGCTGCCGACAGGCGGCCAGGAAGCTCTCGATGTTCTTCCGGCTTTTCACAGCGTTCAGCTTTGGCTGTTGCAAGAAAGACCGGAGGAAAGCAGAAGTCAGACTTCAGCCTGGCAGTGACCGGGTGAGGGGCGGCACCTGACCCAGCGGTCACCGGGGGAGTCTGGGGCACGCAGCGCTCTCCCCCAACTCAGCTCACCACAGCAGGCGAAGGGACGTGGATGAAGGGCACCAACCGCGGGCGCAGGTGGTTCACAAGCTGGCAGAGGACAACCCCGTTGGCCAGCGCTTCGCCCAGGTCCTCGGCCAGCGTGATGTTCAGCTGAGACTCCAGCGCCTGCGGAAGGAAGGGAGCGCTTGCCAGGGTGGAAAGCAGGTGCCCAAGCACGGCTGCCCCCTCTAGCTGGGGCTGGCTTGGAAGGAATGGCGGTGCCCTCCCAGGACTGAACAGGGGCCCAGCAAGGCGCCTCTGGTGGGAAAGGTGACAAGGGATGTTTCTGCGATAGCGGCTGGCCAAAGGACCACTGCACCCTCAGGGGAGGCCTGAGGCCTTCCTGCCACAAGCCCAGGACAGGCTTCCTGTAGCGTCGGCAATCTTGCCCACTGCACCTGATGGCCAACAGCCACTAGGAAAGAGCTGCAAGTGTGCAGAAATCCCGCTGCTTCCGTTCTTGCTCCAACTTCAGCCACCCCTCCCCGCTGCCATCCACGTCCGAGCACTTCCAAACTGCAGCCCAGAAGGCAGAAGGCGCAGCAGCACAGGCGTCCTCCTCCCTTTGGGTCGAAACCCCCCTCGACCCCAGGGTTTCTGGACGCCTCTGCTGCGCTGAGGAACCCTTCAACATCCTGGCACACGTGCGCCATCCTCAAGGCGTCTCCTGTTGCCCAGGAGAGCGAGGGGGGGCAGGCATGCCTACCTTGCGCAGCTGTAGGGTGAACTCCCTCTCATCCAGGGCCTGCGATCCAAGACGCAGCCGCAACGGGTTACTGAGCTCCGAAGAGGAAAGATCCGGGGAAAGGGAGCCTGGGAACAGAAGAGCCCAGACCACCTGTCACTCGCTGGTCACAGGCAGCCATTGGGGAGTGATCCTGGCTCCCACAAGGCAGGCTGGCAGAGCCCTTAAGGAAGAAGGGGAAAGGGCCACACCCAGGAGGCTCCCAGGGCAGCAGAAACTGTCTGCCTGGCTCGGCTAGCAGCACTGGGGAGGGCCGGCCAGCCTCCTTCCTCTTCCCACAGGAAAAAGCATCTCCCATCTTCCTCACCCAGAAGGTCATCAGTCTGTGGAATTTATTAGCCAGAGTGGTGGCAGCAGCAGCAACTGGCTTGGTTGGCTTTATGGAAGGATAAACAAACTCATGGAGGCCAGGTGCATCAACGGCTACCAGAGCGGACGCCCAGGTGCTGCATCCAGGTTGGAGAGGCAGGCAGGAGGCCTCTCAAGGCCGTTTCCAGGGAGTCAGGGCAGGTGAAGGTTTTGCCCTTGCCTTCTGCTGGTGTAAGACAGGAGGCTGGGCTGGGTGGTCTCTGGCCTGATATTGCAGGGCTTTTCTTATGTGCCTGTGTGTTCATGGCTGGGCCATCCCAGGGACCTCGCATCCGCTACTCTCAGGAAGACGCTCCCTGGGCAGGGCAGCAGGGTGCCCCAATAGAGGCACCCAAAGGCCCATGTGCGGAGGAACGGTGCCACCTCGCAGCCCACGGAACTGCCAGAGACACGCTAGAGACAAGGCAGGCAAAAGCAAAGGGATTCGGTGTAGAGATTTTTCCTATTCCGGGTGTTATGGCTTTAGACTTTTCCAAAACTTTGGGGTCAAGTTTCCATCAGAGCCAGTGAAGAGCCTGTTCGAATTGCCTTTGGCTGCCTGTCCCGGTCTGAGAGGCACCGCGAGCGCAAGGCTCACCTGCCGTCCTTTCCAAAGCACAGTTTCTATTTGGCCGTCCTTGCCTGACAGCATCTGACTGGCTGTGCAAAGCATCCATTCTGCTCTGTGCACCATTATCTGGACTCACCGACCCACAGCGGGCGCGCATGAGAGACGGGAGCAACCGAAAAGCACCCTGCCAGCACCTTCCTTCCTTTCGCTTTTGGGATTCTGCCCAGGACCCCTGTGAGCCCATCTGCACCCGGGAAGTGGGGCTGCTCTGACTATGACTCACGAGGGCTGCGACCCAAACCCAAAGGCACGATGCTGGCCTGCCTCTTCCGGGGGGCAGGGGGGGGCTCTGTTCCCTGAGCGGCCTCAGCCCCCGCCCTGGAGGAAGCATTTCCCCAGGCAACACGCACCGGAGCTCCGCTGGATGCTGTTCCGCGACGAGGACCGAAAAAGGAAGCTGGAAGGTTTCTGCGCCAGCCCAGGCTCACGGGCCGAAGCGAGGGCGGTCGCGCCACTCTGGGCGTGGGGGACATCTATGCGGGAAAGAAGGGGAGAGGCAAAGGGGAGGGAAACGCTCCGGAGAGCCCCCAGGGTACCCCAAGGCTTGACCCAAAGAAGGGCTTCTGCCCAGCTCTGCCCCTGCTGCCCTCGGTGCCCAGCCCTGGGGAAGGCCGATGCGTGCCTCCTCCCCTCTGCCCGAGGTGGCAGGCTCAGGCCTGGCCGTACCTGCAAAGTGGGCAGCTTGCCTGGGGGACCCAGCCAGTAGCTCCAGGCCCTGCAAGAGATCAAAGGAAAAGGCACCATGGGGGAGGCTGAGAATGCTGTGGCACATCCCACTTGTGGGTCCTGCCTCCCGGCCACTGCATACGATGGGCTTTGGGAAGGACCACAGGACAGGCTTGCTGGGGAGGCTGCAATGCCAGGCAGGCATGCCAGTGGGCCGTACCTGACTCCGGTGCTTCAGCTGGGAATGGCTGCTGCTCTCTGCCAGACTGCGGGAAAGAGAAGAGAAAAGGAACCGTCGAGCAAGCGCCACCCAGGGCCACCCAGATGGGCTCACGTGCCTGGCCTGAAGCAGAAATCGCCCTCCCTCCACCCTCTTCCTCCTTTTCCAGGCAGAAGGGGATCTGGTGGGGCTGGAGATGGGCCAATGTAGGCCTTGCCTCTGCTGGAGGCCCTGGCCTGCACCGAGCTCCATTCCGGGTGCAGCAGGGCAGCTAAAGTCCCTGGGCGCAAAGGCAACCAGCTTGGGCCTTCCCTCGGAGGCTGTTCCAACATGCCACCCGTCCCTCGGAAAAGCTGCAGGACCAGGGGGCATCACTTTTCGCCCCTACCTCTCTCGCCTCTCACCCCCCTGGCCCCAGGGCGGCCGTGGTGGTGGCTGCAGCTGCTGCCGCTCCCTTTCCTGCCACAGCTGGAGGAGCTCAGGCTGGCGGCGCTCTTCGCCCAGCGCTTCTGACCTGGGCAGGCCAGCGCCACTGCTGGTCCTGGGGGGAAGCGAAGCAGGGGAGGGTCACAGAGGCAGGGAAGGTAGAGAGGTAGTCGAGGGCTTCCCTGGAGATCCAATGTCCCCCAGGCTGGGCACAGAGAGTGTCAGCGCCCCACACCAACCAGGATCAGTCCCCACAGGGCTCCAGAAGGCCCCCTGAAGCCCTCCCACGGAGCAGGACACCAACCCCTGGCGAAGACTGGATGGGGCTGGAGAAAGACCAGGCAGAATGGAGACAAAGCCAACCAGCCAGGAAAAGGAGTCCCTGCCCCTGAAAAGAAGAGCCACTAGGGGGCGCCACAGACCTGCCAGCCAGCCAGGGCTCCATGGGGTAGGACTTCTGGAAGGAGGTCTTTTGAGCTATCTGGGCGTCCTAGAAAGACCAAGGGGAGCTGAGTGAGACCCGCCCTGTGGCATCCCAGCAGGCCAGAGCTACTCGCTAATCCCAGGCCAAATGGGAAGTGCCTGTCCCCAGCCCAAACGGCCATCCTTGTCCACATGGGGACCTGGGCCTTTGTCATCCAGCAGCCAGGTTACGTCCCAGAAGCCTCTGCTCCGCCCCTACAGCCGCCCTCACAATCCACGGTGGCTGCCATCGGAGGGCCACCGTGGGCCGCGGCCAGAGGACAGCTGCCCAGCGGCCTCCTAGGGTTCTCCCCCTCGCTCACCATTGTGCCGGTGGCCGCCACCCCCCCATCTTCCTCCTCCTCCTCTCCATTCACGCTGCTGTCAATGAAGTCAATCTGTTCCAGGTCCGCGGCGTCCCCTGCGTGCAGAGAGGGAGGTGGGAAGCCCTGCAGCTCTGCGCACCCTGCCAGAGACCCCAAAGGAGCCCTGTGGCCCACCGGCCCCCTTACCTGCCCCCTTACCTGCCCCATTGCGCTTCTCCTTCAGCTGCCTGGGGTCCCGGGCCAGCTCTGCAATGCGGAAGGACAGCTCTGAGAATTCATCTGTGGACTAAATGGTACAGACGGGAGGTGAGAGGCAAAGACCCTCCAGGGGCCCTGCTGCCCTCTGGCCGCCCACGGCGGGTGCAGGACATGCCCCGCCCCCTGGCTGGGAGACCCATCGACCCTTTCCAGGGCCCCGAGTGCCCCCATTCTGGGCAGACACCCCCTACCTCGTTCCCAGACCAACGCTTGCTTCCACTGTCCACACTGTTGAAGCCTGAGTCAAGACCCCCGTAGTGCCGTGCGGGATAGAAGTCCTCTGGGAGGCTGAGGGAAGAGACAGGCACCCAGATGGAGGGAGGGGGGGAGGGAGGGAGGGGGGGGCTCGTGCCCTCCTCCCCTGGGTCTCTTTGCCCCAGTGGCCCTCTGAGGCCCAGGCCCTTCGCCCGGCAGCAGCGACTCCTCCGCCTTCCCTTACCAAGTGCTGAAGGCGGCAGGGCGGCCTCCTCGCGCAAACTCCGCCAAGTCCGGCCTGGCCTTGCTGCAAGCTTCCAGGTGGAGGTACTTGAAGAGGTGGATTTTGCCTTTCAGGCAGACCTACGGACAACAAGATCAGGGTTGCGGCCCAGGAGCAGAGGCAGGAGGCGGCTGGGATCCTGACCCCACTGAGAACTGTGGCCTGGATGTGGGAAGATGGCCGGAATGGCCGGAGGCCGCCCGTGAATTCTCACTGCTCCATCCACATGGCACCCAATCAAGCCCCCGAGCCAAGGAGGGCGGCAGCTCTGGAAGGGACACCACAGGGGATCAGCGAGCCCCGGAGGGAGGGGGAAAGGCCACGAAGAGCCCCGGAGTGTGGCAGGTTCCGGGACCGATGCAGCCCTCCGTCGGCAGCATCAACACCGGCTCCTTTCCGCCCCCTCCTGCTGCTCAACTTACCTGGGCAGGTGGGAATTGCAAAGGGTTGTTCTCCAGCAGGATGCACTGCAGGTGGCGCAGGTGGCGGAAGCAGACGGGAATGCGGACGACGCGGTTGCAGGAGAAGTCCAGCCGCACCAGGGGCAGTTCGGCCAGCTCTGGGGAAGGAACAGGCGAGAGATGCCCAACAGCCAGGGTGCCAACGGGCGCCACAAGGGAGCCCAGAGGTTGCGGGGGCAACAGGGGCACCGACCTTCAGGCAGACTGGTGAGCTGGTTCCTTCGAAGGTTGAGGTCCCGCAGGGACTCCAGGCCGCCCACGCTCGCCGGCAGGGCCTGGAGCTCATTGCTGCTGACGTCCTGGCCAGGGAGAAGGAAAGAACGCTGCTGAGCACAAACCTTCGTCCCCAGGTTCTCCCAGGTGGCCGAAGGGGAGACCCTGGTTGACAGGAGGAAAGGGGACAGAAGGCACGTGCGCCCCCCCCCGCCATTTAGACTGCTGCCTTCTCTCGTGCATGGGGCTGCCCTGAAGGACCCTTCAAGGCTCAAGCACCCAGGCCACAAGGCCACTAAGTGAAACCAGCAAGGCAAGCACAGCTGGGAGGCAGTAGCCCTGCAGGGACCCTGAAGCCTCCGGGGCCCCATGGAAGGGGGCTGGCAACTGGGCACAGCCCTGACTCTGCAGCTGCCCTGGCAGGCTGCCTCCCCTGGGGAAGGGGACCCTTCCATGCCTGCTGGGCACCAAAGGAAGACATTCCAAGTGGCTGCATCCCTGAAAGGTACCCATTTCTCTGGCCTCTTCTGGCGCATATGAAGACAGAGCCTCTCAGGGGGAATGACGGGGAGGCCGAAGAGGGCCCACGGCACACCTGGTGCCTCGACTTACCAGCTGGCGGAGGCTGCTGAGGGCGCCAATGTCCTCGGGCAGGGACGCCAGCTTGTTATTGCTGGCAATGAGGACCTTGAGGGGCAGGCGGCAGAGGCAGGCGGGCAGGGCGGTGATCTGGTTTCGACTGGGGGAGGAAACAGAGAAGGGGAGGGACTTGCCTTGTGCTGATCAGCAGGAAGCGGGGAGAGGTCTGCTAGTAGCACCGCCAGCCCCCGCCAGGGCCCAGACACCCTGCTCCCTTTCTCCAGCCTCGCCCTGCGGGTTACCTGACATTCAGGTAGGTCAGGGCCTGGAGGTTGGCGATGGCTGGGGAGATGCTGCGCAGGCAGTTGTGGTACAGGCTCAGCCCCTCCAGGGACATCAGATGGCAGGCGTCTTCCGGCACCTCCACAAAACGGTTCCGGGAAAGATCTGCGAGGCAGGAGGACGAGAGAAGGGTCTGAGCTGGGAAGGTCCAGAGGGCCGCCTCCACCGCCCACGCCTCTCTGCTCCAGCCTTCACATCCCTTGAGAGGCTCCGGCTGGCTCGTAACCACGCAGCTGTCCCTGGAGCCCGGGAGCAGGGGCTGCCTCAGGTAAGAACCGACAGGGACCCCCGACTGGCCGCTATCCAAGCTCTCGGGTCTGCCGCCGAGCACGGCTGGACGGAAGGCTTGTGAGCGATGCAGAAAGCCGGCCAGGCTCCTCCTGCGCTGATACCTGGGAAGGGGCGGGGCTTCCAAGCGCGGAACGCGTGGCGCGGCCTCAAGGTGCTTCCTCGCCTTTGCTTGTGGCAGCTGAACTGAGGGGTACCGGCGGGCGCACAAGCCGCCAAAGTGAGCATGGCAGCAGAAGGACCGGGCCCTGCCTAGCCTAGGAGAACCGACTGCAGGACAGACTCTCCGGCGCGCAAAGAGGCCCCAGGAGACGCCTGCGCCGCGCGGCCTTCTCACCACCTGCTCCGAAGCAGAGGAAATCCTGGCCAAGGGAAACAAAGGCACCAAGCAGCCCCCCACGCCAGCTGGAACTGGATCTGCACTACGGGCTCCCCTCGCTCCAGGACTTCCAGGGGGTAGAAAGGAAGACAATCGGCAGAGGACAATGGCTGCCTTTGACTGTGTTGGCCCCTCGCGCTTTGAAGGAAGGAGGCTAAATTAGGAGCCGTATTCTGGTGCTTCCAAATGCTCAGAGGAACATGCTGGAGTGTCCCGGAGAAGAGGAGGAAAAAGAAGAAGAGCTGGCTTTTCTACACCACTTCTCTCACCCATTCAAGGGGACGCAAAGCGGCTGACGAAGCTTCTGTTCTTCTCCCCACCACACAGACCCTTTGAGGTAGGTGGGGCTGTGAGAATTCAGAAAGAGAGCTGTGACTAGCCCAAGGTCACCCAGCTGGCTTTGTGGAAGAGTGCAGAATCAAACACAGTATCCCCAGGTAAAAGTCCGGCTCTCTAATCACTAGACCAAACTAGATAAACCTCCGCTCAGCAGCAATTTCTTTCAAGCACAAGGTTGGCTGCAGATATAAAAACCCCAGGCTGAAATTCCTCCAGAAGCGGCCCAGGGACTCAGTCCTTGGAGCATCTGAAATCTAAGGAGAGTGGAATTCACAGGCCTCTTTTCTTGCACCCAAAACCGGCACAGATGCTCCAAAGAACTGCTTTGCGTGTGGACGCGCCTGCTGACCGCACTTATTCTGTGGACTCCAATTCAAGAACCAAAGCAGTAACATCCAGCCCAGTGTGGGAGACCAGGACCGCGTGTGGAGGCAGCCTTCCCAGGGCGCTGGGCATCCCCTCCGTGGCCAACACGGGAGGCTTCAGAACAGCCGCTGAAACAGGATGGTGTGGCATTCTGCCTGCCATGTGCCCCAAATCAGTTGCCACTGGCAAGCAGCAGAGGAAGAACAGGGCTGCCCTAGGCCATGCCGTGCCCAGCTGGGCAGCACTCAGGGCCCGCCCTGCCAAAAATGCTGCGAACCCTGAAACCGTGACTGAAGGCCCAGCACAAACAAGGGAGAAGACGCGTGCCTTAATGGAGGCTCTGATGCAGCTGGAGGAAGCTGGTCTTCAAGGGCAGCACCAGAGGGACATCTGCTCCGGCTAGTCCAGCAGCCTGTCCGGGGCGTGAGCAAGCGGGAGGCGGAAGGGCATCGGAGGGGGCATTTTTGGTAGATGCCCTTTGGCCAGAGGCTGAGGCAGAGCTGGACAGCGGCCAGGACAGGAAAGACTGCCGCCCCCTGGGGGAAGGTGCTGGATCAGGTGGTCCACCTCCTACAAGCCACCAGAGGGCATCTGCTCCCTATGCCCAAGATGGCCACACAAGCCAGGGGCAGGAGAAGGCTGGTGGCTTGGCAGAAGGTGGCACCAAGCCAAGCGCCACTGTGCCTGTGGCCCCCAAGGGAACAATAGGGACGGAAGAGCTGGCCCACGTGATTCCAGGAGAAGAGGCCCACTGTATCAGCTGAGCTGGGTGTGCGTTCAGAACGGCATCGGGCAGCTGAGCAGGGCCCCCGCTGCGCTCACGGGAAGCGTGACAGGATTCCGTCCCTGCCCCCATCAGCATGGCACAGAAGGCAGCATGCTCCCTCCCGGACCCTGACCACCACCAACCCAAAGTGAAGGACGGGCAAGAGGGCTGCCTGACCTTTGCCTTCTGCAGGGCCAGGGAAGCAGCCAGGAAACCTTGCTGAAGCCGCCTGCTCTGCCCTCACAGCCACCCAGACAACAGGGACAGGGTGGCAGCGTGGGGAGAGGTCATCAGTGGCTACTGGAATGGGTGCTTAGGTACATCTTCCAGGCTGTGGAGAGAAGCAGCAGGCGTCTAAGGCCACTGCAGGGATCTGAGAGGAGATGAAGGTTCTGCCCTTGTCCTCTGCTTGAGATGGCCTTAAAGCAACTGGTGGGCCACTGGATGGACTTGTGGCCTGATCCAGCAGGGCTCCTCTTAGGTTCTTATGTATTTCACTCTCAGAAGGACTACAACCAGTTTGGCCTAGTGGTTAGGGAGCGGACTCTGATCTGGGAATACCGGGTTCGATTCTGCCCTCCCCCATGAAGCCAGCTGGGTGACCTTGGGCTAGTCACAGCTCTCTCAGCTCTTACAGCCCCACCCACCTCACAGGGTGTTTTGTTGTGGGGAGAAGAATAGAAGGCTTGTCAGCCACTCTGAGTTCCCTTAAATGGGAGAGAAAAGCGGGGTAGAAAAGCCGGCTCTTCTTCTTCTGCAGGGAGGGGAAAGCCGCACACATGCCAGGTGCTGCTCCTATGGACCTTCAGGGGCCCTGCAACTCCCCCAGCGGCACCAACCCGGCTCAATGGCGCCATCACCACAGAAGCCCCTCTCTGCCCACGGCAGCAGCAGACAGCGAAAGGAGGGTCTGGGGCAGCTGGCAAATCGTGGCAAAATATTCTGTGGGACTCAGGAGTCACATCCAGGAGCGACAACCCTTCTCCTCCATCCCCTGCTCCCCACACCTTCCCTTTGGCCTCAGGACCCTAGGAACGTGAGCTGGATGACCCAGGGCCCTTGGAAGAGTCCCGCCCTCCCTCAGGCACCTTCTCCCTGGCACAGATGGCTCTGATCCCCCCTGGATGAAGTGGCCGCCCCCTCAGGGCAGTTGCAAATCATTCTGGAGGACAAAGGAAGGCTGCAGGAAGAGGTTGTGTCTTGTCCAGCCGGGAAGAGGGCGGCCTCTCCCCAGGAACCTCCTTCCCTCCTTCCTCCCAGTCACGGGGCTTCTCCACCTGAAGGCCTCGGGCCTTTCGCTTGCAACAGGCCCCTTCCAGACACCACTGTGCTGCAAATCAGAGAGGGGCTCCAGGAGACCCGGGAGGCCCTCCACCCCCTGTCCAGCCGAGCCCAGCACCATGCCAGGCATGTTCCTCGGCACTCCCTGCTACAGAGCCACCGGACAGGCTCCCTGCAGCCTTAGGGCCCCGTGAGGCCCTGGACAGGCATCTGGCCGGGCCCCGGACAGACCAGACCCAAAGCGACAGGAGCCAGGAGAGGGAGAGGTCCCAAAGGCTTCTTCCACAGCCTTGCTGGGGGGAGGGGGGGAATCTGCTCGGCAGCTGGTCCATCCACCCTCTGGAGATCCTGCACTTGAACCATGGAGGAAGGGGGCTGCCTGCAATCTGATCTCCCCCAGGAATGCCTGGCATTTTGCAGGAGCTGCTCTGCCCCAAATGCAGCAGCACAGCTGCCCTGCCCTCCCCTCCTGAGCAGGAGGCAATGAGAGACAAGACCACTGTGTAAGACAAAAAGAAAAGCCAGATGTTTCCTTCCTTGGATGAAAGAAGGGGCTTTGGGGACGTAACCGCAAGCCGGCTGCACACTCCTGCTCTTGGCCAGCGCAGGTAGAAACGCACAGCGAAGCCAGGTGCATGTCTGCCCCCACCGGGAGGGGAGGGCCACCAAGGGACCATTCTCCTTCTACCCCAAGGAACCCTTGACTCAAGATGACGGGCAAGGGGGCACAAGCCCAGCGCCCAAGCCTCTCTCGCCAGGGCACCCAACCCCCTGCCAGAACCAAAGCCAAACCTTTGCCAGCCTCTGCGGCAAAAGCAAAGCACAGTGCCCAGGTGCCCCCACAGGACCTCGGGAGGGGGGGGTCTGCAGTACAGGGAAGCCCAGGAAGGAGCAGCAACAGCAGCAGCCTTTGCCCCCCTCCCTCACCAACCTGCAGGCAAGAGAGAACAAGCCCCCACCCTGCTCTGTAAAACCTGAGGGAGAAGGGCGCAAAGGTGCAGCTAGCGGCATCATCTGATGAAAGCGTCCGCAGGTGCCCTGGACCGGCTTTTCCTATTCCGCCCATCGGACTACGACTCCTGGACAGGCTGGGGCTGTGGGCACGGAGGGAAGCAAACGCATGAAGGACCCTTTGCCCTTACGCAGGCAGGTCTTGTGCCAACCCTGGCCGCCAGCTGCGCCCTCGGTCCTGCTCTCTGCGCGCTCCGTGTTCCTGCTGAGCCCGTTCCCCCCACCTCCACCTCTGCGCCAGCTGCCTTTCTGCTCTGGAAGCTACCCAGGTTTGCCAGGGAAGGGCATGCCAGAGTCCCTCCACCGCAGGGTGGAAATAAGCAAAGAGACCCAAGAACTGGATGGCAGAAATCAAGGTGCCCAAGGGCGAAGGAGCTTCCCATCAAGGAAATCCCCGCAGCCAGACCATTTCCCTCGCAGCACTGAAGACCATACTGGAGCATCCTGGTCATGGGACTCTGGAAGGCTTGCCCCTCTTCCTCCCCACCACGCCCCCTTCGCCAGGCTGTGGAATTCGGCTTCCCAGTCTAGAGCAGTGGCCCTGACTGGCTCTGGGCAGCAGAGGAAAAGGCAGCCTGGCCGGGCAGCCCACCACCAGGGTGAGGAGCTGCCTGCGCCTCTCTGGGCCGGCCCTTTGCCTGCCATGGGGTGGGAGGGCCCAGGGTGCCAGAAAGAGCCGGGCAAAAGACCCACGTGCCCCTGGGGTCCTCCCACGAGCCACTGGCCGCAGACGCCTCTTAAACGCCTTTTAACATCGCTGGGATGCCCGTCCCGGGAGAACCAGTTTTGCCAGGCAGCAAAGCAGCACACAGGCAGTGAACACAGAGCCCCCCCCACCCCCCACCCCGTGCCCTTCCTTCTTTCACGCTCAAGCAGGAAGGAGGAGGCAGAGCCAGGATTTTCCAGGCCCGGAAGGAACCGAAGGACGCCCCTCCTGTAAGAAGCAGCCCAACGCCAGAGGGAAGGGCCAGCTCCAATCCCCAGGGCCGCTTTGCCGCCCGCCAGAAGAGCCACCCGGATCTCCTGCGGAAGGAAAGGCAGCAGACCCTCCCCCCTCCCTGAAACTGGATCTCACTCTATCCAGAAGACCCTTTTTGCTCATAAAACTGAACCTCCCTGCCTTAAGGCCGACAAAATGCAGATTCATCCACACTGCAGAAGCTGTGCGCACTTATGGCTTCCGGGATCCTACCGCTGCATCTCTTTCCTGGAATCAACCCAGCAGGCTCCCTGGTCAAGGCCTCCACATCTGGGTTCTGCCTGCCCGTCACGCACCCCCACCCCCAGGAGACGGTGACACCCACTGCTTGCAGCTGAAAGGCCCCAGAGGCCACGCTCCAGGCCCTTCCAGACCTCGGCCGCGGTGGGGACGGGAGCAGCAGAAAGACCCCTTTGTGTCCCGTCCCCCCGGCTGCTCCGGCCTGGAGCCAAGCCAAATGTTAGCTCAGAGATTCCTCCAGACGGTGACAACGTGGGACTCGAGGGCCGAGGCCGGCGCAGGAACTGGACGCGCGCTGTATCCATGCCCCAGGCCCTCTGGCGCAGTTCTGACTGGAGGGCCGCTCAAACGCTGGCTGTGAATCTGCACGGGCCTGCGGAGACCAGGGAGGCCTCACGGGCTGGCCTGGGGAAGGGGAAGGCGCGGCCCAGGGGCTGGCAGGGGGCAGAGGAGGAAGGGGGTGAGACCCGTGCAGAGTCTGGTGGGGCATTCTCAGGGAAGGAGGCGGAACACGTGCACACAAACCTGAACCCACAAACCGCCGGGCCCTTCGCTCCTGGGCGTCTGTTCGTTTTTCAGACCGAGCCCAACCTTCTCAAGGGCCTCAATCCAAAAACGCAGCTCCGGACCCTCCCTCCCTCCTAGCTGATGCTTCCAGCCCGCTGTGTCGCCTTGTACATCCCCCGGGACCCGGGCGAAGGGCAGCAGCGGAAGACCACTAAAGAAGCAGAGTAAACCAAGCGGTGGCATTCACCACGGAAGCCCTAAACCCAGGACAAGTGGCAGATCCGGACACCACACAAAAACAATGTTCAAATGCTGGAAACAAACTCGTTCTTCGAGCCTCCATGACAGGCCTCCTTTCCCCCCAACAAACGCGCTCCTAAAAAAGCAAATACATCCTCTAATTAGAGCCTCTGAAGCCGGGCAGGCCAGGCCCATTTTCTTGTGGATGCTGCTCCAATTTGGCATCGGGTCTATTTTTAGATGCAGGTTAAACCTGGGCTGATACAGCAAGTTCAAACACGGCAGAGCCGAGCTGACGGCCAAGAGCGCAGAATTCAGGAATAAAGTTATCTGGCAGGCAGGCAGTGTTTTCTGATGTTATCTGGGAAACGCAGGGAAATTGGGCCTGCCGCCGCAAATTATTTTTAGTCTTTTTATTAATGTATTGTTATGAAGACAACTGAAGAGGTTTTCCACCCCTTGGCCCCCAGAAGAGCCCAGCCAGACCAGGGCCCACAAGGAGGCTGGCATCTCAGCATGCCTGCCCAAGGGGAGGGAGGGCAGAAAATCTTCAGCACCCCCTCCTGCTGCCAGTCTGTGCCCAGTCAAAGCTCTGTCTTGCCAGGGCCCGAGCCCACTGAGCCCGCATCCTGGCCCTCTTCTAGCAGCCCTCCTGAGGAAGGCGCCCGGAGCCCTCAGCTGGCGGCCCTGCGAGTTATGCGCCCCCCTCCCGGTCGCTCACCGGATTCCCACCTTGCCAGCTGGCGCCATTTCTCTGCGCTCAGAGCCAGTCAGGGAGCTTTCTCCCCACTGCGTTGGGCCTCTTTTCAGGCATTAAGGCTCCAGGGCTCTGGGGATTGGGCCCTCTAGGTGCTACAAGAACCAGGCTGGAAGCCTGGAGTCTCTCAGTTCGAAACCCCGCTCTTCCCTGGAAGTCTACTGGGTCTTCCCAGCCATCGGAGAACCTCTTGGGAGAGCGAAAGGCTACAGGAACGGAAATCCTGATGGGACCCCGAAGTGGAGCCCTGGGGCAGCCGGACGGGGCCCCGGCCTTTGCTCCCGCAGCTCCAGGAGCCAAGCCGCTGCCCAATGGTGAATCTGCACTCCTCTGACCCGCCCAGTGATTCTGACGGCCAGGTGATGCCAGGTTTCCACAGCTTTGGGGCCAGATCCCGAGCGGGCCAAGGTGATCAAAGCAAACAGGCAAGGCCCAGCCCGGAGCTTCCGACTGGTATGGCTGCCGTGGGCTAAAAGCCAGGAAGAACTGGACGCAGAAGTCGGAAGAACGTCCCGCTTTGGAAGAGGTGCCAGCTGAGGCCAGATGCTGGAGCTGACCTCCAGGAAGGCGCACGGTTTCCCAACAGCCCCACGGGGGCCTACGCCAGGAGAAGAGTAGGTCCCAGTTAAAGAAACCAGAGCTACCAAAGCCACTGGCCCCACTGGATGCACAGTGTCTCTGGCCATGGGAGACCACGCTCTCAAGACTGGCCACCGGGTGCAGAGCAAGTGCTGGGCCTGGATCCTGACCTGGCACGGGCTCTGCAGGAACAGGCAGCCCAACTGGACAAGCAGGGCAGTTCTTAGGCCCCTGCAAAAGCCCTCCGTGACCCTAGCCAATGTGTCAATGCCCTCTTCCCCTTCTAGGGCACGTCTCTTCTCTCCTCACTGCCTGCAAAGAGGAGCAATAAATGGCCAATACTCAGGTAGAAAGCGGTAAAAAGTGGGGTCCCTCGAGGTTCAGCGTTGGGACCAATGCTTTTTAATTTATTCATCAACAATCTAGAAGAAGAGATAGCGAAATAGCAAAGTTTGCTGATGATACGAAATTACTTAGGGGACTAAGAACCGAAAGAGATTGCCAAGAGCTCCAGAGGGATCTCTTGGCATTGGGTGAGAGGGCACCCAAGTGGCAAATGTGCTTTAATCTTAACAAATGTGAAGTAATGCACATCAGGGCCAAAAATCCAAATTACGTCTATAAACCGATGGGGTCTGAACTTTCTGCAACACACCAGGAAAGGGATCTCGGGGTTTTGGTGGACAGTTCAATGAAGGTGGCAACCCAGTGTGCAGCAGCAGCAGCGAAAAAAGCTAAGTGAATGCCAGCAAGTATCGTTTTGCCTCTTTATAAATCTATGATGAGGCCACATTTGGAATACTGTGGACAATTCTAGTTACCACACCTCAAAAAAGGATATTGGGGAACTGGAAAAGGTGCAGAAAAGGGCAAGCAGAATGATTAGGGGTCTGAAACAAAATTCCTTACGGAATCAGATTGCAGCTCTCTCTACGCTGGCCTTCCCCTGGGCCTGATCCGGAAGCTGAAACTGGTCCAGAACGAAGCAGCCCACTTATTAACAGACACCCCTCGTGGGGCCCACATCTGCCCTGGTTGTGAGGGAGTCCTGGATCCAGTTCAAGGTGCTGGTCGTGACGTTTAAAGCCTTACGCGGCTTGGGGCCCTCATATATGCGGGACCATCTTGTCCTCTATATGCCCAGGAGAATATTAAGGTCATCTGCAGACCTTAATTGGTTACAGGCCCCTGGTGTCAGGGAGGCCACCTTTCGGCCACCAAAAACAGGGCATTCTCATGCGTCGCCCCTACCTGGTGGACAGTGCCCACAAGTACTTGAGCAGTCCAAGAACCGTCTAGTTTTCGGAGACTTTCCAAGGAGAGTTGCTCCGCCAGGCTTCTGCCTAGCTTCTGGTTTATGACTGTTTACGTTGTTTTAAATATTCTTTTGATTTTTATTTTATATAATTCATGTTATATCTTGTACTTTTATGTTTTGTGTTGTGAGCCGCCCAGAGATCACTTGTGGGGTGGGTGGGGTATAAATCAAAGAGTAAAGACTGCAACATCTAGGCCTCTTCAGCCCAGAAAGACGGCATTTAAGAGGAGACTTGATTAAAGTACAGTATATTAATTAATACACAGCCTAGATGGTTTTAAGGAAGGGTTGGACAAACTCATGGGTGACAGAGGTATCAATACCTATGAGAAAGGACGCCTAAGTACATCCTTCAGGCTGGGGGGACAAGCAGGAGGCCTCTAAGGCCATTTGTTGGGATTGGAGAGCAGGAGAAGGCTTGCCCTTGTCTCTGCTTCCCATGGGCAATTGGTGGGCCAGTATGCAGGACAGGATGCTGGACTAGACGGGCTGTGGCCTGATCCTGCAGGGCTCCTCTTAGGATCTTATGGAGTGCACGGGCTGTGGCCTGATCCAGCAGGGCTCCCCTTAGGTTCTTATGGACTGGATGGGCTGTGGCCTGATCCAGCAGGGCTCCTCTGAGATTCTTATGGACTAGACGGACTGTGGCCTGATCCAGCAGGGCTCCTCTGAGATTCTTATGGACTAGACGGACTGTGGCCTGATCCAGCAGGGCTCCTCTTAGGTTCTTATGGACTAGGTGGGCTGTGGCCTGATCCAGAAGGGCTCCTCTTAGGTTCTTATTGACTAGGTGGGCTGTGGCCTGATCCAGCAGGGCTCCTCTGAGGTTCTTATGGGCTAGATGGGCTGTGGCCTGATCCAGCAGGGCTCCTCTGAGGTTCTTATGGGCTAGATGGGCTGTGGCCTGATCCAGCAGGGCTCCTCTTAGGTTCTTATGGACTAGGTGGGCTGTGGCCTGATCCAGCAGGGCTCCTCTTAGGTTCTTATTGACTAGGTGGGCTGTGGCCTGATCCAGAAGGGCTCCTCTTAGGTTCTTATTGACTAGGTGGGCTGTGGCCTGATCCAGCAGGGCTCCTCTGAGGTTCTTATGGGCTAGATGGGCTGTGGCCTGGTCCAGCAGGGCTCCTTTTAGGCTTTTATGGACTAGACGGACTGTGGCCTGGTCCAGCAGGGCTCCTCTGAGGTTCTTATGGGCTAGATGGGCTGTGGCCTGATCCAGCAGGGCTCCTCTCAGGTTCCTATTTCTGAAGCAGCTTCTGGGGGCAGAGGGCAAAGAGAGCCCCCTGCCCTCTCCCGGGAGAGAAAAGGCAGGCGGACGCTCCCGACGGGCAGAAGGCCGGTGACACCTCAGAGCAGGAAGCTGAGAAGCCGCCATCCCAGCAGCTGCCGATGCTGCAGGAGCCCAGAGAACGCTGAAGAGTCCAGGGGCGGGACTGGGGAAGCTTGCCCCCCCCCACAGGCCCCCGCTCCTTCCAGACCCCAGGATCCTTAAGGGACACCGGCTGCTTGCAGAGCCTTCCGTCCATCACAGGCACGTCGTTTACACAGATTCGCCTCTTTCAAGCAGCCACATCTGTCCATCAAGCCCCTCAAAGGAAACGCAGGAGGAACAGGCAAGGAGAGCCCCCCCCCGGCTGTGCCCCCCCCTCCCCGCCAGCTGCCTTCAGCAGGGTAGCCGAGCAGGATCCACTTTCTGCCAGCTGCCGCCATGGCTACGAGTCAGGGTGTTTGTTTGCAGTAACCAACCGCGGTCGCTGCGTCTCACCCTGGCCTGAGAACAAGGGAGGCACCTTGGAACGCCCACCCCACGCGAGGGGGGCGCCTCGGTCTGCCTCCACCGCAGTAGGGGCCGGTTGCTGCTGCTAAGGGGGCTAATCTGCCACGCTTCAGGGCCTCAGAGTCAGGCTGATGGCAGCAGGACCCCGGAGGACCCTGCCAGCCGTGGTGCCCTCGGGGGCTCTTGCGCAGACCCCCCATGCGGGTGCAGCAGGTGCCCTGCCTATTGGCCCAACAGAGGCACCGGGACACATGCCTGAGCGCCACGGCTGCCTGTCGAAACGCCTCAGCCACCCTGCAGTCTGTACTCCTCACAGATTGCGCCTGCTGGAGGACCCGCGCCACAACCGGCCTCCCACCCCCTTCCCTCCGGCATGCCGGGGCTCCTCTTGACCCTTCAATGGCCGCCTCCTTGTGCGCTTGTCCGGTGCGCTACAGAGTCGGATGCAAACTCCCCCGGGGCCCCCTGGATGCTGCCAGGGGGAGGAGGGCCCCCACCCTCTGGCCCTGGGCAGGAAAGGCAGGGCGTGAACCGGCTGCAGCAAAGGCGCTCAGAGGCTTCCGGAACGCAGGCGAACTGGGATTGCGCCACGGCGTCTCTGGCGCCCTCAGACCATCTGAGCCGTTGCACAAGCAGTTCTACTTCCCCAGGATGCCGGAGGAGGCCGGACTCTGCTTCACCACTGCAAACACAGGCTCAGCAGCACAGGTACAGGGCACTCCTGGGCATGGCTCTGGTGCCACACCTTACGGGGAAGGCTTTTGTTTGAGGCCTGTGTTTGGCAAAGGGCGTCTCCACAGGCCAGCTGGGCCACGGCAAGTTCGGGGAAAGCTAGGGCAAACCATGGGGCACCGTGGGTGCTCTGAGCACCCTGAAGCAGGCCTGCAAGGGAGCAGGAAGGAAGAGCAGTGCGCACAGGTGCAAATGCTGATGCAGAGCAGAAGCCCCCGCAGCCACGTGCACAAAGCTGAAACATGAAAGGAGCCCCATTCTGACGACGAAGCTGCGGCCCATCAGTGCCAAAGAGGGAAACTGCCTCCCCCCCTCCCAATCTGCAAAATTCTGTATTCTCCAGGGACCAAAGTCCCCCATGCGCACACACACCCGTCTTAGGGCTTGCAACCAGCCTGCAATTCAGCTGCATCTCAGAGAGGGTTTCCTATGGGCTCTTCTGCCTCTTCCAGGCAGGCCGACACAGGCGCCCGACCCCTGCTGAAGGGCCTTCTGGTGACCAGGGCCCACCCCTCACCATAGTGGGTGTCCTCCCATTCCTCTTGCCTTGCATGGCTTTGAAATGTTTCCCTAAAATTCTTGAAGAATCAGCTCAAAGATGTCCGGAATCTGAACATAAGAGGCTAAGAGGAACCATTCTGCTGGATCAGGCCACAGCCCATCGAGTCCAGCATCTTGTCCCACACAGTGGCCCACCAACTGCCCATGGGCATCTCAAGCAGAGACAAGGGTAAACCTTCTCCTGCTTTCCAATCCCAGCAAATGGCCTTAGAGGCCTCCTGCTTGCCCCCGCCCCTGAGCCTGAAAGATGGACTTAGGCGTCCATTCTAGGAGCCACTGATACATCTGTCCTCCCTTGTTTACTTGGCTAAATGCCTCTGCTTGCACGATGGGACAGGATGACCCTCTCAGCTTCTCAGAGAGTCTCACCAGCTGTGTGCCTCAGAACTCCTCAAATGTGTGGATTCTGCCCCCACCTCTGGGCCTTTACGGGAGCCCTGCGCCTCCTGCTTCATTCACAGCAGCGCCAATTGGGGGGTTGAAGAAAGAGGAAGAGCAGCTGTCCCCTCCGACCAGGCCTAGGAAGGGGAGCTCAGGGCTCTCCCAAATGCTGGCGGCAGGATGCCGCCCTCATCTCCAGTCTTGTTAACCACGGCCAGGCTGCTGTTCCAGGAAGCATATTAAGCCACTGGCCTGGGAGAGAGCAAAAGCCAGCGCCAAGCTGACCCTTGTCCAGCCCCCCGAGGGCTTCCCCGTGCCATGGAGTGCCCACCCATCCTTCTGGGTCTGAGCTTTCTGCAACAGAGCGGGAAAGGGATCCTGGAGGCCTACGGACAGACCAATGAAGGCGTCAGCCAAGTGCGCAGCAGCAGTGAAAAAGAGGAAACCCAATGCTCTGGTAACTAGGAAGGGAATAGAAAGCAAGCTGGCGAGCATCACTGCCCCTTTAATAAACTATGGCGAGGCCACATTCGGAGTACTGTGAACAATTCTGGCCACCAGACCTCAAAAAGGATATCGTGCAACTGGAAGAGGGGCAGCAAAGGGCAACCGAAATGACCAAGGGGCTGGAACACCAGAACCAGGCCCATCTGCCTATGGAAGTTACAACCAGAAGAAGTGTTGACAGCAACCAGCCTGGGTAGCTTTAAGAAAGGGTTAGACAAATTTATGGATGACATGATGTATCAACAGCTACTAGAATGGATGCCCAGGTACCACTTCCAGATTGGCAGATGCCTCTGTAGGTCATCTGTTGGGAGCTGAGAGCAGCCGAAGGTTTTGCCTTCGTCTTCTGCTTGAGGTGCCCAGAAGTGATTTGTAAGCCACTGTGAGAGATGGGATGCTGGACCAGACGGGATGTAGCCTGATCCAGCAGGGCTCTCCTTAGATTCTTATAGGCAAATCCACAGAAAACAGGAGTATCAAAGGTTACTGGAACGGATGCTGAGGCACAGCCTCCAAGTTGGAGAGACAGGCAGGATGCCTGTAAAGGCCATTTGCAGGGAGTTGAGAGCAGGTGAAAGTTCGACTTCATCTTCTGCTTGAGAATTTCCAGAAGCAATTAGTGGCCATCAAGTGAGGCAGGATGCTGGACTAGGCGGGCTGTGGCTGCAAACTGGTCCCCCTTCCATCTATTCCAGGGTCTAGGACAGTCCCCTCACTGGCTTTAAGGGTCAGACCCCAAGGACCAGTCAGGGCTGTCGCCTTCCAGCCCTCTGGCACTCTCTGCTCTTAACATGATATTGTTTTGAATAACCACTCGGTTACTGTATTTGGATGGTTTTCACCTGGAAGGA
This sequence comes from Aspidoscelis tigris stejnegeri, assembly GCA_023333525.1. Classification (NCBI taxonomy): domain Eukaryota; kingdom Metazoa; phylum Chordata; class Lepidosauria; order Squamata; family Teiidae; genus Aspidoscelis; species Aspidoscelis tigris. The sequence goes on from JALMGA010000009.1 coordinate 565,934, forward strand.
AAGCCAGGCTTCCAGGCTGGGCAGGATACATGTGAAGAAAGAAGTCACTTCAGTGTATTTCTCCAACCACTGGGCAGCTCTGCAGGCTTCCCTGGCATGAGGACGGCCTCTCTGCAGCCTCACTAGACCCTGAGTGTCAAGCACACAGGTTGTCTGTCCCCACAGCCGCACATGCCCTCTAGGTGGCTGGAGCCCCTCATGTCCCATGACATTCTGGGACGGGAGCACAGAAGCCCTTTGGGCATTTTAACAGCCTCCTCTCCTGCTCCAGTCAATGCAGAATCAGAGTGGAAAAGAGCATGCCAGATGGCAGGAAGAGAATCAATCCTGCATTAAAATAACAGACGCAATGAAACCCGCAGCAGCAGCAGCAGCAGCAGCAGCAGCCACAGCCGCCACCAGGGACCTTCTTGTCCCAGGTGAAGACGCTCCAGACCCTTCCCACCAAGAACCCCTCCACAATTCTGACAGGCTGCTAACCCATCCAGACAGCCCTCTGCCCTAACCAGGGAAATGCTGAAGGAAACCTTGCACGGCACAGAAAGCCAAACTTCTGATCCCCCCAAATTCTGTCAGAAGAGAACGGGCTGGGGGAAGACGGTCACAAGGGTGCCAGTGGCTGGGCTGAAACTCGGGGTCTCCTGAGGGGGCCGAGAAAACGGGGAGGCCAACGGCAGCGCTGTGACTAAGGCGGTGATACTCAAGGGCCCAGAGGGAGGCGTAAAAAGCAGGCTGTTTGGACTGGAAAGTGACTGGCCGCTCATCTGCTCCTGCTGACCGAAACACGGAGCAAAGGCTCCTCCTGCTTTCTGTCCTCCCGTGGTCCACCACTTCCCCTCACAGTCCAAGTCCTAGAAGAGGGGCCTTTGAGCAGGAGTGCAAGTTCTGGCTCCTAGCAAAGGCCCAAGGTCTAAAAGAGGGCTACTGCTTGCTCCAGGCCAGATGGCAGCAGAGTTCTGTAAGGAAGACCTGATGCTAGCGCTTGTGGCTACAACAGAGTCCAGGAGACAAAGGTGGGCCAGACACCCTCTCTGGGACACACACGCCTGACATTCTCTCCACCGCTGCGTTTCACCTCCAGCCAGATCCGTCTGCTGGGCTGGCCGAACCTGCCCGGAAACAATGCAGTTGCTTCAAGACCCAACACAGGCCCTGATCCCACCGGCCCACAAAAAGCCTCAATGACTGGTGAGACACAATCACCCATCAGCCAAAAAAAGTTGAAGCAAAAGGCTCCAGGTGCCCACAGAAAAGAATCAGGCGGCCTAAGGCATGGAATGGCCACGGCAGCTTCTAAGACGTGAGAAAAAAGGGATCCTGCCCAGAAAGCATCACATGAGCTGTAGCATTCCAGACAGGGGCTGTCCTGGGAGTGGTGTCTTTTAACACCTGCAGACCTGACCCAGGGTCCCCTGGGAGCACCATGGGGCAAACGATCCTGAACACCACCTACAAAGTGGCTGTGACTGGCTGGAAAGGGAACCTCTGCAGAACGGAGGATTACAGTTCCTCTGCAAATCAATTTACAAGCTCACCTGGAATACCATGTGCTGTTTTGGCTGTCAGACCTCCAAAAGGACACGAGATTGGAAAAGGCCCCAGAGAAGCAACCCAAATGGAAACAGGGCCAGGGGAGGGCTCCCATGAGGAAAGGCAGAGGTGGCAACTGCTCTTTAGCTGAGAAAGGAGTGACAGGGCGTGTGACAGAGGGCTGTAACATTAGGAACATGGTGGCCAAGGTTTTCTCCCCTTTCCAAAAGAGCAGAACCAGGGCTGCCCCAAGTAAGCTGGATCTAGGGAGAGTCAAGGCTTAATGTGTGCAAGGCCCACCACTTGGGAGACCTCAAAAAAGCATCTATTATTTTATTATGTTATTTATTATTTATATTTCTATCCCGCCCTATTACCATAGGCCTCAGGGCAGGTAACAAGTTTTAAAACAATGGATCGCAAGCAATATCCATTAAAAACAATATTAATAAAAAACTCTTTAAAAATCCAACATATTTAAAAATGTATACTAATATCTATGGTGTGGGGGGAATTATAGTCACATTGGCCAAAGGCCAAGGCAAAGAGGTGTGTCTTCACTGCCTTCCTGAATGTACACAGATAAGGGGCACGATACACCTCAGGTGCCCACCCACCTCACGTGGGTCTCATCTCCACATCTCAAGGTACGGGCAGGTCAGTATGGGAGAAGGCCTACAGCATTTGTGGGGGGCAGGACAATACCAATGGCCCTGAAAGCCGACCAACTGGGGGGGGGCTGCTGGCAGGCTCCACATGCGTCTGGCTGGGCATGGGAACAGGCCGCTAGACTAGAGGCTCCAGTGGTGCAACCCAGCAATACTGGTGTCAGTTGCATAAAGCTGCCCTCCGAGGTGCCCTTGCAAGCGCCACCCAAGGCACAGCCGAGACGGGAAGCGTTCTGGAGCGGAAGCCAGTAGAGAGGACACTTACTTTGCCACCCAGAATGCCACCACACCACGTCCCTTTAGACCTGGACCAATTAATTCCCACCGTGGCTCGTAGACACAGGGAGCCCAAGGAGTGACCCTGTCCTTGCTTAAACTCTCTCGTGGTGTTTTGCAGTAATTCCAGCAACACTTTGCCCAGATAACGAGGTTATTTGCAATGAGCCCTTGCATAGTTACAGGAACCCCCAGGCGAGGCTGGCAGCGCCCACCTCTGGCCCCTTCCGCCAGGGAAGCTTCGCCTGGCCTCGTCCGGCTGCCCTTGGCAGGCATCCACTGCGCCAGTCAAGCCCCGCTGGGCCCAGGCCTGGGGCCACAGAGACACCCCCGCCGATACACAGCCCGCACAAGCCAAAATGGCAGCCACTACCCACAGGCCTCAATCTCTGCCCGCCCTGCGACTCAGGACAGGGCTGCTCCACCTGAGGACCTCCAGAAACCCCTGAACTGCATCTCCCAGCAACAGCAGCGGCAAGCGCGAGCGGGATGCTGGGAGTCGTAGTTCACGACGGCGCCTGATGCCCCTGCGAGAGGGACGGGAGGCCCAGCGGCCGCACGCACGGACAGGCGAGCAGCACCTCCCCGGAGGAGGCGGAGGGACGCGGGCCCTTCCCAGTCCCAGTCCGCAGGCGGCGAATCTGTCGCTACTCCAGGGCTGCCTGCCCGCCTGCCGCCCACTGACCTCAGGGAGGCCGCCGAGAAATGTCGCGGTGGGGGGGGGGGGCTCCCAGGCCTTGACAGCCCTCCCCTCCCTCGTTGCTAAGCAACGACACGCCGAGAGGGGCCGAGGCGGGACGGAGGGGGCGCGAGCGAGCCGGGGAAGCAGGCGACCTCCCTCCTCCCCTCCTCCCCCGGCGGGGAGGCGGACGGGCCTGCGCGGGCCGGGGAGGGTGAAGCCCCTCGGTGGCCCAGGAGCGCCACGCCTCTCTCGGGAGGCCCCCAGGGCCCGGCCGGCCAGCCCAGAGCCGCCGCCCTTAGCACCGCCCAACTACATCTCCCATCAGCCCCCGCGCGGGGCCCTAGCCCGGACGAGGGCGCCGCAGTGGCAGGGCCTCCGGGGCGGGGCCAGGAGGAAAGGGCGGGGCGCCGCGGGAAGCAGCAGGGGAGCGCGCGCGAGGGACAACACGGGTTCAGCCAATCGCGGGCGGGCGGGGGCGGGCCTTCGGGGTCGGGGAGGGCGGGGGGAAGGGGCGAGCGCGTGGCCGGAAGGGCCGGTGGGCGTGGCCGAGAGTCCCTCACCCGCTTGCGTGGTGTCGCTGAGGTCCCAGCGCCGGGCCGCTCCTCCGGGGAAGTGCCTCAGGCGCCGCCCGGCCAGGCTCAGGCTGCCCGACGCCGCCGCTTCTTCCAAGGCACGCTCCGGGCCGGGGAGGGGTCCGGCCACGGAAGGGGAGGGCGGGGGCTGAGTCCCGGCCCCGCCCTCGCCCGCCGCCATCCCACAGGCTCCGCTGTCGCGCTCGCCGCGGCCGCCGCTGGCCGAATGAGAGCGGAACGCAGAGGCTGCCAAAGCCCAGCCAAACGGGGCGGAGCCCAGTTCGTCGGCTCGGCCTATCGGGGCCCGGCCGCGCGCCAACCCGCCAATCGCAGCGCGGGATGCGCCTGACGGAGCAGAGGCACCAATGCGGGAAGGCGAACGACGCAGCTTTCCTCCTTCGCCTCCAATCCAGGGGTCGGGCGGAGAGGGCGCGCCGTTCCTACCTTCAGCCAATCGCGGGGGGGAGGACGCGTAGCGCCGCCTCCTACGCTCCGCCCCCGCTCGTTCCTCGACCAATAGCATGTAAGAAGCCGGGCGTGGGCGTCGCCTAACTAAATCCTACGGGCGCAGCGAGACGAGGGGGCGATGCCTGGGGAAGACGGGAAGGGGCGGAGGCGGGCTCTCGCCTATGACTGACTGCGCCTACCGCCAATCAAGGTGGAGGCGGCCCCTCCCCTCGCTCACGGCGGCAAAGGTTGAACGGAGATGACCGGGCGGGGGAGGGGCCGGGCAGAGGGGGAGGTCCTTAGGGAAAGTGGCCCCGGTCGCCTTCCGCCTGAGGGGCAGGGGGTTGCTCCCTGAGGAAGCAGTGATTGACAGGGCAACCTGCCAATAGCGGGCGGGAGTGGGCCAGGTGGGGGCGGGCCTTCCTCCCGCCCTCTCGCCTTGGCCAAACTCCGTCCGTCTCCCATGAACCCCCGCGGGTTGCTTGGCCAAAGTGGTGGCATGACGAGGGGCCTGCGGTTGCCCCATCGGCGGTGCCCTGCGGGGTGGGGGCGGCGGTCTCCGAGCGCCGCCTCAGGCCTCGACCCAGCGGACAGGGAGGCTCCTGACTGGCCCGGAGGCCTGTGCCGGGGCGCCTCGTGTCCAGCCGGCGGTGGCCTGAGGGCGGCAGCCACTTGAGGGCCTGGGCACGGGGACACCGGCACGCCGCCCTTCCCGCCTCGGGCCTGGCCTCCCCCTCTGAGGCCCCGGAGGCCGTTCACCCCGGGGAAGGGCCCGGCTCCAGGCCGAGGGCCACGGGGCCACAGTACCCCAAAGGGCCGTGAGGTGGCCACAGGGGGCGCCTGCCCGGCAGCGCAAGAGCAGGAGCCACGGTCAGCCCAGGCCTGGCACAGGCGCCCCGCCGGTCCCCAGGAGGGAGCCGGAGAAGGCAGCTCCCCTGGCACCGTCGGGCGCCTCTCTTGCCCCCTGACTGGTGGCCAAGCGCAACCGCAGAGGCAACGAGGAACCCTCGGGCCGGTCGTGCCACAGCCGAGCGCCGCCTGCCTTTTCCTGCAGTGTGCTCGGTGCCCACGCAGCCTGCCGCCCACGCGGGTCTGTCGTCAGCGGAGCTGCTGATGCAAAAGCCGCGCGGGGAAGGAAGGAGCAGAGAGTCGAGGGGGTTTCTGAGTAGGTGGGACCAGCTGCAAAGCGGCAGCTAGATGAAAGGACAGAGGGAAGGGAGGGGGTGTGAAGTTAAAAAAAGCCCTCCGCTAAGCATTTTGAGTCTGGAAATCTCTGAGGTTTGCAGATGAAAGAGAACAACCCAAGCCTCCCCCGGTCCTGCAGTTTTTAGAGCCCCTGTTCCAAGACTCGGGCGTGTTGGGCGTGAGCTACCAACTGGATTGCTTTCTATTCTACTGGAGCATCGCCAAGGCAGAGGAGCCGTGCGGAACAATGGAGAAGGGGCAACGGAGGCCTTGGACCAGGAGATGGAACTAGGGTGGAGACTTGTGTATTAGAACTGGGGAGGGGGCAAACTCTAGAATCCCTGTGTTCTCTGGAAAGAAAGGGACCCAGGATGTGGGTTGACCAGAAGTCTTGCTTCCGAGAGGCATTCTGTGAATGATGGGTCAGTGTTGTAAAGTGGCCACAGTTTGTGCTGGGCTGTTTTGATCAGTCAGGTTGTCTCACCGATGCCTTTAGTAACACAAAGCGGGCAAATAAGGCGTGAGTTAAACAAGCAGACTTAACCAGCACATCTCCACACAGGTCTGAAAGTGATGAGTCTCTGTAGAGGCCAGTAAAGCACGTGGCTGGCCTGGCGTGGAAGCTGCTGGCACTCCCTGCTCTCAGTTCTAGGTTACCAGCTAGTGCCGGGCGCTGTGCACAGTGCAGCTCTGGGAGAACAGGAGAAACGGTGCCGCTAATCGACGGTTCTCTCAGAGCTCGGGTCTGCACCCTATCGGCACTCAGTGTCCAGGCGAGAGGTCCTAGAACCAGGCTGTAGAGCCCTGGAACCCGATCAGGCTGCTTTGCATGGTCCGAGTCCCCCCGCAGCCCTCTGGCTTGGTCCCTGGTGCTCAGGTCACAAATACAGCCCCAGATGCCTGCTGATGTCACAGTGCCCCAGTTACCGGGGGAACCCCAGTCTCTGTGAAGGCATCAGGATGGCCATTATCACATAGGGCCATGTCCCCTGGGGCGATTAACCTTGTGGACAGAAGCACTCACAAGCCTTGGCCATGCTGGGGCCAGCCCCAAGGGTGGCTGTGAGAGTGCACAGCAGAGATGAGCGACAGGCGGATCGCCCGAAGGTTCAGGAGGAGGAAGCTCCCGTGCTTCTCCCACATCTCTAGCACAGAAGAACCACTTGGAGTGAGCAGGCTGGGCTTGGGCAGTGGGCAGGGAGGGGCTGCCAAGCGGGGGGGGGGCTGAGGGGCAGGGGAAGGTCCCAGAGGAAGCCAGTTGGGCAGGCTGACGGAGAGTCAAGTTACGCAATATTTTTCTTCCACGTGGACAAAGCTCAGAGGCTGTGCTGGCACTTTGTGCAACTTGCCACACTTTTTAGAAAACTGCTGAATAATTCCTGGTGGAACAAAACTGCTTTTTGGAGTGAGACATCACCGGAACGGAGGAAAACCTTTGGAAGGCCAGGAGGGAACTGGCGCTGTGATGGACGTGGTTAGGCTGAGAGGCAGATTCTACTGCCCCCTGGTGTTCTTTGAGGGAAATGTGCCAGGTTTTGGGCTCAGGCTGATTTTGTGGAAAGGGGCACGCAAGAGGTGGTCCTTGGGGAGAATTCTTGGACTGAAAAACTTTCTGACCATCTTATGCCCTTTAACGAGGGTGCAAGAGCTAGCAATTCTGCAGGGGATGCATTTTCTGCCGCCACTTCAGGCCCCATCTGGTGAAAAGCTGGCATAAGGCAGCTATGGCAGCAAATCTATGGACGAGGCCGCAGCGGCATCTCTGTCCGAGCAGAGCCCAGGGCTGTCTTCCTTGAGGCCAAGCACCTGTTACCCTGGGGACGCCTGGGTCCCCCTCCTCACAGTCCCCCGTCCTTCTACTCCCGGCAGCCCAAGAAGAAGAGGCGCAGTTCATCCACGGAGGCTTCAGAAGATAAGAAGTGTCAAGGAAATGCCCCCTCCATACAGCTCTTCCCTCCAGAACTGGTGAGTGACTGGTGGAAGTAGCGGGGGCTGCTTCAGAGGAGGCCCTGCAGCCCCCGCAGCCCTTCTGAGCGAGCGCCGGGCCTGTCTTTCTCTCCAGCTGTGCTACATCATCTCCTTCCTGCCCGTGAGGGACGTGGTGGCTCTAGGCCAAACCTGCCGCTACTTCTACGAGGTGTGTGACAGCGAGGGGGTGTGGCAGCGGATCTGCCATCGCCTGTCCCCTCGGCTGCGGGAAGAGAACTCGGGCGGCAGCCGGCCCTGGAAGAGGTCGGCCATCCTCAACTGTCAGTATAGCATGGCTGAGAAGGGGTACGAGGAGAGGGAGGGGACTCCTGGGAGGAGGGGTCGCATCCTCACCTGGGGAAGTTGCCTGCGTGTGTGGACGGGACACCTGCAGGAGGGGGCCCCACACACAAGCAGGCGAGGGGCGTCTCCTTCCCCTGAGATGATTCCTGGCTGTGGCCAAGGCCCTTCAGGCGGACCCAATTCCCCTCCCCTGGGGTCTCTTTGTCCCACAGACACCAAGGGCTTGTACTTCCAGATGTTCAGCGGCCGGCGACACTTCATCAGCAAGACGGTTGCTCCGCTGCTCTCGCACGGCTACCGGAAGTTCCTGCCCACCAAGGACCACGTCTTCATCCTGGACTACAATGGCACCCTCTTCTTCCTCAGGAACGCCCTGGTCTCCTCCACCCTGGGCCACATCCAGTGGCGCCGCGCCTGCCGCTACATGGTGCTGTGCCGAAGCGCCAAGGATGTAGGTGCCCGCCTGGTCACGTCCTTGCCTGCCTATCTGGCTTCTTCGGGGGGTGGGGGGGTGCTTGGACGCAGGGAGGGAGGCGGCGGGCAAAGGGGCTCCGTAGGTGCCCTGAGGACCACCCTCCCTCCTTCCCTCCCTCTTCCCAGTTCTGGCCTCGGCCCGGCCTGGCCATCCCCCTGCAAGGTCCAAGCAAGGACACCCTTCCTGTCCTTTTAGGCCTGGAGCTCCAAAAGGCAGAGCTGCCCTGACCGGCAAATGGGAGAGAGACTCAGCTGCAGATCCATTGGGGCTGAAGTGCACCAAAGCCTTGAGTTGCCCCGGGTTAATGCAGGTCCTGCCAATGGTGCCAATTTCCTGCTTTCAGATCCCCCCTGCTCCCTTTTGCTCAAAATCTCCCGGCCCAGGGCTGGGCCCCTTCTCTGCCAGGCCGGCCTTTAAGCAGCTGCACTGGTTTCCCCGCCTTTGTCCCATGCTGCCTCTCATGGGCTTCAGCGGCAGGAGCCAGCTGGGACCTCTGGGAGCCTGGCGGAAGGCTTCCAGGGGAGGGAAGGGAGCAGAACGGGCTCATCATGCCTGGTATAGAAAAAGCGGACAGAGAAAACTTCTTTTTTGTGTCACACAACACTAGAACCAGGGGAAACCTATGAAGTTGATGGGCAGGAGAGTCAGATCAGACAAGGGAAGGATTTCTTCATCCAATGGGTTATCCGTCTATAGAATTGGCTGCTAGAAGAGGTGGGGACAGCAACCAGCCTGCATGGCTTGACGGAAGGGTTAGACATGTTTATGGAGGACAAGTGTATCAGAGGTTACTAGAATGGATGCCTGAGTACATCTTTCAGGCTGGGGAGACAGGCAGGAGGCCTCTAAGGCCATTTGCTGGGGTTCAAGAGCAGGCGAAGGTTTGCCCTTGTCTCTGCTTGAGATGCTCATGGGCAGTTGGTGGGCCACTGTGTGAGAGAATGCTGGACTAGGTGGGTTGTGGCCTGATCCAGCAGGGCTCCTTTTAGGTTCATATGGACTAGATGGGCTTTGGCCTGATCCAGCAGGGCTCCTCTGAGGTTCTTATGGACTAGGCGGGCTGTGGCCTGATCCAGCAGGGCTCCTCTTAGGTTCTTATGGACTAGATGGACTGTGGCCTGATCCAGCAGGGCTCCTCTGAGGTTCTTATGGACTAGATGGACTGTGGCCTGATCCAGCAGGGCTCCTCTTAGGTTCTTATGGACTAGATGGGTTGTGGCCTGATCCAGCAGGGCTCCTCTGAGGTTCTTATGGACTAGGCGGGCTGTGGCCTGATCCAGCAGGGCTCCTCTTAGGTTCTTATGGACTAGATGGACTGTGGCCTGATCCAGCAGGGCTCCTCTGAGGTTCTTATGGACTAGGCGGGCTGTGGCCTGACCCAGAAGGGCACCTTTTATGGACTGAGTCCAGCGATCTGCCTCATGCGCTCGCAGGTGCCATTTCCCTCTTTGGATCCTCACCAGTTTCGGCTGGGGTCTCCAGCACCTCCCTCTTACACCTCCCCCCCCCTCCCCGTTGCTTGCAGTTTGCGACAGACCCGCGGAGCGACACAGTTTACCGCAAGTACTTGTATGTTCTGGCGACCCGTGAGCAGCCGGTGGGCACAGCCGGAGGGCGCAGCGAGGGTCCCGCTCCAGCCACCGGCAGCCGCCTCTGTGACTGCGTGGAGGTTTACCTGCAGTCTAGCGGGCAGCGGGTGTTCAAGATGACCTTCCACTTCTCCATGAAGTTCAAGCAGATCGTGCTGGTGGGGCAGGAGACAGAGAGGTCACTTTTGCTCCTGACAGGTGAGGGAAGACGGAGGGGGCTCATCCACACCCCTGCTTCACAAAAGAGCACCGAGGGGGGAGGCAAAGAGGGAGCATCTGTTCAATGGCAGCTTCCCTGCTTGTCTGGAGGGGCCTTGAAGCTGGTGCTGCTGCTGCAGATCAGAGCGGCAGGAGCACATTGGTTGCGCTCTTTGCAGGAAGCAAGTGGGCCAGGTCTGCAAGGCCAGACACTCTGCAAGCTTGACCCGCCACAGAAGGGAGGGGAAGTTGGGGTAGGAGAGCCTTTGCGCAGACGAGAGGCAAAGCTTGCATCCCCATCACCTCACCCCCCCAAAAAAAAACTTTGTAGCTGGTGGGGGCTGCACAAAACGCTGTCAGCTGGAGGATCCGAGGGACTGGCTCTCAGGGCACCGTGGGGGCGCCTCTGGCTTGCTGGGAGGGAAGGCAGTGCGGGGGAGGTGGGATTCTCTTCTGCTCCCCACAAGTGCCCCCGGGCCCCAGCTTTCATATAGCCGTGGCTCAAAGGGTTTGTGAGCTGGAAAGAACATGACGAGACTGTTTCTCTCCGGCGGCAGTTTGGGGGTTGCTGTGCCATGCCCCATAGCTCTTCTGTGAAGCTGGGCTTCCGGATGTGGCCACGATGCCCGTCTTCAGGAGAGCCAAGTGCAGCTGAAGGTGCAGCTCTTCCAGAAGCCAGGTCCTTTGGAGGTGGATGGGCTGTGGCCTGATCCGAAAGCCTGTGAAGCTGACAGGTGAACAGCGGCGAATGGCACAGGAACCCCCAAAGTGCCACAAGGGAGCTTGGGACTGAAGGTGGAGGCCTCCATTCCACCAGACAGAGCCCTGGTCAGTTCTCGGCCTGGAGCCTTCCTCTGCCCTGGGCGCTCACATTGTCCACATTGAGGGCGTTGCCACGCGTGCCTCCAGCACCCACAGCCTCACTCTGGGGACAGTATGCAGCCCTGCGTGTGACCCTGCAATGGCCCTGACGTTCCCCCCACCCATGGGTGGCTCCTTTCGTGCAGAGGAGGGGAAGATCTACAGCCTGGTGGTGAACGAGACGCAGCTGGACCAGCCACGTTCCTACACGGTGCAGCTGGCCTTACGCAAAGTCTCCAAGTGCCTCCCGCACCTGGCCGTCCGCCACATGCACTCGAATCAGAGCAGTGCCGTTTACCTCACAGGTGACTCCTCTGGACAGAAGCCCAAGCGTGCAAGCCCGGAGCACGGGTGAGGGCCGTCCAGCTGGCCCTCGCATCCCTTTGCCCTCCGGCCTCGCCAGGGAAGCTGGGCTCAGCCTTGAGGGCCCAGAGGGGCTTCAGCAGCGCCCCCTTTGCTTGCTCCTGTATCTGGTGCCAGCAGGCTGGCCAGAATGGCGGTGCCACCTGCTCCACACCCCAGGGGCCCAGAAGTGGCGGGTCGGAGGTCAGGGGGTGGAGAAGGGTCCACAAAGGAGGGCCCTGCCTGGAGGAGCTTGGAGGTGGGTGGGGGGAGGAGGAGTAAGGCGGCTGTGCAGTCAAGCCAGGGCAGCAGCAGAGCTGGGAGGCCAGGGGTTGAATCTTGCCTTGGCTCCCTGGCGCCTTCTCAGGCTAGCCTCCCTCACGGGGCCGCTGCGACAGGGAGGGGGCGGTGCTCTCATGGATGGAGCAGGTGAAGAGCAGGAGGCCATGGGGCCACCTGGGGATTAGGTAGACAGGCTAGCCCAGGGGCAGAATGGGGGCTTCTGGGAAGGAAAGGAGGTGATCCTGGCTGCCTTTGCAGTATGGGGAGGGTGGGAGAGCCCAGAAAGGGAGCCAACTCCTTGCCAGGAGCCTCCACACCACTTCTTCCACTGTGCCCAGCTGTTCCCCACAACCCCCCAGGCTGGGAAAGGGCAAAAGGGGGTGGCGGCACCTTTAGAAGGAGGGCCAAGCGTCCCCCTGGGCAACCCAGTTTGACCCTCAGCAGCTCTTTGGCCCAGTGCCCTCCTGCCCCCACAGGTGACCTCTCACTGAAGGCCTCTGATCGTCTTTGGGTGCCTCGATGGACGGCTGGACACTGGGCAAACCAGCTGCTACCCTGGGGGGTATCCCTGGCCAATGCAGCTGTGATCTTCCTATGGGGAGGGGAGTGGGCACCAAATAAAATGCAGGGTCCTGCAAGCGTCATGGGGCACATGGCGCCGCAAGGAGACGGCCATGGGTCACGGAGAGTCCTACGCGCAGGGCAGGGGCCGCTCTTGTGCTTCTGGGCTGAGAGCAGGCTGAAAGGGCCGGGTGGGCACAGAGCTGGCGTGGTGGGGCAGTCAACCCACCCCTAGAGAGTCTGCAGGTGTGGCAGCTTGCCTGCCCGCCACGTGCCGCATCCCGTTCCCCCAAGCAGGTTCTGGGTGGGCGTGGAGGAAGGGATCCTCGAATGGCCGTGGGAACCCCTGGCCAGGTCCCCTCCGTCCCTCATCGCTTAGTCAAACTCTGCTGCCCGGAGTCCTGCTGCCCCGTGCAGGGCTGGGGCTGGGGGCAGTGACCCCGTCTCCGCTTCACAGAGGAAGGCACCGTCTACTTTGAAGTTCACTCGCCGGGCGTTTACCGCGACCTCTTTGGCACGCTGCACGCATTTGACCCACTGGACCAGCAGATGCCCCTGGCCCTCTCGCTCCCGGCCAAGGTAACGCAGAGGCTGGGACTGACCAAGGCGGGGAGCAGCTGGGATGAGTGACACAATGGGCAGCCAGGCTCATGGGCTCTTTGCGGGGAGGAAAGAAGGGAAACGGCGACCATAGCGTCATAAATGCCATCATAAAGTTAACACCCTGCAGGCGTCTTCTCTGACCAGGAGCCCTGCCACCGCCCTGTTGGGGCCTTCTGCTCCCAGCCAGCTGGTGCATTTGTGGTGCCCACGGATTCTCCCACCATCGCTGCCTGGCAGAATTCCCAAGGGCCAAACGTAGGCAGCCAAAGCAGAGGCGTACGGCAAAGCCCCTCCTTTGGGGCGTGTGCTCAGGATGGCTCACTTGGAAGGGGCGGCCTGGGCAGGGGTGGTGCAGCTCCCCTGTGCCCTCTGTCCGACAAGACCCACACGTGAGCAGTCCCAGGTGGGTGCTTTTCTAAAGCCTCCTGAAGGGTCAAAGCCAACTGGGTGACCCGGCCTTCCTGGACTGAGGTGATTGTGGGGATAGGAGTTGAGGGTGGAAGGAAGGAAAAGAAAGAATGATCGGAACAGAGATAATAAATACTGGGGTGAGGAAAAAGAATCCCCTGGCAAGGCCAATGGCGGAGGTGGAGCCCTTTCTGGGCAGGGAGCCACCCCTAGAAAGAGGCTGCTCACCCCTTAGGGCCATAGGGGAGGGTGAGGGAGATAGAATGACCCCTGCCCAGCACGGGCATCTGCCAAGTGGAAGACACTGTGCCGCAAGGCAAAGGTCAGGGGAACGGACCAAGGCTCAGACAGGGCTTCTTGCCAGTCATCTGGGTGCCCCCTTGTGCCATTCCTGGGCACAAAACAATTCCTAGTAAAACCTGAGAAACAGGCTGGTGGAGAGAAGCTGCTCAGAAACGCTCCTTTGGCATATCCTGCTTGGGGGCAGGCGGAGGGGCAGGCGAGGTGCCACGCCTGCAGACTCTCTAGGGGTGGGTCGACCGCCTTTGCCAGCTCCGCTTCCCTTTTCCTTTGATGTCACCAGGTCCTCAACTGCGCCCTCGGGTACAACCACCTGGGCCTCGTGGATGAGTTTGGGCGTATCTTCATGCAAGGGAACAACCGCTATGGGCAGCTGGGGACGGGAGACAAGATTGACCGTGGGGAGCCCGCCCAGGTGAGGCCAGAAGCTTCAAGGCCCACGTGCCTTCTGGTGGGCCCTAGAGAAGGGGGGCCGTGAGGCTCCAGGCCCTGCAAGTCAGTCCCTTGTCTGGCTCCCAGCCACTTCACCATGATGCCCCCTCCTTTTAGCCACCATGGTTTTGAGGATACCTGTCCCACCGCTGTGGCCGTAAGTAGAACTTTTAGTCGGTTGTGGACCTCCCAGGTGCAGCACTGACATCAGATCAGACAAGGGGAAGGGTTTCTCCACCCAGAGGGTCATCAGTCTATGAAATTTGCTGCCAGAGAGGCGGAAACAGCAACGAGCCTAGATGGCTTTAAGGAAGGGCCAGGCAAACTCATGGAGGACAGATGTATCAATGGCTACTAGAATGGATGCCTGAGTACCTTCTCCAGGCTTGGGAATAAGCAGGAGGCCTCTAAGGCCATTTGCTGGGATTCGAGAGCAGGAGGTTTGCCCTTGTCTCTCCTTCAGATGTCCATGGGCCCCTGAGTGAGGCAGGATGCTGGACAAGATGGGCTGTGGCTTGATCCAGCAGCGCTCCTCTTAGGTTCTTATGGACTAGATGGGCTGTGGCCTGGTCCAGCAGGGCTCCTCTTAGGTTCCTATGGATTAGATGGGCTGTGGACTGATCCAGCAGGGCTCCTCTTAGGTTCCTATGGACTAGATGGGCTGTGGCCTGATCCAGCAGGGCTCCTCTTAGGTTCTTATGGACTAGATGGGCTGTGGCCTGGTCCAGCAGGGCTCCCCTTAGGTTCCTATGGATTAGATGGGCTGTGGACTGATCCAGCAGGGCTCCTCTTAGGTTCCTATGGATTAGATGGGCTGTGGACTGGTCCAGCAGGGCTCCTCTTAGGTTCCTATGGACTAGATGGGCTGTGGCCTGATCCAGCAGGGCTCCTCCTAGGTTCTTATGGACTAGTTGGGCTGTGGCCTGATCCAGCAGGGCTCCTCTTAGGTTCTTATGGGCTGTGGCCTGATCCAGCAGAGCTCCTCTTAGGTTCCTATGGACTAGATGGGCTGTGGTCTCATCCTGCAGCGATCCTCTTAGGTTTCTCTAGTGAAAGGGGGAGATCTGGGGCCCATTTAGAGTTGCCAGCCATACGCTGACTGACCTCCTCTCTGTGCCCATTCTATCCCACCTCCAACCAGGTGCATTACCTGAAGTGCCCCATCGACCTCTGGTGTGGCCTCAACCACACACTGGTACTCAGCCAGAGCGGGGATTTCAGCAAGGACCTCATGGGATGCGGCTGCGGGGCCGGGGGGCGCCTGCCAGGGTGGCCAAAGGGCAGCGCCTCGTTTGTCCGGCTGCACATCAAGGTAAGCTGGGCCGGAGAGTTACCAGGGTGGAAGGGACAGGTGTGCCAGAGGGGAACCCCAGCGGCCTGTGAGCCTGTTAAGAGATGCCCCAGGCCTCCGTTCCTTGGGTGGCCCAAACCTAAATGCCCAGCAGAGGGGCGACCTGGCAGGCCTTCCATGCAGTCTCCCCTCACCTCTTCCTGTGGCACCCAGAGAACCTTCTCTGCTCGCAGAACCAAGGGGGTGAGTGGGGTGCGTGTGTGTCAGAATCTGCTCACCAAGCCTAGCAAGGAAGACAGACTCCGGTCCCTTGTTGCGGTACATGCAGATGCGCCCGTTTATTCCTGGCTTGTTCCATCATTTCTTCCCAAATTCCCAACACATTTTCTGGATGATGCCTCCTGCCCCCGCAGGTGCCGCCCTGTGCCCGCTGCATCTGCTCCACGCGGGAGTGCCTCTACATGCTCTCCAGCCACGACATCGAGGAGCTCCCTGCCTACCGAGATCTGCCGGCCAGCAAGGCCAGCGCGGTGCCAAGTGACGCAGAGGCCGTGGCGGCCCGGGCCTGCGAGGAGTACCTGAGCCAGCTGCACAAGTGCCCGACGCTGGAGGGGCGGATGGCCAAGATGAAAGAGGCGGTCGGGAGCATGCCTCTCATGACCTTCCAGAAGGACTTCTTTTGGGAGGCTCTGGACATGATCCAGCGGGCAGTTGAGCTCCGGGAAGCCCCTGCTGCGTCCAGCTAGCTCACGGCTCCTGGCCCCCACCCCCTCTGATATCCCCACCCCACCCTTTTACACATCATGGATCGTGATTAACGCATAGAGAAGACTTTCCACAGGCACAATTGGGAATAAATAAACGCAAGCAAAGATGTCGGCTGGCCCGCTGCCACCTCCGGTGTGAGGGCACAGGGGGCGGCAGGGTGGCGCTCAGATCAGACCTGGGCACCGGTGGACTTCTGGCTCTTCTTGGCCTATCTTGTCCTTGCTTTGGCCAGTGAATTATCAGCTGGCAGGAGAATAAAAGCAGCGGAAGACGAGGCAGGCCTGGAAGAGAGGGCAGTGCCAGGCAGGTGTGCTCTTGCCACATCGCCAGCCCAGCAGACAAGGCCTAGCAGGAAGAGTTGGCTGTTTCCTGGTCAGAGTTGGCACTAATGCCCCCCCCCACTCCAGGTCAAAGTTCCCAGCAGGCCCTGGGGGAGGGAGAAGGTGGCCGGAAAGCCCCAGTCAGAGGGACCCACTGACCTGTCACAATTAGTGCTGTCATAGGATGGCAGCCTGGTGAAGGGGCCAGAGGCAGCCCTGGGTATGGCGCTTGCATCCTGCTGTGTCTCCATATCACCGCCCTGGGGATTTGTGGGCATTCCTAGACCGAGGCAAGAGCAACAGCAGCAGGCTGGGCAAGGAAAGGCTCTGGTCATTGCTAGGCTGAGATCAGTGTGTGGCCATCCCAGGACACATGGGAGGGGGGCATGTTTAGGTGGTTTTAGACTGGGAGGGAGGGAGAGAGACTAGTGTGGCCAGGGCAAGGGGCTTCCTGACCAGACGGCCTGGAGACAGCCTGAGAGCAAGCCGGGCAGACCTTAAGCAGAGCTGTGATGCTTGTTTGTAAGCGCTGCTGGGCAGCCACACATCTGGCACATCAAAGCTGAAGGGAAGGACCCCATGTACCTGCTTGGCACACAGCCTGCCAGTGTGGTCTGTGCTGGCATGTCAGCAAGGCTCCTAAGGACTGCACTGTCTGAGGGACATGGGGCCTGTAGCCCAGCCCAAGGCAGCCTCCTCCGGTGCTACAGGACAGAGAAAGAGCTGGAGCTGGGAAGGGGGGCGGGGAGGCCTGGGCACTGCCGTTGCTCAGCACCTGCCCTGTTCCAAAGGAAGCCATGCTGGTCTGCTCGGCTGTGCTTCTCCTTCACTTTCACCTGCAGAGTCCGGCCTTCTAGATTTAGCCCCTGTCTGCTGTGCTCCCCATGCGCCACTGCACTCTGCAGCCCCACAGCTCTGGATCCCTCGGTGGGGGCTGTGGTGTGCGGTCTCTTGCTCCTCCACCCCCAGCCCCAAATTTCAAGGGCTTGGGCAGTGGCCCTGAGCTCCGTGTCTTTTTGCTGGGCCCTCTGTGCACACAGCAGTCCCCCAACCCAGAGCAAAGCCCTGAGGCGCTGGGCCCACCTTCCCTCTGGCTGCCGGGGCTGCTGCCTCCCCCCTCAGCACCCATGAGTTGGCCTTGCCAAGACCGTCCAAGCACTATCCAGCTTGCACAAGGGGGGGCTGAGTTGCGGTCAGCCGAGGACAGGAGGGTTTTCAAATGGTCCTGCTCAGTCAGGCTGAAGAGGTTGCAGAAGGGGCTGTTTTGGGGCTTATTTTCACGTGGCCCCCGCAAGGGCTTACTGACCACTTGGAACCTGAGGCCCAAACCTCCCTCCCCTCGATGCCCCCTGTGCCCAGGCAGGCCGAGACGGAAGAGCTGCGAGCCTGAGCAGCGCAGCCCGGGGGGGGGAGGGGGAGCAGCAGGCGCCCCTAAGCAGAGAGGGGTTGGGGGACAACTAGTTGCAGCGGAAAACATCTTGGAGGACCTGCCTTGTGGCAGCTGCTTTTTGCTCGGCTAACTGATGGCGCTGGGGGGGGCGGGCAGTCAAACCAGGGCCCTTTTCAGAAGACCCACAAAGCCTGTGCGGCTGCCTCCATTCTCCTCTGGTTCCTGCAGGACCAACACCCCACCCCCTTCCCACCAGGGTCTCCTCTGCTCCCAAGGTTCCCAAGCTGTGGCTTTGGGTCTGGAAGATTCCCGCAGTCTGAGCCTCTGCAACTGTCTTCCTCTGTTCTCTCTTAAGAGCAGCGCCCACCCCCTTGGAGATGCCTCCCTCCTGGCACTGTAGCCTGGTCCCCTCCCAGCAGTGCCCCTGCAGGCCTCACCCCCTGCTCCTGCCCCGTCCCACCGCTCCAAGCTCCCCTACAAGGCGCCCACGGGCACCCGGCAGCAGCAGGCTCCTCACCACGGTCTGTGAGTCCCAACAGGCCGCTCCCACTGACCTTGGCTCCATCCTCCCCAGTCTTCTGCCTTCTCTTCCAGCAGGACCCCTTGGTTGGCTTGCGAGCCATCTTACATTTCCGTCCCGTCACTCAGGGGTTCTGAGTCTCTTCCTGAGTGGATCCTGCACCCCACCCCCCAACCGACTAGGCCTGCCGCTGGGCTCTAGGGGAGAGGAGTTCCCAAGAGCGGTAGAGGGAGCCCAGGATGTTGGCTTCTGGGGAGAAAGCTGCTCTGTTCCCCTGGGGAGGTGGAGCACCAGCCCTGGCCAGATGGCCACTTAGCTGAGACCAAGGAGGCCGCCTTGCCGGCCTTCTCTTGCCCCTGAAGGAAAGGCCAGCAAAGGCTTACGGAGAGGTCTGTGACAGGCTCCACCCAGGGCCCTTATCCCAGGAAGAAGGCGAGAACAAGCCCCTGGCTGCCAGGATGCCATCTGCTAACAGCAGCCTTCTGGCCTTGCAGACGGGAGGGACATGAAGGCCCAGCCTTGGCCCCGAGGGGCACAGCAGACCCCCAGGGCACGTGAGAGGTTGTGGGGCCTTGTCAGGTTCTGAGAACGCCAGGTGGGGTGGGGTGATAAGCTGTAGGATTTCCTCCTGGGACCTGGGTTGTGAAAAAGATGGACCTCCGCACGGGACCTTTGTTGCCTGGAGGGGCTGAGGCATGGCGGCAGGCGAGGGGAGTGTGGCCCCCCCAGAGTGACCCTCGTGCTGGAACAGGTCACTGGGAGGCTGGCCTTGAAGTTTCCACTGAGCTATTTTTAGGGCTCTGTTCCCCTCCCCGCGGAGGAAGCCAAGAGCCGCCCCAGTCTCTGTGTTCCTCACAAGAACTCCACAGGCACATGCGTATATTTAGGCTGAGTGGGGCCTTCGGAAGCCCCGGGCCTGGGAACGGAGCAGGATCCTGCCTTTGTCCCAGGCCGCTGGCTCCAGGAAAGCCGAGCAAGGCGGGGTGGGGGGTGCAGGGCCTTCCCAGTGCTTTCCTGAGCCGCCCTGCTGTTGCGCCTCCCAAGAGGTCAAGGGCAGAAAAAGAGGGAGGGCAGGAGGCCGGGCCGATCACAGGAGCCCAGGCTCATTCCGGTCACCTTCTTCCCCTTCATTTAAGGGCACTCAGGCAGGCAGGTGGTGGCTTATGACTGCCAAGCGCTGGGTCTGAGGGCGAGCCAGGAGGGGCCCCCTCTCTGCCTTGAGTTTAGGAGCCCAAGACAGCCTCTCTGGTGGCCCCAAGGCCTTCACAGGCCCAGGAGCACTACTAGACCCCCAGCAACAAGGGAAAGCGGTCCTTGCTGCTTCCCTCATGCACAGCCAAAATCTGCCTGCAGGGAAAACAAACCCTCAGTCCGGCCATTTCAGCTTCACAGCGTTTCAGAGGCCCTGGCCAACTCCTCCGTCCCTCAGCAAGGGGCAACCTGCTGCCTTACCAGAAGCACCTTCTGCGCTCAAGCCGCGTCTTCCTTTTATTTTAGGGTCCCGCTTCCCCAGTCCGGCACCCCGAAATCCAATGCGACCCGGAAAGCCAGCTGGCTCACCCGCGGCCCCGGCACCTTCACTCCTCCTTGTCGCCCTGGAGGTGTTGGTGGTGGCTGTAGGCCCTGGCCCCGAACCAGCCCACGATGCCGGTGAGCAGCACCGCCAGCAGCAGCATGACGCCAAAGGTGGAGCGGGCGGTGGGCGCCCGGGACAGGAGGGGCCTCCCGGCCTGCAGCTCCCGGATCTCCGCCCGGATCATGTGCAGCTCGTCCAGGATGCTCATGAAGGTGCAGCAGTGGAACCACTGGTGACTGTGGCCCCAGATGTCGAACTTCCCCGGGCTGAAGCGCTCGGGGATCTTGCTGACGTTGAAGATCCCGGAGGCCAGCAGCCAGAAGCAGTGGCGCAGGAAGAAGCGGCGCATCTCCGGCCCGCCGCCGGCCCACCAGAGTTTGCGGAAGACGGGGACGGAGACCACCACGAAGGGCAGCAGGAAGACCAGCGTGCGGATGAGGTACCGGTAGCGCGGCCACTGGTGGCGCGTGCAGCAGCAGGCCAGCGTGCAGAAGAGAGCGACGAGGCACGCGGAGGGCACGTACAGAGCCTCGAACCACGCTCCCGCGCGTCCCATCCCGGCGGAGAGCCGGCCGCCCCCATCCGCGCCCCCGGGCCGGGCGCTCCCGGAGAGATTGGCGGCCCCCGGGGCGGAGAGCGGCACCGCCGGCGGGTGGATGTAGTAGAAGTAGGCCAGGGAGGAGCCGACGGTGTAGGCGCTGATGGTGCCGTAGTCGATGTAGAAGCAGACCTCGCGCACGACCAGCGACATGGAGTTGAAGAGGTGCGCCATACTGCTGGCCACCAGGAGGCCGCAGACGCCCAGGCAGTAGCTCCAGAGCGGGTAGTAGAAGGGGTCCGTGAGCGCGCCGGGCAGCGGCCCCTTCGCCCCGGAGGGCTCCAGGCAGTGGAAGGCGAAGACGAAGACCGCCAGGAAGTGCGTCCAGAAGTTGCCCGTTTCGTTGGTGGGCCGGAAGGCAGAGCCCACGCACTGCGCGAAGGTGTAGCCCGGGCGCCGGTAGCCGCTCAGGATGAAACTCTCCGCCACGCTGGGCGGCACTTCGCTGGAGCGCAGGAGCGGAGCCCCCACCCGGCGGGGCGCCTTGCCGCCTGCGCCCATGGAGCCCGCCGACCCCTTTCCCTCCGGCTGGGGCGCGGGGTGGTGCGGGAGCGGGAGCGGTCCGGGCGCCGGCGGCCCCTCGTCTGGTGTTCAGCGGCCGAGCCCGAGCTGCTCCGGGAGGCAGGCAGGCAGGCAGGGGCGCGCGGCGCGGAGGGGACCGGGCGGCGGGACTAAGGCGAGGATGCTGGTGCTGATGCTGCCGCCGAGGTTGCCATGGAGAAGCCGCTGCCGCCTCCGCTGCCCGCCGCCTCCATCCGAGCGCCTGGGGCAGCAGGAGGCGAGGGCGGCGGCGAGGGGCAGCGCGACCCCAGCGCCCGCAGGCAGGGTCCCTCGAGGACGGCCGAAGGACGGCGGAGGGAGGGGAGAGGAGGGGAGGGGAGGGGAGGGGAGGGGGAGGGCGCCGCCTTGCAGATGGGCGGGCGCTGCGGCGACGGAGCTAGCCGCCCGGTCAGCCGCCCCCCCTCCGCGATCCGCCGCCGCCGCCGCGCTCCGGCCGGCCGGGTGACTGCGCACTCCTGCGCCTCCTCCTCCCGGGGAACCGCCGCGGCGGGGAACTCGGCCAGGCTGCTGCGCCCGCCGGTGCCCGCCCGCCCCCAAGCGCCGCCCCGGAGCGCCTCCCACGGCGGCGGCAGGTGAAGCGGGGCGGGGGCGGCCGGGGAGACGGGCGCGGCGGGCATCGGAGGGGCAGCGGCCCCGGGGCGAACGGTGCGTCTCCGGGGCGGTTCGACCGCCTTCTCTCCCGCCAACGTGCCGGGGAGCACGGACGGCCCGACTACGTCGCCTCGGGGGAGCCCTGGTGCGGCTCGCTCAGGGTCGGGACCCTCATGGGGCAGCCGGAGGCGGTTTGGGGCCGCGGGGGGCCGGGAAGGACACCTCGGACGCCCTTTCCCTTCCGGCCGGGTATTTTTAACCCGCTCCGTCCGCTTCTCTCCCCGCCCCAAGAAAGGGCGGCCCTGACGGACGGGGCCACCTGCCGCTTCCACTCCCCCCCACCCCGCGTGCAGCCTGGCCTGGGGTCGCGCCGGGACAGGCCCGGTTTTGTTCACCCACCCACCCCGCCCCCGGCTGTCAGGATCCTTCGTCCTCCCGTACCGCCCGTGGCCACGCGGGGGCGCCGAGGAGCACGGAAAGGCGTCCGGACTCCTAGGTAGGGTTGGGTACTGCCCGGGGGCAGAGCGTGAGCGGGCAGCTCGGTTCTCCGCGGTCGCTGCCGTGGATTTCCCTCCGCCGGGGGAACAGGCAGGAAGCAGCTCAACCAGGGTCGGGGCCACCGCGCACGAGCCCCCACTCCCGGCTTTGCGGCCTGGTGTACACGGGAGAACAGAAGGCCCGGCTTCACAGGGGCAAGCGGGGTTGCCTTGGCACTTTGCTCCCCGGGAGGGGGCTCTGCAGAAGAAGTGACAGAAGGAAATAAATCCATCTCGCCCGCAGCGCATCTTATAAAGCCTTTGTATTTGGGTGGCTCATAAAAGTATTAAAACATTTCAAAAAACAAATACCGCAAGACTGGGCTTCAAAGCAACAGAAAAGCGAGCAAAGCGCCCGCCCCTGCTTTTAAAAAGCGGAGCCAGTTGGTACCGGGCCAGGATCCCTGGAGCAGCGGCAGGGCACAGGTGGGCACACCTAACAGCTCCGGTCACAGCACCCGCCGGTGGCTCTCTGGCTCTGTGGAAGAGCGGCCGGCAAGCAGGTGGCCTGCGTAGAGTTTGCAGCGGCTGCTGCCCCTTCCCTTCCTGCGTTGTGAAACTGAAATGAGGCCCCTTTAGGCTGCAGGTGTCGTGCAAGCCCCACCCCACCAAAAAGCCAGGGGCACCAACCCTGTGCAGCACCCAGTTCGCAGGATGCCTCCCCTCAGGCCTCCAAGCAGCCCTGCCCCATCCGCAGGGAGCCCACAGCTGGCCCCTGGCGTCTCCTGCAAAGGGGAGGGGGAAGGGCCTGTCCCCTGCCCTGTGGGCTCATCTGCACTCTGGAGGGTGCGGGGGGGGGGGGGAGAATGGGACAAAGCACAGATTGGGCAGGTGACAGGGGAGGTGGTGGGGGCTGTCCCAGGCCTCTTACAATACACTTTGCAGGCTCTTTATGCCCCCCACCCCCGCAACAGGAGGACAGGTGTGAGAGGGAAATGTCCAGGTGTTGCGAAAGAGAGACGGGCAAGCACAGGTGGCCAAGCACGGCTTTAAGGTAGCTGCAGAAGCTGGGCCGACGCGCCCCCTCTTCCGTGGTCTAGCAAATTGGGGTCCCTGTGGCCGCTTGCCGGGTGAAGAACGCCAGCGGCTTGTCTGTCCAGGGGGGAGGCCCCTCCCGGCCGCCTCAGGTCCTGTTGCGGGCGGCAGGGGCGGCACAAGGGCGCTTGGTGAAGTTGGTCAGGATCTGATGGTGCTGCTGCTGTCGGAAGGGAACCACGAAGCTGCCAGGCGGCAGGATCCCTGCGCCGCCTCCGTCTGCTCTCCCCATGAAGACGTAGCTGGCGCCTGTGAGGAAGAGGGGAGGAAAAGGAATCGAGGCTGCCTCTCCGATTGCACCAAAAGGCTCAGCTGCACCCGGGTGGCCCTTCCACGGGGCCCTCAGGGACCCAAGCGGCACAGAAATGCCCCATTCCGAGCAGCCGGTTGGCGGGTGCTCAGAAGTCCGTCCTTGTTCAGCGCCTCTGCAGCCCCTCGCTCCACCAGCAGCAGCTGCCTTCCCCCGTCTGTGACCGGGTAGCATTCCAGGTCCAGGAGGGGGCAGGACGTTTGTGCCTTTCAGCCCTGGTGGCCCCTGGCAAAAGGCCACGAATGAGCCCCCGCCCTGCGGCTGGCGCAAGGCGTTCCTTTCTTGAGGAGAGGGGCCCCTCACCTTTTTTCACGATGGGACATTGCCGGCAGGGCACCTCCAGGCTCAGGGTGGCCCCGTTTCCTGCTGGGGGGAGCTCCAGGGATCCGGCCTTGTACGTGTTCATAAGCGTCACCGTGGCAACGAGTCTGTTCCCGGCGCCCCGTGTGACCGTCTTCACCGTGCCCGTGATCACTGCAATTGTGGCAGCGGAGGGGGGTGAGTGGGGGCCCCACTGTTGCCACAGGGGCGCAGTGCGTGGCAGCGGGGGGGGGGCCTTCACCCCCTCCTGCCCCCAAGGCCATCCAGGCTCTTCCCCTGTTGACTGCTCAGCGCACTGGTCCGCCCCCCGCCACAGAGTTCTGCCCGAGCGCTGGCAAAACGAGTTGCGCCCCCCCTTCCTCACAGAGCTGCTCCCCCCCCCCCCCGGCTCACCAAAATCGCTGGTGCAGAAGTTGCTTTGGAGGGTTCCTGTTCGGCGGCAACGTTGCGGGCAGGTGGTCTCACCTTGAAAGACAGCAGGGAGGGCAGGGGACAGGTCAGGATAAACGCCGGACTAGGAAGAGATAGGTGCCCCCCCCCCCGTGTGCTGCACTTCCAAGGGGCACCAGCAGAGGAGGCCCTGCGCCCATCAACGCTTTGCAGGTGCTCTCAGGCCAAGGGCACCTGGGAGGCTCATGGGACCCTTGGTGGGCCAAGGCTGGCCTTCTGCCTGTTCCCCCCTCCTCACCTGGACTAGGTGCTATGGGTGCTGCAGGGCGTGGCTTGGCGGTTGCCTTTGGGATTGGGGCCGGTTTGGCGGGGGGGCCTGGTTTGCCCGCAGGCTGCTTCTTTGCGGTCACTGGCTTCCGGCCTGGCTGAGCTGGCTTGGAGCCTGGGAAGACCCGGCCCGTGGGCAAGGACTCGGACGTCTCCTTCAGCTCACTGCGGTCCTGCATCACATACGAGGCGGAGAAGCCGTCCGCGGTGACGCTGAGGTCGGAGACAAACTGGACCAGCAGCTCATTCCCGTCCGAGTAGACCGGGCTGCAGGTTAGGAGAGGAACAGAGTTCTGTGGGCAGAGGGACTCACCCATCCTGGGCTGGACGCTGGGGATCCAAAGGCCCTTTGGATAGGCTCAAGGGATGTTCCACTCACCACAGCAGTCCCCTTACATCGCCACCCCCAAATCCATCCCTAGGGTGGCAGCAAGAGGGAAAATCTTCTCTCCGTCTCTGAGGAGCTGGCATCTCTGGCCCGTCCTGGTATCCGTTTGCCAGCCCACGCTGAGACCCATCCTCCCAGGCAGTCCAGCCCTGTGCGCTTCCTGGATCTAAATGCAGTTTGCTTCTGAAGCTGAGGCACAAGGCCACACTGTGCTTGGGCAACCGAATGGCCTGGTCAGGGCAGACGCTGCCGCAAGACCCCGCTGCTGGGTGCAGAGAGGGAGAGTGCCGACACCGGTGCCAGGCTGGAAGCGACCCGGACTTTCTGGAAAGCTCCCAGACCCCTAGGCAAAGGGAGTGTGGACCAGAGTTCCTTAAAACCCTGTGGCTAAAAGGGCCACAAAACCCTGAAGCCTTAAGGTATGTAGTGGAATAACAACATAAATAGTCTGAAGCTCCATCCAAGACCCATCGTGACTGACAATGCCCGGGGTGGGGGCAGTGGGGCCAGAGGAAGCCATGGATCCTGGCCCCAGACCTCCAACAACAGTGGTTCTCAACCTGGGGGTCGGGACCCCTTTGGGGGTCGAACTACCCTTTCAGAGGGGTTGCGACGGGTCTCCCACTGCCCTTCCCTCCCACCTCCCAGCTGCTTCGCCCCCGTGGTTGGGGGTCTCCACAACAGGAGGAACTCCATTAAGGGGTCGCAGCATTAGGAAGGTTGAGAACCACTGTCCAACAACCACAAGCCTGTTTTGGGAGTGTTTATGTCTGGAGGCCCCTGGAGCACCCGATGGCCTTTGGGGACCTTGTCCTCCCATGGCTCTTTGACTCAATGGCTCAGTCTTGGGCCAGCACGAAGGGCCTGGCCTGCGATGGCCATGGAAGGAGGCCTTCAGCGTCACAGGGAGGGAGGGAGGGAAAGACCGAGACCCCTTCTGCACCAACATGTAGACTTGGACCAAAGGCATCTGGCTGGATCCTGGGCCTCCTCCTAAGCGTGTTAATGGAGACTGATGAGGCCTGTCCCCCTTAGCTCGGCTCTGTCTGCACACGTCACCGCAAGCGAGCGCAGGAACGACCCTCAAGGACGACCAGCCAGAAGGTCAGGAGACTTGGGGGTGCCAACGTACCTGGGCGATTCGTCACCACAGAACTTGCCAAGGCGCCGCGCGTTGTCCTGAGCGCCCCCATTGAACACGGCAACATAGTCGTAGCGGCAGTAGGTGTCCGGTTCCACGTCAAACTTGCCGAATGTCAATGCGATCACCTGAGCCGGGCGAGGGGACAGTCAACGCTCGCAGCGGCACGGCATTCCAGGGTCGCCCCAAGCCTCCACGGGAAGCCGAACGTGGCTGCCCCACCGCCCTCACAAAGCGCCCCACGGAAGAGCTGAGGAGGCCCCCCAATTACCTTGTCCTTCGGGGCAACGATGTGCCAGGAACAGCTGATGCCAGGCGGATAGTCCCTTTCCGGCCAGTTGGGGGTCTTGAGGGAGCCCTGGGGTTTCTCGAGCTTCCCTCCACAGAACTGGTGCTCTGCAAAAGACGGGGGAGGGGAGGGGAGGGGGAGAAGTTGCTCAGGCGAAGGAGCAGGGCAGGCAGCTGGCACAACCGAGAGAGACGGGCGTTCCCCTCCTGCCCTAAGGTGCCAGTGATGTCCCGTCTCTGGCTCCTCTGTGGCGAAAGACGCTGTGGGGTGCTATCAACAGCAGCCCTCAGCACCAATCTTGGGACCCATTCTGCCCCTCACGGGAACCCGCAGAGCGGGAAGCTTGCCTGCAGGTTGCCTCCGAGCCCACAGCCAGAGGTCGCCAGCGCTTGCTCACTCCCAGTGTGAGCCCTGTGCCCTGGGAGGCTCCAGAGGAAGGGAGAAGCGCAGGGCACATCCAGCTCCGCTTTCACGCCGGGCAGAAGTCTACCAGGCGCTCCCCACAAGTGTACTGAGACCTGTGCAGGCTGCCAGGGTCAGGCGCCCGCAGGCAGGCCGGGAATCTTCGACCAGAGCAGCCGTTCGGTTGCTTGCAGCCTGGCGCAGCCCGGGCTCCCGTGCGCTTGGGAGAAGCCAGCCCAGCCGTTGCCCAAGGAAGCCTCCATAAGGCCGTGCCTGTTCTGCGGCCTGGACGGCTCGGGAGCGGCAGCTATCAAAGCTCCGAGCGGCGGCAGCGGCAGAGGGAGGCTGCGGAACGCGCGCTGGGCAATGCAAGTCTGGGCGTCCTGCGGCGTCGTGGGGTCTGAATCTTTGTTTGCTCTGCAAACAGCCCAGGGGTTGAGCAGCTGGGCAGGATGAGGCCCCCAGAGGAAGTGGAACCATCCAGCAAAACAGCAATTTGGAGACCGCAGAACCTTCGCTAATGACCAGTTGCAGATGGACGGGAGCCAGATGGCGGTGCGCTCTGGGAAGGGCCCGCTCTACTCTGCCCTGGCCAGCTGGAGGAGACGCTCAGGGCTTGGAAGGAAGCCCCCTGCTGTGCTCTCCAGCCCCAGCCCCACCTCGCCTGCCTCGCTCCCCCTTAGCAAGGGCACCCTGCACCCATTTGCCCCCAGCCCAGCACCCACCCACCCCATTCCGAGAAGCAAAGCTGAGTTCACGCTGTCCCCGCAGACCCCTCGGGAGGCACCGAAGCTGCATCCGGGAAAGATGTGGGGGTCCCTGGGGTCCCGTGTACTCACCATCCCAATTGTCCCATGGCTCCCAGCCCCCCCCGGAGCCTACATGATTTGCACCCCATATCCTGCGTCCCTTGGGGTGTCCTAGAAAAAGGTCCCGCAG
The DNA here is from genome assembly GCA_023333525.1 of Aspidoscelis tigris stejnegeri. NCBI lineage: Eukaryota > Metazoa > Chordata > Lepidosauria > Squamata > Teiidae > Aspidoscelis > Aspidoscelis tigris. Next base: position 593,309 of record JALMGA010000009.1, read on the forward strand.
GCTGGGATTGGGAGGGGGGGAGGCAGAAGACAGATGCTCAACGGGGGGTGCCCTGTGGTCTCCGGCACTGGGCTGGGCAAGCGGGCTGGCTGGCTATTTCTTTGCAACTGCATTTCCCTCGGACACCCACTGACCTGCCCCACAGGCGAGGGGGCCAGCATCTCCTCAGCCCCCCACGTCCCCAGGGGGCAGAGGACTCTGGGACCATTCACCCAATGCCGCCCAGACCACACAGGCAGCAGCCGCCCCCTCCTTCCGCGTGACCCGTCTAAATTCCCGGCTTCCTGCTGCCCGACTGTATTCTCCCCACTAGGTCGACAGTCAGGCAGTTGACGGGACGAGGCGCCTGCGCCTGCCAAGCAGGCCTCACGCGCTTGGAAGCGCTGGGCTCCGACATTTCCAAATCCCGTCAGGCCGCCCCCCCCGCTCCCCCCAGCTGCAGTGACTGCTGCTTACTCAGCAGCTTAGCTGCCATTTCCTTAGGCCCAGTGAACCCGCCAGAGGCAGAGACCGCAAAGTTGAATCCCAGAGAAAAGAACCACGCAAGTGTCCCGATTTCCCCAGCCGCCCGTCTGTCCTCGACCGCCTGGCCCTAAGCCCAAGGGTGAAGGTGGGCAGCTGGGCGGGTCGGGGGCAGGGAGGGCCAAGGGGGTGGCACTCACCGTCCACGTGGGGCAGCCCCCCGCTGAACCAGACCAGGAAGCCCCTGCCCCCGGTGCCCTCGTCTGACACCATCTGCAGCAGCATCCGATTGCTGGCGGAGAGGACGGCGCCAGGGCGGAAGGTGCCACAGAAGCGGCCCAGCCGCTGCCCCTCCTCGGCTGAGTGTCCGTTGAACACCTCCAGGTAATCATAGCGGCAGACGGGATCCGGCTCCAGATCAAAGACCCTGAAGGACAGCATCACCACTTGCCCTTCTGGCACCTGGCGGGGGCAAAGCGGCGGTCAGGGAGGGAGGGGGCAGAGGGGGAGGGATGCCCCACCTCATGGGCCACTCCCGGGTGCCAGGAAGCACCCCCCCCCAGCAGCTCTCCTTTGAGAGCCTCTAAGTTGGACTATAAAAGGTTTTGGCTGGGCGCCAGGGTCTGACCCCCTGGCTCCTCTGTCCTGACTGCCAGGCGTGGGCCCAGCAAGCCGACCCTCTGCCCCCCACAGACTGGGATGCTGCACCAGATTCGGTTCCGCCAACTGCCACCCCCAGGGAATGCCACCCAGCAGCAGTCCTGCAGTGAGCTGGGGGGAGCACTGGGCAGCAGATCTGGGCCCAAGCGTTGCCCCCCCCCCGGCTTGGCTGACTGCTAAAGGAAGCTGCTGTCACAGCCCTCCAGGGACACGGGGGCCCTCCAGCACCCAGTGAATAGTGGGGGGCTTGAGGACAGGAGGGCGCAGGGAGCGCCCCCCCTTGCCACCCCGCCTTCTCGGGCCGAATCCCCCCCCGCCCCAGAGAATCACCGTGATGGTCCACGTGCACTTCTTGTTCGGCGGGTAGTGGTTCGGGAAGCCCTCGCTGGCGATGTAGCCCGTGTCCCCCGTGTGGTCGCCCCCGCAGAGGAAGACAGGCCTGGGGGGGGGAGCGTGACGTGGTCAGTCGGGGGCGCCACATAGGCTGCTGCTGCTGCGGGGCGGACGGACGGACGCCGCTCCCTCCTCGCCTGCGCCGGGAGTGACAGGGGGCAGAGGGGGCGCCGGGCGGGGTCGCGCTTTCGAGCTGGGGGGGGGGGGCAGCACCGAGACGGAGTAGTGGAGACCCTTCCGACAGCTGCCTGGACGCCCGTCCAAGGACGCCGGGGATCCGCTCGACTCCGCTGGGCCGTCGGCAGCTGGAGCAGCGCCGGGCGCCTAAGCCCTTCCAGATGTGCTCCAGCGCGGCGCCACGGCCAGTGCTGCCGGGGGCCCCACGCAGAATCCCACCCCCCGCCTGCGTCCCAAGCGAGGGCGCCCGGGCACTGGGCGGCTCGGCGGGCACGGGGGAGCCCGGGGGCGCGGAGGGTACCTGCTGCGGTTGGTGGCGGGGGCGGCCGTGGCGCTCGGGACCCCGCCGGGCTGTGCCAGGGCCCCCAGGGGCAGGAGCAGCAGGAGCAGCGGCGGCAGCGCGGCGACCTCCATTCCCGAGCTCGGACGGACGGAGTGGGGGGCCGCACCAACGCCCGCCGCCGCTTAATGGCAGGGGAGGAGCCGCGGCTGCCGAGGGGGTGGGCGGGGAGACGGGGCGGATCGCCCGTCGCCGCGTCGTTAGCGCGGGGCGAGCAGAGCGGGAGCGCCGTCGAACATGTGCAGAGCGCCTCGTCGCTCCGCCCTGCGCCTGCAGAGGGCGCCGCCAACTCGCCGGCCGGCCGGCGGCAGCGGCCTCGGCGCGGGGCTGTCGGAGACGGACGGACGCGCGGGCAGAGTCCGCGGCTCCTTGGGACACCCCCCCTCGGGCTCCCTGGGGCTGCCGGACGCCCCTTCCCCTGGACGCTGCCGAGCTGAGTGGGCGGGCGGGGGGCGGCGGCTCCTCCTTGCCCCCCGTCGCCCCGCTCAGCTTCCCGGCCGGGCGGACACGCAGGCGAGCATCCGCACCAGCGCGCCCCGCCACCCCCCTCCCCACCCCGCCGCTCGACTCGCCCCGTCGGAAGCGCCAGCTGGGCGCGGGGCCGGGGATCGCCTGCCAATCAAACCAGGAAGGCGGGCTCTTCCCCGAGGGTCTGTCCAATGGGAGCGGGCAGGAGGGGGCGAAGCGCGTGGGTGCCTCTCGCTGCGCGGCGCGCCCGTGGCTGATTCGTTTAGCGCATGGCGAATTCGGATCGGGTTTATGCATTAATAAGACGGCTGAACGCGGGAGCGGAAACGGGAAAGTTTGGAGAGGTCACAGACCGGGGTCTGAATCAGAGGCTCCGTCCATCGTCTCTTGTCACTGTCAGGAAACCACAAAACTTCCCACTATGTGCTCGATTTTGGCTTCCTTCCACAATACGCCGGATGGTTCCTCTTTCCACGCCACGGCCACATACTGGGGGTGGAATTATTCCCCGCCTATAAAGACCATCTGCACATCTGCCACGTCCCGTGTGCAGGCAATTGATGGTCGTCCACATTGCACGGGGCTGATTGAATCCAGGTGTTTTCCCCGAAATGCGGGGCGGGCTCTGGCCTCGGGGAGGGCAACTGACGGTCCAACGTTGTTGCCACATGTTAAGGGCATTAAAACCGTCCTCCATCGGGGCTAGTAACCAGTGGGCGCCTAGAGCATCACCTGTGTTGATCCACATAGGCTACGGCTCTCGGTGTGGCAGCTGCGGACGGCCACAGATCTTCCAAAGCGCTCTTTTGTCTCGTATCAGGGGATTACAATGGGCAGACGATACGTGGGAATAGATTGTACTGTACTGCCAGTAATAATACGCGCAGGACCGTTTACTTATATGTCTGTCCTTCTCCTGTCTGGGTTATTTAGCCATACTGGAGGACCATACTCTGCCACTGAGTAGACGCAAGCAGAGATGGAACCAGGTTGGGCTGGGCTGGAGCCTCCCTTTTCGGAAACGTTTACCCAAAGCATCGAAGACAGAGGTTCGGACATTTCAGTGGCTTCAAAAGTCCTACGCTGCCCGAGTGGCCGGAGGCCAATCGTCCGCACAGCCAAGCTCCCTAGACTTTGTCTGGGGTTTATCGGCCGTGCAGACTGAAGAGGAGGGGACCAGAGCCGAGCCCTGTGGGAGGCCGGCGCTTAGCGTTTTAGGGGCAGTGTTTCCCGAAGTGTGGTACGCGTACTCCCAGGGAAAGAGTTTGGTGGGGATCACGTGGGAATATCCACTGCACCGTGCTTAGCTGCACCCACAGAACAAGGAAATAGGCGCGTATCGCAGTTTTTACACGGGAACTGGAGCCGTCGTACATCGTATCGCAACTCATTATGGCGGGGACTTCTGCGCATCCTTCGCGCAGCTTGGGTTCGGCCATTTTTAAACTGCAGGAACATTAACAGTTGACGTTGAGCCGCGGAGCTGTTTAAACGCCGGAGAATCGCAGTGTTATCTAACGGTCTTGTGAGGCGTGACACGGCGCGAACACACTGCACTTCGTTGCAGAGGCATCCAGGGGTACTCAGCGATACGAAAATTATAGAAGGGGTGCACATATGTTAAAAGTTTGGGAAACACTGCTTTAGTCACGCAGAAAGTTCTACTGGCAAGCACATGGATCAGTAAGTCGGATAGTTTTTCGGAATTGCTTGTACTGATCTCTAAAGCAGTCCGTGTCTCCAGGCTGTCCGAGGAGGCAACTGCACAGTTTGATGCCCCAATTCTATGCAGGTTGCCAATGACGGAACTTGACCTGTGCAACTTCGTGCAGGGCGGAACCAGCTTGTTCTACTGGAAGCTTCTGGAATATTTCCGGGCAAATTCTGTTACACAAGGGCCTTTCAAGGAGTTTGCAGACTGCGCTCACAGCGCAACTGGCTGATAGTTTTTTGGTTGATCGTTGGATTTTCCTGGCTTAAGTACCGCAATGATTTTTGGCTGCTTCCTGTATTCTACCTGTTTCCATCGTGTACATAAAAAAATCTGCCAGCCACCTTTCTGTATATTTTCCGCAGCGCAGAAGGAATTCAGGATGCATTCTGTCTGTCCAGGTGCCTTGCCAGCTTTTACTGCCAGCATCCATTACTTTGTGGGCAGAAAAAGGGGACGAATACTGAGTATGTTCAGCACAGTCATTTTAGGGTGTCTTTCTTTACGCCCAGCCTGCCTTGTACAGGCTTCATCCCCTGGTGCTCTGGATACAGACACCATGTGTTCCCGGGAGTCACAGCGCAAAGGAGTGAGAAGAGCCGGGAGTTGCAGTTCCGTCCTCCCGAGGCAGCGGGCCGCCCTTGGTCCCCAGCCCAGCTGCCTCGGGCCAGGAAGAAGCCGCCGATGAAGCAAAGCCCTGCCGGCCGGTGGAAGCCTGGCTGGACAGCCGCCCCTGGCCCGATGGGGGAGAGGCAGGGGACTCCTGCCTGCTTCCTGCCCCTTAGGCTCCCCCCCCCCCGGTGGCTTTTGGGGTCTCCCAGCTGCAGCAGGTAGAAGGCACAGGCTGTCCAGGATCCGCCCTTGCTTGGCTGGTGGTCTTCGGATCACAGCCTCGCAGGCACCCTGGGAAGGGGTGTGCTCCCCAAGCGCTTCTCCGGGGACAGGAAGCATCCCTAGATAATGCCGATCCCCCTCCCCCCAACACTGCATATCGGGAGGTGAATCAATGCACCAGAAAGGGCCATTGTCCTCACCTGCTACTGTCAAACAACCATGGAGAGGAGCAGTGTGACCCCCTTCCATCCCTTCAGCCTGCTCCATCCATTCTGGGGTGGGGTGGGGATTCCTACCTCTCCCAGCGGTGTCTGGCCAGTGTGACTCTTGGACTCTGCAAACCGCCCTGGGTGTGAAGTGAACTGGGCTCATTGTGAGGTTTGGAAAGTGCCCCCCCCTTGCTGAGGGGGCCTTCCTTGCACCTCAAGGGCCGATCCCCCCCCCCCAACTGCTGGCAAGGAAAGGAGGCTGTGGGCACTCTGGCAGCTCCTGCCACCTTTATTGAAACAGAATTACAGAGATTCATCAGCTTCCCGGACAGTGCGGGAGAAAGCTCAGACACACAGCCTCACCCACAGCCCCCCTGCCCTGGAACACCCTTCCTGGAAGCCCCCCCAGCAGAGGAAACCTCACAGCTACTTCAAGAACCGTGGAAGGACAGACGGACCCCAAATGCAAAAGCTGTGTGGGGATTTTGAAAAGCAAACTACCAGGAGGGCCTCTGCAGACTGCCCCTCACCACGGAAGCAGAGCCTTCCTGTAGTGGCCCCAGGACTGCTGGCCACACAGGACTGGGGGAGCAGGGGGCAAAAGACAGTCTGGGTCTCCCCAGGCAGAAAAGAAGGCGCCGCCCTCCTTGCATATTCTGCCCAAAGGAACTGGCAGGCAGCTCAAGGGGGGGGGGCTGGCCCAGGACTGATGATGCACCTCCCACCCCCTAGGCTAGCCCAAGCCCCCCCCCCCCAAGAAGGGTAGGGAGGACGGGGGCACTTTGGCCACCCACTGCATCCAGGGATGAGAGCAAAGAGCACAAAGGCCGGTCCTTCCCGGTGAATTCGGCTCCCCGAGAGAAGAAGGGGGGGGGAGCCAGGTGCAGATTTCAGTAGCAACCACACACACATCCCAGTCCGCCTAGGGGACTCCCTGCAAGGGGAAAACATCCTCCCCCTCCTTTTCCCCAGCTACCCCTTACGCAGGCAAAGGCAGCACCCAAGGGCCCCCGGAAGGGACAGCCCCCCCATTTCATCCCCCACGGCTGCTCAGCTCTGCCACCCACCCCAGCCGTCATGTGGTGGGAGGCAGGCGCCAAGGCCCTCCCCACCCCGGCACCAACACATCCTCCTCCTTCCCACAATCCCTGCCCACAAACCTTCGCTACGTCCGGCTTCACTCTTCCAATCAGCTCTGCGCAACTCCTCCCAGCGTGCCCACCCCCAAAATTCCCTTTCGCTCCTCCTGGCACAATGACAGCACGCTCCTTCGTTCCCTCCACCTGAACTGGATTCCCAAACACATTCCTAGAAAACGCTACCAGATTCTTTGGATTCCCCATAGAAGACCTGCTCCGACCGACCGGTCGCCCTCGACACGTCCACGCTGCACACTCCCAGCTGGCTCTGGGCGCCCAGTTCTCAACCGGGCCACGTTCTCCCTCGCCCCCACCAGCAGCGGCCACATCACCCGTCCACGGTGGCGAGCCACAAATCCACGGGAGACTGAGGGGGCCGGCCTCACGCCCGGCGTCACACGGCGCTTTCGCGCTCCTGCTGCAGGTTGGGTGCCGATCGCTGGCGCCGCATGTGCGGGGCGCCGCCGCCCTCGGGGTTGTTGGGCCGGTGCTGCGGATAAGGCTGGTGCTGCCGGGGGTAGTAGTTATGCCGCTGTGCCTGGAAGTGCTCCTGGGCTTGGCCGCGCCTCGGGCCCCGCTGGCCGCCCTCGAGGGAATTCCTGCGGGCCGTACGGCCGGCACGCTTGTGCTGGGGAGCGGGGCTCTCGCGGGGGGTGGGCCGGGGGCTCGAAGGAGCCTCCTCGCTGGCGTTAGGCTCCTTCTCTCCGCCGTTGCCCCCCACCATAAAGGCGGAGTTGGGTCCCCACGAATAGCGGTGCTGAGGGTTGCTCTTGAAAGGGAAGCGCAGTTTGCAGTCCTGGGGAGGGATGAATTTGCCGGGTGCGCCGTGCGGCTGGTTGCGGCGCAAATTCTTGCTCAGCTGCTGCTGCTGCAGGTTCTGAAGGCGCGCCTGTTCCTGCCGGAGCCAGCGGAGGCGCCCGCGGCGAAAGGCAGGGTCCTTCTCCATCAGGCGGGACACGCGGTCGTAGCAGGACGAGCCCTCGCCATCCCTGGGGCCAGTGTCTTGGGCGCCCCCCTGCTCCTTGGCTTCTGCCTCAGACACGAGGCCCTCGGCAAAGAGCAAGGAGTGCCACTCGTTCTCCAGGTCTTCGTCTTCCTGCGAGAGAGAGGGGGAGGGGTCACCAGGCATCTCAGGCATCCCCCCCCCCAAATAGAGGGATCAGGGTCAAGAGGAGGACGAAAGCCAAGCACAGCGTTAGGGCCTGGTGGAAACATTCCAGGGCAGGTCACAGGGAACGTACCATATACCTGACACCCTGATTGCGCCGTCCCAAAGCAGCTCTGATTTGCACGTAGCAACTGATTTGGGCAAGACCCTTTGCACAATTTGGGGGCCTGAAGAAGTGGATGCAATGGGAGGAAGGGGAGGAAGCTGGGATTGCAACGGGGCGGGGGGATGGAGGAAGCGGTGCTGCAAAGGGAGCAACCCAGTGAACTGCTTGTTGAATCATAAGAACATAAGAGAACATAAGAGAAGCCCTGCTAGATCAGGCCACAGCCCATCTAGTCCAGCATCCTGTCGCACACAGTGGCCCACCAAATGCTCACGGGCTGCTCAAGCAGAGACAAGGACAAACCTTCTCCTGCTCTCGAGTCCCAGCAGATGGCCTTTGAAGCGCCCCAGTTCCTCCCCCCCCCGCTCAGCCTGAAGGATGCACCTAGGCATTCGTCCCCTGACCTGGTTGCCTTATTGGATCTAAGCCCAGACTTCAAACACGGTTTGGGCTCGGGCAGAGAGCAGGGAGCACTGAAAGTCCCCTGAGGGGCTACGAGTGGACATGTGTGGGGAAGAGCCCTCTTGTGCTTGAGCCTTGCTCCGGCCCACTCTGGCACCCATTAAGGGGGCGGAGCAAAGGCCTGACCCAGCAGGGCTTCTCTCAAGGAAGTTTGGGTCCCTGCTCAAACCCATCAGCTCACACCTGTCTTGCAATCCCAACCAGCTGTTTCAGGGCGGGGCTCACCTGGGCAGAGATGGGAATCACGCGCTCCATCTTGACCACTCGATCCCGCAGCGCCCGGATCTCCTCGTCCTTCATGTTGTTCTGGATCTTCACCTCCTGGAGGATGTCGGTCAGCTTGTCAATGTGAGCCCGCAGGTCTTCCACGTCTGTGCCGGGGGTGCCGCTTCGGACGTCGGTGCCTCCCCCTGTGCCGCCGCCGCCGCCGTCAGATTCACCCACGCCGACGGTGTCCCACACGTCCCGGGCCACGGCGCGCCAGCTTTCGCGCTCGTTGGGGTCCCGCTTGCCATAGAGCCGGCAAAGCTCCTTCATCTTGACGATGCTCATGGCCTCGATCTCTTGCCGGGAGTGCCGGAAATCGTTGAGGGCCACCTCGTAGCAGATCTCCTTGACCGCCTGCATCTTGAGGTCGGCCAGGGTCAGCCAGCGCGGGTCCTTAGCCACCCGCCGGCGCTGGGGGATCTGGTAGACGCGCAGCGGCTCCCGCTTCTTCCCGGAGCTAGGGAGGCCGCAGCGGCGCACGATGCTCTGCACTTTGGTGGCCGGGAGCTTCTCGCGCAGAGACGAAATGAGGCGCCAGCTTTCCTCACACGACCGCTTGTCAGAGTCATCCCCACTATCAGAGTCTGCGTACTGAGAAGAAGGAGCACGACTGAGGACGGGCCACACAGGGATGTCCCAACGACCAACCCACAGCAGGCGCCAAGCGAGGCTTGTTCACCGTCTGTGAACACAGGAGATCTGCAGGAGCCCAAAGGGGAACGCAGGCACACGGCTCTGGCCCCTCGGGCCTCCTGATGCGACCTCCAGGGCCACTGCACTGGGCCTCACCCGCCATGCTCCCTTTGCCCTGCGCACCTACCAGCCTCTGCTGCTCCAGGAGCAAGTCCGCCTCCTCCTTCTCCCGCCGGTACTGGGTCTCCAGGTCCTGCAGTCTTTTGCAGACACCCGTTGGATGGGCAGGGAAGGAGGAAGGAGAAACATTTAGTCACGGCGCAGGACCACTGTTCCATTGAGCCACCATTGCTCCTGTTCCTGTACACGCTCCTAAGGCAGAACTGACCACCACCCCAGCCCCAGGAAGCCTGCTTGTGACAGTCCACGGAACTGAGTTCCTGGAAAGCGAACACGGAGGCCGCGAGCCACACGTGAGGGGAGGAAGAGTCTTCCTGGGCTAGGAAGGCACCTGAAAACGCCTTCAGAGATTCTGGCTCTGCCACGTTGGCCTGAGCGCCTCGCCCTGCCCTGGTCAAGCCCTGTCGGCCAGCGGGGTAGTGAACCCCCTGTGCCACCCACCTCTTCTCCATCTCTAGCTTGATGTCTATGCCTTGCTTCTCCAGCAGCTCCCGCTGAGCAAAGTTCCAGTCGACCGGCTCCACCTGGCTCTCGACGGGGGCGCTGCGCTCCCGCTCCAGCCGCGCCTGTTCCGGGTGGTTGAAGCGGAAGACGTGGTTCTTGCCCATGACAATGCGGTTGCCTTGACCGAAAGAGAACAACCAGGTCAGCTACCGTGGGGTGGGGGGAGCCGGCCTGGGGGTGACAGCAGGAGCTGCAGATATGGGCAGGTATTGGGTGCCTACACTTGGGCTACCCCTCTTGTTTGGCACGCCAACTGCTGTGACCGAGGGCACGATTCCCTGGAGGGCAAGAAGGCTTCCGTCATGGGGCAGGTAAGCGTCTTCCCCTTCATGCATCTTCTCTAAACTAAGAAGCCAGAAAGGTTGTTCCAATCCAGCCCAATGGCCCGTCAGCTCTTCCTGGGTGCAGCTCAGACAACGCAGATGCCCGTCAGGACTGATGAAGCTGCGATTGCAGACCTGCTGCTGATCTCCTTGCCGGTGACCCAGGAAGGAACGTTTCCGTGGATCCCATGACCTCCTTCCCTGTCAGTTACCTCTGGCATGAGAAGTTGGCTCCGGTGGCAGGGGTGTGCCACACGCTGCTTGTGCCCATGTGCCCAGAAGTCCCTGCTCTAAATCGTTTGGGGCCATCAGCAAACTTGCTTATCCCTGAATTCTGACCAGGCACAAATAAGCTGCAGTCTGCAGAAGAGATCCACAGGGATCCCAGCTTTTAAGTTGATCTCCCTCAGCTTTCCTGTTTTTCAACCAATGCCAGGAAACAGGTTCACACCTCTCAAATCATTTCCTCCCAGTTTCCTTTGCGGATCCAACTGGGGCACTGAAAGGTTTTCCCCAAAACGGACAGACTGCTCACGGGCACTCTTGAGCACCCCAAGACAGGCCTGCCAGTCTTAATGATGCCCGCGGGCTGCAATATCAGCCTGCGCAACTTTGCACCATGCAGCCCCCTGGCACGGGTGGTTGATGACTGGCAGGGGTGTGCATTTTGGATGTTCTGAAACAGCTACACAGCCTGGGAAAGGAGACCTACACTTGCTGGGGAAAGAGATGTTCCCTGGGCAGGCGGCGCCTCCGGTCTTTGAAGCCTGTGTGATGGTGAAACTGCAACAGGCCCATCAGAATGCACAATGACATCGCTAGACCACAACTCACAAACGGAAGGACTGAGTCTTACGGCAACGCTACCTGATCTCAGCTCCAGGGGCTCCTTCACCTGCTTCCCATTGACGTAGGTTTCGGCCCCCTCAGAGGGTTCCAGGGTGACAACAACTGAAAGAAGAACAGAACGTCCGTCTCGCGCCCAAGAGGCCAGACGCTGCGCCGCCTCCCATCCCTGGACCTGCGTCCATCACACAGCCGTTTTGCTAAGAGTGCCAGGAGGGGGGAGGGACCAGGGTTAGAGACGGGGGGGGGGGGCAATGAACTGGGACCCACAGTTCCATCCCTTCCTCTTTCTGCAGTCCAATACCTGTTGGCACACTGCCCCACAGCTGGGGGCCCCTGCTCCACGCAAGCCAAAAGAGAGGGGAGAGAACATGTTAGTACGCCAGAGTGCATAATTTCACCCCACGTGCGCCAGGACACTCCAGCCCTTGAAAGCCACGCTGGTTTGCCCTCCTGCCAAGACGCTCACCTTCTCCAGAGTCTCTGGTGACGCTGCGGAAGATGCAGTGTTGCTCTTTGATGAACTGCCCAGTCAGCTTGATGTCTACATTCTGCTGGCCAACTCTGGAGCAGGGAAGGGAGGCCCCAACGGGAGCAGGAGCAGGAGCAGGAGCAGGGTGTGGGGAGGAAGGAAGAGAAGGTTGCAGCGCCACTCTCCTCCTTCCAATAACCGGCCCGCCCATCAGTCCGTCACAGACCAAAGAGCCTCACCGTGTTACACCATCCTTGATGTGGTAGAGGAGACACTCCGACATCAGCGGATCCTCGTTCAGGTTCACCAAGTGCGGAGTCTACATAAAACAGACGCAGGTACTAACCGAAGGCTCTCGCTGGCTGCTTTTGGGGGGGGGGGGCTGTCAGATATGAAAGGGGGGAGGGAATGCTGCCTCCTGGTGGCCCAGATCAGGGAATGCCAGTTAGGATCTGTTTTGTTTTGCCACATAGGTAATGATCTGTAGGTGGCAACAAAGCCGGAGAGAGCCATTCTGGCACCTGTGTCCCAAAGCGGCTGGTTCTCTCCTCCTCTCTCCTGCACAACCCCCCCCCCCCAAGTGAGACAGTCCTTATGGGCCACGGAGAGGTGTATAAAATTATGGCTGCTGCGGACAGACTGGGCAAGGAGAATTGTTTCTCTTCCTCAACGTACTAGGAGATGAACCCTGGACAATCAGGGCAGCTGAGAGGATTTTGCAAACCTTTGAAATTCTTTACCAAGAGAGATAGTGCTGGCTACCAGGAGGGCTTGGGCCAGTGCGTGGAGGTCAGCCCTGGTGGCGGGAGGTGATGGTCTGCCCCTGAAGGGCAGTGGCTTAGCTGGGTTTCTGCAAGCAGAGCAAGCGGACGGCTTCTTTGGGGAGCTGGGTGGCTGCCAGGAGAACACAGGCTGGACTAGAGGGGCCACGGTCTGGCGCAGCAGGAACTTCTTAAGTCCTGACAAGAAGGCACCAGAGCACAACGCAGGACGCCTGGCAGTGTCTCTGGCACTCAGAATGGTCCGGAAGCAGGTGAGCAGAAAGGCCTCCCTTGGTCTGAAATCCCGCCCACCAAAGTCAACCACGTGAGCACAGCGGTGCCCACGGGCGTAAGGCCAATCCTTTTGTTCTGCTCCAGGCCACAGCTCCCCAACATGGCTGCGGCTGCCTTTGACACGCAAGTGTACACAGTTACCTTCTTGGGGGAAAAGACCCCAACGGTGCCCCCATCCTCCCGGAGAGCCACGCCCATCTCTGCCAGGAGAGCCTCTCTGTGGAAAAGGATAAGTAGAGGGGATCTCAGGCTGCCCTCTTGGTGAACCATGAAATATCAGCAAGAATCAAAGGGATCTGTCTCCAGCAGGCACCCCTGGAGGCCAGACAACCTGCCAGCACATATTCCCACTCCTTTGGCGCTCTGCGGAAGAAGACAAGGACGGTGCGGAACACTCGGCTCCCACCCAGGTCTGCCAGAAAGGTTCAGCACAGCTCCCTTCACCTGGCCACGCTCACAGGTGCCACGGTTCCTCTTCTCTCTGCCACAGTACCAGGTCCCCATGGTGTCACCCTGTTAAGCCCCGAGGCAGCTGTGCTTGCGGCCACCAGCTGAGAAGACCTCAATGCCCAAAGGACGTTGCCTTCCTGCCCAGCAGATGTAGCAGAGGAGGAGGGGCGAGGGAGACCACAGCGAGATCCACTCACCGCTCCATCCGGATGGCCTCCGTCTTCCGCAGCTTCTCCTCCCACGTCTCGTTGAGCTCAGCAATGATCTTCTCAGTCTCCTACAGGTGAAAGAAAGCGGCTCAGGACAGGAGGCACAGCTCTCCGCCCCACAAAGCCTCCACGTGGCACACGCTGTGGAACCATTTCACCCTGCTGAAGTCGACCAGGCAGTGTGGCTCGGGTTTGCTGCTGCCAAAGGCGACACCGCCCACGGTGCTTCTAAGCGCTGTGGATTCGCTTCACGTTGCCCAGTCTCGCCCCGACTGCCCAAGGCTTGGCCTGTTGCGCCTGAGCCTGCACTCCCTCGTCCCATGCACGGGACGTGGCCCTGAGCCCATTCTGAGCAGTTGGTTTCCCATCCTGGCTGGGGTGACTCTGCGGCAGAGCTCACCTGGAGTCTCTCCATGGCCTCCTCTGTGCAAATAATGGGCTCCCCCATGGTGGCATAAGACTCCGACTCTCCATTGAGGCTGACAGGCTGCAGCAGGAGGGATGCTTCTGTCGCTGGTGCAAAGGGTGAGAGGGGAATGCCCGAGCCACCCCCTGGGTCGTCGGGCTTGGCACCTGGAAACACACCGGCAGTTTGGACGCCAGCCCTGACAAGGGGCCACCCTTCATCTTGCAGGGCCTGCCTGGCCTCTCCCTCTGCCCTTCGTGTGGATGGTTAAGGCACATGATCCCACGTTCAGTGCGGTCAATGCTTACGCCCCACCCTAAAGCCTGCTCCCTTGCCCTCGGCCCTGCCAGGGACAGTGATAACCAGCCAACACACACACCTGTGCTCCTGCCCTCCCTGTGCCCCCCAGGCCCCCCTCCCTTTCTCCTACCGGTGAAGGTGGCGGCTGAGAGGCCCTGGGCAGAGAGAAGGTCCCGCAGCCGGGCCACCTCTTCTTTGAGCTCCCGGATGAGCCGGGCGTTGGGGTCTTCATTGATAACGGCGTTGCAGCGGATTTGCTTGGTGCGGTCAGCGTAACTGGGGCGAAGGAGGGTGAGAGGGAGGGGTCAGCGGGGGGGGGGGACTCAAGCTAAACCAGGGGAAAAGGACCCTTTGTGCCTTGGTTGCTCCTCCTTTCCCTTGTAACAAAAAGGATCCCTGTGTTCCACCGTCCTCCCTCTACCCGCTGGTGCAACTCACCGGAGAGTACTCAAGGTTTCCTCGTAGTTGATATCGGCTGGGCTGAGGGCAGCGATCATGGCTGTGCGAGAATTGCCCCCTGCAAGGGAAGCGGAAGGGGCTGAAGGTCGGGTGGGTGACCGGAAGAGACCCTAGGACGACATCCTCATCACTGCTGCACCTTCACATTAAGGCACCCAAGAGGTATTCAGCTGTGCTGGGGCTGCCACAGAGACCCTCAAGCCCCCAGCCCCCAAGGCGGACGGACTACAGGGGTCTAGGCCAAAGCACAGAGTTCCCTGCTCTCCTTTGGCCACCCTTCATCCAAAATAACCGCCTGCAGCTGCTTCCACATGGACTCACCCAGGTTCTCCTTCAGCAGCCAGGTGAGCACAGAGTCTCGGTAAGGGATGAATTCAGATTTCTTTTTCTTATTGTTTTGCTAGACAAGAAGGAAGACAGAGGGATGAAGCAAGGCCCTCCCTGTAAGCTGCCGCTCTCTCCCGTGCAAAGGGATGGCTTCCAAAGAGGGAGGCGGAGGGGGTGGGACACGGCTCGGGCGAGAACAGCCCCACGGGAGCCACGGAGGAAGTCCCGCCTCCTCTGCCGAGCTGCGCCCTTGAGTCTCCCAGGGGAGACCAGTTACACGTGGAAGCCAAAAAGCAGGACTCAAGGACACACCTTGCCCTGCTCAGGATTCTGCCTATGGAGGGCACAGAACCGCCAGAGCCTGGAAGCCATCCAGACGAGGCCAGAGCTCCATGCTGAAGTGGGGCAGCGTCTTGGCTTAGCAATTCCCCTCTGCACCGTCTCCCAGAGCAGCCAAATTGCCCCTCAAGATCTTTGGAGCTGCCAGGAGCTATTTCGGAAGGCAGCCAATGGACAAGTGGGGAGAGGGGCTGCAAGCGCCCCCGCGGGGATCACTCACCATCTCTGCCAGGGCGGAGATGACTTTGCCCAGCGTGGTCAGCGATTTGTTGATGTTTGCACCTTCCTGGAAAAAGGGGGGGGGGAATCGAGCAGTCGGGAAAAGAGCCCTCTTTCAAAGGAGCTTCTCCCCCCCCCCCCCCGGCCTTACCCACACCAGGGGCCTATTCGCACTTGGCCTTTTTCTGGAGTATATCTCAGGATAGGGGTCTGTGGTCCACATGCTAATGCAGACTCTAGCAGATCTCACTTTGGTCCTGCTGAAGCCTGCACTAGCATATGGACAGCAAATCCCTATTCCAGGATATATTCCAGAATAAAGCCAAGTGCGAATAAGCCCCAGGAAAGGCGTCCTGCAGCCTCTCCCAGTGAGCAAAAGAACCCCTAGAGCCACCAAACATCTGCTCACCTTTAACCTCATGCCCTTTGCTCCCGAAGAATCGGCACGCTCGCTTCCGGCCAGGTCCACCAGGCTGATCTTGCTGACCTAGAAAGAAGCACCAGGTGGTCCTTTGGATGAGCACGCCCCCTCCTCCTTGGTATCTGGAGGCTGCAGAGCCCGACTGGAAGGAGCCCAGGGCCACAGAATTCAAACCAGGCTCTTCCTCACTACAGACGGGGTAAAACGGACAGGGACTGACCAACACCAGGCGGGTGGAAGGAGGGCCCTCTAGAGGGCAGCAGGTGGCGCCTGGTATTCTAGCAAACTCAGTGGTGGCAACACCTGTCGTTCTCTTCCTGTCAAAGGAGGAGCTCGGTTGTTCTTCCTTTGCTAACAATGTTGACAGTCTGGAGAAAGGATCCACTAAGCCAAAAGGGCCTGTGGCGTCTTTGGGGCCTCCCAGAGCACAGTGAAGAAGAGCTGGCTTTTCTACCTCACTTTTCTCACTCATTTAAGGGGACCCAAGGCTGCTGACAAACCTTCTGTTCTTTTCACCACAACAGAACACCCTGTGAGGCAGGTGGGGCTGTGAGAGCTCAGACGAGAGCAGCGATTAGCCCAAGATCACCCAGCTGGCTTTGTGGAGGACTGCGGAATCAAACCGGTACTCGCGTAAAAGAGACCGGCTCCCTAACCACTAGACCAGAGCAATCTTGCGGTTCCCTACATCCCTGGGGTTCCAGGGCCCCGTTTTGCAGAAAGGCCGACCTGCCCTGCACGTGCCCTGAAGTCCCGACCCCTGGTTTGCCCGACGGCTGCAGGCCCTTACCTTCTCTGTGTCGAGATCCGTGAGCTCATCGTGACGCCGCTGCGTGAAGACGATGGTGAAGACCGCGTGGGAGCGACTGCTGGTCTCATTCATGTTAGTGGCCGCCACCGTCCTGGGATCAAGAAGGGGGTCAAGGGAGCAAAAACTCCTTGTCCGGCTCAGACACGAATGCTCCCTCGCCTTGATGCCCCCCGCGCTTTCTCTTTTCCAAGGGCAGCTGGCACTTACAGGCGTTTTCCAGCCCAGACGTGCCATTCACGGAGCTCATGAACCGGGGGAAAAGGAGGCAGGGTCCCAGTGCCCTGCCCTGCCCTCTGCAGCTCTGCCACTCCCATTCCCCATAGACCCCACGCACCCACAGGCACCCGAACCTCCCGACGCCTCCGTCGGCAGGTGGCGCACCTGGCTTTATTGCCACAGTCCATGAGGTCAGCGATGTCTTCAAAGGAGGTGACGGCAAGCTTAGAGAGGTCTTCGACGTAGGGCCCCATTATGGGGTGCTCCCGCACGCGCAAATTTCCACGGCTTTTGGGATTCAGGAGGTCACGCACACGCTCACAGTAGATCTCCATATAGCTCACCTGGGTGGAATCAGACCAATGGCTAAGGCTACAAAAGGGCCGCCCAGCCAAGAAACACAGGGAACCTTTGTCTTGGGCAAGCCCACCCCCCAGGGACGCTGCGAGAGTGGGAGAGGGTTGCTGCTCCGCCTGGAGCGCAACGGAGGGAAGGCAGAATGCCCCTGCGGTCTGTGGGGTTGTGGGATAGGGAAGCAGAGGCCCCCGAAACGCGCTTACCTCCACGGAGTAGGAGAGGTGGAGCGACCGGTTGTCGTTCACTCGGGCAAAGAGATCTTCACACAGCTAGAGGGAGAAAAGAGGGAGCAGGCGGGTCAGGCTCCGGGCAGTGTGGCTGAAACACTTGAGAAGGAAGAGACAGCCCCCCCTCGCCCCCCCAAAAGGGGCATCTGCTCCTTCATCCGTTCAGTCCCATCACGACGGCACAAGACTGGTACACATAGATAAGGGTAAGACAGAGAACAGCAAGGACGGGAAGAGTATATACTTGTTACGTCCAGATTTTCCTCATCCTAAAGACCAGGACAACAGAGGTGCCTTGTATCCCACCTGCTTTAATTTAATCCCTAAAGCTACGGCATCGGCCTCGATCCCCGGAGCGATCCTAAAATTGTAAAACTGTGCTATGTAATCCCACTTTTCAAAAATACGTTAGCGCTTTTCACTTGGCTGGGGTACAAATTTATCCTGCCCGTGCCAAAGGGGGTTCTTGCCTAAGAGATGTACAAAGTTGTAGGACTCCTCCATGTGTCCAGAAATGTGACCTCTACCAAACACATATGCAGGAGCCAAATGTTTCTAGGGCAAGAAAAGGGGGCCATACATGCGATCCACCCGTGCTCTGGCCTTTCCATAACACCCTCCTCCATGGGCAGGCCGTGGTTCAGACCTCCTGACCACAGGTGCTGAGGACAACGCCGGGCTGGAGTGTGGGGGCTGCAAGGTTGGTGAGAGAAGGTTGTGCCTTGTTTTTTGGCCGACATTCCTAACCAACGAGCATCCACAACCTCCATCTGCTTGAAGCTCTGCATCCTGGCTTTAGTGGTTGAGAAACGTGGCCAAGAGCCAGAGTCTGGCACCTGAGCTCCTTCCGCTGCTCATCTAGCACCACTGAAAAGGCCAGGTGCTCAGGGCGAAATGCTCACTTGAGCTAGAAAGTCCAACAAGGTAGTTAGTAGCACTCGGAGACTTAACAGGAGAAGGGTTGGTGGCCTGAGCTTTCGTAGACACGTCTCCTAGGGGGCCCAAATGGGTCTGAAGCAGTAGACGTGCCCATTGGGCCCCCTAGGAGACATGTCTACGAAAGCTCAGGCCACCAACCCTTCTCCTGTTAGTCTCCGAGTGCTACTAACTACCTTGTTGGACTTTCTGAATTAGACTAACATGGCTATTTCTCTGATATTGAGCTGGAAAGGAAGGCTAGAGCACAGGCTTGCTAATCTAAACCACGGACCCCCCGGCCCCCGGCACCTGTGGGATGATGCCTTGCTGGTCCTTCTCCTGCTTGCCCATCATGGTGTAAGACTTGCCACCACCTGTCTGGCCGTAGGCAAAGATGCAGACGTTGTAGCCCTCGAAGGCGTGCAGCAGCATCTCCTCACCAATGTCCTTGTAGACCTGCCTCTGGGAAGCAAAGTTGGGGTCCTCCTCCTGGAAGAGAAAGCCGCGGCTGCATGGGATCCCGCCAGCCCCACCTCTTCCATCCTGGGCTCCAGGGTCAAAGGGGCCGCTGGCATCCAAGGCCTGGACTCAGCCCTGCCGGAACGTGCACCCGTGGTCCCTCGAGACCCTGTGCCCGCTGGGCAGGGGTCACTTTGAGCACCCCGTCACCCCTTTTGGATGCTCACCGAGGTATGAGACCAATAGGAATAGTCGAAGGTGAAACTCTTGAGGCCATCCTTTGCTTGCTTAGGGTTGGTGATGGCTGCGGAGAAGAGAGCAGAGGGGCGCAAGGGCATGAGTTGCACACAACGGAAAAAAACAGTTAGCCCCAATAAAACATCCCAAAATAGTTTACAATGTAATTCTACGGTTAGAAACATATAAAAACAAGTGAGTATTAAAATAAAATTGAGGAGCAGGGACCCTAAACCTACTGCTGACTCCAAGGAAAGAGTTCTGCGAATGGGGATCCGCCACTGGGAAGGCCACTATCTTCCTAGCCTCAGGGATGGAGAGAAGGGCCTCTAGGACCTGGGCCAAAATACAGAGGAGCAGGGGCTCTGTTAGATACTGCGATCACAAAGGGCACGGTCTCAGAGATGGGGAGAAAGGCCCCTGAGGTCAACTGTAAGCATGTGGTTATAAGGGTGGATGCTGGGCTAGATGGGCGGTAGGGCTCCTCTTGGGTTCTTTGAAGGGACCCTGGAGAAGCGAAGGCAGGTGGGGACTGGCATTAGAGCAGCGGTTCTCAACCTTCCTAATGCCGGGACCCCTTAATGGAGTTCCTCATGGAGTGGAGACCCCCAACCACAGGGGCGGAGCAGCTGGGAGGTGGGAGGGAAGGGTGGTGGGAGACTCGTCGCGACTCCTCTGAAAGGGTAGTTTGACCCCCAAAGGGGTCCCGACCCCCAGGTTGAGAACCACTGCATTAGAGGCTCCATTTCGGGCTCCCCAGGGGCCTTGAGGTTGCATTCTGCACTGACTCTGGCTAAGGAATGGCTTTTAAAGGCAGCCCCACCTTGGGAGCGTGACAGGAATCTCAATGGGAGACTCCTAAGCCAGAAATCACAGCTGCCAGCCGCCCTTGTCCAGCCAGGCTTGCAGCCGGGACACCAGCTGCAGCCGGCAAAGGCGCCTGGTGCCGCCAAAGGCCGTCGCTCCCCAGTGGCAGCGCAGGGTGGAAGAGCCCAGGCCTTGGGGCGATTTAGGTTGCCTTCCAAGCTGTATTAGCGGGCGGCCCAAGCCCCGTCCTCGGCTTGTGCATCTCAGAGTGCTTGCCTAATCTGATCCCTAAGCAGGATCTGAGGGACCCTGGCGAGCCCTCCTGTGCCGCCATCCCCCCTGCCCTCCTCACCCCTCGCTGCCAGGCAGTGTGGGTCCCGCTTTCGCTGTCTAGACCCAGCTGCTTTGCTCCCCGGCCCTTGTGTTCTGCTCCGACCCAGCGGCTCCGCCTGCCTTACAGCTCAGGTCAGGGCAAGGACGAGGGGCGCTTTGTGCTCACCTCCTGCAAGCCACCTGGGGAGCGCCGGTGTGCTCTGAGGGGAAGAAAGCGGGGCCTGAGCCTGAAGGGGAGAAGCCAGGGCTGGACTCAGGGTCCGGCTTCCAGAAGGGCGTGCAAGAGCCTTAAGCGGTGTCAGAGAGCACCTGTTTCCCCGGTTTCCCTTAAGCAAGCTGTGCAAGAATCTGGAAAGCCATGCTCCCAGTGGAGAAAGATGGGCTGAAATAAACAGAGGGCAGGGAGCGCTTTGGCTGAAGGCCACGGTGGGAGGGGCTGCAGGACTTCTTGCAAACTCTGGAGATAAAGGCTTAGCAAGAGCAACGGGCTCCAAGGAATGCCCATTGTTGCGGGGGAGCCGAGGGCCTTGATCTCCAGAAAGCTACAAACAAACAAACAAAAAGCACCAATCAGTGTCCGGAGGTTGCAGAAATGCTCTGGAGGAGGGGCGAGATTCCTCCATGGCAGCATAAGGACACCAGTCTGTGTGGCCAATGTCAGGGGAGCCACTGCTGGCAAAGGTAGAATGAAGCGGAGCGATGACACTACAGCAGGGAGGATGCTAGAAGAGGCTCCCGGACACTCCTGGAGAGAAAAGGCGGCTGGGGGGGGGCACACAGCCCCCTCTGCGACCTAAGGCAACACACAAGGCCACTGCGCACGGCCCGTGGAGGGTCAAAGAGGAGGGAGACCTCGGCCAGCAGCACCCCATGCATGTAGCAAATCCACCACCCTCCCTCTCCACATGGGCACAGCAGAGGTTAGGCTGTGGGTTTCTGCTGCAGCCCCAAAGCAAAGGTTCCTTGTCATTAGGACACACACGTCCATTCAGAAAGTCTTGGGCGTGCAGCCAAAAGAGGGGGAATCGGGTGGCAGAGAACCAGCCGCCGCCCTCAGGTCGTGTTTTCATCTGTATCTTGAAGGTCAGAGACAAAACACAAGGACTCGTGTGGCCAGTCTAAGAGGGCCCCCTCTGGGCTGCTCAGTTACAAGGCATTCCTAAGAGAAGAAAGGGCACTTCCAAGTCCACGTGGCTTACAAGTGCAGCGTGGAAACCCATTAAAAGCAAGAAAAACTCATTTTGAAAACGGAAGGCTTGTCCTAAGGAGAAGGACTGGGAGGAAAGTAAATTCTGGCAGAACAAATACAAAGTGGGACTTAGTATACGGCTAAAAACACCAAAAGAAATAGCAATCAGCACTGATGGGAAAGTCTGGAGGTGCCTGAAGGGATCTCTGCATGCAGGCACTTGGGTGTTTGTATTCTGGAGCTCACTCCCCAGCCCTTCCCAGTCCCTTTTTGGTTGTGTCTCCCTAACAACTGTCATCAGCCAACGCGGCCACTTGGCTCCTCCTGGGGGATTCTGGATCAGGTCTGCAGGCGTTAAAAGACGCCGCTCCCAGGACAGCATCACGAGGAGCCCCACCTGCTCTTCCTCCTTGTGCTGAGGACCATCCCCGCTTAGGGAAGTGCTTGTCCAAGAGGGGCCCCAGCCGTTATCCCTTCTAACTCAGGGAGACTGAGCTTCCCCTTCCAGAAGCCATGCTGACCATGACCTGTGCTTCTAGATCGTGGGTGATTTTCCCTTTGGCAAGCTTGGGGGGCCAGTGGTACTGAATGTGCCCGAATGTGCCTCTGCAGCTCTCTGCTAGGAATGCCCAGAACGGCTGCCTTCCCTGCTGCTCCAAGGGAACTGGCACGCAACTGGAGGTTTATGCAGCTTAGGGTAAATCGCCTGAACTAGCACAAAAAGGTTCTGCATTTTAATATGCATTTTTTTTGTATTCCTCTTTCATGAACAACAGATTTTCCTGGACGAAGGTAGGCTTTCACGGCCAGATTCAATCTCATTTGTAGCGGTTTTGGGGCTGTTACGCCGCATTCCAGGTTTCTTCTTCTGAGAACCTAAGCTTTTGGATATAGCTGCGATAGGAGAACAGATTTTCCTGTCATTTTCAGACAATTTTTCAGTGCCCTAAACATCTTGTATACAACTCTTAGGCAATCTGTTTTGTAATCTGACCAGGATGTCTAATCTGCCAGAGAGTCTGGGTGTGTTGCGTTGGATGGCAAAAGAGGACCGGCCCAATCCCTGCTCCAGGCCTGCCGTTTACTCTTGGGAGCCAAAGAGAAAAGAACAAAGGCTTCCCCACCGAGAACTCCCCCTCCTTCGCCCTGGAAGAGTTGTCCCAAGAGCCAAAAGGCAAATGCAAGGAAGCAGCCTTCCACCTTCTAGGAAATCCCGGCCTCCAGATGGAACGTGCGCAAAGAGAGCGATGCGGCCCAACGGCCTTGCGGAGTCAGGCCATTATGCAACCTTGGCCCCTACAGAAACATTCCCTGCATAGCTGAAATAGCTGCGGCTTTGAAGATGCCCTCCTTGCTGCGCAGGAGCGTGTGCGCAGCCTGGGATCACACACAGGGAGAGGTGGACCGCTGAAAACCTCCTCGCTCCAGGAATCTCAGGCATCGAGCTGCGCAGCCTCCCTCCGCCTCTGCACCCCCTGCGATGGCCCCTCAGCTGTTTGTGGGCTAAATATAGGCAAGCCAAACAGCCGACGAGGCAGGCAAGGAAGATCGCACTGGGGCAGAGGTTGCCAGGGGAACGCACTCTGGTCCCCTCTGGCCCACGCCTCTCTCCCTGGAAGGGCAGCACGGGAGAGCAGCACTGGAGGACTCCAGCAGGTTAACTCTAAGGTGTGCAGTTCTATGAAGACTCCCCTCTTGTTGTCTCTCCTTGTAAACAACAGAAACAATGGGGAAAACCTAAGGAAGTCCCTGTAGCCATGGGTGCATCAATCCCTGATGCTGCAGACTTTCACCTGAAGAAACCTCCAGGGTCATGGAGTCCAACCGCCTGCTCAGTGCAGGATTTCCTAAACCATCCCAGACCTCCAGTGAAGGAGAACTCACTACCTCCCGTGGCAACCTTCCACTGACTGATCGCCCTCACTGTCGGGAAGTTCTTCCTAATAGCTAATCTGCATTGACTCCCTTGGAGTTTCATCCCATTTTTTCTAGTCCTCCCATCTTGTGCACGTGAGAATAGGGACGATCCCTCTGCACTGTGACGGCCCTTCAGGTACTTGAAGACCATTATCGTGTCTCCTTTTGGTCTTCTCTTCTGCAGGCTGAACATTCCTAGATCCTTCAACCTTTCCTCGAGGACATGGTTTCCAGACCACTCACCATCTTGGTAGCCCTCCTTTGGACTTGCTCTAGCTGGTCAATGTCTTTTTTGAACTGGGGTGCCCAGAACTGGACACAGGACTCTAGATGAGGTCTGAGCAAGGTAGAGTCAAGAGGAACAATTACTTCTCATGATCTGGACTCAATACTCCTCTTGATGCATCCTAGGACGGTGTTTGTCTTTTTTGCGGCTGCATCACATTGCTGACTCACGTTCATCCTGTGATCAACCAGGACACCCGGATCCTTTTCACTTGTGCTGCTACTCAGCCAGATTCCTCCCATTCTTCCTCCCCAAGAGAGCAGCCAGAGAAGAGAGCAACAAGTGGATTTACAGCAGCGCCAGCAGGAACCAGACCTCCCGATCTGATAGCCATATGGAGTTGTCTGCCATACCTAGGAGTGCTCTGAAGTACGTGAGAGGCCTGCATGGAACGTCAAAGCTCCTGACTGAAGAGATCAGGAATCCACGCTCTCGGAGGCTCCGAACTGCTAACGCGAGAGGGTGATGGGACTCTCTCCAAGGGCCCCATCAGCCCCGCCACAGAATTTGCTTCTCCTTGGCTGCCTGCCTCGCAAAGGGGCTCCACACCCATCAGAATCATGGATAAGGGTGGGGTGGGGGGAGGCTACCAGTCCGGGGCCCCCACAGGATCCTTTAGCTCAGCAGTACTAGCCTCCAACAAAAATCACTTTTATATTTTATTCTCTTTTCTTGCCAGATTGCCTGGAAACATCGTCATCTCTAGGGCCTGTAACAGAGGGAGATCTGGACGGGGGA
The DNA here is from genome assembly GCA_023333525.1 of Aspidoscelis tigris stejnegeri. Lineage (NCBI taxonomy): Eukaryota > Metazoa > Chordata > Lepidosauria > Squamata > Teiidae > Aspidoscelis > Aspidoscelis tigris. Next base: position 617,343 of record JALMGA010000009.1, read on the forward strand.
ACAACTTTACTGGCCCCTTGGAGTGACGGACGCCGGAGTCCAGCAGAGGTCCTGCGGAGGCCTCTTGGGAGGGTGAATTTCACCTTTACTCTGGTTTCCCAAAGACACCTGACGCCTAGAGACTGAAAGCGCAGCAACTTCCATTTTGCAGGCTTTGGAAGAGAACAAATGTGTCTAGCGGTGTTTATGCAAGAACTCAGCCGCCTGCATGGGAAGCCCCTCGGATGTTCACAAACTTGACTCCATCACCAGGCGACAGGATTAATTCAACTTAGCTGAGCCCCAAAAGATGTTTATCCAGACTGTTTTTATAAGCTGCAAAGCTGCTCAGCCAGCGAGAATCTCTCCTGCGCACTCCCCTTCCCATGTAATCCTGCAGAGTCCCCTCCCCTCTCGAGTCCACCGTCCCCCCAAAGGCAGCAGGCGGAACATCCGACTCTATCAAGCAATCTGTGGAGGGAATTTTAAGAGAGGCGTGACGGGGGCCAACGTACTCAGCACAGAATCTTATCAGCCCAAGGCTTTGCTCTTTACGGGGAGGGTCCCTGGGCACTTTCCTTTGAGGGGCTCTGGTTTCCCCCTCCTGATCTCTATTCCGCTTCAGGTGCAGCAGTAGAGGAAAGTGGGGGGAGAAGAGGAGCACAAGGACAGACCAGGGAAGTCTGGCCTGAGGCAGACGGGAACCAGCGCAAGGAAGTTAGTAAACTTAAGGGCCTCGTTGAAGCCTGATTAACAGAAGTCATTCAGTTAATCCATGTGACCACACTGTATATTTCAAACCAGGAGACATTCTGAGGAAACTTAATTAGATTGCGCAGCAGCTAAACAAGAAGCTGGTTGTTCACGGAAAAGCCCACAAACGAAGACGTGCAAAACCAGCCCCCTTCTATCTTTCTGGCACAAATGGGGGTGAGGGGGGGGGCTGTAACCAAAGCGACCACCCTCAAATTCAAGGGCTTTGGGCCTCTCCCTTCACGCACGTGGTGTCTCTCCCACCACTGGCACAGGCTGGCATCCTCCATCGCATCGGTGGCGGTCCTTTGTCCAGTGCCCCTCACTTAACCGGCCAGCTCTGGTGGGCCACGGTAGCCAGCCAGGAAGTGGAAGGGCACGTGACCTGCTGGAAGGACCCCCGTTTCCCTATTTCCTTGCCAGTGCACCAGCAGGCCGACAAAAAGCCCACCATGGCCCTGCTTGGAAAACCGGGAATGACAGACAAGGTTTAGCTACGGACAGGATGGGACGACGCCACGTGCTGGGCAGGAAAAGAAGGAAGCCGGCGCCGTGTAATGGAGGAAGGTCAGGGTGTGACGTGGAGGCTATGGGCACGAGAGCGGAGTTGCAAACCCAGCCGGTTCTAGGCTGAACAATTTGACCAGCGCCCAGTCCGGCTTGGTTACAAACCGAACAGACCATTCGATGTCGGTGCCCATCTCTGTTCCCTAAAGGAGACTCTTACTTACATAATTTAGTATAGCATAATTAGTTAATCATTGTAACCACCGGTTACAAAAGAACACAAAAACTAGCACCGAGCGAGGCATATTGCTTTAAAATTCCTAAAACTCGTCTGTTCCTACAATGAATCCATTAGTCAAGTAACACTGAGAAAGTGTCCCAGACTGAGCTGGGATCTGGGGGCAGTAGGAGGGAAGAGAAACCAGGAAATGAATTCTGCCAATAGGTTTGCTTTCTTAAATACCTTTTTCCTGCTAACCCCTAAATAAGCCCCCTCAGAAAAACATGTTGGAAAGGAAAGAAGGTAGCAGAACGCGCCTCTTTTCTGCTCTTTAACTCATCCTGATGGAACAAGCCAGTGGGCATTTTGAACTCATCATGTTGAGGAAAGGCTTATCAAAGGTCGGGGGCTCCAACCTTGAGGGGGAAACTATTTCCCATTATTTTGTGGGGAAGGAGAGGCAGACATTGGAAGTGACCCCCCCACAGGGTTCAGTTTTTGAAAAAGCTTTGCTTTTTTGTAAAATAATTTCCTCCCCCGCTAAAGAGACTTGCTTCATCTAATCCTTTCCTCAACAGTTACCAGTCTGTTGAGACACAGCGAATACTCAGTCACCAAAACTTACAGGTAGTTTTTCCTTGCATCTGGATCACACATTTGGCATCACAGCCGAGTTCGCGGGCGTTGAATGGCCGGACTCGGACGGCCACTTTAACAGATGCTCCAGCCATTTTGGGTCGGATGGGCTGCAACTCACGGCAGCATTACCTATGGGGGGGGGGGGGAATAAAAGACAGGTATGATTGTCAGCACCCTTATGCTTTTGAGCTGGGAGGACAGTGGTGGCCAGTGGTGCCTGGCTGGACCGAGGGAAGGCGAGGAGGGGAACTGGCACAAGCGGATCAGAACAGGCTGCAATGAGATTAAAACATGTCAATAGTAAAACATAATTAAAAAATAACCCCCTCCCTCCCTCCCACCCCCACCCTCCCTAACAGGATATCACCCTGAGGAAGCTATTTAAACAGTAAAAGTATACAATGACTCTTGGACAAAGGCAAGACAAACCTTCACCTGAGACCAAACTCTTCATTTCCATCCTCTCTCATGAATAAAACATTACAAAGAATATTTCCATACTTGTTCCCACGCTGACTGAGTTATACACATCACACCAATATGCAAAAGGGAATCTTTTTGCCCTTGACCTCCCTAGAGCAACTGCCTCCGACCAAGAGCCAGCGAGCATCACGCATCGAGGGTCACAAGGAGAACCTCTAACTAGGGGCAACAGCATTCGTCACCTCTGTTCCCTAAAGTATGTTCTGCCCTGCAAATTTTAAAGCAGGGTTATTTTGCACTGCAACTTGCTGCTCTTCTTACAATACTGTAATTCAGAGGCAACCGCTTCACGCAATTCTCCTCTGCGCCTGGATCACACTGTGACCTTTCATGTCTGGATGGGGATTTGGGCTCAGGGAATCCCAGCCCAGACCCACCAGCACAGGAGTGACCAGCCCAATCTGAAGGCACTCTAGCAAGCAGGGAAAGCGAGAGCCGGAGGGCCCGGGCATCGTGGGCCCACTTTACTCCACAAAGGCCCAGCTGCCTGCCTGTGCCTAGCGCCTCCCAGGCCCTTTTCCACTTCCCAAAGCCCCCTGCTTTCCCAGGCAATGCGCAGGGGTGCCCCACACCCCCTCCTTTTCTGCTAAGCGAAAGGTCCAGCCCTACGTCCACCCTGCCAAAGATGTCAGAAGCTCCTGCTTCCCCCGTCCACCCCCAGGACTCAGTGGGCAGCCTGCAGAGCTCACCACTCGCAAGGAGCGTTCAGGCAGTGATGAGAGCTGAAGGCCCCTCTACGCGCGGCTTTTCTGGTGCTCCAGCTGAACCAGCGGGCCAGGAGATACGGGACTTTCCGGGGCTTCAAGGCACAGCACCGGCTCCTGCTCTCAGAGCCAGGGCAAAATCCTCACTGCACCGCTCCCCTTCTTGGGCCAGAGCAAGGCAGCTCGAGAGGACAGCTCTGAGCACTGGATGCGGCACACAAATGAACTAATGCTCACAGCATCTTTCTAGTACGTTTCTGGTTTCCAAGATGTCTATGAAAACCCATTCCCTGGATGAGCTGCGGAGATAACTGAACATTTGCCACACATCTAAAACCCAAATGGGAACGAAAGGCTTACGGGGCAGAGGCAGGCAAAAAGCGCTGGTTAAGGCCGTCTGTCCCCCAGGACCTCAGAGAACGCGTGCAGCCTCCATATTGCACACTGTTTGAGAGCCACAAAGCTGGACGAGTGCGGCCACCATACTTGCCCTTTGTCTACTGACACTGACGCCAGGGGTGCAACAAGTCACAGAACGCAGGCGGAGGGGAGCCAGTGAGGCAGGCCTCTCAGGTGAACAGGGATTGCCTGCCTCTCTGCGCCAGGCCTTGGAGGCGAGAGGAGGGAAGAGGCTCTTGACAGCCAGCCAGAGCTCCTCCAAAATCAGCAGCATCACCCGCCCACACCGCCTCCTCTGCTCCAGGCCCTTCATACCAGCCTCACCCAGTTCCACTGGTGTTGCTGAACTCTTCAGCAGGCGCTTCCACAGAGGGCTATGTGGGTGTGGCACAAGGTGCCACCTGAAGGCAGAAAGCTTCTTTAATTGTACCCCAAGATGCACCCAGGTATGTGCACCACTTTGCCCTTTCCCCCAACGGCTTTCTGAGGCTCTTATAAGCCCTCAAGCAGCCTGCCAGCGATGCTGTTCCAGGAAGCCTGGAGTGCCCAGGACAGGCACCCGCTGGTCTGCACGGCAGCCTGGCAAGAGCTCTGAAGCAGAGGATTGTCAGATTGGGCAGCACCCAGTTGGCACGGCTCCTCTCACGCGCTGCCAAGCCACTCACAGGGCCCACCATCACTCCTTGAGATGTGGGGTTACACAGGATAGTTTTACGATGCACTAAGGACTTTTTTTCTGTTCTAAACTTTCTGTCAGTTTCTCTGGCTGATCACATGCAGGGATTCTCAGCCTTACTTGCTCTAGTTACTGTTTCCTGCATCTTTCCCAAAATGTGGTGATCAGAACTACAGACGGCATGTAAATGACTATTCAGCGTGCAGTTTCTGTTCCCCACCTAGTCGTTCCCAATGCGACATTTGCCCTTCTCTCCACAATGCTCCCCCTGCACCAAACATAACAGGAACAAGATTTCTCTCCTGGCTGGAAACCACCTGCTCCCTTTTTGGCCAATGGTGCCAGAGTTTGGGCTCCACGTGCACCTTTTTCATGTTACCCCAAAGCCCACCTGGGAATTTCCTGTCTCCGTCACGCCAGTCAGGCCTGCAGGAGCCTGTGCGATTCCTTGGGGATTTGCTAGCATCAATGATCTATGGCTACTCCAACTGCCCCTTCATCATCCTGTACTTCTAATTATTTACGCCAGAGTGGAAAAAGCATGGATCTGATCAAGGCTGTTCTCACCCTCGATTGGTTTCTGCCCTCAGATTCCTGGCGAGCTATTGCCACAAACACCTGGCGATCACTCACCTGGCATGCTGCAGAACCAGGCAGGGAAGGCCAAAGCCCTGGTGACTCACAGCGGATCCAACATGCTTCCTTCCCCCTGGCCGCCGCCTCTGCACCTGTTTACAGCTATAATCCGGTTGCGCAAAAGCACAAAGCCTACTTTTAATTAGCCAAGACAGAGCTGAAACATGCAAGTTGTGGCGAAAACCAAAACTGGCAAAGATGCCCTGGGGTCACCCTCAGGCACGTCCAGGAGACAAAACAGGCAGAATACATCGGGTCAGCAGGCCTGTTCTCCCTTTGCGGGGTCTGCTCAGGCACAGCCCCACAGGGTCTGCCCTGAGCTCACAATCCCGATGATGAGGAAACCCATGGACTGGAAGAAATTAAGAGGAAAAGGGGCTCCCAGAAATAGAAACCTTTATTTTTGGCTGGGAATCTATTCTCTTAAGGCCTTTGCAACGAGGAGGTGGGGGACACCCCTCCCTCTTTCTCCTGCGATTTGACTCCACGATCTTCTCTCTATGCGTCTGCCTTCTCCTCCCTGCTGGGCTCCTACTGGATTGCTTGAACACCTTTCTCTCTTCCTGCTATGAATGCTACTAGCACTCTTCTTTGCAGCATGAAGTCCTGGGAGACTTCTCCTCCCTTCTCCCATCCCTGTGCACTACCTAATGCCCCCTGTTCGATTTCCCCTCTCTCATGTCTTACACAACAAGAGGCTGGGTTCGCAACAGAAAGAGATATTTGACAGGAAGACTTTTGAGGGCATCAAAACCCTGCTGGAGAGCCCTCTGGATGATGGATCGGACCGAAGGCTTGCAGTGGTTGCTTTCTGAAGGCTAAAAATAAGGGCTTGGGATCTTAAGTCACTCCTTTTGAACTATTTTTAAATTGTCCCAGCCTCCCCACCAAACATCCTTCTTCTATTGCCTTCAGTTCTATTGCCTTCAGTTCAGCTCCAGAGGGATCTCTTAGCATTGGGTGGGTGGGCAACCAAGTGGCAAATGTGCTTTAATCTTAACAAGTGTAAAGTAATGCACATTGGGGCCAAGAATCCAAATTACGTCTATAAACTGATGGGGTCTGAGCTTTCTGCAACACGCCAGGAAAGGGATCTCGGGGTTTTGGTGGACAGTTCCATGAAGGTGTCAACCCAGTGTGCGGCAGCAGCAAAAAAAGCAAATTCAATGCTGGGAATAATTAGGAAGGGAATAGAAAATAAGTCAGCAAGTGTCATTTTGCCCCTTTATAAATCTATAGTGAGGCCACATTTGGAATACTGTGTACAATTCTGGTCACCACACCTCAAAAAGGATATTGTGGAACTAGAGAAGGTGCAGAGAAGGGCAACCAGAATGATTAAGGGTCTGGAACACCTCCCTTACGAAACCAGGCTGCAACGTCTAGGCCTCTTCAGTCTGGAGAGACGGCGTTTAAGAGGGGACCTGATTGAAGTATATAAAATTATGCACGGCATAGAAAAGGTGGATAGAGAAAATTTCTTTTCTCTATCGCACAACACTAGAACCAGGGGGCACTCTATGAAGCTGATGGGTAGGAGCGTAAGGTCTGACAGGGGGAAGTATTTCTTCACACAGAGGGTCATCGGCCTATGGAATGTGCTGCCAGAAGAGGAGGTGACAGCTACCAGTCTGGATGGCTTTAAGGTAGGGTTAGACAAATTTATGGATGACAGATGTATCAATGGCTACTAGAACGAATGCCTAGGTGCATCTTTCAGGCTGAGGGGGGGGGGGGAGGAAATGGGGCGCTTCTAGGGCCATCTGCTGGGACTCGAGAGCAGGAGAAGGTTTGTCCTTGTCTCTGCTTGAGATGCCCATGAGCATTTGGTGGGCCACTGTGTGCGACAGGATGCTGGACTAGATGGGCTGTGGCCTGATCCAGCAAGGCTTCTCTTATGTTCTTATGTTCTTACACATTTCACCTCTATGCCTGGAGTCAAATCAATATGGGAGTCAGATTGTCCAGCATCTCTGTCTGACCAAGCGTGGCCCAAATCCTGTCTTCCTTTTCCAAATCCTTACAATCACAAAGAGACAGAGAACTGTCTCTCAAAATCTTATATCACTGGCACCATACTCCTCTATCACTACATCGTATCACTAACTCCAGATGTTGGCATGGATGTAGTGAAACGGGGACCCACTCCACATGTGGTGGGCCTGCCCTGCAGTCTCGGATTTCTGGGCCTTTGTCCAGTTAACTCTATGTAATATTGTTCAACCAGTTTCAGCTTGGACTCCTGCTCTTGTTTCCTTATTTCGCTTTAAAAATGAACATGAAACTTTATGCCATAAAACTGCTGCCAAAGTGGAAATCACCCTTCACTGGAAATCTGCAAGCCAACTCCCTACCATTCAATGGGTCGCAGAATTTGGACCGATACCCTCAAAGATCGCGTGTCTCTCCAAAAGGACAAAATGCGAGGCTTTGGAAAACACCCTCAGTTTGTGGACTGCTGGACTCTGCTTCTTGAGGCCTCTATGTGCGACCCCCCCCCCCCACAGCCACATTCTCCACCTCCCTCATCCTTTCTCAAGGATCTTCTTGCAGCCTCCCTTCCGCCTTTGCTTCTTCACCATCACATTCTCCATTTACATCTAGTGCTGACTGTTAAGGCTGTTTTTTTTGTTTTATGGTTTTATCTTTGGGTTTCCTATACTGCAATGTTATTCCAAGCTCCATAAAGTTTTTATTTAAAAAATAAAGAGGAAAAGGGGATCTAACTGTATCCAGGGGCCTTTGGTACCACTCCTTGGGTTCTAGAACTCCTTCAGGAAAACTGGGCTGGAGTAACTATCTGTCAGTGAAAGCCCAGCCCCAGAGCTGCCACGAAACCCTGCGGGAACCCGGTTGTGTGAACACACCCGACAAGAAGAAGCACAGCAAATGGCCTACAGCATTGCTAGCCACAGTGGAACTGTGTTTGCATGGTCAGAAGCTGAAGGATGAAGAGGAAGGGCAATGGTGAACGTGGGATGCCCTAGCAAGGACGAGGGGGCAGGAAGTCTTGCGAGGTAGGCTGTGGGGAGACAGCCCCACTTGGCCTCGGCTCTAGGGCAAATGAACGGAGTCTCCAGGGGAAAAATACGAGTAGCCAGGCACACAGGCAGCCCACAGAAAAATTCAGGCAGGCGGAGCACTTTCCAGAAAGGCAGGGAAGGACAATGCATTGAAATGAACTCGGAACTCTGCTGCCAGCGCTGCATTAATTGTCACTAAGCCCCAAGGAGTCCACCTGGGAGAAGGCTGCCAAGCCAAACCCAGCCGGGCTCTGCACCCACCGCAGCCGTGCGCCCAGACCGGCCTCAGCTAGGGCCAAGAGTAGCTCTGCAGGGTCTTGGGAAGGCAAAGGGAGGCTCCGTCCTGATCCCCACACAGCCTCTGCTGGGATGCCGTCCAAGCTTTTCTGCAAGTACCCCCCACTCCAAAAGTGCTTTCTTCGAGGGCATCAACCCAGGAGGGAAGACTGGGTAGCAGAGAGGGCACGGCAGAGCTGCCATTCAAAGCACAGGCAGGCTTCTCCCCAGCGTCCGGGCGGAAGAGGCCACGAGATGGACGGAAGCCTCTTCTGAAAATGCACAACGAGAGAATGCCTCCTCCTGCCAACATGTCACCCCAAGGACGCCAAAAGAACAACACAGAGGTAGCAAAATAAAACTGCTTGCTCACATGATGGCTGATGACAGCTCAGAAGGGCTTATTTTTAGCTAAACAGCTGTTCCCTGGCAACCCAGAGCGGGAAGGGAGATGAAACACGCCAGGACACATGCCAGGACAAATACTCCAGCCCAAGTCTAACCCCGTCACCAGGACCACCGGTGGCTGCCAAGGCCTCTGCTCCCTCCCACCAGCCTGCCCAGAGGAGTCGGCTGAACGGCTGAACGCCTGGCTGCCCCCTCTGCCCTCTCGGAACCACAGATAGGCTGCGGGCCCCCGAGATAAGTTGCGCTGAACCAGCTTCTCTTGGAAACCCCTACTCACGGCGCCATTTGCACCCTTGGGCTGAGAGGTCTCGGTACTGAAGTCTTCCCCAGGGCTCGGGGAGGGGAACAAGGCCCAGGGAGGAAGAGCCCTCCTGTGAAATCCTGCATAGGCATGCCTCAGGCCCCTCTGCGGATTCCAGGGCGTTTGCTCTATGGCTGCCAGGAAGGTCACTCTGCAGGCCGGAGCGGCACGTTGAAAGCGGTGGCAAAATGGGCCTGCCTACGACTGGGCAGCCCAAGAGTCATGGAAGGGCAGCTGCTGCGAAGCTCTTGGCTCTCAAAGGCGCCAGTGCCCGTCTGACCTCAGCCCTCTGGCCGGGCTTCTGTCTACTTCCCTAACGCCTCATCAAACGAGCAACACGCCAAGGTGGGCTTACCGGCCGCCTTCCTAAAAGAAAAGTCTAAAATGATTTGCAGCATGAAATATATACAAGAAATCAATTCACAAATCAGCAAGCACAGGATGTGAACGCTGTCCTTATAAGTGCTCTTGCTTGTGCTAGAAAACTCTGCAAATTCAATGAAAACCAGAGAGATATAATTATAAGCTGAATAAAAATACAGAGAATTCAATAATACTTCAAAACAAAACAAGAAAAACCAAAAGAAGAATTTAGAAACTGTCACTCCCATACAGAAAAAAAAGCAGCCATTGCATAGGGGTGAACGATCTTCCTTGAAAACAGGCTCGTGGCTTTGACCCCAGGCCTCTGGCGTCCCAAGAGAACATGGACAGATGTGTCCTTAAAGTCACCAAGAGCTGGGGCCTATTCGCACTTGGCTTTATTCTGGAATATATCCTGGAATAGGGACTTGCTGTCCATATGCTAGTGCTGGCTTCAGCAGGCCCAGGGTCTGCATTAGCATGAGGACCACAGACCCCTATCCTGAGATACACTCCAGAAAAAGGCTAAGTGAGAATAGGCCCCTGATCTGGACCTGATGGTCACTATTTGGAACAATGAAAACGTACAGAAAACAATACCTAGTATTTCTGCAGTGGGAATGACCAACGAATCGTGAAACGCACAACCGTATACCGAGAAGTCTTCATCTGGCACCCAAAGATGTTAGGGTGCGTCCCAGGTGGGCCTTCAGAAAGACATAACTGACTAGGTTAAAAAAATAAGATTCTGGGAGTGGGACAAGAAGCCTGCAAGAGAGTTTGGTTTCCTTTTATTAGGGCTGGGCAAAATAATAATATTAACGTATCTGACGAAGCCCATTTTGTGAGAACTGTAAATTAATACTGGATTTCAACAAAACACATCCATATCCGCAAGGGAGGAGATAAAATAGTGTAAGTATATATATTGTTTAGCTGTAAAGACATTATCAAAATAATAAAATACATGTATTTAAAAAAAAAGAAAGTCGGAACTGCACAAAATGGAGAACTACCACCAATAAGACCCAGAGCCTAAATATGGCTAAAGGGTCCAGCTACAAGGATGCAGGAGCAGGAACTCCCTTGGGGCTGGGGCTGTAAAGCCTCTGCGGGGCTCCAGAGGTCCTCATCCACCCTTGGAACTTAACCTGGTTGACAGAGAGGTCGGTGGCTTTCCCAACGGTCCAGGATCAGGTCCACCTCCTGCCACATTTCTCCTTTCAGCTGACAACCCCCAATCGCTAAGCCTGGTTTTAAATGCCAAGGGTCCAGGCCGCTCTCCCAAACCACAAGCGTGCGCATGTTCTCTGCAGTCAACAGGCAGTGGACAAAGCTCTCTTTGTCACCTTGGACCAGGATCTATGAGGTTCTTACTAGTGGACATCACTCTTGGTCCTGAACCAGGGCATTCAGGCCTGGATTTTGCTTTTTATGGTCTTACTTTGGCCAAGCTGAATGCAGGGGGAAGGAGACAGGCTCTTCTTTTTACTTCCAGCCCTTCTGTTTCCATTAGTGCCGCAGAAAGGGCAGCCGGCCAAGCTGCTCGCCTTCCTGGAGAGAACCATATCCGTGAATAAATGTCCTGGAATCTCAACAAAGAGATCCTTCCTTCCTGTTTGAAGGACTCCTCCCAGGCCCGGCACTTGGTGAGGCCTGGCCTGGCTCAGCCCCACCCAGGCCAACCAGCTCCTGTGGCCACGGACTGTGGAGAACGAAGCCAAAAGCCAAAGCCCTTGGATGGCGCTGGTGACACACCTGCCCCCTTATAAAAGCAAGCACCCATCCGCTCCCTGTTCGCAGCCGCGGCTGGGATTTTGAAGCAGGAAGGGAAAGGAACAACAGGGTGCCTGGGCATAAACGCCTCCAAGTGTCTACACACCACGTGGCGAGAGACACCAACAACGCTGGAAAAAACACTTCCCTGACTGCTCCAGGGCCCTTGGCTCATCCACAGCTGCTCTGAAGAACCAGGAAGCGATTTCTGAGCGACGCCCCCGGCCCGGGCTGCTCCGGGCTTAGCGTTTCTCCTTCTGAAGGGGCCAGGCAAGGCTCCTCCCCAGAAAGATGACCCAGCTGTCGCCCGGTTGCCCAGAGGAAAGCCGCCTCGGCCGGCTCCCCGCGCATCCCTCCACATGGCCAGGCTCCTCCTTCCCAGCATCCAACCGCCCTCCTCGTTAGTCCACAGGGCAGCTTCTACCTTTTACGCCTACCTGCCTGAAGCAGCAACCGGGAGGAAGGAGGGAACCCACCCAGGCCTCGATCCACTTGCAGGCCTGTGGAAGCGCACGGGGGCTTCTCGTCTCCACAGACAGAGGTTTTCACGCTGGCGGCAGCTTTGGTCTGTTGGTTGAAAGCCTGTCTCGGCAACGTCCTCTGATCTGGGCTCCAGTTACAAGCCCTCCTGCCACCCCTGGCCCCTTCTGGCTGCAAATCCATTCGACAGAGGACTTTGTAACAGCGGCCGCTCTCCCTCACAGGCGGACGACACAGGGCATCCGGGCAGAGAGATCCCTCTCCCCAAATCATTTGTCCAGCTCTCCGGACCGCTCTGCTATGGATGAAAAAGACCTGGAAGCCCTGTGGGACCGAGGCCTCTCGTGGACTATTCTCTCCAACCACGGAGACATGAAACACATCCTAAGCGTGCTCAGAACTCCTGCCAGCGCAGCGGAGGCAGCCAGTTCGGCCCTCAAGCCCATTGGCATTCTTAGCTCATGGCACATCTTATTAAGCCTTCGGCCTTTTTACTGACAACTCATACTGCCGCGGGGTCTTCTTTGTGGTGGCATTCCCATCCCTGGACCGTCAGGCTCAGAGAAATAGTGCTGCTGGAAAACGAATTACCTTTAGAGTTTAAGTGCACTGGCAGGTGGAAAGGGAGGGAGCGCAGATGGAAGCTCCTCCAATGCACCACACACGTTTGCAACTTTTGGGAAGCTCCCACGGCCTTGGAGTGTGGTGGCCACAAAGGCCGCCTTGCCAGGAGTATCAAAAGAGCCAGCCAACCGGAGCGGAGCAGCGGAGGCCCTTGCACCTGCAACATCCTAAGCGTTTTGGCTTTTGCTTTAGCTCACATTCAAACCTGTATGATAAGGGGGGGGGGATAAATAAGTAAAACGGCCCTTGGAAGTTCCTGCCCCACCCCAGGGATTGCTGAGGCAGCTGTCCCTGTTGGCAGGGCCATCGTTCAGTGTCTCCTGTAGCACCCAAAGCCTGAACCAGCCTCCATGCTGCACTTGGCTGGGAGGGAAGGATAAGCTTTTAATGGAGGCTTCTCCACCATCGGGGCACGTTAATTACTGTAATCACGAAGCCAGGGAAAACAGACACCCTCCCTGCGTGAAGTACAAGTGCAGCCCCCGCCGCCCTTGAGCCTCCAAGCGGGCGATGCGTCCGAATCCAAGGCAGCCAGACTCACTTTTTTAAAAAGGGCACTCCTTCCCCCCACCCCCCGTTCTATCTGGGCAGATGGCACACCTCACAGCTTCAGAGAGGTGCGCTGGCAGGTGCTGGGGACCAGAAAACCTGCTCTGTGGAGAGGAAGGGCCAGCAGCCTGCTTTGGGGCTGGAGCAGAGCATCATGAAACCGCATCACTAATGGCAACCGGATCAAAGGGGCTGGGGCCATGAGGAAGGCGCTCATAGCACAGACATTTTAGCACCCGGAATTAGGTGGCGACCGCGGCAGCAGCAGCACAACCAGGTCAGAATGAAGCTGAAAAGCTACCTGGGGACAAGAGGACGTCCACCTGTCACCGCCCTCCCCTCAGGACTATTAGGAATGCAGAGGCAAGGCAGACACCAGGGCTCCTGGCACGCAATATGGAGGCCCTTCCATCTCTGGCCCAAATCAAGCCATCCACAGACCCGGCAGGGGAGACCCTTCCAGGAGTGAGAGGGAAGGCAGCCGCCAGGCCTCGGAAGTTACAGGCTGGAGGACCTAATGGAAGTGGGCTGCTTCCAGAGTCCAGCTGCTACTAGCTGTGCACGCAGCAGGGCTGGAGTAGGTTCTACATTGGGAACCTACAAAAGAACCGGAGAGGATCCCTGCTGGATCTGGCCACAGCCCACCTGGTCCAGCATCCCATCTTAGGCAATGGCCCACCAGTGGCTTCTGGGTACCTCGAGCAGGAGACGAAGGCAGACCCTCCACCTGTTCTCCACTCCCTGCAAGACCCTTCGGAGGCATCCTGCCTGACCCTCCATTCTAGTGTACATCGACACACCTGTCCTTGGGAGCCTCCCCAGGCACGGCATCCATGCTCAGAAGCACTCCAGCTACCCCATGGGAGCAGCTAGCGTGTTTCCCAGTCAAGGGAGGAGGCAGCAGGCCCAGTCCAAGCGGACAATGCAGTAGGCGCCAGGGATATCAAGGAGGGCAAAGAATACCACTCAGCCCCTTCTCAAAGCCCCCCAGGCCACTCATACCTGTGGCAACAGGAAAAACCAGACCTGGACCGGAGGCCGTTGGCTCAGCTGAAGCCTGGGCAATTACAGCCAAACCTGCCAATCATTCCCAATTTCGCCAGCTTGTGCCTCCCTTTCCCACCCTGGCAGAGAGCCCTCAGCTTGAGGGACAAGCTGCAAACATAAATTAATGGCAGCAATAATATTACGAAGTAAAGGTAGGAAGAGCCTCGAGCCTGATGGACATCCAGACACATCCTGGGCACCCTTTTCCAGGCTCCTCCCTCCCCTGGTGATAATAATGCTTTAGGCATGGGAAGGAGGAGACACCAGTGCTGGCCCCACCTGTGACGGCCTCGTCCAGCTAAGAAAAAAGCCTTCTGGGTCCTCAGAGGTTGCTTTCCACTTTTGGGGGGAGAAACTCAACTTAGTGCATCAACATCTGATGCCTCGCTCTCTCGACAAAAGCGAAGGCGGCCCACTGGGTTCCAAATCCCTTGAAAACCGCTGCTAACCATCACTCCTCGTTACACGAAGCAGGCAGGGAGAACCGCAGCTGCGACAACGATGCACAACGGTCGAGGGCCCCACCGCAGGCTTATCCCCACTAGATGCACCCAAACCAAGGGGGAAGATAAAGAAAGGTGACGGGGCAGAAGGAAGCCCTTTCCCCGGTGAAGCAGGGAGCAGGCGCAATCTCTAGGGGCCCGCAGTGCCCAGGATCCCAGTGGGGTAGGCCCAGAGGACCGCAAGGAGGTGGCTGACAGCCGGCCAGCAGAGTAAACCCTCGGACTCACCCATAAGGGGCATGCCCAGCACTTACTCGGAGAAAAGAGTAACTGAGTGCGTGAAGGGCGCACAGAAAGCCAATCAGCCACGTGGAGGCTTGCAATTCCTCTTGGTTTGCACCGTTGCTCTCGATTGAAGCATGTACGCCAGCCTCATCAGGTCATCCCAGAGCCCCAGGCTACCACGGCCTTCCTTGGGGCCTGCTCTGGGCAAAGGGGAAGACGCACCAGGAAAGCTAATAAGGACGCCACTAGATTTTTCTCCCTTGGCAAGTGATCAGTTCCACAAAGAAGCCCAGAGAAAATGAAGATGGAGAAGAGAACTGGAAGGCCCCAGCATGTGGGAAGGGGTGGCCGGTTGGGACTGCCTCCGCTGGAAGCCGAGCTAAGTTAAACAAGGAGCAGTCCTACTCAGGAGTCACCGAGAGAAAAACAGCCTTTGGGTTCACCTGCCACCCTCACTGTGGAAACACTCCTGTCCAGTCGGCCCAAAGGAGGCTCGGGCCTCTGCAGACCCGGCTGGGGAAAGAGGGAAAAGGCAACATATTGTTCATTTCTGCTTTTAAACGGGAACGCTAAGGAGGACTTTTACACTGGGCCCTCATAGGCTGATCTATCCCCAAAGCTTCTGGCAAAGCCGGAGATACCCGATCAGCTGCTTGGACCTCAAGAAGCAGTCATGAGTGGTGAGGTCAGGAGGGCTTGTCTTTTAAGCAGGGCTGCGCACGGGAAACACCACCCAGTCACCAACAGCACTGGGGAAAGAGGGAAAACTTCACAAAAGGCCCTGCGGCACCATCAGGAAGGCCTTTGGGGAGGGGGTGGCAGCACGGGACAAGGGAGCCGGGCACCGTTAGGTGGCCTTGCCTGGTGCCTCCGGGTATCCAGACCTAGTGCTCGCCAGGGGATACAGTTTAGGGTTTGTGGGAAAAGCAGCCCAGGCACCCGGTCAGCCCTGGGCCGACAAGGGCAGCTCCAAGTATGAAATGAGCGTGGAGAGAGACTGGTACAGGAAGGGCGGAGAGATGACAGCTCCCACTTCGCTCCCAACCAGGATCGCACAGGGCCCGGGGCAAAGGTCCGCCCGCCTTGCACAAGCCCAACACCCATGCGCCTCTCTGCGACTGGCAATTCGCACAGGGAAGGTGAGGCCGGCGCAGCCCCAGCCAAGCCACAGTCCCGCCGATAAAGCAAGCCATGGCTGGAGGGGGACACACAGAATCTAGGCCCCTAACTTCAATCACTCCACCGGGAGTCGAAAGGAGGCAACAGACATTGCACAGCATCACAAATGAAACACCAGGACGGAGATCCCAGGAGGAACAAACAGAGGAATTTAGACCTCAGGTTCAGAGACGGTGTCCATTTCCCCAGATGTAGCAATCGGGGTTTCACCTTTCCCGCTGCAGAGAGGGGACCGATCAGCCGCCCAATTCACAGCTAGACAGTCTGAGCTCCGCATGGCTTTAGTTTCAGGGGAACGGGCCATGGACAGAGTACCTGTAAACACCCCACCTTTAGACTTGTTTGTCTTTAAAGTGAAGACCCAAAGCCGGCCTCCAAGGTCACTTCTTGCAAGGACAGGCACTGTCTCTCCTGAGCCCACAAACGCAACACCCTCCCCGCTTTGGTGCAGAAGCAAACACAACTGGCCACAGCAAGGTGCAGCCCCCATGAACAACTGCCCGCACGCCCCGCTTCTAAGTGACCACCGCCTACGGTCCTTGTATCCACATCAGCGGAGCCACACGGCACCCGCCACACAAGCCAGACTCTGGCAGCTGAGCAGGTTACCTGAGCAGGAGTTTCAGGGCCCTTCGATGAGCCTGGGCTGTCCAAAGAAGACCCACGGACCTGTCCCCCTGCACGCCCGGCCTCTGGTCTCAAGAGGCCCGGAGCGCGTCCATCTGCACCCTTGACCGGGGGACCTTTCCTGCCTCTTCAACAACACGCGCAGGGCAGGGAAAGGTTCGCGCGCCTAAAAATAGCTCCTTACAGCAAGGAAGGGATCTCTCCCGCCGCCCCCTCCCCCGGGGCCTGGCCGGGCCGCTCCGAGATGACCTGGAAGCAATGTCAGCGCCGGGCCGGCGGGCGGCGGCCACTTGCCAACTTCTGGAGCGCCGGCCGGAGTAGGGCCGGCCGGCGAGGGAAGGGGCCCGGCAGAAGCCCCTCCCAGCCCCAGGCTGCGCTGCTCGGTTGGCTGGCCGGGATCGGGCAGCAGGCAGGGGCCTTCGAGGGGCGGGCGGGCGGGCAGTTCAGGCCCTGCTCCCTAGTCCGGGCTGCTCGCGACCTACCTTCGCATTCCGCAGCCTCCCCGCCCTGTTCCAGCACGGCCGCCCAAGAGGCAAAGCCTCCTTAGTCCAGACCGTCCCACCGGCCTTTTTTTTACGCAAGGAAGAAAACAGAGCAAGATAAGAAGGCGGGGAGGGGGAGGGCGCAGTCGGTGATTTGTCTGCAAATGTCTGACCATGTAGGAAGCCTCCTCTTCCAGCGCTCAGGGCAGAGAGGCGGAGCAAGGGAGACCCCGCGTCCCCCACGCGCGTTCAGTTCACCTGGGGAGGCCCTGCCTCACCGTCGGCCCGCCACCCCTGGTCGTCTCGCAAGCGGAGGCCTTCTCCGCGCTGGCCCCCAGGTCGGGAAAAGCCTCCGAGGGAAGAAGCCTCAAATATTCGCTCGCCAAAGACAACTTTCTCACTCCTCCTCGCCCCCAGACACGATGTCTGCGCCCTTCTGGCCGATCGAAGCCCCTCGGCTAGGCGGCTGCGGCGGCGTCCCTCCGGAGCAGAGCCGAGGACGGCGGCGGTCAGGTCGGGTCGGCGAAGGCCCCCTGCCCCGGGGGAAAACCCCGCCCGGGTACGCAGGCAAGGGGCGGGGCAGGGGATGCACCTGGGCACCTCCGTCTGCCCGTCCGCCCTAGTCCTGAGCCCCCGACTGCGCACCCACCTCCTGCGACGGGGCGGTTCTCAGGGCGAAGGTGGCGGCGGCGGCGGCATCTCGCACGGGCTGCCTCCGGGCGAGGGAGGACCTCGCCTCCTCCTCCGCCGGCGCCGGCCGGGAAGGAAGGAGGGCGGGCGGGCGGGCGGGGTAGCAGCGGGGCGGCGCACGCGGGAAGGGACCGGCCGGGCGACGAGGGGGGCAGGGATGTCGCGAGACGGGAAAAGACGCCCGCCCGCCGGCCCCTCCTCTTAAAAGGGCAACGGCGGCAGGCAGGCCAGGCGAGGGACGAGGCGCCGCCGCCCACTCGCTAAGCAGGGGATGCGCGGATAGAAGGGAGCGGCAACGCGCGCACGGCAGTCGTGGCGCCCTCGGGCACCGCCTTGGCGAGCGCTGCTCCCTGGCGCGCGTTTCACGCGGTGGCCCGTCGCCCCTTGACACGGTCGCCCGCCGTCCGGGCCAGAGCAGGCTGGAGGCGCCTGGCGGCGGACAGACGCAGCCCCGATGCTCCCATCCCCTTTGCATCCCGCCGCCCTCCGCTCGGAGGTCCCGGGCCGGTGAAACACAGAGCACTCAAGCGCACCGAAGGGGTCTGGAGCTCACGACGGCCCCGCGAGGGAGGCCAGGCCGGGAGAGGCTTTGGAAGGACTGCGGGGAGCTGGCCGCCCCCCTTCCGGCAAGCTCTCTCTCCCCGAGGCTGCGGGCCGTCTCGGGGGCCGCAGGTCGTGAGTGGGGCTTGCCGGTCCACAAGCGGATGTTGGCTGGCGTGTCCGCCAAGGGACACCCGGGATCCAGGAGGCGGTGAAGAGGCCAGAGGCCCCGTCTGGGCATCACTGGGGTGCAGAGCCTTCAGCCGTGGTCCCCAAACCCCCAGTTGACCGGGACGCCCCTACACACAAGGTGCTGCAGGGAGGCATCGAAGGGCGCCCACAAGCTCAGAGGGAAGGCGGCAAGCGCGGTGCTCTTTGGGGCCAGCGAGTTTGGACGGAATCCCTTCTTCCCTGGGGGGACTGAAGAGCAGGGGGCGCCCGCAGTGTTTGCAGGGAGTGTCAGAGGAACAGAAGAGGCCAAAACGCCGGGGAGGGAGGGAGGGTCGGGGAGCACAGAGCAAGAAAACCACGTCGGCCAGGCTGGTGGGCAGGGCTGCCACGGCGAGTTATAGTGATCTAGTTTGAGATGCGGTGCTGCCACAAAGAAGCCCCTTTCTGCGGCTTTTGTCACTGGACTTTCAGAGCAGCATCAGGCTGCGAGTTTGTTGGCTTTCAGCATTCATTCAGCTTGAGCTGTTTCTTTTATTACACTTGTTACATTACACGGACGTTATTCCGCTTTCCCTTTTCTCCTTCCTTCTTTTCCTATTTTCAACATTTGCTTGCTTTCAAGGGCTGCATCTTCTAAGGGCCAACATCATTTGTCCCCATCACCCTTACAGGACATCCCATTCAACTAAATGAATAATTTCCTGAACAAAAAACAAAGCTACCCTGTATGTCACCTGGATGTTTTCTCCCTGCAGAAGGTAAATCAACTCGTGTTCTGCACTCCAACTGAAGAATACAAGGGACAGGTGAACAAGATAGACCGCTGCGGCGCCACAAACACACAGTCTTTCTTCATAAGGTACCGGATGGTATCTCTTGTACTTGGCCATGGAGTCAATAAGCTCAAAACGTGCATAAGTAAATTGTTGTCTTAACTGCTGGGGCGTTTTGTAAACTAAATATTTTTCGAGTTGGAAAACAGATTTCATTCATGCTAGCCGTTTAGTGATTTAAAATGAGAAAGGCTAGCAATATCATTTTGTGCACTAACGTCCATCACGTGCTGCTTAAAAGTCTCTTTGGCTAACCGGCTGGTATGCCCCAGTATTTTCAAGGAGAGACCACAGTGAGAGAGTATGTCACAGACTTGATGGACCCATGAATAGGTGCTCTCATTAACAGCATCATGTGTTAGGATTTTAAACATTTTAGCTGGAATCCCATCACCTCTGCTGGCCTTCTTGCTAGCAGCGCTTCCTAAGGCCCATTCGCACGAATGTCTGGCCCTAGGTCAGTGATCAGCCCATTGTGGTTAAGTGGTTATAGCTGCGGTATAGTGGGATTTGTGGCAACCCATCCTTAGCCCCACTACATCCGCTATAAAACGTGCAACAGCCTATTGCAAGAAAATCTGACACTGGTGGCGGGTTTTCTCAAAAGTGTGCTATTATTTATCTTGTGGAGGGAGCCGCCATCATTGCTCGGGCCACCATTCAGGCGCAGGGCTGAAGAAGGTAGATGCACATTCATAGCGATGGCAACGCAGCTTCCAAGTATTTTGCCCCAGTAGAACACCTAGATGTGTGCGTCATCAAAACGCTGTCTCCCCTACAAGTGCCAATGCTTTCTATTGTTGCTTGTTAGCGGAAATATTCAGCCAGTATAGAGATATTCCTATAAGCAATCAATTGATTATTGAATTGCTGAAAAGAAGGTCTCTCATATTTTGCTTAAAAGCTGAAATGCAGCTAAATGCAAGCAACAAGCTTTTCTTGAAAAAGTATCTATGCCTGCCAAAAGTCGGCTTTATCTCTGTTCACAGTGCTTGCCAAAAAACTTATTCAGAGACCTATTGTTTCTGTTGTCCTTCCGAGCTTGCAACTAAAGTAATGTTACATGTAAGCGTATGAGAAAGGCTGCTTGGATGTTCGTGTTCACATAGAATCAGCAATTTATTTTGTATAAGAGTGGCTTGATTTCTGCAATAAATTATCATATAGTTATGATCACTATACCTTGTCTCACGTCTCTTTAATCTATGCTTTGCTGCTTGCTTTGCTGGCTCGCTGCCCATATTGCTTATATGGTGATTATTGATTGGTATCTGATGCTCACATATTGAAGGTTTATTGTCTGATGCTCAAGTGTATATCTATGGTTAGCAATGTACATATTCACAGCACTGGCGCAGTGGACATATCAGGTAGCAATGAGCGTATATTATTGCTACAAGCCAGTATCTGAAAGTTGTCTTCTACATAAGAACATAAGAGGAGCCCTGCTGGATCAGGCCACAGCACGTCTAGTCCAGCATCCTGTCACTCACAGTGTCCCATCAATTGCCCATTGGCAGCTCAAGGGCAAACCTTCTCCTGCTCTCGAATCCCATCCCAGCAAATGGCCTTAAAAATATCCTGCTTGCCTTCTACATTTCTTCTACGGGATTCTTGCCTACAGTAGTGGAAATAACGGTCATCTGAATTAAAGTTACCCAAACCCCATCTATTTACTAGGTTCTTTATAAATACAAATAGGCCTCTTTCTTTCTTTCTTTCTTTCTTTCTTTCTTTCTTTCTTTCTTTCTTTCTTTCTTTCTCTTTCAAACCTTGGCAGCCATAGAATTCTGGCATTCCTTTTAGGGCACTCAAGATGGACATAAGAAAATTCCCCAAATGCTACTGGGATATTTTCCGAGACAGTTATACATTTTTGTGCCTGAAAAGATGGGGGTGGAAGCATAAGGACAACCACATTTATAGGGAAAATTTGCTTTGTTTTTTCCATTATTTCCATGTTGAACCTCCCACTTGTTTTGTAAAAGTTTATGGCGATTTGAACAATATAAAGTACGGAAAGCAAGGGATGTTTTTGAACAAAAAGTTCATTTCCCACCTTTGATTGCCTTGCAGGTTTTATGCCAGATAGGCCTGCCAAAGTGGAGATTAGCGGGGGAAAGGAATTCTTCTCTTTCTGAGGCCTCTGTTGCGATACATGGAAAAATACAATAAGCCTAGGAAAAGGCTTGGAGCAGGGAGAGGGCGGGAGTGTACTCGGGTTTCGCTCTGCCTAGGGCTCCCTCTGCTGGGCTCCCTCAGTACTCCTGAATGGGAAGGAAGGCATAGCATAGAACAGCCATCGCCATTGTGACCACAGGGAGGTGACGGTCACTAGTAAAAGTTACTGCACTTATTTGGCACTTGGTGAACTGCCAGGAAAGCGTGGGATGTATTGGGCACTGCAAAGTGCAGAGGCCTGATCCATCCCACGTCTTCACTTCCCTGGGAAGCGAAGGTGTGGAAAGGCCTCTAGCTTCCAAGATCAGACAAGATAACCAAAGTGCAGCTGGAATCTGTTTTAAATAATTTTTCTGGGTTCTTTTCATATCACTGTTTCGTAACCTGCCCTTAATATGCTTATAATACATATATGCTTTGTAATACGCTGGTGAAACGCAGTGTACAAAATATGAAATACAATTCAATGACCAGAAATACTGTATTTTCTGGCGTATAAGACTACTTTTTAACCCAGTAAAATCTTCTCAAAAGTCGGGGGTCGTCTCATACGTCGGGTGTTGTCTTCTTATACGGCGAGTATATCCCAAACTCTATATTTTAACTGGAAAGTTGAGGGTCGTCTTATATGCCCAGTCGTCTTATACGCCGGAAAATACGGGTAAATTCAAAACCACAGCACACAAAAATGAGCAGCCATATTAAAAAGAAGAAGCCAAGAAGGAACGCCTACTTGCGCACTGTGCTCTTCTCATGCTGGTGGTCTGGTCCTCAAGGCAAGGGGCTGACAGAGCCAGAGGGACTTCCAGGGTGCCTGCAGAGTAGAGGCCAGCATGGATTAATGAGAATAAATACTGGGCCTGGAACTTTTCTACCTATTTATAGTCAGTCTAGGTAAATCTGTGGATGACACCATGGTTCTCAGAGATTCTGCTCCAGAAATAATTCACTAAGGCAAATGGGCCACAGTAGAATCCAGTATGGGTGAGGTGAGGCACACTGCAGCAAAGAAACTTCTGCTCTTTCCACGCTCGGTCAATAGCCCAGATGAACAAAACCTGAGTATGTATGGTAGACCGTGGTGCTTCCTGGCAGTTCAGGGAAATGGATGGAGCTCAGGGCTTAACTTAAGAACCTAAGAGGAGCCCTACTGGATCAGGCCACAGCCCATCTAGTCCATAAGAACCTAAGAGGAGCCCTACTGGATCAGGCCACAGCCCATCTAGTCCATAAGAACCTAAGAGGAGCCCTACTGGATCAGGCCACAGCCGATATAGTCCATAAGAACCTAAGAGGAGCCCTGCTGGATCAGGCCACAGCCCATCTACTCCATAAGAACCTAAGAGGAGCCCTGCTGGATCAGGCCACAGCCCATCCAGTCCATAATAACATAAGAGGAGCCCTGCTGGATTAGGCCACAGCCCATCTAGTCCATAAGAACCTAAGAGGAGCCCTGCTGGATCAGGCCACAGCCCATCTAGTCCATAAGAACCTAAGAGGAGCCCTGCTGGATCAGGCCACAGCCCATCTACTCCATAAGAACCTAAGAGGAGCCCTGCTGGATCAGGCCACAGCCCATCTAGTCCATAAGAACCTAAGAGGAGCCCTACTGGATCAGGCCCCAGCCCATCTAGTCCATAAGAACCTAAGAGGAGCCCTACTGGATCAGGCCACAGCCCATCTAGTCCATAAGAACGTAAGAGGAGCCCTGCTGGATCAGGCCACAGCCCATCTACTCCATAAGAACCTAAGAGGAGCCCTGCTGGATCAGGCCACAGCCCATCCAGTCCATAATAACATAAGAGGAGCCCTGCTGGATTAGGCCACAGCCCATCTAGTCCATAAGAACCTAAGAGGAGCCCTGCTGGATCAGGCCACAGCCCATCTAGTCCATAAGAACCTAAGAGGAGCCCTGCTGGATCAGGCCACAGCCCATCTACTCCATAAGAACCTAAGAGGAGCCCTGCTGGATCAGGCCACAGCCCATCTAGTCCATAAGAACCTAAGAGGAGCCCTACTGGATCAGGCCACAGCCCATCTAGTCCATAAGAACCTAAGAGGAGCCCTACTGGATCAGGCCACAGCCCATCTAGTCCATAAGAACGTAAGAGGAGCCTTGCTGGATCAGGCCACAGCCCATCTAGTCCATAAGAACCTAAGAGGAGCCTTGCTGGATCAGGCCACAGCCCATCTAGTCCATAAGAACCTAAGAGGAGCCCTGCTGGATCAGGCCACAGCCCATCTAGTCCATAAGAACCTAAGAGGAGCCTTGCTGGATCAGGCCACAGCCCATCTAGTCCATAAGAACCTAAGAAGAGCCCTACTGGATCAGGCCACAGCCCATCTAGTCCATAAGAACCTAAGAGGAGCCCTACTGGATCAGGCCACAGCCCATCTAGTCCATAAGAACGTAAGAGGAGCCTTGCTGGATCAGGCCACAGCCCATCTAGTCCATAAGAACCTAAGAGGAGCCTTGCTGGATCAGGCCACAGCCCATCTAGTCCATAAGAACCTAAGAGGAGCCCTGCTGGATCAGGCCACAGCCCATCTAGTCCATAAGAACCTAAGAGGAGCCTTGCTGGATCAGGCCACAGCCCATCTAGTCCATAAGAACCTCAGAGAAGCCCTGCTGGATCAGGCCACAGCCCATCTGGTCCATAAGAACCTAAGAGGAGCCCTACTGGATCAGGCCACAGCCCATCTAGTCCATAAGAACCAAAGTAGAGCCTCGCTGGATCAGGCCACAGCCTATCTAGTCCATAAGAACCTCAGAGAAGCCCTGCTGGATCAGGCCACAGCCCATCTGGTCCATAAGAACCTAAGAGGAGCCCTACTGGATCAGGCCACAGCCCATCTAGTCCATAAGAACCTAAGTAGAGCCTTGCTGGATCAGGCCACAGCCCATCTAGTCCATAAGAACCTCAGAGAAGCCCTGCTGGATCAGGCCACAGCCCATCTAGTCCATAAGAACCTCAGAGAAGCCCTGCTGGATCAGGCCACAGCCCATCTGGTCCATAAGAACCTAAGAGGAGCCCTACTGGATCAGGCCACAGCCCATCTAGTCCATAAGAACCAAAGTAGAGCCTCGCTGGATCAGGCCACAGCCTATCTAGTCCATAAGAACCTCAGAGAAGCCCTGCTGGATCAGGCCACAGCCCATCTGGTCCATAAGAACCTAAGAGGAGCCCTACTGGATCAGGCCACAGCCCATCTAGTCCATAAGAACCTAAGTAGAGCCTTGCTGGATCAGGCCACAGCCCATCTAGTCCATAAGAACCTAAGAGGAGCCTTGCTGGATCAGGCCACAGCCCATCTAGTCCATAAGAACCTAAGAGGAGCCCTGCTGGATCAGGCCACAGCCCATCTAGTCCATAAGAACCTAAGAAGAGCCTTGCTGGATCAGGCCACAGCCCATCTAGTCCATAAGAACCTCAGAGAAGCCCTGCTGGATCAGGCCACAGCCCATCTGGTCCATAAGAACCTAAGAGGAGCCCTACTGGATCAGGCCACAGCCCATCTAGTCCATAAGAACCAAAGTAGAGCCTCGCTGGATCAGGCCACAGCCTATCTAGTCCATAAGAACCTCAGAGAAGCCCTGCTGGATCAGGCCACAGCCCATCTGGTCCATAAGAACCTAAGAGGAGCCCTACTGGATCAGGCCACAGCCCATCTAGTCCATAAGAACCTAAGTAGAGCCTTGCTGGATCAGGCCACAGCCCATCTAGTCCATAAGAACCTCAGAGAAGCCCTGCTGGATCAGGCCACAGCCCATCTGGTCCATAAGAACGTAAGAGGAGCCCTACTGGATCAGGCCACAGCCCATCTAGTCCATAAGAACCTAAGAAGAGCCTTGCTGGATCAGGCCACAGCCCATCCGGTACATAAGAACCTAAGAGGAGCCCTGCTGGATCAGGCCACAGCCCATCTACTCCATAAGAACCTCAGAGGAGCCCTGCTGGATCAGGCCACAGCCCATCTAGTCCTTAAGAACCTGAGAGGAGTCCTGCTGGATCAGGCTACAGCCCATCTAGTCCATAAGAACCTGAGAGGAGTCCTGCTGGATCAGGCCACAGCCCATCTAGTCCTTAAGAACCTGAGAGGAGTCCTGCTGGATCAGGCCACAGCCCATCTAGTCCATAAGGACCTAAGAGGAGCCCTGCTGGATCAGGCCACAGCCCATCTAGTGCAGCATCCTGTCTCACAGTGACCCACCAATGCAAATGGGCATCTCAAACAGAGACAAGGGCAAACCTTCGCCTGCTCTCGAATCCCAGCAAATGGCCTTAAGAGGGGTCCTGCTTGTCCCTCCAGTCTGAAAGATATACTTAGGCATCCATTCTAGTAGCCACTGATACATCTGTCACCCATACATTTGTCTAACCCTTTCATAAAACCATCTAGGGTGGTAGCTGTGACCACCTCTACTGGCAGCCAATTCCATAGACCAATGACCCTCTGGGTGAAGAAATCCTTCCCCTTGTCTGATCTGACTCTCCCATCAGCTTCATAGGTTTCTCCTGGTTCTGGTGTTGTGTGACAGAGAAAAGAAGTTTTCTCTATGCACCTTTTCTATACCAGGCATGATTTTATATCCTTCAATCAGGCTTGGCCCTTGCTTCGTTAGCACAGAAATGGTTCCCAATGAAGGGGGCAAAAGTAAGGGAGAATGGATAAAGAACAGAGTGGCAAGTACAGTGAGGATGTCTCTACGCCAAAAACAGATGAGCAGCCCACCTGTTTCAGCCCTGATACCAGAGAGGCAGTACTGCTTAGTGGTGAAAGTACTGGGTGTACAGAGGCAAAGTAGGAGTGCTGCTGGAAGGTTTTGTGGCAGATTTGGGATGTTGCTGGGCTGCTAATCGTCCATTATACCCTTCAGCTCCCCCAGCCTCAAGGAGGACTTTGGCCTAGATCGGTGATGGCCAACCTATGACACGCGTGTCACAGGTGACACGCCAAGCCCTTTTGGGTGACACACATGGTTACCCTGGCACCTGGGCGTGTAATGCTTGCTTGTTCTTGAAGTGTACGAAATACCAACTTTCAACTGAAGATTTAGCAAACGAAATTCAGCAACAAAAGTCACCAATGTAAAGATTGTTATTGCTTTTCATAAAATACATATATCAAAAATATAACTTTTTTACTAGAGCTACAAATATCACAAAATTATGGATATTTCTAGATGTGACACAGTGCCTGAGTTAAGCTAGGTTTTCTTGCGAATTTTGACACACCGAGCTCAAAAGGTTCACCATCACTGGCCTAGATACATGCAGTGGAGGTCACTACCACAAGATGTACTATCTGTGGAGATCTAAAAACACTGGAGGGAAACCTCAGCTTTTTAAAAGAAAGCCAGACTGGCATGATTTGTGCCCACAAGAGTCGGTGAAGCCCTTGGACTGATCATCCTTTTTTTTCTGCATAAGAAGCATACGGACATCCATCCCGTGCTTTTGGTGCAAATTCTGCCAGACACCAGAGGAACTGGCACTTCACTCACCCTTTTAGTAAAGTCTGGGAACTCCTGAGGCTTCTTTGAACTGTAGTTTACAAGAGAAGGGAAGGGAGAGGCCCAGTGTAGCGTTGGGCCTGTCCATCAGCTCTGCCAGGATGCTGGCATGATGACGCCATAATTTCAACATCTAATAAATCCCCTTGGATGCCTGAAAACAAACTCATTTCAGTTCACAGAGGAGGACGGGCCTAGAAATGCAGCCAGGACTGATGGCTTCCAGGACAGGAGCTGGTCCACCTCTTGGGATGACTCTGCAGTCGAAGCCCAAATTGAGGTGGCCTGAGGAGGACTCATACGGGAGAAACCAGTGTTTAATATAAATACAGCTGAAAACAACCATTATATGGGCAAGATAATTACTGTATTCCCTTAGAAAGAGCATAATTTGGGGTTGCTCCTAGACTCTTCTCTATCACTTGAGGCCCAAGTGACCTTTGCGACAAGGAGGCCTATTGCCAGGTCTTACCAGCAGGCACATCAATTATGCCCTGCCAGGGGGTTGCCTAGCCAGTACCACAGTTGACGCACCCTGATGTGGGGCTGCCCTACAAGCTGCGGCGAGAGCAAAATGTGGCGGCCACATTGTTGAGGGGGATGCCGCACTGCACACAGGTCACACCTGAACTTGAGCAGTTGCACAGGTTGCTAATTCGCTACCAGGCCTGCTTCAGGGCTTTGTGCTTGGCATGTAAGGCCCTAAACAGCTTGGGACTGGGGCATTTATATCACTTCTCCGGCTACAGACACCTGTCAGATCACCAGGATCCTTCAGCAGGTTAACAAGCGCCCCTGAATACTTACCTGCAACCTGAGTCTTCTCTGTGGTGGCACCCACCCTCTGGCATGTGCTTCTGCCTGGCCTATGCAGAACTTAACACTGCCAACATTCAAGCGCCTATTGAAGAGTCCCTTCTTCACCCAAGCCTTCCAAGTGTGAATGGTTCCTCCTTCCACCCGCAATTTTTGACTGTTTCTGTCATGACTGATGTAACAGTAACACCTTCCAGCTAACTCGGAGCAGGTTTGCTTTGCTTTGCGTTGTGGCAAACAGCTTTGGGATCTCAAGATGGGGAAAGGCACCGGTAGCTCTCTAGGCAAATGGGCTTGTGTGTGTGTGTGTGGGGGGGGGGAGTCCTGCCAGGAGAGGGGGATGGGTCTCGGGGGGGGGGCTCAGACCAGGGCCAGCCCCTTCCCCCTCAGGGCCCAGTGTGGCTGCTTCTGCTGGGCCCCTCGGTCTGGTCGGCCACTCTGGGGCGCCTTTGGCCTGTCTAGTCCAGATGCCTTGCCAGCAGGCCGCTTGTCGCTCCCCATCCTGGCCGCCTGCCCTGGAGGAGGCCTGCACAGCCACTTCCACCTTCCGCCCGCACCGCCAAGGAACGCTGCTGGCCGGACTGGAGCCACTGCTCACCCCAGGCCCTTGCGTGTTGCCCCTCCGACTTTTGAAGACGACAACGTTGCCCTTCCCTCCACCCTCAGCAGTGAGCGCCATCTTTTCCCGAGTCCCTCTCTCTACCAACACCTCTGTGAGCCAGTTTGGTCTAGTCATTAAGGAGTCGGACTCTTATCTGGGAATACCGGGTTTGATTCCGCACTCTTCCATAAAGCCAGCTGGGTGACCTGGTGCCAGTCACAGCTCTTTCTCAAGGCCCCACCTACCTCACAGGCTGTCTGTGTTGGGGAGAAGAACAGAAGGTTTGTCAGCCGCTTTGAGTCCCCTTAAATGGGTGAGAAAAGCGGTGCAGGAAAGCCAACTCTTCTTCCTCCACGAAGGCATCTGGGTTACCTTGGGCTAGTCACATCTCTCTTCCGAGCTCTCACAGTCCCACCTACCTCACAGGCTGTCTGTGGTCGGGAGAAGAATGGAAGGTTTGTCAGCCGCTTTGAGTCCCCTTAAAAGGGTGACAAGAGCGGGGTAGAAAAGCCAACTCTTCTTCTCTCTTGCCCGCCTGCCCTGCCTGTCGTGGCTCCCGTCTGTCCCCCTTCCTCCTCCTCCTCCTCCCGCCTGGCCTGCTGCCTACCCAAAAGGTCGGCCATTTGGGGCGGACGCACGCAGGTAGCGGCGCTCCTCCACCGGCTCTTCCTTCCTTGCCTGCGGGGGAAGATGGTGGCCTGAGGGAAGAGGCCTAGGAGCGGCCAACGCGGCCGCCATCTTAGTTTAACCCCTCCGCCCCTCCCCCCCAGATTTTCCCGCCTAAATTCCCTCCCGACCTGAGGCGAGGTGAGGCGGGCGACCGGGCGAGGAGGGATTCCGGCGCCCGTGGGGAACAATGGCGTCCTGGGGCTGCGCTGAGGAGGAGGAGGAGGAGGAGGAGGAGGAAGGCGCCACACATATCGCGCAAAACGAAGGAGGGCCCGCGCTCGCCATAGGCTTCTTCTCTCCCTCACAAACCGGGTGGGTCCCGTGAAAGTGCCAGAGAAAACCTGGTGGCATTTTGTAACAGTTGCGGGGAGGATGAAGAGGAGGAGCGCCGTAATTTGTGAGGAAAATAGTGCTTGTGGTGCTTAGGCCGCCGCTGTGTGGGAGCAGGCAAGGCGGGAGGAGGAGAACTGAGGAGGATCCTTGGCCTGGTGGAGCCCTGCGCTCAACGTTAGGGTTTAAAAAGAGATTTAAGTGATGTTCCCTACCTAGAAGAAGCAGAAGAGTTGGCTTTTCTACGCTGCTTTTCTCACCCATTTAAGGGGACTCAAGGCGGCTGACAAGCCTTCCATTCTTCTCCCCACAACATACACCCTGGGAGGCAGGTAGGGCTGTAAGAGCTCAGAAGAGAGCTGTGACTAGCCCAGGGTCACCCAGCTGGTTTTGTGGAGGAGTGCGGAATCAAACCTGGTATTCCCAGATAAGAGTCAGGCCCCCATCAAAAGAGGTTGGCATGCTTAGAGCAAGAGTCAGTTCTCCACTATATATTTGGGAATCTGTCGGAATAAATGGCGCCTGGAACCCTAAAGACTCAGAGGCTGTTCTTCATTTCAGGCTGAAAGGGGAAATATTGGCAGGCGGAAGGCGTCCTCCGACCGGCAGTGGGAAACCCAGGCAGTGGGATGCTGCCACTGCGGAGAGAGACAGCAGGGCTTCCCTCGTGCCCTTCGCAAAGTAGGTGCCTTTGGTTAATCATAACGAAGTCCAGGAGCCTCTCTGTGCTAGAAGAAGCCGAGCGGTAGCTGCCTTTGCAGAATGCGTTGCAACGAGGGACCGGTTTGCTTTTTAGTGCGTTAACCTCCATACTCCCAGCATTCCACTGGGGCTGGCATGGGATTCTGGGAGTTGCTTAGGAGCATCCAGAGGACCACGGCCTAGTCCGTGCACTGTACGACTGCCACTTTGGCTGCTTTCTCTGAGGCAAGACTATTTGTGTGTCTTGAGCACCTGCTGGCTGCCCCCAGAGATTGTACTGGTTTCTCCTCTCATCCCTCCTCATGTGCAGCATCTAATGTGCAGTAAACCTTTCTGCAGAAGTGCAGCAGCCACACTACTACACCCCTCCTTCCTACAGGCGCAAGTTGGTCTGTTTGAGGCCCTGAATGGGATAACTGCAAAACTTTCTTTTGATTAGAATATAAAGCTTTCCATCTGCATCTGGGAGAGAGAATTGGAATGTGGTGGTGTGCATACGTGTACATCTGCTATTTGAGTACTTGTACATGTGGGCTTTGGGGCTGGGGTGGGTGGTGCGTCCCCAGCAGTTTCCCAAAAGTCCCCGTGGGCCTGTCCCAAACAGAGGCCTCCTAGCATGGAATAGCTGCAGGTTGTTGGCTTAATACAAAGCTACACAGCTTGTCCGCAGCGCCATGGCCTCAGGCCTTATTTCGGTGGCCTCTCAGTACCTGAGCTTGGATTACGTCTCTCCCTCCATCTTGGATTGCTTGATAACTGACCTGGGGTGTTTTCGCACTTCCCATCTTGTGAACAAGAAAGGAGTTCAGTCAACTATTGTTGACTAGTGCTTACACTTGCTATCGCTGGTCAATGTTAGCATTCCCCTCCCCCCGGGCGATCAAACGCCAACCTCTGTTCAATCACCTGCTGGTCCTCTTCTGGGTGCCACCATCTTGTGTGCGCCTCCCTCCACGACTGCATGCATCAACACCATCACTATGACAAGAATGACAATCACAGTCACACCAGGAGGCCACTGGAGCTGCCAGCGCACTTGTGCGGCAGCTATAATGACCACCCCAGCCGGCAGAGGTGCGAATGGTTACCGCTGGGTGCTTCCAGGTAAGTTGCGGTAAGGGTTGGTAAGGTGGTTGAGCGTGATTTCTTGCTCCACACCTAGTCAACAATGAGGCAACTTCTGGGCAGTCAGGGGACATTTCTGTGCTGTAAACACCTCTGGCGAGTGCAGATGCACCTGCCCAGATATTGCCTAATTGCTGACCATGGGCTGAAGTGTGAATTGGCCCCTGGGCTTTGCTCTCCTTTTGGCCCTCAGGGCCGAAACTCTGGCTCTTCTCCCAGAGAACTTACCTGCTTCCCTGTATACCTGTGTCTGTTCTTACAGTCATTATTTTTTGCCGGTGAATTTGTCTAGTTTCTGTATCACTTTGGTTTTGTGCAGAATAGCACATTTGTTTTTGCAGCAGCAGTTGCTTAGGATGGCTCACAGTATTGAATCCTTGGTCAAGGCAGGAGCAAAGTGATAAGAAATGCCCGTTGGAAGGGAAGGTTGCCTTTCAGACCTTTATTCCAGGGAGGCCATCATTCCTGATTCTCAAGGCAGCGCCTGCAAAACTATGAAGCACTGCAGTGGAGATGGGATGGCTGCTGCCGCCGCCGCCGCCGCCACCGCCACCACCACTGCCCACTTTATTTAACATGGAGTTTAAGTGATAAAAACATCAACCCAAAGTGTAAAATGACAGCTAAGGCAAAAATTAGCAGCAGGTGGCACAGTCAGAGAACCTGGAAGGTATCTTTAATAATATTAGTGTTTTTGCAGTGGATGAGAAGAAGGACAAAAAAAGAAGATTGTACGTCTTGGGGCTAGGCAGGATGCCTCTAAGGCCATTTGCTGGGATTTGAGAGCAGGAGAAGGTTTGCCTTGTCTCTACTGGAGATGCCCATGGGCAATTGGTGGGCCACTGTGTAGAACGGGATGCTGGACTAGGTGGGCTGTGGCCTGATCCAGCAGGGCTTCTCTTAGGCTCTTATGGACCAGATGGGCTGTGGCCTGATCCAGAAGGGCTCATCTTGGGTTCCTATGAAAAGTAAAACATGACAGAGTTTATCCAATGTACCTGGTATGAACTTACTCCTCTTAGAAGGGTGTGCATAACAGGAGTCGCTGACCTGTTAATGGTGGTACTCCACAAAACCCAGCCACTTTCATTCCCTTTCACCACACCCAGAACAGGAGCTAATTCTTTCTCTTCCCTTACCATGTCGGGTTTAAATCCCACTCTGACCCACACAAGAGTGTATGCAGGAGTAACTGCCCCTATCACTGAGCCAGTCTGGCTCCCTGCCTTGCCAGATGTGTGCCTACCTGCCTCTGTAAGTGCTACTTGCCACTACAAACATCTGGTGCCAAAAGACGAATCTTCATTGGGGGAATATTCCTGTCTCAGGAGGCACCCACTGCAAGTGCTGCTATCAGCATTTAATGGGTCTTTTATCATCATAAAACACTTGAGAACTATTTCTGTCCTCTGTCGTCTTGCGGTACTATAAAAAGCAGGAGGAGAAGTCATATTGAAATCTATATAAACTCCCCTAGTTAAATATTAATTGGTTAATGCTGAAGAATGCTGGGGGCAAACAGAAAATGGGCAAGGCATGAATTCTGAAATACTGTATAGCTTTTCCTCTAAGCCATAAATGTATCTGTAGATTTTTCTAAAATCCATTGAAATGGATTTTATCAATCCATTTTATCAATCTTTCACTAAAACTTTCAATGGAAAAAGTATTTTATTAATATATTTGTGACCTAATAAAATTCCCTGTTCCAATGTATTAGGGGGCATTGTGTGTTTTTCTGGGTTAAATATTCAGAATATGCCAAGATCAACATGCAGCAGCCTCATTTGTGTTTGCCTCTAGGCATGTACAGACTATATTACCAGTAGAATGGGCTTGTAGAGCAAGTACATATTCCAACATGAATTCTGCCTCCTGCATTTGAGAGCCTAACAGAATTTCTGTCTTACTGTCTCTGTGCTGCAGTTTATCGTACGTTGCTTGAAAATACAGAAGAGCCCTAACCCTGGAACAGCAGGAGCAACCCACACCCTATTCCAGAGCACATAAAGATTTCACCAGGCACCAAAAATGGCTGACTTCTGGGGCCGTTTCTGGAGCTCAGTTAAAAGTCCCTGACTTGAAGCATCAACATTCCCTGTCTTCAAAGTTTGACCAGGCCATCCCATCCAAGTGGATGCCATCCAGCCCGCCCACCCTACTCCTGAAGAAAGCATTTCACATGGAGCACTATTTAACTATGGTATCCACTGAGTAGCGACAGCAGTTCCTGCCAATCAGCCCAGGAGGTTCTCTGTGAAACAATAGGCTTTTTCCATGAACCCATAGTGGCGTCTGGGTTCCCACTTTTAAGGAGTTTGTTTATGGCATATTTTAAAATATGAATGAAATGTTATGCTGGTCTTTGATTATATATAACATACCTTTTATCTTTTTTAAGGCAGTCCAAGATGGTGAGCAGATATCAGCAAAAAACAGAAGTCGAGGCTTCCATTTCTGAGTTTTCTAAAGTCAGCTTTTGGGACAGACTTACCCAGCAACCAAAGTAACTTGTTTGTTTCTTCATTAATAGATTAATTTACTGCATTCTCAAAGCGATGCACAGTATGCAGACACATACACACATTTGAATCAGAACAATTATAGCTATAAAAGACACCCCATTCCACACTTTAAAAAAGCATAAAAAACAAAAACCAACTGCAAAAAAAACCCAGAAAAGGAATGTTCCCATCCTACCTCTAATCCATATTCAGAGTGCATTTTGAAAGGACATTTTCTGACCTTTAATGTGGATTAGAGGCACCAGGGTGTGGCAGCTACCATCTTCAAGTCAGCCCGAGCCTCTTTTTTTTTACTCTTACGTGGATGCTGTTTGCCACTGGAAATTGCTAGAAATTTCTAGGACAACACTGAAAGAGAGAAGCTGCACCTTACTAAAAGTGCACAGTATATCTCCATGTTACAGAGGGGACAACTGTAACTCACAGAATGTCTTCTCCTTTGAGACCCCAAGG
This sequence comes from Aspidoscelis tigris stejnegeri, assembly GCA_023333525.1. NCBI lineage: Eukaryota > Metazoa > Chordata > Lepidosauria > Squamata > Teiidae > Aspidoscelis > Aspidoscelis tigris. The sequence continues at coordinate 651,353 of JALMGA010000009.1, forward strand.
CTCTTACCTAATTTCAGAGGATGGCAAGGAGGGAACGCCTCCTCCAGCCCCCAATGAGATATTTAATTTTGCCCACAAAATCTTGCCTGACAGACTTCTGTCCTCAGTGAAAACCCTAGTTTCCACATGCTACAGTACCAACTACAAGTTGCTTTTGAAATGTTTTTTTAATGCGTATAAATGCAGCTGTGTGGTGCCATTGACTTATTTTTGTAGATGGAGCCTCTGGGGATCTCCTAATCCAGATTTTCCAGAAAGCAGCATTTGTTTTCATAACATAATTTGTTTATGACACAACAGTTTGCAGGAACAGTATCACTGTGTTATAGGAGGGATAACTCGTGCTATGTAAAACCTTCAAAGATGAGCATCCACCTATGAACCTTAAATGAAATTACAATGTCTAAATTCGGAAAGGCTTTCTCTCTGGGCACAGTTTTAATTATCTCTCTTACAGCAGTTTTGGAAGGGAAATTTATTAAGCCCCTCTACTCAGAAAATGTAATAAAGCCCCTTACCCTGTCCCTGCAGCGTAGGGCCGTAGAATTAACAAGCCATTGCTTCTTTTATAAAGATGCTCAAGGTCAATCAGATTTATTGTCGTCACTGCTTTCTGATCAGAATGATACAGTTTCCATTAAAGTTTTGTTATATCATATGTAGCGTTTGGCAAAAATCATCTCCGGGCTGATTGGCTGGATATTTTACTTTTTGATTGTATGCTTGTATGTTCTGGTTGAAGACTAATCAATCATCAATCAATCAGTCCTTTGGAGGCTGAATCCTACATTGAAAATATGACCTGGAGACAAACTGCTAACCAGTACAACAGAACAAAGAACAGAACTCTTTCTTTAGAGTATCTGGTTCCTCTTAAAAAAAAACGCAGATAGATTTTTCACCAGCCACAATCTCAAAACTATCAAGGTCAACCCCAAGTGTAGTGCATTGAGACTGCTAGCAAATAAGATCATAGAAGCAAGGCTGTCATTGTCCACACTGGCCAAGTTTGGGCCACTATCCATTTGGGCAACCACCTGAAGCTGGTGGAGAGTAATGGAGGTCATAAGGCCAACTGAGACTTGAGCCTAGTGAGAATATTGGATCTTAGCGCACTGCTAAACACTGGGCCTAAAACATCAGGGGAACTCATCCTGAATTGATCCAACCCAGCTAATCACACCAAGGATCCACTTAGCCCTTGTCTTTTCTGAATGCGGCCCTTACCTGTAATTAGCAGGATCTGCCCAAGGTCCAAAAGGGCAACTTGTGGTCCACACCAGGTCTGGTGCATTGTGAACAGCCCATTCTGAAGTTGCTGGCTGGGGCAGTTTTGCCCAGGCAACCAGAAGTTGTGGCTTCTGAGGTGATTCTGGGAGCCCCAGGTGCTTGTTGCACCTGGTAGCCTGCATCTGCCACTTGCTGCCCTCCACATGAGTGGCTGATCTGGTGCATCGCTGAAGGACTCCTCACACTGCTTTGAGTGGCACTATAGGCTGGTCCACAGGAGACCCTGACTCTCAGAGCACCTGCACACCATTTGGACGAGACGTACCATGAAGGCTGCTGGCTTAGGTGGACGCAGCCATTGTTTCTAAGCATGATTTTAGCACCTGCACACCTATGCGTGCTTGTGATTAGTGAAGAAATAGAATTGTGTACCATCATAGTACTAAAAACAGTGTGTCCAAATACTCTGGATGTTTCCTGTCAGCTGTTATCAAGACATGGGGCTAGAACCCTGTGCTGGAGGAGTCAAGGGGCAATACAATATTCGTCCATCTTACCCAGGATTGGCACAGGATTAGCAGAAACTGAGCACCCATGGCTGTTCAAGCATCCTCCCTCTTTAAGTCATAAATGTAACATGAAAGGAATTTTGAAGTAAAATCCTATGATATTTAGCTACATGTCTTTCTTCTAGCCTTCAGTGGATGGAAGGCTATCATGAGGCACCTTCCCTGCTGGTAAGTTTTTAATGAGTGTTACAAGTTTTCATTTGAAATAATTCTGGAGAACTAATGTCCCAGGTAAAAACAGGAAAATGCATTTCATCAGTTGTGTTCTGATAAACTCATCTGAGGGCTAAGAACACATCGTCTGCACAGGTCTATCGTAGATCCGGATCAGAACTACGCCAAGGGCTCACTAATCCAGATTAGTGATAGACCAGATGGATCCAGGAAGGGGCATCTGCATATAAAACGGATCTAAAAGGACGTGGGAATGGTGTTAAGTGACGTGCACAGTTGGTGTGACTGGCAAGACACCTTCACAGCGCACCCACAACAGCAGCGCAGCTGCATTGGTGGCAAAGGCGTCTTGGCATTGCCTCCAGAGGCACCTCACCCCCCCCACTACTCAGATGACGGTTGCACAGGGCGCCGGAGGTGCTGTAAGTGGTTCATAGGGCCTCTTTAGGCATCTGCATTGCATTGCTCCTTAGCACACATTAGCCCTTCTAAAGCCCAGTCAATGCAGATGCTTCTGCTTGTGATTGATCTGGATCTAGCTAATAGAGATTAACTGAGGTAAGTGCAGAAAAGCCCTGTCTCTCCCCTTCTGTTTCTTTCAAAGCCTCATTTCCACTGTAGAAATGATAATTATTTTGTTTGGAGAATCTCAAATGTGACTTCAGGCCAGGAAGACCCTGAATACTCATTTTGCTGCAAAACGCTGCATAGTCTTCTGTTATATCACTTTTCTTTATAAGACCAAATGGACTTTTTAGTTCTGGTGTGTTCCACCATCTTCGGTTGATGGCTCAACCCGCAAGTATATTTGGATGAGGCAACATAATGCCAACAGTTGGCATAACTTCTCAGATAGAGTGCTGCTGTGCGCATCACATGGGACTAAGCAGGTCTCAGCTACACCGAAGTTTCAATTTAAACATCTTCATATTGGGAGAACACATCAGCAAAGTAGCTAGCAGTTTTCCTTCCAAATTATCAAACCCAGAAATTCCATCATTAATGAAGAAAAAAAAATGTCTAGCTACTTCGCAGTTGTGTTTCTCTGGATTGAAAGTGGGCTGAAATTGGATTTAAAGGCTGAGGATTCAGTTTCACATTTTTCCGTGTTTTCCTTTTCCTTTTCAAGGGGAGCTGACCTTAAGTGTGGGCAGTTATTGTTTACCCTGAAGCCAGAATTTTACTGCAAGGGATTTCCTTGGGGGCTGGCTGCAGGTGTGCGATTGACTGAGGGGCTTGGGCCCCTGTGACTGACTGACCAACTTGCATGGCCCTAAAGGCAGTGGCCCCTTCGCCACCAATCAGCATACTTAATTCTTCCACCTTAGTGTGGTACTCCACCCCATGGATCCTTGAATATTGGGAGGAACGGGGGAAACTCCGAGTGAACTTTTTTAATACATAGAATAAAATCTGAAGCAATGACAAGCAGGTGAAATTTGGAGCAGCTTTTGTGCCCCTGAAGTCCTGCAGTTTTTGGGTTTTTTCCCAGCCCATTCTTTTCTCCCATAGCTGATGCTCTGCTTAGGACCTGACCAGGGCAGAACATGCAATGCAGGGAAGAAAAAATATGTTCAGAAGTAGAGGTGCCAATTAAATGCATTAATGCAAGCCCCTCCCCCATGTGATGTGCAGCGTGGTTGAGTGAAAGTGAAGCCCAAAGCAGGTTTAAAGACAGTACCAGACTGGCTATAGTCACACTGAAGGTTTAATCCAGCTTCAGTTCACTTTCAGAGTGAGAGAACACGTCATCATATTGTCAAGCTGTTTTCTTTCAGGGTTAAATAACTCAGGAAATTCACCTTTGGAATTGATCATGTGGAAAGAGAGTTACTGGTCACTTTTCTGATGTGTTCTCTCGCTCTGAAGGTAGACTGAAGCTGGATTAAACCTTAGGTGTGACCACAGAAGTGGCAGCTCTTGCTTCAGGAAGTGCCAGCACTGGAAAAGCTGAGCTCAGCTGGCCAGAGCCCTGCTCTGGCCCAACCCTTGCCTTAGCCTAGGCATCTGAGGCCTTTGACAGAAAGGCCTGACAGGACATCTGGCCGGTCCTGTCTTGGTGGAAACCATTTCATCATTGTTCAAAGGCTCAGGGTCTGTTGCTCTTTCAAAATGCTTTTGTCTCAAGATACTCCTGCACCTTCACCTAACTTTCTGCCGTTCTGAAACCATCGTTTCTTTTTCTAGGATGGAATAGAAGTTACTTTCCCCACACCTCTTTCTTTTTCAGCTCCAACTCTTGCGTACACTTTTTAAAATTGAACCCCAGATTTGTAAAGAAGCAGATGGTAATCCACAAAAGCCTGTAGGATCCCCTAATTACCATTCTTCCTTCTAGAGTGCCTCAAGATTCTCTTGCCTTGCTGCAAAAGACAGGCAAGACTTTCTCTCCAGAAACTGAAAAAGAGCAACCGTTATGCATTGTGAAAAAAGAAAAAGTGAAAAAGTCAATGTTAGAAAAGATGGTCCAAGGATTCCTCTCTCTATTCCACTTTCCACCTCTAAATTAATTATTTTTGGACATGCATGCCACATTTTTAAAAAATGTTATAACTTGTTTCCACACTTACCTCATTGATTGTTGGTCCCTGGGAGCTACTTTTGGCTGAGGTCACCCAGCTGAGAACTGGCAGATCCTTGGTGCATAGGCAAATGACACAGCCAAACGTGTGTGCTTTGAACAGAGCTCATAGATTCACTGTTCTGCTTCTTGAAACAGGGCTATAGATACCCTGGCCTGGCTGAAGCCCTGCTGTGTTGCTTCCTGTGGGCAAAAGTAGTCCCAAGCAGCGGACCAACTGGAGACAGGCAGCTTCTTGTGTTCCTCCTGCTTCTGGCTTCTGAGGTGGGAACAAGACTGGACCCAGGGCCTAAGGATAAAAGCTCCCTACTCTCTCTGGGTCCTCAGAGGCATCCCACCTTTAAGACGCACGATGGCCCGTGAGCTACTGGTAGTGGTGCCGTCCACTCCATGCGGTTGTCTGCTCTCCCTTTGGACACATTCAGATTGATGGTTTTCACCAGGAGTTGTGCTAATTAATTTCACAGCACTTGCATACAAAACCCATTCAGTTTTATTGGATGACATTATTTAGTGAGAGAAAGGAAAGCAGACTTCCACTTACCTGGTTTCTCTGTGCTGTGCACACTTTGCACACCACCATCATAAGAACATAGGATTGTAAGAGAGGCCCTACTGGATCAGGCCATCACCTGTCCAGTCCAGCAGCAGAAAACAAGGGCGAAACCCTCACCTGCTTTTGACTCCCTGCAGAGAAATGCCCTGCCTGTTACTCCAACCTGGGGGCAGCACCTGGGCATCAGTTCTAGAAGCCATTCATACACTTGTCCTCCATGAATATGTCTAGTCCTATAAAAACATAAGAGTCCTGCTGATCAGGCCAAAGCCCACCCAGTCCAGCATCCCATCTCACACCGGCCCAAGGAGAAGACAAAGGCAAAACCTTCACCTGCTCTTGACTTCCTGCATCCTGCCTGTCTCTACAACCTGGAGGCAGTACCTGGGCACCGATTCTAGTAGCAGTTGTTACACCTGTCATCCATTAATTCGTCCCCTTCCTAAAGCTATCTAGGCTGTTGTTACCACCTATTCTAATAATAAAATTTTATTTTTAAAATTAAATCTGCCCAATTAAAGGAAACTTACTTCTTAAGTTAAAAGCACTTAATTGATTGATCTAGCTGACTGGTGGACAAAATAGTTCAAGTGTGTTTTATAAAAAATAATACAACCTTAAAGGCAAAATGTTCATTAAAATCTCTGAGGGATTAATCCGCCGAGGCAAACGCACAGCTGCCCCTCTTCCCACCCAGCTTACCCTGCTGTCATGACACAACACTGCTTTGTGAATCAATGCCAAAATCTCACCTTCTTTGCCTTTAGACCTCCGGCTGCATTGTAGGAAGGCCTGCGGTGACTGAAGGAGACCTTTTGCCCTGGCAGGTGATTTCAACCTTGCAGAAACTTCCATCACCCAAGGAGCTGTGCCAGAGGAAGAAGAAAGGTCAGAAACGAAGACGACCCGACACCACAGCCTTGTCCGTTTGCTGTCATCTGGAGGACCTGAAGCAGCGACAAAACAGCATTGATGAGTACGGAACCGATAATTTACTGTTAATGAGAACGTTGAACAGGCTGTCTGTCTGAGGGGAGGGTTGAGGGGAGTATCAAAAAGGTTCATGTTTGACAGGTCTTGTTAGGGTCTCAGTTCAGTGTTGCGTGAGTGTGTATCAGTGAGGTGTATATTCAGTCCACAGCTTCCAGCCAAAATTCTTAGCTACTATAGGACTGGGCTGGGCACAAAAAGCTCGGGCTGGACAGAAAGCCAGAAGCGTCTGAGTCCAGTTAGTTCATAACATGCCTTCCCCTGTACCCAGGGGTTCTTCTGGTCCAGCTGTGGCCAGTCAAGCCCCTTGCAGATGCTTTGAACCATCATTTTGAGGGGTTCCAGCACCACCACCATACAGCTGAGGGTTGCAGTTCCAAATAGCTGTTAGAGACCAGCTTGGCCAGGGTTCCGCTGGGAAAGAGTAATGCTTCCTGCAAACAGTTTCCTGCCGCTGCATAGCAAGAAGTGAGTTCAGATGTCCACTTAGCACGACTGTAGGATGGCAGGGGCTTTTGGCTGCGGTCACACCTGTTGTTGAGGATGGTCTGAGCCGTCCATGGTTCCCAGGGATCTCATCCCAAAATGCTCTTGCGATTTTTATCCAAGCTGTTCCTCCCTTCCTCCCTGGAGATTTTGGACATGCCACTGCCCACAGCTACTGGGGCTGGCCAAGTGGAGCCCCCTGGGCAGGCCCTGGTGGCTGGAGTGAGGGGCACACCCACAACTGCCAAAGCTGCTCTTTCTACCGGTTGCACAGCCAGGGAAATGAGTAGTCGAGGGCAGTGGCCTGAAGCCCGGTCTGGAATGGGTCCAGTTGCCCCCTCCATCCACAGCCAGCAGCCCAGTGCTTGGCCAGGGCAGAAGGAGAACCCGGGGCTTCCTAGTGTGGCCACCACAGCAGCCAGGAGGAGCAGGACTGAGCGGTGGCAACCTCATTGGTCCTTAACAGCTCAGCATAGCCAGCATATCAGTGGATTTTACGTTTTTGTATGAGGCCACATGCACACATTCGAGTTGTTGCTTATGTGCCCCAAACATCATGTGGGGCCATTTACATGGCCTCCCCCTCAGTTGGCTTGGGGGACACCAGCATTTCTGTGGTTCAGTCATTTTTCTAGCCCATCATGAAAACTGTCCACGCCACACAGGCAGCCCGGATGCACGTCACACTGGCCTTAAAAGAGCTGCACTAGCTGCTGATTCGCTACTGAGCCCAGTTCAAGGTGTTAACTTTAATGTATAAGGTCCTAAATGACTTGGCCCCCAAATATCTGAAGGAATACTTTCTCCCACACCGACCTGCCCGTGCCTTAAGATCTAGAGAGGAGGCCCTCCTGGTTGTCCCACCACTCTCAGTAGTAAGATGGATGGGCACATGAGAGAGGGCCTTCTCAGTAATGGCCCCCAGGCTGTTGAAGAGACTCCCCCTCAAGGTGCACCAGGCTCCTTCACTGTATACTTTCAAGAAGGCAGTGAAGATGCACCTCTTTGCTCTGACCTTTGGCTAAATGCGGTATAGTTTTTCCTTCACTGCAGACATTATTGTTTTGTACTGTTTTTTATATATGGCTCTATTGTAACATGTCTGTTTTTACATGCTGTTACTCGGTAGGAATGTGAATAGAAATAAATAAACAAAATTTGCTGCGAGGCTAATTGCTGGGATGGGGCTCCTTCAGAGCCGGACAGAGGTCCCTCCCAACTCTATGATTCTATGATGACTCTATGATCCAGTGTACCCCGTTCCCTCCAGGCTGCTCCAGGGGCCATAGGGGCTACAGGGCAAGGGCATGCATGAACCCTGTCTTGGGTGCTCCTGACCTGGCTCTGAAGGTTCCCTCCACAGTCATCGGAACATGGACTGAGTGAAAGAGTTATAGCAAATTTGGGCAATAGATTGTTGCGTATTTTTAAAAAACTATTTTTAAATGTTGCTTGCATAGTTTTATTATGCTTTTAAACAGATTGTTTGCTCCCCTGGGGAACTGCAGGCTAAAGGGTACAATACTGAAAAAGCAAAGGTCTCTTGAACATGAAGCAGTCATAATTGTATCACATGTCCTGGCTGGGATGAAAATTGTACTTTCTCAGGAATAAAATGTTTTCTTCCTTAGGCCATAAATCTGGTTTCCTGGGACAGAAATTCTCCCTTGAGATAATTTGTCTGGATGCAATCCCATGCAATGGCTGATGGCAGTGAAGAAAAACAAATATTGAAGCCGTAAACATTGTTTGCATTCCAGTCTTACAATGCTGTACCTTCTTCTTCTTCTTCTTTTAAGGCTGAAAAGGGCCAAGTGGGGTGTGTGTGTATCCCAGCCGGTCTCTGAAAGTGCAGAGGGCAGGGGAGACTCACTCAGACAAATAACCTCTCATGAAGATTTCTTGACCCCCTTCACTGTTTTAAGACCACCTGCCCAGCTCTATGGAGAGAACTCAGGCTCCAGGAGACACAGTAACACGCAGGTATGTTAGATGTATGAAACTAAGACTGTTACAGTGCAGGCTTCCCTGCTCTTGCCTTTCTGCATTCTTGGCAACTCCTAAAGAGCCCTAACCCTGACGACTAGAGACTCACTTCCTGGGTCTTGGGATAGATTTTCCAGATAGTTTTCTTGTATCTTAGGACTGTTTCGTTGGGCTTTTGTTGAATGTTTTTGGTCTTTTCTACTTTACCACCATTCCTTCTCTGTCTTTCTTGCTGGTCTCCCTGCCTTTGATTGTTTGCTTATCTACACAAACTCTCAGCTGTGGTGGAATGGAATGAGAGTGTGAGTCCCAGCTAAAGCAGTGAGCAAGCAAGAGACTCTTGCTGGAAGGTTTTCTGACAACTTAAACATTTCAATGTGGAAATATTTCTTCATCCAACCACTGGTTTCTTCATCCTACCATTTATGAGTGTCCAAATGCATTGAGTTGTGGGAGTCTCCAGATGTCTTTAACATGCTGCCAACCTTCAGTAAGACCAGCAGATAACCCCACTGCCATTTTGAGGCACTGCTGGGCCTGCCTCATTTCTACCAAAATTCAGATGAAAAGATAGCGTGGGAGAGCTGGGCATCTGGTACGCGCTCCTCCAACACAGTGCCAGATGGGACTTCCAGGAGCTGCCATGTGCACATACAAAAAAAAGTCCAGAAAAGAAAAGGAGTGGGCCGAGTGAGAGGTTCAGTCTGGTGCTGTGCCAAAGGATCCTGCTCCAGTCAGGCAGACCATGCTTGGGGAAAAGCCAGTGGCCGCGTTCCCATTATAAGCTTAATTCGGTCCCCCTAAACTGAAATAATAGAACCGGATGCAAACGCGAATTTGCTTGATCCCATTACTTTCAACTCAATCTGGATTCTGAGGACCGTAGGTGGCTTACGTGACTCAAGGGGGGACTCAAGTGGCTACTTTCTAAAAGCCGCTTTTTGGGGCTGCCCTGCCCTCTTCCTCCTGGCATGAACGCGCCACCCATAAGGGACCCCTTCAGGGAGCCTAGCTGGGTGGCTTGGTGGCTGCCATTTGCTTGGATGGAGGAAAAACGGCAGCGGGCAGCCAGCGATTCTTTCCCCTCCTCTCCCCGTTGCCCAGGGCACACAGCAGCAGCGGCAACTCAAGCCCCCTTCGCCCGCCCACATCCACAGCCTTAAAAACAGAACCTGCAGCTGCTTTCCTTTCCCTTTTTTAAGGTCAGAACTTCCAAAATTGTGGAGAATTGCAACACTGTTATCAGGTGTGAAGTGGTTGGATTCCTACAGTGTATCAGCTGCTTTAAGGGGTGGATTTTTACAGTAAAATCACTATCTTTGGAAGCAAGCTATTAGGGGAGGGAAACCCTACACACGCATTCTCATCCCTTAACACGGTACCGTTCCCACAGTAAAAAATGTAAAACGTTTCAAGCTCACGAACTGGAGTGAGACCTTTTGAAATGAGGATTAACATTTACAATGCTTAGGGGCGATTTAACACGCGGAAAGCGTGTTAAGCCAACCTGACGTGGGAACTGCGAGGACTGAAACCGTTTTGAAACTGAAATTAGCTTATAATGGGAACGCGGCTGGCATTGCTTAAAGAGCCAGTGTTCCCCCATGTCATCTGGAAACAACCTGTGTGTCCCTGCGCATTGTCACTATGTGCAGTCCATGAACTGGATCCTGAACCATCTTTGCACTATTTCATTCTGAGTTACCATTTTCCAAACTGGTTCCTCCATTCCAAAGAGGAGCATGTGAATAAGTGTATGTGTTGACCTCCATCCCCCAGGTGAACAGGGTAGAGCACTCTATCAGTGAGGGCTGTGCTTGGTACAATCCATCAAGTATGGTACACTTGCCAGATTCTGAACTAAGAAATTCTCAAAAACCACCCAGTTCTTTTTCCCATCAGAAAACAAAGGAGTGCCCAGGCTTCCATAGGATTGTTACAGAAAATGCTCCAAAATGTCCATATTAAAAGCATCTATGGGTGCAAATTATGTTTAGCAATGCATTGTGCAGAGGGCTAGTGGACAGTTGAAAACAATGGGCTTTGAGTCCAGGCCCAAAAAACTAATATGCAAACAGGACCGCTGGAATTGACCATTTCCTGGTTTGTTTCAGTAAATAGAACTGAAGACTTCATCAATAATATACAGAGGTGTGATTTATTTGGTTTTCCTGGACTATTTATTTATTGTTTGTTTGTATTTTTATCCCGCCCTATACCCAGAGGTCTCAGGGCAGGTAACATTGCTTTAAAAATTCTGCACATTAAAACAAAACAATATATATTAAAACAGCAATATCTACAACAATATTTAAAATCCAGGATGTTAAACCAAATATATATTAAAAACAGGAAGGAAGGAAACAAGTGGTAACTGACCTAGCATAGTACTGGCAGCAGATTGACAGCAGGTGTTAAATAATAAAAAGAGTGAGATTTGAATCCTAAAATAGGGAAGAGCGAGAGAACTTCGGAACTTCTCTCTGCTGCTGGGGAAGCCAAACTGGAGTCTTTTCCCTTCCCCTTTGGCTCGGCTGCCTGACAAGCACAGGTTGGGCATGACAAGTCACAGAGAGATGGTGTGCCCAGCTGAGATCTAAGAATCCATGCAGAGATATAATGACTGAAGCGACATGACCCCCAGGTATTTCGCGTGAACGTATTCAAGGGCCTTTGTGAGGTCTCTTTCCTTTGCTTTGGCTTAAAAGTTGGAAGTGAAGCAGAACTGGGTTTTATCCTGATTTGTGCAGCTAAGATCTGGCAGGATCTACAATTCCCCCATTCCCCCACTCACCCACGCACACAAACACTTTGGCTGTGTTACGTGTGGATCATCTACACTTTTTGCTGCTTGGTTCATTTTAGACAACTTCAGTCAGATAAATAGGAATGTTCTGGTATTTTACAGAAAGGTCCCGTGATTTTGTAGGAAGCCCCGACTGACTAGGCTTGATTAAGGGAAGCCCAGTTGACTTTGCCTACTCAAATTAAACTTGCTACACTGCCTGTGGATCCTGTTTTTCTATACTGCAGTTTCTTTCAAGGTTCTTTTTTCTGCACTTCTTAAGGAAATTTAAGTTGATGGTTTAAAAGTTAGTTCTTAACTGCTAAAACTTTGCCCTGCCCTTTCTACCATTTAAAGCTATCTGCTTTTGAATTTCACTTTTAATCAGTGTAACGTTTAAGAACCTGGTTGATGATTTTCCCTCCCTAAGGACCACGTAACAGTTGCTTGTCTGTAGGAACCAAGCCCACTATCTTAAAAAGATCCCAAAGCCAGAGCAAGGTGCCTAACAGAATCCTGTTTCACATCTTGCTCACCTACAACCTGATCATCTGCAATAAAAAGAAGTCCTGGACTCACACCTGAAAGCCCCAAGCTGTATCGCCTCCATCACTATTTAGCCCAGTGGTTCTCAACCTGGGGGTCGGGACCCCTTTGGGGGTTGAACTACCCTTTCAGAGGGGTTGCGGTGGGTCTCCCACAGCCCTTCCCTCCCACCTCCCAGCTGCTCCGCCACCGTGGTTGGGGGTCTCCACAACATGAGAAACTCCATTAAGGGCATTAGGAAGGTTGAGAACCGCTGATTTAGCCTCATACGGGAATGGGCTGTCCTGCTTTCAGTTTTCCACCTTCAGAACTCCTTCAGAACACACTGGCTTGATCCATCTCTCCCTGCCCCCCAAAAAAGTGCCCAGGAGATTTTGTAAAAAGCTAAAAAAGAAAACTGAAGTAAAATCTCTCACAGGTACCGATCCATCCTCCAGGTAATCATGCTGCTGGCTCTGGTGCTCACTCTGCCCTCCTAATATGCCACCCACCAAGTTTCTTGGGCAGATCTGAATATCTTCTGTTGGGTGTCAAGAAGGAGCCCCTCATGGCCCTGTGACTTCTGGTTTTCTTTCCAGCTCCTCTATCCAGAATGGAACCCTGCCGTGAGAGACCAGCTGATGATCCCCCGAGAAAGCCCAGTGATCTCTTACACCATGGCCACCCAGAGCAGGCGCCCTGCACCCGAAGGCGGCCTGCCTGAGGAGGGATTTTGGGCGTCCATGCTGCTGCCAGAGGAATGACCCAGAGGAAACTAAGAGGATACGGAGGGAGGAGGTTCTTAGGAGGGCATGGTTATGGGTATGTAAAATCTTAACCGATTTGGTTTTTAAAAAGACACAGCAGCCAACAGTAGCCTTCCTTTGCTCCTCCGACCCCCCCAGGCCTTTCCTTTTGCAGTGCTATGTGGCCTTCCTGCGCTCCGCTCACCCTCTGCCTTTCTCCCTCCGTGTGTCATTCGCAAGCCTTCCACCGTGGGTTTCAAAAAGAAAAGAGGAATGGGGAGGAAAGCCAGGGGAGCCATCAGGAGTGTTTCCATAGTAATGCAGCAGCACTAGACCTGCAGAGACCTACATAGATTTGCTTGCAAAAGGAAAGAAAGAAGCCCTCCCTCCCCCTCCCTGTTTGCGTAGGTGTACACCCTAGAGTTAGAGACGTTGATTTGGGAAGAAAAGAAGCGTGGCAGCAGCTTCCGCTCCTCTGGAATTCTCTTGGTTGGTATTTTTTAATTCGCCACTGCCGTTGGAGGCCAGATAGATGACCGTTCCTGGAGCCTGGCATTGGGTGCCCCTGGGCAAGGAGGCCTCCCTCTTCCCCCGGCTTTTGCAAGTGGGCCAGCGTGGCTTGCTCTGCCATCTGCCCGGTCCCTGGCCAAAGGGGGCAGCTGCTTCTCTTGCTCTGGAGCAGCCAGAGGCCTCCTTCACCAGGAGGGGGTGGGGTTTGCCTCTCCCCACCCCCTCCTCCCCATGGGAGACTGGGGGGCTTTTGGCAGGTTGCTTCTTCCTCAGTTTCTCCAACAGCAATTTGGAGGATAAGCTAGGCACTGCTGCCAGTGGGCTGAATTCTGAGAAGCGTCCGCACTCATCCGGGGAGCCGGGTGGAATAAATATATATTTGGGATGGTTAGCTACGTGTTGCGCTGCCAGGTGCCAACTGTTCTTCCAGGTCCCCATAGTGGTGTTTGTCTATGTCTGTAGCATTAAACACGCTGAAAATGTTTTAGCCTGAATGTTCATCTCAATGGACTTCCCAGGCTGTTGTTAAGGCTGTTATCTGCACGGCTACAAGGTTTCTCTGATGCGAAGAATTCTGCTGGTTTTAGCTGTTGTGTGCTGTTCCCGAGTTGATCGGTTCACAGCCCCAAGACCTCCCAGTGCTTGTCAGGACGTCCTACAGTATTTGGCGCTGTCTTGTCTGTCTTCCCTCTATGACCTCCGGGCCGAGGTCACGCCTTCCCTTGAAGCGTCCCCTTCACGCCATCTTTGATTCTATCCGTTTCATTTGTGGAGCAGCCTGGAAAGTTCGCAGATGAAGCTGGCAGGAAAAGCCTGAGTGCTGGAATCAGAACATGGACTGCTGGGAAGTTAAAGGGAAGGTGTGACCACAGCCCACGCTTTGGGGCTGCTTGGGTCTCTTATTACCGCCTGTTGGTAACAGTTCAGTTTTAGTTTTATCAAAGCAAGTTTGAAACAAAATGAATCAAAATAAAATCCTGAATTCTAATATTTAGTTGCATCCTTTTGTCTTTAACATCTTGCTGCGGAGAAAACCCGAGATTAAAACAGACTTAGTTTCAGAATTAACTATGTTGCTAGAACAAGTTATTATTGGTAATTATGTTCCTATTTATGAACAATTAGAAGAAGAGGCTCAAATATTCACTGCAGTGCTTGTAGGACATGGCATCTGAAGTGGTTCAAGCCTTCATTCTAGGTCAGGACAGAGGGCACCACAGGGCCGTGGAGTCCACAGGCAAAGTCTTCCACCACGATTCCTCAATGTACGGCACCTCCGACTCCTATATTTGTAACTAATGGGTTGGTGCGCCTTACACGGCACAAAATACAGTAATTTCTGTTATCTGAGAAATGTAACCGGTACCAGTTTAGGGCTGTTTAATGGGGGGATTCCCCTCTTACCTCAGGCTCCCTCCCCTGATCAAAGCCTCTTCCTAGGGGTATCTTTTAAGACATTATATTACAATTTGCATTTCCCTGGGCTTGGAGTCGCTGCGCTTTTGCCGGTTTCAGCTTCAGTAACCTATGAATTGCTCCCAAAGTGCCCCGTGAGTTCCAGAAGTGCTCCCCGCCCTTCATGTAAGCCCAAGGCAGACCTTCCACCTGCAGGCACAGCAGCCATGACTTCCTGACACCCCTCTGTAGGCGGCTGTCGCTTGGGCTCGGCTCGCCTTCCTCCGCTCTCAGGGCTGCCAGGGCCACTCAGAGCAAACACCAGCCTGGAGGCACTGGGCAAGGTGCCCTTTCAAAGCGGCTGCCCCTGCGGCCTCAGCGAGAGGTCTGGGGTTCTTACTGATCCCGCAGAGGTGGGCAGTGAGGCCCCACCTAGGGTGAGAGAAGCAGCTTCCGGGTCGCTTCTCGTGCACTATGCCGCAGGCATCCCGGAGGGGTCAGGAGTCCCTCCACAGAGCCTCTCGTGGCTTCAGCGTGGGATGCCCTGTCAGGTGGAGACGCGGTTTCTGACGGCTTGGTCAGGAGCATGCACGCCAGTGGGCCACTGGAGGCCATTTTGCGGGGCAACTCCTCTTCCTCCTCACACAAGGAGCAGACCCTGGTCCCGATGCTGGGCTGATGCCCTGCCACGGCCCCGTCCAGCTCTCCCACACCCCGGAATCTGCTCCAGGCTCCCGAGACTGTGCCGGGAGACACGGGAAACCTTGCGGCGGCACCTGGGGATGCGCCACCCTGGAGGAGCCAGATTACCCTGGCAACCCGAATGGCCTGCAGGTATGGCTGCCTCAGGCTACCGGGCCGGTCGTGACAAGGACACCAGCAAGATGCCAGGCTAGGAGGGTCTTGCCTGTGGCCGCCACCCGCCAACCCCTCCGCTTTGGGGCTCGTCTGCTGTTGCCCCTCAGGGCCCCTGATGCCACCTCCCTTGGCACCAAATCCAGCAGAATTTGGCCGCTTGTGCTTCCTAGCCAGGCAGGCTGAGATATCCCTGACCCTTGAGGGACTCTGGCTTATTCTGGGATGCTCGGCTGTTCCCTTGGACTCTTTGAGCAGGGGAATGGGCTGCTGGGACTGGCAGAAAGAGTGGGGCCAGGGCGAGAGCAGCACCCGCGGGGGTCTGGCAGGGGCAGAAGCCCTTCCTTCTGCGCCTTCTCCTAAGAGCCCTTCTGGGCACGACGACAGGGTTCCCTTCCGAAGGGGCACGGTGAGCGTACCCAGCGCAGGACGGCTTTAGAGCAGCGGTGCTCAACCTTCCTCATGCCGCCACCCCTTAATGGAGTTCCTCATGTTGTGGAGACCCCCAACCACGGGGCAGAGTAGCTGGGAGGTGGGAGGGAAGGGCAGTGGGAGACTCATCGTGACCCCCCTGAAAGGGTAGTTCGACCCCCAAAGGGGTCCCGACACCCAGGTTGAGAACCACTGCTTTAGAGCCCGTCTGGGCGCGTCACTTAAGCCGCTCTGGGATCCCGGAGAAGGGCGGGAGGCGAAGGCGGCGTCGGCCCGGCTCAGTCGGAGCCTCACGACCCCCCCCCCCCGCCTCCTCCTCCGAAGAAAGGCCTTTTTGTGCCGCACGGAACTGGCCGGCCTGGGAAGGTTGCGCGGCGGCGGCGGCCCGCCGTGTCCCGCTGCCCCTCGGCGCCTGCCCGGGCCCGGCCGCGGTGGCGGCGGCAGGAAGGGCCTCCCCGCTCGTGGCGCGGGGAAGGCGGCGGGACGGCAGGCATGCGGGGAAGCCCAGCGCCCCTGCGCGGAGAAGGGAGGGAGGGAGCGGCGGCGGGGCGGCGCAAGGAGGCATCCGAGACGGCCGGCCAGCGCCGGGCCTGTGGCGCAGCGCGGCCGCTTCCTTCTCTTCCCCGGCCGGGCCGAGCGCCATGGGACGGCGAAGCCAGGCCGCCTCCTGGGCGGCAGCGGGAGCTGTGCGGGGCCCATCCCCCGCCGCAGGTGAGCGGACGCCTCTCCCGACCGAGCGAGCGAGCGAGCGAGCGACGGATGGACGGAGGGAACCCCGGCACCTCCTCCGCGCCCATAGCGGCGGCGGCGGCGGCGGCAGCGGCAGCCCCCCAGCGGGCAGGCCGGGCGGCCCGGGCGAACACCGGCGACGCCGTGCTGGGCGGATCCCGCGGCGAGGGCTCCTCCGCTGGCTCTCTGCGCCGCCGCCGCCGCCGCCGCTCTCCCGGGCCTGGGACGGAGCTTGGGCAGCAGCCATGGCCCGGCCGGCGGCCGCGAACGCCCGCCGGGCCGGATCGGCTTGCCGGAGAGACTCCGAGGCGGTGTCCGCCGCCTCCGGCCTCCCCCCGCGCGGACCCCCCGGGGGCCGCCGCCGCCGCCTCTTGCGCGCTGAGCTCAGCCGCCGCCGCCGCCGGGCCGGGCCAAGCGAGCTGTCAGCAGCGATCGGGGCGGAGCGCGGCCCGAGGGAAGGGGAGGAAGGCGGGCAGGAAGAGCGGAAGAATAAGGCGCCGCCGCCGTCGAGCTGCAGCAGCAGCAGCAACCGGGACTGGCGGCGGGAATGGCGGCCGGCGGCGGCGGCGGCGCGGCCGGGGATCGAGCGGCGGCAGGTGCGCGGACGGCGCCGGAGGAGGCGGGCGGGCGGGCGCGGCAGCGGCGGGCAGCTCACGGGCCGGGCCGGGCCGCCCCGTGGGCGGGCGGCGAGGCCTGCAGAGCTGGGCGGGGGAGGTTGCGCCCCGTGGGCGGCGGCGGCGGGGGCGGCCGGTCGGCGGGAAGGGAAAGGAAGGGCGAGGCACGTGGGCGGCTGGTCGGGCTCGGACGGAGACGCCGGCTGGCTTGGAACCGATCGGCCTTGGCGCGGGGGCGGCGCGGCGCGGGGGTGCTCGGGCCCCTGGCGGGGGGGGGGCGGTGTAAGGCTCTGGAGGAGCCCCTGCGGCTCGGGGATGATGATGGTGATGATGATGGACGTGCGGGGGGAGGCAGGGGCGGAGTGCCCCCCAAGAATGTGTAGGGAGGGAGGGAGCGATGGAGCGAGGGGGTGATGGCGGGGCCTTGGGCGATCGCATTACTACCCCCTCCCCCGCTGTTAGCCGCAGGTGTCCGCAGGAGGTGGGTGGGGAAGACAAAGGATGCGCGAGGGGGCTCCTCGGGCCTGGGGTGGGAGAGCGATGGGGCGCCCCCCCGGCAGGCGGGGAGGGGGACGGTCTCCCCGCCAGCCGCCCGCAGGCAACTCTCTTTGGCTTGTTCGCCCACTGCTCGTCCTCTCCAGGTGTGGCCCCCCTACTCCTGTCCCTTGATCTGAGCCCCCCAGGCGGAAAGCTCTAATGCTGCCCCCGCTGCAAGCCCTGAAGATGAACAAGGAAACCACGGAGGTGTCTGGTGAGTAGGCGAGGCTGGGTTGCTTCCTCCCTGGGCCCAGGTGCTGCTCAGGGAGAAGCATCTCCTCACCACCGCCCCCCCCCATGTCCTCCCCCTCACTTGCCTGGGTGATCTCCTAGCTGGATTCTGGGAGGGGTGAACTCCAGGCCTTGGCATGCTTCTTGGGAAAAGGGGGGGGGCATGGCCTTTGCACCCTTTGCAGCCGTTCGGCCAGCAGGCAGAAATTCTCCCTTCCTGACGCCCACTCTGGGCTACAGAACTGAACGGTGGCCCCTTTGCTGCCAGGGTCCCTTCCGTCCGAAATGCTCGCTTGCTGCCTGCGTAGTTTGGTGCGCAGAGGAGGAAAGGCGCCAAGGGCAGCCTTTGAGCCCCCCAGGGCCCCGTCCCCTTGCACTGCACTTCCCTTGGGCTTGGGCCTCCCCACTCGGCTTGGCTTCCACCTGGCTCGGGGCCTGGGGGGACCTGGCTTCCATTCGCCCGTGCGCCCCGGGGATGCAGCTTTCACTCTGTTCTCTCGCGTTTCCCTCAGACAACAACCACCACTTGAAGGTTTTCCTGCCCAAGAAGCTGGTGGACAGCGTACCCAAGTGTGCTGCCCTGCCCAAGGAGCGCCTGCGCTGGAACACCAACGAGGTGGGTGGCCGATGGGCAAAAGGTGATCCTGCCGGGCCCCTGAGGGCATTCATGGCCCTAAAAGTTGCAGCCTGGGGAATTAAATCGGAGGCTGTGTTCACATTTACATTTTAATCCAGCTTCAGTCTACTTTCAGAGTGAGATAATACACCGGAAAAGGGACAAACCATTTGCTTCGTTTTATCTAACCCATAAAATCCACCTTTGAGCTGGAGAACATGGAAGGGAAGGAAAATGACAAGTCACTTTACTGCTGCGTCTTCCACGCTGAAAGTGGACCAAAGCTGGATTAAAATGTAGGTGTGAACGCAGCCAGAGATTCCAAGGTACATGTGAGTCCCCTTTTCCAGAGGCAGGCAAGCCCTGTGGATGCCTAGGTCCTGCCGCCCGGGCATGGGCGAGGGCTTCTCTCTGGAAGGACTCCAGGACGCAGTGCCAGGGCTGACCTTGGCTCAGGGAAGAGGTTTCCCCTGTAGGGAGGAGAAGCAGCAGGATTGCAGTGAAAAGCCTCACTGAGCGGGTGCCGCGAAAGAGCGAAAGGACTTGTGGCGGCTCAGTTTTGTTTCTGAAGCATTGCCCGTTCCCTTTGCCTTTCCCCTGCTTCTCAACCAACATCCAAAACCAGAAGATCCCAGGTTCCCCCTTGTACGGTGAGAAAATGGCAGCCTGCCTTCCCAGAATGCACAGCTGCCCCCAAAGCAGCCTTCCGTTCTCTTGCTTCACACATCTCACTCCTGGGCTGTGCAGCTTTAAAATCGGATGGAGACAGACGGATGGGAAGATTTCTTCAGGATGGGACTTCTTTGGATTGCAAATTTGGCTGCGTTCCCATACAAGTTTAAATCCAAATCCATTTTCGGGATCAGGAGATTCCATTTATTTTTTTACTCCTGGACTTTCCGAGGACTATCCTGCAAAAAATCTGCAAAATAGAAGTCCTCACAAAAACTGTTGTTGGTCGCCTTTTGGAGCCCAGCCGCATTATTTTTTCACCTTTGGAAATGCTACCAGACTATCTGGGGCGGAGATCTACCTTGCCACATGTGGGTGGGATTTCACAGCTGCGAGGGTCTCACCCCTTTCCTTGCCAGGCCTGCTCTGAATACACTGCAATTAGGACAGGGAAACTTTTTAAAAACATAAGCTTCAAGAGATAGATTGTGGCAAGGCTGGCAGAGCAGGGGAAAAGTAAGCTGCGAGCCTCCATTTTCTGAGGGAAGGGAAACTGAAAGGAAAAGTAATAGCCTCTCTCCCCCTCCCCACCGGTGTTCTGTGTCCTGGATCAGGGCCTACTCTGGGCAGCTGATAGACTCCCGACAGGACGTTTCGGCAGGGGACAAGGCCTCACTGATCCACACCCATGTGTGACCCATTGAGGCCCAGGAGAGGGGCTTTGTGGGTCCTGGTTGACAGAGAGTGCAGAATGGGCCTCCATCCCTCCCTTTTGGCCTGATAGCAGGACTTGGTTTTCTCTCCTTTCAGGGTGGTCTTTGTGGCTTTGGCATGCTGAGAAGTTCCTTGCCTTCACTGCATCAGTACAGCAGTGGAAAATTCGGTGCCCAGGGATGGTGGATGTTGTGGGGGCAGCAGGGTGGGGGCGTGCAGGTGGACAAGGAGCTGTCTCTCCCTCCCCAGCCTGGTTCTAATCTTCTTTGGGGCAGAAAAACGCCACGTGCCGCTACCGGTGTTACGCTGGCTCAGCAGGCAGAACGTGACTCTCTGCTCTCTTCCTCTCTTCTCTGCCAGGAGATTGCTTCGTATCTGATCACCTTCGAGAAGCACGAGGAATGGCTCTCGTGTTCACCTAAGACCAGGTAGGGATCATCGAGGGATGTTGCTGGGCAGAACGCCGCCCCTTGGGAGGCAGGGAAACCAGTTGGGGAGGAGAGACGCTTCCTGGAACGGCTTTAGGACGTAGCAAAGGCCGATTGGCTGTTATTAAATCTCTTTACATCATCTCAGAGATGAAACACCTGTGGAGCCTCAGATGCGCCCTTTAAAACAGCCATTTCTGTCCTGGCATTTGCGCTTGTTTTGTTTTTATTTCACGCATCAGCCCTCAAAATGAGTTATCAACAGGTATAAAACAGGCAGCTTTTAAAGTCTTGAGCTTTGCTGGTTTTTGAGTACAGAAGAAAACATTGCATTTCCACGTATCAACCCTGGAAATTAGGACTTCCTTGCAGTTTTTCAAAGGTAGAGGGTTGGAAGCAGACAATCTCTGCTTTCCACAGTGCTTGGAAGCTTCTGTATCTGTAGGATTTTCCCAGCACAGAATCTTGTGAAAAATAAGGGATGATTGTAAATAAAAACTTGTGTAACGAAGGAGGAACAGATTTAGGAATACGAAGTGTGTAGCAGTAACATCTGCGGAGTGAAATGGGATGGGCAGGAGCGTTAACACTGGCAAGGGGAAGTATTTTTTTCACCCGTACGCTGATTGGTTTATGGGATTTTATGCCAGGAGAGGCAGTGAAGGAAGCAGCCTGGATAACTTTAAGGAAGGGCCTGAGCAATTCATGGAGGACAGGCTTATCGATGGATGTGAGAACTGGTGCCCAGACGCATCCTCTAGATAGGAGGGACAGGCAGGAGGCCTCTCAAGGCCATTTTCAGGGAATCAGGAGCAGGTGAAGGTTCTTCCTTTGTCTTCTGCTTGGGATGCCCAGGAGCAACTGGTGGCTACTATGTGAGAAGGGATGCTGGGCTAGATGGGCTGTTGCAGGATCCAGCAGGGCTCCTCTTAGGTTTCTGTGTACACCAAAGTGTATTAAACCTCTCAGCTGACTCTCCTGCAAATTTTATGCTGGCTGTCATAAAAAATGTATAAATAACCTTGTCAGGACTCACCTGGGCACTCATTTTCCAAAAGAGCTTTCTGTACATGGTAGGTGCTCAGCCACCGCCTGTCCTAAAGGAACTTGTACTCTTTGGCCAGCTGCAGTATAATGGAATACGGAGACGGGCTACCCTACTTCATTGTTTTCTGGGTCTGCAAAGTAAATTGATTTTCATTTACGACGTGGGCCCATAATTCTATGCCACCCCCAAGCTGAATTAAGAACCTAAGAGGAGCCCTGCTGGGTCAGGCCACAGCCCATCTAGTCCAAAATCCTGTCCCACATAGTGGCCCACCGATTGCCCATGGGCGTTTTGACAGAGACAAGGGCTAACCTTCTCCTTTCAAATCCCAACAAATGGCCTTAGAAATACTCTGCTTGTCCCCCCAGCCTGAAGGATGGACTTAAGAGTCTATTCTGGGAGCCATTGATGTATCAGTCTTCCATGAATTTGTCTAACCCTTCCTTAAAGCCATCTAGGCTGTCACCACCTCTTCTGGCAGCCAATTCCATAGACCGATGACCCTCTGGGTGAAGAGGTCCTTCCCCTTGTCTGATCCAGCTCTCCTGCTCATCAGCTTCATAGATGCCCCCTGGTTCCAGTGCTGTGATAGAAAAAAGAAATTTTCTCTATCAACCTTTTCTGTGCTGTGCATAATTCTATATACTCAGTCAGGTCTCCTCTTTCAAGGCTGAAGAGGCCTAGACGTTGCAGCCTGGTTCCATAAGGGATTTTGTTCCAGCCCCTTAATCATTCTGGTTGCCCTTTTCTGCACCATTTCCAGTTCCACAATATCCTTTTTGACCAGAATTGTACACCGTATTCCAAATGTGGCCTCACCATAGATTCATAAAGAGGCAAAAGGACGCTTGCTGACTTGTTTGATTGAGAACATCTGGAGGGCCACAGCTGGATGCCCTTGCTGTATGCTGGGAGCGACACATGCTCAGTAATCTCTTGAGAAGGCGCAGCTCTGAGTGATGGGAAATTAAAACACGAAGCTCAACAAAACACTCAAAGCGAAACACAGCGTCATGTTAAAAAGTGCGTGGACAAAAAGCAACATCAGACAGTTGACACCCGATGTCACACTGTCTCGAAATCCAAAAATGTGTACTTGTGGTAGGTACATATATCTGTATGTATCGTATTACCCAAACGAAGCGTAAAATATAAAACTAGTTTTAAACAAGCGAGTCCTTAGAGCCAGCTTCAGGACCTGCAATCACAGGCCTGTGCAGTTTCCCTTAGGGTAGATGTCCACAGGCAGAGCCACCACAAAGGAGGCCCCGACAGACGGTGTTGACCAGGAAGTGCAGGTAAAGGAAATGAGGTGGGAACTATAGAAATGAGGTGGTTTGCTGCTCCATAGGCCCCGTCACCCCTTTCCTGCATGCCATGGAGCTAACCACGGGGGCCTCCCTGGGGTGCCCGTCTGGCCTCACCTGGATGCTCTGGCCGCCATTCCTTGCTCAAGCTTCGGCCCCCTTCTTCTGCCGCCCTCACTCAGGCCTCAGAACGGCTCTGTGATCCTCTACAACCGCAAGAAGGTGAAGTACCGGAAGGACGGCTACTGCTGGAAGAAGCGGAAGGATGGCAAGACCACGCGTGAAGACCACATGAAGCTGAAGGTGAAAGGTGTGGAGGTAAGGACTCCGGGACTGGCAGTGAGAAGCCAGTCGCCCTGGGCAGGATCTCTGGCCTGCCAGCACACACACAAACAACCCTCCCCCTCAAAGGATCTTGGTTTTTCAGGGAGCCAGCCTGTCTGAGGAGGCACTGGCTCTCTTGGGGGGGGGGGCAGAGCAAAGTCTGGACAGCCCGGGGGGGGGGGGAACTGAGTGGGAGAGCATGGTTCTCTTGTCCTGGAGACCTGGAGGCGACGCCCTGGGGTGAGGTGCTTGGAGTGTCCCCTGGGTCCAGGAATATCCCCCCCACCTCACTGCCCAGGCGTAGGAGCAGGCTGTATAAATCAGTAAGGGGCAGGAGGGAGAAGGTTTTGGGGAAAGGGGCGTCCAGGGTTGCGGGCGTTTCTGGCTTTTGGGCCTGGGGCTGGATTAAGGGCCTGGTTCCTGGTCACTCCCGTAGTCCAACCCCGTCTCCTGCCCACGACTCTCTTTCCAGTGTCTGTACGGCTGCTACGTCCATTCGTCTATTGTCCCGACATTCCACCGGCGCTGCTATTGGCTGCTCCAGGTACACAAGGGGGGAGGGAGGGAAGGGGCCCCACCTCTTCTCCATTGCTCCCCCTCAGCAGGAGGGCAGAAGAAAGGTGCTGAGTCCTGGAGCAGGAGACCGAGCGGAAGAGCTTCCTTCCTCTTCAGGAGACGCTCAGGAGGACTGTCACCTGCCGTCTGTCCGCCCTCTTCCATATTTTGATCCGCCCTTCCTTGCTGGCCTGCTTCCTGCCAGCGCCATATGCAGGATCGTGCCCTCGTCAGTCCCACCCCAGACCTAGCAGGACCCCTGCCCTGTCCTTTCCCGCACCCTGATCTCCCATCCAGCCATGCGATTTTGGAGCTCCTTGAGCTTCCAGCAGAAGCAAAAACAACCCCCTTTAGCCTCTGTACTCCTTTCCTGGCCCTTGCTGGGAGGGGTCCACAGACCCTCGGGGCTTCTCTCCCCTGCCCTTGGCTCCCCTGGGCTCTCTGCAATGACAGGCAAGGAAGGAGCCCTCCTGCAGGTGCCCACAAGCAAGCAGATGGGCACGATGGCCAGGAGGAGCCCCCCGGTTTCTAGGCGGGCAGGCCAGGCCGTGGCCTGCAGCTCGGTTCCGGGGGCAGTTGGGGGCCCAGAAGACTCAGCTCCAGGTTTTATGGGAGGTCCAATGCTGGGTAGCAAAACGAAGGGCAGGTGAATGTTTCAGCCCATAAAGCAGGCGCTGAAATTGTGAAGAGAAGACAGACCTGAGTGTGAGGCCCAGGAGAACAACAGGAGGCCCAGGGGCAAAGATGCCTCAGGAAGGGAGGGCCCCTTGACCCTCTCTAGAGAGCCTCACTTGCTGTCTTTAACGCCCAGGCAGCTCTGGAGGGGCAAAGGTATGGCCTCCAGATATTTTGCGCTTGCACTGTGGCCTTCCAGCTCCGTGGCAACCACTGCCGCTTGGCTCTTCAGGTGGCCTCATGGGTATGCAGCCAGCGTTGTCTCTGCTCCTGCTCTGGTTTGCAGAGGAACCTGCAGCAAAGGTGGGGCCCTTTATGGATGCTGTTTCTGTGCCCCTTCTGTGGGCAAGTGACTGTTTTTTGGGGAGGGAGCTCTGTCCAGTTGGGCTCCCCTCCCCATCTTCTGTGTGCCGGCGGTTCCTCCTGAGCTTCTAAGGGACGCTATAGGGCTGTTAGAGGTGCCTTGAGAGGGCAAGTGGTGGGATTCCTGTGTCCCGCTGGGGGGCTCCTCGGAGGGCAGGCTGCTGGGCCGTGTGGGCCAGGGGTCTGATCCGGGAGGGGGGGCAGTTTCTTCTTATGGGGTAAGGGATAATTGCGTCATCTCCCTTGGAGGGGCCACATCTCAGGCCCGAGGCCGGAATGCCCTGCGCTGATCAGGAGCGTTCAGGTGACTGAGCCCCTCTATGGTTGCAGGTAATAAGTGCCCAACTGGGCGCACGTGGAAGATACCCAGGGCTGAGGGTTGCTTTCCTGCCACGCCGTGGCGGGCAAAGTGTGTCTGATCCCACATCGAAGGGAGAAGAAGCTTCTCTTTTCTGGATCCTCCTCTTGACCCCCGAGGGCCCTTCCGCCTCCTGTTCACCTCTCTCCTCTGCTCCAGAATCCGGACATTGTGCTGGTCCACTACCTGAACGTGCCGGCCATTGAGGACTGCGGGAAGGTGTGCGGGCCAGTCTTGTGCTCCATCAACAGTGACCGCAAGGAGTGGCTGAAGTGGTCCAAGGAGGAGCTGGTGGGGCAGCTGAAGCCCATGTGTAAGGCCTGGGGGGAGTGCCAGGGGGCGGGCCTTCTGAGGCGGGCTTCTGGGCCAAGGGGCAGGTGAGCCCACCCAGGCTTCCTTGGCGTGCAGATCTGACTGCCCGGGGGTGGGGGGCAGCGATGTGGCTCCTTTTGAGAAGGAGCCAGCTGCCACGGGGGTACCTGCCACAGGAGCAAAAGGGGCTGCCACTGGCCACAGGAATTGTGGGGCCTCCCTCCCACCGTAGCTGAAACCTGCCGTCATAGGCCAGGGATGGCTCCTTCGGATGCTTTGGGGTCTGCCCTTGAGCCCCCAGAAACTCTTCCAGCTTCACAGCCCATGCGCTTGGCTTCTCTCACACCCGGTTCCATCCAGTGCCGTCGCTGCTTTGCGGCCTGCTGGCCCAGAAAAGCCTCTGGGACCCCCTGGGCGTTGCAGCCTTTGGAGGCCTGGGCGTTCCCTGCGGGCGGCAGCCTGTCCTGGGCTGAGAGGGACCTGGGCCGCCTGGCGCCCTTTGTGTACGCACCCGCTATTGTGCCTGCGGTCGTAGGGTGCCTGCCAGGATTTTATCCCCCGGGGGGAGCGGCACTAGAGGCTCCTCCTCGCCCCCCCTTTGCCACCCTTCTCCTTGCCTTTCAGTTCATGGGATAAAGTGGACTTGCAATAACGGCAGCAGCACGGCAGAGTTCTCCATCGAGCAGCTGGTGCAGCAGATCCTAGAGAGCCACCAGGCCAAGCCGCCCCCCCGGACGCACGCCTGCCTCTGCAGCAGCAGCAGCAGCCTCGGTCAGTCCCAGACCTCTTCTCTCTTCTTGCCCAGTGGGGCCTGATTGGTAGTGGCTCCCACACTAGGGAGCCCAAGTGGCCAGGGAGCGCTCCCCTCCTTCAGCAGAATGAAGTGCTTTACTGTCCAGCGGCTTTGCCTTCTGGGGGTTCAGTTGGCTGCAGCCTGTAGGCAAATCTCTAAGCAACATGCGCTCTGGAAAGGCAATGCGCAGCAGATGCGCTTTAAAGGGTCACTAAACTGCCGTCGTTCAATGTGCGGCTGTGTGGACGCAGAGACGGGTCCTTTCTTACATGCCACCTTTCCAAGCTGAAGAGGCCCAGATGTTGCAGCCTGATTTCATAAGGGATTTTGTTCCAGCCCCTTAATCATTCTGGTTGCCCTTCTCTGCACCTTTTCCAGATCCACAATATTCTTTTTGAGGTGTGGAGACCAGTATTGTACACAGAATTCCCAGGGTGGCCTCACCATAGATTTATAAAGAGGCAAAATGATACTTGCTGACTTGTTTTCTGTTCCCTTCCTAATTACTCCCAGTATTGAATTAGCTTCTTTTGCCAGCGCTGCACCCTGGGCTGACGCCTCCATTGAGATGCCCACCTGAACCCCAAGAGGCTACAAGGGCCGTCCCAGAACAACTGTGCTGCAGTAGTCTAGTTGACCAGTGGTTTTAAAAGACTTAAATGAAGGGTTAGGCAGGCAGGAGTGGGCCTGTGTTATCACATGGTTGCCTCATAAGAATCAACATTTGCGCCACCGCTCAGGGGGAAAAGGGGCGCTTGCCGCCCTGAGTATACGGTAGCGACAGGTGGTGCAAGTCCTCCATGCGTCCCTCAGCCTTTTCGCATTTTAGTTGTCCGGTTTGAGGATTGTGCAACATTGCGCCTTGGCCTTGGGGCTCGGATCAAGCGTAGAGGACTGTGGCAGCCCACAGAATCAGGGGCCCCTTCTGCTCTTACGTATTAATCCGGATTAAGGAGCTGCTAAGAACACGTCGTCTGCACAGCAGTCTGGATCAAGGGGCTGCTTAGCACACATTGTCCGCACTGGAATAGAGTAATCTGGATCAGAAGTGCGCTCAGGGCTCACTAATCTGGATTAAATGTAGACCAGATAAAGGTGGTCTAAATCTACGCTGGCCCTCCCTGAATTGGGCGGGAGTTTAGGCGCCACTTGCATCCATTCTGAATTGACACCGATGCAGCTCTGCTAATCTGCGTCAACTGGAGTGGTTGTCGAAGGGAAGAATTCTTATGTGTGTATTAGCGGTGTTAACGAATGTTTCTTTGGATTCAATTTGCTCATGTGAAGCTCTATGTGAGATTCGTATGGGACTGAACATTAGTATAGACTTTGAACCCTAACACATTCGAAGGGGGTCTATGCGAATAAATGCAATTATTTTTGCGTTTGGTTCAATACAAATAGAATACAAAAAATTATTTCCAAGCGCCCAGTATCAAGACGCTCTGACTGCATTTGAAAGCCGATCGTTGAATGTGCCGACGTGGATTTGAACTTGAATCTCTGAATTTGTATGCATTTTGAAGGTTACGAATATTCGCACGCATCCCTATCGAATTGGGTAACCAGAAGTTTTGTGACGTATTTGCGTAGCCTCAGACGGGCGCTCTGTGGCCATCGCACCAGAGGGGTCCTAGAGTAGGGAGGGCCCTGAGGGCATATAGCTGAATGCAGACCTGGTCCAGCTTCTTTGGACTCTGCCCGGGCAGGAAGATAGCAGAGCCTGCCTAGGCCATCTTTTCCATTCTTAATCTTGCACTCAGGGAGGCCTCCTGGTGTTCCTCCCCCCAGCACAGAGGGGAGCGGCAGGACTGGCAGCCTCTTGAAGGGCATGTGGTCTTCCGCTCTTCTCATGGGAGACAGGAAAAGGACGCTGCTTGATTTAAAGGTGCTTGTAGGCCTTAATTCCGGTAATCAGCCCCGTCCAAATGCTCCTGGACTACAGCTCCCAGCATTCTGTGCCAGTGAGCAGCAGGCGTGCCGAAGGTTGAGTGCAGGACTAAGAGAAGCCCCCGCACCCCGTCGGCATCACTTCCCGTTGTCTGCATGACTCCTTGCCCAGGAGCCGTGCCAGGCTGGGGAAGAGCTCAGGCAGTTGGACTAGACCCAGAGCAGCCAATGCCAGCGTCGGTGCCGCCGCCGCCCAGGCCCACAGTCCAGAGTTGCCGCTTCTGCTTCCGACCCGCTCAAGACGGTCCTGGTGACCCAGATGGGCCAGGTGCCCAGTGGCAGCCTTGGGGCCCCCAAACTGGGGCTCAGCGGGGGAATCGGGGACCCAGGCGTGCCTCTTCGTTCCACCCACCGGGGTCATTCCCCCCCTCTCAGCCCCACTGTGGGAGGCTGGGCTTAGTGGAAGGCCTCCCGCCCCTTCTGTGGTGTCCCCTTAGGGTCCTCCCGGTGTTTCTACGTGACCGCCTGCAGCGTTGCTGCGCAGGGGCAGCGTGGGAAGGCAGCTTGAGAACCACTGAAGCGGCACCGTCTCGTTTGCGCCTCGGCCAGGTTGGCTGTCTCCCGAGTGCCCTCCAGTGGTGAAATCGTGAGTTGCTCCGGACTGAGGTCCAGTCAGGAAAACATCAAAGTTGACCACGTCCGAGTTGACAAGAGGCCACCTGGTGGAAGCGTGGCCCGTGAGGCTTCCGCGAGGTGTGGCTGAGGGTTTCATGTGCCACTGGACCCTGTGACTCCATGTTCCTGGCTTCTAAGCATTGGCACCGTGGCCTGACCTTTGGGTTAGACCAGACAGCTCCTCTCTGTGTGGCCGGCCAAGGCCCCAAGTGGAAGATGCTGGGCAGAGCAGGGCAGGGTCTGGACCTCGTCCAGCACCAGTAGGGGGCCTCGGGGGCCCATTGTTCAACCCTTGGGACCATGGAGTTATCCCAACCGGGAGGCCACTGGCTCCTTCAACGTGCATGGCTTTACCTGACCTCGAGGACACAGCCCTGCTGGGTTTTAGTATTATGCAGTGTGTAATGGGAATTTTTAGGACGTTTCCTTTCATCTGTGTTGAAGCGCCGTGGCAATTGTCCATCTGGTGAATTTATTTATCTTCTTAAAACACACGTAAAGTCACCATTAAAACAAAGATTAGCAATTAAGTAGAACAGTCCCAGTTAACAACAACCAGACTCCGGAGCAGGGAAAGGCCTTCCAGAACACACAAGTTTTCAAATCATTCCCTTAATGCTGACCTTAATGATAAAGGGAGGGCATTTCAAAGCCAGGGGGCAGCTACTGAGAAGGCCCTGTCCTCTGTGTGCGCATCAACTGTGCTTTCTTCTATAGTGGCACACACAGAGCAGAGCTGCTTATGTTGACCTTGTGGGGCAAGCAGTACCACCCCCAAGAAGTTGGTCGTTCAAGTACCAAGTCATGTGGCCCTTCAGAGATGATGAGCAGCACTTTGAACTGAATCCGGGGCAGCCAATAATGTTTTTGAAGTATGTGGGTCATAGGCTCCCATAAGCACCTGAGAGGAGCCCTGCTGGATCAGGCCACAGCCCATCTAGTCCACCATCCTGTCTCATACAGTGACCCAGCAATTGCCGGTGGGCATCTCAAGCAGAGACAAGGGCAAACCTTCTCCTGCCCTCAAATCCCAGCAAGTGGCCTCCCATCCTGAAGCCCCAGAGGGCACTCTGCCCACTGCATTCTGTACCATCTGAAGCTTTTTGAGTAGAATTCCACGTACAGCACATTGCAGTAGTCTAGCCAGGATGTGACTAGAGCAGGAGTCACAGGTGCCAATCAGGTTTCTCAATAAAGGGGCACATTGGCACACCCAAGCGAAGATGTGCTAAGGTTCTCCTGGCCAAAACTGCTCCCTGGGCATCCAGGAGCAAACCTGGGTCCAGGAGACCCCTGAAGCTGCAAGCTTTGGACTTCCAGAGGAGGTGCTGACAGAAGGGGTTAGCCCAATTCCTGAAGGACAGGTGTATCCACCTGGCAAGTCTTTTCCATCTGAATGAAGGCCCAGATGCCACCTCCAGGTTGGAGAGACGGGCAGGATGTCTCTAAAGCTCATCTGTAGGGGTTTGAGAGCAGGTGAAGGTTTTGCCTTCATCTTCTGCTTCAGGTGCCCAGAAGCAGTTGGTGGGCCGCTGTCCTAAAGGAAGCACAACCCCATCAAGAAGATGGAATCTCCAAGTCCTCCTGGCAACCAGCACCTCTACCTTCCCTGGGTTCAACTTTTTAATCTACACCCAGTTCATCGCAGCCTCCAGCTCACACTTCAATACGGATGTCATCAGCACACATGCAGCCCAACCTCCCAATGATCTCCCAGCGCTTGGGGGCAGACGTCAAACAATGTGGGGACAATATAGAACCCCGTGGCACCCCAGAAGTCACCAGGCAAGTGGTAGAGCAGAGATTTCTCATCACATTCTGGACTGTGTCCTCAAAGCAGGCCTAGAACCAGTCTAAAATGGTACCTCTCAGGCCCAACCTTGCTTGGTGATCCAGAAGGATGCCCTGGTTATTGGTATCAAAGGTTCCCGACAATGACCATCTCCCAGGACAACAAAAGCTGCTTTTGTATCAAAACCAGGTGTGAAACCCAACTGAAATGGATTTAGGTCATCAGTTTCATCCAAGATCTCTTGCAGCTGTAGAGCTAATCTTTGCTCAGGCATCTTGCCCAAAAATGGGAGGTTAGAGGCTGCCTGGGAAGGCCTTCAAACATGGCCTTAGCATTGCCTCCTTGAGGCAGGGTGGGATCCAGCCAGGACGGGCAAGGGTCCAGAGAACAAGTCGCGGGCTCCACTTTCTCGGGCTCCTCAAGTCAGAATGAGTCCAGATGATCCAGACAAGTCATCTCTAGGCACTTCTCCTTCCACGGCAAAGACCCTGGAGGCAAGATCAGAATGAGTTTATCCGCAAAATGTTTTGCAGCTCGCCCCCAGCCCTGGTTGCCGCTTAAGACAGAGGTGTGGCTCATTCCTGTCCTTGTGGGTCGCGTGACCTGTGGTTCGGGCACCATCCTCCACCCTACCTAGAAATAAAACACCTTTGTGGTGATGGAGCCCCCTTGGCCTCAGCTTCCGAGGGAAAGCAAAGCCACCACATTCTTCCCTTTGGATGCCTCCTAGGGGCCTTTCCTGCCTGAAGATGCATCCTCAGGCCCTTGTCTTTGGGTGGCTGGGTGGGGTTTGCTCTGTTTCTCTGGACACCATCTGCCCACCCACCCCTTTCTTCTTTCTGGCACATTCCTTGCCTGCAGAATGCGTTTTAGGCAGCCAGAGGCCAGCTTTGGGGTGCGGGCGGATGGGGACCCCTAGCTAACTTTGCCTGAAGGAGGAAAAGAAAGCGAGCGTCTGCTGTAGGGCATGGGCTGAGGATGATGGGAGTTGTCCAGGACAGGAACTCTCCAGGCCCTTGGTGTGGGCTGAAAGGGACGTGGCAGCGTGCCTCGTGGTCACAGCTGGCAGTGAAGGGGCCAGCGTTCCCCAAGGCCTCCTTTGCTTCTGATTGTCCGTGGACGGCCACTCCCTTTGGTCTGGCAACGATGGTCTTTCTCTTTCGCCCGCTCTAGGGAGCCCTGGCCATGTCCCACACAAATGCAGCAACACCAAGCACCGGATCATCTCTCCGAAGGTGGACGTCCGCCCCTGCACCTATCCTGCGCTGACCGAGGTCCAGAACATCTCAGGGACCCCCGAAGCAAAGCTCGAGCCGGACGTGGCCAAGCCTCCCGGGTCTGATGGCAAGGAGGCCAAGGTGGCCAAGGCCGCCTCACCCGCCAGCGTGGCCGAGGCCTCGCCCGACTCCACGCAGCCTTCGCCCGGCCAGGCCCAGGGCAGTGGCTTCCCCAAGCAGGAGCTGCCGGCCGTCACGCTCTCCGTGGGCCTCCCTGGGAGCGCCATCTTGGTCATGACGGGACTGAGCGGCGCCGAGAAGCCCCTGGCCCTGACCCCGAGCCAGCACCTCGTGTCTGGGGAGGGTCCCGGGACTCCCGCAGCCCCCCTGGGCCTGGCCCTTTTGCCGGGGCCTGGCCTGGTCTTGTCACAGAATCTGGACTCCACCATGGAGACGAATGAGGTGGCGCCAGCGGCCTTTGACCCGGACTGCTTCCTGAACAGCCCCAAGCAAGGCCAGACATATGGCGGGGGGGGCGGGCTCCAAGGCAAGCCAGAGCCCCCGGAGACGCCCGGCCCTGCAGCATACTGCCTTTACATGGCCACCAATCGCTTCTTCATCCAGGATGACGGTTCCGCTCAGGGACCAGCAGCCCCTTCTCCGCCCCCCACCACGGAAGCGGAGGGCAAGAACAGTCCCGATACTCCCATGGAAACCGTAGGCGAGGGGAGCCCTCCGGAAGAGGAGACGCCCGGCCAGGGCGGGGGATCGAGTGAGGGGCCCTCTGACATGGCCGGCCCAGAGCTGCAGGAGGAACTCTACTCCATGATGCAGACGGCGGCAGCGGCGGCGGCG
Source organism: Aspidoscelis tigris stejnegeri (assembly GCA_023333525.1). Classification (NCBI taxonomy): domain Eukaryota; kingdom Metazoa; phylum Chordata; class Lepidosauria; order Squamata; family Teiidae; genus Aspidoscelis; species Aspidoscelis tigris. Next base: position 683,878 of record JALMGA010000009.1, read on the forward strand.
GCGGCCACGGGCAGCTCTTTTGGCCTCTCCTTTGACAGTCACTTCCCAGACCTCATTAATGAACTCCTGACGGAGGAGGGGGCAGCAGCGGACGCCCACAACACAGAGGGGGCCCACCCAGAGCCCCAGAGCCCCAGGCCGGTTCTGCCAGCACCCGAGCTGGAGGCGTCCTACTCAGCTGAGCAGGTTCTGAGGGCGTCGCCACAGCCGCTGGCCTCCATCACCGACTTCTCACCCGAGTGGTCCTACCCGGAGGTGAGTGTGGGGAGAAGGGGAGCCAGTGGGCGTCAGGAGGAGCCCTGGGTGGTGGGTGCAGGCCTTGGGGGCCGGGAGGGCTTCCCCCACCGGGCACGCGCCCAATTCTGCTTCCCTTCTGGCAGGGGGGCGTCAAGGTGCTCATCACTGGCCCCTGGATGGACGAGACCGAGTCCTACAGCTGCCTCTTTGACCAGATCTCCGTCCCAGCTTCACTCATCCAGTCCGGGGTGCTGCGGTGCTACTGCCCAGGTAGGGATCTCGGGCGAATGGCAGGAGGTGGGTGGGCGGGTGGGTCCCAGGGGCCAGGCTCCTTGCTGATGCTGCCCGCTTCCCTTCTGCAGCCCACGAGGCCGGCCTAGTGCCCCTGCAGGTGGCCCACGACTTCCGCTTGGTCTCCATGTCTGTTCTGTTTGAGTACCGGGCAAGGAACTTCTTGTCGCTGCCCAGCACCCAGCTGGATTGGCTCTCTTTGGACGGTGAGTGGTCCCGGGGGGGGAGGGGGGCCGGACCTGGTGTTGGGGGGGCTCCCAGGGATCACTGGGCCTGGAGCTTTGGGGAAGGGGCCTGCTGGGAGGGGGGGTACCAGGACGCAGCGGGCAGAGGCTTTGCTTGCGCTTTCCTGCTGGAAGCTAATGGTGCAGCGAAGCCCTGGTTTGGCTTGGTGCTGGCGCCAGGGTGTCACCTTACTGCCTGTGTGTGTGTGTACGGGGGGGGGGGGGATATTCCTGGCATGGCTGCTTTGTGTGCAATGGAAAAGGAACGGCTGTTGGGGAGGAGGGAGTTCAGAGTTTCCATGACGGGGCTGCCAGGCCAAGAATAACAGCCGGAATGACCTGGCCCAGGGCCGGCTGCTCTCTTCGGAGGGACCCCCACTGCCCCGTGCAGGGACAGAGCCGGCAGGCGCTCTGAGCACCCAAGCAAGTGAGCAGGAGGGTTCCCCCAGGCAGGAAGGAGGAGGTGGAAAGACCCCCTCCCCGTGTGCAGGAATGAGACCAGGGCTTTGGCTGGAGGCTTGCGTCCGGATTTGCCCAGGATTGGAGGTGGGGGAATAGAGGAGCCACGGGGATCGGGTTGGAGCCCTGTGGGATGGCCGCATGCGGGACGCAGGCCTGACTTGAGTGGCCCCTTCTTTTCCTTATTTGGAAGCCAGGGGCAGGAGAAGCCTTTGTGATAGCAATGCTGGCGAGGGACTTGGTGGCCTCTGGCTAGTGTTGAAGAGGCCACCGGAGCCCATCTAGCAGTTTGGTTGGCGCAGCTGTGCAGTTTGCAGCTCAAGGGCGCTGGGCTGGTCCTACGCAGAGGCGCAGCACGACAGCCGGGGTTTCTTGCTCCTGTGGGTCCTGTCTCCCATCTTCGACATCACCGTGTTCCTGGCCCCGCAGCAGCTAGGGCACCTCCTGGCACCAATAGGGCTGGCAGCCATTGGGAGCGTTGGCTTCCATGAATACCGGGACGCAAGATGTGCCTCCCTGGAGTGACCTGTGGCACGTCTGGCCACCAAGACACCCACGAGCCAGTTCTGCTCAGTGTCCCTGCAGATGGAATTTGGAGCCGGCCCTGGTAGCCTTGGCTTCCATGAATCCTCTCTCCCATGTTTCACCCAGAAGCCCCAGCACAGACCACAAAAGTAACCTGACTGTTCTTGGAAATATAACCCCCCCCCCTGCCCCCTTTCTGGCCAGATGGCACCCAAGGGCCTGTGTGAAAAGAGATGGGCTTTAGCTAGTCACTGAAAACCATATCATGTAGGCTCCGGGCAAACCTCCAAAGGGAGGCTGTTCCAGAGTCTGGGGGCCACCACAGAAAAGGCTTCTCGATTGTCCCCAGCCCTTGTACCTGCAAGAGAGGTGGAGCTATAGAAAGGGCCTCTCCTTGAGGTCACAGTACTCAGGCAGGTCTGTCCTCTTTCAGGATCAGGCCCATCTCTCATCTAGTCCAGCAGCCTTTTCCCAGCCTAGCCAGCGGCACAAGAAAATGCCGTCTCTGAGGCGCTGCCCTTCAGAGGCCGGCCTGTGACTCAGTCTCACTGCTGTTAGGGCTTCCGTTGATCAGCCTAAGAGACTCCGGTGCCTCGGTGGTGTCCACACATGGTCACAGAGGTGCAGGGCCTGCGCGCACCCGTTCTGCCCACGGATGCCCACCTGCCTGATTTTACCCAGAGACCACGTGACCAGGAGGGCCCTGCAGGGCCTCTACCAGAAAGACAAGAGATCCTCGGTGGTCATCCTGGCCCAGAACCGGTTGCTTCCCACGTGGCACTGCAGGGAGAAACCGCCCTGGTCTATCTGCCCCTCTTTCTTCTACCCCATCTGCCCTCTTTTCCTCTGGCTGCCCCTGCTATGGGGTGAGGCTTCCAGAGCTCCCCCCCCCCCGAGCCCCGCTGTGTGTCCTTCACTCGGCCTTGGGGCGGGCAGGCTGCGTGGTGGGGGCGTGATTGCCTTGGCCTGCAGAGCAGATGCCCGGTCGGTCAGCCAGCCGGTCCGGCCAAGGGGAGACGAGGGGCCTTTCCGGGTCCAGGGCCAGAGGGGACCTGCAGTGCCCTTCCTGCCCCTTGGGGGTTTGCCCAAGGGCCCTTGGTTCTCTGCAAGCCTTGTACCGACTTGAGCCTCTTCTGCTTGATGCAGACCTTGCAAAGGAGCCAGAGTCAGGCCCATTCCAGGCCACTCGGGATCAGCCCGCGATGGATTTGGCTTCGGGCTGGAGGGGGGCAGAATCGGCAGGCCCATAACGAGCGTGGGAGGTCCGGGCGCAGGTCGGAGGCTGTGGGCTCGCGGGCGCCCAAGGCCAGACCAGACGCCTCCCTTGGCAGCGAGCGACAGGGCCAGAAGCGCCGTCCGCGGCCGCCTTTCTCTGTCCCAGCCACGCGTGTGCGCAAAGTGCCCTTCCGTCTGGCCGTCTGAGCTGACCCTGGCCGGAGCGAGCGCTGCTCCTGGCATCCGGGCAGGGCGGAAGGTGACTTTAACGGAGGACACTCCGTGCGGCGCCGCGATCTCTTCCAGAAAGAGAAAGCGAGGCCATGCAGGGCGCAGCGCAGTGCCGGGGGCGGGGGGGGGGCAAATTCCGCCGCTCTCCCTTCTCACGCGCAGGAGGAAGCCCCCCCCCCCGCCCGGCACGCGCCCCCGCCCGGCGGCGTCTCTGGGCCGATCTCATTAAGGGATTGCTCTGCGCGCCTCCAGTCCGCGCACTTGTGGCTATTTTGGGGGCGGGCGGGCGGACTCCAGTCACGCTCCCGAGCCTCTCCGCCTCTGGGTCAGCCTGTCCCGTCCCCCCCCGCCGCCGCCGCCGCTTTGTTGCAGGGAGGAGGAGGAGGAGGAGGAGGAGGAAGAGCCGGGCAGGGGGCGTTTGCCAGCCGTCTTCCTCCGGGCAGCAGCGGGTGGGGGGGGGGTAACTGCCCCACCCTCTTCTGCCTTTCCAGAGGCTCCTCCAGTCCCGTGCTTCCCGTCGGCATCCCGGGCGGGCGGGCTGGGCGGAGAGCAGCAGCAGCGCCCCGATGGTCTGTCCGGCCGCCGTGGGCGGGGCGAACCTGGGATTTCTTCTGCACGCCCCTGGCACGGCAGAGCCGGCGGACTCCCGCTGGGAGCGGGGAAGCCGACCGGTGGGTGCTTGGCGGGCGGGCGGGGGGCACCCCCCTGTGTCCTCCTCGGGCGATGGACGATGCAGGTACCCATCGGGCCGAGGGCGTGGGGAGGCCGGGGGGGGCTGGCTGGGGGGTCGCTTGCGGGACAGTGCGGACGAGCGGCGGAGCAGCGGCCGCAGAGGAGCGTGGCGCTTCGAGGCGGCGCTCGGGCCGGGCGCTCGTCGCCTGCGGGGGCCGGGAGGGCATCCAGCCTGACCCTCGGATCCCAGATTAACGCGACTTTCTGCCTGAGGGCGAGGGGCTCCTTCCGCCCGGGAGCCCGCTGGTGCCGCGCTTTGTAGCCCGACGGGGACGCTGGGCGGGTGGCTTCTCTTGCGCCTCCGCCGGCGCCCGGAGATGCCCTTCCGTCCGCCGGGCCGCCGTCCCTCTGCGCCGGCGGGGCGTGTCTGGGCGGCCGGGAAACCGGCTGGTTTTGCCCGACAGATGCAGGCGTGGGATCAGTTCCCCTTCTCGCTCCTTCGGGGGGGAGGCGGGACGGGGTAGAAGAGCCTCCGGCGGGGCATCCCGCCGCTAGGAAGTGCTGGGGGGGGGGGCGGAGGCTCCTTGCGCACCTGAGCGCTGAAGGGGTTTCCTCCGGGCCCGCGAGACCCCGGCGGGCAGCCGTCCTCCTTCAGCCTCCCCTTGGTCCCCCCGAGGATCCCTTCCCAGTGCCTTGACAGTCCACCCCAGCCCCCCCAGCGCTTCAGGATTATCGCAGCTGTTTTCCGACCTGGGGAAAGGAGGCTGGGTGGCTAATCGGCCGTGAGCCGGATTATCCTACCGTGTTCTCCTGCCCCCCCCCCGCCTGCCTGCCCTGCAGGGGGGGCTCTGGGGGTTGGAGCCAGACGGGGAGGGGTCCTGCTGCCCCTCCTCACTCACCCTTCTTCTTCCTCCCCTTTCCAGACAACCAGTTCAGAATGTCCATCCTGGAACGCCTGGAGCAGATGGAGAAGCGCCTGGCCGAAATGACCGCCGCCTCCGCGGCCACCACTGGCGCCCCCCAGGCTCAGCAGCGGGGAGGAGGGGAGAAGCCTCCCAGCCAGGTGGGATGGAGGAAGGAGCCCTGGGGGGGATGGGCCCGGGTGGCCCCCTGGGCGCCGGGTGCCAGAGTCGCCTTTGGCTGTCACAGGCATGAGGGGTGGGGGGCTTTTTGAGACGGCGCTTCCCACGATCCTCGGCCAGCACCACTCAGGTGTTGCCCTCCTGAGTCACAGCAAGCTGTTTCCAGCCGCAGCAAGGGAGGGGCCACAGTTCCACTCTGGGTAGCCCACAGAGGTGCCAAACTGCAGCTCCTTTCCTCCCGTGCCAGGTGGTGGTGGTGGGGAAGTTGGTGGCCCTCAGATTTCAGGGCCCCCACAGTGTAGGAGGCGCTGGGGTGGGATTTCTCGTTCCTAACTCTCAGGGAGAGGCAAGCCGGGCTTTGAGGCTGTTCAGGGCGCCAGTCTTTCCGGCGTCTCTGGTCGCGTGCCAGTCCTAAGCCCCTGCTGCATTGCTGCCAGTCCTCTGGGCCACTGGCCACACTAGAGGGTGCAGCTGGTGTGTGTGGGGGGGGGCTCCCCCTCTGCACCCAGGCCTGGCACTTGCGGCTCTGCCCTTCTGCTCCCTTTGCTCCGCACCCGTCCCCAGACCCCCTCACACCCTCGGCTGTCGGGAGCACAGCAGCCCCCCCAGACCTCTGCCACTGCTTCCCTTCCGATTGAGAGAGCCCCCCCCCTTCCCAGGAGAGACAGCCATTAAGTTCCTTGCAGAACTATTGTTTCCCAGCTGCAGGTTCCCCAGGAGCACAAGGAAACGGGAATGGGCAGGGGGGCAAAAGGGTTTGGCTGCCCAGGGCCAGCCGTTGGGTGTTGGTTGGTTCACCAGGGACTTGGCTATTCGTAGTTCCCGTATTTAAGGCATTTTGCACCCACTTCGGCTCACCTGCAGCCGAGACGTCAGCTCCACGGCCTTGGAGGAGCCTCCCTGCCTCCTTCGCTTCGCCCACCCTTGGCCCACTCATGCGAGGGTCTGAGGGTGATGCTGTGCAGGGCAGAAGGGGCTGGAGTTTCCTTTCTTCAGGGAAGCCCGGCTAGTGCTGTGGCCCTGGGGACAAACCACGCAGTCGGGCCCTGGAGCAGAGAGGGAGGCCTCGCCATTGGGCTGAATGGGGCGGGGGAGAGCGACCGGCCCGTCCTTTGTCCTCCCGTTTCCCTTCCCTTTCTCTTTGGCGGACAACATGTATATTTAGCCCCTCGCCTGGCGTCAGCTCTCGGGTTTCACTGGATTGGCACCTGTGTGGCAGGCCAGGCCAGCTATTCTTGGTTTCTGGGGGCTGCTGGGGGAGATAAGGCCCAAGCCGGCATCAGCGGGGCAGGAGCGGGATTAGGCAGGCAGAATGGGCCAAGAATTCTTTCCATGGAGATCAGCAGAAGGAAGGGGGGGGCAGGCTCTGACTCAGGACCACTTGGCCTGCTTTCTCAGAGCTATTCTGATGGCCAGGGCCTGCCTTCACCCTCCTCCAGCCTTGGGGGGTTGGGGGGCAGGAAGGTGAAGCCCAGAAGCTGTCGGGTGGGACAGGATGCTGGACTGGGTGGACCGTGGTTCAATCCAGCAGGACTCCTTTGTGGTTCTTATGAGAGTGGGGTAAGTCACCTTCTGCCCCCCAGGGGGCGCCTGGGTCTTTTGCCTGTCCCTGTGCTGTTCAGATACCCTTGCTGAGGGGGGCACACTCACAGGATGGTCCCCTCTCCATCCTGGGGCCGCAGCGAAAGCTTCTAATTCTGTTTTAGCAGTGGTGAAAGGTCTTTGGTAACAGCCTGAAGGAGTTTCTATTACCACCTTTAACTGGCTGGCCGCGGCCATCATGCCAGACTGAAGTCCCTGAATCAAGGGCTGAGTTCAGGGGGGTGAAGAAGCCACGAGAGGACAGGACTCCATTCCTTTGGAGAAGGCCCACTATGGATGCATCCTGCCTCCCTTAGGAACTCCTTGTAGAATTCTGTGCACTCTGTGCTGAACATTCACGGGAGCAGGAAAAAACCCTCATTTCATTAGTCCGTCACCCTTTTCTGCACTAGCCTTAGAACGCACAAACATAAGAGGAGCCCTGCTGGATCAGGCCACAGCCCACCTAGTCCATAAGAACCTAAGAGGAGCCCTGCTGCATCAGGCCACAGCCTATCTAGTCCATAAGAACCTCAGAGGGGCCCTGCTGGATCTGGCCACAGCCCATCCAGTCCATAAGAACCTAAGAGGAGCCCTGCTGGATCAGGCCACTGCCCATCCAGTCCATAAGGACCTAAGAGGAGCCCTGCTGGATCAGGCCACAGCCCATCCAGTCCATAAGAACCTAAGAGGAGCCCTGCTGCATCAGGCCACAGCCCATCTAGTCCATAAGAACCTCAGAGGGGCCCTGCTGGATCTGGCCACAGCCCATCCAGTCCATAAGAACCTAAGAGGAGCCCTGCTGGATCAGGCCACTGCCCATCCAGTCCATAAGAACCTAAGAGGAGCCCTGCTGGGTCAGCCCACAGCCCATCCAGTCCATAAGAACGCAAGAGGAGCCCTGCTGGGTCAGGCCACAGCCCATCCAGTCCATAAGAACTCAAAAGGAGCCCTGCTGGGTCAGGCCACAGCCCATGTAGTCCAGCATCCTGTCACACACAGTGGCCCACCAGCTGCCCATGGGGCATCTCAAGCAGAGACAAGGGCAAGCCTTCTCCTGCTCTTGAATCCCAGCAAACGGCCTTAGAGGCCTCCTGCTTGTCCCCACAGCCTAGACGATGTACTCAGCAATCCATTCTAGTAGCCATTGATACATCTGTCCTCCATGAATTTGTCCAACCCTTCCTTAAAGCCATCCAGGCTGGTTGTTGTCACCAGCTCTTCTGGCAGCAAATCCCAAAGACTGATGACCCTCTGGGTGGAGAAATCCTTCCCCTTGTCTGGTGTGACTCTCCTCCCCATCAGCTTCATAGGTGCCCCCTGGTTCCAGTGTCGTGCGACAGGGGAAAGAAATTTGCTCTCCGCATTTTCTATACCCTGCAAGGTTTTATATCCTTCAGTCAGGTCCCCCCTTACATGTCACCTTTCCAGGCTGATGCCCAGGAGCAAAGGCCAAGACCTCCCCTGCCTGCCTCTCCATCCTGGAGGTCGTCCCTGGGCAGCCATTCTAGCAGCCACGGATTCACTAGTTCTCTGTGGGTTAAGCGAAGCCCTGCTGGATGAGGCCCCAGCCCATCTAGTCCAGGCTCCTGTCTCCCCTGTGGCTGCTGGATTTGCTCCTCGCCTTCTTCAGGATCCCTGGACAGTCTTCTCCCTCGGGGGGCACCTCCACTGGGTTCCCCAAAAAGCAGCATTCGGAATCTCACTCCACTAGGCCTTACTGGTCTGCCCCTTCCAAAATGGAGTTGAAGTGGGGCTGTGGCAGAAGGAGGGGGTTGGGGTTCCCTCTGGATGGCACAGACTACCCCGCAAGCCCAGGGAAATCCCCCCCTCCGGTGTGCTCTTTACCCTGCCAGGGTTCCTGGGGGGGCTTCACTAGTGGGTCGGGGTGACCTGGAGAATGGGAGCAGGGCTTTGAGGCTTTGACCTTGGGCTTCCCACTGCCATGCCTTCTGCCAGTTTGAGCCGGCATTCCTGCCTCCCAGGCAGCTCCGGGACCTGGCTTTGCACCTTGGCCTCCTGAGTGGTGATAATGCGGGGGCTCTTGCGCCCTCTGCCAGGCATGTCCGCCTGCCAGCTTCCCCTTCCTCCTCCTGTGGCTCTCTGTGCCCCCCGCCCCTCCCACCTCAGCTTTGGGGGCCTGCCATTGGCAGCTTGTGATAATGCCTTCCTTGGGACAAGGGGGGCAGCAGGGGAGAAGGAGGTGCAGAAGACCTGATGCCCTGACAGTTGGCGCTTGGTGGGTGCCTGGGAGCCTTTGTCAGCAGCGAGGCCTTTGAAGCACTGCCAGGGCCTCCGCCAAGGACAAACCCGTCTGCTTGCCCGCCTTGCGGGCACGCGGGCGAGAGCGAGGGGGCGCCTGCCTTTGTCTGGTCTGGCTGACCACTTTCCTCGGCTGGACAGGGGTAGAGAGGCAGCCTGGCCTGGCCTCAGGGTCTGACCCACCGCCTGTGGCCTTCTTCCCGTGACCCCCAGGTGGCCCTGGACTGTTTTGAGGAGCGCATTGTGGCTCTGTGCGAGAAGATGATGGTTTCCCACTCTTCCCGGCTGCGCTCGGAGACCCTCGTGCACCACGTCAGCTTCCGGGGAATGACGCTCCTCCACCTGGCTGCAGCGCAAGGCTACACCCACCTCATTGAGACTCTCATCAAGTGGCGGTGAGTTCCCCCGGTCCTGCAGGAGGAGAAAAAGGTGTCTGTTTGGCATGCTTCCTGCCTTTTCCTCGGCAGCCCAGCATTTGCACGCCGCGTTCCTGAGCGTGGCCTGGAAAACCGACCACAAAATACCCCCGGTTGCCCCCTGCATGCAGGGCCACCGCCTAGTCCCCTCGGGGACCGGCAGGAGCCACCAGGAGACCTGGGGGGGGGAGGCCTCCTCTTCTTCCAGGGGAGCAGGCAGGGAGGAAGGCGAACTCTTAAAGACAGAAGCAGGGGCAGCGAGTCTGACCTTCCTCCCAAACTGCCTCTAGACACTCAGCTGCCAAAGGGTGCAGCTCTCAAAGGGGAGCCGCCGCCCCTCCCGGCCTTCACCTTGGCGCCCTCCTCTCCCTATGGGGCTCTGGGATCCTTGTAATGCAACACTTGGTGATCACCCACCCTGCCTCTGGGGCTCCTCGGCTTGCTTTAGGGCCCGGGGGCCATGGGACCAGCCTGGCCGTTCCCTTACGGACAGCTCATTTCTCTCCTCAGGAGCCTCAACGCTCAGAGCCTGGACCTGGAGCAAGAAGTCGACCCCCTCAACGTGGACCATTTCTCCTGCACTCCCCTGGTGAGTGAGGGGGGGCCCTTCTCAGCTGGGCAACCCAGGTGCCCCCCCCCCCCGTGGTCTCCTTCTCCTGCTCTCTCTGGCACCCCGCCGTCCTCGTTCAGGAAGAGGACGGATCCCGTGGGCAGACCAGAGTTTGGCAGTGCCAGGCCCACTGGGTCGCACTCCTGAGGCCCAGAAACAGCTGCTCTGAAGCCAGCTCCATCTTAGAGGGAGGTCCTCCTCCTGGGGTGGCCGGGCAAGGCACCCACTGCTAGAAGACCCCCTCTTGCTGGCGGCGTTTGCCAGGTCACCTCCTGGGCGCCTGAAACAATAAAAAGTGTCTTGGGATGGAAACATCCCGGTCTCTCTCGCCTTGCCCCCCTTCTCTACCGCGCCTTAGATGTGGGCCTGTGCCCTCGGCCACCTGGAGGCGGCGCAACTCCTCTACCGCTGGAACAGCCGCGCCCTTTCCATCCCTGACTCTCTCGGTCGCCTCCCGCTGACGGTGGCTCGTTCCCGCGGTCACGTGCGGCTGGCCACGTGCCTGGAGGAGATGCAGCGCCAGGAGGAGTCAGCCCTAGAGCACCCGGGGCCGGAGCCGGGGGCAGATGCTCCAGGCGGTGCCAACAAAGGCCGCAGCGGGCCAGGCCGCCCCGCAGAAGCCCTGCGCATCCCCTCGCCGCTTTCCGCCAGCCCAGACACAGGTAGGAGCAGCAGCACCTTGCGGATGCATGAACCTTTCTGAGCGCAAGGAGCGCCATGGGGCCCCTCCCTTCCTCTCACACCTCTCTGGTTCTTTCTGGGGTCCCAGGGACACTTGGGCATTACCCAGGCCGCTCTGCATAGCAAATGCGGTTCCAGGGGACAACCTAGCCGCCACCCTACTCCCTCCACCGTGCGGTGAGACTTGTTGGGCTGCTGTGAAAGTAGGCCATGGCCTGGAGCATTCTCAGGGCTTTGGTAGGAGGGGATCCATTTTCAGCACAGAGAGCATTTTCCCGGTCCGTCCAGCGGTTCCACCAGATGCCTTTGTGAACCACCTGAATCTTAGAAGCCGCAAATCCTTTTTCTTCCTGGAGGCCTGTTAGTTCGGCTGAGAACGGACCACGTGGGTTAGTTTCAAGTCTTCTTCGAGTTGCCCTCCTGAGGAATGGCTCACGTTTGACCTGGTCTCGAGCCTTACATTGGGGGGGACAGCTAAGGTCAGGGGGGTCAATTCCAGCTCTCTGCTTCAGAATAAGTGTGCTCGTTACCGATTAGTGCCGCATGTTTATTTGCCATAGCTTGCCTTGAGAGTTCTGGGCGTAAGCGAGGTTGGCGTCTCTCTCCCCTGTCTTCTGCCCCTGCAGGCCTCAGCACCGCCAGTGGGGTCTCCTCCCCTTCTGAGCGCTCGGAGGGCTCCGTTTCCATCACGTCGGCCTACTCAAGTGGGTCAGCACTGCGGGAGTCCCCGGCCTACAGCCCGGAAGCTGAAGGGGCCATGGACGTGTGCCAGGCCCCTGGTCCCGAGAGCGTGGCTGGCTGGTACTTAGGGGAGGCCCCTAGCCCCCAGGGCCTGCCCCACGCCCGCTTCTTCATAGACTACAGTGAGGTGGAGGCTGCAGGCCACGGAGCCGCCCCCCAGCCCGACCTGGAGCCGGAGTTGCTGGGCTACGGGGAAAACACGGAGAACGAGGAGTATTTGCCCACCAGCGACGTCCTGCAGGTATGAAGCAGAGAGGGGCCGGAGGGAGAAAGCTGGAGCTGTCGGGGGCCCCAGGGCCTCCATAGCAAGGGACTGTGGAAGTCCTCCAGATCGAAGGTCCGAGTGTCCCAAGCAGGGCCCGCTCGGTCTCCTGCAGGTCGCTGACCTTAAGTCGTTGAAGTTCTGAGCCAGTTTTCCTTGTCTTGCTTTCCCTGGTGACAGATAGAGACTGGGTCATGGTCCACTTCATTTCACAGATGTGGAGGGGACTTGCAGGGCACCCCCAGCCCCCCTGGGCCCTCGCCCTGGGGCCCTCAAGGGACGCTGGCCAGCTGTCAGTTGCCCGTCTCCTCCTCCCTCCCACCGCTTTTGAGAGAAGGGCCCCCCGCATTGCTCTCTCAGTGGGCTCCAGCCCCCCTGGGGAAAGGCAAGAGGTGCCGTTGGCCGGCGGACTCTAGGGTTGCATGCAGGAAGGTCCGGGCTAAAGCCCCAAGCTGCTCCCAGCGGGACAATCGTGGATCGGAAAAGAGTAACTAAACCTATAAAACGAGCGCATAAACTAGGAGGCAGCGTTTTAAACCCTAAACTGAGTCAGAGGACCATTGGGAGGGCTCCGGGAGAGGGCTGCTGACCCCCAGCCCCGCTCTGCACCCTTTTGCCTTCTGGCAAGGATGGGGAGCCCGAGGGGGGCTGGCAGCCAAACGGTCTCACCTGGCCCAGAGTGGCTTATTTTATTTTATTTGTTTAGAAATGGTCCCAGGGTGGGTTACAATGAGATTAAAACATAAACAGTAAAGCATAATTAAAAATATCCCACCCTCCCTCCCTTCTTAACAGGAGAGCACCCTGAGGAAGCTGTTTAAAAGCAAAAGCCTGGGTGAAAAGATAAGCTTTCACCAGGCACCAAAAGTACACAGTGTAGGCGCCTTGCAAACCTCAAGAGGGAGGCTCTGTCAGAGTCTAGGGGCCACCACAGGAAAGGCCCTCCTGCAAGACCCTACGCCTCGTACCTCTGCAAGAGAAGGAGCTCCAAGAAGGCCTCTGCTCGAGATCTCAGTGCCCGGGCAGGGCTCCATGGGAGAAGGCGCTCCTTCAGACACCCAGGGCCCAAACCGTTTAGGGCTTTATATGTTAGTGTCAACACCTTGAATTGGGCTTTGTCGCGAATAGGTAACCAGCGCAGGCTCCATCCTGCCTCCCGCCCTTCCCCCGCAGGTGGACATGGTCACCCTGGCCAAGCAGATCATCGAGGCCACGCCGGAGCGCATCAAGCAAGAAGGCTTCAGCGCCAGCGAGGCTCCTCTCCGGGAGCGGCCGGGAAACCTGGGCCTGAGCGACACCGTCTCCTGGCTGGCCGGTTACCTGGAGAACGTGGAGCAGTCGCCCAGCTTCTCGCAGCGACGGTACCTGCTCCCCCTCCCCGAGGGCAGGGCAGGGCATCCCTCGCCGGCTCCCCGGAGGAGAGGAGTGGGCCAAACCTCCGCTCTCCCTCCCCTGCAGGTCCCTGGCTTCCTCCCCTACGGGCCACGCCTGCCTCAGCCCCCTGCACTCGCCGCTGGGGGAGCTCTCCTTCGAGCGCCTCCCCCCACCCCCGACTGCGGCCAGCTGGGCCGAGTTCCTGAACGCCTCCGGCAACGGAAAGATGGAGAGCGACTTCGCCCTGCTCACCCTCTCAGACCACGAGCAGCGGGAACTGTATGAGGCGGCCAAAATCATCCAGACGGCCTTCCGCAAGTACAAGGTGTGTCGCGGGCCGCAAAAGGATGCCGCCCTTGCCAGGCCTTCTGCAAGGGCCTGTGGGGGCCTGTGGGGCTCGTGCCTTGCAAAGGGCTCCCAAAGCTCCTGGGCCCCAGGGAGCCACACGCGAAGGCCCGGAGACCGCTTCCCGGCCTCTGGCCCCCTCCCCTCCCAGCGCCTTGACCTGCCCTGGCGATGAGGTCTTCCTGGGGAGGTGGCATGGTTTTCAGCCTGGAAGGTGGCGACGGGTAATGTGCAAAGACTTTAAAGTACTGGCCACGGAAGAAGGGAAACCACGGGGAAGCGTGCTGCTGTGTGTGGCCGTCCTGTCTTGCAGGCCTGGGGCGGGAGTGGTGGGAGCGGTCAGGGCAGGGAGCTCACCTGGGCTGCCATCCCTCTTGCCCCCGACAGGGGCGCCGACTGAAGGAGCAGCAGGAGATGGCTGCCGCCGTCATCCAAAGGTGCTATCGCAAATACAAGCAGGTACGGACCGGCGGCTGGCGGGGTGGGGTGGGGTAGTCTTGTTCTGAGTCCCCCCCGCCCGTGCCCCAGACAAGGTGCCCCAGCCCCCTGGCGCTCCCCTCCCCCACTAACCCTCCTGTTTTTCTCTGTCTTGCAAGCTAACCTGGATTGCGTTGAAGGTAAAACCAGATGCAGGGGGGGAGGGGCTCTTTGTGGTGCTGAGGGCGGTTCTGGGCAAGGGAGAGCCAAGGCCCAGGTGCCTTTTGCAGAGCTCAGGCTGAGGGGTGGGATTCTGTCTCTGGCGGGTCCTGTCAGGGCTGCTGCAGATGGCCGACGCTTGTTCGACATGGCCGCGTGGCGTCCGCTTGGGATGGGGAGGGTCCTTAGCTGGGGACTTCCATCGCCCACTCCCCAAAGGGTAACTGCTGCTGGGGGGACGCAGGGAGGCCTTTGCCACACAGCGTCTTCTTTCCGCCCTCGGGACAGTACGCGCTCTACAAGAAGATGACGCAGGCGGCCATCCTGATCCAGAGCAAGTTCCGCAGCTACTATGAGCAGAAGCGCTTCCAGCAGAGCCGCAGAGCCGCCGTCCTGATCCAGCAATACTATCGCAGCTACAAGGAGTACGAAAAGCTGAAGCAAGGCCACCGGGCCTCAACGGCCATGCAGCAGAAGATCAAGTGGATCCCACGGCGCTTAGCGCCTCCAGAAAGGTGGGTGGGGCTGGAGCGCAGAGACCTGGGGGATGGGTGTCAAAGAATAGTTCTGGCCCCCGCCCCCTGTGATGCGCCCTTCTCCTAGCTGTAGCCTTGGCTTGCTCCAGAGGGCCAGAGCAGGCCCCCCTTCCGTTGGGGGGGGGGGAGGATCCTGGCCTTGGCTGTCCCTGGGATGGAGCTGAGAGCCGAGAAGACGTGGCCTATGGTAGCCGTCGTCCCACAACCAAACGGGAGCCCGTGGCTGGGGGCAGAAGCTGGTCCAGTGGTCCGGGCCCCTTGGGACCTCTGATCCGGGTGCCCCTCTTGAGGCGAGTTCAGCCGACCCAGACTCCCCAACTCTCTGTTGTCTTCCGGCAGGGGCACCTTCCTCACCAAGAAGCAAGACCAGGCTGCTCGGAAGATCATGAGGTTCCTCCGGCGCTGTCGACACAGGTAGGGGAAAGGTGGTGCTGAGATTGCCCGCATCTGGTGGGCGCTGTGCCTTGGCACCTCTTTGCTGAGCATGGGCCCGTTTTGCCAACCTAGGGACAGGGAGGATGCCTCTGAGGTCATCCGCTGGGATTGCAGAGCAGGAGAAGGTTTGCCCTTGTCTCTGCTTGAGATGCCCGTGGGCAACTGGTGGCCCACTATGTGAGACAGGATGTTGGACAAGATGGGCTGTGGCCTGATCCAGCAGGGCTCCTCTGAGGTTATCGGTCCTGTTGGGCTGATGGAAGCCGAAGTGCAGGCGATGGGCTCCCAAGTCGCTGGTGGGAGGTGACGCTGCCTGCTGGCCTGGGGGTCCCTTGGGCTCGGGGGTGTGTGAGGCGTCCCGCTGAAGGTGCTGTGTCCACTGAGGGGCAAGGGACAGGACACCGCTCTCCATCCTGTCCTTCTCTGTCCCCTTGTCCAGGATGAAGGAGCTGAAGCAACAGCAGGAAGGTGAACCCCCCTCACAGAAGCGGGGAGTGGCTACTTAGCCGGAGGAGAGTCTTAAGCCCAGCCCAGCTGAGGCCCCTCGAAGGAACTGGGGGTGGGGGCTGCCTGGGAGGCCTCCCCCCATTTCAAGGACCGTGCAATAGAGACTGGCCATGGATGGGCAGCAGCCAGCTGCGTCTTCTCCCTCCCTTCCTCTCTCCTGGACGTGAAGGGACCTTTGCCCGGACCCAGAAGCCCACGGACACTTTGCCTTATCTCCGTGCCAAGCATGTGCCCCTTCCGTGCTGCCCTTCGCTTCCTGGGGACCCTCGTGAGACCCAGGGCTTTCTAGCGGGCCCTGGAGGGGGAAGGTCTTTGGAGGTGGACTTTGGCCTCTCGGGGCCAAAGTGGGCACTTGCTTCTCGGGATCCGAGCGCCTGTGGTTCCGTAACCGGGTGCTTGGGGGGGGGGGTCCCTTGGCCCTGAGGTTCCCTCCTGAACGCCCCTCCCCTACTGCTGTGATGCACTTTTGAAGACCCCCTTCCCCTTGGCTTCCCTCCTCCCCGGGGTCCGGGCTCTGTCCGGTGTCCAAGGGGGGGCTCCGCCGGACGGCACTCCTGGCCGCTCCCTCCCTCCCTCATTGCCTCCCCTCCTGTACATATTTGTAACATAGGGACAAAAAAGTTATACTTCAGAATCTATTTAATGTGAAGTCCTTCTGCGTCGCCCTGGCGCGTGAGGATGCGAGGCGCATGGGTCTGTGTCACGGCCGCGCCCAGACCGTAGTGCATTTCAGCCTGTCCGACACGCTTCCCTCAAGCCGCCATTTCTACTTCTTTTCTTTTTGCATGAGTTTCCTTTGTACAAATTTACATTAAAGCAAGGAAAAAAGGCGTAAAGGGGACGCCTGAGTGTGGCTGTTTGGAAGGGCGTCCTCGGGTCCTGGCGCAAGTGCGCAAGGCAGACAAAGGTCCTGCAGGCCGAATCAGGGCATCCATCGCCACAGCAGCGCCTGAACCAGAGGGCAGCGCCCATATGACGCCCTCCTCTGAGCATGGCGCAGGCGGCCGTCCAGAGGGAAGAAGGGATTGTGAGGATGAAGTGGAGCCAGTGGGAGGGGGGCTGCCTGGCAGCAGTGGTGCACGCTTGCCTCCCGCACTGAAGGGCAGCACAGAAGGGGCTGGCTGTTGGGGGGGGGGGCAGGGGAAGCTGGGTGCCGGACGCTGATCCCGGGTCCGCTGGCTCACCTCTCCACTCTGGCCCTGCCTGCAACCCGGGTTCTGCCTGGTGCCCGTCTCCTGGGAAGCCCAGGTGCACCTGAGCATGGCAAGGGGCAGCGAGTGAATCGCTTGGGGGCTTAAGATGCCTTGGGAAGTTTCTGCCCGTCCTCGACCACCCACCCACGCCAAATGGGTGCCCCGAGAGCCCTGGGAAGGACGGAGATGCCAAGGTGGCGAGCGCTGGCATGGGGGATGGCCTTCAGGCGAGCTGGAGGGGGCAGGAGAGCTGCCTTAGCTGCTCTGGGCTGGGATGTGGAGGCTTCGTGGGGTGCAAACACCTGGGCTGCCTGTCTCCCTGCTCCAGACCCTTCTTAGCCCTGCCTGGGTGCGGGCGGCGTCCTTCCGCTCATCCAGCCCTGCCTAGGGTCCTGTGCCCAGGGGCATGAGCTTTGGCGTGGGGGGAAGGGTTCCCCCAAGGCCTCCACTTTCCACACCCCACAGGGGCCGGCCGGCGTGGGCTGGGACCGGGAGCTCTTGCTGTACCCTCTTTTGCTCCAACCCTTCCGCCGTTCTGGTTCTGAACTTGTGGGCGGCAGGAGGGTGCCGCCCGATGCCCCTGTGTGCCAAAGGAGACCCTAGGGACACACAGCGGGGTTTGCCCCCACGGCAGCATCCTTCCAGGGTCCGAAAAGGTTCTGCCTTTCCCTCGCAGGGCGCAAGGGCCGCGCACCAGGAACGCGGGGGAGCTTGGAAGGATTGCGCAGCACTAAAAATCGCTGTGCGGGGGGGGGGGGGGATAGAACAAAGCCAGCGCGGGAGGGGGCTCTCACATGTTAGCATCTGGAGGGGAGAGGCGGTGGACGTGGAGGACACGCTCGGGCTGCCGGGGGGGGGGATTCTGCTCTTGCGGGGGCGGGGGAGGGTCGCCCCCCCGGCTGCTCGCGGCCAATGACCGTCTCTCTCCCACCCTGCCTGCCCCGGGGCCACCCTCTGGCGCGCTGGGTGCGGACACGAAGGCCACCTGTTCCCGGGACTGGCGCAGGGCGCAGGTGCTCGGGGGCTGTGGGTCGCCGGTGGGAAGAGAGACACCCGCCGCTTCCCGGCTTGGCTGAGGCCGCGTGGTGCTCCTCTGTACATGCTCAAGCGCTCTCGCTTCCCATATCAGAGGTTGGGTTGTCAGTCCCGGGCGGTGCGTCCTCCCCTCTGCCTGGTCTACGCTCCCCGCTCAGCCCACCCCGGTCCCCCAACGGCCCAGACCTCGGGCTCCCCTCCCAGAAGGTCCAACAGCCGAGGAACTCCATAAGCCCTTAGGGGAAACCCCGCAGCACAGGTGTCTGGTCCGGCGTCCCGTCTCACCTGGTGGCCACCCATCCTTCTCTGAAACGCAGCTCTTGATTAGCGCCTCCCTTCCGCCCATCCGGGAAAGCCAGCAATGGAGGCTTCCTCGTGGCTTGGGCGCAGAGGAGGCACCCAGGGGAGAGAAGACGGGGTGGTCCCTCCGCCACCCCAGTGGCCAGCCTGGTCAGGCCATGCAGGTTACTAGCGAATCATGTTGGTGTGACGCTCCGCCAAGCCCTTGGGGGTGCAATTGGGGGGGGGGGCTCTGCCTGTAACACCCTCCCTACCATAAAGCAGAAGGGCCATGTCCCCCTTGGAGAGGGGGCCCTTCTCCCTCCGGGCCCAAGGTGGGGGCAGGGGCGGGCAAGGCGTTGCTCTGCAGCTCTCAGTCCTCAGGGTGGCGCTGGAGGGAAGCCCCTTGCTCCCCCCCCCCCAGGGAACAGCCACCCCGCCTCAGAAGACCACCTGACCCTTCCCTTTTCTTCACCCCTCCCTCAGAGTGCCTGCTGGGTCTCCCCAAGCTCTCCTGCCTGGCTGGCCTTCCAGCCTCTGGACAGATGCTGCTCGCCCCCCAGGCACCTGGAGGGCAACGCAGGTAAATGCCCAAGAGAGAGGCTTGCCGAAGGGGTGGGGGAACAGAGGGGCACCCCAGCAGCCTCTTCCTGAGCCAGGCCCCCTCTCTCCCTCTTTACCCCCCAGCCAAGCTAATGCCCCCCCAACCTGTGGTCCTTTCCAAGGGTCTCTGCCTGGTGCGGACCACAGCAGCTCCTTCTGCACAGATGCGGCAATGATGCCAGGACACCCGTCCTTCAGGGGCGCCCCCAGCAGCCCCCAGCAAGTAGGTCTCTTCCCTTTAGAGCTGCCTCCAAGGCTCCCTGAACTACAACTCCCAACAGTCCTTGCAAACTTCAGCCTGCCTGAGGGGCAGCACTGCAGTGACATAGCCCACCTGCTCACCCTGGAGGGCACCTGGGCAGCTGCCTTCCCCCTTGGAGCCCTCTATGCACACACAGGTGTGCTGTTTCTGCCTGAAGTCGGGACTCAGGTTTTTGTCCACAATGCCCTACCTGTGGTTCTACAGTTGTCAACAGTGAGCCGGGTTGGCCTAGTGGTTAGGGAGCTGGACTCCGTCTTTGATTCTGCACTCCTCCACGAAGCCAGCTGGGTGACCTTGGGTAAGTCACAGCTCTTTCTGAACTCTCACAGCCCCACCCACCCCACAGGGTGTTCCCTTGTGAGGAGAAGAACAGAAGGTTTGTCAGCTGCTTTGAGTCCCCTTAAATGGGTAGAAAAAGTGGGATACTCTTCTTCCTCTACAAAGCCAGCTGGGTGGCTTTACGCTAGACACAGCTCTTCCTGAGCACTCACTGTCCCACCTACCTGCTGTGGGGAGAAGAACAGAATGTTTGCCAGTTGCTTTGAGTCCCTTTAAATGGGTGAGAAAAGTGGGGTAGAAAAGCCAACTCCTCCTCCTCCTCCTCATGTTCTGGGATTTTTAAACAACACCGTGCCCATGGCCAATATTTGCCTTTAGCTCTCCTGGCTGGGCTTTCAGTTGCCAAGAGCGAGGGACAGAGGCCCCCCTCCCCATAAGAACGATGCAAGAACAGGCACTCAGTTATGGTCCAGAGTTGCAGGGCCACCGCAAGAAAGGCCCCGCATGTTCCTCACCTCTCACCTCTTTCTTTGGCACAGGTCCCCTGCGGGCTGCGCCTGGAGCTCCCACCACCCATCATGTCCGCTCGTGAATCTTCCCTGCCCCACAGGCTCCACGGCAGGGGTCACGGGATGCGGATGCAGTGGGGTGCAGCAGGAGCTGGCCTCTTTTGGGGGGCCCCACTGGCACAGCCTGTGAACTGGGGCGGGACCTTGATCCCCCCTTCCTGAAAGAAGCGCGACCGGAGGGAGAGCCAGAATCGCTCGACCTGCGTCTGTCCCCGGGGCTCTTCGTGCGCGTTTGCCGACGGGCATCGGGGGAGACGTTGCCCGGCCCCTCTCCTGCCTGAGGGCGTGGCACCCGGGCACCAGAGGACGGAGCAGCGGGCTCTGGGCAGAGGGCGGCCCCATGCTTTGTCCCAGGGTAAGAAGGGGCTCCAGCACGGTGGTGCGGCGGAATCCCCAAGAGCCTGGGCTGGGGGAGGGATCCAGGCTGCGGCGCCACCCGCAGGGAAGTCAGGAGTGCCTGAGGTGCCGCGCGAGGGCACAGGGCATCCGCCTCAGGGGCCCCCAGGAGGGCCTCCGGGGCCTTTGGTCGCTTGGCGCTTCTTCTCCACAAGAGGGCAGCACTGCTCCTCTGGGGAGAAGAGAAAGAGCCCCAGGTGGGTCCATTTGGGCCGCTGGTGCTGATTCCTTGGCGCAAGGCGTTCCGTTGATTCTGTTGCAGTTGGTGATTGCTCTGCTGCTGTTTTTGTGTCCATAAACGTAAAACGGTTGCCAAATCTTCCTCTCCACTCCTGCCTGGGGATCCACGCTGCAGCCCACCCCCCTCAGCATGGAATCGGGGAGGGGGAGGCGGCCTCACTAAAACTGCCCAGTCGGCACCAGGGGGGCATAAAGTGAGCTCGTTTGGTCTATCTGGGAGTCTGATTCCACGCTGGGTGCAAAGCCAGCTGGGTGACCTTAGGCTAGTCACAACTCTGCTGAACCCTCACAGGCCCACCTACCTCACAGGGTGCCTGTTCTGGGGAGAACAGAAGGTTTGTCAGCAGCTTTGAGTCCCCTTAAATGGGTGAGAAAAGCGGGGTAGAAAAGCCAACTCTTCCAGTGCCTTGAGCAGTGGCGGGGAGGGGGAGGGGCAAAAAGTGTCCTTGGGGGAAGAATACTACCAGCCCTCCCCAAAGGGCTCCGGGTATCATTCCTATTAAGGGCTTGGTGGGTTTTCTCTGTTGTTTCCATCACTCCGAACCTTTTGCACAGTGGTTCACCTGGCTGCCCCCTCTTTGTCTGGGCCACAAGCTGCCAACCGTCCATCTGCCTTTGGAGTACTGGGTGGGGTCTTCTGGCACTTGGCTTCATTGGGCCCACAGAGACTGAGCACGCCCAACGCCACCTCTGGCCCGAGTTCCCTGGCAGTTGTCTTAGTGGCATATTTAGAGCCCTCCAGTCTGGCCAGGAAGTGGGGAGGGCAGAAGGGTGTCTCAAACAAGAGGGTCTGTTGGGAAAGTGCCCCCCCCCCCAGATGGGCTTTGCTAACCCAGGGCAGGTCTGAGGTGAGCTGGACGGTTCCCATGGGGGGGGCAGATAAGGCCGCCTGCGTGAGCCACCAGGAGCTGTGTGAGCCCTGCGCTTCCCTGTTGACCACCAGCGGGCTCTGGTCATTCTGTTGGGCCAGAATCGCCTTGCCAGCCAAGGGTGCAAGAGGAAGGGGCCTGCGAGGCTTTGCAAGCCAGGAGTGGGGTCACCTTCTCCAGCTAGGCTCTCCCCTCTCTTCCCAGGTCAGAAGGCACTCAGCTGGGTCAGGCCGAGGCAGGGAGGGACAGCGATGGGCCAACGGCTCGCTGTTCCTGCTCCCTCGCTGAGGCTCACTGGATGTGACCGCGGAAGGTATCTGCGCAGCCGCTGCCAGGGCAGAGTGGGTGGAGGGAGGAAGGGGCACCCTGCCTGGAAGGGCTTAATGCAACTCACACAGCCTGTGTGGTCAGGTCTCGCTCCTAATTCTTGGTGCGCCAGTCCCCCCGGCACCTTCTCTGTGGCTGGTACCCAGGCTGGGCCTCTTATGGACCCCCGGTGGCCCCCTGCCCATCCATAAGGCCTCTGGGCATTGCGCCCCTAAATCGAGCTCCCATGTCCTGGCAAGCAGTCCTTCCGTTTACCTCCCACCCAGACTACGGCCGTGGCAGGCAGCTTGGCTTCCCACTGGGCAGGACCTGGGAGATGGAGGAGGCACTTGGTGGGGGAGCAGGCAGCTTCCTCTGTGCCCAGGTGAGGCTGGGCACACAACCCCCCTGTGCAACAAATGCCATCAGGGAGGGCAGTGCCAGGCCGGCCGAGGTGCCACAAGGCCCTTTTATTTCCGCTTGGCCCAGACCAAGTCCCAGTCCCTCAGTTGAGTGCACTGGCCGTCCGCCGCCTGTTCCGCCGGCTGTCCAGCCACCGCAGCCGCCGCCACATTATCTGCATGACTGTGTCCAGCAGGTGCAACGCTTCGTGCAGCGACGCCTCCTCGGGGTCTTCGCGCTCGGCCGGCTCCGTTTCCTCTGGTTTCTGGGGGGAGAAGGGCAAGAAGGGGGGAGCCACGGCTCAGTGCTGCAGAAGGACCGGGGTGCCCCAAAGGCCAAACCAGGCAGGCAGTTAAGAACCTCAGAGGAGCCCTGCTGGATCAGGCCAAAGACCATCTGTCCCACATGGTGGCCCACCAATGGCCCACAGGCATCTCAAGCAGAAGATGAAGGCAAAACCTTCGGCTGCTCTCAACCCCCCACAAATGGCCTTTGGAGGCATCTTGCCGGTCTCCCCAACACGGAAGTAGGACCTAGGTATCCATTGTGGTAGCCATTGATACACCTGTCCTCCGTGAATTAAGAGAAACTTTGCTGGCCCACAGCCCACCTGGTCCAGCATCCCATCTTATGTAGTGGCCCACCAGTTTCTGGGCATCCCAAGCAGAAGGTGAAGCTGCTGGCAGAGGGACTGGTGTGTGTGTGTGTGTGTGTGTGTCACAGAGCCTCCATTTCTGGCACCCAGGAAGGGAGGCCCTAGATCCTCACCCCCGCCCCAGGTATCTGGTGGCCCGAGAGTGAGCTGGCTGGGACGCGTGTCTCATCCAGACCTGCCGCCTGACTGACCTTGAACACCCGGAAGCTTTTCCATTTCTCCCGGAAGACGATGCCCGAGAGGACGGCCATGACGGCCAGGGTGCCAATGATGGTCCAGTAGCAGTAGCCCAGAAGCAGCTGGGCATTGAAGGGGAAGTCCAGGGGTGCAGGCGGGCGGTCCGATGCCCCCCACAGGGGCTGGTCCAGGCCCCCATAGTACCACAGGGGTCTCTCCGACCCTCCGACGCCCCATAGGTAGCTGCCGGCTAAGAGGCCGGCGGCCCACAGCAGCCTCCGCTCCATAGGCAAGCAGGACCGGTTGTGGGCTGGTTCCAGAACTCTGCGCCAGGCAGGCCGGTTGCTGAGCGATGAGAGAGGCCATGACACAACCGTGGGAGGTCACACAGACGGGAGCCGGCCCAGAGGCCGATGTGCACTTAGGCCTCTAGTGAACGCCCAGTGCAGCTCTGCTGAAGAGCACACGCCCGGCCACTGGCCGGCTACAGCGTAGAAGTGTGCCCGCCCTCGCTAGAGGTGCTGCCCGGGGACCGGTCCACATGGCATGGGGGCGCACCGCCCCAACCCGTCACCGAGATCGATTGCGCCCCTCTGCATCGGGCCGCAGGTATGTCACAGAATGCGTGATGCTGCTGGCAGTGGCCAGTCGTGGCAGAGAGGAGGTGGCACTTCTGGGTGGCGAGGAGGCGGTGCGGGCTGGTCAACGGCAGGACCGTTTTCGTTTCTGGCCGGTAAGGGATGTTTTGGGGAAATGCGGATGGTCCTCCTAATCACAAAAGTGCAGAAAGGCCTGAAGGCAGAGCGAGGATGGGTGCTCGCTCTGTGTGCCTTGGCTGGGGGGGGCTGCCGGCTTCTCTGTGGCCTTTCCAGGCAACTGGGCACCACATAGTGGTTTCAGTCTTCTCCAAGGGCCGGTGGAGTGATGCCAGACACTGGCCACCAGAGGGCAGCCTTATGCTGTTTCTGACCTTTGGAGCACTGAGTTCAGGCCAAAGGAAAGGAGGAATGGGGGGGGGGGGCAGGGATGATTCTCACCGTAGGATCCTCCCAGTTTGACTCTGTGGCTAGAGCCTTGGACTCTTATCCGAGAGTCTTCTGGTTCAATTCCACACTCCTCCAGGAAGCTAGCTGGGTGACTCTGGTCTAGTCACAGCTCTCTTCTGAGCACTCACAACCCCACCTACCTCACAGGGTGTTCTGTTGAGGGAGAAGATCAGAAGGTTTGTCAGCAGCTTTGAGTCCACTTAAGGTTGAGAACAGTGTGGTAGAAAAGCTTCCTCCTCCTCCTCCTTTGGGCTTTTGCAAGAACTGCTCTCCTGGCTGGAGGAAGGAAAAGCCCTTCTGCTCATTCAGTTGCCCTCTGTCGTCCTGGAGGCCACTGAGCAAAGGGAAACCCCAGGAGTTGCTGCAGATCGGACTGCAGGGAAGGGGGGCTCTGCCGTCCCTTCATTCCCAGCAGGCTTCGGCTCAGGGGCAAATCTCTCCGGCCACAGGGGCCTGGGGAGTCCTGGCCTGGGCGCCTCCCCTGAAGAGCCAGGCGTGCGCTTGATGCTGTGGGTCTGGGGGCGGAGCAGCCTGCCCCCCCGGTCCCCTACGGCCTTTGAAACCCAGATGAGCTGCCAGGCCGAGTCCAGTTCTGGCCAGCCTGTCACGGCCAGGCCCGAGGGTCCCCGGCTCAGTCCCCACCACGCTAAACAGCCCTGCGCCTGGGGAAAGAGCATCAGGATCCTGAAACGTGCGTCACCTCCAGACTGACTGCGCAACAGCAGCAGTTGGGCGACACCCGTCCTCAATGGGGTTGTAATGCCCTGGAAGGGACAGGTGTGAAATTTGGGGGCACTCCTGGACTCTGCGCCGACACTTGAAGCTCAGGTGGAGGCCGTGGCCAAGAGTGCCTGTTCCCAACTACGGCCGGTGCGCCAGCTGAAGCCTTTTCTGGACAGAGATGACTTGGCCACAGTTATCCAGGCTCTGGTGACCTCCAGACTAGACTACTCTTATGCACTCTACATGGGGCTGCCCTTGAAGACGGTTCGGAAGCTGCAGCTGGTGCAGAATGCAGCAGCTAGTTTGCTGATTGGGACAGCTAGCCGGACGCACATCACGCCGGTCTGAAAACAGTTGCTGCCCAATTCAGGGTGTTACCGTTAACTTATAAAGCCCTCAACGGCTTGGGCTCCAAATATCTGAAGGAATGTCTGCACCCATATCTACCTGCCTGTGTCTTAAGATCTGGCTGAAAAGCCCCCCTGGTTGTACCCCCCCCCTCAGCAGCAAGGGGGGGCACCCAGGCGAGGGCCTTCTCAGTGGTGGCCCTGAGGCTGTGGAATAGTCTCCCCCTTGAGGTGCGTCAATCACCTTCATTGTACATGTTTGGGAAGGCAGTGAAGACGGGCCTCTTTGCCCTGGACTTCGGTTAAACGGGAAGACACTTTCCCTTCCCCCTTGCAGACGCTGTTGCTGTTTTAATGATGTTTGGTTTTAGATGTTCTTACCTGCCCAGAGACCTCCAGGTACAGGGTGGGATAAAAATGTAAATATATGAATAAATAACAAAGGCAATTCTGGGCTGAAGGAGCCTGGCGTCTTAGCAGCTTTAATCGTCTGGTTCCAAGAGTCAATGGGTCCAGCCTTCCAGCTCCGGGCAGCAGACCACGCCCAGGCCACGCCACAACTGACCCCCTGAGGCCCTGGGATGGGGGTGGGCGCAGCAATAGCCGCACAGGACATTTCAGATGCTGCCCCCGCCAGCGCCGCGGCCCAGAGTGTTGTGGCGCAACCAGAGCCCAAGGACAAGAGGCCCCTCCCTGGCTGCCTCCCGGTCGACCCCTTTGGCTCCCCTTGGCTCCCTTTGGCTCCCAGGCCCAAAGAGGCCTCTGCGTCCACCCCGAGGGCCTCTGCTTGGAAGAGGGAGGGGATTCCTCCTATGCGCCGCCCAAAGAACAACCGAGACCTCAAACCGGACTTCACATTTTATTTCCAATGAGCTCAATTACAGAAGTTTTGGGTTTAAAAAACGCTGCCGTGGAAAAGCGCAAAGTGGGCACTCAGTGGCAGCGAATGGCACGGGGGGGGGCGAAGGCAGGAGACCCTCCTCTGCACCAGCCTGCCTCTCTGGGTTCACCTGCAGAGCTTCCAAACAGCTGGCAAAGCAACATGGTGCAACCAGGGGGCTCCTCCCTTTGTGGCCCCCACGCTAGGCATCACTCCCTTCAGAAGGGCCTCGTGCAGGGAGGGGGCACCTGAGAGCCTCTCATCCCGTTTCCTGCCCCACCACCACAAAAGGCCAGTCCCCGAGGGGCACTCAGCCCCTGGCCCCTCCCCCCTTTCCCAAATTCTGCCCATCCCGCTTCTTCACCAGGAGTATCAGGTAACTCACACAGCTGTTCCCTTCTGTCAGCCCTGGGGGGGGGGGGCAGCTGCCTGCAGCTGCTCCAGGCTCTTCGCCTCCCGAGTTTCCTCCCTTCTGGGGGACGGAGGTCCGGGACCCCCTGCCTGTGAATGGGGCAGGCTTCAAACACTATTGAGGGGGGAGCTTTTAGCAGCACAATACCGACAGTATCTCCCGTGCCCCCCCCCCCCCCCCCCCCGTTAAAAAAGAATTAATCCCTTCTGAGGACTTTCAGGCCCCAGCACCCCCAGCAGTTGGGAGGGTGAGGGAGGGGCAGTGGGAGGCTTGTCACAACCCCTCTGAAAGGGTAGTTCAGCCCCCCAAAGGGGTCGCGACCCACAGGCCAAGAACCGCTGCCCTGGGCAGCCCCTGCCAGCCCTGCAATCCACGTGGCTGAGGAAGGGTAAGCAGGCCGCCACTCATGGTCAAGAGGAGTCTGGCCGGGGGTCACTGGCTGACCGGGCTGCGCTGAGAATGTCGCCCTTCCGAGGGTAGAGAGAGACCCCTGGCAGCAGCCGACTGCGGGCGCAGAAGGGCTTCTAAGCAGACAGGTGGGCGAGGAGTTCAGCAGAGGGGGGCCTGCGCACCCAGACACCTCCCACCCCGGGGTCTCTCTGGCTGGAGGTGGGGACTGGGGCCAATATGAGGCCCAGTGGGCCACGAGGAAGAGGAACCGGGTGGGAGCCGAGGGCGGCGGCCACAGAAGATGTAGGGTGCAACAGCCGGGGGCCCTTTTGGGTGAGCGTCCATGGCAGCGAAGCGGCACTCCCCGAGGCGAAGGCTCCCCTGTCCATCTTCTCCTTCCTCTTTCATCAGACTGCTTCTGGCCACCCACGTGGCGCTGGTCTTTGGCCTGCAGCGGCAGGAGCGCCATCTTGGCATCCCACGCTGGGGGTGGGCAGGAGGCACTTGGCACCAAACCGTGCGAAGGACCAGCGAGGAGACGGGTGGCCAACGGAGCAAGGCTGCGACGGTCGTGCGACAAGCAGAGGCGATCTGGCCGGATCAGGACTCTGGAACGGAGGAGAGACGGCGGCTGAGGTCTCTGCCCGGGCAGAAGCCGCAGCGCTTATCTCCGCCCCGGGGAGGGACGAGACAGGAAAGGACAAAATCTCACACTTTAAACAGAATTTCACTTAAACTACTGAAAATACGTTTTCAAATAGAAGCCTCCTTCACCCACAACTAGAGGGAAGCTAACCGTCAAAGGCCTGACTAAAGAGCTATGCTTTTCACCGGGTACCAAAAATCACTCTCTCAAAGTCTGGGGCCACCACAGAGAAGGTCCTCTTGCCTGCTGCGGCAACATGCAGATCAGCCAGTCTCGTCTAGTGGTTGGGGAGCCGGACTCTTATCTGGAATACCAGGTTTGATTCTGCCATTCTCCATGAAGCCAGCTGGGTGACCTTGGGCTAGTCACAGCTCTCTTCTGAGCTCTCGCAGCCACCCACCTGGGGAGGGAGAGGAGCTTCCCCTGGGAGGACCCCCCCCCCCCCGCGAAGACGCAACCTGCAGCTCTTAGCAGCTCACAAGAGGAAAACTCCACCAGGAACCCGCCCCTGGGCCCCCGGATGCTGCAGCCAGGAGAGCACTAGGGGCAGCCAGGACTGGGCACGGGATGGACGGAGGCAGCCAAACGGGCACCCAGGAAGGAACGGACTGGGGAAGGCAGCAGGAGGGGCTCTTTGGCCAGCCTTAGAGGGAGGAGAGGGGAGGGAGGGAGGAGAGGGCCTGGGGATGGGTCGAAGCAGGAGAGAACGAGCAAGTGGGGGGGGGGAGTAGGGGCTGGTCTCTCTTGGGAAGCCCCAAAGGAAAGGGAAGCAGCCACAGCTGTTGGAGAAAGGGGATAAATATAGAGAGGAATTTTAACAGGGCAGGTGAGGATTTGGGAGTTGGGGGCCCCATCTAGGCCGGCCTTAATCCCTCTGCCGCCCCCCCAGGACAGAGGCCAGTGCTCCCAGGGACAGATCCAGGCTATGAGGCACAAGCCCCCCCCCCCCAGTTCCTCTGAAGGCTCCAGCCGCAATTCCTTCTCAGCCTGACTGCAACAGGAGCAAGACTCCAGAGATGCCATCGGCACCCCGACTGTCCCCCGCCCTTCTGGGTCTCCCTCCCTCCCAGGGACACGCAGAGCGGGGGGGGGGGCAGCAAAGCAGCATCAGGCGAGAAACAAAGGCATAACTAGGAAGCATCAGTAATGGAGGCACAGGCAGCGCCTGGCGCACACCTGTGGGAAAGAACCGTATCTTAACGGGTGCCTGGAAGACAACAGAAAGGGTGCCACAAATCCAGAGTCACCACCAAGAAGACCCCGTCTCTTCCTCACCACTCTCCTGATTTCAAGCAATAAAAAAGTCTTCCCTGTGCCCAAAGGCTGAACGTGAGAAACCTCCTGCTGGATTCGACCCCGGCCCATCCGGCCCAGCCGCCTGCTCTCCCAGCGGCCCACCAGCAGGGCACTGGCCTTTGGGGGCAGACCACGAACAGCTATGGCCAGAGGTAGCCAGAGACGAAAAGCAGCGCCCATCAGGAGCCCTGAGCACTTCTGGGGGTGGCACAGGTGCAAAAGGAGACTGCTACAGAGGCTGCTTCGTCCTGTAGAACCTTCTGGCTTCCTGGGCAGCCTCACACGGAGCAGAGCCCAGCGCTGGAGACGGATGTCACAGCCGGCCTGAGGAAGAAGGTCCACACCCGATGCTACAGGGCCGGATCCAGGCCAGAGCGGATCCTGGTGGCCAAGGGACAGGCCACCCTCTCTAGCCTCTGTTGGGGTATTTGGGGGCGGGAGAACAAGCAGAGTCCACTACAGGAGCCTGGTCAACAGGACGGAGGGACAGCCAGCCCCTCAGCCTTCCCAGTACCGGGGAGGTACGGCTCTGAGGACAGAGACTGCCTGACGCCACAGAGGACTCCGCCCGCCTCCCGTTTGCTGGTTTAATCTGGGTTTAAATACTGTTTAGGTCTTCGGACCGACTGTCCAGCACCCAGAGGCCTTGCTGATGGGGCAGAAGGTGCATCTCAACAGACTAACCCACTCTTGGTTGTGTTTCTCCTTTGCCACTTTCCGTCCGTCCTCTGGGGCCCCGGCGCCAGCACCCCCTTCTGCAGGAAGGGGCTTCAAGCACGCCCACCCAGCGAGGGAGGCCTTGTATCCAACCCAGAGCAACTGAAGCCGGAAGCCGTCCGGCCTGCCCTGGATCTCCCAGACCAGGACCAAGAGCTGCCCCCAGCCTCAAGGGACTCTGGACAGACTCCCTTTGGGCCCCCCGGTGGCCTGCAAGCGTGCGAGAACTGCTGAAAGCACAGGTGGCCCAAGAGGCGCCCAGCATGCACCCCCCGTCGCACTCTGTGCCTGAGTGCCCAGCCCTTTGTGGGCAGGGAGGCAGCTGAGGAGCAGCAAAGGGACCCGGAAGGCGACGCTCAAGTTCCCAAGGCCCAGCCTGGGTCTCGCGCCAACATTCAGCTCAGCCTTCCTCCCTGGGCTAGGAAAACTTTCCATCCCTTTCCATCCTGCCTCGGGCCACTGGGCAAGTGTGGCGGAGAGGAGGCACGGGGCAGAGGCCGGCTTAAGATCTGCGGGGGGTGGCAAAGCGGCAGCTATGACGGGGACGAGTGGTACTCAGGCCCGGCGGGCTTGGCTGCAAATTCCCCATTCGCCAGCCTTTCACGACCCGGAACTTCGGCGCAAAGGTTCCTCCGCAGCTGGCGTGGCAGGGTAAGCGGCAGCCCGCCCTGTGCTCCTCACCCGCAATCGGGGTGCTAGGGCTCCTCGTTTTGCCTGGGTTAACCCTTCCCTCTCACTGGGGGGAGTTGCAGGGCCTCCTGCCTGCCTGGTAGCTGCTCAGGCACCAGAGGCCCCGGTCCCATCTATGGACGCTCAGGAGGAACAACCTAAAGCAAAGACAGGAAAGAGCTCGAAGCCATACAGAGGGGAAATTAGCCAGAATCCAAGCTCTAAGAGGATTAGTTGTGCGTGCTCTCACACAACACCTAATCTGACAACTGTCAATCAGGTCATGCACAGAAACTCCTTAATAAACAGGAAGGATTAGTGTGCATATATACCAAGCATTGCCAATAACATGTGAGGCTTTGCCCTGAAGAGGTTACCTAGTTAAGAGGGGGGGGGGGCTATAGCAGGAGTTGAAGGTACCAGGATGTGGGGGGAGGAGAGAGCCTTCTTTGCAGTGGCCCCAGGCATCACCTAGCTATCTCAGTGAATAAAAGACACGTGCCTGGACCCCAGCCTCTGACCCCTTTCAAGCACAGCAGGTGGAATTAATGACCGGAATATTAACTGCGATCTATCCTCGGCCTCAGAATGAGTAAATAGGAAGGCAGCAAAATGCCTTCAAGGGGATCACCCGTTCCAGAGCCCTCCAGCAACTGAGCCGGCCCGGGTTCAAGCCTGTCCCAGCCGTGAAAGCCACTGTGCCGGGCACTGCCCTTTGGCACAACAGGTGGCCGTGCGGGTGAGGCAGCCAAAGAGAGGACCCAGACGGCCGTGGTGAAGATAGCTCTGTGCCCGATGCAGTGCCGTTTGGGCACCTTGGTACCCGCAGCAGAGGAAGGGGCCGGTTGCACCCAGAGAGCCAGGCGGGCCCAAGGCGGGTGCCAGAGGCCACAGCCCAGGGCCCAGGACAAGGTAACGGGGCCTGGCTGCTTTCCCACTGGATTCCTACAGCCGCCCAGCCCCCATCTCAGCCTCCAGAGCCCTGAGCGTCGTCACGCCAACGGAGGCTGACCCCAGAAATACAGGCTGTTCCTGCCATCCCGACAGGGTCCCTGGCGCCAAGAATAGACATTCATTTGCACCTCGTCAACCCTCCGCTGAGGAGCAGCCAAGGGATCCTGACCACTTTCCCTGTGGTCTGCAGCCCAGAGGAGGGGCAGAGCCAGAGGGGAGCCAAAGTCCTCGTCTCAAGCAGCCCCAGGGAAGCAGGCAGGGCGCCACGCAGAGGGCCCTTGGCGCCTGGAGGGAGGCTGGGAATTGGCAGCTTGAGGTCCCGATGTGGCCCTCCAGTCCGCCCCCTCCTTCAGGCAGGAGTCCAAACGGAAGGGTCTCCAAGAGAAAACCCCCAGGAGGACAGAGGAGGAGCGTCCTGCTCAGACTCCGTCACGCCCCTCGGACACCCTGGCCTGCTTCCTCCTGTACGGTCCCCCAAAGCTCTGAAGGCCCCCAGTTCTCCACAACCCATTAGGAGAAACTGCTGCTCCCCACTTTTCTACCCTGCTTTTCTCATCCATTTAAGGGGACTCAAAGAGGCTGACAAACCTTCTGTTCTTCTCCCCACACCAGAACACCCTGCAAGGTGGGTGGGCAGCGAGAGCTCAGAAGAGAGCTGTGACCAGCCCAAGGTCACCCAGCTGGTTTTATGGGGGACAGTGGAATCAAACCCGGTATTCCCAGATAAGAGTCTGGCTCCCTAACCACTAGACCAAACTGAAGCTCTCTTGCAGCATTTCCCAGAACCCCCCGGGCTGCTGGTACTGCTTCTGCCCGAGCTCTGCCATGGGCTTGGACTAGGTGGCCTCAGGGGTCCCTTCCAGAACCCACCTGCTTCTTGCACGTGCCGTTACCCCCAGCTTCTCTTCCCAACCCCGTGCCTGGAGGGGGCAGAATCCAGCTTACCTGAGTGGGCACCGGGCCAGGGCTGTACCCAAATAACAAAGGGCAGAGGGAGGGGCCGAACGGAAGCAGAACCTGGCAAGTGGGTGTCAGGCAGGGATAACGTGGCATTGCCAACCGCCCCGCAGCCCCCCGCCTCCCCCAGGCGACCCAGCCGCCCACTGCGCACCATGGAACCCGTCCCCTTACCTGCCCCTTCAGAGCTGCTTCCGGCCCCATGGAGCTCCCCAGAGCGGTGGAAGTCGATGCTGGCGTAGCTGTGGAGGGTGGCGGCTTGGCCAGGGGCCGCCTGGGGCCGCAGCACCAGGGGGGCCGCCTCGTTCGCCAGGTCCAGGTCGATGTAATTCAGACCCGGCTCAGCCTGGTCCTCGCGTGGCAGAGTCCCGCCGCCATCGGCCTGCTGTGGGAAGGTCTCCGGGCAGCCGGGCAGCCTCCCTTGTGGGTTCACATGTGCCAGCTGGCCGCCCGAGGCCATTTCGGCATAGTTCTCCAGCACAGCCCGCCTGGCCAATCCTGCCGCCCTGGCCTGGCCTTCCACGTTGATGTAGTCAGTTCCTCGGGTGTGGTAGTCGATGCTAACGTACTCCCCGGGGCCCCAGAGCACAGAGGCGTCCCTCCGGCCCCTTGAGGGCGGCTCTGCGTGCAGGTGAAGCGGGAAGCCTAGGCCCAGCTCCTCCAGGCTCTCCGAACTGGTGGACGAGGAGTAGGAGAGGCGGTCTGCGTGGAAGGCGCGCGGCCGTGGTGCAGACAGGTGTTTGTAGGAGCGCGGAAGAGAGCGGAAGGCCGCGCCACCGGGGACGGCCAGCAGGGGGCTGTACTCGGGCGGGGTGCTGGACGCTGACCGGCTGACCGGGGACATGGCCATGTACTTGCTGCTCAGAGATTTGCTCTCCCCGCTGCTGGAGACCCATTGGCCCACCCCGTCTGGGGAGCAGCTCCCGCTGGGGGACATCAGCATGTATCCCCCGTTCTCCCGGGGAGGGGAGGCACTTCCGGGGATCATCGGAACGTAGTCCTGGTCCTCAGCGCTCGCGGTCGTCACCCCGGGCAGCATAGCCATGTAGCCAGGATCCGTGCTGTAAAGGTTGAGGCCCTCGGGGTAGCTGGCAGAGACCAGCCCAGGCTTCCGGGGCGGCCGCTGGTAGGCCAGGACAGGCGCGTCATTGCCCAGGACCATGGGTGGCAGAGATGCCCGCTTGTAGGACTCCGAGGCCCACTTGCTCAAGCTGTGGCCATCGGCAGGTGTCAACTTGCCCATGCTAATGTAGTCCAGCATGTAACTCAAGGGGTCGGGCGTGCCGGGCGGCCGCGACTCCCCCGGGCTGGATCCGCCCTCGTCGGACGAGACGGCGCTGTAGTCGCTCAAGGAGTCCGGCTTCCTGGGCCCCGGCCCCTTCTGCCCGGAACCCCCGGGGTTCCTCCGGGAGGAGCCCCCCGCTTCTGAGCGAGGCCTCCAGGGCAAAGCTCCTTGGGCTTGGGGGGCAGGGCTGTGAAGGTGCTGTCGGCGCGGGGGCACCGAGATGGGCGTGGACGTCAGCGACTGGCTCTTGGTGCGGATGCGGAAGTCCTCGCTCAAGGCCTTCATGGCCTCCAGGATGGTCTCGTGCATGTTCTGGGCCACCACCAGGTCTTCCACCTGCATCCACAGCTCCCCAGGGCCCGTGACCGCCGAGCGCCCCACCTCCATGAAGAAGTAATTCTCCGAGTGGCCGCAGCGGCGCACGTTAAGCAGCTGGAGGACCACCGCCGCCACGTCCGAGTTGAGCCTCACAAAGCTGATGGTCCTCTCCGTCAGGCAGAGGAGGTAGACACCGGCCAGGTTCCTGCTGTGCCCCAAACCTCTGGGGCGGAGGGTCACCTGCCAGATCTCCTTGAAGGATGGACCAGGGGCCGTCTCGGACGCTCTTCCTGCAGGAGGGGGAAAAAAAGGGAAAGTCAGATTCCCAAGGGAAAGGGAAAGGCAGGTTGGCGCTAAGGGCAGAACGGACCTTCAGGGAGAGCTGGGACTCAAGGAAAGGACAGGTTGCCCAAGGACACCCGCACCCCAGGCTGAGAAGTGGGACACGTGTAGGCCACCCAGATTCCCCTCTCCTTCCCATTGCTGCATTTCAGGTTCAAAGCACCGAGGCAAAAACTTTTAAGGACTTTTCATTCAGAGGAGCCCTGCTGCATCAGGCCACAGCCCATCTAGTCCATAAGAACCTAAGAGGAGCCCTGCTGGATCAGGCCACCGCCCATCTGGTCCCTAAGAACCTAAGAGGAGCCCTGCTGGATCAGGCCACCGCCCATCTGGTCCCTAAGAACCTAAGAGGAGCCCTGCTGGATCAGGCCACAGCCCATCTGGTCCCTAAGAACCTAAGAGGAGCCCTGCTGGATCAGGCCACGGCCCATCTAGTCCCTAAGAACCTAAGAGGAGCCCTGCTGGATCAGGCAAAGGCCCACCTAGTCCATAAGGACCTAAGAGGAGCCCTGCTGGATCAGGCCATAGCCCATCTGGTCCCTAAGAACCTAAGAGGAGCCCTGCTGGATCAGGCAAAGGCCCACCTAGTCCATAAGGACCTAAGAGGAGCCCTGCTGGATCAGGCCATAGCCCATCTGGTCCCTAAGAACCTAAGAGGAGCCCTGCTGGATCAGGCCTCAGCCCACCTAGTCCAGCATCCTGTCCCACACAGTGGCCCACCG
This sequence comes from Aspidoscelis tigris stejnegeri, assembly GCA_023333525.1. NCBI lineage: Eukaryota > Metazoa > Chordata > Lepidosauria > Squamata > Teiidae > Aspidoscelis > Aspidoscelis tigris. The sequence continues at coordinate 718,169 of JALMGA010000009.1, forward strand.
AGTGCTTCTGCGCACCTCCAGTGGAAGTCAACGGCAGAACCTTCCCCTGCCCTCATGCCAACAGCCCAAGAGGCCTCCTGCCTGCCTGCTTTTGCCCCTGTCCTCTCGGTGCTCCCCCTGCACTGTGGCGGCGCTTGACCAGAGTGTCGGGTCCATTAGAGCTCGTGCTTTTGTGTTTAAGCTTCTCGCAGAATTCTGGCTTCCCCTGATGTTCCGAAACCCCTGGAGGCCGTGGCATACAGGGGTTCACTCAAGCGGCCTGTGGGTTTGATGAAGCCCCGCTGTGCCCTTCCAAGCTGTGCTCCTCCAGGGAGCGGGCATTTCGTGCAGGCTTCCAAATGGGCAAACAAGCCGCCCTGCCCTCCAGCGCCCATGATCCTCAGCCAAAACAGGATCCCTCCAAATTGGCTGAAGAGACCCAGGCTACACGAGACGCCCCTTGGCGCTCGGCCTCGGGTTCCTCCCCGGGATGTCTTCCAGCATCCGTTCTGCCTCCCCTGGAGATCACTAGGGTATAAAAGCTGTCCTTCCTGGGCCCCGAAATTGGAAGTTGGGGAGGAGGCAGGTGTGAATCACCCAAGAGCAGCCACCTCCAAGGCCCTGCCACCTGAGGCCCGGCTGTCCCCGGCTCGACCCCCTAGCCAAGCAGAAGGGACCCTGGCCCGGCCCACCTAGTCGCAGGGGAGGGGGCAGGAAGGGAGGGGGCTCGGGGCCACATTCAGAATTTCTTGAGAAAGGGGGAGAGTGAGCAGAAAGGAACCAACCAGGGTTGGGGACCCTCCCTCTGCCTGTGAGCCCCACCGGTGATGGCTGGGGAGGAGGGGGAGATGCAGAGGCCTCGCAGCCCGGGGGGGGGGGCAGCCCGGGAGGGGGAGGCGCAGTGGGTGAGCGTGCAAAGGTCAAGCGAGTGGGTGGGTGGATGGAAAGCAAGGAGGACAAACAGGGCCCTCCAGCATCTGGGCGCCCAGCAACCCATCCGTCGTCCACGTCACCCGCAGGGGAGACGGGCGCTGCTGCCCGTTGCCACAGAGACACCAGCAGGATCATGTTCCCGAGAGGTAAACTCTGGCATCCGAGAGAGAGAGCAATCTCTATGCTAAATAGTTCTGGGAACAGGGAGGTGAGGGGGGGGTGCAGGGAGGGCCCCCTCCCACGCAGCAAGGGTAGCAAGGAGGCCACCTCAGGGGAGGGGAGGAGGTGCCCAGAATGCTGCACCCAGTCCGGGCAAGGAGCTGCCCTCTCCCCAGTGGGTCACAGGAGGCCTGGCCGGCCGGCCAGCCAACTGACCAACCAACACACTCTCCACGTAGCCAGGCCCTGCAGAAGGCCGGCCGGCCAGCATGTACCAGGTGGTGCCTGCCAGCTGTGTACACACACACACATACACACACACACACACACAGGCTCTGCTGGCAGCAATATTGGCCAGAGTGTCTGAAGGCTTTGGGGATGTTGGAAGGAGCTGCAGCGTCCAGGCAGAGCCCAGGCCAGGGAGCGGATGGACGGGCCTCATAGGCCTGGGAGCAAAGGTCCTCACTGCTGGCGGGAAAGGCCCTGACCCAGTTCCAAGGTTTGCTGGGAGGCTGTGCCAGCTCCTCACTCTGCCTTCTCCTGCCTGTCTGTAACCCGCCCAGGAGCCTCTGCCCTCGGCTGACCCATAATGGTTGTGCTCCCCCTGCAGCCATGATGAGGGCACACACAGGGGTAAGGGCACACACATCCATGCCAGCTGGGAGACCACTCAGACCAGCCTCTCAGGAGGACCCTGGCCACGGCAGTCCCCCACCTGGGCACCTATCTGCCTGGCCGACTGACAAGAGCCCCTGGGAGGAAGCCCCAACCAAGGCGGGGGCGGGGGGGGGCTTCCCAAGGGGCAACGGCCTGCAGCTCAGGGATTCACCCAGTGGTCCTCTGGCCCCCTGAGGGTGCAGGGCTGCTCAGATGCACCCCATTCTGCCAGCTGCCCAACGCCACGGTGCCCACCACGGATGTTATCAGAACTCGGCAGCCACAGCTCCAGGGCAAGGAGGGAAACGGTGATATAACTTAATTATCTGCTCCAGCGGGGCTTGTTTCTGCCCTTGGAAAGGCAACGAAAGCACGTTATTGGCTCGCTGGCATTTCCGGGTATTTCTGGGGACCCGTGAGGAGAAAAGCAAATAGGAACGAACTAATCAAATTTGTTTGGAGAGAGGTTTGCTCTGGAACAGCAAATGCATTTTAACTCATGGGTTAAAATTAGAAGGCCGCCTTGGGAGAACAAAAGAACCGCACCTGTTGAACTTCTAAAGGGTCCCTGGCGTCCCTTTTGCAGTTAACCCCACAGACGGCCCGGGCAAATAACGGGCTCGGCGGAAGCGGCGCCAAGGAACGCCAGGCGAGCCCCACGACCCGAGCTGTGCTTACCACGGCCTGGCACAGGTGCCCACCGCCTGGCACTTCCCCCCTCAGGCAGCTCGGCAGATGCCAGGCGGACAGAGGCGGGAAGGTACCAGGGGCAGCAGCGGTCACAGGGCCCGGGAAGACTTCGCGCGCCACACAGCCCAGAACCTGCCCCCCCCCCGCCCCCGTGTTGCAGCTGGGCGGCTAAAGGGCCAGCAGATCCCGGCTGGAGCCACACCGCCCCGGGCCCTGCCCACCTGCAGCCTAGGACAGAAGGCACCGACAGTTCCCGCGCCGCCCCCGCCCCAGCGCGAGGACTCCCAGGCCGCCCTTCTGCCCCCTTTTCCGGGGCTCCAGCAGCTCTCCTCGCGCCGTGCGGGAACGGCAAACGTTGCCCCGCTGCTGCCGGCAGAGCCGCCTTCGCCCGCCCGGGTGGGCCAATCCCGGACACTCGCCAGTCGGGTCCCCCCACCGTCTGCCGGCTGGACGCCGCAGAGCCTCCCACGCACCCACCCACCCACCGCGGGCGCCCGGCAAGGGTCTCCGTCTGGCTCGCACAGCGGGGCGAGGGGAGCCGCTGCAGGCACCCGGGGCGCCCCGGGAAACTCTGGCTCTCCCGCTCGCCGCGGCTGGAGATGCCCGGGGAAGAGGCCTGGGCCGGGGAAGGGGGCGGCTCCCTCCCCCCAAAAGCAGCCGGGGCGCGTCTCACCTCTTCCGTGCAGCTCGGCCAGGGCGTCGAACCAGCGCTGCTGCTGCTCGGCGCTCTCGGCGGCCAGTCCGAAGCCGCCGCCGCGCCCGTAGAGCACGACCAGGTGCCGGTGGCGGGCGTCGGCGCGCTTGCTCACGTTGAGCGCCTCGGCCAGCGGGAGGCTCCGCTTGGGGCGCGCGGCGGCGCGGAACTTCTTCTCGCTCCCGTAGCACTCGAGGCGCGCGGGGCCGTCGTCGCTCGCGGCGCGCAGCACGAAGAAGCGCCGCCGCTGCGACCGCTGCTTGCGCAGGTAGCCGCACAGGCGCACGTCCGGGGGGGCGGCGGCGGCGTCCATCGCGGGCCGGGGCGCCGCCGGGGGCTCAGGCGGGGCGGGCGCACATTCACGCGCCCCCAGCGCCGCGGGGCTCGGGGCTCCCCGGAGTGGCGGCGCCTCCTCCCGCCTCGACGGGGACCTCGGTCGGTCGGAGAGGCCTCCCGGGGCTCGAGGGTGCCCTTCCCCCCGCTGCGCCCCACGGGGGACGCCGTCGGCCGCGGTCGGGGCCCCGCGGGCGCTCGTGGGAACGGCGGAGGCCGGGAAAGAGGCCTCCGGTCCGGGGGCCGGAAGAGAAGGCGGGCGAGCGAGCGGCGCCCACTCGGCGAGGGCGAAGCGCCCGCTCCCCTCGCTCGCACAGCCCGGGAGGAGAAGGAGGAGCCCTCTTTCCCGGGGGGGGGAGGCTGAACTAGAGCGTCGTCCCAGCAGAATTCAGATACGCGGCCCCCCGGCCCCGGCGCCCGCGGTCACTACGCCACGATGTCGGGGCGGCGAGTCGTCGTCTTCTTCCTTCGGGCGACAGGAGAGGTTGCATGGGCTTCCCAGCTGCGGCCCCTCGCGCCCGCAAGCGCCACCGTCCGTTCGTCGCCCCCCCCCCCCCAAAGAACTGGGCTGTCGCAGATCACCTCGGGCTCGCGGCTCGGTCGGGAGCGGGAGCGAAATCGGAGCGGCGGCGCTCGGGGAGCGAGTTCTTCCTCACGGGAGGGGGGAGGCGCCGTCTGTGCCTGCCCCTCCCTCCTCCCTCCACGCCCAGAAGAGCGAGCAAGCGCGTTTGCAGCGGGTGGCGGCGGCTGGAGGCTTTTCGCCACAAGGCGCCGGTTGTCCTCGGTGTTTGCTCGGACGGGGCCGCCTCCCTGCGCCCGGAGACAAAGTCGCCTTCTTCGCAGCGCCGCCCGCCCGTTCGCCTTTAATAAGAATCACATGTGGAGGAAGCGGAGGGAAGGCGGGCCGGGCACTTTTTCCGCGCTGACGCGTGTCTGGCCGAGCGCGTCCCCCCTCGCCGCCGCCCCTGCAGAGCCCGGATTTAGCGCAAAGGCTTTGCGGGCGGTAAACAAAGTTTCTGAGCCGCCGCGTGGCATCGCGCCGCCAGGGCCTTCTTCGTGGTGGCGGCGGCGGCGGCGGCGGCGGCAGCGAAGCGAACTGGGATTGAGGCAGATGCGCAGGAAGAATCTCTGGCGGACGGGCGCCGCCGCCAACGAAGCGCTCCCCCGGCCGCCCGGGCTCTCCGGCACGCGAGCCTTTGGACGCCTTTCCCGCCAGGCGGCGGCGGCGGCGGCGGCGGCGGGGCTCCGCTTCCCCCGGTTAGAAATAGCGGGCGCGGTTAGAGAGCGGAGGAGCGGCGGTGAAGGCGGCGCGGCGGAGGGGAGTCCAGCCCGGGGCTCAGCGCTCGCCGCCGGCGAGCAAAGGGCCGCCAACAGCCCACCCGCCGCCCTGCCTGCCTTCTGCTCCGGCTGCCCAGCGGGCAACGGACGGAGACGGGCGGCGGCGGCGGCGGCGGCGGCACGATCCGCCCCGCCGCTCGCTTCGCCTGCCCGCGGGCGCCCCGGCTGCGGGGCCGGCCTGCCGCTGCCGCTGCCCGCTGCCCTCAGCGAGGAGCTCCCCCTGCGCGCGATCCACCGGCCCCCTGCCCGCCCTGCTGCTGCTGCTGCTGTGCCCGCTGCCGGGCGGGCGGCATTTATACCCAGCTGGCCCGGGGGAACGAGCGTGGCCGCAGCCGAGGGGCGCGCGGTCCTAGCACCCGGCCGGCCCGAGGCTCTCTGGGGCTTTTGCGCGCCAGCCGGCCGCCGCGCACCCAGCCCGAGCGCGCCCAACCACCGCGCTCCCCCCCCCCCCGGACTCTGCCGCCCGCGGGGGAGTCAAGGAGGCGCCGCCGGGTCAGGGGCGCAGAAGGACGGGAGCGGTTCACGCCGGATGCGAGACGCCGTGGCCGGACGGGGCAGCGCGGCGGCGCCTCCCTCGCTCCCCGTGGTCAGCCGGTTCCACCGCGAGGCCCACCGGCGGCTCGGGAGCACCCGGCCCCGCTTGCCCTGCTCACGGCCCCGGAGCGGCAGGACTTCAGGGCCAGAGGACTGCGACCCTCAATGGCACCGTGAATTCCTCGTGAGCCAGTCTGGTCCAGTGGTCAGGGAGCCGGACTCTGATCTGGGAATACCGGGTTTGATTCCGCGCTCCTCCACGAAGCCAGCTGGGTGACCTTCGGTGAGTCACAGCTCCCTTCTGAGCTCTCACAATCCCACCCACCTCACAGGTCCTCTGTGTTGCGGGGGGGGGGAGAGAACGGACAGTGTGTCAGCTGTTTTGAGTCCCCTCCTGGCCTGAGACCAGCTGAACTCCATCCCGCTTTGCACTGCCTGGGCGTCCACATTGGTGGCCTCCTCAGCGTGGCTTTCCTCTGTCCCCCACATTCTCTTCTTCCTGGACTTTCTTTGTCTCAGAAGCAACTCAGGAGTCAGATTGGATTCACCACCCAAAGGCCAGCCAGGGAAAGGGTGGCCATGCCCCCCCCCCGCACCTAGACTACTGCAGGGCAATGCCTTTGGGGCTGCCCTTGGAGACGGTGGTCAAGGGCAACTGTGAGTCCCTTGAAGCAGCTGAAGGCCTGGGGGGAGGGGCCTGTCGTCGTGCTCTCGCCATGGCTGCCCGGGTGCCTTCTGGCTGCCTCACCCCCTTTGAGCCTGCAACCCGAGGGCGTCGCCCCTTCCTCCAGTCTGTTGGCTGAGCGAGGAGAGGCACCTGGCGGCTTTAGGGGCCCCTAAAGGGTTCTTGGGGTCCCAGCTAATGGGCTCTGGCGCAGATGGGCGTCTGCTTGCTGTCGCACCAGATTCAAGGCTCTGGAATGGGCTGTGGGGCTGCAGCACCTGTCGGGGAAGCCCTGTTGCAGGTGCAGGGTCCTTATGCAGGTGCCCTGAGCAACGGGGGGGGGGTAGGGGTGCCTCTGTGGCCTTCCTGATGTGAACATGTTGATCCCTTTCCTTAATGAGCGGGAAATGGAAAGCCGTCGCAAGGAACAGGCACAAAAATCCCGGGAAATATCAGATGGTGTGAGTCTCTTGGGACCACAAATCCCATGATCCTTAGCAAAGCACCCAACTGTTTATTCCTTGTCCCCCACCAAGAGGTCTCATGCGCACGCACACACGGCTGCATTGCTTGTGGAAGCCTCTGAGTTCTGGGCTTTTGCATGGTTTAACCCTTTGTTTCTGTACCCTGGGTCCAGCTACATCCAGGCAGGGGCTAAATCTAGGAGCATCCCGGCACTATACTGGGGTTGCCGCCGGTATCCATGGCAGTCCCAGCATGGTCTGGCATAAGAGGCAAAATCCCAGAATATCCCTGCAACCTCTGATCTCATCTTTACCCGAATTAGCAGCATTTCTTGCCTTTTCTGGCCATTCCTGTGTTTTCCAGAAGGACAAATCTGCTGTGCAAGCGTGTGGGCAAACCCCAAGGAGAATACCCATATCTTGTATATGACACCTGCTGTCTGGACTCCACCCTGCTCATCAAAGGCCGAAATCACAAAATAGCTTCCTTAGGGCGCCAGAAAACTTTGGGAAACAAGTTGCTAGATCTAGTTTAGATCTGTGGAGAAGCATGAAAGATTCCCAAGGGACAGATCCGTCCATCCGCAGGCTCCCTGGCTAGCTGGGAAAGTTGGAAGGCGTCAGATAGGTTGTGGGTGGGGCTGCCCAGACACCAAGACGTTTTGTGATTATCCCAAAGGTGAACTTTCTGAGTTACTTAACACTGAAGGGAAACAGGTTGTCATTTTGCTGATCTAATGATTGTCTCAGTCTGAAACTGGACGTTTGCGCAGCCCGGAGTATCACACCGCCCAGTGAGACTGAAGTTTCTCCCTTCTGGACAAGAAGATTCCATTATACATAGGCATCTCTGCTTTAATTGCAAATCTGTGTTTTGTATAAATTCTTCACACTTCTGCTACTTTTTTTTAGATAGCCCATACTTTTTTAACAAGTCTTTATTTGATATAAACAATACAAACCATAACAATAAAACAGGTGTCAACAAAACATAATCAACAATAGAAACACGTTACCTTTTTTAACACTACCTTGTGTACATCTATCTTTGTTCCCATTGGCTGTGGTCACACCTAAGCTTGAATCCAGTTTCAGTCCACCTTCAGAGCGGGAGAACACATCAGCAAGGTGACCAGTCATTTTCTTTCCCAAAGGTGAATTTTCTGAATTATTTCATACTGAAAGGAAACAGCTTGTCACTTTGCTGATGGGTTCCCTCGTTCCGAAAGTGGACTGAAGCTGGATTAAGCCTTAAGAGTGACCACAGCCATGGCTGGTGTGGAAGAGACTCTCTCAACTGTAATTACAAGAAAGAATTTTCCGGTGGGTTCGTCCTTCCAGGAGTAAGATAGCGGTTCCCCAATGGTCTGATTCATGTAATAAACGCTTTCCCAACATGAAGAAATCTGTACAGTGCTTTTAATTCCCTGGCATCAATTCTACTGGCAGGTGATGAACTCAATAATGGTCTCCATTGCCTTTTTAATTACTGCTGCTGATGCTTTGGCCACGAGTAAATAAATAATAAATAAAAACCAGCTGCGCTTGGCGGGCGGCGGTGGAGAAGGGGAACGGAGGGTCGGGGGAACTATGTATCCACGGTTGCCTGTCTGTCTTGCCTTTTGCCCTGTGATCCATAAACTGCTTCGCCTTGCCGGAGTTCTTCTGCCTTTTGTTTTGGTTCCTAGAGATCCTTCTCTGCTGGCCCAAACAAGGCTCTCGCTGCTCCGCACACACGCACGGCGGATGTCTGGGCAGTTTGCCTCCAGGCCCCTTCTTGGGATGTTGTGAGTTCGTAGGTGTGCGTGCCTGAGCCTGTGTAGTGGGAATCTGGGCGTGCCGATCGGCCTGGTTCTCAGGTAATATAAACACACTGAAAAGAACCTGGACTGAACTAGGAAGAGAAAGAGTGGATCAGCCCCGAACCGAAAGTCCTCAGCCAGGGCGCAAAGGCTTATGGATGCTCCTATGTGTGGAAAAGGCCATTAAAACTTTCCAGTAACTTTCAACAAGATTTTTATTGCAAGAAAAACTTTGCTCCAGAATTCTGTGTCTTCAGCAGCACCGAGGAACTGGTGAACGATTCTGGCCACCCCGCTGCAGAAAGGATATTATAGTGGAACTTGAAAAGGGGCAGAAAAGGGCAACCGGAATGACTGAGGGGCTGGAACAAAATCCCTTACAAAATCCTGCTGCAACGTCTGGGCCTCTTCAGCCTGGAAAGACCTGGTGGAAGCATATAAAATCAGGCAGGGTGCAGGAACGGCGGTGTAAAAGAAGTGTTCAGTTCCCCAACAGCGGAGAGGGAAAATTATTTTCTCTGTTGCACAACACCAGAACCGAGGGCACTCCATGAAGCTGATGGGCTACAGTTAGGATCATAAGGGAAGTGATTTTGTCATCCAGAATGTCATGAGTCTATATGATACTTATTATGAAGGCAGCAACCAGCCTGGACAGCTTTAAGAAAGGATTAGACCAATTCATGATGCCTGGGGGCTCCCTCTGGGTTGGGGAGGCAAGCAGAAGGCCCCGAAGGCCATTTGCAGGGAGCAGGGGAAGGTTTTGCCCTTGTCCTCTGCTTGGAGCCCTGTGTGAGACAGGATGCTGGAGTAGGTAGGCTCTGGCCTGATCCAGCAAGGGTCACCTCGGGGTTCTTGGGGGCCCATTCTGGAAAAGTGCCTGTTGGTCTCTTTGAGTAAAGATCACAGGCGATGAGATGGTGACCCTCAGCTCCAGCATCAATGCACAGAATTATCTTCCTCATTCTGCAGGTTAGAATGCAGGTATTTATTGGTGGCATTTGCATCCCACCTTTGTCCCCACTGACCTGGGTACCCAAGGGAAGGGATTTCACCATCCACATCACAGGATGCATCTCGAGACAGGGTCATCCGCTTTGGAGAGAGATGAAGGATCTCTCCGCTTCAAGTGTATGTTATAGATGTTTTTGTTCCGCAGTGTCAACTCTCCTGGGATGTTTGGGAGAAGAAGAAGAGTTGGATTCTCCACCCTGCTTTTCTCACCCATTTAAGGGGACTCAAAGCAGCTGACAAACCTTCTGTTCTTCTCCCCAAAGCAGTCACCCAGTGAGGTGGGTGGGGCTGTGAATGCTCAGAAGAGAGCTGTGACTAGCCCAAGGTCACCCAGCTGGCTTCATGGGGAAGAGCAGTATTCCCAGATGAGAGTCTGGCTCCCTACCCACTAGACCAGAACAGAGATGGGCAGGTGGGCACCCACTGTGAAGCGGGATTTTCGGCTCCCAAGCCGCCCCACCCCAAAGGAAATCGTTCTGGGCTTCATCCTGTGCAGTTTCTTCTCCCTTGTCATCTGGGTAAATGGAAACATCACACATAACCTTTGTAACCCCCCCACCCCCCATGCCAGCTGCATTTGTACCTGGTCTTTCTTTCTTTCTTTCTGTGAGCCAGTTTGGTCTAGTAGTGGTTAGGGAGACAGACTCTTATCTGGAAATACCAGGTTTGACTCCAGTCTCCTCCATGAAGCCAGCTGGTGACCTTGGGCTAGTCACAGCTCTCTTCTGAGCTCTCACAGCTCACACTGATCTGTGCTGGGGAGAAGAACAGAAGGTTTGTTAGCCGCTTTGAGTCCCCTTAAATGGATGAGAAAAGTGGGGTAGGAAAGCCAACTCTTCTTACCCGGTACAGTCTGGGCTTGATTCCACCCTCCCCCACAAAGCCAGCCTGGCAACCCTGGGCTAGTCACGGCTCTCTTCCTAACTCTCACAGCCCCACCTGCCTCACCGGGTGTTCTGCTGGGGATGGGGGTGGGGAGAAGAACAGAAGGTTTGTTAGCCGCTTTGAGTCCCCTTAAATGGGAGGTATAAAAGCCAACTTTTTCTTGTTTTTCTTAAGATTGTAATGTGGAATAGTGAAGGTTCGAAGAGCAGGTCGGTGAGCAGGTACAGGCAGGTGGGGTGATTTTGTTCTTTTCCATCAAGAGAACCTGCCTGCAGCCCAGTTTGACTCCATCAGCCCCAGTGCCCCCCAGTAGGGACAGACCCTACCCGGTTCGGGGGAAGAGCAGCGGTCCGCAGGGGCCTCACGGAAGAGCAATTGAGATTAGCAAAGGGCGAGCAAAGGGCAGAAAATTATTTACACCAAACACTTTGGGCCTGATAAGTTATCTCTCTCCAGCCAGAGCTTCCCTGTCTCAGCCATCCTGATAAGATCCTAGGACCAGTCCTGGAAGAGTTGATGGTGGACACTCTGGATGGGGGTGGCTAGAAATGCACCCCTGGGCTGGAAGCTCTGGACTTGTTACGCCTAACTCAGCACAAGGGTGAAGGAGCCGTTTTATTTTAGCAAAGAGAAAAGGGCGGCGGGGGTGGGGGGGGGGGGTGTACATAAATGTCCATGCCCAGACTCTTTCACTCCACTTCACACAGATTTCATGTATCTGTTCTATATCTTCAGATCCTATCGGACTTCCTCTGAATTTCATCCTACTACTTCAAGCACAGTTTATAGGCATGTTTTAATTGGTTTTATTCAATGTTTTAACCAGCCCTGGGAGACAGTTTGGTCTAGTGTTTAGAGAGCCAGGCTCTTATCTGGGAATATTCCTCCAGGAAGCCAGCTGGGTGACCTTCGGCTAGTCACAGCTCTCTTTTGAGCTCTCACAGCCCAACCCACCTCACAGGATGTTTGTTGTGGGGAGAAGAACAGAAGGTTTGTCATCCGCTTTGAGTCCCCTTAAATGGGTGAGAAAAGCAGGGTAGAAAAACCAATTCTTCTTTTTAGGGTAGAGGGCAAGATATAAATATTTGAAATAAACTGATAAATACATAAATAATGGGCCACCTTTTGTCCTTAAAGTGAGATCCAATGACAAATAAAAGCAAGGCGGCTAAAACTGATAATCAACCAGGCACCAAGTGTGCAGAGGAAGTGGAAAATGCAAAGGGCCCAGTTGCCACAAAACCAGGTGCAAAAAGGTATACATGACACACCTGGGGTGGGGGGGAGGGGATTCTGGAAACAAGACACAGGTGTGCACGCACGCACACACGCACTCACACACAACAAGACTTCTTTCAGAAGGTGTGGACAGCCAGGGAGCATTTGTGGGCCACTGATGTTTGGAGTTTCTTGGTCTATAGGCCCTGCAATCACGGTGATTGTTGTTCAATAAAACGTAAACCGGAAGTTAAAGAGTGAACATTGCCCTCTCCGGCTGCTTCTTTGGGAGGAAAACAATCCAAGAAAATGTATTCAGGATAGAAGCAAAACGCGAAGAATAAAACAATTGTTGTTCCCTAAAAGTGGTAACCGAGCAAAAGAAAGCAATAAAGCAATAAACACCCTCAGCACCCTCCGGACACAATCATGGTCTTCGAGTACCTGAAGGGCCGTCACAGCGCAGAGGGATCGTCCCTATTCTTACTTGCACAAGATGGGAGGACGAGAAACAAGGGGATGAAACAACGGGATTAGATATTAAGAAAAATCTCCTGACCGTGAGGGCGACCAGTCAGTGGAACAGGTTGCCACGGGAGGTGGTGGGTTCTCCTTCACTGGAGGTCTTCAAGCAGAGGCTGGACCTGGGATGGTTAAAATTTAGGGAATCCTGCACTGAGCAGGGGGCTGGACTTGAGGCCCCTTTGAACTCTATGATTCCGTGAAATCAAAGGGAGACTCTTCTTCCACGGAGCAGAAGGCAAGGTGGGCAGTGTGGCCGTCCAGGTGAAGGAAGCGGAAACAAGCGAGGCCTTCTTCTCCCCTGTCCACAGAACTTAACTGGTCTTCCTCCCCTCGGCTCCGGCTGCACTTCCCGCTGCTGCTTCCCTTGGGGTGCCCTTCCACTGAACAGGAGAATCCCAAAGTGGGTCAGATTGGTTTATGGAGGTGGAGAAAAGGGCCCAGAAGGGTGGTGGGCCTGGATGGCCAAGCGGTCTTGAAGCGGAGGGCAGAAGTGGGTGAGAGCCTGGGCATCCACAGTGGCGTCCCCTGGCCTGTACATTTGCCCTCAGGCTGCCTGCTGCCATGCTTGGGCAGCGTTCCCACCTAACTGTTTTAATCTACATTGGACTATTTTAATCTGGAGTCAGAACCATGTGCGCATTCTAGCTGTTCCCATTTGCTTGACAATAACACGGACTCAATTAGAATACCACAGTTCCCATTCAAACTGCCCAAATCCCCAGTATGGTGAAACAGGATCTTTTCATCTTTACCCCTTGTCCAAACCCTGTAAGCCTGCCTCACTCAGAATCAGCTGAGTAGAGAAACAGACAGGGCAAAGCAATCACTCTCCCTTTCAAATCAGTGAGGGATGGGAGGAGAAGGATCATGGTTCCTGCACAGTTTCAAAGAGAGGAGAGGATATTCCCTTCCTTCTTCTTTGCTTTGAATGAGCTGCTCAGGATGGAGCGGGGGCTAAAAAATAATTTTCTCTGCCGATTGCTGTAACAATGCAATGTATCTCTCATAATTACAGTGGCATTCACAAAGAAAGGGGAAATCTATGTTCAAAGAACCAACACGTTTTTTTTCTCTTGAGCAGAAAAGACGAGGGGGCGTACTTTCCCAGATGTGAAATCCCACCCAACGGGGGCAGGCATTGGCCAAAAGGATATTGGGGGGGCGGGGGTACAGCCTGAAAGGCAGATCTCCCCGAATAGTCCGGTAGCGTCCCCACTTTGCGGGAAAAAAGCAGGCTATCCCCCCAAACAGGACCGAGAACAGTTTTTCCGAGGGCTTTTTTCCGGCGTATTTTAGCGATATAGTCCTCGTAAAGTCTGGGAATAAAAATTTAAATGGGATCAGACGATCCTGGAAATTGACTGGATTCGCATTTAATCCTGTATGGGAAGGCAGCCTTAGACGCTGCAAGGAGGAAGGAAAATCCCCTCAGGGCTCCTTGGCGAAGGCCGCCTCCAGTGGAGAGAGACAGAGCAAACCCAAGGCGGCATCTCCTCCTCCCCCCCCCCCCACTGAGGCTGGGCGCACACAGAGGCGCCCCAGGGCAAAACACCGGATCCTTCTTCTTCTGGCCAGTTCCTCTGTCCACCCCCTCCCCCTGGTTCCCATGTTCAACAGGGTTCCCATGTTCGCTGCCTGCTGGTGTTTGGGCTGCCTCTCCCGGCCTGTTTACTAAACCCGACTTGTTGCCAGCTGCAGCAGAGCCTGGCGTTTGTGGGCCAACAGTCTCCGGGGCTGCCAACCTATGCCGGCCGTGGTGGCACGTGGCCCAGCCGGGCGTTGCTGTGTTGTGGCCACAGAGCATTGCACGAAAGCAGCGGCTTTGACCTCTGGAATTTGCTGCCCTCAGCAAATGGTCAGCGGCAGCAGCAGCAGCAGCCTTTGCCTTCATTCAGATCTAGAAGCTGGCGCACGACCGGCCACCACCTGTGCCGGCGGAAGGAGCGTAGCGGGTCGGGAGGGGCGCATGAAGCAGCCTGGGCGGTGGGCGGGGGAACCACGTGGCTCGTAACGTGGGGCAACGCCGCTGCTGCGCGCGCAGCGGAGTCAGCGGCCAAGACCGGCTCTTCCCAAGGAAAGGATCTGCTCCGGCGCTTGCCTCCGGCGTGTCCACTGGAATGCACACGCAAGGAACACGCAGTCCGAGGCTGGCAGCTCTTGCCTGGGAGACTGAAGCCCCACCCAGTTGGACAGAGGCCGCACAGTGGCAGGAGCGTCGCCAAGCCGGCTCTCTCTCTGGCGCCCCTGAGATGCTCTCCTCTGGCTGGTGCCAAGGGTGGCAGATTGTGGCCCCTGGGGAAGAAGCCTTTTCTCAAAACCGGCTGGCACACTTTTGCCTCTCAGCCTGGCAAGACAGCCCCTGTGCCCCCCTCTGCTTTGGCGGCTGCTTCCGTGCTTGAGCCAGAGCAACAACACGCTTAATCCCAAATTATAAAGCGAGGGACGTTGCGGAGGGGGCAGTGGCAGCAGCCAGCGTTCGCTGCCCCGCTTGCAGGGCTGGGCCCGGCAGACACAGTCCTGGACTCCTGTTCCACTCCCGCTTGGAGGGAGCGAGGGCAGAGTCCGGAAGGGGGACTTTGGCTTCACTGCGGGATCCCTTGCCAGCCAACCATTTTTGTCACACTGATGGCTTCCGAGTCCTCGTGGGAGTTTGCACCAAGCCCTGCCGGCCCCTCGCACCCCCACCCCCCGCCATGCTTCTGCACGTAATCCCACGTGCGACAGAGCTTGCATGGACCTGCTGGGATCGCCCTTCCTTCTGCGTCTCCTGCTGAGGCCGGGCAGGTGGGGCCAAAGAAGAAGAAGAAGAAGAAGAAGAAGAAGAGTTGGCTCTTCTAGTCCGTTTTTCTCACCCTTTAAGGGGACTCAAATCAGTTGACAAACCTTCTGTTCTTCTCCCCACACCAGACACCCTGTGAGGCAGGTGGGGCTGTGATTGCTCAGAAGAGAGCTGTGACTAGCCCAAGGCCACCCAGCTGGCTTTGTGGAGGAGTGCGGAATCAAACCCGGTACTCCCAGGTAAGAGTCGACTCGCTAACCACTAGACCAAACTGGCTTTCTGCAGAGCAGGCCGGTGTTGGGCCCCTGGGCTCCCTTTGCCCGTCCCCCCGCCTCTGTGGAGCGAACGGTGCTGGTGAGGTGCAGATTGGAGCGTCAGTGTTACAACAAAGCCCCCCGGGGGGGGAGGACGACACCCAAGCGCCCCCCCGCACGGCTGCATTCAGAGCGAGCCAAGGCTCCGGTCTCCTCCAGGGCAGACGCTTTGTCTCCTTCACACCCAGACGCCACCCTGTCCTGCCAAGTGCGGGTGGCGGGTGGGAAAGGCTCGCCCTCCCCTTGCAGGGCACCAGGGCAGGGACTCCAGCGGCCATTTCATCAGACCCATTTGGCCAACTGCGTCGTCCTCAAGCCAAAGGGACGGAGGGAGGGAGCCCGCCAAGGAGGTTCTTTAAGCAGCAGAGCTGGCCGGACGGCGCTTTCAGAGTCCCCCCTCCCCAACCCCCGTTCGCAGCAGAATTCTGCCCTTGGCTGCTAAGTCACGGGACTGGGAGGAAGGTCATGGGCACACGCCCAGAGGTGCTTTCAGGCAACTGGCAACGCTGCCACGGTCCAGTGCCCAGAGAGCACAGGCACACTGGCTTTGATACAGAGGCTTCACACAGCTCAGCCACCCTGGACAACAGGGAGGAAGGAGCGAGGCCTCTTTCTTCCCAGACTTGTTCACCTTCCCTGAAAGATGCCTAACTGAGTCACTGGCTTGGATCACCTGCACCAGGTGTGACACAGGATGCCACAACGGGCAGGGAACCCCATGTCCACGATGCAATCCTGTATCAGTGGCTGCTAGAATGGAGGGCCAGGTACATCCTCCAGGATGGGGAGGGGGGAGACAGCCAGGAGGCCTCTAAGGCCGTTTGCTGGGATTGGAGAGCAGGAGAGCAGGAGGAGGTTGCCCTTGTCTCTGCTGGAGATGCCCATGGGCAGTTGGTGGGCCACTTCGTGGGACAGGGTGCTGGACTAGATGGGCTGTGGCCTGATCCAGCAGGGCTCCTCTTAGGTTCTTATGGACTAGATGGGCTGTGGCCTGATCCAGCAGGGCTCCTCTTAGGTTCTTATGGACTAGATGGGCTGTGGCTGATCCAGCAGGGCTCCTCTGAGGTTCTTATGGACTAGATGGGCTGTGGCCTGATCCAGCAGGGCTCCTCTGAGGTTCTTATGGACTAGATGGGCTGTGGCCTGATCCAGCAGGGCTCCTCTGAGGTTCTTATGGACTAGGTGGGCTGTGGCCTGATCCAGCAGGGCTCCTCTTAGGTTCTTATGGACCAGATGGGCTGTGGCCTGATCCAGCAGGGCTCCTCTCAGGTTCTTATGGACTAGATGGGCTGTGGCCTGATCCAGCAGGGCTCCTCTTAGGTTCTTATGGACTAGGTGGGCTGTGGCCTGATCCAGCAGGGCTCCTCTCAGGTTCTTATGGACTAGGTGGGCTGTGGCCTGATCCAGCAGGGCTCCTCTTAGGTTCTTATGGACTAGATGGGCTGTGGCCTGATCCAGCAGGGCTCCTCTCAGGTTCTTATGGATTGGATGGGCTCTGGCCTGATCCAGAAGGACTCCTCTGAGGTTCTTCTCCCAGTCCTGGGAAAGGGATCTTGGCATGAGTCTTTCAGTAGCCTAAAGTCACACCTCACTTTTAATCAGGACCGAAACCATCTGCAGTCTCCAGGAATCAGAAGCCATAGCATGCTTCCATTTCTTCTGGCAACTCCCCCCCCATGATGGGGACATCCCTCCTGCATTTGGGTAACCTCAGCACCAAGTACCTTTCAGCTGCATGGAATGGACCCAAGGGAAGGGCTGCTGATCTCTGCCCAGCTCAGCAGTGCCATGGAGGTGCCTGGGGCTGGATGGGCAACCTGAGCTGGCTGCACCACCTGTGGAGAAAGGGTGTCCCATTGTGCATGGCCGCAATGGGAAGGCTCTGGAGCTTGGAGCTGGAGGAGGAACCCCAAGCAGCCAGCCTACCTGCCTGCCTGCCTGGTGTGCCCTCGCTCACCTACTGCCAGCATCACTGTGGCTCTGCCACTCCTGGAGCAGCGGCCTCACCTTGGCCCCACCCCAAGGCCAGGGTGAGCAGGCTGCTAACATCCCTGATCTCCTGGTTCCTCCAAAGATGGACTGTTGCGTTGCAGTGGAACATGGCCTAAGTGGCCACCCTCAGGAAGGGCTGTTCTGGGGGGTGCAGCTCAGGAGCATCGAAGGGCCCCACCGCCAGTTCCCGCCAACATTCCACTGGGAGGGATGGAGCAAGGAGGTTCCAGAGAGACGTCTGCTGGCTCAGCACCTTCTGTGAAGCTGAGGCCACACTGTTGGCACCAGTGTGCAGGGACAGACACTAGGTGGCGCTTTCGCCTCAGTGCAAAGGACGGAGGCATGTGAGCCCCACATGCACATTGGCCAGAGTGCTCACCTCCAGCAGGATTTTGCAGTGCCTGCCCAAAATCCAAAGAACCGAGTGGCGCTCCAAAGGTGAGCAGGGATAGTGGGGCAGCTACGTTTGTGGGCAGAGGCCGTCTTTGTTCTTGGTCCTAAGTCAACAGGACGCAGAAGGGTCCTCCGGGCACGCTGCGTGATGACCAAAGCAGGAGAGGCAGAAGGAGGCATCGCTCAGCAGCATGCAAGGCTCACTGCATGCCAGTCGCCACTCTGGATGGGTGCTCTGGCTCTGCTGTGGGACATCTTGCTGCCCACACGCTCCTGGCACTGGCTGGTTCTTATTTGGTCCAATTCAGTAATCGGGGCCTTTTCCCTGGTGGCCTCATAGACCTCATAGACCTGACCGGTCTAGCGGTTAGGGAGCCGGACTCTTATCTGGGAATACCGAGTTTGATTCTGCCCTCCTCCCTGAAGCCAGCTGGGTGGCCTTGGGCTAGTCACAGCTCTCTTCTGAGCTCCCACAGCCCCACCTGCCTCACAAGGTGTCTGTTGTGGGGAGAACAGAAGGTTTGTCAGGTGCTTTGAGTTCCCTTAAATGAGAAATGTCACACTGGTGACTTCTTCAAAGGTACCTGAACCTGAATCTGCCTCACAGGGTGTTTACCAAGAAAGGGCCCAGCTCTGCCCATGGAGGCCTCGTTGCCCTCGCCCCAGGGTACCCGATTGTACCACAGAACTGCAGGTGACGTGATCAGGGCCTGTTTCCCTTGGCCAAAGGTTCCTGCCTAGAAAGTTGTATCGTCTGCTCCTTGGCCTTTCTCAGAAGGCCTGAGGCCAAGGTTTGGAAGACCCCTGCAATGGCAGGCTCCCCAGGAGGGGGGCCTCCTGGGTCAAAGGCCTGCATCAGTCTTGAGGTCATAGAGGCTTCCTTGGTGGTCCTTGGGGCCAGGGCCACTGGCCAGTCCCACCCATGGTGCCGTGGGCCACCCTGGCCCTGGTGGCCCTCAATGTGGCCCTCTTTTGGCACCCCATCCACCCCCCCGGGGGGGCCTGCCTGAGTGTCCAGACAGTCTGGGACCAGGGCCAATGGGGACGGCTCTTCTGGGCTCCCTTCCACCACTTGGGCTTTGTCCACCTGTCCATGAACATGGCCACCCTCTTCTGGCTGGGCCGAAGCATGGAGGCGGAGGTGGGCGCCCTCAAGACGGGGACCCTGCTGCTGGCCCTGGCCCTGCTGGGGGGCGTCCTGCACCTGGCCCTCAACGCGCTGCTGGAGGCCATGACGGGACACCGCTGGTATCGGGAGCACTGCGCAGTGGGCTTCTCCGGTGAGGCTCCAGCTGGGCCTGCTGGGCCAGGGCAGCATCCACGCCGGTCCCTTTTGCGCCACGGGGTCCTGAGTCCTCCGCTGCTTTGACTGTAGGCCATGGGGCCTCAGGCCCCCCTCCTCCCCAGAGGAAAGTCCTCAGCTCCCAGAGGCTTCTCACCTTTGCCCCTTTCCCTCCACACTGCAGGGGTCCTCTTCTCTCTGGAAGCCATGGGCTGGCGAGCAGATCCCTTCCCGGTGGCAACCATGGCCAGCAGCGTGGCCATCACCACCAGGTGGCTCTGTGTCCTGGAATGCCTCATCCTGGCCATCGTTTACCCCAGGTAAGCCCAGATGATCTCCCCGCTTCCCTCTTGACTGCTGACACAGGGGTGGGCGGGCAAGTTGTCAGGCACTTTGCACGTGATCAGAGGCACGCCACCCATCACTGCTCAGGTCCTTCCGCTGCACAGATGGAACAGAACCGCCGGGCTCGGAGGCCAGAGAAACCCATTCCAGTTTTCTCCAGGCAGCTTTCTGCTCTCTCAGGACTAGCCACCGGAAGTTGCTTGTGGTGCTGCAGGGGTGATGCCAGGCCTCGCAATGAACGTGCCACTTTTAAAGAGACAGCGGTTACAGTCTCAGTACGGGGTGGGGGGTGGGGGTGTGTGAGCAGGATCAGCTGCTGCTCTGGCTTTGGACCCCTGCCTGCCTGAAGAGGCTTAGGCCCCTGCGACTGCAAGACGAGGAAGGTGAGGCTGACCCCTGAGGACGCTACGGACCTCTCGCTCCTACGCCCCCCCCCCCCAGTGCTCCATCGCACACTTCCAGATGTGTCTCAGCAGGAAGTGCCCTTGCAATGGCGGGCGTGGCGGCCCAGGAACACCTGGCGGGCCCAGCGGGACAGCCCAGTTCTAAGCAGCGCCACAGGGCAGCTCTGTACAGAAACACACCGGGAGCTGCCTAAAGGCCCCTCGTTCTGGGAGTTCCACCTGTGGGGTGAAAAGCGCTCCTCAGATGAAAACACAGGGACCCTTCTGAGCTGCGAAAGTCAGGGAGGGGTCTATGCACCTCACAGAAACGCCCGCATGGCCTTCGTTTCCCTGCACGGCTTTCGGCTCGGCTCCTCCAGCCCCACCCACCTCTGTCCCCGTTTCCCTGCTAGCTTTCCGGCCCTTTCCTCCCGGTGCTTTGGGAGAGGCTGGCGCTGCCCAGGCCCAGAGCTACTGCAGAGCAGGTGGAGGAGAGTCGCCCACGGAGCCTGGCTCCTGCTCTGAGACCTGGGCCGGCTCTTGCACCTGCCCTTGGCCCAGTGGAGAAAAGACCCGCCTGATAAAACCTTTGGCCTCTCTCTCCCCACCAGGAGTTCTGTCACTGGGCACATCTCGGGGATCCTAGCTGGCCTGGCCTTGTCTGCTGTCCCCTGGCACCCGGGCGCCCTCTGAAGACGCGGCCCGCCATCACGAGCAAGGGCCTCCAAAGAGGGGATCCATCCAGGGCCTGCCTTCGGTTGCAATACAGTTCCCCTCCCCTGCCAAAAGGGATCTTCAAACACACGTGGCCTCTGTTGGGTTTGAGCAGGGAAGCTCGGTCCACCAGCCCCTTCGAGGCCCCTTGGCTGTGGGGGGGGCGTCTGTTAGCCTTGTGGAGGGGGCAGAGGGCAGGTGGGCCATCACCCATCACGACAGGCTGCCTCTGAACCCTCGGGAGGGGGGGGGAAGGGGAGAGGAGAGGAGCTCCCCCAAAATCAGTCAGATGCTCTTGCTGGAATTTAGGATTGAACAGCACTCCCACTGGGTTGGCCTTATGCAGCAAGGCAGGAACAGACTTTTTCTTTCCCATCACCTTGCCGGAAACGGATTCCAGGACACAGGTATGTGGGCTGGACAGAAGAAGGGGAGAGCAGAGGAGCGCAGAAGCTGAAGGCTCCCGGGCACTGGCAGGCAGCAGCCACTGGCCAGTGCAGACTGCCCTGCCTCTGCCAGTCCCTCCGTCCAAGGAAGACAAACCAGGGCCCCCCACGAGCTTTAGGCACATGAAGGGCGGCCTCGCCTCTGGCAGCAGGAGTGGGCGCCACAGCAGACAGGGACCCAGGATGGGACCTTTCTGGGGAGGGGGGGGGAGGGAGTTCTCGGCTCCCTGGCAAGGCATGCTGGGATGGCAGCGGGAGCGTCCACACCTTGTGCTGGCATCCCCTGAAAGGGGCTCTGGGAACCAGAAGGCGGCCACCACCTTCCCTGATGCAGCTCCAGCGTGTGCCCAGAAGAGGCCTCTGCCAAGGCCCTCTGTGGCCACCAGCCGATAATGGAACGGGCTAAGAGCAGCTGTGGGAGAGAAGCCACCGGGGGCGGGGGGGGGGGGCACTCTGAATGCACTGATATTCTGCCTGGGCCAGGGTTAAGGGAGCCCAGGTGGAAGGAGCCGCTTTTAGACAAAGCTGCTGCCACAGAGGCCCAAAGTGCCAACTCCTGCTTTGCACCCCTCCCAACCCAAGCTGAAGACCACGAGCTCCCCCTGCCCCCCCTATCTCTGCCACAGGATTTGCCTGGACAGGCAGACCAACCCATCGCAGCAGAAGGGAGCACCAGGGCCCTCCAAATTTCCCGGAACTCCTGCTCCCAGCATCCCTTGCTAGCTGCAGCAATTGACCCCCCCCCCCCGCACCACCACCCCCAGCCACTGGAGCCTTGCATGGCATTGTACTGTGTTGTATTTTTTTTACCCTGCCTTAAATTTCTTCTGCACTGCCAATCCTGGTGGCTGTATAATGCACGTTTAACCTTCTTTACAAATAACTCCGTGTTCAAAGAAAGGCTGGTCAGCAGAGCCTTCACTTGGATGGGAGGCCGGGAGGCCGTCCACCCAAGGCCCTGGGCGTGGAAACAAGGCTCCTGATTAATCCAGAGGGCGTTTTGCGGCCAGCGGCTGCCCCAGCGACCTCCGTTTTGCAGTCACAGATCCTCGAAAGACACCAGAAACGTTCAGAGAAAACTTGAGACGGTCGTTTTCAAACAGATTTCTCATATAGTTATTTATAGACATTTTGAGTGCAACAAATTTGTGTTTATATACTTTGTGAGGATATATATAGAGAGATATAGATATAGATATATATTTAAAAAGATAGTCCATATTTTCTTGAAAATAGAAACTCCAGTTTTCCCTAAGGGCCCAACCCCTTCTTTCGCAAGGGAGACAGGGAACCACGAAGAACGGCGCCCCCAGCTGACACGGAGGGCTGGGCAGGAGAAACATGGCGGGACGCCGGCAGGAGCCCCAGGGGAAGCCCAAGAGGCCGAGGCAACAAGCCAGCCCAGAGCCTCTAATCCCACACGCAGAGGCCGCAACCCTGCGTTTGACCCGCCTTCAAGCCAAGCGAAATAAAGTGACCCAAATGGACCTTTGGCCAGGTGTACTGGGGACGCAAAGGGGAGAACAAAAGCGCCCCAAATGCAGCTCTTGCGTGAGAACGGTGGAAGACCTCAGAGGGGTTTTTTTGGCTTCATCCAGGGTGGGGCTGGGGAAGGTGGGCGCCCCGGGGAGGCAAGAGGTTGGCTGGGTTGGCAGAGGACAGAGAAGCCACAGCTGAGCAAAGCCAAGCCGGAGGAGAGCGTGTCCCTGGGAGGCAACCAGAGGCCATCCAGACAGCGCCCCTGCAGGGCACAGATGCCCGAGCGGCCCCATGGCAAATGCAGAGGGCGTCCCTGGGAGGTCCTCTTCCCTACGTGGTTTCCAGTCTTGTGTGAGAATGCAGAACCAGAAGCCCGAAAGGCATCTGGGCAATGCCCCTCCCCTCCCCTGCCCTCCCCAGCAACCCTTTCCCACTGTCTACCTTTTCTGACTGGGTGAGCAGGGGAAAGGCTTTAAAGTGCTTATGTCTTAAGGGGACGTGGCCTGCTGGGCACAGGCCAGCCTAACAGGCGCCTGGACTGAGGTCTGCCAGGGCCGGGCACCTGCCCTCACCCCCAGGGTGTGTGTGCCTGAATGCATGTGTGGCATGCGTGCCAGGAGCCGGGGAGAAGCAAAGATCCACCCTGCTGCTGCCCTGCTCTCCTTGGCTCTCCTGCCCACGGCACACAAGAGGCAGCGCAATCAAAGCAGGCCCCCTCCTCCCCTAGCAGGAGGAGCCCGGAAGAGACAGAGATCAGGATGAGCGAGGAGAGAAAGGAAGTTGGTTGCCAGGGCCACAGGGGGAAGGGAAGGCAGATCCATCCCCTTGGCCAGCCAGGAAGGCCAACAGCAAAGGCTGCTGGGAGACTGGGTAGGTGAGTGGCTGAGGAGGGAGGGAAGGGAGGTTGTCCATGGTCCTCACACTTTCTCACCCATGCAGCCAATTCCAGCACGGACTGCCAGCAGCATCTCTCAAAGGCTTTGGTGTGCCTGTTTCCTCCCTCCACGGCTCTCTCCCCCTGTATACCCTGCTGCCCAATTTCTAGCAAGCTTCCAGCTGTCTTACCTATCCCATCATGCATTGCTTTTCAGACACGCCCCCTCTTGAGTGACCAGTGACTACCACCAGTTCCTGTCCCAGGTACTTAGAGGCAGAGTAAAGTGCCCAAGTGAAAGGAGACTCTCAAGACGCGGGAAGGCCAGATGAGGGTCTTTAGCAGCTGCTGATCCCAGCGCTATAAGAAGGGGTTGGTGGGAGGGTGCTTTGCCAGGCTGAAGGGGACGGCAGGTGTGGCAGCCATTGGGTTCTGTGGGAAAGGAAGCCAGAAAGGGGAAGTTAAAGACCCAGGCGCCCCGCAGCACGAGAAGAAAACAAACCTGGAGACCTGCAAGGCAAGGAGCGCATTCCCGGCTTTCAATATGCATCATCCTTCTGTACGATACCCTCCCCAGTCTGAGGCACGCATTCCCTGCCCCAGCCACCACCCGCTGCGTGTGTCGGTTTGCTGGGCTCCTCTGCAGTCAGAAATGCACAAGAAACCCACCTCTGATCTGGCAGAGCACTGAAGGACCAAAGGAATGCGACAAACCACTTGTTTCTGGAACTGGTTCATAACGAGCCAGGAGTTCCTAGCGTCCATTATTAGGAGCCCTCTAAACATCTGGGCTTCGGTTCAACATCAAGCTCAACGGAGGATTTGAAATCAATGTATTCACTCAGTGCCCCACCCTGTTGCGTTCCTTGTGCCTTCACGTCTTTGCAGGCACACAAGACCCCCTGTCTTTTACAAACACCACCTTCCAGGTAGTTACTCCTTGGCTGCTGCTGCTACCTCTAGGAGACCTGATTTGGGTCTGCCTTCCCAACCAACTAGGTGTTCTGAAATGGAGGACCACGGGGCATCCCAGCAGGCCAAGTGTGCGGGTGTTGACAGAACTGCTTCCTAGAAGGACTTAAATGCAATTGGCCACATTTGACCTCTTCCAGGAAGAAGATCCTTTGCCTGCTTGGAACACCCATGGTCCTCCACTCCCGAGGGACCAGGGGGCAAGGAAAGCAGCCTCTCTGGCCAGCTAGAGAATTGTGTGGCCGGCAGCAGGAACCTCACCTGTGCAGCCTGAAAGGTAGGGCAGAGGAAGGGAAGGAGGCCTGGGCACAATGTGGGAGTTGGCACACTGGTCCGTGAACCAACGGACGAGTTCTTAGAAATGGCTGTTGGGTTCCTGGAGGGCGAGGGGAAATGCCTCCTTACCACAAAGGGGTTGGTGGAGATGCCAGTCTGCTGCCCAAGGGGCCTCTGTCCGACTTTGGCTACAGGAAATCCGCCGAAGGAGGACCCTAAAGCAGGCAAGGACAGTAGAGGGAAAAAGTTCAGAGGTGCAAAAGGCCCCAAAGACCCAACTTCCTCCTCGTTCCGCACAATGGATGTAAGGAGCAGCTACGAAAGAGAAGAGCGACGGAGGCCTCGTTCAGACTGCGGGATCCGGACAGCGTTTCCTCCTCAAGAACCGGGCAGCGACCTCTTTCTCAAGCTCGCCGTGATTGAAATGCCTTCGCCTTGATCTCATCTACGGCTTTTCCCTCTCGGGGGCCTGAGAGATGCCAAACGCTCGTTCAGCCTGGTCATGGAAGGAACCGTGAACCGCAAGAGGAAGACCAGCGAGGGTCAGCAGGCCTCCCCTCGATATGTTCTGCTAGGCCCCGGCCACAAAGGGGGGGGGTGTCCACCAGGGAGGGCGAAATACCCCCTCTTCAAGAATTCCCATCCTACATGCAGACCAGCATGTTTTGACCTTTATGGGGAAGGAAGGCTCGGGTTTCCTTCTTTGGGAACCGCTTCCCGAGACGGCAGACGCTGACGGAAAATGTCAGTTTTTCTGAATTCCAGTGTCTCTTACCTCCGTTCTGCTGTGGACCCAGCACGGCTTGGGAAGCAAAAAACACCGGCTGCTGTGGCTGCTGCAGTGGTGAGGCAAAGGCGCTGGGGAGAGGGGAAGCCGAGAAGCCGCTGGGAGACCCTATCACAAAAGTGCCTGAAAGAAGAGAGTCACCGTTTTCTTTTAGCGCCCTCAAAGTGCAGCCCTCCAGGTGATCCTGAACTACAGCTCCCAGCATTCCTCCTCCACCCCGCGGAATGCTGAGTTGCATGCTGGGAGCATCCTGAGCCCTATACCCGTGTCAAGCAATTTGGTCACCCTGGAAGAACCAGAAGAGAAGCAGGCTGTCAGAAAGGGGCTGTTTACCCTTTTCAGTGTTTTATTGGACAATTGCTACTGATGCTTAGTGGATTAATAGTTTCACTGCACATATTGCCCTTAGATTTATGATCTAAAACTGAAAATGGCTCAGGCATTATTTGATTTTTACACTTATCGTAATGGTTGGGTAAGGGAACAGCGTCTTTGAAGCCCACACAAAACTGTAAACGTACACTTAAAATGGAGATTCAAAAGTCACCAAATCAGTGACAGCAGGCTGCAGTGGCTCAGATCTTTCCCACTGTTTGTCGTCAAGAGCCTGCCTGACCTGGCTTCCTCAAGGGCACAGGAGACCAACGGCTGCCAAGGTCAGTGCAGGCTCCAATGGGAATCAGAAGGTGAGCGCAGACGGCAGGAAGCCAGCTGGAGAAATTTAGGCAGCCCTTGGCGGCAGACTCACTTCCTTTCCCAGCATCCCCTCTTCCCACCCTAGCCCCAGGTCGGGAAACAGCAAGACCAGAGAAAGGGGCTTACCTGGGCCCAAGCCATTGCTTTGGAAGGGATTCGTGGAAGGCAGAGCGGGCTGGGCGGTGGCTGAGGCAGTGAAGGGGTTGGTGCAGGCTGGAAGTGAGAAAAGAAGACAGCGGAAGTGGCACGGTGGTGCACAGCTGAACCGCTGACACCGCAGACGAGGCGTTAAGGTACTTACCGCCATAGGCTGTGGCTGGGCTAGGCGGGGGCAGAACAGGGGATTGGCCGAGGGTCCCAAAGACACTGGGAAAGAGAGGAGGACATTCAGTACCTCAAGAAAGAGCAGCGAGGAGAAAATTCAGCTTTATCCTCAAGGGGGGTAGGTGGGTCACCTCCAGAAGGCGCCCAAAGGAGCCGTCCACGCAACAGCAAGCTTCCTGGCACCAGCTCCATAAAGGCAATCCAGACCGTGGCAGGCCTTGGGCAAAGAACCTGCGGCATCCCAAGAACGTGCCTGTGAAGAAATGCCTTTCTCCCAGGAAGGCAAGTGGCCAGCTTCAAGTGGGGCCCGAAGAACCGAGGAGGAGAAAGCGACCCAACCCAAAGCGCCAGCGCCAGCGTCACGCTCGGCTTGGGCCAAATGCTTGTCCAAGGTGTCCAAACTGCACGGAGAGGCTATGGTCTGTCGGGTGTTTCCCACAATGGGTCCAGCCTCTCTCGGACAGCAGAAGGCACGTTAAAAGCACCTGAACCCTGAGGAAATTCCTGCGCGTTATCTTTTGCTTATTCGTCACTGAGTACATTGATGCATGAGATAGATGATTACTGAAATTGATCAGTATATAAATATACTTGCTGCTGCTTTTAACCTGGAAGTAACCCTCTGAGTTCATTCCTCTGAAGGGGCAAAATAAGGGACTGACCGGAACAGCTAGCCGGACGCACATCACGCCGGTCTTAAAAGAGTTGCATTGGCTGCCAATTCACTACCGGGCCCAATTCAAGGTGTTAAGTCAGACTTTCAAGGCCCTGAATGACTTGGGCTCCAAATATCTGAAGTGACGCCTTCTCCCATACCGACCTGCCCGTGCCTTAAGATCTGGAGGGGAGGCCCTCCTGGCTGTCCCACCATCCTCAGTAGTGAAACAGGGGGGCACCTGGGAAAGGGCCTTTTCAGTAATGGCCCCCAGGTTATGGAATAGTCTCCTCCTCGAGGTGTGTCATGCCGCTTCTCTGTATACATTTAGGAAGGTGGTTAAGACTCACCTCTTTGCCCTGGCCTTTGGCTAATGTCACCATTCCCCCCACACACACACACTGTAGATATTAGTATTTTAATAGTTAGTGTATATTTTTAAATATGTTGGATTTTTAAAGTATTTTCATTGGTATCATAGTTTTAATCTGTTGTTTGAAAACCTATAACCTGCCCTGAGACCTACGAGTATAGGGTGGGATATAAGTATATATAATAAATAAATAAAATAAGAAGAAATGGATTGCCTTATGGAGCCTGATGGAACCAGGGGTGCTACAGACTCCGTGTTGTAAATTACACACAGTAGTAGGGATTCAAGCAAGCAGGTGAAACAGACGAGACACAGTCATGCAAAATGGTGGAAGGGGCAGTCACCTGCTTGACACTCCGGCCACTCTGTAGGTCTCTGGAATGCCCACCCCTGATCGGCTGGCAGCGGAGGCAGGGAATCCACCCATGTGCGCGCCACCTGCAGCAGAGAGGGAGAGAAAGCTTTTAAGAGCCCCAGCTGGTGTGGACAAGGTGACCTGACTACCAAGACAGGACAACTGGACTCTCTTAAAATGCCCCTGATGTCA
This sequence comes from Aspidoscelis tigris stejnegeri, assembly GCA_023333525.1. Classification (NCBI taxonomy): domain Eukaryota; kingdom Metazoa; phylum Chordata; class Lepidosauria; order Squamata; family Teiidae; genus Aspidoscelis; species Aspidoscelis tigris. The sequence goes on from JALMGA010000009.1 coordinate 745,689, forward strand.
GGAGCAGCAGAGCAGAAGATGGCTCCATCCCTTTTCTTCTCCAATGTGGAAGGAAATCCTAGAGTCAAGCCACCAGGCCAGCAGGCTCAGTTCTTACTCCACGCAGGACCCCATGGATCAAAGTTCCCTCCCAAGAGAGGTCACTGCCTAAACCCAAAGCAAGCTCATTCCTTTCTCCACAACTGCTGATTCTGAAAGCTGTTGGGTTCCTCTCCCCACAACCCTGCTGGGTTTCCCAAGAAGCGACCATCTTCCCAAGCAAGTTACCTGCCGCAATGGGCTGGCTCTGGAAGGGGCTGTGGCCAGAGGCCGAAGCGTCCCCAAGGGCTTGTGCAGCGGGACCTCCACCCAAGGCATCGAAACTGGTGAAGGCAGCATGGGCAGGCAGCTGGCCTGGAACAGACAGACAGAGGGTGAGCCGGGCCAATGGATAAGCCCCTGCTGCTCTAGAAGGCCTTCAACCCAAGGTTACCAGGACACAAGGGGAACCTGCCGGATCCTATCCGGTCAAACCACGTCCTGCTCCCTGCAGCGGCAAATCAGATGCCCCAAAGTGAAAGCAAACACCCCTCCCTGTTCCATGGGCACGCAGGGTCTGTTTCACTGTGGTTGGTAGCAGGCAGACAGGCTCTTCCCATCCCCCAAATCTGCCCTCATGAACATAAGATCATAAGAACCTAAAAGAGCCCTGCTGGACCAGGCCACAGCCCATCCAGTCCAGCATTCTGTCTCACATGGTGGCCCACCAACTGCCCTTGGGCATCCCTATCAGAGACAAGGCAAACCTTCTCCTGCTCTCCAATCCCAGCAAATGGCCTTAGAGGCCTCCTGCTTGTCCCCCCAGCCTGAAAGATGTGCACAGGCATCCATTGTGGTAGCCATTGATAAATCTGTCATCCCTTAAAGCCATCTAACCAATGAGCCTCTGGGTGAAGAAATTCTTCCCTTTGTCCGATCTGACTCACCTGTCCATCAGGTTCATAGAGTGCTGCCCTTGCAGGATCATGGCACTCACAGATAGGTTCCATTAAGGCAGTGGTTCTCAACCTTCCTATTGCCGCGACCCCTTAACGGAGTTCCTCACGTTGTGGAGACCCCCAACCACAGGGGCAGAGCAGCTGGGAGGTGGGAGGGAAGGGTGGCAGGAAACCCGCCGCGACCCCCTGAAAGGGTAATTCGACCCCCAAAGGGGTCCCGACCCCCAGGTTGAGAACCACTGCATTAAGGCCTATCAATGTGGCTTCCTTGCATTACCAGAGAGGGAGAAGAAAAAATACCTCCATATGCCGCCTTTCCATTCATTCACAATCTTTCAGCCTTTGTCATGCCACCCCATGCTTTAGTGGTGCCAGTAATTTTGGTCTCCCTCTCCTGCATGTATCCCAGTCCTCCGTACCTCTTATGGCCCTTGCCCCTGAAGCCTCTTCACCCAGACCTGCCCTCTGTTTTGTGGGAGACAAGACAGGACTTACTGCCAAATGCAGGGAAGGCGGAGAAGGCAGGTCCTGGCTGAGGGGCAGCAAAGGGGTCTCCCCCGATGTCGGCCAGGAGGTCCACGCTGGCCTTCTTGGCTGGCTGAGGGGCTTGCGGTGGCGCTTTCTCCACATTCTGGAAGATAAACCTGGTCAACGTAGAAGCCCCAACCTCTGCTCCTCCTGGCTACAGCCAAGAGTCACCAGGAGCTGCTTCACGAGGGGTGTCTGGCTAGGGAATAATTATAGTGACCTGGAACACCACCAGCCCACATCAAATCAAACTGTGAAGTCACAGGTTAGCTGGTAAGTGAGCACTTGAGGGTTAACCATCTCAGAAGGCTGAAGGGCCCAAATATTAGGCCTTGGCTTGGCCAATCAGAACAGAAAAGCAAAGGGCAAGGCAAGCTCAGTAAGACAGAAAGCCATCTGTTTGTTCCCACCTGGGCAGCCTTCACTGCTGCAGGCAACGGTCCTGAGTCCCCCAGCAAGGTTTTGGCCTCCACAGCTGAACTCTGAGCAGTTAGGGAAGACAAGCTTTTGGCTTGCTCTGGAGAGACGTACCTGCAGGGAGAGGAACAGCTATGAAAGGCGGGCCTCTCAGTCCTTTACAAAAGGCTAAACATTGCCCTTGGAATCGATCTGTCTGTCTGAGTCTCAGTCTCCATCTGCACAGGAGAACAACATGGTTGCCGGACCAGGCCAAAAGAAGCCCATCTTGCCCAGCAGTGTTCCTCATCCACTGGTCTCCAGGGGAGACTATCCAGAGTCTGAAGGCACAACGGAGCCATCAACCAACGTTCTCTTGGAAACATCTCAGTGGCATTATATAAATAAATGGTTCAAAATGGTTCAGAGTTTGGTTCCCGTTGTAAATATTTTTTTTTCTTAAACACTGCTTAGTATCAAACACACAAGACTTTCAACTTCCACCCCCTCCGGCTTCTTCTCACCATCGCTTCTTCTCGTACTTCTCCTGCAGAAACTCCTTCACCTTCTGGGGATCTTGGGAATCCGGCAGCAGAGACGTCCGCGAGTCAAAGGTGCCCAGCCAGATCTTCCGGCAGGCCTGGAGAATGGGGCAGCTTTAGAGTGGTGTTTTAGTGCCCCTAGCAAGGGAGAGGGCCGGTATGGAAGGGCCCTCTTCCCCCTCGCCCTTCCAAAAGCACCCTCAAACAGAGCTTCCGCATTTAATCTGTTTTGCACGACACATATGGAAAGGAGCAAAAAGGACCATCCTTTGGAGGCCTCACCGTGAGGCAGTCAGAAAGACCTGGCTTAGCTTCCAACCTACCTCATTCCCACGGGACTGGAGGAAGTGTACTTCACCCTCTGCGAAGGTTGTCATGGAGATGGACTTGACTCGGTGAGGGGGATTCAGGCCACGGCTGCATTGGGAGAAGCGGGGGGCACCTGTCAGTCCCAAGCATTGACTGGATGCTCAGGCTCTGCAGGGGAGGGAGGCAGGAACCAAGCGAGTCCAGGGCCGAGGGAAGTTTCACAACAGGGTCATGCTGGCGAGCAGTGTGTGCAGCCAGGCCGGGCAGAGGTCCCGCGTGCCCAGCAAACAACCAGGTGGCCTTGGGGAACACGGCCAAAGATGGCAGAGCTGTTGACTCTCTCCCCGTTGCTCCATCAGGCAGCCACTGCCCACAACTGCTGATGCAAGACTCCCTGCCTGTGATAGTTAATAATTAAGGGGGCCAAACATGAAATATTCAGAACACCACAGGAGGGCCATGCGCAGGTGAATGGCTGTCTTCAGGACGAGGCAAGGGACTGTGGCTTCATCAAGGAAAACCATAAAACCACTGGCATGAGAGAAGATAGACAACAGAGCGTCAACAGCCCTACACCTTGCCATACTGGATTTCCATTACTTTAACAGTCATTCCTTAGAAGGGCCTCTATAAACTCCTGCGAGCCACTCAGAGCACCTGCAAAGAGGCGACCACCCCCAGGACAGCTTTGTCAGCTCCTTCTTAGGCCCCTCAGCAACAAGGACAACAGCTCTGCATGTGGCTGCTCACTGAGAGATCCAAGTTTATCCCTATTTTTGGGACAGACAGTTATAAGGTTCCGGGCACTGTTTTTAAATTTAATCCAATTTAAGCTCCGCTCATTAAGTTTTAGCTTTGTTTTTAATTTCTTCTGAACTGAATTTTATTTATTTATTATTTATTTATTATTTACATTTATATCCCGCCCCATACCCGCTTCCTTGCATTGTAACCCACCTTGACACTTTGCAGTAGAGGGCTGGACATAAATGTAATACTGTAACGTAAATAAATAAATAGAGGAAGAGGAAAAGAAGAGATTGCACCTATAAACTGATGGGGATGCTGTGGACACTACAATGAAGGTGCTGACTGAGGGCACAGCACCAGTGAAAAAAGCAAATTTAACGCTAGGGGCAATTAGGAAGAGACTAAAAGGCAAGTCGGCAAATGTCAATCTATGGTGAGGCCACACCTCAGAAAGGGTATCGTGGAACTGGAAAAGGTGCAGAAAACGGCAACCAGAATGACCAAGGGGCAGCAACATTTGGGTCTTTTCAACCTTCAAAGATAGCATTTAAGAAGTGACTTGACTGAACCATATAGGTTCAGTATCAACAAGGGGAAGTATTTTTTCATCCAGATGGTCATCAGTCTATGAAATTTATTACCAGAAGATGTGGTGACAGCAACCAACCTGGATGACTTTAAGAAAGGGTTTGACAAATTCTTGGAGGAGAAATCTATCAATGACTCCAAGAATCAATGCTTAAGTATCGTCTCCAGGCCTTCAAAGCCATTTGCAGGGAAAGTTCAAGGTAGTTTAAGTTTCTGTCCTCCTCATTTTCAATCTCTCAAGGAACCTGTGAGTCCTATGCTTAGAGACACGGGCCTGTTTGCACTTAGCTTTATTCTGGAGTATATTCCAGAATAGGGGCCTGCTATCCACATGATAGTGAGGGCTACAGCAGGGTCCGGGTGCTGCCAGGGTCTGTACGGCATGCAGACCACAGATCCTTATCCCAAGATATATTCCAGAATGCGGCCAAGTGCGAACAGGCCCAGTGACTGGGCCAAGGTCAGGCAGCAACAATGGTCGAGACGCTGGCTTGCAGGTTCATATGGTCACAGAGGCAGGACCAGCTCTGTTTCTAAGCTGCTTAGGCCAGAACCAGCCTCTCAAAAGCAAACCACGTACTTTAATCCTGTACAATCTCAGCAGCCAGCAGCTCTTCCTGAGCAACCTTCAAGGGCGGCCCTGGGGATCCCGCACAGGTTGGCAACCCAGGTGAGTGCAACGAGGCGGGTACCCTGGCGGCCAGGTGAGCGTTTACTGGAGGGGCCCGCAGCTCCTGAAGGGCCCCAGTCGGCCTCCATCCAAGCCCCTGCGGCCCACTGGCCCCGACCTGTCCTGGCCAAACTGGGGGACCTAGTCACCCTAAGGTCAAAGGTCAGACGGAAGCCCCGCCCCTAGGCGGCCCCCGGGCCGGCCCCGCCCCTCTTTGCCCCGCCCCCGGGCGCAGCGGCGTGCCCCCTCCTTTCTCCCGCGCAGGCGCACACGCAACTCACAGCGCCCCGGAGCAGGCGGTGCAGACGAAGCTGCCGATGGTGATGTCCACGTAGGTGACGCCGCGCTGGCCGCACTCGAAGCAGAGGCGGTTGGCCGGCTCGACGCTGACCAGCTCCCTCACGCGCCGGGACCACAGCTCCGACTCCGTGTCCCGCGGGGAGCTCGGCTTCCTCGAGCCAGACCCGCTCGCCCCCGCCGCCGCCATCCGGCCGCACCAGCCGCCGCCGCCGCCGCCGCCTGCGCGCTCCTCGCCTCGCCGCCGCCGCCTGACTGACTGACGCTCGCTGCGCTGTCAGCGAGAGTGGACCGGGGGGGGGGAAGAGGGCGCCGCCGCGCATGCGCAGGTACTGCCGCTCCGCTAGTAGGCAGCACGGCACATGCGCCGATCTGTACGGTTGGGGTTAGAGGGAGAGCACCGGCCGAGCCACGCGTGTGCGCACCTAGTGCGCCTGCGCGCTTGCCGCCGCCGCTGCCTTGCGGGGCCGAGCGGAGGGGAGGGGCGGGCAGCGGCGCGGTGTTGTTTTCCCGCCCAAATGCGCCGCTTGTGGTTTTACCTCAGGCGAGCGCGCTCTGGCATCCCCGCCCGTCGTCCAGGCGGCGCTGCGGCGTCGTTGCGTTGTCCCAGCGTCGGGCTCGGGACAGTTAGAACCCGCTCAGTTAGGTTCAGCCCAGGGGAAGGGGGAAAGGGGCGCCAGGAAGGGCCGGCGGGGCCGCGGAGGCGCCTCTGGGCCTTTCCCCCTCGCAGCAAGCGTTCCCAGGCAGAGGCGCCCCAACGGGCCGAGGGCCTCCCCGACCCTCCTGAGGGGATGAAGCTGCTGTGAGTGACCCGGTCGTAAAGGAGGCCCGAGGAGGCGGCTCCGTGGCATACAGGCCCGTGGGGCGGAGCCCTCAGGAAGACCCCCGTTACTGGAGGTCCGGAGGGTCGTTGCAGCAGCTAGGCCCTCTGTGCCCTCCTGCTCCGGCCCCCGAGATGACTAGCGGGTAGGGGAGCTCCCACCAGGAAGGCCCTGCAGTTGGGCAGGCACAGGCAGGTTGCCAGGTGGCAGCTCAGGCTTCTTGGGGCAAGACATTGGTGTGTGGGAACGGATGTGGAGCAGCGTCGCACACCCACCCGGTTCAGCATGGGTAAAGTATGGCTCCACGGCTCCACTTAACTGCACGAGAAAGGACTTCCCTGTTCAAAAGATGCGTAAAAGTAAAGTTGAAGGCTGAGGGGGCACATCTCTGCAAAACTCTTCTTGCTGGTCACAGCCAAAAACCTCACTGAGGAGGCCAAGAGGAGTCTGGCTTGCGTCAAAAATCCCACAGTCTGAGAAACAAAAAAGAATGTGAACTATGACAAAACAAATGTTAGACACAGATAAGAAGAGCAGAAAAACCCGCCTTGAGAATGTTGTCAAATGTGAACGGATAGACAAATTAAGGATATTAAGTATATTAGAATAAGGAGGCAAATGGGTGTGCCAGCTGAAAGCTTGAATGACAAGGAAGTCAAAGGTAGCCCCTAGGTTTTATGCTTTAACAAGCATAGTGCTGTTACATAGCCTGAGGAGTCTAGATGCACACATTGCCCAAAGGCTGCAAGAGGTGTTTAGAGGTGTCATTTGAATGGATGACGGTGAACAAATTCCAGTGTGGGTGGAATGGGGTACTGTGCCAGTGGAGGCCGAAAGAGCCCCAGTTTCTGAAGATGTGCAGGGTGGGAAGACTTTGCCAGGACCCTTCTATGACATTTTCTTCCCCCCTCAGCCATTTCGGGAGGAAATTTTCTCTCTGAGCAAATGGAGCAATCTCTAGAGGTATGCGTGCTGTTGGTTTTTTCCAAGGTCTGAAAATACCACTCCCAAAATCATTGTACTTTGTCCACATGGAAATCTACAGCTAGAAAAAAAATATCCAAAGGAAAGCAAGGGTAGAAGGGCAGACAAAGCAGTATAGTTTCATATTGTGGCAGCAACTGCCAGGTATGCTTACTATTCTCTCCATTCAGTTGAAGCCTTACCTGGATCGGGATAACTTGGCCACAGTGACCCATGCTCTGGTAACCTCCAGATGAGACTCCTGTAATGAGCTCTATGTGGGGCTGCCCTTGAAAACGGTTCAGAAGCTGGAACTGGTGCAGGATGCAGCAGCTCAACTGCTGACGGGAATCTCTGGCCGGTTTCATATAACGACGGACTTAAAGGATCTGAACTGGTAACCTATTCACTACTGAGCCCAATTCAAGGCGTTGACACTAACGTATAAAGCCCTAAATGGCTCGGGACCTGGGTATCTGAAGGAGCGCCTTCCCCCATATAGACCTGCCCATGCACTGAGATCTCAAGGAGAGGGCCTTATTGTTGTTTCTTTGCATAGGGACATGGAAGAGGGGCTTTTCTTTGGTGGCCCCAAGACTGGAACAGCCTCCCTCTTGAGGTTTGCCAGGCACCTACACTGTATAGTTTTCAATGTCTGATGAAAATGCATCTTTTCACCCATAGCTTCCTCAGGGTGCTGTCCTGTTAGGGAGGGGGCAGTAATAAATTTAATTAGGTTTTAATATTTGATATGTTTTATTCTTATAGTAACCCATCCTAGGACCATTTGGGGAAGTAAAGGATATACATTTCTTGAATAAATAAATCATAAATAAAATAGCTTAATGCAATCAAACTATCAACAAAGAGCAACAAAGTCTGAGCCAAGATAAGTTTTGATTAGAATAGATAGCTCTATATCCTAACAACACCAGAGTTAGAAAAGAGGCTCATCAATTTTGATGAACAATATTGCCCTCTGCTGTTTTGGAAGACAGATGTGCAAAAACAAAATAAGCAAATCAGACCAGACCATGCAAAAATGTAGCACTTGAATTAGCAAGCCGTGCTGGGCTTTATGAAGAATTAAGATTTGAACTAATTTCTCCCCTCCCAACTAAGTTTCTAAGCTTAACTAATTATTAAAATATTAATAATTTCTGAAGATCCCCTGAAGTACCCAAAAAGGTTGTTAAATTTTGTTTTAGAACATATATTTCAAAATTCTGTAATTTTTTAAACTTTATATATATGTAATGTCAGCACTGGTATTTTATGCCTGCTTTCTGCTGGTCTTTGACTTCCTCTTCTTATCTTCCACAGGGAGATGCAAATTTGTGTCCTTTTGAGGTGGGGGGATACAGTAGCCTAGTAAGATGAAAGAAAGCTTCCAAAATAAACTAGAAACTACACAGAATATGTTTGACAGACAGAAGGGCGTAAGATATGCCTTGCTGGATTAGACCAATGGCAAATCTAGTGCAACAGGTGGAAACTTTATATTGCTACTGTTTATATTATTACTGGTTTTAAGTGTTGTTATCCGCCCTGAGATCTTTGAGTATAGCTCTAGATAGAATACTTACTTACTTACTTACTTACTTACTTACTTACTTACTTACTTACTTACTTACTTACTTACTTACTTACTTACTTACTTCATTTTAGGGGCAATTAGGAAGGATGTAGAAAATAAGTAAGCAAGTGTCATTAGGCCTTTAGAAATCTATATTGAAATCACTTTTGAAATATTGTGTACAGTTTTGGTCACTACACTTCAGGAATGGTATTATGGAACTGGCAAAAGTGCAGAAAATGATCAACGTGCTAGAACACTTCCCATACAAAATCAGGCTGGAACATCTAACCTTTAACATCTTCAGCCTTGAAAGATGGCGCTTAAGAGGGGACCTGACTGAAATAAGTAAAATCGTGCATGGTATGAAAAAAGATGTATAGAGAAAAATGCTTTCTCTGTTGTACAACGTTGGAACCAATGGTCACCCTGCAAAGCTGATGAGCAAGAGAGTCAGGACTGACAAAGGGAAGTATTTTTCCACTTAGTGGGTTATTAGTCTATGGAATATACTCCCAGAAGAGGTGGTCACATTAAGCAGCTTGAATAGCTTTAAAAAGGGCTAGACAAATTCATGGAGAACAGGTTTCTCAACGGCTTTGAGTCTCTAGATAGACAAGGTGCCTCTAAAGACCATTTGCAGGCAGTTGAATGTTTTGCTTTTGTTTTTTGCTTGAGATGTCCTGAAACAATTGTAGGTGACTGTGTGAGATGGGAAGCTGGATTAGATGGGCTGGGGTCTGATCCAGCATGGCTTCTCTTAGGTTATTAGAGTTATTTTCACAACAGCTTACCAGTTGCACATGGAAGCCCTTGAGAAGAACATGACTTCACAAACGTGGGCAGGAAAGACAAGTGCTCTCATCAAGAAAATTGGAGATATCATGGGAATGTTTCGTGTAAAAATGGCCATAATAAAAGATAAAAATGGTAGGGACAGCAGAAGTAGAAGAGACAAGAGGTGACAATAATACACAGAAGGACTACTAAAGAAAAATGTTAACATCACTGATCTAGAGCCAGACATCCTGGAACCTGAAGTCAAGTCAGCCTTAGGAAGCATGGCTAGTGGAGTGGCAGTGGAAAATTCATCTGTGGTCACTGAGTTGAAAAATGTAGATTTACTTTCCAGTTCCAAAGAAGGAATGGCAAAGTATATGCAAACTTCATAACAATTGTGTCTGTTTCGCGCACCAGCAAGATCCTGTAAGCTAGGCTTCAGCAATGTGTGAATGAAGAACTAGCAGGAGTGTCAGCTGGTTTTTGAAAGGCCAAATCCTGACATTTCCCGGATTATGGAGAAAGCAAGGGAGTTTCAGAAGAAACACCCGCTTCACTGACTACTGCAAAGCCTTTGGATCACAACATGTTGTGGCAAGTTCAAGACCACTTTACGTTTCTCCTGAGGAATCTGTGTGTAGTCTGGAAACAGCAGTAGAACTGAACATGGAACAGCTGATGGTTCAAGGCTGAGAAAGGAGTATAATCAGACTGTATATGGCCTCCCTGCTTGTGTAAATTATATGCAGAGTGCTTCATGAGAAATGCCAGGCTGGATGAATCAAAAGCTGGAATTAAGATTGTGCTGATATAATTTTAAAAAATGGAGAAACTATGACAATTTTAAACCACTGGTGTATATGTTTACGGGACCGGCTGCAGTGGAATGCCTCCTGGCATGGAGTAATCAAATGAAAGGTCAAGGATCTGGTGCAAAGTTCAGTGACATAAGGTTGCCTCTGTTAAAGTATCACCAACACATACAAGATTGCAGGATTTCCCACCACTGCGTGTTAAACAATGGCTAATGCAAAACATTTCAATGTATAAATCCAGCAACATTTCAGATTCAAATATGCAAATTGGGCTGACCAGATCACATTGTCTGACTACAAGCCCTAGTCGTCACATTGAAGGGTATTGTATCAGGTTCTGATTTAGGGCTGGTTTGCACTTGGTATAATAATATCATCCCATTGAAGTTAAGATAGGGTAAACTGGAGTGCCTTCACATTTGAAGTGCTGGACTAGCAACTTGAAGTGCAAATGGTCAATTTCAACCCGGCTGGATCACCATGGCAACAGATGTGGCAACTTCCAGCACACATTGGACCATTGTCATTGTGAGTTTGACAGCATGCATTTGTGCGATTGCACCCCACTTGCACACAGTGTTTGCACGGAAAGAAAGTGCGGACGCAACACCTGGGAGCTCACCAGCTTCAGAGGATCGGGACACTCTGGAATGTTCTAATGACTTCACTATGAAATAATAATAATAAAAAAACACTCTGATAGCAGAAAGAGAAAAGGGACTCAGGAGCCTTTTGATGAGGTTGAAAGAAGAGGGCAAAAGCTGGTTTGAAACTCAGCACCAAAGGTCATAGCATTCAGCCATGTCAGATTTTATTTTCTTGGGCTCAAAGACAGTTGGAGGTGGTGATTGCAGCCACGAAATTACTTCTTGGGAGGAAAGCAGTGGCGAGCCTGGACAGCATTTTAAAAAACAGAGACATCACCATGCCAACAAAGATCCATATAATCAAAGCTATGGATTTCCCAGAAGTAACTTTTGGCTGCAAGAGCTGAGAGTGAAGAATCAATGCTTTCAACTTTTGGCACTGGAGGAAACATTTTAGAAACCCTTGGGGTGCAAGGAGATCAAATCAGCCAATCCTAAAAGAAAGCCCTGAGTGTTCGATGGGAGAACAGTACTGAGGCTCAAGGTCATGTGCTTTGAACGTATCATGAGAAGACAGGACTCCTTGGAAAAGACCCTGATGGCGGGAAAGACTGAAGGCAAAAGGAGAAGGATATGGCAGAGGATGAGATGGGCAGATAGTGTCATGGAAGCAACAGATGAGCTTGGGAAAACTGGGAGACAGTGGAGAACAGAGAGGTGTAGCATGCTGTAGTCCATGGACAGGAAGATTTGGACATGACTGAAGGATTGAGCAACACAGAATTGTCATGTTCTCATCCAGATTGCTTTGAAGAGGGGCTGAGAGCTTGCTGAACTGTGCAGCCTGGTTCAGAGGTTCTTAGGGTGTGATTTGCTATATGGGTATTTCTTTTTAAAATTTGTTAACTATATTTCTGTAGTTGCCCAGTAACTACAGTGCTCTGCTCTGCTTGCAGATGACTTCAATATATACTGAGGCCAGATTCCCAGTAGGCAATTTAATTCGGTTTTAAGCAGTTTTTTAATCAGCAGCGATGTCTTTTTTTTTGCATTCCCACTGTTGGCTTATAATGTGGGCTCACAGGGGAGAAACCCCCTCTTTCTGTCCTCTCCTCAGCAGAACCCCCTCCCCATGCAGTCAGCAATTGGGCACTATCATACCCTGACTTTGTTGGGGTGGGCAATTCAAACCGCACCCTATATATAAACATTCCCTGGATCAGATCATGGATCAGAATAGGTCTTAGCTTTAGTTCACCGCTTGTGCCACCCCATCTTGTTTCCACCGTAGCACAACTTCTTTCTCCTGTTAACAAGGCAGTAGAACATTAAATATCACTTTCCATTTTTTCTTATAATGGTGGGTGTGATCGCGATGGAGAGGGGAGGGAGGGGGGAGGGATGAAGCAGGCAGGCTTTTAAGAGCCACCAGCTTTGCGCTGGATTGGCACAGTGCAAAATGCCAAGCATTGAGGCCAAAGTCTTTCTGATTGCTGCCTCTTTAAGTAAAATCAGACACTAATGACTAACTCCCCTCTATGGTCTGATGTCTCTTTACATTGCAATGGTGATCTCTCATTAGATTGTTAGCTACTGCAGGCTCTGCTCACTCTTCCCTTTCAGCTAAGCCTGATATCCTTAGAACATCATGGTGAGAGCACGGGGGAAAGGGGGGGAAATCATGGCTTATCATTGGATTGGGGAAACTGAGGGAAATGCCCCTAAAGCATGGTTCCCTCCACCCCCCAAAACCCGCTTGCATTCCCATTGCTAAATAGGATTATTTCTAAATCTAGCAGCAAGACCTGTTTTGATCTGCATATGGATAATCTGCATTTCGGGACCTTTAATCCTCAGAAAGTGCAGATTCTTTTAAAACTTTGGGAATGGTAGGATACGAATGTCCAAATTATTCATACAAATAACTTGTGATATTTGTATTTGTTCAAATTTGGAAATCCAAATGTCCAGACATTTGATTTGTATATGCATGCCCAAATTTGTCCAGTATTGTACAAATAACGAATATTTTGAATATTGGTGCACATCCCTAGCCAGCACCCAAAACAATTTCCAAGCTCTTTAAATATTGAATGGGAACACACCCTGAATTGTGTTTTTTTTAAAAAAAACTTCTACAAATAATGTAATGATTTAAGGTCCACCCAGATGCTCTAGGTTTGGAAAAACATACTGCAGTAGAATGGGTTTGACTTCACAGATCTGAATGTTTGACAGTTTGGGGTCTGTGGAACAGTTTGAAGTGGACCTTTTCTTGTTTCTTCATTAAAAATAGAGTCCGTTGGCAGGAGCTAGGGTGCTTGCGGCATTCCCATCATAAAAATGAAGTAGACGAAACAGAGGCTGCTTAGTATTTCACAGGTTTCCTGAAAATAAACCTGAAAATTCCCCCTGAGGGGGGAATTCACAACCTTGGCAGCAAATGGGGAAGGTATCCTTTAATACCTGCCACCCTGACAGAAGCAGACACCACCTAGCAAAGTTCTTGCACGCTCTTGTGATTTTTAAGTTCATCCAAGCCCTGTTAGACTGCTTCTCCAAGCGCCATTGTTTTTTCTGGGACCCTCTCTGAGGCACCTGAATGTTGAATGATCTCCCTGTGGCGCTTTGGTTGTCCCCTGATCTTGCTTGGCTTTGGCTTTGGGCTAGGGCTTGGAATAAGCCACCTAGTGTAGTGGCTAAAAATCACTTTGGCCACGTCCCCATGCATGTTTTGCTCTGAATCAAAATTGGGTTTGGCAAGAGTCATCCCCGTGCACTTTTGATTTGGTCGGATTTCTGCAGATCAAATCGCCCAAACCTGTACCAAACCCATGCCAAATTTGGTACTCGGAAAAAAAAGTCGTTACTGTTTGGTGTCCCAGCATGCATTGCTTTGCAAGCTGAGCCTGCACATGGGGACGGTCCCAGGCTATTTGAGTAGGAAATTGGTGCTCGAGTCAGTGGGAGGTGGGGTTTCCTGTACTTGTGCCCTGTGCATTGGAGATCGCAACTGCTGAAACTTTTTGGGAGTTAAATGGTGTTAAAGCCATAATGATGAGGGGATCGAATGGCTTTTGCTGCCCCCGAGACTCTTTTATACAAGTATTCCACCCACCCCCCATTTCCCAATTGCAGGATAATGGCTCGATTTTTCTCCCTTTTACACGGCAAATATTCCACTCCCATTTCCCGATCGCCAAGGCGGGCGTGATAATGGCTTGATTTTCTGCATGCCGGGTGTTCTTGTGGTTTCTGGGAAGAGCGGAGGTGCGCAAAACCGCTCAACTACTCAACTGCAGCAGTTGTCAAAACCTTGTAGTGGCTTTGGTTTTTTTAAATTGTTTTTTCTGTTTGTTCGGTCCTGCTAAAGGGGGGATGCAGCATTTGCCGCAGACAGCACAGGGGTGGGGTGATGTCAATGTGGCTTCCAATGAGGGGAGAGGGGGTGGGGAGGAGGGGAGGGGGCACTGCTCCCCGATGCCGGGGTTTGGCGCGGTTTGCATAGGGGTGGCTGAGTCCGCACCCAGACCGCATTGCCAGGAATGGCATGAGGATGGGCAACATCCGTTCTCGGACCTGCGTCCAATCACTTGAGTGCCCAATCAGAGCCAAACAGCTTGCATGGGGAAGTGGCCTTTGAGAATGTTGGAGTCACTCATCTTCCCACCATCATGATAAGACACTGCATGGCAGTTGACCCTAAAGGAGAGAAAAAGTCAAGGCTTCAGGAGTCTTGCAGGGGACGTAGTTCCTCTGCCTGGGATGATCACTTTGAAATGCTCAGCAGCTCTTGCTCCTGAAGGGTCCACAAGGATTCCAAACTAGATATATCTCAGGGTTTTGCATTAGTCACATTCCCAGGCACCATGCACAGGGGCCAGACTCATAATTTAGGGGATGCAGTTCCTTGGGTTGTTTTCCCCCTTCCTTGGAGAGGAAATCCCTCACTCCTTATCCATAGGAGAAGGCGATTTGTGAAAAGTTGTTTCCTCGGCATTGGCTCAGGCCTCTGTCATAAATAAAACAAGGTGTTGCTTCACACAAAGTATTCTGCATTGTTTATGCTCTGAAATAAACCGAGGTGCTAGAAATGCAGAAGATGACCAGCCTTGGGTGATCTGTCTTTGGTCAGGGGCTGTTCCCCATCATTGCTCCAGTTTTTTAGAAGGCTGGCAGCAATATGAAAAAGCACCAGAAATGAATGAATGAATGAAACAGTTCTGTTAGTGGCTGGTGAAAGTGAAACTTCCTGGCTTATTCATGCAGCACATGGCTGCCTTCCATGTGCACATTCGTGTTGTCCATGCATATTCTGCAGCTGAGCAAAGAAGGGCAACTTGCTCTGGAGTGGGTCTGGCAGAAGCAGCCGGCATAGATTTTCCTCAGAAGGCTGCATAATGAGAGGAATGCACCAGCATAAACAGCAGCCGCTTGCTTGCCTTCACCCTATCTTCCTGGCCTAGGCTTTTGGCGTCCACTAAGCACTTAGAGCTGTGGATGTGGGGAGCGAGTAGTTCTTTGTGCCGATCTGGTGAGGAATGAGCTGGGATGTTCAGGAATGCATGTTTAGGGGACTGGGGCACAAGGAAAGGGGGGCTGAGCTTTGTCCCTCCAGACCTTCCCTCACTGCGTCTTCCATCCGGTGTCCTGTTTAAACTTCTTAGGGTGTCCTAGAGCAGAAACAAGTGAAGGATGACATGGGTTTGAGAACAGTATGCATGGAGGGAAGCAGGCAGAGGAAAGGTCTTCTGCCTTTGCATAGTGGTGGATCTCGGAAGACTCATCTTGTGGCATCAAAGGCTAAGAGGAGGAACAGGTCAAGTGTTATTCACCCAGCCCTTGCTTAAACAAAGACAGTTTCTACCACAGCCCGTAATGATAGTAAGCAACTTGTGTGGCTTCAGGAGGGGAGAAGACAAATTCATGGAACGTGGAGCTGTCAGTGGATTAGTCCAGCTGCCTTTATTCTGATTTGGATGCTTTACATTTGGATGATGGAGTCTTGGCTTCATACAGCCTTGGCGCATGAATAGTTAAATTCATGGGCTCCTGAACTGTGAGTCAATTTCAATTTCAGTTCTGTATTTTTGAGTCCTATCATTGTTATGTTACCTTCACTGTATATGTATATTAAACAGATTTGGAGGAAAGGATACTTCTAAGGGTTTGGTCACACTTGAGGTTTAATTCAGCTTCAGTTCCCCTTCAGAGCAAGAGAACACATCAGCAAAGTGACCAGTAATTTTCTTTCCACATTATCTATTCCAAAGGTGAATTTTCTGAGTGAAGACAGCTTGTCACTTTGCTGATGTTGTCTCTCACTCTGAAAGTGAACTGAAGCTAGATTAAACCTTAAGTGTGACCACAGCCTAAGGCTGCATCCCCATGCACTATATAGTCCAAATCGAATCCGAATTCAGCAAGGAGCATCCCCATGCAAAACCCCCTAACTGGGCTACATGCAGACCAAATCACCCAAATCCACACTAAATTTAGTCCTCTACAAGACTCTTCCCACTACAGTTTGAGAGACAAGTCCACATTATTTTGGAGGCTGAGTCCATGCATGGGGATGCTCCCGGGCTATTTGGGGAGGAGATTGACAGTTGCATCATTAGCAGGTGGGTTTCATGTCCTGTGCTTGCTGTTCCTGTCCTGTGCATTGGAGATCACAACTATTTGGGCATTTTTGACAGTAAATGATAACTGAACAGAAACTAGTCCCTTTCCGCATTATTCCACCTCCCTTCCCTGACTGCCAAGTCAGGCAAATGTGCAAGACAAATAGCAGCTTCTGAAACGTGCATACAGTAACGGAGTGCCCCAGTCTTACAGTGAAAGATGTAATCACCGTCCAACGAGTCTCTTTCTATGTCCATTATTCCACCTCCCCTCCCCAATCACCAAGCCAGGCATGATAATTTAATCTAAATTGTGCACGAGTGCAAAACTGCCGTACTGGGTGGAGCGAAGGTGCGCACCTCTGGTAAACTGCCACCAAACCCCGTAGTGGCTTTGCAGAGTGATCCAGCTTTTTCATATTATTTTTGTTATCATATTTTTATTGCCTTTCAGCTCTATGTGCCGTAATCAGGGAAGGAGGTGCTGTGTGGCATTTCCCTGCCATCACCACAGCGGGCGGCACAGGGGTTGGTGACGTCAGCCGGGCTTCCTTTCAGGAGAGAGGGGGAAGAGAGAAAAAGATGTTCCGCCATGCAGGGGTTTAGCATGGTTTGCATGGGGACACCCGTATTGAGACTGTGTTATCAGCAAATGCATGGGGACAGCTCAATTTGAACTTGGCCCTGCATCTGGACTAAAAATAGTCCAATCTGCATGAAATGGAGTGCATGGGGACGTGGTCTTTTTTCCCCTTCCAGTTCCCCAAATCCAGTCATTGCAATAATTTCCTGCTCACCATAAAGGTTCTAGAGATGTGCAGAAAAGTAGTAGAATGTCTGGGTTAGTAATGAACCTGGTCAGGTTGGTGATGAATCCAAACCAACCACAGGGTGAACTGCTTGACCTAGAAGTGAGTAGCCAGTTTCTTTAACGGGCTGTGAACCCACCCAATGTATGCAAACACTTGCCCACTGCACACTGGCCTCTCCCCTTTCTGGGCTCATGGTCTGAATCTGGGCTTGCCTGTGGCAAACAAATGAGAAGTGCTGGTCAGAACTATGTAGTGTTAAGCTGTCCCTTCTTGTGTTCTTGGCCTGAGGCCTGGGGAATGGTTTTGACGTTCATTCTAGAGAGCTCAGTAGACCTCACAAGTGTGCTGGTTGGCCTGCAAAAGCTGTGCAGATGTTGGTTGAAGTGTGGCTGCTGCCCATTATGAACCACCTGGAATGTGAGAGGAGACAGGCCAGATAAGCCCTAGGTGCTATAGGGGAGGGGAGACTCCATGCCCAGGAAGAGAGAGGGCCTGGGGCATGATGGCAGGAGGCTGAGGTACAGTTGGTGGAAGCCCCTTGCAGTCAAGAGAGAAAGGAGGACTGAACCAGATGAACTGTTTGTTTCAGTTGCCTTTGCTTTGGCTTGGATCGAATTCCATAGAATCATAGTTGGAAGGGACCTCCAGGGCCATCGAGTCCAACCCTCTGCTCAAGGCAGGATTCCCTAAACCATCCCAGACAGATGTAGGTCCAGCCTCTGCTTGAAGACCTCCAGCCAAGGAGAACCCACCACCTCCCATGGCAACCTATTCCATGGACTGATCGCCCTCTCTGTCAGGAAGTTTTTCCTTATATCTAATCTCTGTTGAGTCCCTTGAAGTTTCCTCCCATTGTTTCTAGTCCTCCCATCTTGTGCAAGTGGGAATAGAGTCTCTCTGTTGTTCTTCATATATTTCACATGGAACCATGACCTACGGAGTCAAAAGCCTTGCGGATTAAATGTGGAGCCATTTCTGGGACTTGTAAAGCACTGTTTGGCCAATAATATTCCCTTGAAGGCCAAATCTGCTGGCCCTCATCCTTTGTGAGGTATTAGCAGTTTGGAGGAACTGGGCTCAGGTGTGGAAAAGCTTTCAGTTGTGGGGTCTGGGTCTCTCATACGTTGTGGAAATTTCCCAAGGAGCTACTCTTGGTCACTGCTGTTATACAGGGGACCAGGAAATGCTAAGCTCTGTGGGATGGAGAGATGTGGATCACAGAGAGATCCATGCATCCATGCATTCATTCTAGTAGCCATTGATACATCTGTTGTCCATAAATTTGTCTACCTTAAAGCGTCTAGGCTGGTAGCTGTTACCACCTCTTCTGGCAGAAAATTATTGAGGGTGACCTCAAGAGCAGTTTGGACCAATTCATGGAGGGGAAGGCTTTTGGTGGCCACCAGCCCTGAGGCAGCATGGCTTTGAAATCCAGCTGCTGGGACGCCATCTTGCTGCCTGTGATCTTCTAGACATGGCTGGTTTGTCACTATCAGAACAAACTTCTGGGCAGGTTGTGTTACTGGTCAAATCCAGCAGGACTTCTCTTACCTTCTAATGTTCTTTTGTCTAGGGCAGACACATGAACATTAATTCGAACCCACAACATTCTTCCCTAACCACTATGCAATTCTATGTTAGAGACATTAAATAGAAGACTGGTTTGCAAAGACATGAAGGACACAGCAGCTGTTTTCTCAGGTGACCTATATGGACGTTTCCGATTCATGCATTCCATGATGATGGCACAGATTAGCTTACTGTTCCCTAAGAACTTAAGAAGAGCCCTGCTGGATCAGGCCACAGCCCATCTAGTCCAGCATCCTGTCGCACACAGTGGCCCACCAAATGCTCATGGGCATCTCAAGCAGAGACAAGGACAAACCTTCTCCTGCTCTCGAGTCCCAGCAGATGGCCTTAGAAGCGCCCCAGTTCCTCCCCCATCCCCAGCCTGAAAGATGCACCTAGGCATTCGTTCTAGTAGCCATTGATACATCTGTCATCCATAAATTTGTCTAACCCTACCTTAAAGCCATCTAGACTGGTAGCTGTCACCACCTCTTCCGGTAGCACATTCGATGAGCCGATGACCCTCTGGGTGAAGAAATACTTCCCCCTGTCAGACCTTACTCTTCTACCCATCAGCTTCATAGAGTGCCCCTAACTGAATTTTCTGGGGGTTTTGTTAAAAAGGTACTAAGGACAGGAGTGAGTATAAGAAATTACTCCACTGAAGAGCAACCCAGTGTGACAGTTTTATTTCCTTTCCATCATTTTTAAATATATAAATACCTCCCATGAACCCCCAGCATAAATATTTTTGCAAAGCAGTTTCATCATTTTGCTACGCTAGACAATTTTGTGAAATATTTAAATTGGGGTTAGAACATAAAATCCAGGAGTTCCAACTGGGTTTTCTGCAGCCCTACAGTGGTGCCATATTCTTTGCTTTCTCTTTTCTGTTTTAAATTGTGACCCTAGTTTGCAGATCTAATTCATGCGAGCGCCTCAACCGGTCCAGCCGTGTTTTGTGGACGCTAACAGGAAATGGTGGCCGATGGGTTCGTACCTGGTTGGAAGCAGACATGAGAGAATGGATGGGGTTCCATGGCAGCAGGACAGACACAGACAAGTTCTGAAAGGCCCTTCATCCATTTGGGTTGACCAAAAATGAGGCGGTCTTGACCAAAATGCTCAAATAGATGGTGAGAATTCTAATGCTAGGGCTGCCTGTAGACTTCTACAGTTGTTTGCTATCTAAACAGAGACAGTTCGAGGAGAAGACATAACCCAGGGACTGTGGAGACCTTTTGAAGCTAGGTAGGAGGAGCAGCAAGTCATGAAGAGCATGAAGAAGAGGCAAGGGGGAAGCCGGTGTGTGTGAACAGGACAGATGAAAGGGAAGAGCCAGGAACAGCAGTGAAAGGTGAAGAGCTGAGCAGGGCAGAGTGCGACCGGACCACCCTGCCTAAGGTCTACCAGAGGGAGCTGGACATCTTCCCAAGACTGGCTGGACACTTGGGGCTCCACACCACACCACACCCCATGAGACTTTGATTACTTGCTTCGTGGAAGGAAAACTGGAAAATTTCTGAAAACACTGTCTTCCCCCTTCCCTGTGAGATGTTTAATGCACGCCACACTTAACATCGTATGATGTCTGTCAGAAATTGACATCTTGTTCTTTACCCTGTGTTTAACCTCCTGTGAATAAAACCTACAGAGTTCTTGAACCTTGCAGTACCCAGAGAGGGATCGCCATGGCAAGAAGCTAATTTGACTTGAAATCCACCTTTTTATCTTCTAGAGGGCTGGAACGCATGGGTGGTGTTTCCCAGTTTGTATTTTCTCAGTAGCAACAATAAAAAAAAGCACCTGGACTGGAATTTCAGCATAAGAGCGCAAGTCATAAAAGACAGATGGCAAGGACATATTCTTTCAAATGAAACAGTTTGCAAAATCTTAAATAAATAGAACTTGTGAGAAAAGAAAGACCAGGTGTGTTTTCCACCTTTTAAATCAGCGACTACCGAATCTCAAAAGTGACGACTCTTGTTTAAGGACTAATTCAAAGGAGCCACCAAGTGAGAAACTGAGGCAGGAAGAGAAAAGCGAGGAATACCCCACAGGGATTGCGTCCTTAAAAATGAAAACTTGGCTGATCAACATTTTTTTGTCTCGTGGGAATACATGCACAGATTTTCTTGGTGGACAAGAGCTTTCTGACATGGTGGATCAGCACAGATTGGTGTTTTTTTATAAAAATCTGTTATTTTTGCAATTTCTTTTTAGAGCAGGAAGTGGCGTAATTTTGTGTATTTTAGTTAATTACTGAGTGCAAAATTGACCAGAGGCAGAGAGCCCAGCACCTGCTTGAAGATGCAGGCCAGCTATAAGTTTCTGCTGTGCTACAAAAATCAAATTTCAGCTGTCCCAGCCTAGGAAAAATGGCAATAAAACGTCAAGTTGGAAACTGGGGATGGAGAATGATTCTGCTCCCGGGTCACCATGGCTTTTTATCTCCGTCTCTCTCTGGGAACTGACTGTCCAAGAACTCAGCACCACAGATGTGGGAGCGCAGACCTCCCTCTCCCCCCTCCCCCCTCTCCCCTCCCTCCCCCTCCCCCCTCCCATTCCTCCCAAACCATTCAAGATGCAGGAGAAATTTCAGGCACCTCAGCCAGGGCCCCAGTGAAGCAGCAGCCCTTCCCCAGTGGCATTTTTGGAGATGGAAAGAAAACTGTATGGGGAAGTGGAAGTGCTCCGGGCACTTTGAACCACATCATCTTTTGGCAAGGAAGGAGGAGGCGTGCTTTAGCCGGACCCCGCGCAACAAGACCATGCTGGCGCCCGACCCCACAGCCTCACGCGTCGGCCGCTGGGCCTGGGGGCCGTGGGCTCTGCAGAAGAGCCGGCCATTTTTAGCAGGCAGCCATTGCTTGACTTTGATACGCTGCTGCCTCAGGATCCAGGCACGGCCATTCCCGTCATGGGTTCTCGGAGGAAGGCAGCTGGTTTTCCAGGCTGGTCATCTGGCACCTCCAGCGCCTCTTTCTATCCAAGAGATTGTCCGGGAATCCTGCCCTCCTCCCCGCCTGACAGTCCGTTTCCTGCCATCTCTCAGAAGGAAGGAGTCCCCCAAGTGGCCCGGGCTCTCCGGCTTATCCCCGGCCAGAAAGGCCCACGGTCAGGGCGCCAGGCTGCCTGCAGTTAGCCCTGCGACAGTGTGTGTTCAGCTTGGCCAGCACAAGGCACTGGTTCCGTGGGGCTCAGCCCCCCTCTGTCATATGGCCGTGTCCCAGAGCACTGTCTGCTGGCGGCGGCAGGGCGGCGTTCCGGACTTGCGGTTCTCTGTGTTCCTCCTCCAGCTGGGCAAAATGGGCATGCTCTCCTGCTTGCACAGGCTGCGCTCCGGACGGTGCCGGGCCTTGATCTCCTTACAGACGCATCGCTTGCGCTCAATGACCTCCAGCAGCTTGCCGTCTCTCTCACGGGAACTCTGGGGGAGCCCAGGGGTCGGCAGCTGTGCCTGGTGCAAGACCTGCGAGAAGAACAACATCAGCGGACGGAAGCCGAGCTGTTCTCAGCACGGCCGCCCTCCCTGGGACAGCAAGGAGCCCATCCTGGCATCATCAGGACGAGGGGCTGTATCAGGGGCAGCGGGTCTCTAATTCTGCCCATGAGTCCCCACTTAAGCTGTCCCCCCCCCAGCAGAGGATGCAGCACTTCTGTTTAGACTCCCGGATCGCAGCTCTTGAGCAGAGGAGGCAATACTTGAGGAGAGGAACATAAAAACGCCTGCAAATTCCCCCAAAATCAGAAGGAATTTTCACGTTACTTTGTTCTTGCTCCATCAGCTCCGGAGGTGCGATCCAGGTTGCGTGATCTTCCATTGCATTTTCCATGCTCCCTTTCACCCACGTGTCGGTGAACCTCTTTCCTGGCATCGCTTTCCGGCTTTCCGCGGCACCAGCGGAAAGCCCAGTGTCAAATGCCTTGGTCTCTCGCCCACTGATCCCCCTCCTTGGAAAAGCAAGCCCCCTCGACTCCCCCGCCCCACCCACTCTCCGTCCCCACACACCAGGCTGGCTGGGTCCCGGGGATGGCTACAGGGCCTCTGCGCGTGAATCACAGCATGTCGGACGCCGGATGTGGATGCTGAGCGGCCCAGGAGGTAACCGCCAGTGAAATCTAGAGGAGAGAGAAGAGAGACTCTTGAAGAAGCCCTTCCACTGGGAAGGGCCCAAGGTGCGCCAGTCATGTGCAACAGGCTCCGGCCTGGGAGGGGCCTGCAAATACTGAACAGGCCAAGAGCCTAAGCTCCCTTTCTCCCCAACGCCACAAAGCAGGACTTGGGAGTCTTGCGGCATAGTAAACTAGTGCACACGCCTGTGTGCTTCCTATGCACCTTCCCTGCCTCGCTTGCTGCAGTCTGTCCTTCTCTGAAGGTCACCGGCTTCTCAGCAGCTGCATTGTACAGGCACTCTGTAGCCACAGCCATTCAAAGAGCAGCC
This sequence comes from Aspidoscelis tigris stejnegeri, assembly GCA_023333525.1. NCBI lineage: Eukaryota > Metazoa > Chordata > Lepidosauria > Squamata > Teiidae > Aspidoscelis > Aspidoscelis tigris. The sequence goes on from JALMGA010000009.1 coordinate 768,738, forward strand.
AGGATCCCTCATCTCGCCAGGCAGCCTTCCGAAGGGAAGGGAAGGGAAGGGAATCTCAGCCCCAGAATGTGACAAATCATAAGATGGTCCCCGATGGGGCTCATGCAACCCTCAGCAGCCTTACCTCCATTACGGTGACAGGCAGGAAAGGTCTGGCAGGGAACGGGCAGGTTTGTCCTCCCTCCGGGCATCTTTGCGGCCAGGCTCTCGGGCCCCAGGGCGCGGACGGGGATGCTAGATGGCAGCAAACCCGGTGGGCCTTTCTCCTCCTTCTCGGCTTTTGTCTGAGCGCTGCTGCTGCTCTCCCAGGCCTGGGGAGGCTCTGTGGTCTCTGCAAAGGCAGAAAAATAGTTCAGGCAGGGTCGGAAAGAAAAGGGAAAGGCCCCAGCCAGCCCTGCGGGTCACCAGCGAAGACCGGTCAGGGCTCTGCTCCCAGAGGACGTTGATGCACAGTTCCAAGGACAGAGGGCCTAAGCCCTTCGTGCAAAACGATCTGCACCCTACACGCAGAGGTCGCTTGCACAAGGGGCCTGTGTTGTCAGGTTCCTGCTCTTAGGCTTCACTGTGCGCTTTCTTTAGTCAGGAGGCTTTGGCTGGTCAGGAAGTCGTAAGACAGGACGGCCTATTCATTAATTTGATCTGAGGTAGTACTAGCGCTGGTCACACCTAGATTGTTATAGGTCGTCCTTAGGTCGTCTCCACCTTGAGCTGCATTGCTCACACCTGTCTCCGCAATCAGCCTGAGCCTCCTCCATGGAACTCCTGGCTCTCCACCCCTTTGGCTGTGTCAAATCTACCTCTTTTCTTATTGGATGCCATTGTGTCACTCAAGGGAGGTGTATGTATGTGTGTGTGTTTGCAGTTCTTTTTAAAGCCTGCTCCCCTTCCTTCACACACACCCTTCCTTTTTTATGTGCTTTTCTTCTCTGTGCGATTAATTTTTTAAAAAATAATACATTTGCGTAAAAAACACTAGATGGAAAGAGGAGTCATACACGTAAACTAAGGAGAGAAGGGGAGGTGCCTCACAAACTCTGCATGCCGATTGGCTGAAGGAAAGACTGGGCCCCACCCACCACAGCACAGTTCAGCCTCCTTTACCTCCCCCCTCCAAAGACGTCCTGAGATGCCAGGATGGGCTGAGTCCTCAGTCCTGTAAAAATGAGGACTAGAGTTAAGACGATCTTAGGAGGATAAGCCAGCTTGGAAAATGAATTAAATTAAAATAATGTGAGTAACACGACTTGAAGAAAACCTGAGGTTGTACTAAACTACTAGTGTGACCAGGGCCTTTGAGAGGGTGATCTGGCTACAGCCGCTTCCATTTTGGCAATGGGCTTTTGCTCAGCATGGCTAACGGCCCTTCAAAGTCAGTGTGGAGGAGGCTAAGTGTGAACATACTCTGAGAAGTAAAGCTGGATCCACCCTGCAGCTTTTGGGGAAACAGATCCCTGGGAAGACAAACCTTTCCCCCAGCAGTGGAAGATGAGGCCGAATGGGCAGGAAGTCCTGCCTGCCTCTGGCAGAAAACTCCTGGTCCCTCCCTTCCCTGCTCTATAGGGCTGTCAAGGGCAAAGCCATGAGCTGTATCCTCACGGCGCAAGGACCTGACCACACTCACTCTCTGTATCTTTCCCTTTCTGGCTGGCGTAGCCCATCCTTCTCTGCAGCACCCATCCAAACGGCTCCTCCTCTCCGGATGACCGGCCGCACTCGTCGCTGGACAGAACGTGGGAACAGGCGATGCTGGTGAAGGCCCGGTCCTGCAGCTGGACTTTCACTGCCGATGACGCCTTGGCCCCCGCGTTCTTGATGCTCTCGTAAGCCGGTGGTCGCTTCATGCCTGCACACGGTGCAGGATACGTCCAGACCATGCCCAGGGGGGGCGGCTCGGGCAAGGTACACGCCCGCTGCACCTGTTTACAAGAGGGCACGGTGGATGGACGGCTACACAGCATGCCATGCAAGACCGAAATCTCCTTCTCCGTCTTCTGTTCAGCCGGGGCGGAGTGCGTGGTGACCTTGACGGCTGAGTACACCATGGTGTAGGAGACCGCGGGCTTCTCTTTCACCGGCAGCATGGAAGGGATGGATACCGTGGAGGGTGGCGGCACAGACGACTGTCTGGCCGGGGGTCCGGTCATGCTGTGGGAATTGGGGATCTCCCTCTCAGTCTTGCTTTGGCCCGTGGGCTGCGGAGGCAGTGGCGTAGAGTGGCTCCGAGCCCGACCGGAAGGCCCCAAGGCCGCACTCTCACCACCCCGTGGGTGATGGTGATGGTGATGGCTGGGGACCTGCGGTGTCATAGGTGCTGAGGGGGCCTCCTTGGCGTGGCACGGAACAGGGAGCCTGGAGCCATCTTGGCCGGTGCCCTTTGCCCCTTTCTTGCCCTGAGGGAAGGCCAGTAATGGGGGGCGGTGCTGCAGGAGGTTGGGGAAAGGCGGTGGGATTTCACAGGGGGATGTCTTGGTGCTCGATCCTGCCTTGGCGGCCTCCCGTTTGGCTGGGCGGTGACGGGGGGAGGCGAGGGCCCCGTTGGGACGGGGCTCCCCACCTTCTTCGGGCAGCGGGTACTTCATCTCTTCGTAAATGGCTTCACTCTCATCTGAGTCCTCATCTGCGGCCGCAGGGGCCTGGGAGGGCGGTCCCGGTCCCCGGAAGATGTCTCCTACCATCTCAATGTAGACGGGCTCGTTGTCCTCAACGTCGGAGCCTTTGGCTTGGCTGTGGGAGAAGGCGCAGCCATAGCGCTGTACCGCCCCACCGGGGCCCGGGAGTCGCCCTGAATATGTCTCATCAAAGGACACCGACAGGTGAGTGTTGGGGCTGCGTTTGGGCTTCTGTGGAGGCACCTTGCGGCCTGATTCTCGTGCCTCGGCGCTTGATTTTTGGGAACCTGGCGAGGGAAGGAGACGCAGAAAGTGAGGGCATCATTGTGGGGGCGAAGGACAAGGAGGGCAGCGGCAGAAACAAGGCACCGACACTCTTAGCATGCTCTCCCACCCAGGGCCAAGAGGGAGGTGGGCCAGCTGCCGCTCAAATTCACCCTACCACCTGGGCCTCAGAGCTGCTGGTCAAGGGCTCCGGGCAGCCCACCTCAGCGAGATGACCACCCCAAGACAGGCCCATCCTTACTTCCTTTTTTGCTCCCGGCAGGTTCCAGGGTGGACTTGGCCTCTGCGCTGAGCTTGGTGCTGGGGTGGCGCTTGGGCTTGGCGGGTGGCTTGCGCGACGCGGCCACCCCGTCTCCGGCGCTGCTGTCCATGCTGCCCACAGAGTGGCAGGAGAGCGAGCGGGGTGCCATGCTGCTGGCGCAGGGATGTGGGGCGTGTTCTTGTGAAGCCGGCATAGTCATGAAGCCCATCCTGAAATGTCGCCGGAAGGAGGCCACGTCCCGCGCCTTCCCCACGCCGGCTTCCTTAACAGAGCTGCAGGGGAAGAAGGAGAGAGGACATGTCACAAGGTGTCACGGGCCGAGGACAAAGGTCCAGGCCACTCCTGCCTTCCAGTCCTCCTGGAGGGCAGAAATGGAACCAGCACCACCCTGCCTCAAGCGTGGAACGTGTAGTGATGAGAAAGGCTGCCTGGACCCCTCTGTTTTGGAGCCCACACCCATCAGCTTTCTCCAGGTACCCTCGCTCAGCCTGGCCAGCTGGTTTCCCTTCCAGAAGGAAAAGGCTGGTTCAGGGTGAGCAGCTGCTACTGTGTTCAGAGCAGGTGTGCTGAGGTGGCTGGTTCTGCCCATCAGAGCTTGAGACAGGAAGGGGGGCAAAGGAGGTCAGAGGGATTTAAGAGTGGCACCTGGAGAGGAGAGACGGGCAGAGGCAGCGAGTGATGGGGATGGCTCAGCCACCAGGTGAAGGTCTCCTTGGTCCCCATCTGAAGCCGGCCATCTGCCTTCCTCCTGGCTTGTACAGGCCACTGGATGACCAGCGGGACCTTTCTTATTCATATTTGCAAACGTGCCACTAGGGCTTTTAGCAAAAGATGGGATCTTGGTTTCAAATAAAGATGAGTAAAGCAAATGCCGGGATAATGTCATTGACCAAACCACAGGTGGCCCTGGCTTGGGGGCTGCACAGGTGCAAGGGGCTGATGGCTGTGCCCACTGGTACCCGGAAGGCACTGGTGGGGGGAGTGGCCTGGTTCTTTTGGGGAACATGAAGGTTCTTCTTCGGGTACAGCCACAGTGCCTCAAGTCCCCGTTGAGAGCTGGACAAGCAGGCTGCGCTTGTGGGCAGGGAAAAGTGGCACAGGTGATTCCCACAGCTGGCAGTGCAAGAGGTTGGAGCGCATACAGTGCGGTAGGCCTGGTCCCTCGCCGCCTCCAGGAGGCAACATCCATGCAGCAGGCCAAAGTCAAGGGAAAGGCTGCCCCCCCACCACTGTTGAGCCCCCTCTGGCCATCACACATTCAGAAAATGCTTCTCCCCCTCCCCCAATACACACTATGTGCCTGTCAGCCGCAGAGCATGGAGAGAGGCCGCTGCGGCCGCAGTGTGCCATATGCAGCTGGCAGAGCATCGGGGTCTGGGAGGGGCTTCTACCGAATGCTGCCCCCCCCATTCTAGCCTGCCCCCTCCGTTCCTCTGTGTCTTTGCTGGGGGCCTGCGATCACAGCTCACAGGCCCCACCTGGCTCTCCTGGCGTGGCAGCCAGAACCAGACAGGCAACGGAGCAGATGCTGAGCATGTAAACAACCCCTTCATGATCCCTGGATTCCGAGGCGGCAAGCCTGGCCGAGGCCCAGCCAGTCTGGCACCACCAGGTTTCTCTCCCAGCCTGGGGAAGGCAGGATGCACATAGCAGCACTCACAGCCAAGCAAACAAGGGGACTCGGCCCATCTGCCTGTGCCCCCACCCTTCCCATCCTCTTACATCTTCGGGCTGAACATAGCATCCAGACCCTCCTTCTCATCTGAGTTTGCCCCTCCCATGGAATAGCCCCCACCCAGATCTTGCTAGGTCACTCTGGTCTCTGGTCACCCCACCCTCAGGCCTGCTCCCCGTCCTAGCAAGCGGTTTCGGTCAGCTGCTGTTCTCACTGCCGCCACCACGGCTATTTTCCCACACAGCAAAGACAAAAGAGTCGACAATGAATTACGGGATATCTCTGGCTGAGTCACTTTTCCTCAGAAAGTTGCCTCACAAGGCCTTGTGTTGTGAACATAAGACCATCAGAGGAGCCCTGCTGGATCAGGCTGCAGGCCACCTGGTCCAGCATCCCGTCTTGCGAGCTTCTAAAACAGAACACCAAGGCAAAACCTTCACTGGCGCTCAGATCCCTGCAAATGGCCTTCAGAGACCTCCTGGAGGTGCTGCCTAGACACCCAGTCTAGTAGCCACTAATACACCTCTGCTCCATGAATTGGTCTATATAAGAACCTAAGATGAGCCCTGCTGGATCTGGCCAAAGCCCATCCAGTCCATAAGAACCATCTAGTCACACACTGACCCAACAGTTGCCCATGGGCATCTCAAGCAGAGACAAGGGCAAACCTCCTGCTCTTGAATCCCAGCAAACAGCCTTTAGAGCCCTCCTGCCTGTTCACCCAGCCTGGAGGATCTACCTGGGCAACCATTTCTAGTCACCATCGATACACCTGACATCCATTAATTAAGAGGGGCCCTCCTGGATCAGGCAATGTCCCACCTAGTCCTGCATCCTGTCTTGCACAGTGGCCTGCCTATAGCAGTGGGACCCTCAGGGCGGGACTCCATGCACGTTTTGGTCCAAATCGACTTCGGGTTCAGCAGGGGGTGTTCCCATGCATTTTAAGTTTGGTCCAATTTCCGTGGACCAAATCATCCAAACCAGGAAAAAAACAGGATGAAATTTGGTACTGGAAAAAACAGGTCTAGGCACGGTTTGGGGGTTTGGCACACATTGCTTTGCGAGCCGAGCCTGTGCATGGGGCTGACCCCAGGCTGTTTGGGGAGGAGATTGGTGCTTATGTCAGTGGGAGGTGGGGGCTCACATTCTGTGCTGGCCATTCCCGCCCTGTGCATTGGAGATCGCAACCACTGAGATTTTTGGGGAGTAAATGTGTACTTGTGGTGTTAAAACCAAAAAGATGAGGGGGTTGAATGGCCTTCACTGCCCCACAAGACCCTTTTATACAAGTATGCCCCCACCCCCGTTTCCCAATCGCCAAGGCAGGCATGATAATGGCTTAATTTTTCTCCATTTTAGGCTTACTGGGCGTTCTCGTGGTCCCTAGGTGTGCAAAACTGCTCAATGTCTACCAAACCTTGTAGCAGCTATGAATTTTTTAAATTATAATTTTTCCATTCGGCCCTGGCTTCTCTGTGCCGCTAAGGGGGGGGGGGGATGCGGCATTTGCAGCAGGCGGCACGGGGTGGGGTGATATCAACCTGGGTGCCCAATGAGGAGAAGGGGGGGAGGAGATGGCGCTGCTCCCCCATGCCAGGAGTTGGCACAGTATGCAAAGGGAAGTCCGAATCCGCACCCAGCCCGCGTTACCAGGAATGGCATGGGGACAGGCAACATTTGATCTCGGTCCCACACCCGGTCCATTGCGTGCCCAATCAGACCTGAACGGCTTGCATGGGGACGCGGCCTAAATGCAACAAACATGCACAACGGGCAAAGTCATTGCCTAAAGCACTGGGTGTGTTTCACGCCTGTCCTTCCTTTCCAGAATCCAACACATTCCACTCCACTCAGTTTCCTAGTGCACTACGCATGTGCCACTACACTTCCAGTGGTCTAATTTCTGGTTTTTCAGGGCATCCTGCTAGGCTTCTCTTTGGCAGACTTCAAAATGTTATCTTTTTCTCCTTTTCCCCAGGTTTTTTTTTTTTTTGTCGCTGGAGTGAAGGGTCTTGGGTACCCAAAGCGTGAGGATGCAGCATGCTGGCTGGTGGCCCAGTGGTTTCCATGGCAACTGCGTCTGGGTGACCTGCAGAAGCCAGGCAACATCAGCTTGCTGGTGCCTTAACCCTTTGCTAACGATCATCTGGCAAGGGCGGGAAGGAAGGAGGGAGGGAGAAGAAATACCAAAATCGGTCTTGGCCAATTTTAGGAGCATTGGAGAAGCCCCAGGAGCACCCTGAACTGGACCAAAGCATCAGAACAATCTCAACGAACTAGAGAATTGAGGAAACAAAAACGAAATTCAGCAAAGTCAAGCAGGAACCAAATGCACAAGCTGGCAAAGGAAGGACCCTGGTTTCAGGAGCAATTCTAACGAGAACATTCAGGCTGTGATGTGCAAAAGAACAAAACTTCAGCGGGCCACATGGTGTGCACTCCAAGACGGTAAAGACTGAAGTATTTAAAACCATGCCTGGTATAGAAAAGGTGGAGTGAGAACATTTCTTTTATCTGTCACACAACGCTAGAACCAGGGGGCATCTATGAAGCTGATGTTCAGGAGAATCCGATCAGAAAAGGGGAAGGATTTCTCCACCCAGGCAGGGGGTCATCGGTCTATGGAATTGGCTGCCAGAAGAGGTGGTGGCAGGAACCAGCCTAGATGGCTTTAAGGAAGGGTTAGACACATTCATGTATGGCAGATGGATCAGTGGCTACCAGAATGGATGCCTAAGAACATCTTTCAGGCTGGGGGGACAAGCAGGATGCTTCTAAGGCCATTTCTGGGTTTTGAGAGCAGGAGAAGGTTTCCCCTTGTCTGTGCTTGAGATGCCCAAGGGCAATTGGTGGGCCAGGATGCTGGACTAGATGGCCTGTGGCCTGATCCGGCAGGGCTCTTCTTACGTTCTAAAGAAGGGTTCCCTTGCCGGAGCAGGCAGCAATCCAGGCATGGCAGAAAATGTTAGAAGCACAGGTAGGGCCTGGCCTGCTCTGCCCCCTGCCAGCCTTCTAGCCACGGTTGCTCCGGATCTCCCTTGCTAAGGGACAAGCACCTATGAGGTATTGCAGCTGCCTTCGACGGTGCTATGCCGGACACCAGAAGGGTGGGGAAGGGCTGCTAGGCAGAAACTGGAGTGTGAGGCTCTGAAACCCAGAGTGTCAAGTAGTCCTGTGTTTATGGAACAGGGAGACCCCAGAAACCCTTTGAAGCATGCAAAAGAAATGTCGTGCATGATGGGAGACTGTCTTCTCCACACTTGCTTGGACAAAGGCTGGTCTTTTGGGGAGCCCTTGAAGAAATCCGCCCAGTGTGGGTTTCACCTCTTTACTGGCAACCACCGCTGCCTTGGTGCTCTCAGATGTGATTTTTGTGGCATCGCTCAGCAGCGTGAGGTGGAATTTTCTGTGGGCTGCCAGGTCACTGCAGTCCCTAACAAAGTCCAGCACAGGATGCTCATCTCACCCAGGCTGTTTGGGTTTTGCTTTAAAATCCTTCTGCCTCTGTCCTGACTGGCGAGTGGCTCACTCCTGCAAGCTACTGTGTGGCAAATACACATAGGTGTAAGCAGGAAATAGAGATGCCCAGGGCTGTTTCTGTCTCCTCCCAAGAACATGTGCAGGAAAGGGAAGTCAACATTACCAAAGGGCTTGGACAACCCAGGCAGAAAGTGTCACAGTTTGGAGAGCCTATTTCAGTTTGGGAACATAAGAAAAAAACATAAGAGGAGCCCTGCTGGATCAGGCCACAGCCCATCTGGTCCATAAGAACCTAAGAGGAGCCCCGCTGGATCAGGCCACAGACCATCCAGTCCAGCATCCTGTCTCACCCAGTGGCCCACCAACTGCCCATAGGCATCTCAAGCAGAGATAAGGGCAAACCTCCTCAGCAGATGGCCTTTTGAGGTCTCCTGTCTGTCCCCCCCAGCTTGGAAGATGTACCTGGGCATCCATTCTAGTAGCCACTGAAACATCTGTCATCCATGAACTTATCTAACCCTTCCTTAAAGCCATCCAGGCTGGTTACTGTCACCAGCTCTTCTGGCAGCAAATTCCATAAACCGATGACCCTCTGGGTGAAGAAATCCTTCCCCTTGTCTGATCCGACTCTCCTACCCATCAGCTTCATAGATGCCCCCTGGTTCTACTGTTGTGTGATACCAGGCATAATTTTATATACTTCAGTCAGGTCCCTTCTTAAAAAGAAAAAAATGTAAGCAGGTATCCTAGAAGGACAGAAACAGGCATGGAGATGAGATAATGGACCAAATTCTTCAGTCTCTCACAGTGGCTGATTTATTTATTTATATTTATATCCCGCCCCATACCAGAGGGTCTCGGGGCAGCTAACAACCTTTAAAATCAAACATATCAAAATGATATAAAACAATGATAAACAGTACAACATTTAAAAATCCAACATGATAAAAGCGATGCAAAACCAGTTAAAAACAGTCGTGTTTGCAGTGGGGGAAGCATAAGCAGCATTCAGCCACTCGCCTGAGTGAAGAGGTGTGTCTTAACCGCCTTCCTGAACACAAAGGCCCTCTCCCAGGTGCCCACCAGCCTACCTGCTGAAGGCGGTGGGACAAGCTGGAGGGCCTCCCCTCCAGATCTTAAGGCACGGGCAGGTTGGTATGGGAGGTTGGTATATCCTTTAGATATTTTGGGCCCAAGTCATTTAGGGCCTTGTAAGTCAGAATTAGCACCTTGAATTGGGCTCGGTAGTGGATTGGCGGCCAATGCGATTCTTTCAAGACCACCCTATACCCAAAGGTCTCGGCAGGTAACGACCTTTAAAACAACAAAAAGATTCAGCATCTTAAAATACTAAAATAATAGTATCTGCTGTTGGGGGAAAGTATAATCACATCAGCCAAAGGCCAGAGAAGGGGCATGACACACCTCAAGGGAGAGACTATTCCATTACCTGGGGGCCATTGCCGAGAAGGCCCTTTCCCGGCACCCGGGAAAGAGCCTTCACTCCTGAGGTGGTGGGCGGTGCTGAGAGTGGGAATTCAGAAGATTCAGAGCAAAGTGAAGCCGGTCCTGACACGGGCAGGGAATGGTGCTAAGTGGTGAGCCAGAGGCACCGCCCTGAACAATGACCAAGGGGAACCGGGTGAGTCTGGAGGAGGGAGAACCAAGCCCTGGAGATGCCTCGGGGGGCTACAGCCAGCAGGCCGGGCGTCTCCTTCGGTGTCAGGTGCCCAGCGCTGGAATCCAGGGCTGCTCCTCTGGGGTCCAGCGGGAGGGGGCTTCTCAGTGGGGCAGACAAGGGCACTGGGCCGCACGGGGTCCCTTTGCGCTCTTTGAGGTGCCAGTCACTGCGCCTGGCTGGTTTTGGGGGGAAAGGAGGTGAAATAATATTCCACTGTACTACCAAAGCTGTTTTTTTTAAATGAGCCTCACCTTACCTGACTGTCTCTCACACACAGGCTGCCCAGAGTAGACTTGTTCTCAAGTGCACAGGGCCTCCTGGGCAAGAACCTGGGGGGGCCTGCGCTCAGGTCTCATTTCGCACAACTTGCCCCAGTAGCTCAACTGCACAAGGGAACCAGTAATGACAGGAATTTTTGTCCAGATGCACATCAGGCCGGTCTGGAAGAAACCAAACTCGTTGCTAATTTGTTACTGAACCCGGCTCACGGTGTCAACATTGACACATAAAGCCCTAAATGGCTTGGACCCTGAATCTCTGAAGGAACAGTCTCTTCCATATAGAAGAAAAAGAAGAGTTGGCTTTTCTACCCCACTTTTCTCACCCATTTAAGGGAACTCAAAGCGGCTGACAAACCTTCTGTTCTTCTCCCCCCACAGATACCCTGTGAGGTAGGTGTGGCTGTGAGAGATCAGAAGAGCCCAAAGTTGCCCAGATGGCTTCATGGAAGAGTTGCCAATCAAACCTGGTATTCCCAAATAGGAGTCCAGCTCACAAGAGGGCCTTTTTTGTTGTGGCCCCGAGACTTTGGAAGAGTCTCCTAGCTGAGGTTCATCAGGCACCAACAACACACGACCTTCAATGACTCATTAAAATATATCTCTTCACCCAGATCTTTGGTGGTTAGCTTCCCTGTAATTTTGCTAAGGGTATGGATATTATATAATGTATTTTAGTTATATTTAACTGTGTTTTTTTCTCATTTTGCTACTGGGCTTGCCTGCTCTGGGACCTCCAAGTGAAGAACAGAATATCAATACTAAGTAGGTAGGTAGGTAGATAGGTAGGTAGATAACCAAACTGTGGCGCATTTTGCTGGCAAAAGTAGTTTGCTCCTACGCACGCTATGTATAACAAAACCACGTATAAAGAGGAATTGGCTTTGATGGAAAACCGGAGCATAGGGGAGCCCTGCCAAAACCCTCCACCGTGTTTTCAGCTGGCCAGGCAAGCAATGCCTGCAGTTACCTGATTTACAGTGCATGTCAAAGGAGGTGAGCTGCCTGTATCCCAAGTGACACAGCCAACACCTCCCACGGAGTGCAGTGCCACACCTCCGAACTGGCACGGATTTGGTCTTCAGCAGGGCACTGAGTCACCGCCTCCAGGCAGCTTCCCTCGCAGAGAGCGATGGCACACATCAGAACAGGAGGAAGGGAAGCCTTTCCTGCCTGCGACGGACGACACAGAAGCAGCTCAGCTTCCCAAAGTGGACAGAAAGGCCAGCACGGCCCAATCTCCGTCTCGGATGCACAAAGGACTCCGCACTAAGGAAGGACAGGAGGCAAGATGGGCAAAAGGCAGCGTCCAGGGAGCCCTGGGGCAAACCGTGCGCGAGGGAGATGGCAGGACCCAAGCGCAAGGGAGGATGCCACCGCGCTCCAGCCCCGCACAGGGAGCCTGCGTACAGGAAGCGAGACCACGCCTTGGGGGATGTGGGGCCACGCTGCCTCCTGCCTCTGCCACCTCTCAGCTAGGGATGCAGGCAAATGTTCTCCCCGTTCGCTTTGAACTTTGCAGTGGTGCAACTGGCGACCCCTTGAATGTGCCAGGCTTCAAATCCCCTTCAAATCCCTGCCGTCACCGGTCCTGCCTCCACTCCGAAGCTTCAGACAAAGGCACAAAAATGGGTCTTCCGATATCGCCAATTGATCTGGATGCAAAAGTCCGAACCTTTGCAATTTGTACAAATTGTGAAGGGAAGAAACTTATGTCCCCGTCCCTACTCCCACCTGGGGCCTGTCTGCCCTTAGAATCATAGACTTGGAAGGGACCTCTGGAGTCGGGTCCAACCCCCTGGTCAGTGCAGGATTCCCTAAACCATCCCAGACAGATGTCTGTCCAGCCTCTGCCTGAAGACCTCCCATGAAGGAGAACCCACTACTTCCTGTGGCAACCTGTTTCACTGACTGGTCGCCCTCGCTGTCAGGAGGTTTTTCTTAATATCTAACCTGTATTGACTCCCTTGAAGTTTCATCCCGTTGCTTCCATCTTGTGCAAGTGAGAACAGGGACGATCCCTCTGCACTGTGACGGCCCTTCAGTGACCTGAAGACCGCCATCATGTCTCCTCTCAGTCTTCTCTTCTGCAGGCTGAACATTCCTAGATCCTTCAACCGTTCCTCATAGGACGTGGTTTCCGGATCGCTCACCATTTTGGTCGCCCTCCTTTGGACTTGCTCTAGTTTGTCAATGTCTTCTTAAAACTGGGATGCCCGCTGCCCGTCTCATGGTGGGGAAGGGAATAGTGCCCTCTCGCTGGTGTGCACCAGCGTTCACATTTGCAAATGCTTCCACACGTCAAACTAACCCCCCCACTCACCCAGATACCCTCCTGAGTCCAGACACATGTACGGGTGCTGCCATCTTTTCTTTGGGTGCCCGCACCAGTGTGCGTGTGCCATCACTGTCACCAGGACAACTGTGATGCACTGCACACATGGATAGTACCCCGGGTCACTTGACATGCCAGCATGCTTGTGTGGCACACCAGATGACCCCTGGCACCCAGAAGAGGTGCAAATGGCCACTGGTGGCTGGGAAAGGTAAGGATTTGAGCGCATGTGGGGCAGGATGTCCTGCACCACCGCCAGTGAACATTGGGGGAGCTTCTGGGATGGCAGGAGCTGTCTCTGGTGTGGAAAGGCCTCCTGCAAGTGCAGATGCTCTTCTCTAGAACTTCCCCCAATGTGCACTAGCAGGCCAAGTGCAGAAAGGCCTCAGCTTGTGAGCAGCACCGGCCATCTCCCTTGGAGCCTCTATGCTGCTTTCCCGCCAAGGAGCTCCGAGGGTTAGGAGCAGCATAGAGGAACCAGGAGGGCCCTGGGGCCAGGAGGTATTTCAGGAGCAAGGGGCGGCGGCTGGGGCTGACCGGAGGCTCCCTGTTCAGGGAGGCTCTGGTTCCCAGCAGTTCTCATGCTGCTTCTCTGCCTTGGACCGAAGGAGCGGACAGCGTCCTCTCCTGCTTCCCACCACTGACAAAAAAGCCCCCAGCCAATCTGAGCAGAACGTCTTCGAGACAAACCTGGGGAGGTGTCAAACCTGGAGCGCTCAGCTGAAGCCAGGAACTCCCAGCAGGGCAGAAAGGCGATGGAGCATCCCAACAGAAGGCGCACACCTCAGACCTCAAAGCAAAGCCACCAGAAGAAGGCGGTAAGAGCAGCCGGATGCCTGCACTGGGTGAGGGAGCCTGACGCCCCTCTGCCGGATTTAGCAAGGTTGAGCCGAGGCAACACAGATCACCGCCTCCCTTTGGAGGTAGGTTTTCCTTCCTCAGTGGCCCAGGTATCTCCCTCCCTTCCTCTTGCACTACTCTGTGCGTGGCACACTACACAACTCCAGCTGCCTTGGACAAGATGTCTAGCGGCAAAGCACCTGAGGGGCTGGACCAGGGAGCCGGAGACTGGCCAGCCTGGAGCCTGGGGGCAAGAAGGCAGTACCCCCAATGGAGGCCCACGGTCTGCTGAGCTGCACTCCCAACCAGACAGGTCACGCTGTCAAACCAACCCAGTAGGCTACAGGCTTTGAGAGACCTGTTAAAGGAGTCCTCCAATCAAATGCAAGGCTGCTGCGCGGGTTCACCTGCAATTATTCTCAAGCTGTAAGAACGTAAGAGGGGCCCTGCTGGATTGGGCCACAGCATCCCGTATCACGCAGTGGACCGCCAATTGCGAATGGGCTTCTCAAGCAGAAGATGAACGCAGAATGTTGACTTGCTCTTGGCCACCTGCAAATGGCTTTTAGAGCTATCCAGCCTTTCTCTCCAACCTGGAGGCAAACGTTCTGCTACGCATTGATACACCCATCATCTGAGAATGAAAAGGACCACAGCCCATCCAGTCCATAAGAACCTAAGAGGAGCCCTGCTGGATCAGGCCACAGCCCATCCGGTCCATAAGAACCTAAGAGGAGCCCTGCTGGATCAGGCCACAGCCCATCCGGTCCATAAGAACCTAAGAGGAGCCCTGCTGGATCAGGCCACAGCCCATCCGGTCCATAAGAACCTAAGAGGAGCCCTGCTGGATCAGGCCACGGCCCATCCGGTCCATAAGAAACTAAGAGGAGCCCTGCTGGATCAGGCTACGGCCCATCCAGTCCATAAGAACCTAAGAGGATCCCTGCTGGACCAGATCACAGCCCATCCAGTCCATAAGAACCTAAGAGGAGCCCTGCTGGATCAGGCCACAGCCCATCCAGTCCATAAGAACCTAAGAGGATCCCTGCTAGACAAGATCACAGCCCATCCTGTCCATTAGAACCTAAGAGGAGCCCTGCTGGATCAGGCCACAGCCCATCCAGTCCATAAGAACCTAAGAGGATCCCTGCTAGACAAGATCACAGCCCATCCTGTCCATTAGAACCTAAGAGGAGCCCTGCTGGATCAGGCCACAGCCCATCTAGCCCAAGTTCCTTTCAGATACTGTGGCCCTCCAAGTGCTTCTGGGCACCTCAAGCAGAAGACAAAGGCAAAAGGTTTACCTGCTCTCAACTCTCTGCAATGGGCCCTCAGAGGCCTCCTGCCTGTTTATCCAATCTGGCTGGAATACCTAAACATCTGTCTCTTCTAGATAAGAACATAAAAGGAGCCCTGCCGGGTTGGGCCACAGCCTGTCTAGTCCAGCCTCACTTCTCATTCAATGGCCCACCAACTGCTCAAGCAACGGTCCACCTCTCCAACCTGGAGGTGATACCTGGGCAGCCATTCTAGCAAGCACTGATACACAGTCCTCTGTGGATTAAGAGGAGCCCTGCTGGACCAGACCACAGCCCATCCAGTCCAACAGCCCATCTCACACGACGGTCCACTAGTTGCTCATGGGCAATTGGTCCTTAGAGGCAACCTGCCCATCTCTCCAACCTGGAAGCAATATCTGTGCATTCAATCTAGTAGCCACCGATACACTTGGCCTCTGTGAACGTATCTAATCGTATCACAACATAACTGGAGCCGCCCTACTGGATATAGCCCAGAGACCATCTGGTCCGGCATCCCATCTCACACAGTGGCCCACCAATTGCCCATGGGCACCTCATGCAGCTCTCGCGGGCACCTTCACCTGCTCTCAACTCTCTGCAGTTGACCCTTAGAGGTTTCCTGCCCGTCTTTCCAAACCCCAAAAGATTCTGACAGCGAAGGTGAAAGCCGGACCTCAGCGTGCCAGCCCAGCGAGGAAAACATGTGCAGCTGGAAACCTTGCCAAGCATGTTGCTTCCCACGGATTCACTCTGGGCAGAGGGCAGAGCAGCCATTTTGGGGCTTCCTCGCCACCCTGGAGGCACTGGGTGTGCCCCTGGAAGGGCTGCCTGGCGGGGGCCTCTTGCCGGGCCCCCTTCCTTTGCCCCAGGGCCAGAGGGCCACGCTTACCCCTTCCTGGGCTCCTCGTCCCTGCTCTGCTTCCACTCCACTTTGCTCTTGCGGTAGAGAAGGTTCATCTCGTTGCGCAGCGGCTGCCGAGGGTGGCACGTCTGGCTCAGCGCCGTGTAGGCCCAGCGGCCCTGGTCCTCTACGAACTGGAGAAACACGGAGATCAAGGCTTCCTGGGGGCTCGCATTCATCTTCTGGGGGCGGCACTCGGCTCGGAGGAAGGCAGGGAGGGCCCGGGGGGGCTGTGAGGAGAGGGAAGAAGAGGGCCTGTGAGGGGGGCGCCTGGCACAGACGTGGCGGCGTGGGTGCACAGGGCCAGGACGAGGCCGTAGGCTACACGAGGCAGAGCAAGAGCAAGAGCGAGAGCCCCTGAGTCTGTGCAGAAGACTCAGCCTTCAACGCCCCCCTCCGGGTTGGGCAGCATCCATCCGCGGGCGCCGGCAGGAGTGGGCGCCCAGAGGCCCAGCCGGTGCCAGGTGCAAAGGAGGCCACAACTGCGGGAAGCCGGCAGGGAACGGGGCCCTTGGAGCTCTGCCGAGTCTGGAGCTTCGGGTGGTGCCGGCGAGGCGAGCGGGTGGGGGACGCTCCGGCGGGCACAGGGCCCAAGGGACCCCGACCCCCCCCCACCCGGAGTCAGCCTCGCTCCTCGCCAGCGACGCGGGAAGGGCCCTGCTGCGGCGACGGTCCCAGCGGCCCAGCCCTGCCCCTCCGCCGCCTGCTAGGCCCGCGCCGTTGGCTCGCCACCTACCTGGCAGGGGGCGCCCTGGCCCGGGCACAGCGGCTACCTGGGCACGGCACGCTGGGGCATGGCCAGCCCTCCTCCTCCTCTTCGTGCTGGTCCCGCGCGATCAGCCCTCTCCGCCCGGCATGGCGGGGCTGCCCCTGCGGGCGGGGGTCCCCTGCAGGAGTGGTGCGCGGCTCCCGGTCTGCCGCCGCCGCCGCCTCCACCGGGCTCACGGTGGGCGCCTCTCCATGCGGCGCCGCCGCCGCCGCCGCCGCCCTCGGCCTCGCTGCGGGAAGGGTGGGGCCCTCGGGAGGCGACTGTGGGCGAGAGACGGGCCCGCCCCGGGTTACCGCTCGCTCGCTCGGCCGGCCGGCTGGCTCCCCGCGCCAGGGCCTGCGCCGCCCTCTCCTAGCGGGGCCCCGGCGGCCCCTGCATCCTCTGCGCCGCCGCCAGCTGCATCCTCCTCCCGTTGCCGCGGCGACGTTGCCGGGTGGGGCCGAGCGAGTCCGGGCGGGCGGCGGCGGCGGCTGCCCGGGCGGGCGGGCGGGCGGGCGGGCGGTCCGCGGAGGGTCCTCTCCCGAGGAGCACGGCTCACCTGGCCTCCCGCGCCTGCCGCTCGCCGCCGCTCGCCGCCTCCGTCTGCCCCATTGCCGCCCCGGCTGACGCAGCAGCGGCGACCGCGGTGCCCGCGCCTCCCCCGCCCCGAAGCCCGAGCGCGAGCGAGCGAGCGAGGAGGCAGCGCGGCGCGGCGCGGCGCGGCGCGCGGCGGGGATGGCGGCGAGGGAGGGGGAGCGTGGGGAGGGGAGGGGAGGGACCCCCGCCGAGCGAGCGGGCGGCGCGGCGCAGGGCTGGGCAAGGCAGGGCGCGGCCCCGGGCGCCCTCCGCTCCCCGCTCGCGAGAACAGGACCCGCCGAACGCCGGCCTGAGCGCGAGCCTTGCGGGTGGTCGGCGCGCAAACAGCGGGCGCCCGGACGCCTCACGAGACGCGGCGCCCGTCGCCTAAGCGGCCTCCTTTCAACGACGGCTCGCGCACGCGGCTAGCCCTCATCGAGGACGGAGGAAGAAAAGGAGGAGGGGGCGCAGAGGCGCCGAGAGCGGCGCGGGGGGAGGCACCGAAGCCCAGGAGCGGAAGGCAAGGGGAACCTCCCGGCCCCGGTCTTCGGCGGGGGAAAGAAGCAAGGACGGGCGGCCGCCCCGGCGGGGCTTCTTTCTGCAAACGCGGGGGGCTCACGAGCGCCCCGAAGCCGCGTGCGCGCCCGTCGGCCTGCCTTCTCGGGTCCGGCTGGCTGGGGCACTCCGAAGCGGGCGTCGCAAGCCCCGAGGGTGCACGGCCGGGCGGTCCGGTTACTGCCCACCCCACCCCCCGAGTATCGCCTCCTGTGCGGGCCGAGAGCCGAGCCTGCCGGGTCGGAGCCTCCTCCGGAGCGGGCCCTTCCCTCCTCTCTGCCCGGGGGCGGCGGGCGCGGAGCAGGCCGGCGCGTGGCGTTACCTGGGCCTTCGGTCCGATCCAGCGGGACTCCCTTCAGGGCCCGGGGCCGCGGCGCCAGGGAGGGGACCCCACGAAGGCGAGCCCCGGTGCGGCGGCGGCCCTCCCCGGGGAAAGCATGCTAACGGCAGCAGGGCCCCGCGACGCGACGCGACGCTTCGACGTCCAGCCGTCGGCGCGCCCGGAGTTCCCCGGGATCAGCACCGGCGCGGAGAAGAGCGACTCGGAGGGCCCCGTCGGCCCAGCTCCCTCTGCCGGCGGCGCGGCGCACTTCGGCTCTGCCCGGCCCCGGCCCGCGGGGGGAGGAGGAGAGGAACGGCGACGGCGACCTCGCGCCGCCAGGGGGCAGCAGCGCCCCGCCTTTCGCCCGCAGAGAGCACTGGCCGTCCCGCCCCGGCCCCCGCCGACCGGGAGCCACCGGCGCCCCGCGGGACCCTCTGCTGCAGGGAGGCGGCCTCGTCGCCGCCGCCTCGGTCTGTCCCGCCTCCCCTCCGCCCGACACCCCCAGGAGGCGCCTTCGGGGGTTGATAGGGGGTCATATTCGAGGACCTGGGGGGGGCTCAGCATTGCGACCCGGCGTGTGGGGGCGCTGCCGCCGCTTCCAATGAGGCCCCGGGCTGGACTCGGGCCCCGCATGCACCGGGAGCCGCTGATGTGCACGCGGACGCCCGTGGGCCCAGGTGCGCGTGGGGTTCGGAGGGCCACGGTGTCTTTTGCTGAGGACTAGCGGTGCCGGGCGGCGATACAGGGCGGGCGGGGGGGGGCGGGACTGGTGCGGACCGGGAAGAGCGGGACCCCCTCTCGCCCGGGGGGGGGGCTGTTCCCGTCCAAGGCCGTAGAGCCGGAGGGTCTCGGCTGGGTTGTGCCTCGTAGCAGCTCGCGGGCTCCGGGCGGCCACGGTCACTCCGCGGCCTCGTCTGCACCGGCTCCCTCGGTGGGAGTGCCGTTAGGCTCGGCTTCAACGCGGCGGCCCCGGCCTTCCTCCGCCTGCTGGGGGCCCGGGCGAGGGAACAGCTCCTTCCCCGGGCCGGTGGAGATCCAGGCGGGCCTTGGATGCGGCGGCGCCAGGCCCGGACTCCGTCCCTACTGGGCGTCCTTCGGCCCCAGGCGAGTAAGTGCAGGAGGAGCGTGGAGCATGTGCAAAGTGCGTCTCCCTGTCGCCTAGGGCGGAGACGCTAGTGCTGCTGCTGCTGGGATCGGGCGCCCCGGGAAAATTCACGTAGAAGCGCTGCTACTACGCGGAGAGAAAAGAACTCCGCATGTGCCCAGAGGCTGGCCCGGCTCATCCAGCCGAGGCGCGGCCGGGTCCCTTTCGGGCCGAGAGCGCACCGCCCAGGGTCGATCCGGGCTCTCTCGGCGCCGCCGCCCCCTTGCACGGAGGGGCGCGGCGGCGGGCACGGAGGGGTTAAGCAGGCTTCTAGCTGCACCCCAGCGGCGCGGGGGGGCAGTCAGCTGGGAGGGGGAGAGGGAGGGGAGAGGGAGGGGCTGGACTTCCTGGGGCTGCGCTTGTCAACAGGCAGAGGGAAGCCAGCGGCGGCGGCGGCGGCGGGCGAACAGCGACGAGCGGCGGCGGCGGCGCTGCGCCTCGACCCCGCGGGCAGCAGAAGCGGGCGGGCGGCGACCTCTCCGTCCGGGGCCCTCGATGCCTCGCCAGCAGCCTCGGCAGCACCGCGACGCCACCGCCCTCTGAGCGGCGAAGAGGCGGCGGACTCCGGCGCGGCTGCCACCCGGCCGAGGCGCCTCTCCCGCCGCCCCCCCGGGCTCGCTCGGCATGGCCCCCGCCCGGCCCCGGCGCCCTCCGCCTCGCCCTCCGCGACCGCCTCTGCCGGCCCGCGAGCCGCGGGGCTTCCGCCGGTGAAGCTGGCCGAGCTGCTATGGCCCCTGGGCCGGCGGCGCGGCGCTCCCGGTAGCCCGGCCCTGGCAGGCGCGCCCGAGCCGCCGGGCGGCGGCGGAGCCATGAGCGGCGGCAAGAAGAAGAGCGGCTTCCAGATCACCAGCGTCACCTCCGAGTACGGGCAGAAGGAGGCGGCGGGCGGCGGCGAAGGCAAGGGCCCCCCCAGCCCCAAGGCCCCGCGGGGGGCGGCGGCGGCGGCCGAAGGAGACGCGGAGCCCCTGGACGAGGACGCGCCGCGGGCCGACGGAGGCGCCGCCGGGCCCAAGAACGGCCCCGCCGCCGCCGCCGCCGCCGCGCTGCAGCCGGGCGCCGCCGCCTCCCGCTTCCGCGTGGTGCGGCTGGACCAGGGCGCGGGCGAGCCGTACAAGCGGGGCCGATGGACGTGCCGGGACTCCTACGACCGCCAGGACGCCGAGGTGCTTCAGCCCGGCGCGGCGGGGCGCCTGGCCGACTCGGCGCGGCTCCCGCAGTCGCTGGACTCCCGCCTGGAGGCGGCCGGGCTCGCGGCGCGGCCCCAGGGCCCCTTCAGCCCGCAGCCCCCGCGCCGAGGCGGCCCCGGCCTGCAGTGCCAGCTGGCGCTGCCCGCGCCCGCCGCCGCCCCGGGGGGCCACCAGGCGCGCTCCCTGGGCGGGGGCCTGCCCGCCCTGCTGCGCCCCAACAGGACGCCCCCCAGCCCCGCCTCCCTGCGGAGCCCCCTGGCCGCGCGGCCCCCGGCCGAAGAGCCCCGCGAGCCTCCGGAGCCGGGCCCGGCCAGCCCCGTCCCGAGCCTGCTGGTGGAGGACCACCTTCTGCCCAAGGGCGTCGCGCACCTCATCCAGAGGGAGGCCGACGAGCGGCGCAAGGTGAGAGCCCGCGGCGGGGGGGGGGGAAAGGCAGCCCCGACGGGGGTCCCGGGCGCGCGAGGCCCTCTCGGGAGGCGCCTAAGGCGGAAGGGCGGCGGGCGCGACGGGACGCGGCCCGGCGTTGGCGCCCCGAAGAAGCAAGCGCCCTCCCGGAGGGCAGCCCAGGCGGGGGGGGAGGCGTCGGCCCTTCGCCTGCAGTGGCCCGGGAGCCGGAGGAGGGCGCCCTGCGCGGGAGGGGAGGGGAGGGGAGGCGGCCTGGCGGGCTGGGCGCTGCACGGCGGGGTCGGGCTCGTGGAGGGGTTAAAGCCGGGACGGCGCTGCCCCCCTTCCCGCCCCAGACAAGGAGCCATTGATGAGCCTGTGGGGGCCCGGGAGGAAGCGGGACACCTGGAGCCGTCCAAGAAGCAGGGAAGGGCCGCCTGGGCGTCACACCGTCAGACCTCTGCTCCTCCCTGCCTGCCTGCCTGGCCAGCAACTCCCTTCCCAGAAATCTGCTCCTGTTCTCTCGGGCCTGCATACACAGGCGCCCCTTGTTTCTGCCTCATGCCCACCTTGTGCGCCGTGGATGGGTGGACGACGCCCCCTGTGAGCCCGGGCGTCCCCTGCTTAGTCACCTAGGCAGCCCTGCAGCGCCCCTTCCCCCTGCTTTGCCCTCAGTGCTCTGGTGCCCTCTGCGCAGGCGGACGAACGCTCCTCTTTCTGTGCCAGGTCTTGCCAAGGCAGTGCCACTCACGCCCGTCCTCCCCGGCGCCTCCGCTCTTCCGGGATGCCAGCCCCGGCCGGAGGACCTCCGACCCTTTTGGGGCCGCCCGCTTCAGCCTGGCACGGTCCATGTTTGGAGCTGCCCACGACAGCGACGAGGACAGGTAGGTTTGAGGCACCCGCGGCAGCGTCCTCCAGGTGTGCCCAGGCAGGCCTCAAGGAGTGGCTGCCCCCTCTGGGCTGCTGCCTGGTTCTTTGTGCCCCCTGGTGCCTGGGCATGGGGAGGGGAAGTTCCCCACGCAGGAGAAGCCGTCTGGACTAAAGTGGGACAGAGCTGGGGTTCAGGGCATGCAGCAGGGTTAGCAGGAAGGCATTGCACTTTGCCCATGCTCAGAGGCACCCAGCACACCCAGCTGGGTTCTGTCCCCAACAGCAGAAGGCAAAGCTCTTAAACTTGGGTAAGAGGAAGGAAACGGTGGCTGAAGGTGTCGTCACAGGCGGCGGATGTGTCCAAATGTCGGGTAAAGGGGAGGGGGGAGGGGACTTTCTTCTGGCCACAGAACAAAATGACCCCCCCCCCAGGGGCAGTGCAGGGACATCGCCGCCACAGAACTATTTGTACCAAACAGGCACATCTGTCTGTGTTTATTCCAGTAGTAAATATTTGTGGGTTTTCTTCTGGGCCAGGACAATTGGTGCCCTATGGGCAGAAATCCACAGGGCCGAGCTGGGCAGAAACTTAAGGGCATCGGTGGACTTGGCCCATACCCTGCAAGGAAGCGAACAGGCAGGTGGCAGGAGGGGGCACGTCATGGTATGCCAGTCCAAGAGTCCAGGCCAGAGCCACCTCTGCGCAGGGCAAAATGGGCAGGTAGCCAGTAGACATCATGGGGCATCGCTCTTGCCGCCTTTTGGCATCCCCCCTCCACCGCCAGACCTGTTTCCTGCCTCAGGTTCTGCCTCCCTCGGGCTCCAACCTCGCTCCTGGAGGGGGCAAGTGGCTCTGTTTTGGGCCCAGGGCCAGCTGACCTCTCTGCCCCCCATTCCTGCCTCCTGTCCCACGGAGACGAGCGGAGGCCCTTGTGCCGTCAGACCCAGAGGGGAAGGGCACAGGTGTGTTTTCCCTGGGTCCGCCCCCCCCAGCCCCCCTTGTTTTCCCGGTCAGAGCAGACACACACCCCTTGTCGGAAGGAGGAGGAGGAACGGCTTCTGGACTGAGAGGGCGGCCAAGGCCCATCCAGGGTGGGGAGGAAAGGAGGCGGATGCTTTAGGTTCTGCATGAAGGATGTCGTAGGTTACGCTGCCTGGGTCTCTTCTGATGCTGCCATTGTTGCACCCACGGACTTTCGTAGTTCTGTTCAAATGGGCTTAAAGTTGGCAATGTTTCCTTTTTTAAAACCCAGATGGAACACAGTTCCTACAAAGGACGCCCAGTGCTTTTAAGCCCCTCCTCTGCCAGCTTGTTTTGGGTGGGGTGATGGGTCCCCCCTTTGCCCTCCTTTCTAGCCTAACAGCCCTGTGAGGTGGGCCAAAGAGGGAGGGAGGAAGGCCTGCCAGCCATGTGGGGATCTGGAAGGCTCCGTCCTGGGCCCTCCTGGGCCGCTTACAGCTCCCCCACCGCCGCCCCCGCTTGGCAAGAGGTGCCCTTTCTTCTGGGAAGGGGGAGCTGGGTGCTGCACGGCCTCACCTGCCTGCCCTGGCAAACCTGGACGCAAGGACAGGCTTATTTCCCTGCCGCCTGGCCAAGCGCCACCCCTGCGCCCTCCAAGGCCTTGATGGAAGAGCAGGCAGGAGCGGCGGCCCGCAAGCCAAACGCTGCAGCCTCTCAGGCGCGGGTGGGAGACTCCTCCTCCCCCCCCATCTCGTGGGGGGAGCCCAGGAGAGATCAGGCCAAGCCGCAGCGAGGAGGGGAGGGCGAGAGTCGAGCCAGGACCCACCGCATTCCTCTAGGGATTGGGCTGCCGCTATTCTTAGCCCGGTTTGTGCTCTGCAAGGAGGCCGGACGGAGCAGGCCAGGCGGTGAGGGCTGGGGGGGCAGGGGGGGCAGGCTTCAAGCGAACTGGGTCCCTCCAGGAAAGGAGGCCCCAGGCCCCAAGGAGGAATCCGTCTGAGGGGGTGGGGCGGAGGGGCAAGCATCTGCCCCTCCCCCCTCCCCGCCAGCTGCTCCAAACCTGTGCCCTGGGGGCCAGGAGGATCTCTCCGCCTGCCCCATCCAAACCAGCAGAACTGGTTCCTGTACTCACACAGTTCATGCCCCGCTAAACTCCACACGTTCCGCCCAAATGGTGCCCAGGCCTGTGGTTGAGGCCTGCGTGGCATCCTGGTGCCCGCCCCGCCCCTACGTTCCTGCTTGCGCACGGTTACAGGAAGAGAGGGGAGCAACGGGGCCACTTCTGGCGGGTGCCTGGCAGCCCTTGCTCAAGGAAGGGGGGGCACGCTCTGTACGCGCTCAGAGGCCATTCTCTTGTCCGTGTGTCAAAGGTCTAGCTTGTGCCTGGGAAGTTGAGCCTTCCCACCAATAAATCACCAGCAGCCACAGAGCTGGCAGCCTCTTCCGCCTGGCACAAGAACGTGCCTGCAGTGGAGAGGAGGAGGAGGAGGAAGAGGAGGAGAGGCGCCTGTGGGCCATTTCACTGGTGCAGCGCCTGCCTGCCCCCTACCCCCCTACCCCCGCCCGCCCGCCACAGGATCTCAGCAGCCAGAGGGAGGCTGCAAACTGGCAAATGACAAAAGGGCTTTTAAAATTCCAATCTGGCGCCTGGGGGGTCTTGACCCAGCCAGAAAAGGGCTTGGGGGTTTGGTCACGAGGCCCGGAGCAAGGTGTTTACCCTTTGCATGCCCAGCAGTGGGCAGGGGAGGCTGTAAGGCAGGGCAAAGGGCCCCTGAACCCAGGCGCTGGGCATCAAGGTCACCTGGCCCCAGGGCTGCTTCTTTACCTGGGCTCTGGGAGCAACCCGAAAGGGGTCCAGAGGGTAACATCTGGAAAAGCTCAGGAGGGCTTCCTGCCTTGCCCTCCCCAGCAGCCTTTGGAAGCACAGGGATGCCCGTACCCCCTTGGCATAGGCAGGTCCCGTCCCTTGCTCTGAGAAACCCAGATGTTCTGGTGTGCAAGGGAGGGGGCACGCCTCTTCCTCCTCCTCCTCCTCCTTCCCCCCCCCCCCCAAGGTTGGGCTGGACTTTGGGTTCCGTTCCTGTTCCTGAGCGCCTGCTGACGGTTATGTAATGTTGTTGGGCTGCATTCCCAGTTTCCATAGCGACATCCCCACCCCCTGGCATTCCCCTTCCCTGGATGGGACTGGCATAAACAGAGGATGGCAGGTTTATAAAGGCTCCTTTGTGCCCCCCAAGAACAAGCCAAGAGCAAACTGGGGGGGCACGAAGGCGATGCTGAGGAAACACCGCATCTGCCCGGCTGCTTCCCCTCCCGGGGGCTCAGAGAGGCACAGGCCCTTGGCACGTGTGTTGACGTCTGTGGGGTGGGACGGGGCTCAGTTGTCCAAAGGGACGGGATGGGCACCACTCATGGGCCCGCTGACGCGCCTGCTGTGCCCGTCTCCCTGGCTGTCACGCTGGCTCCCGTCCCACTAGCTGCACGGGGAGACGCAAGTGCACACATGGGCAGGCACGGCCAATGGGAGTGAATGAGAGGGGGCTGAGAGCCAGGCACAGAGATGGCTATTTATGCACCGCTTGGCACCTCTGTCCTCGGTGCCCATCCCTCTCTGGGTTCAGCTGGGGTTGGAGGCAGGAAGAGGGTTTCCGGCGGCTCCAAAATCCTGCCGCCGCTGGCTACTCTGGAGGACCTGCCGCCGCTGCGCTCCAGGGAGAGGCGGGCGTCCCCGGCGCTGCCCCCAGTGGCCCGAGCGGCAAGCGGACGAGCAGCGGGGGCAGCGGAAGCAGCGGGCAGAGACCAGAGGTGGTGAGGCGGTGAGATGGCGACCCGAAGGGCGGGACAGGGATTTACAAGGGACCTGCCGAAGCTGCAGAGTTGAGGCCAGAGCAGAAACCAAGTGTGGAAGATATTGAGGGGCTGCAAGACCTGGAAACGCGTATCCTGGGGATCCCACCGAGGTCTCGTGGGAAGAGAAGGGGCTTCTGGGAGTTGGCCATGGCCCTGGAGCACCGGCGTCTCTCTGTCAAGTCAATGGTAGATGCCTTTGAATGCCAAGGAGTGCCCCGCGCCTGCGGCTGCTGCTTACTCCCCGGCTCCGGTGGCCCCCGTGGCCCCCCCCGAGAGCGAGGGTGCACCTCACCTGCCGCTTCCAGGGATTCGTCCCCTGCCCGGATGGGGCCAAGAGAACCTTCCAAAGGCCCCGGGAAGAAGGAGGTGGACAAGACCCTTGTGCCCCTCCTGCTTGTCCTCCACAGGTAGCTGGGGGGGCAATTTATGGCAGGGGGGGCGCCTTGAGCCGGGGGAGGCTGTGAGGGGGGGCAGGTGGAGGGAGGCACTGCTGGGGCCTGGTAGCTGCCTACAGGCCACTCTGGGGAGGAGGCTCTTGGGTGAAGTTGGAAGGCCGAGTAAGAGCCCGGGGCACATTCAAAGGGAAAGGACTGGGTGGTCAGCTGGGGTGAACAGGCCCTGGATGTGACCTCTTTTGGCAGAGCAACCTGCTGACAGGCCGTGGGGCACCGTCTCGCAGCTGGGACGGCACTTTAGGGGACGGCGGAGACACATCCGAAGGGCAGGGCAACCTCTGAGCTTCCCACGAGGTGTGCGCTTGCTCCTCAGACAGGGCATCCTGTGGCACACAGCTTTGGAAGTGGCCGGATTCTTGGAATCTGGCAGGTGTGAGCGGACACCTGTCTTGTGCACCTGCTTAGAACGTGCAGCAAAAGCAAGCAAGATGGAGGGAGGGAGGGAGCGCTTCTGCGCCCACAGCTGGGCCCAATGCTCGCTATGCAAGGCAGCGACGCTCCCTGACGGCCCTCAGAGATGTCTCGCTGCATGGAGATCCCCAGAAGGCCAGAGCTCGTGAGCCTGAGTCTGGGGAAAAGACAAGGCCCCCGTCTCTGTGATGCCAGGGGTTGCGCTGGGCGCTTGGATGGGGCAGGGTACATGGACGTTGCTGAGAAGCGGCACCGAGATCGGCCGAGCGTGCTCTGCGCTCCCTCCTGATCTTTCTGTCCGTCTTGTCCACAGCGGCACCAACAGCAGCATGATCGCCATAGACAACAAGATTGAACAAGCCATGGTGAGTAAAAGAGCGGGAGGCGGGAGGGACCCGGGCTCCTGGGGGAACCGGCCAGTCTGCACAGCGGCCCAACCCCTCAGGACGGTCGCTGTCCTGCTGTCCCTGCCGGATCTTTGATTCTGCCCCCGGCACTCAGCCGATCTGACCGCCTGCCCCACCGCCCCGCCTTGGGAACCCTCTCCTAGGCTCCCTTGCCTGCCTCCCGAAATGGAGCCAGCTGTGCTCCTGAAACGCTTCTCCCTTGGAAGCGGGGGGCTAAGGCGAGTCACAATAGGGAAAGGGGCACCTGTGAGGCCCCCCCCCCCCCGCAGAACGGCCATGGGAGGAGTGCGCCCGGACGGCAGAGGTGAAGGAGCAACGCCAGGCACCTCCAGGAAGCTGCCTTCCCCAGAGTCCCAGAAGCTCCCCCCCCCCCGCCACCGCCCGTCCACGCAAGGCTGGGCGAGCAGACAGGAGGCACCCTGGGCTGCGGCTTGGAGGAGGGTGACAGGCGCCTCTGCCCTTCCCCGCAGGACCTGGTGAAGAGCCACCTGATGTTTGCCGTGCGCGAGGAGGTGGAGGTTCTGCGGGAGCAGATCAAGGAGCTCTTGGAGCGCAACGCCGCGCTGGAGCAGGAGAACGCCCTCCTGCGCTCCCTAGCCAACGCGGAGCAGCTCAGCCGCTTCCAGGCCCAGCTGCCCACCGCCAAGCCCCCGCCCGGCGGCAGCGTTTGACCCCGGACCGCCGGGGGGCAGGGCAGGCAGACAGACGGACAGACGTACGGACGTGAGGGGGTCGCGCTGGGAAGAGGGGCGCTCACTCACCAATTCCCACAGATGTGAACTGGGACAGGCAGCTTGGTGCCGGCGGCACCGCTGGAGGGCTGTGTGCGTGTGCGATCGTGTGGCTGGCCTTGGGGGTGGGAGGCGGGAAGGGGGCTACTAACGCAGCATGTGCCTTTAGGGGGTGGAATCTAAACTCGGATTGACCCCCCCAGCTCTCGGAGGTGCCTGGGGAAGAGGGGGCGGGCTTTGGGGGACACTCCGCGCTCGGTGGGGCGCTCCCTGCACGACCCCGTGGGCTGGCCGCCGGTCCCTCTCAGGCCTCTGTCCTCATCCCTTCAGAACGTGACATGGGGGGGGATAAATGGGGGGGGATTTTCAGGTGCCGCAGACACAGCTGCGGAGCAGGGCGAGGAGGCGGGCAGGCCAGAGGTGGACAGAGCTGGCAGCCATTTTATATTAAAGACACTTTTGCAGTATTTCAGGTTATTATTAAAGGACAAAACGGTTCATGTCACTCTGCTGTGTGGCCGCTTGATTTCTCCAGCAGCGCGCATGAGTGCAAGGGCTGGTGCTCCTAAGAGGCCTGGACTGGCAAGGGGCAGTAAGCCCTCCCCGCCCTTCCCCGGGCTCCAAGCCGGCCGCGCAGAACCCAAACACCAAGGGAGCACCCCATCCACGCCGGCCCCACGAAGGCGCCTCCGAAGGGCCAGCCGGCTGAGGATCCACTTTCAATGGGATTTTGCTCCCCCCCCCCCGCGTCTCGCCTGCACAGGCCCGGGCGAGGGAGGGGCTCTGGTGTAAACAGCAAGGCACGTGTGCGGACGCCTTGGGAGAAGACAGGCGGGTGACAAGCGCTATTGTTCGGCTGCCCCCGCCTTCCCCTCCTCGCCAGGATCACGGTGTTCCTGCAGGGCTTGGGCAAACAGCGCTCCAGAGCCCCGCCCCCCCAGGAATCAACGCCCCCCCCGTCTGTTCCCCGTTGTGGGTCAGTCCGGCCCCAAAGCACCCCTCGCGTCCCCCTGGCAGGGCACGGGCCGCTCAGCAGAGGGGCGGTTTGGGATGAGCTGCTGCCGCCGCCCTGGGCCCCAAACCCTTTGGCGTCAGGCGGCGAAGTGGCGCAGTGCGGCCCGAGGGGACTCGCCCACCGTGCATTTTGGCCTTGTATCCCAAAACTCAAGGGGCGAGCTCTGCTCTTCTCTTGGGGCTCAGTGAGGAACCTTGAGCAGCAGCAATGGCAGCCCCCAACCCACCAGGGCTTCAGCCCCCCCCCCCCCACTGCTGCTGCTTCTATTCATAAGGCTTTGTTGTTGTTGTTGGGGAGTGCCAAGTCACAGCCACTGCCTGGTGGACTGCACGGGCACCTTGATGCAGTTTTCTTGGCAGTGATACAGAAGTGGTTTGCCACGGTCTCCTTCTGAACTCCTGAGGCCTGAACTCCTCGCTGCTTGCAACCCCACAGAGCTTACCCCCCCCCCCCGGTAAGGTCTTTAGGAGTCTGAAAAAGCGGTCTGAAGAGCCCCTTTGGGGGTTTTGCCTAAGGCCAGAGGCACAGGTGACCGGTCAGTTCTCCTTTCGGATGCTCAGGGCACGCTCCAGGGTCCGATTCGGGCCTTCAGTTTGCCCCCCTCCCCCCCCCCCCGGCTTCATGGGAACTACCTCCAGCGTTCTCCCCTCCTTCAAGGTGATCCACGGAAGCTTCCGGCGGTGGTATCCATGGAAACCATTCCTCCGCAATGGCCTGTCTCCTGGCGGGCAGCATGCCGGCTTTCTGTCTATGCCTCCTGGCATGGGTCTCTGCGGGCCAAGCCCTGGTGAGACGCCAGAGGGTCACCCGAAAGGGCCTGGTGGAGGAAAACACGCAGGAGCCTGGCTGCCCCCTCGGGTGGGCGGAGCAAGGGCTGCTGACCGAGTGCCCCTTCCCCTTCCTGCCTGGGCTCTGGCTGCTGCTCCTCTTGACCGTCCTGGCCGCCTGCCTCCTCCTCTTCAGGCAGCGACAGGTGAGCTCTGGAGCCCCCAAGAAGGCCCCGCTCTTTGGTCTTGCTTGCCCTAAGGGGTGAGACAGTTTGGTCTAGTGGCTAGGGAGCCAGACTCTATCTGGGAATATCGCGTTTGATTCTGCACTCCTCCACGAAGCCAGCTGGGCGAGCCTCGGCTAGTCACAGCTCTCTTCTGAACTCTCACAGCCCCACCTGTCCCACAGGGTGTTTTAGGGAGAAGAACGGAAGCTTTGTCAGCCGCCCTGAGTCCCCTTAAATGGGTAAGAGAAGCAGGGTAATAATAATAGCATTAATTTCCAGTACCTTTTCCACCAAAGGGCAACAGAAACATGCCAACTATTCTTCTTCTCCAGCCCAGGGCCCTGCCCTCTTGGCCTGTCCCTCCCCCCATTAACATTTAAGGTCCCCTTTTGGCAGCAGACGGAGGCCTCCCTGTGGGGCTGCCGCTGAGGGCGGTTCCCAACCGTGGGGGCGGCAGTCTCAGGAGACTCTCAGCCAGCCCTGTGTTTAGCTCTGCTCGGAACCTGCTCATTCCAGTGACCACCAGCACATCCCGGGCCCCTGCATCTCCTGGATTAATTGCACCCTGTCTGCAGAAGGGCTGTTTTGGTTTGCCATCTGTTTGCTGCCTATCAGTGTCAGCAGGCGGCAGCGTCTGTGAGCTGCTCAGGATAGGACCAGCAGAGCCCTTGCCCTTGCCACGCATGCCAGCACTCAGGCCCTTGTCTGCTGTGTCTCAGAACTGGCATTTAAACATCCTTTTTAACAGAAGGAGGGCCCTCATTGGTCCCCGAGCTCCCTAATTATTTTGGGACCTCGGCGTCTACCTTGTATCTCAAACACTCCCATGTCACCCAGGGGCTGCTTCTCCCAGTAGTTTAGGGTGGAGCCCCACCTGTCTGAAGGGCACTGGCTGATGGCAGAGGCAGGATCCATCCTTCCAACAACCACCTTGGTACTTTCAGAAGGTGCTGGGCCAGCAAGTCATCCAGGCTGGTTGCTGTTACCTCTTCTGGCCGTAAATTCCATAGGCTGATGACCCTCTGGGTGGAGAAATCCTTCCCCTTGTGGGATCTGATTCTCCTACCCATCAGCTTCATAGATGTCCCCTAGTTCTAGTGTGGTGTGATAGATTTTTTTCTATCCATCTTTTCTATACCATGTATGATTTCATATCCTTAAGAGGTCCCCTCTTAAACGTCGTCTCTCCAGACCGAAGAGGCCTAGACGTTGCAGCCTGGTTTCGTAAGGGATTTTGTTCCAGCCCCTTAATCATTCTGGTTGCCCTTTTCTGCACCATTTCCAGTTCCACAATATCCTTTGTGAGGTGTGGTGACCAGAACTGTACCCAGTATTCCAATTGTGGCCTCACCATAGATTTATAAAGAGGCAAAATGACCCTTGCTGACTTATTTTCTATTCCCTTCCTAATTTTTTCACTGCTGCCGCGCACTGGGTTGACACCTTCATTGAACTGTCCACCAGAACCCCAAGATCCCTTTCCTGGCGTGTTGCAGAAGGCTCAGACCCCATCAGTTTATAGGGTGTTTTTCCACTGTCACTAGAAGTACCCACTAACGGGTACAAAAATGCCATTACGTACCCGTTAATGGGTACTCCTAGCGACAGTGGAAAAGCGCCCACAGACACCATTTGGGTTTTGCCCTTACGAAGCCCGAGGCGCGCTCGGCCCCGGGGGCGGCGAGGGCGGCGGGCGGCCCGGGGAGGGCGAGGGGGACGCGGCGTCTAACCCGGTGCCTCCCCACGCAGGCAGCGGCCGAGCCCGCGGCGGCCCCCGGCGCCCTGCAGGAGGAGGAGTTCCTGCGCAACGTCCTGGGCGTGCTGAGCGTCGTCCGGCAGCGCCTGTGCCTGACCGAGCAGGAGCGGAGGAAGCGGCGCAAGCCCGCCACGAAGACCCGCCGCCGCCGCCACGAGCGGGAGGCCGCGCTGTGCTGTGCAGAGTAAAGGCGCCCGACGAGCCCTCCGCCTGCGCGCCTCTCAGTGTGCGCCGCCCCACGCCCCTCCCCTCCCCTCGACGGTCTCGGCCGCCCCGCGCCGGTGGCGCCGACCTGCACGTGGGGGGCTGCGGATGCTGCTGCTGCTGCTGGGGCTGCTAGGGGGGACGCGGCCACCGGCTCTCGGGCTCCGGGGCCGCCGGCTCTGCAACGGGCGCCCCTGGATGCAGCTTCCCGGGCGGCCAGAACGAGCCCCGGGGCCGGCAGGAGGGGGGAGGGGAGGGTCCGAGTGGGGAGGGGCGGGGGCGTCCCAGCCGGCCAGGGAGGGCGGGCGGCGCCCGGAGGAGCAGAGGGGGCCGTCGAGGGCCGAGCGCCCCCCGAGCGAGAGCGGCCGCCTGGCCGAAGAACCGCCGCGCCGACCCGCCTTCCCATGCGGAGGGACTACGACTCCCGTCATGCCTTGCCACAGGCCGGGAGGAGCGCCTCGTCCCCCGCGGTGGGGGGGGCGGAGCGGAGGGAACGACCCGGGGCTCGCGGCCGGAAGAACTGCATTTCCCGTGATGCTCAGCGGGCCGAAGAGGGCTGCCGGCCGAAGCGGCCGCGGCTGCGCTACGCGGAGGCCCGCCCACCGTCGCCGCCGCAGCGGAGGAGGAGAGGCGCGGGCGCCTGACGTCATCGGGTGCGCTCGCTCGCTCGCTCGCGCTGTCCCGGCCCGGCGGCCCTCCGTCCGTCCGTCCTCCCGCCGCTCCCCGCCGCCCGCGAGCGCCCCCCCGCGCCCCCCGCTGGCTCCGCCCCTTTCCGCGAGCGCCCCCCACCCGGCGCCGGGAGATGTGATGAGGAATCCGGAGCGGGTGAGTCACGTGGGTAGGGGGCCGGGGGGGGCGCCGCCGGGCAGGACGCGGAGCGGAGACCTCGCGGCGCTTCCGGCTGCGGAGGGGAGGGGGGCAGGCGGCGCGGCGGCGGGGGCTCCTCCGCGTTGGCCTCGCCCGAGGAAGGGGCTCGGGGCGCTTTCTCCCCTCCTCCGCCTGCTCCCCACAGCCCCCGAGGGCTCCCGCCTGGGCCTCCCTCGATCCGGTGCAGAGGCCATGAGCGTCGGGGCCTTCTCGGCGCTGGCCCCGCATGGGCTCTTCCTCCTCTCTGACACCGGCGCAAGCGCGGTCGGCAGCCTCCCCCCCCCCCGCGCGCCTTCTGCCCCCCCCCCCCCGCCCTCCGAAGGCGGCGGACGGTGCTGGGCGCGCCTCGCCCTTGAGGCCTCGTCCCTGCGCTGTGGGGGGGGGAGGGGAGGGGGATCTCTCCCGCCGCTCGCCCTTCCCCCCCTCGGTGGCTTCCTTTGCCCCCGCAGCCCCTCCCGCCCCCGGTGCGGCCTTTGAGCTCGTCGGCCAAGGCGCCGGAGATGCCCCCAGGACGCCGCTCGCCCAGGCGGGAGCCCGGTGCCGCCAGAGCCCGCCTGATGCGCGCCCCTCGGCCGGCCTACCTCCTAGGGCTGTTGTGGGAATAACGTGGACGGCGGAGGGTCGCGGGCAGCGCTGATGAGCGACCCCCCCCCCCGTTCCCTCTTCCCCTGCGCTGGTGGGGCGTTTCTCTTCCCCCGGGCTGCCCCGGCAGCTGCGTGGCCGGGAGGTCCGAGTCCCGCCCGCCTGGCGCCGTGTGGGGACAGAGGACCCTTCCTGGGAGGCGGTGGGAAGCCGGGGGGGGGGTCACTTGAGTGGTTGTTCTCAGCAGACGAGGCTCCCGCAAAGAGCAAGGCCGGTTCGCACGTAGACCGAACGCGCGCTCTGAAGTCGTGGGAACGCTTCAGTGAGCTGCGGAGCCGGCCCTGGCCTGGCCCTGCTTAGTGGCCCAAGGAGTTGGGTCTGGCCGGAGGAGTAGGTGCCGTGGACTTCTGTTCGTGGGTGTGCGGACAGAGACTTGGGGCGACGCCTGGACGATTTGGGGGGTAGAGGGATGGGCCCTACGTGGGGAAGGGTCCCTGGAAGTTGTTGACCAACCGGCTCTTTTGGCTGACGGCCCTTTTGCTAGCGCCGGGTGGGTGTCCGCAAATGAAACGGGCTGTCCAGAGAGGAGCCTCCAGGAGCTTTAGCCTCTCCCGCACCGATGCCTCTACCAGGCTCTTGCCCATCCCGGATTCTCCAGGTGTTCTGACTGCTGCAGCTGCAGTTACCTGGGGACACCTGTGGGGAGTTGAGAAGTGTGTTGCTCTCGCACGTACGCGCCAGGTGTGCTCCGTAAACAGCCCCACGGGGGCTCTCCCTCTTTTCCGAGCATTTTAGGGTGCTGCTGCTGCTGCGTAAAGCTTGCCCAGGGCCAGCGTGGAGGGTTTGGCTGTGATGGCGAGGGGGGCAGAGCGCGGGTTCCTTCCATCCGGTGCTTCCTGCCCCGACTTGCCAGGCTCTGCCTGTTGGCTGGTGAGACCCAGCGTCCCAGGCCCCCTCGCTTTGGATCTGCCGAGGAGGCCCAGGTGTCCTGGCACCGAACGCAGGGCGGTTGAGGCGGCGCGAGATGGAAGGGCTTCCCCCTGAGCCCATAGGAGCCGCCGACTCCTTGCCCTGGAGGGAGATCCGTTGTGAAACAGTTGCCTGATAACAAGAACCGTCTCCGCCACCTGAGCGATGAAGTTTGGGCGGGGATCTTCCGGCGCAGCCTCACCCCACCTCTGAGCAGGATTCCTGTGCCGACTGCCCCTCTGGCTGAGGACGCCCTGCGTGCGGGGCGGCTTGATCGGCGGCAGAGGCGCCCGCTCTGTTTCCTGCTCTGGTCCACAAGCCTTCCTACCCCCCCCCCCCCGCCTGGAGTTCCCCACTTCTGTAGCCTTGCCCCCTGCTCAAGCAGAGGAAAGAAAGGTGCCCCACTCCCAGAGCATAGCCCTTGGTGGTGGTGGGGGGCTTGTTCTCCTTGTACTTGGGGAACATCGCATATCAGAGGGAACAGGCTCCTTGTGGGTAAATTTAAGGAGGGCCAAGAGCCCCCCCCAGGTTTCTGCCAGTTGAGTAAATGGTTACAGGGAGCAGAATGAACTGGTGCTAGTTCTGCTCAGGCGTTGCAGTCCGGTGGACCTGGGGTGGACGTTGACCGGGGTTGCTGAAAGGAGAGCCCTCCGTTGGAGTGGCCTTGGGGCTCTGGGGGAAACCACGCCCATGTTGCCTCCTGGGGGTTTGGCTGCCAGTTCCCCAACGACATGGTTGCACATTTGCCTTTGGGAAGCGGTTCGTCCCCCCCCCCCCCCCCCCCGTGGGCGTCTCCGGAGGGCCCCTTCCGAGTCCTGTGTCCCTAACCGATCTTGACTCGGCGGCGTTCGGTAGCAGCCCTGGATCCAGGCCTTGACGGTCACGTTCCTCTGGGGTCCCCAGAAGACCTCGTGCGGAGGGGTGAAGCTTCCTCGGATTCATCTTTTCAAGAAAAGGAAATAACCACCTGGAACTTCCAGCAGGCCGAGAGCGCGTCACAGTTTGCTCTTGGGTGTAAATAAAGGATGTTTTGGCAGCAAATGTCCTTTGCGAGTGGCTCGTAAATGGAGTCGAACCACAACTCCCATGCGCTGCTCTGGCGAGGCCCTGGGTGGCGTGCCCCTCTGTTTGGGCTGGGGCAGGAAAACGAGTGCCATTTTGTGTCAGTGGTGCCAAAGGGGACTGGGACAACTCTGGTGTTCCTGCAGATCGGGGGACCAGGGCTTGCTGCCACCTGGGGTTCGCCTGATCACAGGATGATGCCGCACGGGGAGCTTCTTGGCCGCCTCGGTGGCCCCAGCTGAAATGAGCAGAGCACTCATCCTCCATAGAAGCCCTTCGTCCATTTCCAAATGCGTCCGCTGCAAAAGAGCGCATGTGGAGGGGAATCACCCTTCTCTGCTGCTCCTCCGTTCCCTCTCGGCTCTCCTGCCCCGGCTCTCTGCTCCGGCTGGCCTTCCAGCAGTTCCTCGCCCTCCGTCTCCTTCCAGGGCTTCTTTGCTGGTGCCTGGGAATTCCCGGAACTGGAGGTCAGCTCCTGGATGCTTGGGCCCAGGCTGGAGCCGTGTGTGTGTACCCCCTTTAGCCGTTGCAGGATGTACCCTGTGCCGTGACCCTGTGGGAACGCAAGGGGCCCCTGCAAGGGCCCTTTGCCCAGGGAGCCCCAGTGGAACCTGCGGTGAGTTCAGGCAAGGGGTGGGGCGAGAGGCAGGCCCCCTCTCCCCTGCCGCAACACCAGGAAGCCTGAAACCGGATCGTGGATTTTGTTTGCCAAATAAACAAAGCGCTGAATAAACCTGCCTGTCTGGAAATACCGCGGTTAAGGCCACCTTTTCTTTACGTCCCACCTGCACGAGCACGTGCCTGACAGCTGTAGGATCCCACCTGGCCAGAGGTCACGAGGGCAGAGAGGTCCAGGATCGGTCAGTCGGCCGGTCAAATTGGATCAAATGTAACAAAATTCATATTCGTTTGAATGGATCCCCTTTTAATGTGGTGAGACTATTTGATGTGAGTCTAGTTGTACGAATATCCGATGCGTGTCTAGGAATGCGCGCAAATATTCTTAACGTAGTATGGATATAAGAACATAAGAGAGGCCCTGCTGGATCAGGCCACAGCCCATCTAGTCCAACATCCTGTCGCACACAGTGGCCCACCAAATGCTCACGGGCATCTCAAGCAGAGACAAGGACAAACCTTCTGCTCTCGAGTCCCAGCAGATGGCCTTAGAAGCGCCCCAGTTCCTCCCCCCCCCAGCCTGGAAGATGCATCTAGGCATTCGTTCTAGTAGCCATTGATACATCTGTCATCCATAAATTTGTCTAACCCTTCCTTAAAGCCATCCAGACTGGTAATGTTCCAGAACAGACCAGCGGTTTGTACTTTCGTTAAACTGGTAATGCGTATTGGATACATGTCAATACACGCGCATTTGTATAGGATGTGTATTAGGTGCGTATGTGTTGGTATAGGATACGTATCCAATGCGCATGCGTTCGTATTGCGCACTTGCACGGATTTGTACAAATAGGTTCGTATCAAATAGAATCTTATCGTGTTCGAAAGGGATCCATTCAAATGAATACAGATTTTATAAAAACCATTCAGGCGTATACGTATCCCATTACATATCCACTCTGAAAGTGTCCAATCTGCCTTGAATCCACTTTGAATCTGCTCTCAATCCATGTCAGGTGCACTCCGGATCCACTGGAGACGTGATTGGCGCAGTCCCTTTCCCACCTCCCCATTTCACAAATGTCCTGAAGTGTTTGTGCGAATATGGATATCAATGTACAGAAGCCGCAATATCTGACTTGTATACGAATGCCTGAATTCGTAAGAGTTTGTACGAATATCGAAAGCAATGAATATTCACGTGCACCGGGATGGGGTTGGGTCCCTTTCCCTCTCCTTCCTGGAACCTTCCTCCCAGCGATGGCCAGGGTGGCGGTGCTGGGAGGTCTGCAGGGCCTGGGGGCAGAGGGCTGCACAGCCGGCTCACTTGGGGGAATGTCTGGACAGGAAGGGGGACTGGGGAGGAGTCAGGTCTGGCCGTCTCTAGAGCTGTTCCTCGCTTCGGACGCCATTGCCATCCTGGCCGGGGCAGGGAAGGCCGGGGCAGGGGGGCAGGGCTCCCTCTCCCCTGCTGTAGCTCCTGACCTTCCTTGTGTGTCGTGGGGGTGCTGGTGCCAAGTGGTGCCTGCAGGGTTGCCCAAGGAAACTGGCACCTGGGACCGGGCAGCAAAGGTGGCCTGCTCTGCTGATGCGTGGGCTCCGCTCCCGGAGGGTCTCTTCTCAGCTGCTAGGGGTCCTGAGCCTCCCCTTGCAGATGGTTGCCCGGCTGCCAGTAGCCAGGGAGGCTTTTCTGCCGCCTGGCTCTGAGGTGAGCAGCTGGGATTCTGGAGGCGGCCTGAGTCACAAGCCACTCGGGGGTCCTTGCTGGATTCAGCGGCAGCAGCAGGCAGGCGAGAAGCCCCCACTGGAAGGGCCAGGGCTGGGAAGGGCGTGTGGGAGGCGGGCAGCCTC
Source organism: Aspidoscelis tigris stejnegeri (assembly GCA_023333525.1). Lineage (NCBI taxonomy): Eukaryota > Metazoa > Chordata > Lepidosauria > Squamata > Teiidae > Aspidoscelis > Aspidoscelis tigris. Next base: position 805,907 of record JALMGA010000009.1, read on the forward strand.
TGGTCTCGGCTCTGTTGCTCTGCGGCAAGGCAGGCTGGTGGCTGAGCCTGGTGGCCCCCTCCTACTGCATGACCCTATGAGGCCCTTTCCACATCTGCCCCCTAGCCGGGGCAACTAGAAAGAGGGCTGTGAGGGGCTGCGCTGGCTTCCTCCTGGGGAGCCGCCTTCTGAGCCCGGCTGCCTCTTTTCCTTCCCTAGTTCCTGAGCAGGCTGCCCAGCTTCCCATCCTGGATGTGGCCAGTGGACCCGGGTCCCTTCAGCTGACACAGTGACAAAAGCTGCCGTAAGTGTCCTGGGTGGAGGAGCCTGGGCTGAAAGCAGGGTTGTTCTCTCTTTCCCGCCCCCCGACTCCGTGTGCTGCAGCCACAGGCTTGTGGTCGGCAGGCAGAGGCCGCACGGCCCGGGAGGACGAGGCAGCTCTGCATTCCAGGCTGAGGGCAGCCTGTTCTCTGGGCCGAGGAGGCTGTGTTGACGTGTCAGGGGACACAGATGGCTAGGATGACAGGGCCGTTTGTCCTTCAGCGAGGGCCGCGGGTGGGCGTGGGCGTTGAGGGCACGTGCAAGAAGAGGCCTGGATGGCACTTGCTGGGCTGAACGTAGGCTGAGGAGCCCAGTGATTCGAGGCTCTGGGGTTCCTTCCCACGCAGTGACCTCTTTCTGGCTGGCCGGTGTCAATGCTCCCGCGTGCCTGGGCTTGCCCACTGAGCACCTGGCAAGCTTCTGACCCCTCCCCCTCTCTCTGTCCCATAGGGGCCTGGAGGTGGGGTAGGCGCGTAACGCACAGGAAGGAGGCATGGAGAGAGCGGGCGAGGCACGCGTCAACCGCCGGGAGGAGGACGAGATGGTGGGTAGGAGTTCGTGCTGCGTGCTCTCCGGCAGGCACAGCCACATACGCCCCCTCCTGTCACCGGCTGGGCGGGCAGGAGGGCCCAGACTAGAGTGCCGGACACCTTCACGGGATGAGCCAAACTCCATTCTGCTTGGGATGCCCATAAGCTGTTGGAGGGCCGCTTTATGAGAGAGGACGCTGGACTAGGTGGGCCGTGGCCTGATCCAGCAGAAAGGCTCCTCGACCAGCACGCTCTTCTCCTGTGGCTCTGTGAGGATCCCTCCACTTCCCGCTGGGGCCATGGCTCTCCTCTTCCCCTTGCAGGAAATCTCTGGCTACAGCCCCTGCTGCTGGAAGCTGGCGCTGGTCTCGCTGGGCACTGTGTGCAGTGGTGGGCTGCTGCTCCTCTTCCTCTACTGGCTCCCTGAGCTGAGCGTCAAGTGGACCTGCCGCGCTGTGCCCCTGCGGGAGGCCCAGGTCGTACTGCTGCGGACCACGGTACGGACGGCCTAAGGCCAACGCTCATCTCTCTAAGCCCACCGTGTCGGGAAGGGCCCTGGCACAGTGGGGTGCTTCTGCCTGGATCTCACAAAGGCCCACGTAGCGGTGCAGGGAGAGTCGCCTTAGAGGCCGTTGCCTCCTGAGACTTGCAGTCCTGGGATCGGAGGTTGTGGCTTCCCTTCTCCTCCACCCGGAGTGCCTGCCCTAATGCCATAAAAGCTTGATTCGAACCCAGACCTTATAATCAGGTGGTTGGAGGTGTAGAAAGCGGAGCCCCAGGGAGGAGGGCCTATGCCCTGCGGCAGACGGCCAGCCCTGGCTTGAGTGGCCAGCCCTTGTAGCGTTTGGCCAAGGGGGCGATTGGTTTCAAAGGCTGCCGGTTATGGGACGAGGGCAACAGGGCTCTGTTTGCTGTTCGTATTCTGCTCCCCCTGCACCGTCTCAGAGTGGGCCTGCCAGGTGGGCCAGGGTGAGGGACAGGGGGCGGTCGGTGGCCGAGTCTTCCTGTGGCACTGCCAAGGCTTGCCGTTCTTTCGTTTGCAGGACGAGTTCCGGACTTGGTCCCGGATTTGGGTGCAGCGCCTCTTTGCGCCCGGATCCAGTCCCCTGGGCTTCCCGCAGCTCTCTGAGAGCAAGAGGCCCCTTTGCCAGGTCAGCCAGGCGGAGGACTGGGACTGCGAGGAGGGGCTTCTTTCCCAGTCCAGCAGTGGGGAGCAGGTGGAGGTAGGCAGGCTGGGGGGAGGGAGGGAGAGGACTGGGTCGCTCTGAGCCTGCATCCCCCCTTCCTTCCTCCCCCCCCGGGGCTGCTCACCAGGCTTCTTTCGGCCTCCTCGCAGGTTCGCTTTTTCGTGCATCACAACGTGCGCTACCTCTGGAGGGCCGAGTCTCAGTCTTTCCAGCGGCTCAGAGCCCTGGACGTGGGGCAGCCCTGCTCTTCCCTGCACTCCCTGCACGGGGCTGGCCTCCCTCGCAGCACGCAGGACTACCGGTGAGTTGGGCAGAACGTGGCCGCCGCCGCTCTTAGGTCCCGGAGCCGGATGGGCGGCCCCTTTGTCTTGCAGAGCCAGGTCTGGCATGGGATGATGGGAGTTGTAGTCCAGGAGCTTTGGAAGGGCTGGGGAGAGAAGACACCTTCGGGCACCTGCCCTAATTCTTTGTGTGCCTTTTGTCTGCAGGAAGCTTTTCTATGGAGCCAACCAGATTGATGTGCAAGTGCCTTCCCTTCCCAGACTCCTCATCAAGGAGGTAACGCTGTTGGGAGGCAGGCGTGAGCCTGAGAACGAGCACCGGCTGCCAGGGGCCCAGGAGGCTGACTCTGCCATCTGTCCCCCCAGGTGCTGAACCCCTTCTACATTTTCCAAGTCTTTAGCATGGTGCTGTGGACCCTGGATGACTACTACCAGTACGCCTCCGCCATTCTCTTCATGTCCCTGGTCTCCATCTGCTCCTCCCTGTATACCATCCGGAAGGTAAGTGGGGGAGCTGGAGAGTCCGTCCCCGCGGTCACCCAGGGCTTGGGGGTGCCGGAGCCGCTTCCGGGCCGTATGGGCTAAACCCTTTGCTTTCTCCACCCAGCAATACGTCCTTCTGCACGACATGGTTGCTGCACACAACGTCGTCCGGGTGACCGTGTACAGGGGGCCCTTTGGTGAGTGGGGCGGTGTGGGGGCAGGGCCGTGGAGGTAGAACTGTGCCGCCCAAAACTCACCCGGTTGTGTTGGGCGACACGTGAGACGCCTGCGATCAAAGTCACGTCCCAGCAGCTTCCGCCGTTCATCCCCACGTGCCCATGGCAAGGTGCCCTGACGCTGTGCCTCGGCCAAGGGTTGGACGAAGCAGCCGTAGTTCCTGGGTAAGGCAGCGGCGGAGGCCCAGGACCGCCAACCGGGAGGGACACACGAAGCCCTTACCGGCCTCATCCGCAATCAGGCACCTCCGTTGCTCGGAGTCTTTGCCCCGTGTGCCAGCAGAGTCTGTACCGTCAGGCAAGGGAACTGGCAGTCCAGCGGCACCAGCAAAACAGCAGTGCAGGGAGACCCAGGGTGAAAATGTGGGGGGGGGCATTGAGCCCCTGGAGCAGGCTGGAGGGATGGGGGCAATATGCCAGCCCCACCCAGTCCATCCGCTTGACCTGGGTGTCATCCACATGGCTTCTCCCTCCCTTTGGTGGGAAATGGCGTTGATTGTATTCTGGTGCATTCCGGCTTCATAGCGGAAGCGGCCGCTGAGCTTCGGTGCATGCCTTAAGCCCTTCTGCCAGGCTCTCCTCTGCCACGGTTATTCCCAGAAGAGTTGGGGTCAGTGTGGATGCTTTCACCGTTTGGGGCCCAGAAGTCCTGCTGGTGTGTCCAGTATCAGCCCCTGGGGACTCCTTCCTTCTCTCTGGGGTTTGGGCAATTTGTCTGCTGCTTTTCCTCATCCTGCCAGAAGCTTTGCAGAAGTGTTGCCAGACGGAGGCTGGTCAGGGGTCTTCCTGAGCTTCTGATGCACCGGGAGGGAGCGGACTAAGATCTCCTTCCGCCTTGTGGTGCTTCTGTTTCTGTCTGGACGGCGAGGGGTGTGGTGCACCTGGCCGTCAGCACCGCTGCCTCCTAGCCTGTGCGGGTTCTGTGTCCCTTCCAGAGACAGAGGAGATCTTTTCCACTGAGCTGGTGCCAGGGGACGTCCTGCTGGTGCCTCCGGAAGGGCTCACGATGCCGTGTGACGCTGTGCTGCTGAGCGGGACTGCCATCGCCAACGAGAGCATGCTCACAGGTACAGGCAGGCCCCCCGCTCTGTGGGGCAGGGAGAGCAGGGCAGGGGCCTCCCCGTCTCAGCTGGCTCCTTGTGTTGCAGGAGAGAGCGTCCCTGTGACCAAGACGGCGCTGCCTAATCCAGGCCGAGGTGTCGGCGGCGGGCCCCTCCAGGACCCGGCTTACGACCCAGAAGAGCACAAGCGGCACACCCTCTTCTGCGGCACCTCTGTCATCCAAACACGGTATTACTCCGGGGAGGCTGTACGGGCGCTGGTCATCCGGACAGGTAACGGCAGCTGTGGGCCGAGGCCGGTTCCTGACTCGGGACTGATGGAAGGGAAGGGTGGGCAGCGTCTGCGTGGGGCCGCCGTCCTCCGAGGAGCGCAACCTCAGGCTCTTTCCTTCATCAGGATTCTACACCTCCAAGGGGCAGCTGGTTTGCTCGATTTTGTTCCCAAAGCCAACCGACTTCCGCCTGTACAGGGACGCCTACCGCTTCCTCCTCTGCCTGGTGGGCGTAGCTGGAGTGGGCATGCTGTATTCCGTTATCCGCAGCGTCCAGCAGGCGGTGAGTCCAGATCAGACGCTGAGTGGCCGAAAGGAACTTCTGAGGCACTGCCAAGGAGAGGGGCAGCCAACGGGTTTGGGCCAAGGGCCTCCGTGAAGGAAGGCCTCCGGTTCCATTCCCGTTATGCATTCGTTCCGAGCTGGTGCCCTGGCGCTTTTGGGTTGTCGGCCCGCAAAGGAACCGCAGAATCGATTCGTCTCACTCCAATATTCCTCCCTCTGATCCAGAAACCGGTTGGCCGTATTATTCTGGAGTCCCTTGATATCCTGACGATCACAGTGCCCCCCGCGTTGCCGGCGGCCATGACAGCTGGCGTGGTGTATGCCCAGCAGCGCCTGCGGCGGAAGCAGATCTTCTCCATCAGTCCTCAGCGCATCAATATTTGCGGTCAAGTCAATTTGATGTGCTTTGACAAGGTGTGCGCTCCCCTCTCACCTTCTGTGCTGCCCTCCGTGGGAGGAGGGCGCCCCTTTTCCACCGCTTGGCTTTTGGGTGCTGATGGGGTTTGCTTTGGCTTTTCCAGACTGGAACCTTGACTGAGGATGGCCTCGACTTCTGTGGCTTTGTCCAAGTGCAGGACAGGTGGTGAGTGAGAGAAGGGGGATTTGTAGGCAAGGGTGCGCCAGCATGACTTTCCAGATGTTCCTGCAGCAGCTACAGCTGGCTTTTTAGTTCAAGAATATCTGGAAGCTGGCAGTGGAACAGCCCTGCCTTAAAAGCCCTCCAAGCCAGGCCTTGGTGTGACCAATATCGTGGGAACCCAAAAGTTGACTGTGAGTCTTCGCCTGGGACAGTGATGGCGAACCTTTTGAGCTCGGTGTGTCAAAATTCGCAAGAAAACCTAGCTTATCTGGGGTGCTGTGTCACATCTAGAAATATCCATAATTTTGTGATATTTGTAGCCCTAGGAAAAAAGTTATATTTTTGATATATGTATTTTATGAAAAGCAAAAACAATTATTTACATTGGTGACTTTTGTTGCTGAATTTCGTTTGCTAAATCTTCAGTTGAAAGTTGGCATTTCGTACACTTCAAGAACAAGCAAGCACTACATGCCCAGGTGACAGGGTGACCATGTGTGTCACCCAAAAGGGATTGGCGTGTCACCTGTGACACGCGTGTCATAGGTTGGCCATCACCGGCCTAGGAGGACACCTGGCTGTTCCTTGTAGGAATGAGACTGGTTCAGCCCCAGGCCCATAGGTGGAATTGCCACCTTCTTTTTCCTTCCTACCCAGATTGCCCATTGCCCTAGTATCATTCAGCCTCTAAGGCTAACCTGGATCTTCCTTTCCTCCCTGCTGGGAAGCTCCACCAGTGGTAACGTCTCTTTTCTGTTCCTTAGTTTCCTCCCAGCAGGACAGGATATCCGCGCTTCCCACTTGACACGTTCGCCTTTCCTCGCTGCCATGGCCACCTGCCACTCGCTTACCACCATTGGAGGCCACCTCTCAGGAGACCCCCTGGACCTCAAGATGTTTGAGGCCACCGGCTGGGTAAGGGACTGGGGATGGAGCAGAGGACAGTGCCTTTGGTTGGCCTGGACTGGCCTCCCAGGCTGTGGCTAGCGGGGCCTTTGGGGGCTTTCCTTTGGGGACCTTTTGAATATGACTGTAAGCTGACCCTTCACTAGACACGTTTGGTCCTCAGAGTGCAAAGTGTGGCCTTATGGAAGGCTTTGCGTTTCAGGAATCTTGCACCGCGTTTGCGGTTTCCTTCAATTACGGAATATATAATTGTTTTACACAACTAGTAATTTAGAGGAACCTGCCAGACAATTAAGGTGAGGCTTTCAAAGAGCAAGCTGTCATTAGAATGTCCTTTGTCTTGGCAGTCTTTTCAATTCAGACATCCAGAAAATTCATGCACTGTAACAGAATTGTATTCTGTACAGTTTAGAATGTCTTTCTTACACTTTTTTTTACCTCCCTTGATACGTTAAATATGTCAGAGCTAAACGAGAACAAGCAAAATAAAAATTCTCTTGTATCGACGCAGAGGAGTTGGCATGGAACTGATTCCTAAGAAATGTGCCTTGAAGCTTTGTGGGGGGAAAAGCGCCAGCAAGTATTTCTTCCTGGCACTAGATGGCGCTATCTTTGAAAGCTGTAGAACTACCAGAGATTTAGTAGCCAGACTGGCCTGGCAATGTTGTAATGTGGCATTGAGCATTGCTTCGGCTAATGGAGCCTCAAGGTGCTTTTGGTTTTGTGTAGTTCAGCCCCACCGTTGGGCCAGATAATCCATAATTCACGGAGTTGTGTCTTATAGCCCTGCCGTGGTTTGGTAGGTCTTAAGCCACAGCAAGAGTAACAGTTCAGAGGTTCTGCTGACCCATAAGGGATGTTAATTGTCCAACTGCAATTAGGGGGGAAACACCAGACTGTATGATACCAAGTAACATCTGTCTGTGAAGTGAAGTCCAGTTAGCCAAGATGCCTAAAGCAAATTGACTATTAGAATTTATTGACTTTGTGTGCATAAATGTTCTTATGCGTCTGTGCATACATGCCTATGCAACTGAGGTATGTTCATGTCTATCCTAGTGCAGCCAATAAGTTTATGCTCTTAATACTTGGTAGTTTTTCTTGAATAATTCAGGTTAGACATAGGGAGGGCTGACACCCGCGCTGATACCCCTGCACACACCTACGTTACGGTGTTATTAAAAAGTAAACAATGAACTTGGGACAATTAACAGCAGAGTCCCCTGGGTGGTGAGATGTGCCAGCCTGCCTGTGTAAACAAACAAACTCATTTTCTCAACTTGAGGTTCGTGTGCCAGGCCATGGTGTGCGGCACTGCGATACAGAATTAGACAGATTCACAGAGGAATAAGGTCACGGTCATGGCTGACCTCTGGCTCGGCGATTGGAGGTAGTTAGGCCACCAGGAGAGTTGCTGGGTTAGATTTTGGCAATGTCAGCCCATTTTTCTCCCTGCGCTCTGGGTTTTCCAGTTGCAGCGATAGCTCCTGGAACTCAGTACTCTAGGTGCATCTTAAGACTGAGATCCTAGGCCCCGGGTATAGGGCAGGGTGGGTAGGTAGGTAGGTAGGTAAAAGAAGAGGGACCAGGTTTATTACAGTCTGTGACCACCAATACATTAAAACAGCATGGCAAATCCAGTCATACTGTATCTTAAGCATTCAAAAACTCATGCCAGGGGGTTCTCTATAGACCACCTGTCACCTGCATGCGTGGAACAGGTATTGCACAAGAAGATCTAGAGTTATGAAAGGCATCCCTGTGTGCGTCTGGACCAAGCGCTGCAGACAGTGGAATCAAAACTTTGGCCAACTGTCTTCTCTGCTGACTTAATAGTTTCCCCCTGATGCTTTGGGGGTCAGGAGAATTTGGAACACAGCTGCCCTTGGGAGGGGATGGCTGGTGCCCTGCCGTGTTCTTGAGTCTTGGGAAACTGATGGAGGTTTTCTGGTTCTTCCTCCGGAACAGGTTCTAGAGGAGGCCACTCAGGAGGAGACAGCCCTCCATGATCAGATCCAGCCCACAGTTGTACACCCCCCCGATCACGGGCCTCCCGAGACTCCAGAAGGCAGTCCTGAGGATGAGGTGAGTAAGGCTATTTGCCCCTCCCAGCCAGAGCTCAGTCCTGCTGGCAGAAGGATTAGGTGTGACCCGTGGCCGCTGATGTGTCTCCCCTCTCTCCCTATTTCTTTCTTCCAGGAGCTCCTGGAGATGATGGTGAGTGCAGCCGACTCCCTCCTCCCCCCCCCACCTCTTCACACTGCTGGTGCTCCAACCCAGTCTCCGTCTCTGTTTGCTCCTTGGTCCTCTTGCTGCTCCTTCCAGAAAGTCTATCAGATTGGTATCTTGGCGCAGTTCCCGTTCTCCTCTAGCCTGCAACGCATGAGCGTGGTGACTCGTACGTTGGGAGAGAAGCGACTGGTGGCCTACATGAAGGGAGCCCCAGAGACCGTGGCCAGTCTCTGTCGCAAGGAAACAGGTGAGCTGCTTCTGGAGCTGCCTGGGGCCTGTGGGGGCCTCAGCGCTGCCTGGGGCTTCCAGGCCGGAATCACAGGAACAACTCCTGTCTTCCTGTTGTGATGGACATTTGAGCGAGGAGGGTTGGAATTGTGCACATAGTACTGGGGCTGAGTGGAGTATTAGTCAATAGTCTTCAAGCAGAAGAGTGTATGAAGCCGTCTAAAAAGTGCTTGCATACAGAAGGGTGTGTGCAAGGGTCTATATGCAAATACAAAAAGCTTCCAAGCCAAAATAGGGGAGTTGGAGTGCCTAGTGTTGGGTTAAAAAAAAGATATTTGAATGCATATCTAAAAGAAAAAGGGCAGTGCCAGGGAACACCAGGGTAGCTTAAAGGTTCTGTGTAAGAAATCATTAGACCTGTTCGCACGAGGGCTGTTGGAACGCGTAAAGGACGCCCTGGGATGGAGCATTCGCTCCTCTGGGTGAGTGGTTTCGTTTGGAACCGCCCCAGCCTGTCCCAAGGCATCCTAGATGCATTCTGGGTATAGAGCTCTACACCCAGCCCAGGCATTCGGGGCCATTCCGCAGCTGTTAGGAAGGGAGCGCCTCCCCAGGCCTGTCCAGATTGTTTTTTTTCACCCAGAGGGCCATCAGTCTGTGGAATTTAGTACCATTAGAGGTGGTGACAGCAAGTAACTTGGATGGCTTTAAGAAAAGGTTAGGCAACTTCATGGTATCAGTGGCTCATAGCATTGATACCTGATTATCATCTCTGAGTTTGAGAGACAGGAAGGGTTCCTCTTCAAAAGCCATCTGTAGAGAATTGAGTGCAGGTGAAGGTTTCAACTTTACCTTCTCAGAAGTCCTCAGAGAAGTTGGCTACTAATAGGTTAAACTCTGCTGCTCTGATTTTCTGACCAATAGGTGGCAGTGTCCACTATAAAACCAATTTGGTTGAAGGACAATCCATCAGTCCAGTAATTGAGCTCACCTCTTCCTGAGCAGTCATAGGCCCCTGGCATCATGCCGTGGAATGCACCTTCACTGGAGGCCTCTCAATCCTGTTCTCTGGATGAGAGGAAGGCCAAGAGAAAGAGGAAGAAAAAGAGACATAGAAGGTATTGTTTCGGCTCCAGAGGCAGGGACAGATACAGTGGGTGTACTACCACAGTTCCTGCTGTGAGCAGAGTGGAATCTTCTCCCCCAGAGGTGTGTAGGGCCTTTTCTGTAAATTTGGAGTTTGGCTTCCTGGGGATGACGAAAGTGAAATTGCCGAGGATGCAGAATGATCCTTTTTCTTTGATAAGGAGTAGGATAATGGAGGCGCCGAGGAAGCTTCTACCTCACTCAACCCAGGATTGTTTTCAGGGGATGCATTTCTCTGGAATGGCTGAATTTAACATTAAGCCCTCTGTGCAGTTCCTTAAGAGCTGGAAGAGGCAGTTCGTTTGTTCACGATGGGCCCGCCATCCAAAAGAAGCATCTTGCCCATTCCGGAGGCTTTTGAAAACATGGTGTTGATGGAATGGGAAATACCGTGCTCTACCAAGAAGCTTCCTTAGACACTTAAGTTCTTTAGCTCATTTAATCCTTCTCAGTGGACTAGCCCATCACAGTTTTGGTTTCCAATCATGTAATTCTTTGGGAAGGAGAAGCAAATTTAATAGATATATTGAACCAAAAGACAGAAGCCTGCTCGAAGAGGTCATTACTTGAGGCAGATCCCTTAGCAACAAGCATTTCCACCAAAGTCTCTGTCAGGACCAGCCTTGTCTGAGGACATCATGACTGACACTGGTTTGTCTAGGAATTTGGGACAGCCAACGAAGGAGGTCAGGAAGGTTTTGATACCAGTTTGAACATTCTGCAGTTAATTGCCAGAGCTAGGGAGCCCTCCACTGCAGCTAGGAGGTCCAGCTCCAAACTACAGGTCAGTGCTCTTCCATTCAACAGGATCAAACTGTTTGGAAAGGGCATCTTGGTGTCTAAAAATAAGTAGAGGGTGGTGCCCTCTGCTCCCCTGGTCTCAGGCATTTCCAGAGCCAAGGATCAAAAGTCACCTACATCCAGGCAACCGTTTTTCAGAGCCCTGTAGAGGCCAAGATAAAGGCAAGGGGGTCTTGGGGCAGGCAAGTTGCAAGGTCTAGGCAGCATTGCTCTGGTGCACAAAACAGGCCTCTCCTAGATCCTAGCCCCACAGTGCCCCCTATGGGTGGCTGTCTGCAACATGTTAATAGGCTTAGCAAATCCACACTTCCCAGTAGTTTTTCTAGGATACAGAGTTGAGGTCCGTTCTGACTCCCCAAAAAGGCAAATGATGTTGGAAGCGGAACGACATCTACTGGATGTTCATGCAATAGAGCTTGACTCCTCTTGACTCCTTCGGGTAACTTTCCTCACAGCCATTAATTCTGCATGGAGGGTTTCAGGTTTGGCTGTCTTCTCCATAGCAGGGCCCCTGGGTACTTTTGAACTAGATTCAGTCTTCCTCAGATTGGAGCAAATGTTTAGGCCCAAGGCAGAACCACCCTTTCATAGGGCCCTGGAGGTCCACCTGCCTTCGTTTTGTGTTAGGCCTTCTCGTCCTCTAGAGAAAGAATGACACAGTTTGGACATCAGGAGACCTGCTGAGATCTATACCAGGAGGACCAAGGGATTTAGAGGGACTCTCAGCCACTCGCGGTGTGTCCTTTAACCCATCTAACCTAGGGACGAAGGCTTTGGCTAACGTCGTGGCTTTGCGGCTGAAGGCCTGTTCAGTTTCGGTGTACCTGGTTAAGAAAGCTACTCTGCCAGGTCCTCTCCTGGCACGCTCCATGAGGTCAGCTTTGACAGCCGCATCTTCTGTGAGAGACGCAGGGCAGCAGCATGGATCAGTGCCCACATTATGTCCAACGTTATGTTCCATGGAGGCCACTTTCAGTTGCACTGTCCTGCAGCAAGTGGTTCTGGGAAGTGTTGGACAAGTACTAGTAAAGGTTCTAGTAAACAACTTCTGAAGCATTGTTTACTTACGTGAAAACTCATTCTAGAAGGACCTCGAATGAAGGTGGACCCACTGTGGGAAACGATACCTGCAGGACGATCTCACATTCTAGCTCTGTGCTTGCAATGGGCATAGGCTTTTAAGGTGGACAGCACCACCTATCGGTCACAGAAGCAGAGAAGCCAAGTTTAACCCATTAGTAACCAGCTTCATCTGAGATCCTTCTAGAATGAGCTCGCACACAAGTAAACGATGCTTCATTCTGCTTGATGTGCACAGAAGCAACTGGTGGCCCCCTGGGGAGACAGGATGCTGGGCTAGATGCGCTGTGGCCTGATCCAGCAGGGCTCCTCTGAGGTTCTTATGGGCTAGATGGGCTGTGGCCTGATCCAGCAGGGCTCCTCTGAGGTTCTTATGGACTAGATGGGCTGTGGCCTGATCCAGCAGGGCTCCTCTTAGGTTCTTATGGACTGGATGGGCTGTGGCCTGATCCAGCAGGCCTCCTCTTAGGTTCTTATGGACTGGATGGGCTGTGGCCTGATCCAGCAGGGCTCCTCTTAGGTTCTTAAGGACCGGATGGGCTGTGGCCTGATCCAGCAGGGCTCCTCTTAGGTTCTTATGGACTGGATGGGCTGTGGCCTGATCCAGCAGGGCTCCTCTTAGGTTCTTATGGACTGGATGGGCTGTGGCCTGATCCAGCAGGGCTCCTCTGAGGTTCTTATGGACTGGATGGGCTGTGGCCTGATCCAGCAGGGCTCCTCTGAGGTTCTTATGGACTGGATGGGCTGTGGCCTGATCCAGCAGGGCTCCTCTGAGGTCCTTATGGACTGGATGGGCTGTGGCCTGGTCCTGCAGGGCTCCTCTTAGGTTCTTATGGACTAGATGGGCTGTGGCCTGATCCAGCAGGGCTCCTCTTAGGTTCTCATGGACTAGATGGGCTGTGGCCTGATCCAGCAGGGCTCCTCTGAGGTTCTTACGGACTGGATGGGCTGTGGCCTGGTCCTGCAGGGCTCCTCTTAGTTTCTTATGGACTAGATGGGCTGTGGCCTGATCCAGCAAGGCTCCTCTTAGTTTTTCATGTTCTTAGCTGGGTCTGTGTATGCTCAGTTACCAATGGATATCTTGCAAGCAAGAAGCAACATATAAAAAATAAGATTCACAGGAAAGTCAGGAAATTGTTAGTTTATGCTGTTTTGCCACGTATTTCTGTAAGATTTTTAAATAAAGAAGAAAAAGAGTTGGCTTTTCTATCCCGCTTTTCTCACCCACTTAAGGGGACTCTAAGCAGCTGACAAACCTTCTGTTCTTCTCCCCACCACAGACACCCTTTAAGGTGGACAGGGCTGTGAATGCTCAGAAGAGAGCTGTGGCTAGCCCAGGGTCACCCAGCTGGCTTCGGGGAGGAGTACAGAATCAAACTGAGTATTCCCAGATAAGAGTCTGGCTCCTTAACCACTAGACCAAACTGGCTCTTTAATTTTTTATTTTTAAAAAAAAGGAAATTGCTGGCTGGGGCTTAGCATCTCTTCTTGCTAAATTGGTGGAAAAGATTCTGAGCATGGAGAAAATCATACCCTGATATGGAAAATTTGTAAATAATATTTTTATTGATTAGTCTGTAGACCATATCAAAATACTTTAAAGTATTTTAAAGTATTACGATAACAGTAAAAGGAAACAGGGAAGCAAAGCATGCCCATGGACATACAAAGCATTTTTAATACATGCATAGTTGTTGTAATGAATTGAGGCTCACACGCAGGATGGTTGCCAAGTGAAGAGTCTCTCTTTTACTGAAGATTTAGGGGCTTTTTATGCCCAGTTACAGAATACATTTCTCAATGTAAATTTCCCCCGGGGTGCCCATATTTGGTTACAAGAAGAGAACTGGACTGAACCAGTAAATGTAAGGATATGGTGTAAGGCCAACAGAAGCCTGTCTCTGTGCATGTGGATATCTCGTGTCAGCATCCTTGATGCTGCATTATTATTTTCATGTACTGTGGAAGTGATAACAAATGTTTAGACTCTATGTGAGAGATATTAGGAAAGTTACAGTGACCTAGGAATGTACCCTTTGTCCTAGTTACTTCAGCTTAGCAACTGTGCTTTAGCTGAGATGGACAAATTGCACCCCCACATTTCCTCTCTCTTTTCTTACTTTATGAAGGGGGGGTCAATTTGAGGAAGCTTATCTGGCCAGGGAGGAGGGAGAACTGATGCTATTCAGTCTAGAGCAAAAAGTCTCCATGAATCAATTTTACAAGCAGCCAAATTTTTGTGTCTTTAACTATGATGCATGTTTACATTTAAGGAAGGCCAGGGGTCAAAGGGCATGCACAAAAACTTCTCCGCTCGGGGTGTTCCTTCGCCAAGGGTCAGAAGAAAATCTGCATTCCCGATTTCCCCCATTTTCCCTTAATAAAGTGTGAACCTAAAACTATGTGAACCCCAATTTATTACTAACCCCATCTAATCAATTTTTGAGGTCTAATTATGGTGTATGGTTTTCTTTTTTCTTAATTCCAATTCTCCTACATATGTTCATGGAAGGCACCAAGCCCCAGCTTTATAACACCCAGTGTCTGTCCCTTTCACTGGCCATAATTACTTTGCTTCCTTGGTAAACCAAATTTATGAATGACATGAGTGAAAACTTGTTACAAGAACATCTGTGTGTATGTATGTGTGTTCCCTTTTGGGAACTTTTGAAATGACCAAATTAATGAAGCAGAATCAAATTGAGTGTGTGTGACTTTGTGAAACATATGCATAAGCTCTTAGGCTTCTTATGGGCAAGCATAGACACTTATGGATATTGTCTTAGCTTATTTATGCAAGATTTCAAAGTTCAAAAGCCATTGAGGATCTTTCTTAACTAAATTGAACAGCAATCAATTTTATGCTGGAGAAATGGCATTATGTTCAACAATCCAGGCCTTAGTTTCTTTATAAGGAGTGATATGCTGTTGTGTATATATGACTGGTGTTTTAACTTGTGTTTTATAGGCCTAAATGAATGTGTGATATCACAATTAACATGTTAAGATGGAACATGGGATAAATGTGTGTGCTTCAATGGCATGAATTTGCTAAAGCCCATATTTTTGCGGACTTATGGTGTTTGCAATGACTTATCAATATGGGATCAGTATGTGAAACATACAAACATTTGAATGACAATTATAACAACCCAAAATCCAATTACAATAAGAACCCACATTAGCAATATCACAATTATGCAGAAAAGGAATAAAACAACCATTGTAAAACCACAATTAGCATTAATAAAGATGGCACAAGCAATGCTTGCTAAGAATTAAACTTCCAAAGTCTTTTTCAGTGACCAAATGATGGATTTTTTAGTCACAGGCTCAAAGCTTAAAAGTTCATGTGACCACTGATGATGAAAGTTCATCACAGGTGCTGGTTCACAGGTACAGTTCTTAAATCTTGGCCTTCACGATGACTGTAGCCAGGCACTGGAATCTTGTCACAGATCTTCTTTTCAGGAAAAAGGCAGGTTAAAGTTTCAGCTCAGGTGCAAAAGTCCTTTGATCTCCAAAAGGATGAGGCAACTGCTGCTTCCATGTTGTCTGTTGCCCTGGTGCAGATTCTTGACACAGACACAGGTGAATCCTTGTGTGACTGGAACCCCAGGTACAATTCTTAAGTCTTGGATCTTTCTTCCTCGATGGCTGTCGCACCTTGTCCAGGTATTTCAGGCACATCTGTGGCTTTTGCTCAGGAAAAAAGGAAAACTGGCAAAATATAACTAAAACAGATTAATTATCAATACCTTTAGAAAATTATAAAACAGGACCAATTTGGAGATTTCATTAATGCCTTTTGACTGCAAGGCAAGCTGATTTAATTTTTCCTTTACACAGAAAGGCTAAGTAGCCCCATTTAAGAATGCTGCTTAAGGAAATGTGTTTTTTGTTTTCTCATGAGGTGCATGTCAGATTGACAACTGTCAGTTAATATAACTTTCTCACTGCTTTGGTATATAATAAGAATGTTCCATAGATAAATTTGCAATGAGTTTGCTCCAAAAGCACCTGGTTCAGATTGTTAAAGAACCATCTTGCTGATAATGGAATATGAGCATAATTAATGCACATTAAATTCATGGGAGCAATTAAATTTCATAGGTTCTTCCCAAAGCTTTAGGATGCAACTTTTGCATGAAAATGCAGGGTTACTGAAGATGGAAAAGAATCTTAAACTTTTAGCCAAGTGCTAAAAACCTGAAATTAAATATTTTGTTGTTAACCAAAAGATGTGCTATCATAACTTAAACATCTTAAGCATTTGTCTTCAGAAGAAAAAGACTCAATTTGTTAGAATCTTGCAAGAATGCATGTTTCAAAACAATAATTCTAAATTTCTGAAGATAAACCTGAAATTAAATATTAAGGTTAAAATTAAAGCCATTAGCTTAATATATGAAATATAGAACCAATAATTATAAGAAACCATAAGATTGTGACATAAGCAATGAACTATTAGCAAAATGAAATCAATATGAAGGTATATGATTCCAATTCTTCTTAGACTTTTTCTGGACTCCATTTTGTCTGGAATTCTGTAGGGACCTAATTTAAAGTCTTCCCATAATAAAGGAAGAAAAGACAAAACTTCTACAAACCAAGAATTATGAAAGTTAAGATGACAAGTCTATATGCTGAAATAAGAATCTTGCATTCTTAAAGTCACAGTAAGAAATCTGCAATTGAAATTTAAACCCAGTTGTTTTTGTTGTTTGCTAAGCTGAGGAGAAAATCCCATTACATTCATAGCTGCAAATAAATGAATGAGCTTGTTATGATGCTGCTTAAAAAAGGAAAATGTTAGAAATGCTGTTTCCTATAGAGAGAGGCAATATTTATAAACTTAAACAATTAAAACAAACATTAAAATTGCTGAAAATAAAATAAAATTATGTTGACAAAGAAAATACAGTTTATTCATCCACCAATGAAACCTCTGGGCCCTTTGAAATTCCATGGGAGAATAAACATTGCACTTTCTCTGGACCTATAGGATTTTAATTTTTTCTCTTACAAGAAATAGACTATTAAACATCAAAACTGCTGCAAAGAAGATCACAAATTATAACCAATGAAACAAAGAACTTCAATCTCTGAAGACAGTGAAATATAAAGCAAGGTAAATCTCAATTCTTTCCAAGATCAGACGTGACCAGGGCCAATCTTAAAATCAAATTGAAATTCAACTTTTCCATGGCAGTTTTGGTCAGAAACTACACTGGAAAAGCCAAGCTGCAAAGACAAAAGCATTAATTTCCTTGCTTTCTTCAAGCAAGACCTATAAAGCAAAACTTAATTAAATCAAATGCTGTTAAAAATTGAGAGGAAAAGGAATGTAAGGCTTTGAACTGTGCAGTTGCAGAAGAGAGAAACAACTTAGTAAACTTCCACAGAAATGAGAAGGGAAGGAAAAATGTTTTGCTTTAAGGCTCTGACATGTAGTCCTTTAGCCCTTAACTTTCCAGAACATAAATGGTTAAAACCTTCAAGTTATCCAGTCAGGCAATTGTGTGCCTGCTAGCTTTGAGGCATATGAAGAGTTCTCAAAGTTACAAACACAGTTTTTTACATTTTTCAGAACAATTAAGGTTAAGACCAGTGGCGGCTGGTGGACTTCAGGGCTGGGTGTTCACAGCCCGTGGAGGTTTCAGGGGGGCGGAGCCATGGAGGGAAGTGGGAGGAGCCACAGAGGTCACAGGGGGCAGAGCCAGAGGTCATAGGGGCGGAGCCAGAGGTCACAGGGGAGGAGCCATGGAGGTTGCAAGGGGCAGGGCCATGGGGAAAAAAAACCAAAATTCAGCTTTCCAAGAACCAGATGTAACCTAGATAAAGTTCTTACATAAGTTATTAGGCTATACTTGGAGATTACAGAATAAGAACATAAGAGAGGCCCTGCTGGATCAGGCCACAGCCCATCTAGTCCAGCATCCTGTTGCACACAGTGGCCTGCCAAATGCTCATGGGCATCTCAAACAGAGGCAAGGACAAACCTTTTCCTGCTCCTGCTCTTGAATCCCAGCAAATGGCATTAGAAGCGTTTTGCTTCCGCCCTCACCCCCAGCCTGAAAGATATACCTGGGCATTCATTCTAGTAGCCACTGATAGATTTGTCATCCATAAATTTGTACCCCCCCCATAGCAAAATCTGAATGCAGCCTTTATGAAATCTGTGGTGTGTATATAAATAAATTTATATGATATAAATACAAACATGATCCACTAGTGCTTTGTGGTTACGGTGCTCTTGAGAAGAAGAAAAGTTGGCTTTTCTACCCTGCTTTTCTGACCCATTTAAGGGGACTCAAAGCGGCTGACAGGGAGGTAGATGGGACAGTGATAGCTCAGAAGAAAGCTGTGACTAGCCTATGGTCACCCAGCTGGCTTCAGGATGGAAGGAAGGACTGAAGGACTGAAGGAGGGAGAGAGAGACCTAGAGAAAGAAAGAGAGAGAGAGAGAGATGGATGGGGAGAAAATGAACTTAGAAAGAAGGAAGGAGGGAAGGAAGGAAGAACTGAGGGAGAGAAAGAGAGAGAGAGATTAGGGGGGAGGAAAGGGACTTAGAAGGAAGGAGGGAGGGAAGGAAAGGGAAAGGAGAAAGGCTGCCCTATATGTTTTAAACTGTTGTAACAAGTTGTGAGAGCTTAGGGCATA
Organism: Aspidoscelis tigris stejnegeri; assembly: GCA_023333525.1. NCBI lineage: Eukaryota > Metazoa > Chordata > Lepidosauria > Squamata > Teiidae > Aspidoscelis > Aspidoscelis tigris. The sequence continues at coordinate 824,179 of JALMGA010000009.1, forward strand.
GGACAGAGAGCATATACAAATAAATAAGGTTTAAATTGGTTCATGTTATTCTCCATTATGCATTCCATATTTTTTAAGAAAAAAAATCAAAGCAGTTTACAAAACTAAGCCAAACTTCTTGCTCCTATATTAGCCTGGCAAACTATCAGCTCTGTGCTTCCCTTCTTTGACCACACATCAGCTCCACTTTTAATGTGTTATTCTTAAACTGTCATTCACTCATGAGGTTGTTGGTATAGGTAGGGCATAATAAATTATCAAATAAGCAACTTTTTTAATTTATTGGGGGGAGCACAAACTGGTATGTGCACATGCCTGTGTACACATACACACTCCATGTGTGTTCACATGTGAAAAAAGGAGTGTTGTATTTCTCCATCATTGTCCAGTAAGATCTTGTGCCCTTTCCCTTTTATATTGCTTCAGATTGCACTGCTGTGCATCATGTAGCCATGATAACATTGTTAGTTCTATTTGAGAGAAAGCTTACTTTATTAGCAGCAAATAATGGCATTTCTCTGCAACAAAAATGCTATTATTTTGTAGTGAAATATATGGCTCATAAGAGGAGGCGAGAAAAGGAAACCCTGCCCTTGCATCTTTAGATAGCAAAACAATGGGGAAAAACACCTACCCTGGCCTCGCAGACAAGATTTCTGAGAGCAGAAGCAGAAATGCACCCTATAGAAACAGGAAGGGAAAAGTCCTGGAGTGCACAACAGCCCTGCACTGGTCAGTGATAGTTCTTGTGAAGCAAAGAAATTGTCAAAGCGTTTCACATGAAAACTTCTCCCTGTGTCTTTAAGGTTTAGGAGGGGTGAATTTCCATTCTTAGACTCCAAAGGTTTTCAAGATTTCCCTCCGATTATCTGCACAGCACGGAAAGGGAGATGATGGACAGCAGGTCCTTGCAGCTCAGCTAAGCACCATCTACAGAGTCTTTCTAAATGGCAATTGCAACCCAGCTTTTGTAACTGCATTTCAGTTTAAAAGAGGTTTTCATCAGGAGGCAAAATCCTCGCTGCAACTTTGAAAGCAAGCCAGAGAGAGGGGGGGGGAGAGAGAGGGGGGGTGTTTAATAATCTGGCGAGACCATATGAAAGCAAAACTCCAGAGCTCGGAGGAGTCACTTGTGGGACCGGGAGGCAAGGAAGGACTGGAAGAGGGACAGAGAGACTTAGAGAAAGAAAGAGAGATTGGGGGGGGGGAGAGAAAATGAACTTAGAAGGAAGGAAGGAAGGAAGGGAAGGAAGGAAGGAAGGAAGAACTGAGGGAAAGAAAGAGAGAGGGAAAGATTGGGGGGAGGAAACGGACTTAGGAGGGAGGGAAGGAGAGGGAAAGGAAAAAGGCTGCCCTGGCGGAGTTTCTCACCATGGCAGGGGGATTATCAGCCTGAGCCCTCCGAGTCCAAACACAGTTACTGAACTCACGGCCGCGTGAGTTTTTGGCCCCGTTCACACAAACCACGTGCAGACATAAGGCACAGAGCCCAGGGAAATATAAATACACAGAGAGTGCCCAGGAAATTATTACCTTGCCTGCAAACAGGAGAGACCTTTTGCTTTTCCCGCACGAGGAAAAGAAGCTGATGAGCAAATTAATAATAACTAAAAACAAAAAGACCCTCTGCTGGCGAGCCGGCCCTTTCCAGCCCCACTTTGGCTGGAGCTGGTGGCTCTTCTTCTAAGTTTGTGCTCTGAACAGAGAGGCTGCCTGCTGTGTGTTATTTTAACCACTTGGGTTAGGTATGTTGGCAATCTCGGGCTTCGCTCTACTCACAGCATGAATAACTTTTTGCAAGAAATGGTGCAGCCTTTCTCCCGAGACCCCGCCAGAGTTTCTTGCCATGGCAGGCAGCCGGGAAGGAGAGAAATGGTGCAGGCTTTCTCCCGAGGACCCCACCAGGGTTTCTTGCCATGGCAGGCGGCAGGGAAGGAGAGAAATGGCGCGGCCTTTCTCCCGAGGACCCTGCCAGGGATTCTGCCCCACGGCCAGTCGAGGAACTGAAGGGGAAAGGGCCCAGTCTGGGGCTTACCTTGCCTTCAAGAACAGGAACAGGAATGGAGTCCACAGGAGCGCCTGCAATTGTTCTAGAGGGAGGAGGGGGCGTGACTCATTCTAAAAATTTTAGAATGCTCTATTGGCTGGTTCGCCGAACACAGGACGTTCTGAAGATTCACGCCTCTTCCAATCAAAGTACAGGAAAATTCCAACCAATTTTTCCATTGGTCGGAGCTCTCTTGTATCTTTTTCTCTGTTCTCTCTCTCTCTCTTTCTTTCCCCCCAGCCACTGGGTGCCCGGCGATCACTGCGGGCTTAATAAGGCCCCGCCCCTGGTTAAGACAGAACATTTCCAAGAATGATAAACAAAAGCTTTCAGCAAGAATCACATTAATGAAGACTTGCGGCTGAAGAGTCAGGAAAGCAGACTTCCTGATGCTGCAAGAGTTAACTTTTAACATGCAGCATTCAGAAAGCAAGAGACAATGACAATCATAGAGTTTTCAAAACCGGGACCCCTAGAGAGGCATTTTCACGCCAAGCCGAAGGAGGAACTAACTTTTACATTTCAGGACAGAGGTAAACTCAAAACACACACAGAGAGAGAGAGGAGTAGACAAAAACCTTAACTTTCACCTTTCAGTACTACTAGAAAAGAGAAAGTTAAATCATTGCTCAGCTGCTAACTTTGCAATGAAACTTAAAGACAGTTAGACCACTCAAAACAGAGCGAGGAAAGGACAGGAAAACTCTTAAGTAACTTCATGACATAGATGAAAGAAAACAAACTCAGAACAGACTATGTGCCAAATTCAAACAGATTGAATTGCTGGTAAATGGTAAGAGGCAATTTGAACTTTCTCATTCAAGGGGGTTGGAACGGTTCAGTTTCCAAAGATACCAACTGTTTGAAAGGCGGCTCCTTCTCGGCTCCAGGAAGGTCACAGATTTTGCATTCTTCCACTGTTTGTAAGGAGGCAGTAGCCCAAACAGCTGGAGACTTTGTGATTGGACAGAATTCTCCTTCCATTGAGTTTGCAGGTTTTGCCGAATTTTGCTTGCCACTAGTGAAGAGACAGGTCTGATTTTGTTGTTCTTCCCTGGAATGCTCCGCCAGCTCTGAGCTAACGACGGTGGGAGTGAAATTCCTTTGAAAGGAAGGTTCTTGCTGAATTTGAGCTGATTCAACAATTGTAAATTCTTCTGAATGCCTTGTCAGCTGGCATCTGCTTGAAGCAGAGGTTTGGCTTAAAGAAAGATCAGAAAACTCTGCCTTAGTTTCAAGGGGGTGATCAGACCCCTTTCCAACCAAGTCAAAGCATGAAGCAGGAGGAGGTATTGACTCAGTACATTTCTCTATGGTATAGCGAACTTGATGCCAGGTTTGCAATACAGGAATCTGAGATCTAGGTTCTGCATGCAAATCAATGCCAATTCTCTCCCAGTCTTGTAGACGCAGAGAGCCATTTTTTGGATACCATGGGCATTTTTCAAATATCTCTCTGACCAGCCTAGGGACTTGCCCTTTAGAGGGAAAGTAACCATTTCTTTTTAAAAGTATTTCTATTTCCTCTGAGTGTCTCTTCTCTCTTGAGGCACTCGCTCCCATAGCTGCCTGAAGCCTGTTTTATACTCACGCATTCCTCAGGCCGAAATGTGGTGCACCTTTGATCCTTGCCGGACGAACAGCTTGGGACGAATCTTCATGCATTCTCCTTTAGGCTGGTCATCTTCCGTAGGCTGCAGAGGCCCCAGATTGGGCGTCACTTGTTGTAATGAATTGAGGCTCACACGCAGGATGGTTGCCAAGTGAAGAGTCTCTCTTTTACTGAAGATTTAGGGGCTTTTTATGCCCAGTTACAGAATACATTTCTCAATGTAAATTTCCCCCGGGGTGCCCATATTTGGTTACAAGAAGAGAACTGGACTGAACCAGTAAATGTAAGGATATGGTGTAGGGCCAACAGAAGCCTGTCTCTGTGCATGTGGATATCTCGTGTCAGCATCCTTGATGCTGCATTATTATTTTCATGTACTGTGGAAGTGATAACAAATGTTTAGACTCTATGTGAGAGATATTAGGAAAGTTACAGTGACCTAGGAATGTACCCTTTGTCCTAGTTACTTCAGCTTAGCAACTGTGCTTTAGCTGAGATGGACAAATTGCACCCCCACACATAGTAGCATAAAATCATAGAATCATAGAGTTGGAAGGGACCTCTGGGTCATGGAGTCCAACCCCCTGCTTAATGCAGAATTTCCTAAAACATCCCAGATAGATGTAGGTCCAGCCTGTATTTGAAGACCTCCCATGGCAACCTATTCCACTGACTGGTTGCCCTCACTGTCAGGGAGTTTTTCCTGATATCTAATCTGCATTGACTCCCTTGAAGTTTCATCCTGTTGTTTCTAGTCCTCCCATCTTGTGCAAGTGAGAACAGGGACGATCCCTCTGCACTGTGACGGCCCTTCAGAGACTTGAAGACCACCATCTTGTCTCCTCTCAGTCTTCTCTTCTGTAGGCTAAACATTCCTAGATCCTTCAACCTTCCTCATAGGACATGGTTTCCAGACCACTCACCGTTTTGGTCGCCCTCCTTTGGACTTGCTCTAGTTTGTCAATGTCTTTTTTACATTGGCGTGCCCAGAATGGGACACAGGACTCTAGATGAGGTCTGACCGAGGTAAAGAGGAATAGTTACTTCTCCCTGATCCTAAGTGATTGATCCTAAGTCCTGCGTAAGCTCCTTGTGTTTGCTGTATGTAAGATTTCCTTTGCAAGAAATTGCACAGACCTACTGGTGACCTCTGCATGATTGGAGAAGGTCAAGCAGCATGGTGGACCAAGTCTTCCACTCTCCTGGGTTTCATATGTGGTGGCAGCTTCTGGGCCACGTGCAAGGACCGCTCCGTCGGTTTCCACATAGTCTGGATTTGAGGTCCCCAGTGCGTGAGCCACTCCAGCTGGCCAAATCCTGGCCTGGAGTAGCCAAACATCTGCATCTCTCGCATTAAGACCTCCAAAGGGTCGACCAGCGCCTACAGCGGAGGCAGAATCGTACCTAGACCTGCTGCTGGACTGTGAGTGCAAACTCTCTGGCCAGGATTTCTCTCCAGCTCCACAGCCTCATCCAGCCATCCCAGCACCCTGCTGCTGCGGAGAGGGTGCTCTTGCCTCTTCTGAGCTGGGGTCTCGTCCGTGCTGATGACGCGTGAACGTCGCTTTCTGGCTTTGCTGTCAATTCCTGCAGTTTTTGCTGGAGGAGAGGAGCCTTTTTTAAAAAAACTTTTCCACAGAGTTGTCTCAGCTGGATGAATCAGAAAAGGGCCTTGGAATATTCTTGCTCCTTTCTTTTTCTTTTCCTTTTTTGTAGGATTAAAACCTGAGCTGGTAAAGAATTTTTAGGGGCAGCCTGGGTCTGTAATCGGCTTTCAGGGGTGGAGGGAAACACATGCGTGGGGGCGGCGTCTGAAGTTTGTGCACAGGGTGAGAATCTGTGTTGAAATGTTGGCAAGGAGGGAGGCGTTTCTTTCAGGACCTTCAGGCCTGGGATAAATCACTGAGGCACACATGCAGCCGGCTGGAACAGCTCGACAGATCCAAGCACGGAGTCAGGATGCCTTTCCTTCAGACGGTGCTTTATTGTTTGGTCATAGTGAATAGCAGGATAAATGTTGGATGATTAAACACATGGATATACGAACAGATAAATGACGTGCGAATGTCAGAAAAGAATGAGAGAGAACGGATACGTGTGCGCGAGTGAGGAGATACGTTTTTCATCACACAGAAACACACGACTCCTCATGTCCAGTTGCGTTGCCAGATTTGCTTCTGAAGTCAGGCTGACCCTTTCTCGGGAGCTAAAAAGATTCCCATAACATTGGTGGACATGGGCTGTCACGTTTAGACCACACCAGTGCAATAACAGCAGAATTGGAATAACAACTCCTGCTGATGGCGTTTCCCAGCAAACCCGGCCTTGAGGCCTCGTGTGAGATTTCTGTTCCTGTGAATGCCTGGCGGTTCCCTCTCAGGGAAGGAGCTTTCTGGCCCTCTACCCACCCACCCTGACCAATGCTCCCGCCAATCAGTTCCAGAAAACTTCTCCACGGTCCTGGAGTCCCACACTCGGCAGGGGCTGCGTGTCATTGCGCTGGCGAGCCGTCGGCTGGAGAGCAAGTACGCCTGGCACAGGCTGCAGCAGGTCAGCAGGTCAGTGCGCCCGGCATGGCTCTGTAAGCACCATGGGGCTTCCGTGGGTTCAAGTTAAGAGCCTCCTGGCAGGGGTTTGTGCCCTGCATTCGGTGCCTATTGATGCCCTGCAGGCAGCAGCGAAAGGGAGGGGAGGTGGGAGGTGGAAGGCGATACTCCCCCCCCCCCGGGTGTGTCCAGCAACCATTTCCTCTGCGTCTCTGACTCCCCTTTCCTCCCAGGGATGCCATCGAGTGCTCCATGGACTTCCTGGGCCTCCTTGTGCTGCAGAACAAGTTGAAGCCTGAGACTGTTCCGGTGCTGGCTGAGCTGCGAAGGGCCTGCATCCGTTCTGTCATGGTGACAGGTAGGCCGGGCGGGCGGCAGACGACGCTAATTGGAGGGTTTCCGGCAATGCCCAGATGGAGGACTGCCTGAGAAGATACGGGAATTGCAGCACCCGTGTGAGCAGTGCTGCCTCTGTGGGACAGGAGTCCTGGTTGTCCCACCACCCTCGGCAGCAGAAGGGCTGGGCACCTGGGAGAGGGCCTTCTCCGTGATGGCCCCTAGGCTATGGAACAGTCTCCCCCTTGAGGTGCGCCAGTCACCTTCACTGTACACATTTAGGAAGGCAGTGAAGATGGACCTCTGGTTAAATGGGGATAGATTTTCTCTTCCCACTTGCAGACGCTGTTGTTTTAATACGTACTGTTATTGTTTTAATAATGTTTGATTTTAGATGTTGTTGCCCGTTTGGAGACCCCAGGTATAGGGTGGGATAAAAGTGTACATAAATTGATTTATTGATAGCAGTAGAAGCTGCTGTTCATCTCTCCTTCCTCCTCGTCTTCCTCTCTGCGGCCCAGGGGACAACCTGCTGACCGCCATTTCCGTGGGCCGTGAGTGCGGCATGATCCCCGCCAAGGGGAAGGTGATCCTGACTGAGGCCTTGCCCCCGCGGGACGGGCAGCCGGCCACCATCAACTGGCAGTACGCAGATGAGCTTCCCACGCCAGAAATCACAGACAAGGCCAGCAAGGAGGTGAGCGCCACTCCTTTGGCTGCTCCCTGGGGGCCGACGTGGGCCGGACGGCAGAGAGGGCGTTACTTCCTCTGCTCCTTTTCCGTGCCTAGGAGATCAAGATCATGCTGGAGGAAGAGGAGCTGACCCCATCGACCCAGCCGGCTCTCCCTGAAACCAGTTACCACTTTGCCATCAGCGGGAAATCTTTCTCCGTGCTCTTGGACCACTTCCCAGACCTGCTGCCCAAGGTGAAGTCTAGGCAGGTGGAGGGCTGCAGGCTACCTGGGCTGAGAAGGGGTCCTGCTTCTGGGGGAAGACCCTGGCCTGCTCCTCCGAGTCTCTTGCTCTCGGCTGCCGCAGGCCCGACGGAGCATCCACAGTCACCCAGCGTTAACTAGCGGTCACATTGCAAGCGCTGGGTAACGACAGCCTAAGCCCCACGCGATCGGTCGCTCACCTGTGACCGATCCCGAGGCCGGTCCTCTTCCGGGCGCCGCCATTTTGGTTGTGGCGCCATCTGTGACTGTGTGTGCGTCAGCCTCATTGCCGTGACGCCGCTGGTGCTCTGCATACGTGCAGTCGCGTCTGTGGTTGTAGGAGGTGCCAGCACGCTTGTGCAGCACTTCAGACGACCCCGGAGGACCGGAAGAGGGCTGAATGGCTGCTGCCTGGATGCGCCAGGTAAGCTTCTGGTTAACGCTGGCAAAGGCGTGGAGGACAATTTTGTATTCCACACCTAATCAACAATTAGTGGCCGTCCGTAACAGCCTCCTCCAATTGCAGATGACCTTCCCGGAAGTTCCCTAATCATTTACTTCCGGCTGCAGTGAGAATAGGGCCCTCGCCTCCTGCTCAGCTGCGCCGTGAAACCCATCCCCTGTGTCTCCCTCTGCAGCTACTGCTGTGTGGCACCATCTACGCCCGCATGGCCCCAGACCAGAAGACGCAGCTTGTGGAAGCCCTGCAGAAAATGGAGTGAGTCTCTCTGGCGTGCGGCAGGAGGCCAGGGTCATGGTGTGCTGGGAGGAATTCCCGCCCTCCCTTCCCGCCCTTCCCCTGACTTGGGTCTTCTCTCTTGCAGCTATTACGTGGGCATGTGTGGGGATGGAGCCAATGACTGTGGGGTAAGTTGTCTCTCCTGCCCGTTGTGGTGTCGCACTAGCCCCCTTAGTCGCGTGGGTTGCCACCAGTGAGGCGTTTCCGGGGTTGTTTGACGGGAAGGCGGCCTGTGGTTCCCCCGAGCCACCGCGCAAGGCAAAGCCCGCCCAGCGCTGCTTTCTGCCCTGCCCACAACAGGCTCTGAAGCGGGCTCACGCCGGCGTCTCCCTCTCTGAGCTGGAAGCCTCAGTCGCGTCTCCATTCACCTCCAAGACGGCGAACATCTCCTGTGTCCCAGACCTCATCCGGTAGGAAGCGGCTAGGAGGGTCTCTGAGGGGAGCCGGTTGGCTTGGGAGGCTGTGGCGGAGCGTGGGTTGCCCCCGTGGTTGGCCGCTGCCTGTGACCAGAGCGCCGGCTTCTTTCCCCAGGGAAGGCCGCACGGCCCTGGTCACTTCCTTCTGCGTCTTCAAGTTCATGGCTCTGTACAGCATCATCCAATACCTCAGCGTCCTGCTCCTCTACTCGGTGAGTCTGGGGGCGGCCGCCCTCCTCGCGGTCTGGGCTGGGCAGGCACAGTGGGCAGGTCGCTGGGGGGACGGGGCAGTGATGGCGGTTGGCTTTCTCTCCTGCGGTGGGCTCGTAACTTGTAGTCACCGGGTTTGATTCCTCACTCCTCCACAAAGCCAGCTGGGTGACCCTGGGCTAGTCACAGCTCTCTGAGCTCTCATGGCTCCGGCGACCTCACAGAGTGTCTGTTTTGGGGGGAAGAACAGAAGGTTTGCCAGCCGCTTTGAGTCCCCTTGAATGGGTGAGAGAAGTGGGGTAGAAAAGCCAACTCTCCTCCTCCTCCTCTTCCTCCTCCTTCTTCTCCAGATCTTGAGTAACTTAGGGGACAGGCAGTACCTCTTCATTGATGTGGCCATCATCATGTCACTGGCTTTCACCAGTAAGTTGCCTTCATTCCTCCCCCTAGAATGTTCCCCCCTGCGTGGAGGGAGAGACACACGCCTAGAGCGCCACCTGTTTATAGGCTGGCCTTGAAGCTGGGGCAGCAAGGAGCTGTGGGAGGCATTTTACTGGTTAATGTATTTGTATTTCTATTCTGCCATAGACCTGCAGGTCCCAGGGTGGGTTACAATCACAGAAGCAAAATATAAAAAACCCACTAAAAACAATAACAGAGTCTCACGTTGCGGCCCTTTGGGCGATCCTGGACCACAACACCCAGCATGCTCTGCCGGCCTGGGATGCTGGGAACTGTAGTCCAGCAGCATTTGGAGGGCTGTGCTAGAATCCCAACTTCCTTTTCCTTCCTCCTCTGGGGCTAAACAGGGAAAAGCTCTTTGCCTTCCTATTGCAGTGATGACGTGTGTTTGGATTCACAGATCTTCTGGGTCAGTTTCAGGAGGATTCCCTGTGTTTATGTATTTACTGGTTGTCCTTATGAGTTTCAGGTTGCTTGCGCTCTCTTGCTCTGCCGCTCACACCCACGTATTGCGTCCCAGCAAGCTGTGGCGTCTGATTCTCCTCCCTTGTTAGCAGCAGTAGCCATAAACGTCAGAGACCCTGTAGAGGCCCAGAAATCAAGAGGCAACTGTCCCTTCCCATAAGGCCCAGGCCACATTTACATGCAGTTGTGCTCGTCTGTGGGCCTGCGGGGCTAGATAGCTTGCCCGTTCTCCACCCTGCAGTAGCGCCAGTTCCACAGGTCTCACGTCCTGCGGCGGGCAGCTGCCGTCCGCCCCAGCCCCGTGGGTGGCTGTAGAGTTGCTCAAGGGCCTCCACACCTGTTCCTGGCGTTCCGCCCCCTGTGCTCTCTGCCGGCTGAGAGTTGACTGCTGGGAGTTGTAGTCCAGGGATGTTGTGGGCGCTCAACCTGGTTATCGGGGTTGGAGCTGTGAGGCTGTGCGCACCCTCCCCTCCTCCCTTCTAAGGATCGGGGGCCTGGTGCCGAGCTGATGGTGGCAGCGCCGCCGATGCCGGCGTGGCCGCTGGAGCAGCACCTTCAGGCCCAGAGTCCCCGGAAGCCTGCAAAGGGTGTCGCCTGCTCCTTTCTCCACCGTTCTGCTCTTCTCGCCGGCAGTGAGCCTGAACAGCGCGCGGAAGGAGCTGGTTCCTCGGCGGCCGCCCACCAGCCTCGTTTCTCCGCAGCTGCTCCTCTCTGTCTTCACCCAGATCCTCCTGTCCCTGGGCTTCCAAGTGGGGGCTTTTCTCCTCGTCCAGGGGCAGCCGTGGTACCACCAGAAGGGGGACGGGTAAGTGCTCCTGCACCGGCGGGCGGAGCGTGTTGCATGCACAGGTGGACGCTGGGCTATTTGGGGTCCTTTCCAGCAGTGGCCCAGAGGCTTCAAAATGCCCCTTCCCTCCCTTTCCGGTCAGCAACCTCTCACGGTGGGAACCTGTTCCCTCCCTCCCTCTTTGTTGGCAGCAATTTGAGTCACGTTTGGTGGTTGTGTTTGTTTGTTTCTGCTGTGGTGGTTGCGCTATGAATTCCACCTCTTCCTTTTGAGATCTGTGCTGTTCGCTGCCTCTTTTGGAAAGATGGCCCCGCCGGTCACGGGGCTCTTCCCTCCTCTTCCCACAGGAGCTGCTACCTGGCTCCCAACGCCTCATCCGAGCCCAACGACACGGTCCTTTCCAGCGCCGCCATGCCCCCTGAGGAAGAGGAGGACGGCGTGTGTGGCTTTGAGAACACCACCCTGTTCTTTGTCTCCTGCTTCCAGTATATTGCTGTGGCCCTCGCGTTTGCCAAGGGCCGGCCCTTCCGCCAGCCCACCCACACCAACGGTGAGTGGCCCTGCCCTGCCCTGCCCACCTCACAGCTCTCTGGCTTCCTGGAGAGGCCTCAGCTTGTCCTGCTTGCTCCCAGGAGGGGTGACCAGGTGCTGCAGGTTGAGCCACTCGGGGGCTTCCAAGGTCCAGACTCGTGAAGCATTCCATATTTTTAAGTGAGCTGATTTGGCCTAGTGGTCAGGGAGTCGGACTCTTATCTGGGAATACCAGGCTTGATTCTGTACTCCCTGATGAAGCCAGCTGGGTGACTGTGGGCGAGTCACAGCTTTCTTCTGAACTCTCTCAGCCCACCTACCTATCACAGGGTGTCTGTGGTGGGGCGAAGAACGGAAGGCTTGTCAGCAGCTTTGAGTCCCCTTAAATGGGTGAGAAAAGCCAACTCTTTTTCTTCTCCCTTTCTGGCTGGGAAACAAAAGGCGTGACCTGGTTCCTTGTGTGGATGGGCATCCTGCTGAGGTTGGAGTCAGGTCAAGGGACGTGCACAAATGTTTGGGGTTTTTTTATTTAGATTCGTTTCAAATTGAATGCAAAAAGTCATTTGTTCTCATAGATCCCCTTTGAATGTGGTAGGATTCATATTCGATACGAACATTCATTCCCATACAAAGCTTCATTCGTAGCATTAAAACATTCAGTTCAAATGTTAGGAATATTCATGCGCGTCCCTAGTCAGGCCAGATGTTCGTTCATCTTTTTCCCCTTATACCAAACAGTCTTTGCGGGGGGGGGGGGGTGTTAAGCGGCAGAGAGTTGCGTTCTTACTGTCTCAGTCAAGGCTGCTGCATGCTGGGAACTGTAGTTTGGGAACATCTGGAGGGCACCCAGTTGGGCAGCCCTGGCGTAAATGGCCAGGCAGCCATAACCAAGCCTTTGGAAGCAAAGACTTCTCCATTGTGAGCCGGCTACGCACCGAAGAGTGAGGCAGTCTCGTTCTTTGGGAGGCCTCGGCTTCCTTCTGCTCCCACAGCACCCAAGAAAGCCCTGCCCCTACCGACGCCTCCGGCCTGCAGGGAGTGGCTTTCCTTTGCACGGTTGGTGAAAGGGGACCTTGTTGGTGAGTGCAGGCCTGGTGGCTTTTAGGTGCTTCTTAGGTTCCCCTGGTCTCCCCTGATAGGCTGCCAGTGCAGGGTGAGGGTTCTTTGCGGCATCCCCTGCGCTCTGGCACCCAACCCTTTATCTATACCCATTAAAATGGAAGCAGGTAAAGATCCTGCAGTCAACAGACAGTGAGCTCAGGGGACCTTCAGTCTATTCTTAATAGATTCCTCTGGTTCATATGCTGCTCTCGCAGATTATTTTGTTCTTTCCTCCCTTTGAGTGACCTGGGAACCCACATGGGAGACAAAGATGGCGTCACTCGTGCCCTCTCTTCCTTTCAGGTTTCTTCCTTGCTGCCCTGCTGGCCTCCTCCAGCTTCTTGCTTTTCCTCCTGCTCTGGCCGGTCCCTGCCCTGGACAAGTACTTTGAGGTAAGGTGCTTGCCAAGCCGGGAGGGTGCTGCTCATTCTCTCTGTGCCTCCCTTGGGTTGCACTCTCCATTTGGGCCTGCAGGTATGACCAGTGGGCGGCCTCGGGGGTGGTGGCTCCAGCTGTCCTAAGCTCCTGTGCAGCAAGCAGCTCTCTCGGGGTGCAAAAAGTGCTTAGAGCCACCGTACACCTTTGGGGGGGGGGAGTATCCAGCAATTTGGGGAGGGGTTGCAGCAGAAGCCCCTTGGTAGGCTGTGCTACTCGGTCCCCAACCGGCACATCAAAAAGGTTGGCACATCGCCATGGCCTGAGCAGGGGACTCCACCAGGGCCTCTGTCACTGGCCGGTGCTGCACTTGGGCGCTCTGCCCTTGCCGGTATCCCAAAGAACGGGGCCAGAAACAAGTGGGGGTCAAATTCCGGTCCTGCGGCTTCTGTCACGGCCAGAGCAGGCGGTAACAGTGAAACACTCGCACTCGCACGTGCCCAGATGCCAAGTCAGTTTCCAGAGTTCTTGGGGGTGTAGAGTACATGGAGTCACACAGGCCGGGAGTCAGGCTACCAGAGAGTCCTCGTCAGTTGGGAAGTCAGTCAGGATTCAAGGATCAGGGTCCACGTGGGTCCGGGTTGCAACGGGGGGTGCAGAGTTGGGCGTTCCTTAGGTGGGGCTCGGAGAGTCACACGCCCGGCCAACAGCTGTTTTGCATGGAGGCGAGCTGAGCGGCACAGCTGCTGTCTTTCTCTCCAGAGAGAACTCGGCTCTGGGCGTTGCGTATCGGCTGAGTCCGAACTATCTCCATTTGTGGGGACAGGAGCAGTTTCCAAGTTTGAGCCCTGAGGCATCCCTCCCCGCCCCCTTGCTTTGGCTGGCAGGAGCAGGACCTTCCTCCGAGAGGACATCAGGCGTGACAGCTTCTTTGCCCCCCCCCCCCCCCCGGCCCTGGCAGCGTTCCATCCTTCAAGTACATCTCTGCCCTAGCATTACCAGATTTATCTTGGGGGGAAAGCAGAGCGAGGAGGGAGGTGGAAGTAGGAGCAGCAGGCGTGTAAATTCCCCTTGTCTGGAGGGAACCAGACAAGAACCTAAGCGCTCTTTCTGCAGCTGGCTTGGATCCCGTTCAAGTGGCGCCTGCTCCTCTTGGCTCTGATATGCAGCAACCTTGTGGTCTCCCTCTCCCTGGAGGTAAGTTTGCAGCCCTGAGAGGGGCTGGGGCGGGCAGTAGAGGGCCTGATTCTTCTTGGGGCACCACACGCTCCCATCCCATAATCACCGCCTCCTTCTCTGCGCAGAACTTCGTCTGTGATTGCGATGCCTTGTGGCAGCGCGTGTGTTACACGAGGCAGAAATACGAGTATCCAAAGCGGGCCACCTACCCCCAGGTATGGGCCGGGATGGCGCGTGGTGGGGGAACGACGTAGCAGACAGCCGTGGCGTTGTGGGACTCCTGGGGTGTTGAGCAGGGAGGAGGAAACTGCGACCCCCCCCCTGTTTTTTCGCTTTTCATGAGCGTGAGGGGCGGAGGGCGGGCGTGTGTTGGGAGCCTCCGTGGCAGACTTGCATTCTCCTGCCTTTACATAAAGCCCAGCTGACGGCTGCCAAGCCCACTCTCGCCCCACCCTCCATCATTTCGCTCCTGCCTATGCCAAGGCCTCCAAATTCAGAACCAGCAGTTCCCCTGTGGCTGCGGTGCCACCTCTTCCCTCGGGGAATCCCCACCAGCAACAGCAGATGGAGCGGAGGGAAGGAGGCAGAAGAGGAGCGTGCCAGACCAGCTGGGAAGGGCCACTCTGGTTTGGTGTCACTCAGGCCCCTAGCGGGTTGGGAGGCATTGGCACCAAACGCAGTTAATCAGTCCTTGGCTGGAACACAGTGGAGGCGATAGAGAGGGTGTAAGCAGTGTGAAGGGGCAGCGCACTCTGCATTGTGTATTAGTGGCTTCCTCTGCTTGTAGATGGTTTAGAAGATCCCTGGACTGAGTAGGGAGCGGAGAGGGATCGTCTCCCGGTCCTCCCTCCGCACAATCCTGTGAGTCTATGAAAGGTCCTTGGCCAGAGTATTCAAGCCGAGCTATGGATAGTTTGGGGCTGGACAGAGGAAGAGTCCCAGCACCGAGGTCCAGAGCAGGCCAGCAAATCTGGTGGGGATGTTTCCTGATCTAACCCGTCCGTGGGTGCAAGTGATGAAGCACTGCCTTGTGCCTCGCCGCTTTGGAGGCCCTGATGTCCCTCTTTCGCCTTCACAGTTGGAGCTGGACGAGTTGGGGCCACCCGGCTACTCGTGCCGCCGGCAGGCTCTGCCCCGGGCCAAGTACAAGCGCCTGGCGCAGGAGCTGCTCTTCGATCCCGACTGGCCCCCGCAGCCGAAGACGAGCACCAAGGCCCAGGTCCCCCCCGCCGAGAGCAGCGCTTGATGGGTGGGGGCCAGCAGCGCACCGCTCCCCTCTTCTGTTCCGGTTCACAAAATCCCGGTCTGGCTGGAAGAGATCTTTTCTGCAAGGGCCACTGATGCAGAGGTCAGAAGGCTCCCGAGAGCCGCAGCTGGCGGGCCGCTCTCTTCTCCACAAGACGCTCGCCAGAGCCACGGACGCCTCACCGGCCACGTGGTTCCCTGCGGCTGGCATCCCACGGTAGCTGTGGGGAGCATCGCTGCACGAATTACCTCAGTTGAAGAAGAGCCCTTCGTGTCCGTGAGGCCTCGGGGGCCACCGGGAGAAGCCCCTGCCGTCGTTCCTGGGGGTGGAGGAGGCTCCAGAGGGGGCAGGAAATCGTCTCCTGGTTCGAGCAGCAGCAGCTCTTGACTTTCTGCCCCTTCGGGGGGGGGGGTTAAGGCTGTTTTTTTATATAAAGACACAAAGCCGGTTGTGATTGTCGGCACTGAGGGGTCCCCCCTCGAAAGGAATGAATTTGTGTTTGCTTTGCCCCCCTTGTAAGAGCCCCCCCTTTATGTTCTCGACTTTTGCCTCCAAGTGGGGGGAGGCCGGCGTGGCGCCAGGCTGCTCTGGGAGCGAGGAGTGACATTAAAGCGCCGCCGAGGCCGAGCCGAGTGTCTCCGTGTGCCTTTCTCGGGGGAGGGGGGCAGGGAGAAAGGGTGGCAGGGGGCAGCAGCCAGGGCCCCACAGGCCTCCCCAGGATTGGGATGCCCCTGGGGGCCTCCGTGGCCCAGGCTGGCCTCGCCCTCTGGCTTGACCACTAGGCCCTCCCCAGGCCGGATCCCCCTCGCAGCCCCTGCCCGATCGCCGTCTCCGTCCCTTCCCCTCGCAGCCATTTTGCAGATCGTCCAGAGCAGCCGCCTTGGGGGCTGAGCGAGAGCCAGACCCCCTGTTCACGCCGCTGCCGCCACCTGCCAACTCTCTCAGGGAACCAAGAAAGGTCCTCCCTCCCGGGCCCTCTGGCACCTCGACAGCCACGAGGCTCGTCCACGCCCCCCACCTGCTGCCAGGGAGCAAAACTCCCCCCCCCAATTCCCCTTCCCTGCTTGGGTCTCTGGGCCTCGAGCTCTTTCTGGAGGATGCTGCACAAAGGGGGGTTTTTTTCTTACCGTCCTCTGGCCGCTCGTCCCTTGACCTGCGAGACTCCGGTTATGCTCTCTTGCCCAAAATGAGAGTTTTCCTCCTCTATGGGGCCCCTGAGCCTCCCTTGGGACTGATCCCTGTGCAGTCGGGAGGGGATTTTGTTTATTTAAAGCCCTGGATCCGTTTTCTCACTACCCCGCTGTCGTCCTTCAGCCGGTTGTTTTTAATCGGTTTACAGCTGAGTACCCAATAAGTCTTACTTTGCTAGATCGTCTATAGCAAAGGGAGTCGTTTCACGCCCGTGGGGATTTAGTCTCTTAAGGCTTTACGGGGCAGTGTAAACGCCTTGAATTGGGTTCAGTAGCAAATAGGCGACTCGTGCAGATTTTTCAGGACTGGGTGACGTGGGCCCAGCAGCATCCAGGGGCAGCCCCACGTGCAGCATTTTAGAGCAGTCCAGTCTGGAGTTGCCGGAGCGTGGATCGCCGTGGCCAAGTCTGAAGGAGAGGTGGGTGCTCCTCCTGCTGTCACTGCCACGTGGGTCTCAAGTGACGGCAGTGAATCCAGGAGCACCTGTAAGTCATGCCTATTTCCTTCCTGGGGCAAAACAGCCCTGATGAGGGTTGGCTACAGCAGGCCCCAAGTGAAGTCTGCCAGAGTCTGCATTAGCGTGTGGGCCACACACCCCTGTCCTGAGATACACTCCAGAAAAGGTCCAAGTGCAAACAGGCCCCAGGACTGTGTGACACACAGTAGTAGAAGTAGAGGTGGCTTTTCTACTTTGCTTTTCTCGCTCATTCAAGGCGGCTGACAAAGCTTTGTTTTTCTCCCCACAACAGACACTCGGGAGCTGTGACTAGCCCAGGGTCACCCAGTTGGCTTCCTGGAGGAGTGTGGAATCAAGCCTAGTATTCCAACATAAAGAGTCTGGCTCCATAACCACTAGACCAAACTGGCTAACCTCCATCCAGCCCATTTAACTTGGCACCCAGGAACAATTCATTTTCCATACTGTTTCTTTTTCATAATAGTAAATCATTTGAAATTTAGGGGAAGATGGCAAGTTCCTCATCCCTTGGTGCATTCTTGGAAAAGCTTCTGCAACAGTAATCATTGTTGCCACATGCAGAAACTGAAGATTTTTGGGGAAAGGATTATTTGTGCTCCACTAGGTGATCAGCACTGTTGCAGCCTTAAGGGGGGGCGGGGGGGGGCATTCATTGTTCATCTGCCCCAGACTCCAGAATCATGTTCTCTACCTTTGCGCTACACTAATCTTTGCTGGTGGGGCTGTTCTTTGCCCCCACCAACTGAGGAACACAGAGTAACTTCAGAATCACATCAGAATCACCGATAAACTTGATTGTGTTCTGGAGGATTGAAAGAGAAGCCACTGCAGAAGACATTTTTGACACACTGTCCAGAAAAGTAGCTCATATTCCACCACTGCAGGTCATTTGGCGGGAAGCTGGAGTGATTGCTTCTGAGATGCACCAGGGGTTAAGGTGAGAGTCCAAGGAGGCAGAGAGGCCTGCGGTGGAGGGGTGAAGCGTCAGGCATTTGAAGTGATGGGAAAACTTTCAAATTCACTGCATCGCTGCTGGTGAAGAAAAATTAACTGCCCTAAGGACCTAAATGGATTTAGGGAGAAGCAAATGCAGTCCCTTCACAAGAGCAGCGACAGCCACCTTTCAGTCCCTTCTGCCGGCGTGTTTCCCTATGGGGACAGAGGGGAGGCTGGCAACAGCAAATGGAAGTCTTGATGGGCACAAGGTTCAGGGTTTTGCCAAAGAAGCAAACATAGTGACTTCAGCAAAGTGAACAGTCTTGTCCCGGGTGGCGCCCACAGCTTAGAGAGGAAGCAACATTCTTAAGCCCAAAGACCAGGAGTAGGATCTTCACCAAACAGCAAACGGCTTGCACAGTGATTCTAGACTCAAAATCCACCTAAAAACGGCATTCTGGCAGCATTTATACCTTTGCTTCCACAACACCAAGGAGCTAAGAAGGGCACCAAAAGGGAGTCATGTAAACAGAGTTGTGACAGGAGAAACAGGTCAACCTTTATTAACGAGTCAGATAATGGGCCTTCAAGCATGCAGCCAGGCAAAGTCACTCAGCTGCAATGAAAAAACATGGTGAAAATCACTTTGGCAAAATCTAATTTTCTTTTTCTGTTCTGATGTTTCCCGGTGGAGGCTGAACTGAGTTTCCCAAGGCCCACATAAGAACCTCAGAGGAGCCCTGCTGGATCAGGCCACAGCCCACCTAGTCCATCAGAACCTCAGAGGAGCCTGTTGGATCAGGCCACAGCCCACCTAGTCCATCAGAACCTCAGAGGAGCCTGCTGGATCAGGCCACAGCCCACCTAGTCCATCAGAACCTCAGAGGAGCCCTGCTGGATCAGGCCACAGCCCATCCAGTCTATAAGAACCTAAAAGGAGCCCTGCTGGATCAGCCCACTGTCCACCTAGTCCATGAGAACCTAAGAGGAGCCCTGCTGGATCAGCCCACTGTCCACCTAGTCCATCAGAACTTAAGAGGAGCCCTGCTGGATCAGCCCACAGCCCATCTATCCAGCACCCCGTTTCACACAGTGGCCCACCCATTGCCCATTGGCATCTCAAGCAGCGACAAGGACAATCCTTCTCCTGCTCTTGAATCCCAGCAAATGTCCTCCTAGCCTGAAAGATGTACCCAGTATTTTTTTTAGTACTCTAGTAGCCACTGATACACCTGTCCTCCATGAGTTTATCTAACCCTTCCTGAAAGCCATCTAGGCTGGTTGCTGCCGGCGCCTCTCCATAGGCCGATAACCCTCTGGGTGGAGGAATCCTTCCCCTCGTCTGATCCGACTCTCCTGCCCATCAGCTCCATAGACGCCCCCTGGCTCTAGGGTGACGGAGAAAAGGAATGTTCTCTCTCCACTTTTTCTATCCCCATACTTCCATCAGCCCCCCACCCCCCTGGGGGCCGTCACTGAGAAGGCCCTGTTCCGGGCGCCCACCCAGGAGAGCTTCCCCGCCAGATCTCGAGGCCCGGGCAGGGCGGTGTGGGGGAGGCGTTCCTTCAGAGAGCGGTGCATCAGTGAGAGCGCTTCCCTGCTTGCACTTCCCATTGCATCCTTTGCTACGCGGCCCAGGGAGGCACCGCGCCACCTCCAGCCCGTCCCTATCAATAAACAGCCGCCTACACCATCCTTGTGCCCGGGCGGACGTGTGCCCCTCTAGCCCTCTTCTTCTCTATGGTCCTCCCTCTCCCCCTCCGCCTTTCCTCCCACTCAACGGAAAGGTCTCAGTGTCACAGAGCGGCTGCGGCCTAGAGCGTCGTCAAAGCGCCAAGGCAGACCGGATGGCGAGGCTCCCGGGCGGGAGGTCAGTCGAAGGTCTTCTTCCTCTCCCATGATGCCTTTTTCGCATCCGGGTCGTTCTCTTTTCTCTGGCTGAGGCGGCGGCGGCGCGGGTCGGGTCGGGTCGGGTCGGGTCGCCCGGGCTTCCCCCCTCCCAGCCTATCTTGGCCCGGCCGGCCGGCGAAGAGGGAGCGAGGAGGAGCGAAGGGGGCCGAGGAGGGCCGGCCCAGCGCGGCGGCGGCGGGAGGTGGTTGTGAGGCTGCGCTTGCGCAGTTGCCGCCCGGCGTTCCCCGGGAAATCGAGGTTGGTGGGGGGGAGGGGAGGGGGTCCGCCTCTGGCCAACTAGGAGCGGGGGGGCGGATGGGGAGGGGCTGCAGGCCGGTGGCGAGTGTGGGGCAGCTCCTTGGTGGGCATCGCAGGAACAAAGGAGCCCGGAAGGCGGGATCCGGGCTCGCTCCGGCGCCCCGCAGAGACCGGGGGCCTTCGTGGCCGAACTCTGGCCCTCCTGGTGCTGCTGGACATCGCCTCGACCCGCCCCTTGCTCCTGGACGGCGCTTGGCGGCTGGCCAAGCAAGATCTGGAGGGCCACAGTCTGGCCAGCAGCCGCCGAACCTCCGCGCCCTGCCGCCTCTTGCCCTTTGGTGAGGACTTGCGGGGGGGGGGGAATAGGGCGGCCGAGGGGAGAGAAAAGCAGAGCGCCATTCCTCTGACCAGTGTGCGCGCTTGGCTTTCTGTCCTCGGCCGCCTTCCGCCTCCCTCCGCGGAACAGCTTTGGGGAGTAGACCCCAGGTCTCTTAGGGGACTGCCACATCCCAGAGGAAGCTGGACTCAAGAACCTAAGAACCCAAGAGGAGCCCTGCTGGGTCAGGCCACAGCCCATCTAGCCCAGCATCCTGTCCCACACAGTGTCCCACCACTCCCAAGCAGAGACAAGGGCAAACTTTCTCCTGCTCTCCAGTCCCAGCAAATGGCCTTTGAGGCCTGCTTGTTCCCTCAAGTCCTCTGGCCTCCATGCCACCCTAACTAAAAGTGCACACAAAGTTCAGTTTAATTTACTGGATGGCAGAACAGCTGCAGCAAAAGATCTTGAGGGAGGTTTTCTGTGCTGTAAACTTTTTATGGCCTACCTCAGATGCATGAAGCATTACTATAAATTGAAGGGTAAAATAGCAGGATAAAAATCTGTTCTGCTAATTCAGTCTTCTTAATACCTTGCAACTGAGCATTTTCACGCTGTTGCATCAAAGCACCTTTGCTTCTGTATTGGGCCAGTTCTAAGAGGTCAGTCACAGAACTGGCTTAATAGCACAAGGATGTCTTTGTTATCCACACAGTTGCTTTCTGTGATCAGTTGGTGCTTGCAAGCAGATCAGATGGTGAATCTGTAATGTATAATATTCACAGCTATGTGGTTTTGTTACTACAGCACAGAACACGTAGTTCTTGTTTTCAATAATAAAAAGGGAGATTTGCCCAATGTTCTTTATAGCTAGTTTTCAGAGGAGAGTTTTTTTGGTACAGTATTTTGAGAGTGCTACTTAGCTAGTTATTTATCAGTTTTGTTGTGCAGCATTTTCGTATTCACTTATGAGCACTGTTGGAAGTGGGGACAGGAAGGAGTAGTTTTTACTCCCTCAAGGTAAACGAAGTGAAACTCCATTGAACAAGCATAAAACACGAAGCTAGTGATTTGTGATGAAAAAGTTCTAAACACAAAGTGTTCAAGATTTGTTTACGTGTTATAATAAACAAATGCCAAGGTGAAAAAACAACTGAAGGAGCAATATTTGATACGGCTCAATGTTTTAGTACCTTAATCAGGAAAACCAAGTAATCTTTCCCAGTGAAGCTTGCGTTGAGTTTGGTACTGGCTTTGGGTCGGCTCCTGGGCACAACACAGTGCTAGGAAGTTGTGAGGTTGTGTAGAGTTTACCTTACTGACTTCCGTGCCCTGTTACAGGGTGTGCTGACTTGCATTCCATTTTCTTACGACCCATTTGAGCAACGCATAATTTTGTATGTTGCAGCCCACGTTTGCACAGACGAATATTGTAATTACTGTGCACCCAGATAGGGAAGAGCTGCTCACTTAATGTTAATAGGAGCTGAAAAAGAGAAGGAATCCCGTTTGAGCTGAGAGATCACTTGGCACCCAGGAGTTGAAAGAATATATATAGCCCTGTTGCCTTGCCTGTTGAAAAGCAAGGCAGCTCATGGGGTATTGTGTCGTAATGCTTCACATGAGGCTTTTTTTTCCATTGCACCAGGTTACCTCCTCCTGTTTTTCCCCTCACTGTTTTAGACGTGGATGCACACCCTCTGTTTCTGTTGAATTTTGCTGAACAAACCCCCTAGTTCAGACCCTGCTGTTCCTGACAAATGCCGAAGTGAGTTGCTCAGTTTGACCGTCTCTTGCTTGTCCCCCACAGTAACATCTTTCTGTAATGGCTGATAGTGATGATGAGTATGACCGCAGGCGCAGAGACAAGTTCAGGCGCGAGAGAAGTGACTATGATCGCTCTCGAGAACGGGATGATAGACGACGAGATGATTGGAGTGATAGGTAGGCGCAGAAGAAGAGAGAGGAAAGGGGATCGGGAAGGGGATGATGCGTGTCCTAGAAAGCCAGCCTGAAATCTTTTCTCTTACTTGGAACCGCGCTGTGTTCAAAGGAAAGTCCTCGAAGCTTCTTTTCCAGTCTAAAGATTGGAATGAAGGGAAATGCTTTTGGAAATACCTGTAACTCCTTGTCAGGGATCCTCCAACGGATGCTGTCAAAAGCCGCCAGGAAGGCACCTGGGAGGCTTCCTGTTTTTCCCAGAGAGGGTCTAGCGGCACCTCCGCCATCTTTAAAAACCTTTATCTCTTCCATCCAGGGAGTGGGACAGGGGCCGGGAACGCCGCAGCAGGGGTGAATACCGAGACTATGATCGGAACCGGCGGGAGCGGTTCTCCCCGCCTCGCCACGAGTTGAGCCCTCCACAGAAACGCATGCGGCGAGACTGGTAGGCAATGCTTTCTTCCTCTGTACCGTGCAATGCCCTGGGAATTGCTGTCAGCACGCCGGGGGAGGGGGGCTGTAAAGAGCTGGGTTCGCTGTGGCTTGCTGCCTTTGGGTCACCGAGGAGCAGCAGTATTGGTCAACTCCAGCCCCAGCCCCAGCAGCAGCAAGGACTCGGGTCACCCGCTGGAGCTCGTGAAAGCGTTAACGCCTTTCCTCTCTTCTACAGGGACGAGCACGCCGCAGATCCGTATCACTCTGGCTACGAGATGCCCTACAGCGGGGTCTCCACTGGCCCCACCTACGGGCCTCCCCAGCCTTGGGCCCACCCTGAAATGCACGTGACGCAACATCACATCTTGCCTATCCAGGCCAGGTGAGCAGGCACTGGGTTCTGCCCCTTGTCTTTGCGGGGACGCCGGCAGCTCTGCCTACGTGATTTAGGCTTTGTAGTGGCAAGGAGCGCCTGGGGCCAACTAACCAAGGACCTGCTTGTTCCTTCCTATGTGCCCACCCTTGGATGCCAGCCTCAGGGTGACTAGGGCAGGAGCTTTGGCCTAGCGTTTCTGTTGGGAGGCGGATGGAGGTGGCAGCCCTGACTAATAGGCGGAGGAAACAATAACAAGTAGTTTGTTGTTATCAAAGAAGGTGTTTAGCCAGTCACAACAGAAGAGCTGCGTTTCAGCCTTGGGCTTTCTCAGTGAGCTGTTTGAGTCTTATTCAGCGCTTGGAACCAAAAGGAAGCGTCCCAGTGACCTTGGTGGAAAGATACCTGGGGCGGTGACTCCTGCATCTCCCCTGTGCCTTCATGGAGCAGGACGCCATGAAGTCCTGGTGTCCAGGGTTCTTTTTTCAGATACTGGCAGCAGCTGGGAAAAGTCTATTCATTCGCGCTTCAGTTACTTCTGGGTCCTGTTATTGTAGCTGAAATTATTGAAAATGGTTCGGAAGTTGGAACTGGTCCATAATGCAGCACCTTGATTGCTGACCGGAGTCTCTGGCCGGACACACATCATGCTGGTCTTAAAGGATCTGCACCGGTTACCTGTTCACTTCCAAGCCCAATTCAAGGTGTTGACACTAACATATAAAGCCTTAAATAGCTTAGGCCATGGATATTTGCACGAGCACCTTTTCCCATGTAGATTTGCCATTGCACTGAGATCTCAGGGAGTGGCCCTTCTTGTAGTTGCTTCTCTTGCAGAGGTACAAGGCACAGGGACATGCAAGAGGGTCTGTTCTGTGGTGGCCCCTAGACTCTGGAACAGCCTCCCTCTTGAGGTTCGCCAGGGGCCTACGCTGTACAGTTTTGATTATAATGAGATATTTTTAATCATGTTTTAATATCTGATACGCTTTATTCTTATCGTAACTTGCCCTGGGATCATTTGGTGAAGGGCGGGATATGAATAATTAGCGCCTTCCGTGTGGAGCTGACTTGGTAGAAATTCCAGGCGCCCCCTTGGGTCCGTCTGGCATTTGCACCCTCAAACTTTGCTGCACAGAACGTGCACTGAGCCACGTTGTTTTCAAATCCGCACGTAGGTGCAACTGACAGTGTTGCTGGTTCTATTCTTTACAGCCGAAACACTTTCAGGCTCAAATCATCATAGGAACAGCTTGTGCCGGTATGGTTGTTATAGCGCAGCTTTGGTTTTGGTGTAACATAATTTCAGAGCAGCGTAACTTTTCTTTTTGGCCTTTTACTTTGAAGAGTTCAATACCCAGACTAGCACTTCTGAAAGTGGGTTTTTTGTGTGTGTTTACTATAAGGTTTCATTGTGTAGACAGGTGGTGAAATTTAACTCCCTTGGGCTTTTTTGATAGCGGTTTTGATGTTTATTTGCTGCTTCTGTGTTTTGGTTGGTTTTACTTTCTTCCGTTCTACTTGCTAGTGGAAATCCTTTGAAATTGGAACACAAGATATCAGTTCATGACACTTGGGGTTAGGACCTCCTCCACCCCCTGTTACTAGAAACCAGAAAAAGGACTCACTGGATTTGAATAGGGTCTGCCTTGGCTTATTTTGGGAATGCTGAGCTGTACAAACCGGGCTGTGGTGCTCTTGCTCAGGTTGGGGAACATTGCAGAGGTGGACCTGGGCATGAGCCCTCCCGTGATGAAAAGCTTCAAGGAGTTCCTCCTCTCTCTGGACGACTCCGTGGACGAGACGGAAGCCGTGAAGCGCTACAACGACTATAAACTGGACTTCCGGCGCCAGCAGATGCAGGACTTCTTCCTGGCACACAAGGACAAAGAATGGTACGTACCTCGTGGGCTGGGCTGGGCCGGCCAGCTTGGGGGTCTGTTCTCCGCACGTGCCCAGAATGAGCCCTGGCTGCCCTGCGAAGGCCGTCCTCCCGCACACTCTTGCCTCGGTCTGCGGCGGCCACTGTCTCCTTCATAGAACTCCCTGACAGATGCCGGGCGACCCGTACGGTGTGAACAGGTGGTGAAATGGGCCTGAAGCCGAAGTAGGAAGAAATGCCGCCCTGGGGCCCGTGGCACAGTGCTGTGTGGCTGCAGGGCAGAAGGCTGGGGAAGTCCCTAGGGAGTGCTGGATATAGGGAAAGGCAAGGGAGGGGAGCAGTGACATTGGTGCAGCCTCCCAGCCAGCCTCTCTTAGAGTCCTCAGTTAGAGCTCTGATTTCCTCATCCTTTGCGGTTTACCTGCTATCCTGACCGATTGCTGGAGTTCCTTTAGTAGTTGCTAAGGTGGAATTCTAACTTCCTTGGAAAACCACTTTGGAGGCCTGATTCCTTTTAGTCTCAGAGAATTTCCAGGCCTCTGAGAAGAAGGTGCTTTATCACAGAATCACTAAAGCTGTTCTTGGCCAGAAATGACATCAGGCAAAACACGAGTGCAGCAAAATGGGAAGTGCAAAGAGCAGTCAGACTAGTTGACGTGGGGCGCAGAGTCAACTCAGGTGCTGCCAAAAGGTGTCTCCACGCATCTCAGAAACTGCCAGTGAAAGGATGTGGCAAGAGTCACAGAGATCAGGCGGGCCTTGTCCAGCATGGCCCCCAATAAGATGGTCTGAACATCCTGGCAGGCTGCTTCAAATTGGTTGGCACTAGCTGTGCCTTTCCTGCCTGCACATCTGCAGCATAAAAGAAAAAGAGTTGCCCGTCGGTTCCTCTTTTTCTCAGTTTGCAAGAGCTCCTAAACCTGGCCGGCCAAACTCCAGACACAAACTTCCATTTCTGTGTTCTGAGCCGAGCTACGGAAGACGGGCCAGAGCCTGCTTTGCAGTGACAATCTTCAGAGGACGCTGTGGAAGCCCGTCTGCTCGCGGGAAGCCCCACGGTCACAGGCTTGTCGGCTGAATTCCTTGTGGAAAATCCAGCCGCACGGCTCCCCTCCGCCTGGGACCCCTTGAAGGGCCTGTATGGAAACGGGGCGGGTGGCTCAACCTCCACAGGCCCACTTGGCAGCACTTGAGTTCCCTTCCCTCCCCTTCAAAATGCCTAGTTGCCCTAAAGTGGTTTGGCATGCCAGGGAAGGAGAGGGAGTCGTGGACACCAGGGAAGGTAAATGGAGGAAGCTGGTGCAGGGGGCCCTGGCCCTGGTGTCCTGGCACCCCTTCCTGCACAGGATCCTGCAGCCAGGTTTGCAGTAAGGACCAGGTTAATGGAGCAGACTGATGCTGCATGGTGTCTGGGCAGGAAACCCCAGCAAAAGGCCCAAGGAGGCCACTCTGGATATGGGGACGAGTGGGGCTTCAGGAGAGGCGTGTGGATTTTGCAAAGCACTTTACGCACGTCTCCTTTGGTGGTGGCCCCTTAGAGGTTCTTAACCTGGATGAAAGGTGGGAGCAGAAGGGTGAGGCTGAGGTGCAGGCACTGGATTGGGCCTCCTCCCTTGGGCGGTGCCCAGAATGCCTGGCTGGGCTGCCCTCGCATCCAGCAGGAGCGGCTGGGAGCACGAAGGGTGGCGCCAGGCAGGGTGCCCGGTCCTTCAGCTCAAAGGTGGTTGTATATCAGAGTCGTAGGCAGAATGCACTCCAGTTAAAAGAGTCCCTTTGGCCATCCTTTCCCTGTTAAACGGAGCACGTTGAACGGAGAGCTGGTTTCCTTGAGGAAATTCCTGCCTGGGCTGATCTCACTTGGGATGAATTTTTCAGATCTACAAGTCAGTCTTTAAAATGCTGCAACCCCCCCCCCCCCCCACACACACACACACAACAGACCCACAGGGCTCTTTTCTGGCAGCTCCGCCCAGGTCCCTGCCGTCCAGCCTTGGGAAGCCACACTGGCGAGCTTCAGGCCCCACCAGCCAGCAAACGCTGGGCGGGCAGGGGGCATTTGGCAGCATTTGAGAACAAATTCCCGGCGCTCCTCCTGCCCCGGCTTGAGCCTTTGGGCCCTGGTGCTTTGGGGCTCAGAACACTTCCTGGGCCTGGGCTTCCTCCTGCAAGAACCACCGGCTTCTCTTCTACCCCCTGGCTCTCCCAGGCCAAAGCGGTGGTGTTGGGGGTGGGGGGCCGCGCCCAGTTTGGAGGCGGCTGGGGGGTGTCCGTGGGGGCCTTCGGTGTGGCGCTGGGCGGAAGGCAGGCACGGGGGCGGGGGGCGTCTCCGCAGGCAGCGGGGTGTCTTAGCGCGGCCGAATCTCTTCACTTCTAACCAGTTTGATTTCCTCTGTAGTTTTTTTGTTCTGATTTGCTCTGGATGTTAACTGAAATAACTTGGCCTTTTCTCCCCTCCCAAGAACCTCTCGCAGGAGACTCCAAAACTCATCCGTCCTCAGCCGGGAGAATCCATAAATAAACCAAACAGACCCAAGAGCCTTGAATGTATTTTTTGCCTTCCTCTCTCCGCTGGTGGTGACCTTTTTCCTCCGTAGCGCAGACAGTCAGGGAGCTCACTGTGCACAATGCAGTGACTAGCTGAATGTGAGTTGGCAGGATGTAGCCAGCGTAGGGGCCTTGCAGGACCACCACCACCTCCTCCTCCTCCTCCTCCTCTTTTTGGAAGTCCTGCGGCCAGCGAGAGAGAGAGAGAGAGAGAGAGAGAGAGAGTGAAATCTCGGTAATCCGTGTTTTTCTTAATATCCGCCGAAGAAAGCTCTCTTCGCTTGGAAGGCTCGGAGTCTGACTCCCCTCAGTGTATGTATGATGTGTTCTGTCTTCTTAAATCAGAGCTGAGAGAAAAAAAAATCTAGATGCGTCTCTTGCCTTTGCGAGAGAAAAGCGTACGAGGCGTGTGTTGCATTTGGTTGTGTTAATCTACATCCTTTCCTTTTTAATGGCTTCCCCTCAGAGCCACTCTCACGGCCCCCGCCCCGAGCGTCCGGTGCCCCCACCAGGCCGTTACACCCCGAAGGCAACAGGGGCACCGCGGCTCGCTCCTCTTTAGAGCCCCGACCAGGGCGTGGTCTCTGGCCTCCGCTCCCAGAGAGGGTTTGGAAGGGGCAGCTGAGCTTCCGTCCCCCGTCCTCCACGCCCGAGCCTCCATTCTGCCGTGAGATGGGGGAGGAAAGTACTGTGCCAGCCCTGCGTGGGCTGCCCAGGCTCCACCGGGGCCAGAGGAGACTTGGGTAGGGGAATCAGGAGGGTCCCGAAAGTGAGCAGAACACAGACGGCCCTCAAGACTAGCAGAAGGCGTGGAGGTCTGAGGAGTGTGGAGGAAAGCAGGCGGAGCGAATGAGAGTCGGGGCTGCAGGGAGAGACGGACGATGGGAAGAGGCCCAGGGGGGTCAAGCCAAGGGGAGGCCTTGCAGGAGGCCCTTGAACCCCACTGTGCCTGCAGGTGGAGGGAGTTAGTGCTGACTCTGTCCACGGCCATCCGGCCATTTTTGAGGTGGACGCGTTCTTCCTTTTGCCGGCAGCCCCTGTAAAGGCCACAGGTGGGGAGGGGGTGCCGGGAGTTCCGCCCCCAAGTCAGCCCTGCCGGAAGAGGCAGAATAGGCAGGCTGTGGAACTGAGGCGGCTCCTTTGGGGCTCTGAGCCCAGCCGGTCGCCAAGAGGTCTAGGCCCATTGGCCTTCCAGGGACCGTTTCCTCTTGCCAGGAGTTCCTCTCCAGCCACCCCTGCCTGCCGGCCCTGTCCTCTTCCCGCCCCCCCCCCCCCCCCCGTCCACAGAAAAGTGGCACCTGGAGCTCCTCCCGTCCTCGCCTTGCATGTGTGAATCGTCGTCCGAGGGTTATGGCTCCCAGTTTCTCCTCTGGCTGACGCCTCTTCTCCTCTCCCTCTCCTTTTCTGTCTGGCCCTTCCTCCCTGCCCGCCCCGTGTTAATTTGGATTCTGTTCAGGTTCCGGTCTAAGTACCATCCAGACGAAGCCAGCAGGAAGAAGCAGGAAGCCCACAACGCCCTCCAGAACCGCCTCAACGTCTTCCTGTACCTCTTGGAGAACAGCTGGTTTGAGAACCTGCAGCTGGAGATCGACAAAGCCAACGCCATCGTCAAGGTCCTGGACGCTGGTAGGCCTCAAGCCTTTGGGAGGGGCGGGAGGCCAGGCGGTTGCTTGGGTCCATCTTCGTCACAGGCCGAGGGCAAGGGGGGGAGCGGCCCTCGAGCCGGCTGGGGCTTTGGAGGAAGGCGTTACGGGTTCCCCTGACCCTTTCCGGAACCCGCACGCCTGTGGAGATGGCGCGGCTGCTCTTTGATTCTCAAGGACAAGGCGCTCGGTGGCAGGAACCGTGGCTCGACCTTCGCCAAGGAGAGAAGGGGAGGGAAGAAAGGGATGGCAGCTGCCTGGGGGCTCTGAGGGTCAGCGGCGAGAGCAGGGCCTGTTGGCATGACCGCCTCCCCGTTCCGCAGCTGTCATTAAGATGGAAGGTGGGACGGAGAACGACCTGAAAATCCTGGACCAGGAGGAGGAGGAGGAGCGGCAAGAGAAAGCGGAGCCTGGGAAGAAGGAAGAGGGCCGGCCGGCAGAACCGCTGGAGCGCAAAGCCTCTGAGAAGGAGGAGAAGAAGGAGGAAGGCAAGAAGGTAAAGGGCCAGTGGGGAGGCCGGCATCCTCGTTGCCAGGTGTTCTGCCCAGTGGCCTTTCCCAGCCTCTTCCTCTGTTTCAGGCCTCCGAGGACGAGGGGGCAGAAGACAAGGCTAAGAAGGCCTCTGAGGATGAGAAGCGGGCGGAGAAGAAAGAGGAGCCAGACAAGGAAGCGAAGAAGGTGTGCGGGGGGCCTGGGGGCTCCCACTGGCTTTGGGTCATCCGCTGACCGGCCTCTGCGCTTCCAGCGGACCTTGGGCAGTGGGAGGGAGCCCGGCTCCCTGGGGCAGACGGAGGGGGGTCTGTGGGTGTGATGTGCGAGGTTGGATTTTGCCTCTCTGGAGGGGCCAGAGGAAGGAAGCAGAAGCCTCTGGGAGCGCACTCGGGTGCCCTCTGACCCCAGTTGAGAGCGGGCACCCCTGGGTGCGGTTCCCTCGGGGTGCTGTGAGTGGGGGGAGGGGTTTTAGAGGTGCTGCCCGGGAGGGGGGGGGGAGCCCTGCTGCTGCTGCTGCTCTGAACCTTTGCGGGTGGGTGGGGAAGCCTCCAGCCCAGCTAAAGCGCCTTCCCCTCGGTCGCCAGGCCAGGCGCAAGCGGAAGCGCAAGCGGAGTGGGAGCGACAGCTACGATGAAGGCAGCGCCTCGGAGTCGGAGAGCGAGTCGGAGGGCGGGCGCCGCGAGGAGGACGGCAAGGAAGGTGCGCGGGCGCGTGGCGGGAGGAGCCAGGTTCCTTCCCCAGGGGCCCTTTCCTCCGCCCTGCCGGAAGGGCCTGCACCCTGAGGCCTCGGCTGTCTCCCCACAGAGAAGAAGCCCCCAGAGGAGAAGGCGGCCGCGGCAGGCAAGGAGGAGGAGGAGGAGGCGGTCTCCAAAGCCAAGGAAAAGGACGGGGAGCCCAAGCCGCGCCCCTTGCACAAGACCTGCTCCCTCTTCGTCCGGAACATCGCCCCCAACATCTCCCAGGCGGAAATCGTAGTGGTGAGTTGGCGGGGGCGGGGGCACAAGAGCCCCATGGTGCACCCCAGGGAGGAGACTGCTGAGGGACCTCTGCTCTGCTCTGCTCTGGGGGCAGCAAGCGGGCCTGGGGGGTTGGGCCCGGGCAGGAGAGACAGAATCTGCTGAGGCTTTTCTTCAAGCGAAACTGGAAGTTTCCCAGCCCTCAGCCCTCTCTCTCTCTGCCTCCCTCAGCTTTGCAAAAAGTACCCCGGCTTTATGAGAGTCGCCCTGTCGGACCCACAGCCTGAAAGGAGGTAACGTGTTCTTTCCTGAGTTGATTTCCACCCTTCCACGCAAATAGTAAACCGTGCGCTGAGTTTGGCAAAGAATCCGCGTCTAGGCAAAAGGGACGCGTGACCTTGCTACGTAAAACGCATTAAAAGTGTCATGTGGGCCTAGTAACTGCAGCGCCTCAAGCGGCCCTTAAAAAATGGCTGCTTCTTGGCCTGATGCACATCTGGGCACAGCAGCCACGAAGGCCTTGCTGACACTCACAAAGCTCCTGTGTGGGAGGGAACCAAGGGCTCCATCCAGCTGGGCTCCACGGCCTTCAGTGGGTCCTGGCCGGCTGGCGGCACAGGGGAGCCTTTGGAAGGGAAGACGACCGTTTTCTTGCTTCCAGGTTTTTCCGAAGAGGCTGGATCACCTTTGACCGCAGCGTCAACATCAAGGACATTTGCTGGGACCTGCAGAACATCCGGGTAAAGACTTGCTGTTCTCCCTGCCACCTCCTTCGCCTGCCACCCTCAGGCCCCCTGCACCCTCCATCTGCGAGCGCTGGGGCAGGAAGGTGTGTGGCACTAAGGCCCCCCTCTGCCAGCCCCCCCCCGCCTTCTCAGCCCCCCTTCTCTTTCCTCCCCTCTCAGCTGCGGGAGTGTGAGCTGAGCCCCGTGGTGAACCGGGACCTGATGCGGCGCGTCCGCCCCATCAACGGCATCACGCAGCACAAGCAGATCCTGCGCAACGACATCAAGCTGGCGGCCAAGCTGATCCACGTCCTGGACGACCGGACCCAGCTGTGGGGGGCCGCAGAGGCCCGCCCCGCCTCTGAAGTCGCTGTGAGTTGGCGCAGCGTCCTGAGGGAGGAGCCGGGTGGGCGGCAGCTGGAGGAAGAGGAGGCTGGGGGGGGGGGCAATTCTCCCCCCTCCCACGGCCCTGGGGAATCCCAGCTGGACTCCATCCCTCCTGCTCCTCGCACGAGGGAACCTAGTTCAGCGGCTGTGCTAGGGCAGCTGCCATAACGCCAGGCCACGGGCCCTGATAGGACTGGCGGCTTGGGCACCCGGGTGGGGAATCAGCCGCCGGCCATGTAGCAGCTCCGCCCTTGTTGCCCTGAGGCCCTCCCAGAGAGCCCCCCCCTTGCCACTGCCTCCAACCGGGTGCCCTCCCTCTTCCCCCCCAGCAGAGCCTGCCTTCCCAGAATCCAATCCTCAAGAACATCACGGACTACCTGATCGAAGAAGTGAGCGCTGAGGAGGAGGAGCTCCTGGGCAAGAGCGGGGAGGCCTCCGAAGAGCCCCCCAAGGAAGGGAACCCCGCAGAGGTCAACATGGAACGCGACGAGAAGCTCATCAAGGTGCCTTTCCAGGCTCGGCCAAGGGTGGGCGGTCGGGCCTGACCTTGCCCGGGGAGGGGCGGCGTATGCAAGGGGACTTCCGGCCTCCTTGGGGCTTCCCCTGTGCCCCCCCCCACTGCTCACTCCTCTCCCCACAGGTGCTGGATAAACTGCTCCTGTACCTGCGCATCGTCCACTCGGTCGACTACTACAGCACCTCCGAGTACATCAACGAGGACGAGATGCCGAACCGCTGCGGGATCATCCACGTGCGTGGGCCGCTGCCCCTCAACCGCGTCACGCAGGGGGAAGGTAGGCGACGCTTGTGGGCGCAGGGTGTTTGGCCGGGGTCCCGTGAATTTTGGGAGGAAGGCAGGAACCCCACAGGCGGCCTGGATGCAGAAGGGCCTTGTTCCGCAGCTGCTACTGCTGCTGCTGCTGCTGCTGGGGCACAACGGGGAGCCGCCTGCTGGAAGGCACCCTTTGCATTCGTCCCTCTGGCCCTCTCCCTCAGTGCTGGAATGGCTGAAGATCTTCGAGGAGAAGCTGACGCCCTTGTTCAGCGTCCGCGAGTCTCTCTCTGATGAGGAGGCCCAGAAGATGGGCAGGAAGGACCCCGAGCAGGAAGTGGAGAAGTTTGTGACGGCCAACACCCAGGAGCTGGGGAAGGACAAGTGGCTTTGCCCGCTCAGTGGGAAGAAGTTCAAGGTACGCCTGGGCCTGGGCGCCGTTGCCCCGGCAGCCTGGTGCACCAGCGCGGCCCTGACCGTCTTCCCTCTGCCGCCAGGGGCCGGAGTTTGTGCGGAAACACATCTTCAACAAGCACGCCGAGAAGATTGAGGAGGTGAAGAAGGAGGTGGCCTTCTTCAACAACTTCCTCATGGACGCCAAGAGGCCTGCGCTGCCGGAGCTGAAGCCAAGCCAGCCCCCCCTGATAGGACAAGGTGGGTGTCCGGAGGGCTTTGCTCCTGGCCTGCACGGGGTGGGGGCGGCCGTCGCGCTCGCTCTCCGCCTTTTCACCACTGCTTTCCCTTCTTCCCTTTGCAGGCTTAGCGCCGGGACTGTCTTACCCTCCCCAGGCGCCTCAGGGCCTGATGCCCTATGGACAGCCCCGCCCACCCATCCTAGGATACGGAGGTACGGGGAGAGGAGAGCTTTTCAGGCCACAGCCCCCAGGGTCAGGGATTGAGCTCCAGCCCAGGCCCACGGATTTTGTCGTTGGCAGGACTGGAAATTGACACCAGATCTCTATGGAAAGTGTTTTACACAGCAGAGAATCATCCAAACATTCCTGATCTCCTTCCGGCCTCTCAGGGAATCCCTGGAGGCCGGAAGGCCTGGATATGGCACAGAGCTCGGTCTTTGTTGTTTTGGTTGTGGTGGTCCTGACGTTGGGGGATTTAAGGGGTGGCTCGAGGAAGAGAAGGAAGGCTACGGCCACCTCAGGGCAGCAGAAGTCCCTCTCTGTTGTTGTTTCAAAGCCACTGTCATTACATGGCTTCTCATGCCCAATTGAATTGTGAGATTTGCTTTTGAAGTCAGGCTGACCCTTTCTCGGGAGCTGAACGGATTCCCATACCGTCAGTGGACACAGGTTGCCACGTCTAGACTACATTAACAGAATAACTGCAAAATGGAATATCGGCGCCTGCTGATAATGTTTCTCAGCAAACTCTGGCCTTGAGGCCTAGCATGGGATTTCCGTCCCTGCACGGCATTTTACACTGTAAACGTCTTGACTTGTTCCTTGCTGACCAGTTGTAACAGCTCCACAACAACCGCTTGTGGCGTACGTGCCCCGTCTAAAGGTGCATCAGGGTGAGTCCCTGCTCACGTCTCTCTCCTGTGCTCCTTTGCAGGGGCCCCTCCTTACCCTCCTGCCCCGTATGCCGCCGGAAGGGGGAACTACGACACCTTCCGAGGGCAAGGTGGATACCTGAACAAATCCCGCAACAGGTGGGTGTCTGCCTGTCTTGCCGCCTCTCCTCCAAGAAGGGCGGGGAGTACAGTGGACCCATGGGCCTGCTGGGGAGGGGCAGGCTTTGCCCTGAGGGCTAAGGGGTGAGGGCGGCGGGGGCGCCTTCCACTCACCTGCCACCTGCTTCCAGGATGAGCCGAGGGGACCCCCGCGCAATCGTGGAATACCGAGACCTGGACGCCCCTGAAGATGTTGATTTCTTTTAAGCCGAGGAGCCCTGTGAAGCCGAGTTTAAGTTTTTCACTGGTGTTTTTTTTATTATGATGATGTGACACCCATCCGTCAGTCTCCCGCACCCAGACCCAGGCATTCCCTTCCCTCGCCCATCTGTTTCCTTTTCCAGGAAGATTTCAATAAAGTCCCCCATTTGGAAATCATTTTGTGGTTGTAATTTGGTTTTACCGCCCTCAGTACAGGCCGGTGAATCTTTAGCCATCTCAGACAGGGGCAGGAAGAAAGGCGGTGGGAGAAGGAACACGAATCCTCCAAGGTCGGGCGATCTGTTTGTGTGTCTTTTATGTTTCTGGTTTGGCAAAGTTAGTTTGATCTTTAGATATAGCCA
Organism: Aspidoscelis tigris stejnegeri; assembly: GCA_023333525.1. Classification (NCBI taxonomy): domain Eukaryota; kingdom Metazoa; phylum Chordata; class Lepidosauria; order Squamata; family Teiidae; genus Aspidoscelis; species Aspidoscelis tigris. Next base: position 858,636 of record JALMGA010000009.1, read on the forward strand.
TACTGTTTGTCAAATAGGCTTAGTCAGACCCAGACATTTCTGAACCTTTTTTTGCTTTAAGTACAAGCTCAGAAACGAAAGAACGGCGAATAGTACTGCTTACACATAATAGCGTTACAGAAGTAACCAAATTCGTGTGGCCATAGAATGTTACGCGTCAATATCACTGGCAACTATTCGACACGTCTGTGTGAAGTCAACCATGATAGGTTACACCTTCCGGTGCTGTGACAGACGGCCCTTTCCACATCAGGCTTTATTCCAGGTTATATCCTGGAAGAGGAACCTGCCATCCACATGGATTGTAGGACAAGGGCACCAGCTGTGGATCTAGATTCTGCCAACATTTTGGTTAGGATTCACAGATGTTCTTCATGAAAGCCACAGCAGCATGGATGGAACATTCGGGAATGTTACTCCACCCTCAGGAGAGGTGCAAATGACGAGTCCTGGCCTGGCCACTAGTACAGCGGTGAAGCAGCAAAAGGTGCTCTGGCACTGTCCACGCAGGGGACGCTCCTGGCGTAGAAGGGGTTCCACACAGCACAGGCGCACCATGTGGGAGCGTCCCCCGTCTTCATCTTTTCACCTAGTGCTGGTCTCTGCTACTGTGGCATTATCTGAGTAGAAATCTTGGATTGTTTCTAGAATGTTCCATTCTCTCTGTGAGTGTTTAATGGGTGTTCTGTCCCTTTCTTAAGGCAAAGAAGCTCTCAGAGTGGCTCGTGCTCTTTAATAGGAGGCGACTCCCTGCCCTCAGGCTTACAATCTAAACAGGCAGAAAGAAAAGGGAACTTGGCAGGAAGGGGGTGAAAGCGGCTCCGGGAGGAATTTGAAGTTGCTTCTCGCTGGTTGGGCCGCTGGTGCTCCTACAGCGTCTTCCTGCCTCCCTCTCCTGCGGGCAGAGGACAGAAGGGCAGCTCTTGGCTGAGGGTTCTGCACGATGCCAGGAGCGTTCCTAGTGGGAGACCACTGACCGCCTTTCCCCGATCCAGAGCTCCGCCTTGATCGCCTGTCGAGGAGGGCGCCTGCTTTGCCAAGCAGATCCTTCACCTCTCCGTCCTGAACTGGGGCAAGCAGAGATTGTAGAAGGACCCTGAAGCCCCAAAGAAGCCAAGTTCCCTCCATGATACCCAGCCCCTCGCTTGAAGTTCCTCCTTTGTCAGAGAACCCACCTGCCCACAGTAGTGTGGATCAAGAACCAGGAGGTGGTGGCCTTTGGCGCTAGAGCAAACGCCCAGCAACCCCTTGGAGGAGTTGTCTCTATCTCCCCCCATCATGACAGGGCCCCCACCGTCCTGGAAATGGGCATACAGGGTCTGGAGCTCCTTCTCCAAGTCTTGCCCACGGGGAACGTGGACCAGCTTGCCGGGCACAGAGTAGAAGTGGTCGATGCACAGGGCCGCTTCCACCGTGCCGATCCAGTCTCGGGAACCAGTGAACGAACGGGGTTTGTCGCCCATCTCTGCCAGGGAGCTCTGGATCTCCTTCAGCGAAGGGACAGGGTGAGGAGAGGCCCCACCTGCGCCCGCTGCCTCAAGCCAGGAGCACACGGTCTGGAGCGTACGATAGCCACAGCCCCACCCGCGGTCGTCCACGCCGTCGCAGCCGTAGTGGTAATAGCGGTAGGAGCCGGAGACAAGGGCTACTTGGTGAGGAGAAGCCGGAAAGGGCAGGCCCAGGTGGACGCTGGAGAGCAGGGTCATCTCGAGGAGGAAGGCCTGTGGGCGAAGGAAGGGGTGGAACTGAGATGCGGCAGGAGTTGGCGGCTGGTATTGCGCTGAATGCCTGGTTTCTACAGGCCTGTTCTCAGAAGACAGAACCAAGAAGGAATGCCTAACCAATGGGTATTATCTTCGACTGCTTGCAGGAAGCGACAGATGGCGCACCAAACTATAAAAGCCAGCGCCCCCCAGGCAGACCCCCAGTCCTTCTGTCGCTTCTTGCAGGACAGTGAAGACTTCTTACTTCTCGTGAATGGAACTGAGGCCTATAGGCCCCTATCCCAGGCGCTACCGTTCGGCAGATCGGCCCATCGCGAGCCTGATTCCAGACAGTGACTGCCCATCTCTGTCCTCTTCCATCAGGACTGTGGCACTGTCTCTGCCGCCCACCCTCAGAGGAAGATCACGCCACCTTTCCCCATTTTGCGGACAAACTCCTCGGTAAGCGCCCAGTCCTGAATCTGCCATGCAGGGGCTCTTTCCCTCCCCAGCTGGGTTCCGTCATCTTTTTTCATCTTTCCTGACAAAATCCTGGCGCTCGTGAGTCAGAACCAGGCCAGTTTTGCTCTCATCCCATCTGAAAATCACCAGGAGACCTGATGCCCAAACCATCAGATGGTGGAGTTCGGAGGGGCCACTGGGTTGACCTGTCCAACTCTCTCTGCGGTGTTCTTGGAAAGAAATTAAGGCACCACCCAGTCCAGGCCCTTCTTGAAAGCCCCCGAGGTAGAACCCACCTGGACCTCCACAAACGGACCCTTCCCCTGTGGGCCAGGAACTTGTACCTGCAATGGCTGTTTCTAGCATGAACGGCCCTGGAGAAGAGCTGCTCACCTCTTACCTGCGGTGTCCCTCAAGGCAGGGACTGGCTTCTGATGTTCCTTCAAGCTGGCTGTGGGCTACAGAGATGCCCCCAAGTGCCTGAATGGGGAGAAGCATCCTAGATATAGGCACCTTTTCTGATTTGGCTTCTTGGCTTTCTACGTAGGTCCAAAAGATCTCCCTTGCCTTTGGTCCCTGGGATGAGGATTCTGGATTAGCTGTGTGAATTGTGTCTTTGGCTCCGGAGCAATTCCTGGTGAAAGTCTGTTGGGAGCATCTTCTTCCCTGACACCCCCCATTCAATGTGGGCAGCTGGTTTCTCACTAAGGTTTTGCTTTAGGGCCAACTCTGCAGTTTTCTTGGCAGGGATACAGAAGTGGTTTGCCATTCCCCACTTCTGGGGAGACCGGGGGGTCAACCTGGCGACCCTCTGCTCCCCAGGTTGCTTTCTCTGCGGAGGGAGGATCGCGGTTTCAGTGCGGACACAGGAGGCTCCTCAGGTCCCTCCTATTGGTCATCTGTCTTCTTGTCCAAACGTTCGCAGTTTAGAAAAATGGAATTTCAGACCACATCTCCCATAATCCATTGCCAAGTGCCCCTCCCCTAAGGATCATGGGAGCGTGCAAGATCACGGCTGACCCCCACCGGTTCCCCTGCGGCTGCTCCCTTCACTCCGCGGCCTCCCCGAAGCCCCTCGCCCTACGCAGACTCACCGCGGACTGAGACCCCCAGAAGAGGCTCGCTTTCTCCCCGCTGGCTTTTTCCTAGAGCGCCTCACGCTCCCCCTTGGGCTAAGAGAGAGAACTGATCATAGATTGAAGGACTTCCTAGAGAGGCTCTCAGGATAGTTTGTCGAGGGAGACTTAAGTGCCAGGGTTTGAAGCTGTCGCCGCCATCTTAGCGTGGGCGATCGTGCCGGCCAAGACTCGCCAGTTCCAGCCGGAAGTAGCTGAAAACGGATCTCACGTTTTCAGGAAGCTGAGGGTCGCCCTCGGCCGGGCGTTTCTATGGCAACGCTCCTCCGAGTGGCCGGCCTTCCCTGAAGCCGCGAAGGTCCGCGGTGGCGCTGGCTCGCTATGGCTGAGGCCGACGAGGCCGCAGGGGAAACCAGAGGGGACCGACGTCCCGTTTGCCGCTGGAGAACTACAGCTCCCAGGAGCCTCGCGCTCCCCTGGCCACGGGCGGGCAGCCTCCAGCCGCCGCCGCCGCTGCTACCCGCCGGCGCCTCCCGGCCTCGGGGCTGAAGGACAGGGCCCTGCGGAGAGGCGGAGGCCCCCGGCTAAGGCAGCAGGAGGGCTGTGGGGCTCCCCGTGAGAGGGGGGGAAATTTGGTCTAGTGGTCAGGGGGCCGGTCTCTTATCCGGGAATTCCGAGTTTGATTCCACCTTCCTCCACGAAGCCAGCTGGGTGACCTTGGGCGAGTCACAGCTCTCCTCTGAACTCTCACAGCCCACCCACCTCACAGGGTGTCTGTTGTGGGGAGAAGAACATAAGGTTTGTCAGCCGCTGCGAGTCCCCTTAAATGGGTGAGAAAAGCAGGGTAGAAAAGCCAACTCTTCTTCCCAGGCGCCCACTCGCCCCACAGCGAAGCTGTGGAGAGATGGACGGAGACCCCCATGGAACTGGGCGATGCCCCCCCACCCAGAGCCCTGCCCGCCCTGACCCTGGAGGAGCTGCTGCTGCAGAGGGAGCAAAAAACAAGCACAGAAAGCACGTCGCACCTGCTTGGGGAGGTCCCATCTTTATTCCAGAGTCATGAAAGCGCAATGGCCTCACCTGCCCCCCCCCCCACGCTGCCTGTGCCCCCCGCCCCCCAACTGCTTAAGTGGGCAGAAGATCAGCTCGCGAGGAGCATGAAGCTGCGACCGTCACGGGTACAAGCAGTGGCTGTTCACTTAGGGCCGGCTGGGCTGACCAATGCCAGGGGTGCAGGTGAGCCGTGGTTCTTCACCTGTCCTACAAGGTGGGGGGGCTCCCCCTGGACCCTTTGCAGCAGTCAGCCACCTAAGAAGCACTAAATGCGGGGAGGACCAGGACGGGAGGCCGCTGGGGCCTCGGTGGTGACAGGGCAGGTCAGTTCTCAAAGCAAATTCAGGGCCCTTTCTGCACTTGGCCTTATTCCGGAACAAATCTGGGAACAGGGCTCTGCTGCCCATAGGCAGACTGTGGCAGGCCTCATCCAGGGTCTACCCTAGCAGGCCCCTGTTCTGGGATGTGTTCCCGAATAAGGCCAAGTGCGGAAAGGCCCCTGCAGGTTTGGAGGAAGGCTGCAGTGCTGATCAGTGCATTCCCCAAGGGAAATTCAACCTGGAAAAACACCAGCTCCCACGGGGGGGGGGGGGGGGGCACTGAACAGAAGTAATTTCAAGCAGCAGCCTCAGGTGCCTTCCTCCCCCGCCCCCCCCGCCCCCCCGGGCAGAAGACACCCTTGCTGGGGAAAGCAGGATGATGTAACTCAGGCGTTTTAGAACCCAAGTCGAGTTAACTGGCCAGGAAGAGGAGACCCGCCCGGGCAGCCAGCAAGGGTCCAAGCAGAGCAGCTTCGCCCTCCACCAAAAGCCCCTCCAGCTTCATCTTGCGGGGGGGCGGGGCGGGGGGGGGCGGGTGAAGACCTCCAAAGTAGTGAGATAAAGCAAACAGCCGCAGTGCACTGCATGGGACTCATTTGACAAAGAGGCTGCAGGAGAAATCCTAGAATCACAGAGTTGGAAGGGGCCCTGGGCCCTAGTCCAACCTCCTGCTCAATGCAGGATTTCCTAAAGAAACAAGACCTCCCAGCGCAAGGGTGCCACCGCCTCCACCACCACCGGGGCTCCCTATATCCGAGGCAGCCAGCAGTAATCTGGCAGCAGGCGGGGCAAAGGATTGTGGGTGTTTCCAGGAGACACAGGCTCCCCCTGGCTACCATGCTACCTTTTCTCTGCAACGCCACCAAGGCCTTCCAGATCTATAAAAAGTCTGTCCCTTCCAACTCGCTTCCAAAGGCACCTGGCCGTCCAAGCGCACAGCCCCGCCCTGTCTGGCCACTCCAGACACAAGGCACCTTTCTAAGAAGGGAAAGGAATAGGTGAGGCCCCAGGGTCCTGCCCACCGCTGCCATCTCTGCCAATCAGAGCTCTGTGCAGGTGACCGGGGTGAGCCCATGGATGAGCAGGGTGGGCCCCAGGTCGGTGGTCAGGATCTCCAGCTGTTCCAGGTAGCGCTCGTACTGGGATGTGTCTGCCGGTGGGCGCGGGAGGTAGAGGAACCGCACGGCGGTCTGCCCCCCTTGCCTCCGCAGGAGACTGTTGACGGAGGCCAGGTATTCGTCCGTCACGCGGAAGGTGGCCGCGTTCAGGAAGCTGTTCTGAGGAGGCCACTGTGGGCCCGGGGGCTCCAAAGCCAGCGGCCCCGCAGGCTCTCGGCCTTCTTCCCCCACGTGCGGCTGGCCGTGAATGGCCACCACTTGGTCCCAGGTGACGATCTTGAGGGTGGCCTTGATCCTCAGCTTGGTCAGCAGCTCCCGCAACTTCTCCTCCTTGCTGACCCAGCCCACGTCGCCCGACTCCACGCACAGGAAGATACGGAGCCGGGCAGACTTCCAGGAACTGACCATGGTCAGGATGCAGGCCATCTGGAGGAGGAAGAGGCTGCAGATGTCCACGTAGGTGGGGGAGTTTGGGCGCAGGAGGTTCAGGGGCCAGACGTCAATGTAGCAGCTTTCCAGGCGGCGCTTCGAGGAGGAGGAGGAGGAGGAAGGCGCGTCTTTCTCCAGGAGGTGGAAGTAGCGGGCCAGGCACACGTTCTTGTGCATCTTCACCGCGTCTGAGATGATGGCCACGTACTCCGCCGGACTCAAGGCCTTCCGGCTCTCGGCGTCCCTCACGGGGGGGAAGTGGGCTTGGAGGGCCGCCAGGTCCACCCCGAACTCGTCGTTCTCCTGAGCCTGGCTAAATGCCGGATCCTGCAGGAAGTAATCTTCTGGGACGCAGTTGTCATAGAAACCGAGGACCAACGTGTTGGGCTTCATGCCACCTGGGAAGGGAAAGAGACACATGGGCAGGCTCAGATTCTGCCAGGACATGGGGCTCCACTCTCGGAGAGTAGCTGGCTGAACGGTCGTGCGGCTTCCGTCCACTGTGGGGGCCGGTCCCCGCCACCGGTGCGCCCCTTCCTCCTCCCTGCCCTCACCTAGACCCGTGATCCTTAGCAGGTGCTGCGTCCCTTGACGGACAGACGGAGACAAAGTCAAGTCCACGAAGGCTTTGATGTTCAGCTTGTCCACCAGGCTCAGCCAGAAGTTGTAATGCGCTTGGATGGGGTCTGAGGGCATCCTGTCTATTGAGAGGGGAGAGAGAGAGCTGCCGAGAGCCGCTGGCGTCACCCCTTCCCTGTCTGGGGGGGCGGAGTGTCCCTTGGCAGGAGCAGTCCTTAGCCAGCTTCAGCCTACAGAAGGTATCAAGAGACACGGGAGAAAAGAGGGCCTTTGAACCTGCCGCCGTGGCTTCTCCCACCACAGCTGGTGTGAGCACCTCAGGATCCATGTTTTTAAGGAGGAGCTCCCACCCGGGAAGAGCAAGGGGACCTCCCGGAGCCTCCCTCCCTCCCACTGTGGCCAGCTGTGCCTTGGAAGGCCTGGTGAGGGAAGAAGATTCCACCAGGGCCGCCCAGGGAAGCCACGATCGGGCCAGCCGCCATCTGGAGGCCATCGCTTGGCTTGCCCAGCCTCCTGCCCAGTGACCCTGTCTAGAGCCGCACGCCTTGACCCTTGGCCTCTCTCCTCACGGGCCCTGGCCCCGCTGACCCGCCCATCCCTTACCCAGGTCTCCGATCTCCACGTGGCCCAGAACAAAGAGGCCTCCCTTCTTGAGATGGTTGATGAACTTCATCAGCTGGGACCCGCTCCGGGGATTGGCCACCATGAGGAGAATCTGTGGACGCCAGAACTTGACGTGGTCCTTACGGATGTCCAGGAGAAGCAAGTACTTCCGGACCTTTTTGGAGGCAGGAAGGCAGAAGGTGGGGGGAGAAGGAAGCGGAAAGAGGCGACTAGGGTCAGGCAGGCAGCAGGGTCCCGGGTCAGGAGCACAGACCCGCCTCATGCCAGCTCCCTGCCCTCCTCTGTGCCCCATCATTCCTCCACTTGCTGCTCCTTGAAGACCCTGCCCTTCGCCCCTTGCTGCCTGAGGCCTGACTGGGGGGGCGGGGGGAAACCACAACACCCAGGCCTGGCCCAGGCCGCGGGTCCTGGACCTCCTCTGCCCGGCCTCAGCTTCAGCCTCCTCGGCAGGTTGCCGGTTCCTCAGGGGAAGCCAGCTCCTCCTCCGGCATACCTGGTGAAAGATCAGGGCCTGGCTGATGTAGCCCCAGGAGGAGGCGGCCGAGCGAAGGTGGATGAAGCCCAGCAGAAGCAGCATGAGCCCCAGGCTCCCGGAGGCCCCCGCGGGACTGATGAGGAACATCATCACCAGGCAGGAAACGATGCCCAGGAAACAAGTGTGCCAGGAGAAGACCTGGAACGTGGGCCTGGGTGAGCAGGGGGAGAGAAACAAGAGAGCACGACTCAGGCCTTGCAGGCTCCGCAAGGGTCGAGGCTCTAGACCCCCCCTGGACCGCCAAGGCAGCCCCCAGCCTGGATTCTACCCACCGGAAGTTTGGGGCGGAGGCCCACTCGAGAGCCAGGCAGGCCAGGTCGACGGCAGCATAGGCCACTAGATAGAAGACGGTGACGATGCCGGCAATGGTGTTCAGTTTGCCAACCAGGAGGACCAGCTGGAGAGGAACAGTGTGGGGAAGGGGCAAGAAGAGGTTTGCACTTGGCCTTTCGGGGACCCAGAATTTTTAAACAACCAAGTAAGGCTTTATCACCGTGAGCCACCTTGGGGACTTGGTAACCCCAACGGGCTGGCTTAGGGGCAGCGGTGGCTGTGGAAGTGGGCAGAAAGCTCGGCCCGTTGCTCTTCCAGGGATGCAGCGCCTGCATCACAGGCTCCCCTGACCTGGAGCCAGAACCGCCACCGCCCGCCTCAACGCACGCAGGGGATTCCCGCCCTTTGCCTTTCTGTCACTTCCCCAGCGGCGTTAGCGACGGGAAGGGGGACTTGGGGGACATACCTGCACCAAAGCCCAGGTGTACAGGACAGCCACCCAGGGGTTGCCCCCTTTGGAGACGATCTTGGCTGGAGCCAGGACGATTCCTGTTGGAGAAGCAGCGGCAGGGTCTCCGTGTGGGAATCCAGGTGGGAACCACTTGCAAAGCGGGGGAGGGGGTTGCTTCCAGCTCCCCTTCTACCCAGGCATGGCAGCCAGAACCCCCCCTCCCCGCGCTGCCCGCTTCCCCGGCAAAACCTGGCAGAGCTGTGCCCGGGCCTCACCAAAGAGGTCGTCTTTTGCCAGGGCGTGAAGGATCCGCGAGGCGCCAATGAGGTTGCTCATGGAGGCCGAGAGGGAGGCGGAGTAGATGCCAATCAGGACGAACGGAGGCCAGATGTTTATGGCGCGGAAGAAGCCGTAGTCGCCTTTCAGCAGCGCCCTGTGGGACGGGCACACACACCTGTGGTCACCTCTTCTCTGTACCCCTGCCCAACAGCGCCACCGGCACCTGAGGCACTCTGCCTCCACAGGTCTGTGGCCCTGTCTGCTGCCCCCCCCCCCTTAAAAACCTTCAAAAGCTCTGCCACCCCCTGTCCATAACTCAACGGGCTTAGACTTCCCCCCATCTGGGCTACATCATTGCCCAGGACGGCCATTTTGAGCTGGGCCCACAGACCACATAGGAAACTCCACACTCTGGACCACTGGTTCAGATGCCCCTCCAAATGGGCCCAGAGCGGCCCATAGCCACAATATGCCCCCCCCCCCGAATGCAGACTCAGGTGCTCACCTCTCGCAGGTGAAACTGGACATGAAGAAGAGCAGGAAGTAGATGACAAAGGTGTACACCACGGCTATGATGGTCCCCCTGGGGATGGAGCTGCTGGCGTTTTTGAGTTCCCCTTTGGAAAGAGCAGCCAGGGAGTGGGTGCCTGGCGGGGCCTTCCAGGCACCCTTTTCTCCACACACACACACACTGCCCTCCCTGCAACCCTCTCAAGGGGGGGGCAAGCACCCTCCCGCCCCCCCTTGCCTCCTGCCAGCCAACAAGCCCTTACCTGACATGTTGGACCCGGCCATGATGCCCGTGCAACCGTTGAACATGACCGCAAAGACGGTGGCAAAGGACATCATGTTGTTGGTGGTGTAGTCACGTGAGTACATGGCTGCAAGAGCAGGTGAGACACGGGGGTCAGGCGGGGCTTCATGCTCCACACCTGAAAGCTTACCTCAGGCGCCCGGCAGGGCAACCATCCGCACCTCTTCCGGTGCTCTGGGTATGCCTGAGGTGCGTGCAAGTGCGCCGGCACCTCGGACAGTCATAGATGCGACTGTACATGCGCGCAGCACCAGCGTCATCATGGCACTGAAGGACGCGAAGCTGCAGAGAGCGCTGCAGTCAAAATGTTGGCACCCAGAGGAGGACTGGCGCCAGGGTCGCATCGGGATCACGGGGAGAAGGGCAGCGGGGCAGCCAAGGTTGACCGGTGCTCCAAGCACGAGCGCTAATCAACACTGGCTAATCGCAGGCCTTTCCCGTCCAGCCGGTGGGAAGGGAAGTGCGAAATCACCCCTGGTGCCATCGTGGATTGGGAAGGCAAAATCCTCTCAAAAGCACCCAACGCTCTTCAGCGTACTCTGGGGCCGTTCAGTGAACTCCAGGGCACTCCCCCCTTGAAGACTGGAAGGCAGACGGAGGGGGCGCTTTCTAACCGCACAGTCAAAAGACGCTCCTCTCTATCAACGTTCCCTGAGGGATCCTGTTGAGGTTCTTTCTGAGAAGCAATTTGCACGCTTAGGAAAACCAACTCTGTCCAAGTGCAAAGGGTTCTCCTCTGTGCCCGCCTTGTGCCCGCCCTCTCCGTACCATACATGTTTTCCCTGAGCGTGGAGATGTTGAAGCCGGTGAAGGAGGCGTTGAAGCTGTGGTTGCCGTCTCGGGACACCAGGATCTCCCGCGGCGAGAGCGCGAAGAAGCTGGCGAAGATGGTGACGAGGACCGCGTTCACCACCAGGAAGATGAAGAACGCGGCTTTGGTGTAGATCTGAGCGCCCACCAGGCACACCAGGAGGCACAGGAAAAGGACCACGGAGCCGTACAGGAAGTTGAACAGGTAGCCCTGGGGCAGGGCCTTCGCCCCCGGGGGATCGGAGCCGTCTGGAAGGGGAAGGGCAGCTCAGGGCCTGGGATTTCCCCGGCCAAATCTTCCTCACCCTGCTGGCCAGAGCCCATGCCTGGCAAAGTCGCCCCTAACCTGCCACCCTCTGTCAGGCAGTGATTAAAAATACTGTAATATATAAACAGGACCGACAAAATTCAAGTGAAGTAAGATAAACACAGAATAAAATGGAAGGAACACCAAATGCTTACAAACCAGCCGCCTTCTTCGGCAGGCCCCTGGTGCATCTGCAAGGGGAGGCTGTTCTTCCACCGGGGGCCACCACTGAGAAAGTCCTGCTCCATGTCCGTTCCCCAGAAGCAGAATGACTAGGACGGCTTCCCCAGGTAGGAATGTAGGGGAGGGTGCCTTCCTACAGAAGTTTGGGGGCAAATTTCAGGCCCCACGGACACATCATTTCCTGCACTCACCTGCCTCTGGAAAGACCCTTCAGGAACCCTTCAGCAATGGCTGCAGACATAGGAGCCACCTGGACAGCCCCATATGGAAGTCGTTCAGGGGCAGGTGACAGAGGCCCTCTTTTGGCCCAGGCTCACTTTTTAAGTTTGATGGTACCTTGCACCTCCACCTTGCACGGTTTTTGCACACATCTGTGCATTGTCTTGTACCAAACTCCTGCACCGGGGTACCACTGAGACACACATTTAATGCGTCCCCCTGGAGACCCTCCTCTTTCCTGCCCGGGGGAGTGAGGCAGCCTCCCCAGCTCTCCGCACTCGCTTCCCCACCCACCTGCTCCAAAGACGTCCAAAATGGCCTCCACCAGTCCGAGCACGTAGACCCCGCAGGCACAGACATTGGCCAGGTAGAACATGAGCCCGATGCTCCCTCCAAATTCAGGGCCCAGTGTACGGCTGATCATGACTGCAGGGGGCAACAGTTAAGGCAACACCCGAGAGGGGGGCATGCCAGCTCCAGAGGGAAGGTCCAGAGCAGGCAGAGGGGCCACCAGCGGCAAGCTCATGCCGCCTCGGGGCTTCCAGATGCTCACGCTGGGAAGCAAAGTAGCAATCAGGGGCCGGGTTGGGCTCAGCTCCTCGCTTGAATCTTGGCACTAAATGTAAGAGTGGAAGAGCCCTTGGGTGAAAGGCCCTCTGCGCATGCTCAGCGACTCAGGGCCAAAGCTCTGGCACTGGGAGCAGGTTTGGGGAAGGGGCAAGGTGCCCCCTGGCGGCTTCCCAGGATGCGAGCAGCAGAGTCCTCCAGCCAACTCTGGGTCTTGGGGCTTCTGCAGAGACCTTGGCTGCTGTTCCCGGTGGCTTTCTCCCTCAGTGCCACGACTCTGTCGCCCGTGTCCACAAAGGCCAGGCTGCCGTCCCCGCATTCCCGGGCCAGACTCCCCCAAGTCCTTGTTCCCCTGCGCCGGGCGAGCGCGAGATGTTGGAAGGATACAGTAGGCGCCTCCGGCCTGGACGGCCCCGTTGGTGGAGATGGCGCAGACGGAGAGGACGGTCAAGGAGATGATGAGGTAGGCCACGACTAGCATCAGCAGCGACTGCAGGAACCCCGCGTGGCCCACCACGAACCCTGCCGAGAGAGCGGCCGAGCGGACCGTGAGCAGCGCCACGCAGGACGAGGAACGGCCCAGCCTCATCCGAAGGCTGCAACAAGCGAGAGGGCGCCCGGGCTCTGAGCTGCCGGGGAGGAGGTCCTGACTCCCCCCTTGTCCTCCCCTGGGCAGATGTGCCAAGCCTGCGTGTTCCGCGTGGGCAGAAGGCCCGGTGCGCCTCCTCCAGGAATGGCACAGAAGCGGCCTGGATCTGCTGAGGATCCCGACTCACGGCTGGAGCAACGGGGGGGGGGGGATCCTGGGAGGGGGAGAAGGCTTTCCACCTCCCGCTCATGTGCCTCTTCTCCTACCCTGGACCTGGTGCTTTGCTGCATCTGGACAGCTGTTGTTTTAAAGGTGCGCAACAGCTGCCCTGACTGCGTCCCCCGGCCCCAAATTGTATTTGCTGGAAGGAGGGGGATGGGTGACCAAGAGGGCGGTCAGTGGGATTCCCATCAGCCGCTGTCACTGACCGTGCTCAGAACTGCCTCGCACCGGAACAGCGCCCGGGCGGCCTCCCTCACACGCCCCTGCAGGGGGGGCAGCAGGCGGAGCGCCTGGGAGCAAGGCATGCTGGGTGCTCGTGGGCTCTCTGGGGGAGCTGCCGGCCCAGGCGGGAAGGGTCTCCCGGAGCAGGTGGGCACTGCTTAAGGTCTTGCGTGCAGGGGAGGCGGGTGTGCCGATGGGTACCAGCTTTCTTGGCACCGGGAGGCGCCCTGCCACTGGGGGCGGCTGCTGGAGGGCTGGGGGCTCCCCTGGCAGAACAGGCCACTGGGCTAGATGGAGCCCGGCGGGACCCAGGGGGCTCTGCTGGGAGGCTGGGAGCACGCGAGCCGGGTCCTCGAGTCCTGCTGACGCCAAGGGTCGGGCCCAGGGGGGCATCTCTTTCGCTGGCGGAAGCCCCGTGCCAAGCGCCCCCCCCACGCACTCACCCACGCGCATGAAGACCACAATGCTGAACATGGAGAGGACGGTGGGCACGATGACCCCAAAGAAGGTGGACAGCTGTCGGGCGGGGTCAGGGTGCGTCCCTCCCGCGCCCGCCACCCCCACCACCAGGGGAGCTTCTTCCTGGGTGACCCCCGGCATCTCTCCCTCCGCAGAGACTCTGAAGAGCCGGTAGCTGAGCAGAGGGGAGCTCTCTGTAGACATGGCCTAGGGAAGGGGGCACCGTGCCCAGATCACCTGAGGAGAGAGAACGGGGAGGGCGGGGGGGGGGAGAGGCGGACAGTTAATGTTGGCAAAGAGGCCGGATCTGCTTCGGCTGCCAGGAGAAGAAGAGCGGCCTTCAACACGCCACTTTCCTCATCCTTTAAGGGGACTCAATGCTGCTGACAAGCCTTCTGTTCTCCTTCCTACAACAGATGCCCTGTGAGGTAGGTGAATCTGTGAGAGCTCAGAAGAGAGCTGTGACTAGCCCAAGGCCACCCAGCTGGCTATGTGGAGGAGCGTGGAATCAAACTAGGAGACCTCCAAGCACAGGACCACACTGGCTCACCTTTCCCTTAGGACAGCGGAAGCTCCTTCCTAGGACTCCGGTGCCCATAAAGCGCCTTCCGAGCGCCGTCCGCCAATCCCTGACGGTCCTGCTGATGCCCCCCCCCCCCGTGCCTTGCTGCATCCCCTCCCCCCCCAAGAGCCCTGTTGCTTGCTGAGCACTGGAATCCGCCCCCCCAGGCCACTTGGCCAAAGAGGCTGGGAGGGGGCGTGCCTTGCCCCCCATGAGCCCCTCAAAAGTCTGCTGTGGAAGGGGTTCCCCCTGGGAGTTGAGGGGATGCCTGGGGAGGGGGCGGGCGGAAGCCCCCCTGCACTGGTTCAGCGCCCTGGGAGATTCAAAAGTGGCAGCCAGGCAGGGAGGGGTCTCGCTTGCTGGTCAGGAGTCACAGTCGGACACACACACACCGGCTCCTGAGGGGGGGCAGAAGAGTCAGAGGGCTGTGCCCCTCCTCACGAGCAGGCCGGCTACCAAGAGGCGGTCACCTGGCGGGAAGCCGGCACTCTGCACGCGCTCAGAGGCTCATCCGGCTGTGCTGCCTCAGCCCCCCGGCGTGACTCCCCCCCAGCGGGGCACCGGGGCCTCGCACTGGAGGGAGACCGAGGACCGGGAGAGCGGGGATCGCGAAGGGCCCGACGGACGCCCTTGGGCCGCCGGCCGCCCTCCAGCTCCCCGCCCGACTGCCTGCCTGCCTCGCAGGGCTGTTGTGCTGCGGGTCAAGGGGGGGCGAGGGAGGGAGGTGCCTCGACTATCTCCTCCCTTCCCGACAGGGGAGGGGAGGGGGGGAGGGCTGGGCGATGGGGAGGGGGGAGGGGGGAGGGAAGAACGCCCCCGCCTCCCCGCTCCAGAGCATCGGCCGTGGCAAGGGGGGAGCGAGCAGCTGAGCGCCGCGGAGCGAACGAAGGGAGGGGCTGATGGACGCGCGTCCCCTCCCCTCCCCCCTCTCCTCCCCTCCCCCCAGCCGGCTTCTAGCCAGCGCTCGGCCCTCGCGCCCCCCCCGCGGCAGATCGCCCCCGCCCCTCGCCCCCCGCCCCCGTCCCTGCCCCCACCTTCCTCCCGCGCCCGGAGCCGCGTCGCGGGGGGGCCGTCGCGGGGCGGGCGGGGTCGGCGGCGGCTTCAGCATCGCATCGCATCGGCGGCGTCTGCACAGGCCGGCCGGGAGGAGGAGGAGGAAGCGGCGGCGGCGGCGGCGCCCGGCCCGGCCCAGCCCAGCCCAGCGAGGAGCCCGGCTCGCCCGCCCCCAGCACCCGCGGCGCCGCCTCCCCCCTCGGCCCCTCCCCCTCGCGCTGCCTGGGTGGAGCTCGGCCGCTGGCCGGACCCGCGTCGAGCGCCGCGCGTTCACACGTGCAGGGAAGGGGGGCGGCAGGGCGGGCGGGGCAAGGAGGGCTGCTCCGCTGCGCTGACCCCTGGCCGGACCCCCCCGCCGAAGCCGCTCGCTTGCCTGCTGGCGGGCATCGGGCGGCGGCGCCCCTTGGGAGGTGCCCGGAGGCTGAGCGCCCCCCTCCCTTGGCGGCTGTTAGAGCCGGATGGGGGCCTTGAATTTATTTCCTTTAAAGGGAAGCGAGGCCAGGCGGGGGGTCCTGGGGAGTCCAAGCGGGGCGCTCCTTGGAGCTGCCCCCGTCCCTGCAGCCCCTCGCGATGGGCGCCCCCCTCTTCCTTCGGCCGATCTGGACTGCCGGGCTTCCCGGGGTCCCTCGTGGGCCACCGGGCAGCCGGAGCCCGGACCTTGGCGCGCCCCGGCCGCGCGCTGGAGCCTGCGCCTGCGAAGCGGGAGGCGGCGCGTTCGTCCCCGTCCGGAGCGTGACCGGGAACCGGCGCCGGAGCCCCCTTCGACCCCCCCCCCCGTGTTACGCTCCCCCCTTCGACCCCCGGCCGTCGCCCCCCCCCCCCGTGGCCTGCAGTCTCGCGCGGAGCCGTCACGCGGACGGAGGCGCGGAAGGGGCGGCGGCGGGCGCCTCGTCTCCTGCTCGAGGGTCCCGACGTGGCCGGCCAGCCCGGAGGACGCCCGGCCGCGAGAGGATGCCGGCCGCTTGTCTCCCTCCTCTGGGCGAGGCCGTTTGGCTGGTGCCGCTCGACGTGAGCCGCCCGCCCAGGTGCTCCGCGGTAAGAGGCCGAGATAACCCCGCGGCCTCCCTGGATTACCGCGGACGCGGCAGGAAATCCAGCGCCGGCTCTGGTGGCCGGAAGCCGGAGCCCCGAGTCCAGAAGCCCCTGGCCGCCTCCCTGCTCTGTGGCCGTGGAAAGAGCAGCAGCAGCAGCATTTATCCAGGGGAGAAGAGCTGGCTTTTCTACCCCGCTTTCCTCACCCATTTATGGGGCCTCAAAGCGGCTGACAAACCTTCTGTTCTTCTTCCCACAACAAACACCCTGTGAGGTAGGTGGGGCTGTGAGAGCTCAGAAGGGAGCTGGCTTCATGGAAGAGAGCCTGGACTTACAGCCGACCCAGCAGGAAGCCTTTATGTGCTGGTCCCTCAAGCAGAGGCAGCGTCCACCCTGCAGAGCCTGAGCGCACCTGCTGGCAGTCCACGCTCAGGGATGCCCCGAGGACCCCTTGGGGATGGAACTCCACGCGACGGGTGACCGTCCCTCTAAACGTCCCATGGCTCTGCTGGAGCTCAGCCCTGGCCGCGCCGTCCTGGAGGCCTCTCTGCCTAGAACTGGGCAGCCCTGGCTGCACCCAGGCGTCGCTTGCTTATTCTGCCGGATTTGGAGATCCCACAGTACCCAGATGCGGCGGAATAAGCAAGCGACATCTGGATGCATCTTACGAAGGCCGAAGCAGCTGGCAGCCCATAAGGCCCCTTCCGGTTGGCCAAAGGAATGGAAGACACCCTGATGGGCTAAGATCGTAACCCACCCACCCAGCCCGATGTTTCTGGACTACAACACCCAGAGGGGCTGGCATGGAATGCTGGGAGTTGTAGTTCAGGCTGCATTTGGGCACCTTTGCTGCCAAGTCCAGCTCCTAGTCTGGATTCCTGCAGGACAACAAGGGAGCCTCTCTGGGCTACTTGAAAGCCCAGCTCAGCCTCAGGCAGGGAACTGGCGTCCAGCCAACGCAAGCGCACTTTCGCCGATTTGCTCTGGCAGCTTCTGAAAGCAGGACGGTGGTTTTGCCTCACGTGGGGAGGGTGTTTGTGTTCCGCTACTGTGCTCACAGGCGGCCTCCGAAAGGTTTCTCTGACCTCCTTTCCTCATGTTTAAGGAACCTAAAGAAACGACGGGTCCGGATTATGATGCTTCAGCATTTCCTATTAAGCAAAAGCTCCAGGCCCTCTAGTCTCTGGCAGGGCGGCCACACCCTGCGCCATGTTGCTCTTGCGCCGCACAGTTCTGGTTTCATGTGCCTGGTAAAGTGTGGCTTCCCTTTCTGAGTGGAAGTCCAGAAAACATCAGTCACGTGCTTCCCTCTGAGGTCCTGCGCACTTGCGCCAGCAGGCTGACCGCTGCTTTGGAGAGTCAAGTTGCATCTGCACATGTTGAAGGAGGTTAAGTGTGTGGACCCCAGTGTTCCCATCCCGGTGCTAGTGCATGGGACAGACCAGAGAAAATGCATCTCGGAAGAGCCTTTTCTGGCCTTTCATGCGGGTTAAGGCATTAGCACACAGATGTTGTAGCCCCTCACAGCTGCTTCTGAGCCATGTTTCTTTACCCTGCCTCCCCCCTCTGCGTCAGCAACATGCACTGGTCAACGGAGAGGCAGATGGGGCTCTGTGGTCTCTCTCATCCAGACTCCTGCAGGGGGCAATTATTTGCATGGCCCAATTTGGCATCTACATCCTGGTCTCTGGGAACCAAACTGGTGCACTGCATGGCTAAATCCAAAGATTCATCTTTTGTTTAGTTATTTTACTGGGAGCTGAATGAGGGGAAAGGAGAAAGCCCAGACATTGGGGCTAGAGGCTCCAAGACAGAACCTAAGAACCTAAGAGGAGCCCTGCTGGATCAGGCCACAGCCCACCCAGTCCAGCATCCCATCCCACACGGTGTCACACCAATTGCCCATGGGCATCTCAAGCAGAGACAAGGGCAAACCTCCTGTTCTTGAATCCCAGCAAATGGCCCTAGAGGCCTCCTGTCTGTCCCCGCAGCCTGAAAGATGTCCTTAGGCACCCATTCTAGTAGCCACTGATACACCTGTCACCCATGAATTTGCCCAACCCTTCCTGAAAGCCATGCAGGCTGGTTGCTGTCGCCACCTCTTCTGGCAGCCAGTTCCATAGACGGATCTCGCACAGTTTCTGGAATTTAGGAACTGCAGCTTTTTGTTACAAGGACGTGTTAACAAGGGGTCTTGCTGAAAGCACTTTATTAGACTTAGCTGGTGACTCTCTGAAGGTCTGGGGCTGCACAGGCAAATGGCCCTTCTCCTGCCAGAGGCTGTGAGCCTGTGGAGATGCCCCTCACCCCCTCCACAGTCCCTAGGGCTGTATTCAGCTGCTGCTTGGGGAGGGAACCGTGTCCTTGCTTGAGACTCTGGACTCTGAAAGCTGCCCATGGCAGATCCTGGGAAACAATCCAGTCCTGGGTAGGTTGGTGCTGAGAGGTTGTGGCCTGGGTTTCCAAGCGCTTCCTACTCCTGGCCTAGTCAGGAGTATCAGGCTTCTCTTGTCTTCAGGTGACCCAATCCTGGCAGTGTCTTCTTTGTGGTGGCCCTAATCAAATTCCATGCGGGACTGAATGAGCGGAAGGGCATCTTGGCGACAGGCCTGGCCTCTCAGGTCTCAGAAGCGTACAGCGTTGTTCCCAGGTGTATTGGAAGCTCCGTATTGGTCTGAAAGGAAACAGGAAAGTAAAGACGCTGCAGAACCAAATCCCAGCACCTGCCTTTGCTGGATTCTCTGTGACAGATGCAGACGTCCACCCCAGAGCCCAGAAAGTGCAGCTGAAAGTGTGTGTGTGTGTGTGTGTGTGTGTGTGTGTGTGTGTGTGTGTGTGTGTGTGTGTGTGTGTGTGTGGCCCCATTCCAAACCAGGATTTAGTCAAGCTTGCAGCTAGCTCGAGACCTCCCCGTTCCAACAATTTCCAGGGGATCAGCTGTTTCTCAGATTAAAGGTCCCAAAACGCAGATTATCTATATTCGAATCAAGAGAGGTCTCGCTGCTGGATTTAGAAATAATCCTCACTATTTAGCAATGGGAATGCAAGCTTTTGGGGGAGGGAGCCATGCTTTAGGGGCATTATCTTCAGTTTTCCCTGGCCCTATGAGAAGCGGTGATTTCCAGTCCCTCTCTTCCCCCCGCTGTCCGCCATTACATGCTAACGAGATGGGGCTGCCCGAAAGGCAGGGAGAGCTGTAACAATGCAACAAGAGTTCAGTGCAATAAACTGGGGGCTTCTATCCAGGGGTTGCAAAAGTGTGTTGGCTCTTGCGCCCCTCCCTCCTTCCATTCACGCCATTTGCCTGCATCGCATCCCCGCCATTTCGCGCCGCTCTGACGCTCTGATCCAGCGCAATTGTCGGCTCCTTGTGTGAAAGCCTCCCTCCCTGTTTCCCTCCGTCCTTCCTCCCCCCCTGCCAACAATTGTGCAATGCTTGGATCCATGGATCTGGCACAAATCACTAGGGAAAGTGATCTTTAGCATGAGAAGCTCTGCCACGGTGGGCTGTGAGGATTCCATTGAATCGGGGATAGGCTTACATAGAATTGCGCTCCCAGATGAAGTCAGGGCATGACAGAGGAGAGAGGGGAGGGGGTTTCGCCCTTGTGAGTCCGCAGTATAAGCTAAGAGTGGGAACACAAAAAACCAGACCTCGCTCCGATTTAAAAACCCTGCTTTAAACCTGGATTGAAATGCCCAGCTGGAACATGGCCTGTGTGTGATGCCACGCCCAGCGCTTTCCACAGGGACCGCGTCCTTGGCTTACCTGGATGTGAGATAACAGCTATCTTGTCATCTTGAATTATCAGCTTGCTTCTACACAGAAAGAAGGGAGAAGGCTGAGTCACTTTCCAAGGTCAAGACGGGTTCGATTTTGGAAACGGATGGGCAGCCAGTGTAGAAGGGTCATTCTGGCAGGCCAGGAGGTGGGCAAAGACCCGGCGAGGAAGGCATGATGGGAAAGGTGGCCACAGGGAGGGGGAATGCCCCTTGGCAACCCACCCAGGTTCATTATTATCCTACAAAATCCCCTTTTTCCCAGTAATATGCAGATGGAAGTCCTAACACAGCTTCCAATGAAAGAACTGAAAACAGCCAATATTTATTTACTTAATGCCCCTCTATAGTCTCCTTCCTATCCGAGGATCCTGACACAGTTCAGGGCGGTTCAGGCTATGAGCTGCAGTGGGACATTTTGGGGTGAGCTAAAGCCAGAAAGGAGAAGGCAGGGAGAGGGTTCCAGGCTCAGCCGCCGCCTCTGCATCCCAAGTGCCAGGAACTGATTCAAAGCGGCACAAAGCGGGCAGAGCGTCCCGAGGGAGCCTGAAAGGCCCTTTTGAGGACGGAAATGCCCATCACCCCTCCTGCTGCCCAAACAAAGGAGCGTTTCTGAACTCCTGGACCAGCCTGGCTGCCTTTCACTTCCAGCCTGGGCTTTTCAACTGCAGCTGAAAATCTTCCTTTCTTTCATAAAAACCCGCCCTTCACTGAATGGTCCCTGGGTGGGTTATAATGAAATTAAAACATATCAAATGATAAAACAAAATTCAAGGCCTGGGTAAAAAGATAAGCTTTCACCAGGTGCCAAAAAGTGTGCAATGTAGGCACCCGGCAAGCCTCAGGAGGGAGGCTGTTCCAGAGTCTAGGGGCCACCGCAGCAAAGGCCCTCCTGCAAGTCAATCTCTCCCTTGTCCCGAGCCCCTTTCTCCCCCCAAGACCGGAGAGGCCCTCGACTACCCCTCCCTCCTCCTCACCCTCCCCACCCCGGCGCCCAGCAGCCTCCCATGAGCGGCGCCCCCTGCAGGCAGCCCAGCCCAGCTCATCTCTTACTTGTGCTTCTTCCTCCGACAGACGCAGATGGTCACCACCAGAGCAAGGAGGACTATTAATCCGAGAGGGACCAGGACGCCGACCAGGATGGCCGTTACGTTGCTGTCTGGCCCTGTTGTTTGGGGGCAGGTAGGGGGAGAGGACAGAAAGGGATGGTTAGTCTGCACCCAGAGCATCCACAGTAGCTTTGGAGCTGGAAGGGTGCTTACCTGCCGGAGGGGGAATGGGGTCGGCCACAATCTCCTGGCAATGGGGTCCCACGTAGCCCTCTAGGCACAGGCAGAGGAAGCCCTCGGGGGACAGATCCTGGCACGTGCCCTCGTTCTGGCAAGGGTTGCTCAGGCAGGCGCTCTCTGTGGGGGAAGAGGCGGACAGGTTGGCACAGGCCACGCTTGCTTCCCGGGGAGCCCAGGAGCGCTGCGCCCTCAGGCCGGGGGAGGTTTCTCTTGTGGCTCAAGCGTAATGGAGGAATGGCACCCTGCCCCTCCTTGGCCCCCAGTACTTTGGGGGAGTTTGGTGGGAACAGTGGCACGTTCAACTGGGCAGCGCTGGGTCCATCTCTTCCGCCTCCTGCGCTGTCTCCCGTCCGCGAGGAGCAAGCAATGCAAGCGCAGGGCTGGGGGAGTTCGGGGTTAGGGGAGGCACAGGAATTGGGGGTTAGGATTCGCCCCGCTGAGGCCAGGGTCCTCCTGCGCTTTCCTGGTCCCTCTGCTCACTCTGGCTATTGAGTCCAGAGAACCTCAAAGCTTCTCTCTCCGTGTGCGGGGATCTCCCCGCTGGGACCCTCCGGGAGGCCTGAGCTGCTCTGGCCACTCGGGGCCCAGAGCAGGAAGGTCCCCTGCAAGGGAAGAGCTGGATTCCACCTTTGCCCCCTCCCGGGTCCCCTCCCCTCCAGCCCCGCTCACCCCGGAAGCAGCCCAGGGAGTAATTGGCGACGGTGCAGGTGAGGCCCTGGGAGCATCCGGCCTTTTTGCACTCCAGGGTGCCGGTTCTGAGGCAGGTGCAATGCTCGCTGCAGTCCTCTGTGAAGAAGGTGTCGCCGATCTGGGAAGAGAAGGGCACTGGCCTCTCAGGTGACAAAGGCCTAAGAGCCCCCCCCCCCCCGTCCATGGCCTCTGCCCATCAGGACCCCACTTCATGGCTGTCCCCCAGGTGTCCTTGCACAATAACTCCCCCCACCCTTCTAATCCAGCCCCAGGTGCTGATGGGAGTTGTAGTCTGCCTCTCACCTTCTGATGGGACAGGTGGTCCACCCACACCTGCTCTTCCTGCCACCCTGCCGGCTCCTACCTGATAATACTGGTTGTTCCTGGTACAGCCACACTGGTTGTAGGGGACGCTCTCCAGACCGCTGAGGATGTAGCCAGGGTCACTGGCGCAGCCCTCCACGCAGGGGGCATCACAGTCAGATGGGGCAGCCATGTTGGCACAGCTGGCAGGGCAGGCGGTCATGCAGGCCTTGTAGGAAGAGTGAGCTGGGCACGATATCTCTGTGGAGGAGACAGGGAAACGCGTGTTACCGTGTCACATGCGCAGGATTTGCTTAATCTGGGCTTCCATCTCGGGACATGTCTTGTGGATCTGGATTCTGTGACCCTGGCGAGGTTGAGGCTTTGTGGGCAGGTGATTCTGTGACCCCTGAGGCTTTGCAAGGCAGGTGAGACGGATGTGAGGGAGAGAGCACTGAGCAACCGCAGAGCTGTGGCTGGAGGGATCGCAGGTTGCAAAATGGCACCTCGTGCCATTTTGCAACCTGCGATCCCTCCAGCCACAGCTCTGCGGTTGCTCAGTGCTCTCTCCCTCACATCTGTCCCACCTGGTGCCAGCCAGACCGCTCTGGCATGGCTGCCAAGAAAACCAGGCAGGCAGTGGACGGCCAATTCCTCCAGTGGACACCAGGACCCAAGCTCTGCTGGACTGGACCGGATGGAAGACACACGCACCGCGGGTGTGTCGATGAGTCAGCAGCTGTGACTCAGTTAATGACTCAGCAGCTCTGACTCATTGTTTTCATTAAGCAGCACATAATAACGAGGTCCAGGAAGGGCCTGGCTGTGGCTGTAGGTCAGAGGCAGAGCAAACTGCCCGGAAAGGAGGAGAGGGTCACTGGCTCAGTCCCCCCAGCCTCTCCCCGGAAGGAGGCAAAGGCCAATGGCTTTCGCATCTCTGCCAGGAAACCTTCACAGAGGGCGCCTTGTGGCTGGCCCTGATGCACTGGGGCCCGGCTGCCATGAAGGGCAGAGAAGCTGGGAATGCCTCACTTGCTTGCTCGGTCCTGCCAGGGGACAGACAGAGGACTCTCTATGTGGCCTGGGTGAGAGAGAGACCGGAAGCAGTCTGCGCTTGGGGATGGCGCATGCCAAAGAGGGATGGAGCCGCTGAGAGCATGGGTCGGGTGCAGCCGGCGGACATCTATGCCCTCACTCTTTCCAAGGACCGATTCTCTGGTGGGGCAGAAGCCAGACCTCCCAACTAATCCGCAGCCTCCCTCTTCCCCTCTTAACTCTCCACCAGGGCCTCTGGGAATGGTGCCAGGGCCGGACGAGGAGGGTCTGCTGGCAGGGGCCCCTCACCGCAGTGCGTCTTCTTCCTCCAGGACTCCAGCAGGACACCCTCTTCCTGGCAGAGCTGGGCATAGGCTTCGTAGTTCTGGCACAGCAGAGCAGTGTCGTTGAACAGGGCACAAAGGTCATAGACGCAGCTCCTGGGGGGGTGGGCAGGAGAGAGGAACATGGCAGGCTGGTTATGGGGAGCCGGGGGGCTGATGAAGGGGGCTGGGCTTCCTCCCCAGACACCTGCACCCCCCACCACACCTCGGCGGTTGCTACTCACTCTTGGAAGGTGCTGGGCGGCACGGCGCTGTGGCAGGCTGCAAAAGGGCCCTGGGGGTCTGAGAGGGCCCCGCACGCGTCCGTCCCGTTCACAAAGGCAAGGTCCGTCTGGCTGCAGGCCATTTCAAATCCCGACTCAGGTTCCTCCTCCGGTTCTTCCTCGCGCCTTTGGGGAAAGCGGGGAAGAGAGGTGGTCTTTGTGCGCAGAATCGGGCAAAGTTGGCACAGGCTTAGCGTGGCGTTTTCGGATCGATGATCCAAACGTAGGTGCAAATCGCAGTCATTTCCATTACAATGTCTTACAATAGGTTCTGCTTTTCTACTCCCCCGCCCTCCCCTCCAGGGCCGTTTCCCTTCGGGTGAGTGGTCTGGAAACCACGTCCCACCAGGAAAGGCTGAAGGATCTGGGAATGTTTAGCCTGCAGGAAGAGGAGACTGAGATTTTTTTTGTTTCCAAATATAAATTTACCCATTTCTGTCCCAGCTCTTTAATTTCATATTGTTAATTTTTATCAGTAATCCCTGAAATCAAAATCTAGACATTATTGTCATTTTCACTGTTGTAATTTTAGTCAATATCTTCATTCTTTCCCCCTGCTTAATCTTTTGCCGCCCTTTTTCATAATTTTCTTTATATAACTTTTCTAATTTGGGGGGAACGTATACTCCCAGATATCTTCTCCTGCTTCCAACCTTACCATTCTTTCTATTTCCTTTTCTACCTTACTAAGAATATTACAATATAAGATTTTCTTCAGGTTTATTTTTAACCCTGGAAACATCACTAAATTTAATATACTTCTCCGCTCTTTTATTAAGCAGGGTGGATTTTGTGCGGTTTATTATAACATCATCTGCATACAAATACATTTTGGTTTCGATTCTATCTATTCCCTTATTATTTTAATCTGCCTGATCACAGGGGTCAAGCTAGAAAGAGCGTCCTGGTAAAGATGGGCAGCATCTGCCTCCTTACAGTGATGCCCAGCGGGGGGGGGGGGGCATGGGGCTGCTCGACCAATGCAGCTTGGCGGAGCACCTCCCACCTGCAATAGAACCCCCAGCCCCAGCCGCCACTGCTTTTGTGGCCTCAGAACAGCCACCATCAGTTCCTACTGAGGAATAAGGGACCGTGGCGCCTGACCTTGTGCGAAGGTGGATGCCGGTCTTCCTCTCCAAGGTGATGGCGCGGTTGACTTGGACCTGCCAGCTGTTCCCAAAGTTGTTCAGGCTCCGTGTCCAGGTGCCATCTGGCCTCATGTATTCGTTGTTCCGCCGGCCATCGTAATTCCCGCAGAGTCCGCCAACGTAATTCTGGTATGTACTGGGCAAGACAATCTCTGGATAGTTGAGAGAGAGGAAAGGGGGGTGGAGACCCAATGGGGAGCAGCTCATGAACAAATGGGCCCCTATGGGTCTTTCTGATATCGCCTGTTCCCTTTGCTCTCTGGAGCCCCTTCAGCTGTGGCCAGAGGTGTCACATCCAGATTCGTCAGGCTCCTTTGAAGCTGAATTACAAAGCAAACTGTGTGCTGGCAGACGGTGGACCAGGAAGGAGTTTCTGGCATTTGAGCTCCAGAAGCCGCGTCCAGATAGCAGCCAGATAATCCCTAGGAGGCAATAATGCGGGAAATCCTCCCTAGTTACCACCTCCTAACTAGACAATGCCATTTGGACATCCCAAATGCCCACATGCATGTATCACCACCACCGTATCGGTGTGGAAGCATATTTCAGCCTCCAGGCGTGCATGGTAGATGGAGCTATGACGCTGTCTCCATCCAGAAGCTAAGTAAAAAGCACTATGGTTGGAAAACTTGCTGGGTTTTCCAGCCATAGTCTCTTGCACTTTAGGTGGGAAAGTGGGGCTACAGTGTGGTTGCCTCCGATATGTGATGGGGCCAAAGAAGTCCATCAGATCTGTGCATAGATTTGCCTTTCTTGGCATTCCCACTGGCATCGGCTGCTTTCATTACCAATTCTCCTCTTGTAAGGTAGGAGGCGCACATGTAGGGATGTGGTTCAACAGTGTCATTATGGCAACTTCGCAGTACGCTGAATAATGAAGTTGAGGACAATACTGCCTGCAGAGGTGACTATTGGCAGGTCTACCAGGGCAGGTGAGATGTCTGTTGCTGTTGCTCCACCTTGAGAAAGAACAGCCTTGGATCCAGTCCCCAAGCAGCTGCCTGGGTCCTGTGTTCCTTTATCTCCCCCAGCCCAGGCAGGGTGTGTCACGATGCCCAGCGATCCTGTAAGTGCCTGCCCTCTCTGAGGAGTAGCTTGACCCTGTTAGGATACTGGGTTCGTGCAACGGCCAAGTGAATACTACAGCGTGGACACAAAACACTGGTAGCAAGCGTTTCAACAGTAAACAAAAACAAGTTTATTATTATACACAAGCAATACTATAAATGAAAAATAAGGTTCAGGTATTTGTTGGATTAACTCAAGTTTAACTCAGTAAGTCTCTTAAGGCTAGGAGCTACCCCTTTCTCTAAAGGAAAATAGTTCCCCTTTTAAAAGACAAGCCTCCACACGTTCCTCCCCCTCTGACTTGCTTTCCCACAGCTCAAGCCAAGCCAGTGTACCAGAACGTGGCCCTAGATGATCACAAGGCCCAGTCCGTCCTTGCTTGTCCGATCATCCAGCGTGGTCAGTTGCTAGTGAAGTCTCCCTCAGAGCTACAATTCACCCGATTGCCTCCTTCAGAAATCACTCAGCCCAAAAGACCACTGGTCAGCTACTGGTTCCAGCTCCCTCAGGATCAGCTCCTCTGTTCCCTTCAGCCTCAGTCCCAGCACGAAGACCCCTGGTCAACTACTGGTCTGGCTCCTTCAGGTTCAGCTCTTCTTCTCCTTTCAGCTCTTGTCCCAGCATGAAGACATTCTCTGCTGTACTCTGTGTTCATTTATACACACACCCCTGATCCTGATTGGCTCTAGCCCAATAAAATGCTGCTGGAGACTCCTAACAGAGGTTGCTGTCCCTCCAGTCTGATTGGTGGGAACTCCTTCCCTAGCCCCTCCAGCACTCAGATCCCCGGACAGCTTTTCCCTCCAAAACCTTACTCCAGCCAATCACTGCAACAGGGCCCGCACAGGATTTCCCGCTCTTTTTGCAGCCTCTGCCTAGGTCTGCAACAAGCTGGCTTTTGCAGCTTGCAAGAAGCCTGCAATGCCAGAAAGCAAAGCAGTTTGCAGCCTGTACCCCTGAAACCGTCACAGGGTGCATCCTCCCTCGGGGTGAGGCAGGAGTATTTGCAGGCCTCAGTGGCTGACTGCAGGGTCACCTGAGCCCAAATCCTAGAGGGCCAGCAGAGGATTCAGGTTTCTTCTTTATCTTGATTTACCTTGACTTGATTTGTCTGTCCTGTCTAGGGATGTTCACGAATGGGGGTTTTGGCATTCGGTTTGTAATGAACTGAATGTTAGAAAATGCATATTCATTCAAATAGATCCCATTCAGATGTGGAAGGATTCTATTTGATATGAACATATTTGTACGAATTCATACAAATATCTGATATGAACAAAATGTATCCAATACAACTGAATACGTATCCGACATGAACGCGTGCATATTGGATACATATCTGATAGGCATCCTGTAACATATCTGCTCTGAAACCATCAAATCCAACCTGAATCCACTTTTAATCCGCTCTCGATCCATGTCGAATGTACTCTAGATCGGTTGCAGATGCGACTGGCACAGCGGCTTTCCCACCTCCCCAGTTCTACGAATGTCCAAACTATTTGTTTGAATGATCCAAAACATTCATATTCACACGAACATTAATGTATGGATGCTGTAACATTCTATTCATGTACAAATTTTACCCATGCATATCCCTACTCCTGTCATATTGCACGTTGGTCCAAGACTGAGGTAACAGGGTGGGACAACAATCCAATAAATCAGTATCTATTGGGCTGTCCCATGCAAGAGGGGGCAGATTTGTTCTCTATGCCCTTCAGGACAGAACCAGAAGCCAAGGGATGAAACTGGACATGGCCCAGGTCAGGCGTGCTAAGCAGCAGAAAAGAGGAGCAGCTTTTAAAGAGAGGCTGCCCAGGACTCTTCAAAAGGGTTTAGCGGATTGCTTCAGGGATCCCGGCTGTGCTGCCCGCATTCTCCACCAACATTTCACCCTTACCAGCAAAATCTCTGCCATCGAAGGACACTGTGAATCCAAAGTCCGTCTGCACCAACAGGCTGCGGCCCCTCTGGATTATCTGGAGCCCATCCCGTGGGTAGTATGGAGGGGTGACCTTCCTTCCATTGACCTAGAATGAAGAGGGAGTGGGGGGGAGGTCACCTCATATCTAGAATGCCAAGGGAACCTCTAGAACAGCAGCTGCCAAAGACCATGGCTCTCCCACTCTGCTCCCTGGATATTCCTGGGCAGCAACATGGAAAGTGGAATGCAAGTGGTTGTAGTCCAGGGCCAACTGGAGGGCTGCTGCCCCATGTTCAGAGCTCCTGGTCTAGGGTGACATGGGCAAATCTTCAGCAAACCAAACATACAGTTCTAGGCACAATTGGAGGGAATGGTTTGAAAGGCAAAGATATGAAAGGGCTCATCAGATTATGAAATATGTCTAGAAGATGCCCAGTTTGCCCTCCCTTGTGACACCAGAATAGGCATCTATTTCCTATAAGCACAATTAGGACGGAGAGAAGGAAAGATCTCTGGGTGTCCACCATAACCCTAGTCCCCTTCAGTGTCCTGGATCCATCAATACAACATGGCCAGGGGAAGGAATTGTTTCCTGCTCTTCTTGCTCTAAACCAGTGGCCAGTGCTTTCTGGTCACTGAACACGGTCTGCACGTGACCCCTGGACAGATCCTGCTCCCTCCCTTCAGGGCCCACTACTGGTGAGGAGCAAGAGACTCCATTCTTGTTCCAGATTCTCTGCATTTTCTGGTGGTGCCCACCAGACGTCCTCAGAAACCCGCCTGCAGACCAGGAAGCCAAGAGCCCTGGCATGAATGGATTGGATTGGCATCACTCATGCCCACCAGGTGCACTACGAAAGCCCTCGAGGTGATATGAATTAGGACAGCTGAAGCGACCTTCTTGCTCCACAGCAGCTTTTCCCAGACCCTGAAGTTCCCAGAGGCAACCAGCTGGGAAGGGCGAAACGTGGGGTAAATTGAGCTTTGTGTATTTCTTGCCATGCCCCAAAGTAGCAGGTAAGGACTTTGCTGTGGTCACTGGGCCCCTCACCGTCATCTTCCGTCCCTGCATTAGGGTGATGCTGTAGCCGTACACGGAGACGTACACCTCGCGCAGGAAGGAAAAGCGGTGGAGGGGGAAACGGCGCAGGTTTCTGCCTGCCACAGAGAGTGCCTCCAGGGAGCCTGGCAGAGTGTCCAGCGTGCGGGTTAAGGTGTAGGTGGCACGGCCTTGGAAGTGATGGACGAAGTTGTCGAAGGTGCGGTAGTGTGGGTCGCCAGAAATCACACACTGGTGGAACCCTGGATGGGGGACAGAGAGAGAGGGCAGGGTTAGGAAGGCCCAGAGAAGGGCTGATGGGGAAGCTGAATGGCAGAGTGTGCACTCTGTGTATGCCCAGGAGCAGCTTTCTCCTACTGGTTCCAAAGTCCTAAAACTTAGCTCCACACTTATGCACGACTAAGGGCAAAGGTCATGTCCTGCACGAACTGTGTACATGGGAGTTCATAGAATGCTCAAAACCTTCAGCCTGACACACGAATGACTGTTCAGGGCATATTTTCTCCGCCGCACCTTTCCCAGCTCCTGATTCTCTTCAGGGTGACGGACAGGTTCATCACAGCCTCCTCCTACTAACCCTTTCTACAAAAGCGCCAAGAGAAGGTGGCTTTATGCTGTCCCAGAGCAATCCATTTCCTTATCCCAAAAGGTACCTGAATTATACCCCCAAAGCCTTGCGGTCCTTAATGCCCGTGCTCCATCAGTTTCCCAGAATCAGGGACTTTGGCCTTTCAAAGACAAGTCTTCCACCATGGAGTATATTAAGACAGGTGTTGCCAGGGTCTTCCTGTGCCCCCAGAGCCTTCTTAAAAACCCGCCCCCTCCTGAATTCACATTGGCACTGCCATCCAATGAACCTCCAGCCCATCCCCAAAAGACCCTCCCTGCAATTGCCAGCACTGGCTTAAGGGGTGGAACAGGAAGCCCCTGGGAGGCCCTTTGAGCAGCACAGCCCCATTTGGCCCTTGCAGCAGGCGGCACCCTCCCTAACTACGGCAGGGCAGCCCCGTCACCCGGGGAAAGAGGAACACAAACATGTAAGGCGGCTGTGGTCCAACTCCTGCCTTCCGCATGTTACTGGAGTCCATTTCCCATCATTCCTTGCCCCAGCCAGGCCAGGCTGGCTGACGCCTCTGGGGGTTGTGCCTTAGCGGTACCTGGAGAGCCGGTCTGGCCAAGGCCCCCCCAAGGGAAGGAGAAGAGCTGGCTTTTCTACCCTGCATTTCTCAGCCATTTAATGGGACTCAAAGTGGCTGAAAAAACCTTCCGTTCTCCCCCCAACAGACACCCTGTGAGGCAGGTGGGGCCGTGCAAGCTCAGAAGCTGTGACTAGCCCAAAGTCCCCCAGCTGGCTATATGGAGGAGAACAGAATCAACCCCAGTACTTTACAGGCATTCATATGAAGATAATGTGGGTGGGTTCAGAGTCTCAGCTTCTTCACCTTCCTAAAAGTTTGTCTTTGCAAAAATGCTGCTTTTGGCTCATCTCTTTGTTCTCAAAATGTGATTTATCTGAAGGGAATGGGCAGCCAGGGAGCGCCTTTTTTGGGTACCCCCCCCCCACTCTTTGCCCCCTCCCTCCCTGGATGCCCTGCTCACTCACGGCTGGGTCGGCAGTAATGGAGCCCGGTGCTGCTGAGCGCACAGAGGGACCCGGGCAGACATGTGAATTCCTGGCAGATGATCTTCCCGTTTCCAGCGCAAATGCAGCGCTCGCCACAGCCACCTGTCACCCAGGAGTCCCCAGGCTGGAAAGAGAGAAGCAGCAGGTAGCAGGCACACAGGTCGAGTGCTTGGCCCCAGGGCACAGGAAGAAGAAGAAGAGGTGCCTTTTCTACCCTGCTTTTCTCACCCATTTAAGGGGACTCAAAGCAGCTGACAAACCTTCTGTTCTTCTCCCCCCAACAGACACCCTGTGAAGTGGGTGGGGCTGTGAGAGCTTAGAAGAGAGCTGTGACTAGCCCAAGGTCACCCAGCTGGATTCATGGAGGAGTGCAGAATCAAACCCACTATTCCTGGATAAAAGTCTGGCTCCCTAACCACTAGACCTAACTGAAGGAAGGGAGAAGGTTCTTGGCCCATTTTTAGGTCAGGATTCGCCCTGGCTGGGAGACCCCCTCCAGTCAGGGACACACACACCCCCTGAAGTCCCCCCGCAGCCCCTTGCCTCTGGGCTGTGCCCTTCCCTCACTCAGGGATTCCAAGCCATCCCGGGCCTTGGGGGGGGCAGTTTGAGGCTGGCTTTGCAGTCCTAAAGATTATGGAAGGATCTCAGCAACCCCTCCTGCCCTGATACTGTTGCTTTGGGTGGCCTGTCGCATGTGGCAAACAGGTCTCCCCCTTAGTTAATATCCAGAGCAGGGGGGCTCCGTCTGGACATCTCTGGACACCCACGTGCTCTACTCAGCTGACGGGCACCTGAGGAAATCCTGCCCCTGTCTCTGCCTGCCAGCGTCCTGGGCCGGTCTCTCTCGGCTCCGTCACTTACGTTGTGGTACTCGTGGTGCTTGTCCACACATCCGCAGTCCCGCATGAGGACGCAGGTGTCGTCGCTGAGGACGTAGCCCCGGTCGCAAGCGCAGCCCTCCACGCAGCTCGTGGGCCGCCGGCAGCTGGCGGGAGCGTAGAGGTTGGAGCAGGTGGCCGGACAGGGAGCTGAGCACTCCGTGTAGTGGCTGTGGGCCGGGCAAGGGAGAGCTGGAGCAGAGGAAGGAAGTGGCGATCAGTTATGGGGTCAGAGGCGCCCGCAGGGCTTGTCCCACACCACACAAAACAGAGGAAAACTTCCAGGTTTAAAAATGGAAGAGCTGGAGGGGCCAACACCAGAATTTGGAGAAGTCTCTGCAGTCCCTTTGACTAAGGATCACGGAGATTGTTCGCAGAGGCAGCCTGGCAACAAGCCGATTCTCCAGCTGGGAGCCACGTCTGGTGGACTTGGGCGGAAGCAGCAGATAATCGCCCGACGCCTCCTCTCGGCCAAAGAGCACCAGCGCTGGAGCCCTGGGCACCCTGGGACTTAGTGCTCTACTGTGTTCAGACTTCTCTGCTGCTTCTGGATTATTCCTGGCACCAAAGGTCTGAGGGTATCGAGCGACTGGCACAGTCATTTGTCTCGTTTCTTGGATTCTGGTTTAGTCTGTGGGCCTGAATGCAGCCTTGACCTTCCCTTGCAAAGCCTTTAAACCTGCTCTGCTCTGCCCTGCCTTGCCTTGCAAAGCCTGCCATCCAGGCCTCGGTCCAAGGGCTCTGTTGTGTGCCTGCCTTGATCCTGGCCCCAGCCCTGCCCCATCCAGCATCCAGACCTCTTCCATTCTTACCCACGGCCTTTGGTGCCCCAAATGCCCCTTTGTCAAGCGGGCAAGCGCCCACAGGCTACACTCCCAACACCGGCAGCCACTATCCAACCCTCAGAACCATCTTGTGCGTTTAAATTTCCCCTTTATTTGGGGTGTTGTTGAGCTCTCTGAATTGGCACTTTCTCTGTGCCCAGTTGTTGGGATTGTGTGGGGAGGTGGAAGGACATTTGTTTTCTCTCACACACAACACTAGAACTGGGGGCACCTATGGAGGTGATGGGCAGGAGAGTCGGATCAGACATGGGGAAGCATTTCTCCACCCAGAGGGTCATCGGTCTCTGGAATTGGCTGCCGGAAGAGGTGGTGACAGCTACCAGCCTAGATGGCTTTAAGGAAGGGTGGGACAGGTTTATGGATGACAGATGTATCAATGGCTACTAGAATAGATGCCCAGTCAGGTGGAGAGACAGACAGGATGCCTCTAAGGCCATTTGCTGTGATTCAAGAGCAGGAGGTTTGCCCTCGTCTCTGCTTGAGATGCCCATGGGCAATTGGTGGGCCAGTGTGTGAGACAGGATGCTGGACTAGATGGGCTGTGGCCTGATCCAGCAGGGCTCCTCTTAGGTTCTTATGGACTAGGTGGGCCGTGGCCTGAGTCAGCAGGGCTCCTGGTTATGTTCTTATAGATAAGCTCATGGAGGATAGATGTATCTGGGCCGACTAAAATGGATGCCTCAATACCACCTCCAAGCTGAAGAGGCAGGTAGGAGGCCTCTAAAGGCCGTTTGCAGGGAGACAAGAACAGGTGAAGGTTCTGCCTTTGTCTTCTGCTTGAGATGCCCAGGAGCAACTGGTGGCTACTATGTGAGAAGGGATGCGGGACTAGATGGGCTGTGGCCTGATCCAGCAGGCTCCTCTTAGGTCCTTATGGACTAGATGGGCTGTGGCCTGATCCAGCAGGCTCCTCTTAGGTCCTTATGGACTAGATGGGCTGTGGCCTGATCCAGCAGGCTCCTCTTAGGTCCTTATGGACTAGATGGGCTGTGGCCTGATCCAGCAGGCTCCTCTTAGGTCCTTATGGACTGGATGGGCTGTGGCCTGATCCAGCAGGCTCCTCTTAGGTCCTTATGGACTGGATGGGCTGTGGCCTGATCCAGCAGGGCTCCTCTTAGGTTCTTATGGACTAGATGGGCTGTGGCCTGACCCAGCAGGGCTCCTCTTAGGTCCTTATGGACTGGATGGGCTGTGGCCTGATCCAGCAGGCTCCTCTTAGGTCCTTATGGACTAGATGGGCTGTGGCCTGACCCAGCAGGGCTCCTCTTAGGTCCTTATGGACTGGATGGGCTGTGGCCTGATCCAGCAGGCTCCTCTTAGGTCCTTATGGACTAGATGGGCTGTGGCCTGACCCAGCAGGGCTCCTCTTAGGTCCTTATGGACTAGATGGGCTGTGGCCTGATCCAGCAGGCTCCTCTTAGGTCCTTATGGACTAGATGGGCTGTGGCCTGACCCAGCAGGGCTCCTCTTAGGTCCTTATGGACTGGATGGGCTGTGGCCTGATCCAGCAGGGCTCCTCTTAGGTTCTTATGGACTGGATGGGCTGTGGCCTGATCCAGCAGGGCTCCTCTTAGGTTCCTATGGACTGGATGGGCTGTGGCCTGATCCAGCAGGGCTCCTCTGAGGTTCTTATGGACTGGATGGGCTGTGGCCTGATCCAGCAGGGCTCCTCTGAGGTTCTTATGGACTGGATGGGCTGTGGCCTGATCCAGCAGGGCTCCTTACGTATGTCCTTATGTTGGAGGGCCTTACCTCTGGGAAGGCCTTACCTGTGAGGCCCCTTACATACACACATACATGCTTATTCCTGAAAGGGCAAAATCAACGTACGGCAAAAGGTGCTGTTCCGCCAGGAAAGTCCTCCCACGCCTTGGCTCTTGCACGCCTCCACGTAGGCCTGGATGTTGTCGCACAGCACGGACGCCATGCCCTGGTACTCGCACAGGTCAAAGAGGCAGTTCTGCAGGAAGGGCTGCGGGTCGATGATGCCGTGGCAAGGCTGGTACTTGGGCAAGAGAATCTCCTGGCACAAGGCCCGCAGGCGCTCCATCTCCTGGGCGGGGCAGCTGGGCGCCAGGTCCTCTCGGTTGTCCGGCTGGCAGCTGCTCGGGGAGGAGGAAAGGGAGGGGCGGTGAGGAGCAAACCTTTTCACTCTGCCTCCCCCAAAGTGTGTCTTCATGCAGCTTTGGGCTCTAGTTTTGTACAAGCAGAACAAGAAATGGTTCCCAGATCTACCCGGCTGCTCGATTTCTGGTAGCCTCTGTGTTTGGATCTGCTGAGTATTGGCTGGTCTCTAAGCAATGGTTTTCACTCCCCGCAGTTTACCCTGGGTCAGCATCACCGGAGGCTTTCCAGCTGTTCCCAAACTCGCTGTCGTTGGCCGCCAATAATCCGTTCGGCATCAGGAGATCATCTTGACTTTGGTTGTTGAAGTTGCCACACATGCCGCACACCTGAGGGGAGAAGACAGGGTTCGAGGCCTTGTCCGGGATGGCCCCATTAGCAAGGGTTCAAGAAGCCACAGGAAAGGACTCAGGGAGTTGGATTTCTAATGGTGCCGAGTGGGAGGCCAAATGTCACAGGTTCAAAGCTAGCCACAGCGGGAGAGAGCAGAAAGCGGCTTTTGGAAGTCTTCATTGGCCATAGAGGCAGAGAGTGGAGGCCCAGAGGTTAGGATCGGCAGGTGTCAGGGGAGGGGGCCTACTGGAAGCCTTCCTCACACCTTCCTGAGTCACGCTTTGGGGTGACGCACATGAGAGCAGGGCTTCTAACTGACCTCCAACGTGAGCCTCACCTCTCCTCCCAGTGTGTGGGGCACCATTAGGTGGAAGGCAAGGGGCAGAGGGAAGTCCTTGCTGGGCCAGTAGGTTCAAATTCCTGGACCATCCGGACGAGACGTTCTCCAGTTACCTTGTCAAAGTATGTTCCAGGCAGCTGGATCTCCAAGTGGTGGTTTCCATCAAACTTCACCACCAGTCCAAAATTTGTCTCCAAGACTACATAAATCCCACTGGTGGTAATGGAGACTCCAGAGCTGTGACCTTCCACTGGTGTTCGTACACGCTGACCGTCAATCTGGGGTCAAAGGGCAGAAAAAAGTGAAAGGGGCTGTGCAGGTGCTGGAAGGGTAAACATAAACCCACACTGCTTCATTAGGAACCATTTTCGCCAGTTTGGTCTAGTGGTCAGGGAGCCAGACTCTTATCCGGGAATACCGAGTTTGATTTCACCCTCCCCCACAAAGCCAGCTGGGTGACCTTGGGCTAGTCACAGCTCTCTTCTGAGCTCTCACAGCCACATCCACCTCACAGGGTGTCTGTTGTGGGGAGAAGAACAGAAGGTTTGTCAGCTGCTTTGAGTCCTCTTAAATGGGTGAGAAAAGCGGGGTAGAAAAGCCAACTCTTCTTCTTCTTCTTCTTCTTCTTCTTCTTCTTCTTCTTCTTCTTCTTCTTCTTCTTCAAGCAACCAAGGTGTCCTTGACCCATATTAGGCTGTCCTGATGTCCAGTGGGAAGAAAGGTTCCCACCTGCTGAGAAGGTTCCACACTTTTGAACTTCAGCCATGCAGGGCCTGACACATGACAGCCGCTTTGGAGGACCATGTGGGCCGTCAGGCAGAATTTTCAGCTCAGGATACCTGACTGAGGATCCAACCCAAGCAGAAAAATCTGCAAAAACATGTCTTTTCAATACCTTTCCCCCTTGGATTCACTGCTCCCCCCTTTCTAGGAACAAGAGTTGGATTATAGGCAGTGCAGCCCCAAAGTGCGAACTTTCCAAACTTTGCCACGCGTGGCCACCGCAACTGTGAGAGGCATGGAAGCCTTCTCACCTCTGAGGATCTGGAATCCGTGGCACCCACGGTCCACCCCTCCCCTTTTGGCAAGCCCTTACCAAGACTCGCCGGCCTTTCTGCAGGGTGATGGTGGCCCCGCCGACCTCTACGGTCACCAAGCGGAGGTAGGAAGCTTCCGGCTGACCACGTTCCTCGTTTTTGGCTGTGATGCTGAAGGAGGGGAGGCGTGGGTCCGGATGACACATTTGCACCAGCGTGTAGGTGCAAGTGCCCATGAAAGAGACCATGGCGCCGTCAAAGGTGTAGTAGTGCGGGTCCCCCGCCACATGGCAGGCAGCCACACCTGGAGGAGACAATCAGAGAGAAAAGTGAGGGAAGTGGGCCTCCCTCGAGTGGGGGTCCATTGCTGGGCTGGTGCGGCCAACCTGGGGGTATGAGGGAAGGGGAGACGCCATCTACCTGTGTCTTGACATCCCAGAAGCCCCTCCTGTGGTCGACACTCCTGGATGGGGCTGCAGCTCCATTCCTCGCAGGTAATCTTGTCCTGAGAGGCACAGGTGCAGCGCGAGGTGCAGTCGCTGTCTCCCATCCAGCTGTCTCCAACCTGAAGCAGGAGGAAAGAGGGCCGTCAGCCAGAGGAGAAGCAGGCGCAGCCACGGCGTGGCCGAGGGAGGGATGCAGGCGGCAGCCCCTCCGCCATGCCAAACTCTCCTCCATCTGTTTCGTTTGAAGCTTCCACTGAAACCTCTTATGGGCGCTCCAAAGAAGGCAGCAGACCAGGGCAGCATGGAGAGGGGGCTCCTGCTTGCCACCCCCTCAACAGCCCTGCTACCGACTGGTAGGAAACCTCCCCTTAGGAAGCTCCTGAGAATTGTGGCTAAAGGCGCCACACCAGACAGCCCTTTGATGTTTCAGAAGCCTGCAGTTTGGGGCTGGGTTTTGTTTTCAACTATTTTTAATTAATATTTTAATGCCTTAGGCTGCCCACCAAGAGACACTTAAATGAAGGGCAGGATAGAAATCTACATAAACTAGCAAGTAAAGTTTAAATTGCATTCTGCCCGAGGCACAGGGCTTCTTCTTGTCTAACTTTGCAAAGTGGTGTTAGATGAACCAGGACAGAACTCCTGCGGCATCGTTTGCCCTCTTTTCCATTCCAGAAGCGCTGAGAGTGCCAGGGCTTAGCCTCCCGCTCTCTTGTTATAATCCTGCACCCTGGCGCAGGGAGACCTTCCTTTGCATCAGGGCCTGGGAGCCTTCCTTTGGCCTGCTTATAGTCTCACAGCCACTGGGCCTTAGGAGCAGACCACTACCACCATCAGAGCTAACAGCCACGGGCAACCTTGACTTCTATAACCTGGTCCAAACCCTTTGGTTTCAGAAAATATTTGGACCAGTTTGTGGAAAGGCCTGGACCGATTGACGGCGTCCTCCTCACCATGTGGTAGTGCCCATTAGAATCTGTGCAGCCGCACTGGCTGAGAGGGACGCACTGGTCTCCGCTGAGGACGTGGCTGTCATTGCACGCGCAGCCCTCCACACAAGGCAGGTGGGGGCAGCTGTCCTGGACATCGGGGTTTGCGCAGGTGGCCGGGCAGGCTGGGCCGCACGATGTGTAGGTACTTCCAGCGGGGCAATTCAAAGCTAGAAGAAGGAAGAGAAAATCATTGGGGCAAAGTTTCCAAAATACCAACGTTCAGGAAATACGGAGAGGCGACTGCTTGGCTGCCAGTGACATCACCGAGGCTACTTACACTTCTCTTTACCCCACGATGGAGTTGTGACTCCCGGCATTAGAGGGCTAAAAAACCCAACTCTGCTGAGGGAGTCATTTTAGGATGTGTTTTCTAAAAGCTTTTAAAGTGACCCAGCTATAGAGTACTCTATAAACACTTGGAAGTTTAGAAAGTAAAAATTACGGCAGAAACTGCTGTTCCTCCAAGTAATGGTGATTCCGGCTTGGGCACAGCGGTCAGCGTAGGACTGCAGCGCGAAGCAGAGGGATCCCGTATCCCCCTCGGTGCCACAGAGGTCGTAGTAGCAGCTATCAAATGCCCCCTCGGGGGGGATCTTGCCGTGGCAGGGAGAAAATGGGCCTGCAAGGAAGAAAGAGAGCAATGAGGGGCCAGAGAGAACATGCTAGGAAGGAGGCGGGGAGGGGGCTGCACAGGGCATCCTCTGTCTGTCTTTGGCTCCTCTTCACTCCTGTTTAAAAGGTTTTGGCCACCCTTGTTTTCCAGCTACCCCCTCTTTAGCACTCTTCATTTCCACCTCACCCTGGGGGTCTTTCAGAATTCCGCAGCTGGTGGGTTTCTGAGCTTCGTTGGAGATATCCGGATCACAGGCTCCTGGTTTCCCCGAGTTGGTACAGCTGAAAAGACAAACCATCAGACAACAGGCACCATGTGGCTATTAATACGGTGCGTCATTTCTAGGAACGCCCCCCCCCCCCCGGGCTGCCTTTTTTTTTTTAACATTACAAGGAAAAAGTAACAGGTGAACTATTCAGACCTGAGACATCCATCCATTATGAAATCCATGTCCTCTTACTCTTTAAGGCTTGACCTACACCTGAGCAAAATTTTGAACAAGGCCACTTTAAAGCATTAA
This sequence comes from Aspidoscelis tigris stejnegeri, assembly GCA_023333525.1. NCBI lineage: Eukaryota > Metazoa > Chordata > Lepidosauria > Squamata > Teiidae > Aspidoscelis > Aspidoscelis tigris. The sequence continues at coordinate 897,239 of JALMGA010000009.1, forward strand.
TAAAGCATATTAAAAAAGGTCAAGATTTACTACTGAAACACTTCGGTGGCTGTGATTTCTTCCACTGCACAGAGGTCACAATGTACCAGAACTAGTGATATGCATGAAAATTTGTAACACTTGATATTCACAGGAATTTGTACAAATTCAGACATTCAATACAGATCGAATGTTGCAGCATTCATACACTGACATCTGTATTCGTGCGAATATTTCGGAACACTTGGGAACCGGTGAGGTGGGGAAACGGTTGCACTAGTCACATCTGCAACGGATCAAGAGCGCATTCGATATGGATTGAGACTGGATTCAGAGTGGATTGAGGGCAGATTTGATGCTTTCAGAATGGATATGTTACGGAATCCATATCGGATATGTATGCGTTCAATTCGGATATTTGTATGAATTCATACATTTGTATGGAACAGAATCCTACCACATCTGAAGAGGATCTCTTCGAACAAATATGAATTTTATTACATTTGATTCAATATGAATCCAATGCAAAAAACCCCATTTGTACACATCCATAACCAGAACACAGAAGTTTGCCGAGAAAAGTTCCTGCCCAGCTCTGCTTCTGCTGACCCTGAAATTGCCTCAAAGCGTATGCCACCTCCAACCAAAACCCTACTGGAAAAGCGTCCTTCTGCAAGTGCTTCCAGCTCAGGCTGACCCTCTGCCACAGCAGTCAGCTTTCAACTTCCTTCCAGCAGCCTGTGCTAGCTGAATGCTGTGTTTCTGCGTGTGCTGTTGAGGGTCCTTGGTTTCGGGGCAGCCCTCCAGAAGTCTTACCCAGAGTCTCCTGCATCTGGGATCTGCCAGCTTTCCCCCAGCTCATCATCATCCTTGGCAGAGGTGCCATCGGGCGTGAGATTGTCATCACCGGGTTGCCCGTTGTAATTTCCTGTAAGAGGAAAATTTGCTATTTGTGGTGTGTCGCCGTGGGGCTCCTTGGAAGGAGAGGAGGCAAAACTTAGAATCATAGAGATGGAAGGGACCTCCGGGGTCATCCAGTCCAACCCCCTGCTCAATGCAGGATTTCCTAAACCATCCCAGACAGATGGAGGTCCAGCCTCTGCTTAGAAGACCTCCGGTGAAGGAGAACCCAGTACCTCCCGTGGCAACTTCTTTCTTGGATGAGACGTTTGAGACCCACCTAGAACTTTGGCTTAATTTCATGGGCAGGTACATGGGGGAGGCAGGTGAGAGAGGCAGAGAGAGAGGGAAGAAGGGATAGGCAGGTTGGAAAGGAATTTACTGCAGGCTTCAGTTCCTCAGCAAGCGAAGCCTGGAAGAACAGACAAGCTGCTCCTGTCATGCCTTGTGCCCTGTCTGCTCAGACGAGGACTGCTCCCCTCCTGCAAGCCAGACGAGGGACCCACACCACAGGGGCCTGCTCTGGAACCTGCTCCTGCCCACCCAGATACGGATGGCTTGGACTCAGGCTCTGAACGACACCCAAAGCCATCTTTGGTCCGGCATGAGAAAGCGCACCTGTGATGATCCACCCACTTTCATGCCAAACAGCTGAGCAGGAGGAACAGCCCTTATTAAGGACTCCATGCCCAGCAGCCTTTGTTGCAAACAAAAGTTTCTTTCCTGGCTGCCCCCTTCTCTTGGTAACCTCTAGATGGATTTCTGGTAATCTGACCCCTCTGGCTTGTTTTTGACTACGTGTGATTCTCTGGCTCCCGACTGTCTCCCACCCCAAACACAACAGCCCCCCTCTCCTTTCAGAGGACAAATGGGAAAGAACCTGGACTCTCCACACTTCACATCAGACAACTCTAGGCTTCCGGGCATTGTCACTTACTGTGCCCAGCACTAAGTGGACATAAACCCTGTAACTGCAAAGGACAGAAACTGGCCCAACCATGTCCCAGCATCTGGGACGGCTTCTCTTTCTGCAGCCACCGGAGAGGCACAAGTCCTTAGGATACTCATTTCTTGTTTAACTGTTAATGCATCAAAGGCAGCAACGGAAGAAGACAATAATCTCCTCAAACGCCCTTGGCAGCCAGTTCCCAGCCAGGGCCAGTTCCCAGCTGTGCCTCTTTCAGCCAGCTTACCACAAAGGCCACAGAGCTGTCCGCTGTAGGAAGACGGGGCGGAGACATCGACGTGGTGGTTGCCGTCAAATCGCACCTTGAGGTGGAAATCCGTTCGAAGCAAAACAAACGTGCCGCTAAGCTGCACTGATACTCGTCCGTCGGCCACAGAAACGGGCAGTGTCACCCGCTGCCCATCCACCTGCGGGGGGGTTGAGTGGCAGAAGCAGCGTTTGTAGGGTGGCAGAGGAGGGAAGAAGGCAGAAGGGCCCTGATGAGCCAGGCTGCTGGCCTAGTTAGCCAGCAACAGGAGCCCTTGGGCCGAACGCAGCGGGAAAGTAATTGGCCTGCTGACGGCCCCCTAACAGGCAGCCTTCGAAGGCCTGATGCCTCCAATTGCCCTCCCTGACTTCTTGGATGATGAGGTTCCTGCCCATGCCTCATCTAAGACAGGGGACCCGTGCCTTGGAAACGGATTCCGTCCCCCCAGATGTGGATGGCTTGGACTCTGATGCTGAGCCACACCCAGAGCTGAGTTCCCTCTGGAAAGAGAGAGAACACCTGTGGCACTGTGCATGCCTCCATGCCAAACAGTTGCGCTAGAGGGGGATGGACAGTCTTGGCCCTCGTAAGGAAGTCCCACCCGCAGCCTCCATTGCAAACAAAGGATTTTCCTGGCCAACCCCGGCTTCTGTTAACCTCTGGACTCCTGACCCTTGACTGACTGATTGATGAAGAATATCTGGTAACCTGACCCCTGGCTTCTTTGACTACGTTCGCCTGTATATCCCGACTAACTCTTGGAACTGACTTGGCTCCTGGCTACCACTAGCCAAGTCCATGTGCTTCACTGCTGCTGCCTGCTCTGGACGTGACATCAGTATGGGAAACAGCTGTCAGGACTAGCGGCTACTGGAAGCCTGGTTCTCCTCTCCAGAGCTTTTTTTCTACCATCCGAGACGGCAGATATTACCATTGCTTTGGCCCTACATTTGCCCTTCCTCCCAAGGGCCCAAGGCAATGCGCGCCATTCGCCTCCCTTCCTTTTTATGCTGAAAACAAACCTGTGAGCTCCGTTAGGCCCTGAGGGGCCACAGTGGGGCCACAGTCACCCACGGAGCTTTTGAACCCCAATATGTAACGGAGATGGAGGCGACGCAGGGGAAGGAAATACCTGTTCCCCAGGAAGACTCACCGTGACCCTCCTGCCCTTCAGGAGCGCAATCTGAGTCCCATAGACTTCCACGCGGACACTCCTGACGTAGGAGACGTGCTTGTTGCTGCCACGGTGTTCGTTGGTGGCAGCCACCGTGAAGGCAGGCAGGCCCGAGGTGTTGCTGCAGGGCGCAGAGAGCAGGTAGGTGCAGGTGCCCATGAAGTGGAAGAGGCGGCCGTCGTACGTTGTGTAGTGGGGGTCTCCGGAGATGACGCAGGTCTCCTGGTCTAGGAGGTGGGACGGGCGGGGCGGACAAAAACAGTCGTGTTTCCCTCCTGCACCAAAGCTGAGCCTCACAGCGCCCACCAGCCCAGGGAGCAGCCCTGGTAGCCCCAGTCACAGCTGCGAGGGCACAGAGACCACGCCTGGTTCCTTATCCACAGTCATGGGCCTGAATGGGGTTTTTGGCATCCGATTCGCAATGCCTTGAAGGTCTGAAAATTCCTATTTGTTTCAATAGATCCCCTTCAGGTGTGACAGGATTTTATCTGATATGAATATATTTGTATGAATTTGCACAAATATCTGATACGAACATACGCGTATCTGATATGTTTCCCACAACAAATCTGCTCTGGAAGCATCAAATGCGGCCTGAATGCAGTTTTAATCCACTCTCGATCCAAGTTGAATGCAGTCTGGATCCACTGCGGATGTGACTGGCGCAGCCGCTGTCCAAACTCCCCAGTTTAATGAATGTCTGAGCTATTTGTACGAATATCCAAGACATTTGTATTTCTATGAATGTCAACGTCCGAATGTCCAAATTTGGAGAGATTCGTATAAATAGAAAGTGTTATGAATATTCGTCCACCTCCCGACTTATTGCTTGACCAACCCCGTCAGGCCCAGCGTATCCCCAGGCCACACCCTTCAGTCTCACCACCCTCCGTCCAGTTACAAGGTAGGCGTCCCTCCCATCCTTCTCCTCCCTCTGCTATCCTGTGATGGATGCACACTGACCAACCAACTTGTGGCTTCTCTCTGCCTAAACCCTCCGAAGGCGCCTTCCGTGGGGCGAAGGGCGATGCATTCCTCCCTTTTTGCGCCCCCACCGTCTGTGCAGCCGCGCATGAATTCAGTCCCCAAATGCGATACACAAGCAGGTGCCAGCCTGGACTTGGGGGACAGAGGCAAGAGGAAAGGCAGCATTTCTCATGGACGGGGGGGGGGGGGGGAAGCCCCATCTGCCTCCCCCTCCTTCCTGCTTCATGTCTCTGGCTGGATGGGGTGACCCTGCTGTGCCCCTGGGCAAGAGAAACAAAGGCAAAGGGATCTGTACATGAGGGAGAGACCTACATAGTTCAATGGCTGAGGAGAGGAGGTATCCTAGGCAAGGAAAACAGAGAGCAAAAAAATAAGAACCTAAGAGGAGCCCTGCTGGTTCAGGCCAAAGCCCATCTAGTCCATAAGAACCTCAGAGGAGCCCTGCTGGTTCAGGCCACAGCCCATCTAGTCCATAAGAACCTAAGAGGAGCCCTGCTGGATCAGGCCACAGCCCATCTAGTCCATAAGAACCTGAGAGGAGCCCTGCTGGTTCAGGCCAAAGCCCATCTAGTCCATAAGAACCTAAGAGGAGCCCTGCTGGATCAGGCCAAAGCCCATCCAGTCCTTAAGAACCTAAGAGGAGCCCTGCTGGATCAGGCCACAGCCCATCTAGTCCATAAGAACCTGAGAGGAGCCCTGCTGGATCAGGCCACAGCCCATCCGGTCCTTAAGAACCTAAGAGGAGCCCTGCTGGATCAGGCCACAGCCCATCTAGTCCATAAGAACCTAAGAGGAGCCCTGCTGGATCAGGCCAAAGCCCATCCAGTCCTTAAGAACCTAAGAGGAGCCCTGCTGGATCAGGCCACAGCCCATCTAGTCCATAAGAACCTGAGAGGAGCCCTGCTGGATCAGGCCAAAGCCCATCTAGTCCATAAGAACCTAAGAGGAGCCCTGCTGGATCAGGCCACAGCCCATCTAGTCCATAAGAACCTGAGAGGAGCCCTGCTGGATCAGGCCAAAGCCCATCTAGTCCATAAGAACCTAAGAGGAGCCCTGCTGGATCAGGCCACAGCCCATCTAGTCCATAAGAACCTGAGAGGAGCCCTGCTGGATCAGGCCAAAGCCCATCTAGTCCATAAGAACCTAAGAGGAGTCCTGCTGGATCTGGCCACAGCCCATCTAGTCCATAAGAACCTAAGAGGAGCCCTGCTGGATCAGGCCACAGCCCATCTAGTCCATAAGAACCTGAGAGGAGCCCTGCTGGATCAGGCCAAAGCCCATCTAGTCCATAAGAACCTAAGAGGAGTCCTGCTGGATCTGGCCACAGCCCATCTGGTCCATAAGAACCTAAGAGGAGCCCTGCTGGATCACGCCACAGCCCATCCAGTCCTTAAGAACCTAAGAGGAGCCCTGCTGGATCAGGCCACAGCCCATCCGGTCCTTAAGAACCTAAGAGGAGCCCTGCTGGATCAGGCCACAGCCCATCTTGTCCATAAGAACCTAAGAGGAGCCCTGCTGGATCAGGCCAAAGCCCATCCAGTCCTTAAGAACCTAAGAGGAGCCCTGCTGGATCAGGCCACAGCCCATCTAGTCCATAAGAACCTGAGAGGAGCCCTGCTGGATCAGGCCAAAGCCCATCTAGTCCATAAGAACCTAAGAGGAGCCCTGCTGGATCAGGCCACAGCCCATCTAGTCCATAAGAACCTGCGAGGAGCCCTGCTGGATCAGGCCAAAGCCCATCTAGTCCATAAGAACCTAAGAGGAGCCCTGCTGGATCAGGCCACAGCCCATCTAGTCCATAAGAACCTAAGAGGAGCCCTGCTGGATCAGGCCACAGCCCATCCAGTCCATAAGAACCTAAGAGGAGCCCTGCTGGATCAGGCCACAGCCCATCCAGTCCATAAGAACCTAAGAGGAGCCCTGCTGGATCAGGCCACAGCCCATCTAGTCCATAAGAACCTAAGAGGAGCCCTGCTGGATCAGGCCACAGCCCATCTAGTCCATAAGAACCTAAGAGGAGCCCTGCTGGATCAGGCCACAGCCCATCCAGTCCATAAGAACCTAAGAGGAGCCCTGCTGGATCAGGCCACAGCCCATCTAGTCCATAAGAACCTGAGAGGAGCCCTGCTGGATCAGGCCAAAGCCCATCTAGTCCATAAGAACCTAAGAGGAGCCCTGCTGGATCAGGCCACAGCCCATCTAGTCCATAAGAACCTGAGAGGAGCCCTGCTGGATCAGGCCAAAGCCCATCTAGTCCATAAGAACCTCAGAGGAGCCCTGCTGGATCAGGCCAAAGCCCATCCGGTCCTTAAGAACCTAAGAGGAGCCCTGCTGGATCAGGCCACAGCCCATCTAGTCCATAAGAACCTAAGAGGAGCCCTGCTGGATCAGGCCACAGCCCATCTAGTCCATAAGAACCTAAGAGGAGCCCTGCTGGATCAGGCCACAGCCCATCTAGTCCATAAGAACCTAAGAGGAGCCCTGCTGGATCAGGCCACAGCCCATCCAGTCCATAAGAACCTAAGAGGAGCCCTGCTGGATCAGGCCACAGCCCATCTAGTCCATAAGAACCTAAGAGGAGCCCTGCTGGATCAGGCCACAGCCCATCTAGTCCATAAGAACCTAAGAGGAGCCCTGCTGGATCAGGCCACAGCCCATCTAGTCCATAAGAACCTAAGAGGAGCCCTGCTGGATCAGGCCACAGCCCATCCAGTCCATAAGAACCTAAGAGGAGCCCTGCTGGATCAGGCCACAGCCCATCCAGACCATAAGAACCCAAAAGGAGCCCTGCTGGGTCAGGCCACAGCCCATGTAGTCCAGCATCCTGTCTCACACAGTGGCCCACCCACTGCCCATGGGCATCTCAAGCAGAGACAAGGGCAAACCTTCTCCTGCTCTTGAATCCCAGCAAATGGCCTTAGAAGTGTCCTGCTCATCCCTCCAGCCCGAAGAATGTACTTAGGCATCCGGAGGAGATACCACTGGCACCTCTCATTTGTCCTGGGAAATGGGCACTTCTCTTTGTGGGATGTGGAAGTCACCGCAGGGTCCAATGACGGGTCCCAAAGCCAAGCTTGCCCTCCCTCTGCCTGACTCTTCCCTCCCTCAGACTTCGCCCTTTTGCCCAAGCGCTGACCCAGGCAATCGCACAGCCCAGAATCCAGCCTAGACCCAGGAGGAGTGCCATGGCCTGTTTCTCTTGCCCTGTTTGCCTGGCTGCCCTCACCTGCCCTCACCTGTTCGTTTTTGAGCACTCCCTGCCCTGCTTGCCTGGGATTTAGCAAAAATAAATCAATCAACCCACACGACCCGCACACAAAGAGAACTCTGGACTTCCTAAACGATGCGCCCCGTCCACCCTGTGGGGCGAGAGGGTGGGAGGAGGGGGCCTCTTTGGCACCCTGTGAGTAGACCCCTCAGCGAGGCCACTTGGGAGCTGTGGTCAACAGCGCTGCCTAGCGGGCTTTGAGAAAGAGTCACCCACCCAGCGGAGGAGGGTAAGGCCTGGGAGCAGCAGGCACACGCCCGTGTGCGCATGCACACACAGGCTAAGTGTTCTGGAGCATCTGCACCCCTTTTCCTTCTGCCTCCCCCTTCCACAGCCCCACTAGGATACGGAGCTCCCACAGATATTTACCTGGAGGTGGCACAGGGATACGCGTTGACGTGACAGTGATGCCAGAGGTGGTGCCAGGGGTGGTGGTGGTACTGGTGCTAGTGGTGGTTCCAGAAGTCGTGGTGGTGGTGAGTCCAGGAGTAGTGGTGGCAGTGGAACTAGTGGTGGAACCAGGGGTAGTGGTGGTGGTGGTAGTGATGGAAGGAGCCGTAGTGGTGCTAGTGGTCGTGGCAGGAGAGGTGGTGGTCCCAGTAGTGGTGCCAGAGGTAGTGATAGTGGTGGTGAGTCCAGTAGTGGTAGAGCCATGAATGGTGGTGGTAGTAGGGCCAGGAATAGTGGTGGTGGTGGTGGTGGTGGTAGTAAGGCCAGTAGTAGTCGTGGTGGAGTCAGGAGCAGTGGTAGTAGTAGTGGTACTGGTGCTAGTGGTAGTGCCAGGAGAGGTGGTGGTGGTGGTGGTGGTAAGGCCAGGTGTAGTGGTGGAGCCAGGAGTGGTGGTTGTGGTGGACTCAGGAATGGTGGTGGTGGAGCCAGGAGTAGTGGTGGTAGTGGAACTAGTGGTAACACCAGGGGTAGTAGTGGTGGTGGTTATGGAAGGAGTGGTAGTGGTGGTGGTCCTAGTAGAGGTGGTGGTGGTGGTGGTGGTAAGGCCAGGTGTAGCAGTGGAGCCAGGAGTGGTGGTTGTGGTAGACTCAGGAATAGTGGTGGTGGTAGTGGTAGTAAGGCCAGTAGTAGTCATGGTGGAGTCAGGAGCAGTGGTAGTAGTAGTGGTACTGGTGCTAGTGGTAGTACCAGGAGAGGTGGTGGTGGTGGTGGTAAGGCCAGGTGTAGTGGTGGAGCCAGGAGTGGTGGTTGTGGTAGACTCAGGAATAGTGGTGGTGGTGGTGGTAGTAAGGCCAGTAGTAGTCATGGTGGAGTCAGGAGCAGTGGTAGTAGTAGTGGTACTGGTGCTAGTGGTAGTACCAGGAGAGGTGGTGGTGGTGGTGGTAAGGCCAGGTGTAGTGGTGGAGCCAGGAGTGGTGGTTGTGGTAGACTCAGGAATGGTGGTGGTGGAGCCAGGAGTAGTGGTGGTAGTGGAACTAGTGGTAGCACCAGGGGTAGTAGTGGTGGTGGTTATGGAAGGAGTGGTAGTGGTGCTAGTGGTGGTGGTCCTAGTAGAGGTGGTGGTAGTGATGGTAAGGCCAGGTGTAGCGGTGGAGCCAAGAGTGGTGGTTATGGTGGACTCAGGAATGGTGGTGGTGGAGCCAGGAGTAGTGGTGGTGGTACCAGTACTAGTGGTGGGGCCAGAAGAGGTAGTGGTCCCAATAGTGGTGCCAGAAGTAGTGGTGGTGGTGGTAGTAGTAAGGTCAAGAGTAGTGGTGATGGAGTCAGTAGTAGTGGTGGTGGAGCCAGGAGTGGTGGACTCAGGAATGGTGGTGGTGGAGCCAGGAATAGTGGTGGTAGTGGAACTAGTGGTAGCACCAGGGGTAGTAGTGGTGGTGGTTATGGATGGAGTGGTAGTGGTGCTAGTGGTAGTGGTCCCAGTAGTGGTGCCAGAAGTAGTGGTGGTGGTGGTGAGGTCAGGAGTGGTGGTTGTGGTGGACTCAGGAATGGTGGTGGTGGAGCCAGGAATAGTAGTGGTGGTACTGGTACTAGTGGTGGTGCCAGGAGAGGCAGTGGCCCCAGTAGTGGTGCCAGAAGTAGTGGTAGTGGTGGTGGTAAGGCCAGGAGTAGTAGTAGGGCCAGGAGTAGTGGTGGTGGTGGTGGAGCCAGGAATGGTGTTGGTGGTGGTGCTGGTGCTAGTGGCTGTGACAGGAGTAGTGGTGGTGGTGGAAAGGCCAGGAGTACTGGTGGTGGTAGTACCACCAGTGGTGGTGGTGGTGGTGGTGGTGGTAAGACCAGGAGTAGTAGTAGGGCCAGAAGTAGTGGTGGTGGTGGTGGTGGAGCCAGGAGAGGTGGTGGTCCCAGTAGTGGTGGTGGCCCCAGTGATGCAGCCAGGAGTGGTGGGTATGGTGGAGGCAGTAGTGGGACCAGGTATGGTGGTGGTGGTGGAGACTGTGGGTGTTGAGGGACTGCTTGGTGGCGTCGGGGTGCCAGAGCCTGTTCAGACGGAGAAAAACAAGAGTCCGTTGAGAGGCTCCTTCTGGGCTTACGTAGCTGATGCGGCCCATTTATGCTCTCAGCTGTGGGCTTTGAATCATTTAATGTTCTCGCGCCACACGCCTGATTTTGCAGGAGTCCTGTGTGTGTCCTCACCTGTGCAGGCTCCTCTGCGCACTGAGATGTTGTCCAATGCCACATCCAGGTAGGGATTGCTCCCACGAACAACCTCAAAAATGACCTGAAGCAAAGCAGGAAACCGTCCAGAATTCATGCGCCCAATTGCTTGAGGCCTCCTGTGAACATCACGGCACTGTCCCGGGATCCCCACGCTCCCCCACCCCTCCCACCCCTCCAGTGCGCGTCAACATCCCTGGTTCCTCAGCAAGAGAGGCCATTGCTCATTGTCTCCCGCTCTCCTTCTCCCTCCTTTGCTCACCTTGCTTGGCTGGGCTCCACCATAAGGCACCGTCACAGACGCTGAGAGCCACCTTGGGCTCTGGATCCCAGCCAGGCTCCAGAGGAGGGTCGCTGTCCCAGAAGGCCCCTGCACCAGCACCCTCAGCTGGGTCTCCACCTCCACGATGCCGTACATGTAATAGTAGAATTCCACGCAGGCGTCGGTGTCCGTGCAGAAGGCGCGGGTGGACAGGCTGGCGGACTGGCCGGGTTTCAAGGCGCCTGATTCCACGTAGACGTAGTGACCCTCTGGAGGAAGAGGAATGGGAGGCCAGAGAGAGGGGCTCACTGTGGTGGCCTTTGACCCAGTGCATTAGACCGCTTGGGTCTCCACCTCCACAAAGAGAGGCCGGAGAACAGCAGAACTTCCTTGTTTAGTGACACCACAGTTTGGCTTCCAGTCCCACACATTAAGCACAAGGCAGGTTTTTAGTCACCTCCCAGACCGGTGTGGGCTTGGGCAGAAGGGCGAAACCTAGACCCCCGCTGCTCCCCCGTTGAGTTCTGAGGCACATCAGTTAGTACAGGTGGAGCTATCTAGTCTGGGGACAATACGCCCTCCAAGGCAACAGCCTACCCTGAGCTACAGATATTTGCACCTATAGCAGCCTGGAGGCCCTGCCTGGAGACCCTAGAAGTTCCTGGCAACTCACATCTCCATCCACCAAGAAAACGTCGCGCATGCGCCCACGGGGTCGCTAGAACGTGGCCCCAAGGCCTTGGCAGCTAACAGCCGCTTCACGGACCCAGCCCGCCCTTGCCCTGCTGGTCTCCTTACCGCCACTGGGATAATCGCCTGGGGGGCCGGTCTCTTCCGTCGGGGTGCTTCCGTTCATCCGTATCCAGGAGTCGGGGTTGTCTGCCGGCCGTGGCCAGCCGCAGAAGGGATCCGCGTTGTCATTGAAGTCACACTGGGTGAAGATCTCTGAGGCGAGAAAGAGTTTGGGGGCTTTGAGAAAGGGAAGGGGCTTCTGTTGGAGGCGACACGTCTACGAAAATGCTTTGTAGGGGTGCCCTCACGCGCATGGCCTGCCAACGGGATCCGCAGGGGATGGCGTGACCGGCCACGTAAGGCGGCAGGGCACACGTGCCATTCTGCTTCAGCCTGCTTCTTCCACCAGCGCCCCTTCAAACTCACCAACCACCAAACCGCGCAGGGGCAGGTTACCTTCACATGGCGAGATCCTCACGCTGTCCACGGCCAGTCCAGGCTTCCCCCCGTAGACACCTTTGAAAACAAACTAGAAAGAGGAAGACAAGGTTGAACAAGGTGTGATGAAGGAGAAGAAGAAGGAGAAGAAGGGATGGCTTTTCTACCCTGCTTTTCTCATGCATTTAAGGGGAGTCAAAGCAGCTGACAAACCTTCTGCTCTTCTCCCCACAACAGACACAGCTGGGGCTGTGAGAGCTCAGAACAGAACTGTGGCTAGCCCAAGGTCACCCAGCTGGTTTCATGGAGAATCAGCTTCTCTAGTCTAAATCAGAGCTGAGGAAAAGAACTCAAGAAAGAACTTCCTGCCCTGAAACTGAGTGTGCAATCAGACACGCCTAAAGGACGGCCCTCTGGGTGAATTTGAGACTCTAGGCGGGACAGGCATAGAGTACCCAAAATCGCCTTACTCTGTCCCAGAGTCTCTGAATGTTTGCCCCTTTCTCACACTGGAAATCATAACTCCAAAAGTGACCCATTTTGGAGGGGGGGGGCAGGCAGGACAAGAAGCTACAGGGGCTTGTGGCTAATCCCAGTGTGGAAACGGCTGGTCACCAATCAAGGCCGTTTCCACTGGCCTGGGGAGGCAGAGGGTGAGGGGGCCAGTAAACTGTGCTGCGGGTTGGGATATGAATTAAACCCGCTCGCTCACTCGTACTACCTGCCTTCTACCTGTTGTCCCCTCACCTGGATCTCGGAGGTTCCCGTGTAATTCACTGTTCCCATCTGCCAGTCGGGTCCATGCTCCCCACGGAGGGTCAGCAAAGGGCTGCCCAGGTCATCCTCTGTTCGCAGGGGAAGGGAAGGAAAGGTCTTATTGGCCTCTTGGGGGATTCCTCCATTGCCCCGAGACATGGGAGGAGGGAGGGGGAGGCGGACCGGATTTCTCCCCCTCACCCCAGCGTCCCGCCACTGCCGCCGCCGCCTCCTTTAGGCGTGTCCCAGTTCCCCTTGCCTGAAGCCGCAGCGTAGACGTCCAGCCGGGTATCCTCGGTGATGCCATGGAGGGTGTAATGGAAGCTCAGGGCGAGGCAGCCCCCCAGGGACTGCTCGGGGGGGCTCTTCAGAAGAGCTGAGCCGGGGCTGTTAATGCCCGTGAGCAACATGTACTGACCGACTGCAATGAGACAGGAGGAAAGGTCAGCGTCTGCTCGGGGCCACTGGTGGGGGCACAGTGTGCTCTGTTTCGGGTGCAACACGGCCAGGGAGGGGCGGACGAAGCAGGCCTCTCTGGGTGCCAGCAGGAGGGGGCCGCAGGACTTCTCTGCCCTGCCTGCCTGGGGCTGGTGGCGTTTGGAACAAGCCCTGCCCCCCCCCCGCCCGGAGGCCCTACGCCCAGGGAGAGAGAGCAGAGCTCAGCAGGCCCACAACTGGGGCAGGACATGGGGAGAGCGGCCATCAGCGTGAGCAGACCACGTAGCCAAGCGAGGCCAGCCATCTCTGCGGGGCTGAAGTGAAGGACTCCACTGTTGGCTGCGCCAGCCCTGCCACATGTAAGGGGCAGGAGCAGGAGGAACGCGCCCCACCCCCCATGCCCAGCTCGGAAATGCACCAAGACTCACATCCAGGCTTGGAGAAGTCATCGCTGGGGCCCACTCCGGCTTCGTCCCCGGCTCCGTTCCACTGAATCCACTCTGTGGCCCCTTCGGGCAAACTCTCCCATCCACAGATGCCCGCAGGATCGTCAAAGTCGCACCCGGTCTCACAGGCTGCAGCCCCAGGGGAGGAAGCAGAGGAGAAAGCCAGTGAGGACGGAGAATGTGCCCCTTTGCCCACCCCCGGCTTCTATCCTCCCCCTCCCCCAAGGGTTTGGACCCAGGGCAGGGGAGGAAGCCGTGCTTACGTGAGCAGGGCCCAAGGCGGACAGCGATGGAGTCCAGGGCCAAGGTGACCTCCTTCGTGCTGACCTGGGTGGCCGCGAAAGCAACCTGGGCAGAAAGTCAGGGGGAAAAGGTTATGGGAAGCAGCGTGGGCGTTAGGGCCGCGGCAGAGGGACAGAGCCATGGCAGGAGGGGTCCCCAAATGCCAGCACGCTCAAGGGAGGCCGGCAAATGAGCAAAGCATGCCGTCCGGATCAAAAGCCGGAGGGGGTACAGCAGCCCCTTGCTTGGTTCTCTTTCTCTCTCCTTTTCTCTCAAGGGCACCCAATGGCAGGCCTCACCCTCACAAGAGGCTAAGCGGAGCCCTGCTGGATGAGGCCACAGCCCGTCTAGTCCATGGCCCACCAGTTGCTCCTGGGCATCTCCAGCAGAAGATGAAGGCAGAACCTTCTCCTGCCCTCAGATCCCTGCAGTGCCTGTCTTTGCCACCTGGGGGCGGTACTGAGGCACTCTCACTTCAACATCTGCTTTGCCACTATTTTGCCACTTTTTTCTGAGCTCCCATTCAAAGGCACAGACCGTCTATGTACGCTGCTCTTCCCCCCATCCCCCCCCAAAAAGGCTGAGCCCCTGCAGAAACCGCTTGCTGAGTTAATCTGGTTAGGAAACAAGCCCTTCCGATGGAGCACTTTTGCAAAGAGAGCCGCAGTGGGTGCAGAGAAGATCCCCACGTCTTCCCTGTGAGACAGGCGGCTCTGGCAGCCGCCGCCACCCCCCACCCCCCCCAGGCCAGGAAGCCTGAGCACCGTCGCCTCTTGCAGCAGACCCAGATCCTACCTGGAAAGGGCGCCGCACGGGGCTCTGAACCGTCACGGTTCCCAACAGCCACGCAGAACTCTGCATGCCGTTGCGGGTCCAGACGGTGGTGACGTTCCCTGCGGCGTCCTGCACGCGGACCTCAAGCCGGCCTTTACTGTCCAGGCTGTACAGGTAGTAGAGGAACTCCACACAGAGGTCGGAGACGGCCGGGTTCAGCTTGGGGCTTTGCAAGACGGATTCTCCGGCCTCCGGGTAGATGTAATATCCCCCTGGAAGGAGAGAAGAAGTTGCCTCGTTGGCACGGATCCTGGCATAGCTGCTGGGAAGGCGGGCAGAGAGGGTGCTCCTGGATTCTGCACGGCTTGACCTGAGGAACTGTTGACACTGGAGGATTGGAGCAAATAGCCCCGTCCAACTGAGCCCTGGGTTTGCCAGTGCAGACGCCCAGCGGCCGAAAGAAAGGGCCGCCGTCACGGTTCCCCAGCGACCGGCATCCGGAAGCTGCAGCAGCTGGTGAGAAATATCCCTGCCAGTGTTGACCCAAGACGGGCACTCACCTGCGGGCCTCAGGTGTTTCTGGACTACAGCCCCCAGCATCTTGCCTCCAGGTTCCTCTGAGCCAGTGCTGCTGGGAGGAGTGGTTCAGGAACACCGTCAGGACCGCAGGTGAGCAGGGGCCCCGAGTCCTAGCATCTCTGGGGCCAACGGCGTCCCCTTAACCAAGCTGCCAACCGGGAACCTTGCTCGCACAGGCGGTCACCTAGCCGTGCCAAGCCGCCCTCCTGCTTCCTGCCCCAGAGAGAACCATTTGCTGGGAGGAGATACAGATGTGTGGGTGAAGCCAAACTCCCTTGCGCCCTGACTGGCCTTCTGCGCTTCACTGAATGGCCCCAGCAGGTTCCGGGATTCTAACGGGGTGGTGGTGGTGTTAATGCTGGTTCTGGCTTGTCTCCCCTCCAGGGTTCACCGCTGCCAGATCTTTCCCCTGGGGGGTTGTCCAAGGCTCTTACTCCGTTCAGGGCTTCCTCCGGGTGGGCCGGGGCTCTCCCCTGGCTTCTGCCCAGTGTCTCGGTGCCACTTCCCACTGGTATCTTCCGGCTGAGTCCAGTCGCAGAACGGGCTTTCGGTGTCGTCGAAGTCACACCCAAGGAGTGCGGCTAAGAGGAAGCGGAGACGTTGGCACTAAGTGAAATTGGGGCCTCTAGCTTGCTCGTGGCCCTCTCCTCGCCTCCCTCCACTGGCCAGACCTTGGCAGATCCTTTGGATCTTGGCCCCTCCCCTCCCACAGAGCAACAGCTGTCTTAAGTTCCTGGGAATAGAAAAAAACACATCCAGGTGCCACGCCCAGGTTCCAGGTTTGGCGCCATGGATGCCACAGCCGTGCCCGATGGAAACTTGTATGCTGCTGGCATTTTCCAGCTGCAGAAAGCAGCAGCAGCAGCAGCAGCAGCAGGAGACAAGTGTCCACTTCGATTGGTCCAGCAGCTGGGGACAGCTGAACTCCTCCCCCCCCAAAGCTTTGCACATTGCACAGGGTGTCACAACTGCTGAAGTGGGAATAAATGTTCACACTGCTGCCATTCCTTTTTTGGGTTGCGTTCACACCAAAGTTTTAATCCAGCTTCAGTCCAGTAAGAGAGGAAGAAGAAGTGTTGGCTTTTCTACCTCACTTTTCTCACTCATTTAAGGGGACTCAAAGTGGCTAACAAACCTTCTGTTCTTCTCCCCACTGTGAGAGCTCAGAAGAGGCTGTGACTAGCCCAAAGTCACCCAGCTGGCTTCGTGGAGGAGGGCAGAATCAAGCCTGGTATTCCCAGATAAGAGTCTGGCTCCCTAACCGCTAGACCAAACTGGCAAAGTGACTGATAATTTTATTTCCGCAGTATCTATCCCAAAGGTGAGTTTTCTGAGTTAGATATAATGCCAAAGGAAAACAGCTTAACAGTTTGTGGGTGAAAGTGGACTGAAAGTGGAGCTGAAGCTGGATTTAAACATAGGTGTGAACGCAGCCTTGGACGTCTTGGCCCCCGGCATTAATCTGGGAACGGAGACTGGGGCTCAGCTGGGCTTCCATAAAAAAAACAATGGATAGACCCCTGTGCACATGCAGGCCACAAAACACAGCTGTGCTGGGCATCGCCACTCCGACTGGGCTTGTCCTTAAGGAGGGGACTAAAATAGGTGAATTCCACCGCTGGAGTCCCCGTACAGACGGTCACCAAACCCAACATGACATCTGGCAAGCTGCTCCTTGGGGAACTCCCACCGGGTGGAGGCATCACTTACGTGGGGTCATCAGGAGTCCTGTGGCATGGGGCCGGTGTGCCCTGAAATGAAAGGACAAGGCATGAGACAGAGGGCACCAAGCTTGGCATAAAAGACTTAGGCCAAGTTCCCACTGGGCAATTTAATCCGGATTTAAACCAGTTTTTAAAAAAATCAGCAGCAAGGTCTCCTCCCCTTAGCAGAACCACCTCCCCATGCAGTCAGCCACTGGGCACCGTCATACCTTGACTTCATCAGGGCAGGCAATTCAAATCCCACCCCCTATATAAACCTTTCCCCCATTCAGATCATGGAGTCCTTTTGGCAGCAGTTGTTGTTCACCGCTTCTTTCCCCACTGTAGCACAGCTTTTTTCTCATGTTAACAAGGCAGTAGAAGATTAAAGATCACTTTCCCTTCTTATAATGGTGCCTTGTGCTAAATTGGTACATCATCAGAGCAGTGCGAAATGGCAGGAAGGAGGGAAGGAACGAAGGAGGGAAGCAGGGAAGCTTTTACACAAGAGCTGACTATTGTGCTGGATCGTTATAGCAATGAGTGTAAAATGCCAGGGATCCAGGCAAAAGGTGTGAATGGAGGGAGGGAAGCAGGCAGGCTTTTGCACAAGAGCTGATGGAAGTCGCCAATTTATTACACTGATCTCTTATTACAATGTTGTCAGTGCAGGATCTGTTGATTCTTCACCTCCCTCCTCCCTTTCAGCCAGCCCAATTCTCCTAGCATGTAATGACAGACGGTCAGGGGAAGAGGAGACTAGGGCGCAGAGGGAATCACGGCTTATCATTGGATCAGGGGGAACTGAGGAGAACGCCCCTAAAGCATGGTTCCCTCCCCCAAAACCCATTGCTTGCATTCCCATCGCTAAATAGTGAGGATTATTTCTAAATCCAGCAGCGAGACCTCTTTTGACTGAATACAACTAATCTACATTTCAGGACTTTTAATCCTCAGGATTAAAAGGTTCCGTTGAACCTTTGGGAATGGTGAGCATTCAAAACAATCTCAACGCTCTTTAAATATTGAATGGGAACACAGCCTTGCAGTTTTTGTGCAGCGTTCCCAATTGGGTCAGAGCGAAAGGCACCTGCTCGGATGCCCCTCTTTCTATAGACACATGGGAAAGCTGAGCGGCGCATCCAGGAGACAGACAGAACAGGCGGGGATAAATTCCGGGCAAAGGTCTTAGGACTCAGCAGCTGAACCAGATTTGGTTATGGATGCAGAGATACAGGAATTCAGGAGCCTTCCCTATTCTTGCTGGAGAATTCCAACCCCTGGTAGAACCCTGAGGCATTTCCGCACTGAATCGCGTTCGAAACCGAACGCGTTCAGGCGGAAAGCTTAAGCCAGCTTCGGGCGCTTTCCCCGTTCACACACAGACGCTCCGGAACGCGTGTAAACGCGTTCCGGAGCGTCTGGGTGCGAATGGTCAAAGCGCCCGAAGCTGGCTTAGCCGGCAAACGCCGGCCAGGGGCTCGCCGGCGGCCGCGGAGGCAGATCGACAATCAGCTGTTTGAAAAACAGCTGATTGTCAAAGCCGCGCGGCGTCGGAGGCGAGCCGGCAGGCGATCGGGAGACAGAAGCGGCGCGAACGCTTCTTCTCCCGAACGCCTGCGGACGGCTCGTCCGCGTTGGAACGCGTGTAGAGCACTTCGAAGTGCTCTACATTTCGAACGCGAAAGAGGCAGCTGCGGACACGTCGGGACGCAAGCCGCGCGCGGCCAATGCGGATGACGTGTCCGCAGCTGCCTTTTTCGCGTTCCGTTTTCGCCCGTGCGAAAACGTCTCTGGTCTCCAGCTTCCCCTGCCCTTTTCACAGACAGCATCACCTTTTCCTTCTCTTAGGTCACATTTCCATACAAGATTAAATCTGAATCCAGTCTGTTTTCGGTATCATCTGATCCAATTTAATTTTTTATTCCTGGACTTTATGAGGACTAAATCGCTATAATCCGCAGGAAAAAAAAAGTCCTTGGAAAAACTGTCCTGGGTCCTGTCTTGGTGCCCAGCCCACTTTTTTTCCCCTATGGGAACGGCTCCAGACTTTTTGGGAAGGAGATTGGCCTTTTGGGCCGTCCCCTCATATCCTTCTGGCCAATGCTTGCCGCTGCTGTCAGCGCGGCATTAGATGGGTGGGATTTCACATCTGGGAAGGTCCGCCCCCTGCCCTTGCTGTCCCTGACCCTATTTTAAGGGCATCAAAAGTGCTGTTAAATAAAGGATGCTAAAACACGAGATAAAACCACCAATCGCCAAGCACGATCTTGGCTCGGTTTTGGGGTTGTTTTGCGCATGAGCGCTGCACCATTTTACTGGGCTCTTCACTGGTGGGAAAGTGCAGTCCTGCACAAAAGTCCCCCTAAAGCCAACAGCCACCCTCAGTCAGGGGACAGAAGAGTTGGGCTTCTCCGGCCACAGCCACTCCGCCATTCCCAGGATGGGGAGTTCCAGGCAGAAAAACAACTTCTGCTGGCTTTTTTCTGCCATCCCAATCATAGGCGGCACAGCGGTGGGTGGGTGTGATCCAAGGGGGGGCAGGTCAAGCTTGTTCTCTATCAGGGAGAGGAGTGGGAGGATCAAAGGACAAGGGGTAGAGAGGAAAGGACCCTGTTCCTCCATGCTGGGGATTTGTGCGGTTTGAGTGGGAACTGCAGTATATGAATTGAGTCCATGTTATTGTCAAGGAAATGGGAACAGCCAGAATGCGCACTCGGTTCTGAATCCGGATTAAAATAGTCCAATCTGGATTAAAATAGTTGAGTGGGAACACAGCCTTAGGTTCAGTTGATGACTTTCTCTATTTATAGTTTTACACAATTTCATTGCTGTATCTTAACCCCAATTAGCTATTTTAAGGAGATAATTCTCTTACACACCCAACTCCAGGTCTTCGGTGACGTTGCTCCCAGGCTGAACTTTGAGCGAGAAATTAGGTCAAGGATCCCAATGCCAAGTCTAAAATCAGCTTGGGATTCAGAACTGATGCAACCTTTGGATGATACTGAATGGCACGAAATCATTTGTTTTAAGTGCTGCTCATCAGTCCCTAATATAGTAGAAAGTAATATAACGCAAGCATAAATAGTGCCATACGTTGGTCCAAATTTCCCAAATAACACGTGAGTCTTCCACCCTTTGTTAGCATTGCAAAAATGTCAAGGGTTACTACTTCCACATGTGGTGGAGCTGTGAACAAATTCAGGAATTCTGGGCTTTAATCCATGTAGAAATTAATATTCTTCCTTCCTTCCTTTTCTTTCTCTTTCTCTCTTCCTTCCTTGGCATTTTTATCCCGCTCTATACCTGAAGGTCTCGGGGTGGGTAACAACATTTAAAAAACCAAGTATAATAATAATAATTATTATTATTACGAAGCTTTGGAAATCGTGAAACAGCAGATAACAGCTACAGCCAGGAAAATCGAAAGATATGAAGCAAGAATCATCCAGTACAGGCAGAACCAAATGTTCCAGTCTAATCAGAGGCAGTTCTACCAGAGCCTACATGAGCAAGTAGACAAGAAAATGGAAAAGCCAGAGAAAGAAGCAACAACCAACTTCTGGAAAGATCTCTGGGAGGCTGAAAAAGAATACAACAAAACTGCTGGGTGGATAAAGGATTTCGAGAAGAAATTCTCCATGAACAAAATGCAGCAGCTGAAAATAACACCTGAAATGGTCATGAAAAGAGTGAAGAAAGTGAAGAACTGGACATCCCCTGGCACTGATCAGTTGCATGGCTTCTGGCTCAAATACCTGACCAGCCTGCATGCAAAAATGGCCGAACTGTTCAATGAAATGCTGCAAACAGGAAACATCAGTGAATGGCTAATAACTGGCAAAACATACTTAATACAGAAAGATGCAGCCAAAGGAGCCATACCAGGAAACTACAGGCCAATAACTTGTCTACCTACTATGCTCAAGCTGCTGACAGGCATAATAGCAGACAGGATTCAAGACTACCTCGAAGACAACAACATCATGCCAGTAGAGCAAAAAGGAAACAAACGGAGAAGCAGGGGCACAAAAGACCAGCTACTGATTGACAAAATGATTCTGGAGAACTGCAAAAGCCGAAAAACAAACCTGCATATGACTTGGATCGACTACAAAAAAGCTTTTGATTCACTGCCACATGGTTGGATCACAAAGTGCCTGGAAACCATCGGGATCAGTCAGAACATCACCAAATTTATAGAAAGTGCGATGAAACGCTGGAAGACTGAGCTTTTTGTCGGAAATGAAAGCTACGGACTGATCAACATCAAAAGGGGCATCTTCCAGGGGGATTCATTGTCCCCACTCCTTTTCATCATTGCTATGATCCCACTGTCACTCATCCTAAAGAAAACAAACCTGGGCTATCAAACTGCCAGGAATTCACAGAAAATTTCACATCTACTCTACATGGATGACTTAAAGCTTTATGGAAAATCTGAAATCGAGATCCAGTCACTGACCAACACAGTGCGAATATTCAGCAGTGACATCAGTATGGAGTTTGGCCTGGACAAATGCGCCACAGTGGCACTGAAGAAGGGGAAGATTACTGAAAGTAAAGGCATTGAAATGCCAAATGGTCAAGCCATAAGGTCCCACCAGCCAGAAGCCTACAAATACCTTGGCATCTTGCAACTGGATAACATTAAGCATGGCCATGTGAAATCTGTGGTCAGTAAAGAGTACATCCAAAGGACTAGAAAAATCTTGAAAAGTAAATTGAATGGCGGTAACACCATTAAGGCCATAAACACCTGGGCCATACCAGTCATTAGATACACTGCGGGAATTGTGAACTGGACTCAGCTGGAATTAGACAACTTAGACAGAAAAACCAGAAAACTGATGACGATCCACCATGCACTACATCCTCGGAGTGATGTCGACAGGTTGTACTTGCCCAGGAAAGCAGGCGGTAGAGGACTTTTGCAAGTGAAGCAAACAGTGGAAGAAGAGAAGCATGCATTAGCAGATTACGTGGCAGAAAGCAAAGAATCAGCTTTAATTGAAGTCAACAACCAGAAGCTTCTCAAGGTGCAGCAAACCAAGAACCAGTACCGGAAAACTGCAATTCAATGTCGAACGGACAGCTGGCACAATAAAGCGCTGCATGGACAGTTCCTGGAGAAGATCGAAGGCAAAGTGGACATGGAAAAGACCTGGTCTTGGCTTACGAATGGAACATTGAAAAAGGAAACAGAAGGACTGATTCTTGCTGCACAAGAACAAGCAATAAGAACAAATGCCATCAAAGCCAGAATTGAAAAATCAGGAGAAGATCCAAAGTGCCGACTCTGCAAAGAAGTGGATGAAACAATTGACCATATACTCAGCTGCTGCAAGAAGATCGCACAAACTGATTACAAGCAGAGACATAATGCTGTAGCACAAATGATCCACTGGAACTTGTGCCAAAAGTATCATCTGCCAGTGGCAAAGAACTGGTGGGATCACAAGCCAGAAAAAGTGGTTCAAAACGAACAGGCAAAACTACTTTGGGACTTCAGGCTTCAGAATGACAGAAAACTGGAGCATAACACCCCTGACATTACAGTTGTTGAGAAAGAGAAGGTGTGGATCATCGACGTTGCTATACCAGGTGACAGCAGAATTGAGGAGAAACAGTTGGAGAAGCTCACCAGATATGAAGACCTGAAAATTGAACTTCAGCGACTCTGGCGAAAACCAGTGAAAGTGGTCCCAGTCATCCTCGGCACACTGGGCGCGGTGCCAAAAGATCTCAGCGGGCACCTAAAAACCATTGGCATTGACAAAATATCCATCTGCCAACTTCAAAAAGTCACTTTACTGGGGTCTGCTCGCATAATTCGCCGATACATCACGCAGTCCTAGGTGCTTGGGAAGTGCCCGACTGGTGATATAATACGAAATCCAGCATAGTCATCTCGTTTGCTGTGTGTAACTGTTGTTTTACATCATCACAATAATAATAATAATAATAATAATAATAATAATAATAATAATAATAATAATAATAATAATAATAATAATAATAATAATAATAATAATAATAATAATAATAATGACATTCAATGACGGTGATTGACACACCTCAAGGGGGAGATGATTCCATAGCCTTGGAGCCCAAAACCTGGAACGCGGCATAACAGCCCAAAAATGCTACAAATGAGACATTACAGGTCACTTTGCTGATGTGTTCTCGCACTCTGAATGTGGACTGAAGCCAGATTAAAACTTAAGGAAGTGGGTAAGCGCTCTGTGGCTGTTCTTAGTGGAATTATAATTGGACAGGCAAGGTGGGCCACGGATGCCTTTTTGGCTGGCAAGGGGCAGCAACGGGCAACCATGAGCTCTCCTTGGATCCTGCAACGGCCTCTCGCTGCCCGGAGGGACCCTGCGGAGAAACCTTAGAGGAAGTGGCTGACAACACAAAAGCAGGACACAGCCTGGCAGATCCTGAAAGAGGTGCAAGCGTTCAGATGGGACTGCAGGAATTAACCAGAGGCAGGACAGATTTGTAATGAACAGGTCATGCCAGACTAATCTAATATCCTTTTATGACAAAATCACTGGATGGGTTGATCAGGGAAATGCTGTGGCCATAGTGTATCTTGACTTCCGCAAAGCATTCGACAAAGTGTCTCATACCATGCTTACTGAAAAATTGATCAAATATGGGAGAGACAGGACAACTGTTAGGTGGATTCGTGATTGTTAGGCTTACTCAAAGGGTGGCAATAAACGGCTTCACATCCGACTGGAGGACTGTTTCAAGCAGAGTGCCACAGGGGTCTGTCCTGGCCCAGCGCTATTCAACAACTTTATAAATAGTCTGGATGAGGGAGTTGAAGGGATGCTGATCAGATCTGCAGACGACACAAAGCTAGGAGGGGTTGCTACCACTAGGGAGGAGAAGGAGAGGATTCAGGAAGATCTAGAGAAGCTCGAACAGCGGCCTGAAACTAATGATATTTAATAGGGACAAATGCAAAACCTACATCTTGGTAAGGAAAACGGTAAAAATGAATACAGAATGGGAGGAATCTGGCTGAGTAGCAGCACAAGTGAAAAAGATCCAGGTGTCCTGGTTGATCGCAGGATGAACATGAGTCGGCAATGTGATGCAGCTGCAAAAAAGGCAAACACCATCCTAGGATGCATCAAGAGGAGCATAGAGTCTAGATCACGAGAAGTAATTATTCCTCTTTGCCTCGGTCAGACCTCATCTAGAGTCCTGTGTCCAGTTCTGGGCACCCCAGTTCAAAAAAGACATTGACCAGCTAGAGCAAGTCCAAAGGAGGGCTACCAAGATGGTTGGTGGTCTGGAAAGCATGTCCTATGAGGAAAGATTAAAGGATCTAGGAATGTTTAGCATACAGAAGAGGACTGAGAGAGACATGATCATGGTTTTCGAGTCGCTGAAGGGCCGTCACAGTGCAGAGGGATCATTCCTATTCTCACTTGCACAAGATGGGAGGGCTAGAAACAATGGGATGAAACTTCAGTGGAGTCAGTACAGATTGGATATAGGAAACCCTTCCTGACAGTGAGGGCCATCAGTCAGTGGAACAGGTTGCCATGGGAGGTGGTGGGTTCTCCTTTGCTAGAGGTCTTCAAGCAGAGACTGGATCTACATCTGTCTGGGATGGTTTGGGAAATCCTGCATTGAGGAGGCAGTTGGAGTAGATTACCCTGGAGGTCCCTGGAGAAGGGAAGCCTGAGGGGGAAACGGTGACTGTGACTGTCAGGTTGTAGAGGGATCAGACCTGTTCTTGCTTGTCCTGGGGCAGGTCTAGAACCAGTGGGAAGAGACTTCAAGGAAGGAGGTGCAGATCGGATATCAGAAGGAACTTCCTGGCAGCAAGAGCCTCCAGTGAATGGAGCAGGCTACCTGATGGCGTGGAAAGTGCCCTTTCAATGGAGGTCTTCAAGCAGAACCTGAGGGCAATTCCCACTTGGCCTGGTATAGCTGCTGGGGTGGCTTCTGGGAAGCACCATCCGCACTGGCAGGAGGCCTTTCCACATCAGAAACGTCTCCTGCCCTCCCAGAAGCTACTCCAGCGGCTACTAGCAGAGGTGCATGAAATCGTGCCCCACACACACTCACAACCTTACCTTTCCCAGCCACCCTAGAGAGCATCCGCACTTCTTCCAGTGCCAGGGGTCGTCTGAGGTGCATCACAAGCATGTTGGCACCTCAGAGGACTGGAAACTCGATTCACTCGCTCTGGGAAGAAGATGGCGCTGCCCAGACACCTGTCCAGACCCAGGCGAGTCTCTGGCCGCATGGGGGGGGGGTTGGTTTGGCGTGCACTAGCATCCTCAACCACGAAGGCAAGTGCGGACCAGTGGGAATGGACTATTCCGTCCCACAGACAGGAAGGAAAGGGCAGAAACGCCTCTGGACGGCCCTCTGTCTGCGATGGTCCAGGAATTCCTCCATTGGGCAGGGGGCTGGATGTGATGACCTTGCAGGGGGCCCCCCCAAACCTATGATTCTGCTATGGAAGTGGGTTTAATGGACAGTTATTCCTGGTCTTGCTCTGCAGACTACTAGAATGTGCACAAATATTCAAAATATTCGTTATTTGGACAAATTCAGACGAATTCAGACATTAAGTTATTTGTGGGAATAATTCAGACATTCGTATGTGCAGATATCAGTACGCATCTTATGCATATTGGTACACATCTATACCAATAAGTACAGGATGAAAACAGGATTCGTCCAGATGCATACAAGATTCGTATCATTGGACATCTATCAAACACTTGAACAAATGGACACAGATGTATTTGTATCGGTTCAAATGTCCACGCATTCATTTTCCTTTATTCGCATGAATTCAGATATCCGAATATTTGATTTGACTTGAATGTCAACGATTGCATCTCTGCTGCAGACTGATAAAGCGCATTGCAACGTCCACCCAGAGGGCCAGGCACGCAAGAAGGAAGGAGAGGCACCGGCCACAGCCTGGCTCTAACACAACGCCTGCCTGGCTTCCACAGGAAACTGGGTGTTTGCCATTCTTGGACCCCAGGAATGCCCCCCCCCCAAAGCCTGGAAGATTTTGCAGAAAGTCTGGGTGACTTTTGGCCCAGAGAGGCCTTGAGATGCCCACCTGCAACCCTGGCGCTGCCCACAGAAGTCCCTGCGCCCAGCCTCAGGGGCTGTTGTGCAACTAGAGGAGGCCCCTTTTGGTCAGGCTACAGCGCAGGGGGGCAGAGGATGCTGGGCAGGCCTTTCAAAGGGCTGATGAAGAGGCTTCTTCTCAAAAACATGTTGAAAATCATCTGAAAAGGCCATTCTGAAAAGGGCGTTTGAAATCTTGAGTCACTGGGTCCCTGCTTTAAACAAGTTAGTGGTGCCCCAATGCAGAGGTGTGCAGATGTGCTTCTTGGAATCATAAATCCTAGAGTTGGAAGGGACCTCCAGGGTCATCCAGTCCAACCCCCTGCAGATGTGGGTCCAGCCTCTGCTTGGAGGCCTCCAGTATTCCAAATCTTTACATCCCTCTTATTTCCTCCCGGCTCACAGTGCTTCTTCCATCAAAGTTCGTTTGGATCACGGTGGAGAGGAGGCTTCACACCTTTCCCGTTTCTTGCCTTAAATAATGCATTGCCGGTATCTAAGGTGCGTCCCAGGCACCAGCTCCCCCCAGCTTGAATCCTGCCCCTCCTGCCCTCCCCATCCCGCCCAGAGGATCTCACCCTGTGAGGAGAAGGCCTTCGGTGATGAGAAGGAGCAGCAGACGCCGCTGCAGGTGGATCAGTCCGCTGCCCATCCTGAGGGCCGCTGGAGCAAACAGGCTGACGGCCCTGGAGCATCCGGTAGATATACATCACCTGCGAGGCCCTTCCCACCCAGGCCGCATGAATCAGAGGCCGTCACTGGCGTATCAGTGGTCCCGCCTTTGGCCATTGGACCTTGTATCCTCACCACCCTCTGCAGAACCCGTTGGTGCCCCAAATCCCAGGCGCCGGAGGGCAAAGATCCAGGGTGAGGAGGAACTAGCAGATTTTATGGCGCGTTTGCATGAAAAGCCATATTTTATTCAGTGCAATTATTGCCAGCAGTATACCTACATTTTCAGCAGCTCCCAACTGCCAGCCCTCCCTGTGGAACATCCACCTGGGTGGAACTGTAGCTGGGCCTAGGCAGCCAGGCACGCTGGGGACTCTGGGAGAGGGGGCCAGGCGGCTCTAGAGGAGCCAAGAGCAAAGCTAGAACAGCCTCCCAGTCGTTGCTCCCACTGCCTGACAACAGCAGGTGAGATGCCTGTTGTGGAGGGAAAACACCTGGCCTTATTCTGGAATACACCCTGCAAGACCTGCCATTGTCTCTGCATCAGCATCCAAACAACAGGCTCCTATCCTGAGATAAATCCCAGAAAAAAGCCAAGTGAATAAACCGCCACAGATTACTCCTTGACCAGCATCTGGTTTTCCCTGCCATACATGCTGTACAGGGACAGGTGCGAAATTTGGGAGTGCTTTTGGACTCTGCGCTGATGCTTTGAAGCTCAGGTGGAGGCCCCGGCCAAGAGTGCCTGTTCCCAACTACGGCCGGTGCGCCAGCTGAAGCCTTTTCTGGACAAAGGTGACTTGTCCAGTTATCCATGCTCTAGTAACTTCTAGACTAACTATTGTAATGCAGTCCACATGGGGCTGCCCTTGGAGACAGTTCAGCTGCAGCTACCGTAGTACAGAATGAGCTGCTAAATTGCTGACCCGGACAGCTGCCCGGACGCACATCACGTCGGTCTTAAAAAGAGTTGCACTGGCTGCCGATTCACTACCGAGCCCAATTTAACTTGTAAGGCCCTAAATGACTTGGGCCCCAAATATCTGAAGGAACGCCTACTTCCATATCGACTTGCCCGTGCCTGAAGATCTAGAGGGGAGGCCCTCCGGGTTGTACCATCACCCACAGCAGCAAAAGGGATGGGCGCCCAGGAGAGGGCCTTCTCAGTGATGGCCCCTACGCTATGGAATGGTCGCCCCTTTTTTGTACGTCAATCATCTGAACTGTACATGTTTAGGAAGCCAGTGAAGACACACCTCTTTGCCCTGGCCTTTGGACATATGGAGATACACTTTCCCTTTGCACTTGCAGACGGTTGTTTTAATATATACTGTTATTGTTTTGATATGTTTGGTTTTAAATGTTGTTACCCACCCCAAAACCTTTGGGTATAGGGTGGGATAAAAATACAGTAGATGATGGATGGATGGATAGATGGATGGATGGAGGGAGGGAGGGAGGGAGGGAGGGAGGGAGGGAGGGATGAGTTTCTCTTGCTGGGATTCACTAGCGGAAGTGCTGCCCTATACGATTTCTCAATTTTAGCCGTTATACTTTAATTGTAAACCACTCTGAGACCATTGGGTATAGATAAATAGTAATATAAATCTGCTGATTTGAAAAACAAAATACATCAAGATCGTAACAAGACAAAGGGAGCCCAGCCAGATCCCAAAGAAGAAGACAAAGGTGAAACCTTCATCTGGTCTTGACTCCCTGCAAATGGCCCTGAGAGGCCTCCTGCCTGTCTCTCCAACCTGGCAGTGGTGTTTGGGCATCCATTCTAGTAGCCAGATATGCCTGTACTCCATGAGAACTCAAGAGTGCTTTGTATATTTATTTTTTATTGTGACCTGCTCAAGGACACTTTTGGTGAAGGATGGAATATAAGTTCCTAAATATAACTCTTAAGTATCATATGTGTGGGTGGATACTTGCGTGTGCCAACTTCCATCGCATGCCAAGGGCGTGACACAGCGAGCGAACCCTGGGTTGGATTCCAGGGGGAACCCTTGCCGTCGTCACCATGAGATAAGAAACGGCAAGGCAAGGTAGCTCTTAGGAGCCATCCGGATCATAAAATAGGTTGGCCTGAGAAACAAAGTTCACTTTCCTCACTGGCCACCCCCATTCCCTTGTGGCCTCTAGAAAGGTAATTATGGCAACCCAGCCAAGAGGCCGTTGAGCCTCCACACACCCAACCAAAGGTGAAGATGTTACACTTTTCCTAGGCGGTGGCTGATTTAACTGTCAGGCAGATTGGTACATAATCAAGGGCCTGTTTGCACTCGGCCTTATTCTGGAATATATCCTGGAACAAAGGCCTGCTGTCCACATGCTAGTGCAAGCTAGAGCAGGCCCCAGGATAGAGTGGGCAGTAGAATGTGGACAACAGACCCCTATCCTGAGATATAATCTGGAATATGGCCAAGTGCGAACCAGGCCCAAATTCCACTGTTGAATGTTCCTTATTTTATTAAAACTGATCCTGATCCTCAATGAATTGATAGAGTTGCAGGTTAGTTTTACATTTTATTTGTGATGAGTTCCTTATTATTATGCATTTGTTTATAAGTTATTTTGCCCTCTATCTGCATGGCATTTAAGAACACTAAGCTAGAACACCCAAGGTCCTCAAGTTCAAATCCCTGCTTGGTCCTTTAAACTCACTGAGCCTCCCCAGCCATTGTAAAACGGTCTCCTTGCCTTGGGAGAGGAAAAGACGACAGGAATTGTAAAACCTGATAGGAATCTTCAAGTGGAGCCCCGAGGTGGCTGGATGGACCGCCGGCCATCCCTCTCACAGCTCCAGCTGCCAGCAAAGGGCCAACTGAGTCAGAGGGGGAAACTCTATATAACATTTGAAGAACTCATAAAGACTCTCACGCCTAGGGTCTTCTTCTTCTTTTTTTTGAGACAAAAGGATGCCTTTGTGGCTTTTTCACCTTTATCTGTCCTTGTGCTGGTTTTATTTAGTTGCATTTTCCCCCTGAAGGTCCCAGTGTGGGTTCCAGCAGTAAAAACATCTAAAATGAACAGACTTATTGCTGTTTCGAGTGTTTACTGTGGAAAGTAAATAAAGTGACAACATTTTTTCTCAGGACTTCGGCTTGCTTTGAATTTATTTTCCCCTTCCCCTTCTCTGTCTGTGTCACCTGCCGATTGGCCTGCCAGATCTTGCAGAGACTGTACCTGGGGGACCCAGCGTTCCCCTCCTTATCGGCACCACACTCGTTCCCAAGTGCCCTGGATCTAAGGGCTGTGCGAAGCAGCATCACCTTTCGCCTGCCCTGGGGCGTCCTGCACTTGGCCTTATTCTGGGATGTATCCCAGAACAGGGCCTGCTAGGGCAGACACCGGACGAGGCCTGCCATGGCCCGCCTTAGCCTAAGGACAGCAAAGCCCTATCTGAGATGCATTCTGGAATGTGGCCAAGAGTGGAAAGGCTCCGATTTCTCCAGGGCTGCGGTTTAATCCGGCTTCAGTCCACATTCAGAGCGAGAGAACAAACCAGCAAAGGGGCCGGTAAGTTGCTTTCCACCTTATCTATCCCAAAGGTGGATTCTGTGAGTTGTTTAACACTGAAAGGAAACAGCTTCTCACTTCGCTGCTGTTTTCTCGCTCCGAAAGCGGACTGAAGCCGGACTAGGCCCTCGGTGTGACCGCAGCCTTGCCGATTCGGGCGTTTTCCTCGGCGAAGCGAGTCCGTGCTCGTCTCTCGCGGAGCGGCTCCTCTGATGCGCCGCCGCCGCCTCCCCCTCCGAGGCCCGCGGGACCTGCCTCCGTCCAGGGCGGGGGACCGAGTGGCGCCCAGCGGGGACTCGGCGCCTCCTCCCGCGGCCGTCCTGCGAGCGGGGAAGGGCTGCGGGGCGCCTCGCCAGCCTCCCCGGTGGCCTCTGCGCCCCCGAGGCCGCCGCCCGCGCTCCGTCCCCACACTCGCCACCGAGGGCCTCCGCCTCCCTCCGCGCCCTCGCCATCCGCGCTTCCCTCCAGGCGGGCGACGGAGACC
Organism: Aspidoscelis tigris stejnegeri; assembly: GCA_023333525.1. Taxonomy (NCBI): domain Eukaryota; kingdom Metazoa; phylum Chordata; class Lepidosauria; order Squamata; family Teiidae; genus Aspidoscelis; species Aspidoscelis tigris. The sequence continues at coordinate 927,579 of JALMGA010000009.1, forward strand.
GCAAGCCCGGCGCCGCCCTCCGAGAAGCGCCGGGGCCCGCACGCGGCTCTCGTCGTCGCCCGGCCCGGCTGGGGCCTTTTTGGGACTACGACTCCCAAGAGCCTGCTCGGGCGCAGGGAGGGACCCGCGGGGAGGGGAAGTCCGGCCGTCCCTATTGGCCCGCGCAGCCACGTGACGGCCCTAACGGCGCTCTCCTCAGAGGGCCGCTTTTGCGGGGAGGGAACGGCGCTCTGCACACGCTCAGGAGCATTCGTCTCCCGCGCGCCCTGATCTCTTGGCCGCTTCAGGCGTGTTTCTTCTCTCTGTCTCCTCCTCGGAGCTCGCTGCCCCCGCCCCTGTGTGCCGGCGCCGGTCTATGACGCAAACCGCCGGCGCGAAGGGCGTGAGGTCACGCGAGCGGGCCCGCCGCCTGTGGGAAAGCGCCGCCGCCCGCCGACGAGCTCACGTGACGCGGGTCAACGGCGGTCACGTGATAGACAGCCTGTCGGGCCCCTCTCGCTCTCTTCACGGCGGGCGGGGCGGCGCTGCGGGAACGTCACGTGTCGGGGGCGCGCGCGTCCCTGCCGGGGGCGGGCACGTGAGGAGGGATGCCCCGGCGCCGAGATTCCCCCTCCGCGGCGGCCCGTGCCACGTGACCGCCGTCCCCGCCCCCTCGCCCGGGTGCCCTCGTCACGTGACGGGGAGGAGGGCGGCCATCTTGGTTACAAACACAAACAAGCGGCGAGAGGAGGAAGGAGCGAGAGTCGCGGAGCCGTAGACGCCGCTGCGGCCGCCGCCTCTTCTTCCCCCCTCCCGCCCCCTCTCCTCCTCCTCCTCCTCCTCGTCGCGCGCGGAGCAGTGGGTAAGCCGCCGGGGGGGGCCGTGCTCCGTCGCCATAGCAACCCAGGCGCCCCCTTCCGACCGTCCGTCTCTCTCGGGGCCCCGCCCCCTCGCCGCCGCCGCCATGGCGACCGTCGGGGCCCCTTCGCCGCCCCGGGGCGCGGGGGGGGGGCAGCGTGCCAGCCGAGAGGGCGCCGCCCCTCCGTCCTCGCCGCCGCCGCAGCGGCCTGCCCGCACCCCGCCGCCGGGGGTCCCGGCCGAGTTGCGAGGAGGCGGCCTCTTCCCGGGCCCTCCGCCGCCCGCCCGCCCTACTCCGAAGGCCCCCGGGGGCGGCCGCGGGTCCCGGTGCCCTTGGCGCGGCGGGGCGCCCCGCGGAGGGCCCTGCGGGCGAGGGGCGGCGCTGCCTCGCGGGACCTTCCGCCAAAGGCCCCCTCCGCGGCGCCGCTCTGCACGCGCTGGCGCGGAGAGGGGCCTCGTCTGCTGTGGCCCCGGCCGGGCTGCGTTGCGGGGGATGCGGCCTGCGCGCACGCGGGAGGGAGGGAGGGAGTCGGCCTAGGCCTGTTTCCTCGCCCGGCCCGACGCCTTGAGTTGCCTCTCGGGTCTCCACCTGGTGGGCCTTGCTGGGGGGGGGGGGAGCGGCGGCCCGTGGCGGTGTGGCGTCGCCGGTAGGAGTGCGCCCTTAGCCTGGCCGTGCAGGTGGACGGAGGTCGCTCGCGGCAGGAGGGGCCTGGGAGCGTCTCGTGGCTCAAGGTTTAAACTAAGGATTGTAAGTTTTGTGGCTCCACCATCCCGCGTAGCTGCGTTTCTCTCGTGCAGAAATTTGGGATGTTTCCAGCCTTGCAGCCCTGGGCTGTTTTTGGGCCTCGGGTCTTGTTATAGACACACCTCTGTGTTTTGTATGAATTCGTGTTGCACGTGTCTTCGAATGCGTATGCGTTTGTTTTGCAAAAGATGCGGACTGCTAAACCCCAGGGAAGTCCGGCAGCTATGATCTGGGGTCTCCACAGCTTGTGAAAAGCAAACGTAGTTCACTGGCAAAATAGCCCACGGTGAGAGGGGAGTTAAAACAGATTTGCAATATTTTACGGTGTGGGATCACAGGCAGCTTTTCCTTAGCTTTGGAAATAAGCCTTTAGATGCACTAACCGGCCTCCCGCTGTCGTTTGCGGCCTCTGCATACATGGAGGTGAAAGTGACCATCGGCAAGCCTGCTCTTAGCTTGTGGCAAATAACGTTTTATTTTGTGGATTTGCTTAGGGCATTGTGGAATTAAGACTTGCACGTTTGTCGCTGGAAGGAAATTTAGCAGCGGCAGTAGCTGCGCTAAATATACTGGGGAGATTGGCTTCTTATAGCTCCTGGTCTCAAGTATGGTCATTTCTTAATAATATTAAGATCCTCGAAGGCTACAAAGTTTAAACTGCTCAACAAAATTCTGCCAAGGGGAAAACAGCGACCTTTCACAGGAAACGTTCTAGGACGGTTGATTTTCCTGTTCTGGAGTTGTACACTGCTGTTCTTTTAGTGAACTAGAAAATGCTCATGTCTGGAAGTTGTCTCAAGGGGCACATAAATCATGCAGAGATCTTACTCTGCAAGAGAAAAAGGGGGAATGTCAGGATTCTTCAGTTGCGCCTGAGTGGAAGGAGATCGTTCTGAGGTATTTCTTTTCTGGATCCTTAGGGCAGATAAAGGGAAGCAAACATTCAGTAAAATGCAAAGCTTTGACCTGTTCCCGTCGTTCCATTGCGGCCGTCCAGAATGCAGTACGACGCTGTGTGTGCACAAAAGTGATTGTGCGGTAGCAGCGAAGCAGTATCGGCTGCTAGATGGGAGTTGGGCAAATGGGTCACAGCGGTACAGAGCAGCTTTCAGTGTCTACTGCTGATCTACCAGTCACAGGGTTTTCTGAATGCCGTATGGTGTAAGTTGTTCTGCAGTTGGGAACTATAAAAGTTGCCTGGGGTGCCACGTAGGGAAATCTTGGTGGTGCTTCTGAGTCTAATGGGTTTCTGTTCTGAGCCCAAGACAACATTTTTGACTTGAGTTCTAAAGCCTTATGTACCTTGAAGTCTTGGATAAAGGAGGGAGTGCCATCTTCCACGCCAAACAGAGATCTCCATGGACTTTTCTCTGAATGCCTCCATTGCTGTAGGTGGGTAGAAGGAGAGACCCCTTGAGCTGTGCTGCCTGTGTGCAGGTAATCTAGATGCCAGCCAAAACCTCAAGGTTCTCCCCATGAATGATATTGCTGTGATACCTGGTAAAAGCTGTAGGAGTCATAAGAACGTAAGAGAAGCCCTGCGGGATCAGGCCACAGCCCATCTAGTCCAGCATCCTGTTGCACACAGTGGCCCACCAAATGCTCATGGGCATCTCAAGCAGAGACAAGGACAAACCTTCTCCTGCTCTAGAATCCCAGCAAATGGCCTTAGAAGTGCCACGGTCCCCCCTCCAGCCTAAAAGATGCACCTAGGCATTCGTTCTAGTAGCCATTGATACATTTGTTGTCCATAAATTTGTCTAACCCTACCTTAAAGCCATCTAGACTGGTAGCTGTCACCACGTCTTCCGGCAGCACATTCCCTAAGCCGATGACCCTCTGGGTGAAGAAATACTTCCCCCTGTCAGACCTTACTTTCCTACCCGCCTACTCTCTCTATCCACCTTTTCTATACCATGCATAATTTTATATACTTCAATCAGGTCCCCTCTTAAACGCCGTCTCTCCAGACTGAAGAGGCCTAGACGTTGCAGCCTGGTTTCATAAGGGAGGTGTTCCAGCCCCTTAATCATAGATGGCCTTTCCCACCTGGCCTTTTACTGGACTATATCTCAGGACAGAGGACCGTTAGCCGCATGATAATGCAGACCGTGGCAGGCCTCCCTTGGGGTCTGCTGTAGCCTGCATTGGTATGTGGACAGCAGGCCCCTGTTCTGGGATATATTCCAGAATAAAGCCCAGTGCGAATAGGCCCTGAGAGTGGTATCAGTTGAAGGCCTTCTCCTAGAGAAGGAGAGTATGTCAGTGGGATGGGACAGAGGCAGTATTTACAGCATCTTTCTCCTCTGCTCTAGAGGGCCCCTCCTATCTGCAGCCTGCTTAGGAGTGGCCTAAGGTACCACAGCAGGGAGGAGGAGGAGGAGTTTGTAAAGGTTTCTCTCTTCGCCATCCACCTGTATGTGTGCCTGTTAGTGGTCAGCTTGTCACCACTGTGTAGGTAAAGGTGGAGACATCCTCAAGGTGAACTTGTCTCTCAGGCACTGTAGGGTGTGTGGTACTCTTGAGGCAGCTAGGGAGGAGGGTCACCATCACCTCCTTCTGGGAAGGTGCCTGAGTCTGAACGTGGAAGTGTGCCCTGCCGTCAGGAGCTATGTGGTTGTTGTCACAAAATAGAAGGAAACTGTTGGTTTGGCAGTTTCTTCTCAGCTGTTCTGGCTCTTAAACACGCTGCGTATTCCTTTTTTGTCCAAGTTTTCTGACGATTTTGGGGGAAGGGGCGGCACAGAAGGCCACCTGCCACGTTTCTGTACCCTTCTTGACACCTCATCCTCTTCCTGTGCCCACAGAGCTCGCAGGAGGAGGACAGTGGTGCATTTCCCGGCTTGGTGGTGGCACCAGCAGTGGCACTTATGAAACAGCGTGGCGGGGCGTCCGGACCGTGAAAAGGGAGGGGCTGTGCCAAGCGGGCACCCCTTGAGCTTGCTAAATTGTGCAGTTGATAGCTTGTCAGAATGCAGGACGGAAGGGCAGCAGCAGGGTTTTCCTAGGACGTCCCTCCCTGCCCCCTCCAGGCTTGAGCCTGCTCCTCCGAACCCCAGTTGGGTCAAAGGAGCAAACCAGCACATGTGTCCTTTTACCTCTCCGCAGTCCAGCACAGATATTGTGGGGATGTTGGGGAGCTCTGGGGACCCAGATGGGCCTTGGTGCGGTGGATTCTCAGCCTCCTCCACCCTCACCCTGTGCTTGGGTGAAGCAGAAGCAATGGTTCTGGGAGGAGAGGATGTCTCAGGCCACCCGAGAAGCTGCTGCCAGGAGTCTCGACGCTGGTGGTTGCAAGAGTGCGAGGTGGGCTTTGCTTGCATTTGCCCCTTCGTGAGCGTCCGACGACTCAGTTTTATGCCTGTATTAAAGAGTCAGAGGCTGTGAATGTAGCAGGCCAAGAAAGATCACGTGTGTGTTCATTTAAATGACAGAATTACCCAAATTTCTGATGTTTTTAAAAGTATTTGTTGGGGGACCTCAGAAGTCTTTTAACTGTTTCCGTGGCTAATGTAGGTTCTTAGTGCTTTGAGAACTGGTCTACTTGGAAGTTGTTCGAGTTCCAGCTTGTCAGATATTTCTTTTAAGCGCTGTCCCCAAAGTCAGCTATTAGATGTAGCTACTTACCTGTGTCTAAGAGAAAGGCTGCCAGCTCCAGGGAGGAAGCAAGACGGGGTCCTGGCTCTCGTACTACAGGTGCTGCAAACCGAGTAACACATTAAACAGAAATCCGTGTTGAGATTTTAAAAAGCGTTAGGCTCAGCAGGATAAATGTTATGTGGTTCTTTCAGCAGAAGTTCTGGGAATGGCTTCCTCTCTCCATTCCTGGGGTTGCGACTGTAGCATCAGGCGAGGGCAGAAAGGGACAGTGATGTTGTGGGTTCAGGATTCCTCTGCCTGAGTGGCTTTGTGCTTCCTTGGCTTACGTGAGAGTCTGTGTCCGAACTCTTGACAGCCTCAAGCCTAGCAGTCGGTCTTCTTGGAGTTCCCTCAGTGTTGCTTTCCAGGAAAAGCTGTCCACTTCTCTGTATGTATCGGGCAGCGGGGAGAAGAGAGCTGTGGGCTTTACCTGGGGCTCTTTGGGGAACAGGCGGGGTGATTGAAGGGTCAGCTGGACCACTGAGGTCTCAGGCAGAGAGGAGAGCGAGGGCAGGGGACACTAACGAGGCAGCACAGCAACCCCAAGTCACAAATATTCTCCATTGTAACAGGCTATAGCCAAAGCCTGAAGCCCTGGGCTTTATTTTGGATTATATCCTGGATTAGGTCCTGCCACATTTATGCTAGTGCCCTGGGTGGAGCCTGCCATAGTCTGCCCCAACGGTTCTCCTTCTGGGGCAAAATCCAGAACAAGACCCAGTGCAGAAAGGGCTGCAGGTGGCGTGTCCGGATTGTCATTCCGGTGGGTGCAAGTTGCCCGCAATGTTGCCCTTGTGCTGAGCGTTTCCTTTTCTTGGTCTGTTTTGTGGCTTGGGTGGCATTGGTCATGTGCCAAACATTTGGAATTGATGGTGTCTCAGTGTCCAGGATATTTCAGCTGTGAGGTCCACGCCTGGAGTTTTCCTTGCCTCGTGTGTGTGTGTGTGTGTGTGTGTGTGTGTATGGGGGGCGTTAGCCAGGTTTTGGCATGGAAACAGCTCTGGTTGTCTGGCGTGACAGCCAGTCCCAGGAGAGAGACCAGGCACGTGTGACTCTGTTGAGTCCTTGGATGATTGATCGCAGCATCCTTCCGGGAAGCCTCTTTACCTTGGGACGAGGCAGAAGGCATTGCCTTCCACTTGGCTGGTTGCTCCCAGATGGTGCCCAGCCCCTTTGTCCTCTTGCGCCCCGTGTTTAACATCTGCGTGAAATCTCTGTGAGGAGAGCATTGGAGGGACGCAGGGGCAGCACTTGATCTTGTGGGGAAACCAGCCACAGCCCATGCTGGACGGGGACAGTGCGGCGTCTGTGGGGTTTTGCCTTAGTGGCTTCCGAAGTGGGGTTTTATGCAAGGGTTGGGACATTTGTGGGCGTTTGTTTTTGCTGTGTTTCCTTCTGTATTGTCTAATTTACCTTGTTTTTTAAAAGGCTGTCAATACATTAAACAGTAAGCATTACTAAGGATGCCTCATGCCCCTTCCGCCCAGACTGGGTCTCTGGCGTGGCCGTAACTTGTTTCCAACGGGTCCCCTGCCAGCATCAAGTCCCTGCTCCCCCTATTCTGAACTGTTGCCTCAAAAAACACAGCAGGAGAAGAATATTAGGAACGTTTCCTGGAGCTTGTTAATCTGGGTGACACCTTGCTGTCTTTCTGCACAGACCACCGGGCACCCTTTCCTGGATCCGCACCCTCGTCCCTTGTGGCAACAGGCCTGAGGGGGCAGCAGGCCCAGTCGCTCAAGGTGCCGCCTTCTGTTTGACGGAAGGGGAAGGAAGGATTCAGATGTCCCACGGTGGTGCTTCATTACTCCACTGGCTGAGGGAGCAAGAGAGGTAGTGGCCGCTCTCCGCTGATTCTCTCCGTCACTGGAGCCCCAGGGAGTGCGATGCCCCCTCAGATAATGCCAGAGCCTCTTGCTTCCACTGCCAGGGTCCCCAAAAAGGCCACAGGAATGGCCTGGTTTCATAGTCCTGGATTTGGACATCGTTTCTCTTCTGCAAATTCCAAAAAAAGCAGAGCAGGTTCAGACACTGAAAGGGAACCATTCGTGCAAGGTCTGTTGCTTGTTGTGAGAGGGAAGACCCATCCCAGGGAGGAAAGACTCAAAATACTTGAGGAAGTTAATTGTTTCTTCCTGCTGCTGTATAAGATTCTTTTTTCCAATACTGTTAGCAGCAAGACATCTTTCAGTCCTTAAGGGAACCTGCTTCTGTGGCCTTGTCCTTCAGAATTGGAGGCAGAAGAGAAACTCGCTGGGAATCTGCCTTCAGTGGGCAGGAATTGTGGTGAGGCGTCTTTGGAGTTTGAACTAGATGTGTGGCGTGAAAGCACTTCTAGGATCCAGTTTTAATAACTGATTTTTGATTGTTGTTTAAGGAAGATCCAAGTAGCAAATGGGCTTTACACTCAGTTACTGTATTTACTCTCTATGTCTGCTGCTTCTGGAACTTTTGTTGAGTTAAAGGTGAGCAGAAGCTACTTGTGATAGCTCTATTTGATAGCCACCACATAGAATCATAGAGTTGGAAGGGGCCTCTAAGATCATCTAGTCCAACCCCTTGCCCAGTGCAGGATTCCCTAAACCATCCCAGACAGATATAAGTCCAGCCTCTGCTTGAAGACCTCCAGCGAAGGAGAACCCACTACCTCCCGTGGCAACCTGTTCCACTGACTGGTCGCCCTCACTGTCAGGAGGTTTTTCCTAATATCTAATCTGGATTGACTCCCTTGGAGTTTCACCCCGTTGTTTCTAGTCCTCCCATCTTGTGTAAGTGAGAATAGGTACAATCCCTCTGCACTGTGACGGCCCTTCAGAGACTTGAAGACCACAATCATGTCTCCTCTCAGTCTTTCCTTCTGCAGGCTAAACACTCCTAGATCTTTCAAGCTTTCCTTGCAGGACATGGTTTGCAGACCACTGACCATTTTGGTAGCCTTCTTTGGACTTGCTCTAGTTTGTCAGCGTTTGCTGCTTTATTTCTAGGTTTATGGAATGGTTCATTATTTGAGGCTGGTCGGAAGAGGGAAGGTGCTTTCTGTTCCGCTGCCCCTGTGACGGACTGAGAAGGGCCAAGTTCTGCCAGTGCCGCTGCTGAGAACGATGTCATGATGCCCAGGTGTGTTGATTGTGGCCCACAGCATCAGCAGACGGATGCAGAAGAGATGAGAGCATTCATATGGTAGATTGAGCGTGTGGGCTACACGCACAGTGTCCGTGGTGCTCGCCTGCTCCCTAGTGACCCTTGGGTGCCAAGGAGGGTCCAGGCTTGCCGGCAGACCCAGGCCTCTTTACCTAAGTTGAATCCCGTAGAAGAGTGATTTGGCGGAAGTCTGCAGCACATTACTGGTTTATCTTTTTCACACCGGTTCAGAAAAAGGTAGTTGCGCTCTTGTGCGTGAAGACAGGAACTGGGACATGTGGCTCCTAACGGGGAACTGGCTGAAGATTAAGTCTTTGTCCCTTTAGTTAATTTTGCTCAGCCTGTGCGCAGATCAGTGTCTCGTTTGTACTCCATCATGGATTTGATAAGAGTGACGGTCCCTTGGAGGGATGTGGCCCCACAACTTGGAGAGGGCGGAAGGTGCCAGATACTTTGTGTGCGCTTGGCTTCCGGTTCGTACGGGTGGGACGTTTTCCGTGAACATGTCAATTGGTAGAGGATGGAATGGTGGTAATGCCTGGCCCTGCCTGCCTGTTCAGACCTGGAGCGCATGTAGGGCAGCACTGTGTTCTTGCCCTGACCAACTAGGAACTAGAAAGGCGAGAGAAGAGGCCGGACGCAACCGAGTTGAGCCAGTGGGAACTGCTCTCAGTTCGTGAGAAGGCTGCAGCCGTGTATGCTGGCGTGCTACGGGTGTTTCCTTTTGGGTCCTCCCTGTAGAGATGCGCATGGTGATTCCCAGAAGGCGGTTTGGCAAAACAAATCAGTTCTTAAACTTTTTTATTTATGAATTTATATCCCGCCCTTCACCCAAGGGTCCCGGGGTGGTGGTGGTGGTGTCACAATAACGGATAAAATATATAAACTCTGAGAATATGTTCCTCCCTGTTGCTGATTGTGGAGTTTTGGGTCTGTTGTGAATGTGTGTGAGTCCAACATCAGCTGCCCAAGCTGGTGGTCGCTGCTACACCTGGTGGTCTGGAGGCCAGGTGCTAGTTGTAACGGCGTCTCTGCTGGATCTGCCGGCACTCCGTCTTGCTGGGGGACGTCTCCCCCTCCCCCTCCTAGAATTGGGGGGAGACCTACCTTCACTGGGCGCACACGGTTTACACACCTTCCCCTCTCATTTTGTGACCTGAAAAGCCTAATGCGTGGTTTCTCCTGCCCCTTGACCCTCGCGTAGCTGCAGGGCTGCTGCCTCCAGGCAGGCCCTTCGGGGGCAGTAGGAAGAGAGCTCTGGGGTGGGACACGAAGTTGTAGGAGGTGGTGAGGCCGTCTAGGGGGACTGGTGCCCTGCAGGGGTCTGGGAACCGAGGGGGAGCCTCCTGCAGGGAGAAGCAGAAGGATGGAAGTGGTGGGGCAAACCAGAGCAGGATCATGACAAGCACAGAGGCGGGTTGGCTGTGCGGCTCAGAGGGAGGTCAAGAGATGTCTGGCCTACCTCACAGGGTTGTGGTGAGAATCGTGCTGGACTGCCGTGGGTTCCTTGATGGAGGGATGGTGCTGATGGGATTAAGAAATGGAAGACCCGGCCCGGTTGGTGCCCAGAGAGCAGCGTGTAGGACTGTGAATGCCGGGCTGCCACAGAGAGTTGATGGCACCGCAGAGGTGAACCGGGCCAGCCGTTACAAGCTAGTGGGCAGTGGAGGGGCAGCCCAGCCTGTGGCACAGAGGACAAGAGGCCCAGGATTTCTGGAGATGGGGGGGGGGCACACCAAACTGTTTGTTGAGGAACTTTGGGGGTGTAGTGAATCCATGATAATTTAGTTTTGCCAGTGTGAACTAAGGTCGGTGCTGGCGATGCAGACATCCTGACAGTGCAGCGGCACGTCTAACTCCCGCCTCGCTTCTTCCAGAGGGTTTCTCCGATGTGAATTGCGTTACAAGTCTCTGTGGTGGGGGCGAAGACCAAACAGCCTTCCGGGGAATTGGCCGCCGCCTCGGGCTGAGCTGGGCTCCGGCAGCAACTTTGCTGGGATCGATCACCCCGGCAAGGGCGCCCGCTCTTCTTCCCTTCCCTTCTCTTCTGCTGTCGTCTCCGGCTGCCCGCTACGCCCGTCGTGAGCGCTCCAAAGAGCACCGCATACTGTGAGGTGAGTGTCCCTGCCGCCGCTTGCAGGCTGAGCACGGAGACCACCGGCAGGCCAGTTAGCTCGTCGCGCCAGGGGGATGTTTGCTCAACTGCCAGCCAAGGCGACGTCTATCTTGCTCGATCTTAAAAGAGTGAGCAGAAAAGCCCACCTGGAGGCTGGACTGAGGGCTCTTGCCCCACTCAGCTGGGCTTCTAGTCTTTTGCAGGTGGGCCCAGGCTTGGAGGGAGGTGGGCTGTGGAAGCTCAGAGCCAGTGCTGTGCAGTCAGGGCCAAGGAGAACCATTGAGAGACTTTTCTTGCTTGATAAATGGGTATTGCAAGTATCGAATCTTCATACAGATTACGTTTCTGGCACTTTGCTGTGACAAATCTTATTCCCAGAGGGTTACAGGTCAATTAAGAACAAATTGGTTCATTATGGCCCATCAGCAAACACAAGGGGCCGTGCTAGTCTCTGTAGAGACAGGCAACGTAATTATTAGCGCCGTAATGAAGAAAGACAAAAGCAGCAGCAGCAGCAGCACCTTCTGCATCAGGGAGAAGCTCTGTCTGCCCCATGTCCCTCATTACTCACAGTTTGAAGAGCAGGGAGCGAGGGCCCAAATCTTTAGGGCCCGGTTACGCTGTCAGGAGTTGCCATCAGGGACCGGTCCTTCCCCCAGCGGTTCAGGTGAGCCAGCCAGCCAGCCGTGCCGTTGCTCACCTTGTTCTTTCAGAGGTCAGGTGCTTTTTTTCGGTCGTCAGTTCGGGCCTCCCTGGTTGTGTCCCTGGTGGCTTTGCCACGCTGAGTCCCCTCGAATCTGAATTCTGGCACTGCTGAGCAGGGATGCCCCAAGCGCGGCTACCAGGTCCAGACGGTTAATGAGCCAGACCTCGGGGGCTTGCTGGGTCTGTTCAGCCAGTGGGCCGAGCACTTCTTCCATCTTGCTGTGGCTTTTCCCTTTCCTCCTCGTGGCCCTGGCCTCCTTGCTTTGGCCCACGCCACCCTTACCTACCTGCGGCCTCCTCTGGCCTTAATGCTTCCCAAATACAGAGCTAAGGAAGGAATACTCGGTTCATGGCGCGCGGAGGCTGGTGGCCACAGTGGAACGTGGAGAGCGTCAGAACTGTGAATTTGAAACACAGGAGCACACTCTTGAATGCGCAGTTGGAGTGTATCTGGCCCTGTGGCAGGTTTAGTACCAGGCGTTTGTAGGCTGTTCATGTAGTCTGAGTGAAGAACCGAACCTGTTAATCCTTAGATGGATTCAGCCTGGTGGCTGATCCTGGTTTGCCTCGGGCTGCGGCCTGCAACCGTGGGACTCTTGCCTAGCTGTCCTAGGACTGGAGGACTGTAGGCCAAGCATGTGGACAGCTGCAGCCCTGCTTCTAGGGAGGGGGCAGAGGGCACGAGGAGGGAAGGGGCAGCGCAGTGGGGGGGGTGCAGTGGGGAGGCAGCTTCAGCCAACTGAAACCTGACGTGCCGTCTGGTCTCTCTGAGTCGGCCTGCAAGCTGGTCAGACTCTGGCGAGGTCCAGCTCACCATCCACAGAACCTTCCAGCCTCCAGTTCATGGACTGCACTGCTGAGAGCGTTTGAGGTGCTTTCAAGCTGGTTAGATGTGTTTGGTGATAACAGAGTCTGGAGACTCCATTCTGCAGCCCCCCTCTCCCCACAGCCACAGTGTTTTAATATATAGGCAAATCTGAAATCCACAGTTTTTTAGGTACATAAAGAGGGTGGAGCTGGGATTGCTCTCTGACCAGAGAGATAAATGCTAGAACTGTGCCAGAGGTGTCCTGCTTGTCCAAGGTGGGCTCAGGGGCGCCACCTGCAGACCTGGAGGCCCCATCTTCCCTAGTCTGCATTTTTCAAATGAAGCTACGAGTTTGCAAACTAGGGGTGCATCCTTCGGGTCCTGTCCCTCTTCTCCGTGCCCAGATCTTGCCCTTGCGTCTAACAGAGACAGTCCAAGGCTCCTGGGGGGTGGGGGTGGGTGGGTGGGTGGGGCTGGAGGGGGCAGCACATCTGTCTAATTACTTTAGCGTTTGGGGTTTGATGTTCTTCTGCCTCCCAGGTCAGGAGAGGAGAGGAGAGGAAGGAAGAGCCAGTGGCAGATCAGCCAAGGAGCAATAGGATGGCAGCTGAGACACTGAACTTTGGGCCAGAGTGGTGAGTAGGTGCCATTGTGGGCCAAGGGGCGCTGCGTGTAACATGTTGGCCAGACTGGGGTGGACTGGAATGCTGGGAGTTGTAGTTCAGGAGCATCTGGAGGGTCTGCAAGGGAGACTTCTGCCCTAAAGGAAAGCCTGCAGGACTGGCCATCGGGCCCTTTCCAGCTGATGCAGCCTTCAGGGCCTGGCTTCTGTGGTGAACTGGGGGTGCACAGCAAGGAGTGCGGTGGCCTGAGCTTCCTCTGGCTCTTGCACCTTTCAAGCACCTCTGTGTTCTTGAGTGCCAGACCGGCTGAGTGTTTTTGGCTCAGCAGCCTTTTCTAGGCGGGCACAGGAGGGAAATTCTCTGCCAGGAAGGTGCTGCTGTTTTATGTCTGTCTAGTGTTTCCGGGGCAGAGTTACTGGAACACATGTGGACTGCAGTGCCACGGGTGGCTCAGAGCACTACCTGTGCTGGTCAGTCCCTTGCGCAGGAGGGAAGCGGGAGGCGTGTTCCTGCTGGTTCCTCTGGATCTCCTGGCGTTCTGGAGAGAGGTTGGGGGGATTGCTGCCAGGCCCCCTGATTTGATCTGCTCTCTGGAGCTCTTCAACACCCCTGTGGGGCTATCCTGGGTGATCTGGGCTCAGGTATTGCCAGTAGGGTGCACCTGAGCCAGGGGGAGCGATAGCCTGGAGGCAGTGATGGGCCAGACGTGGACCCTTAAATTTAATCTGAATTGAGGCAAGGCGGAAGCGCTGCATGTCACGTGATCTCACATCCAGCAAGCAAGCATGCGGTCTTGGTAGGGTTGCGCTCCCTTCTGGAGAGCAGTTTGCCCCCCTAGAAGGAGCAGGTGCACAGGTTGAGCACACAGGGTGCAGCAGCATTCAGAAGTGCTGGTCCAGTTCCGGACGCTTCACCAGCTTTGGCCAGGAAGGGCAGAGGGAGCTCGGTGGCCTTGAGTGCAGCTGTGGTAATATAGCTGATGTGGGGCTGCCCTTGAAGACAGTCCAGAGATTGGGGTGAGTGTAGGATGCAGCAGCAAGCAGCAGCAGAAATGCTGGCAAAGGTCTGCAGTAGCCTGCACATCATGCCGGCCTTAAAAGATCTGCACTGGTTGTCGTTTCTGGCAAGACTGCGCTCCCAGGGCTCAGTAGTGGTGGTGACACCTGTCCGGGCCTTCTTGCAGTGGCCCCCTGGTTATGTAACGTCCCTCCCTCGAGTGGCCTCGTTGTACGCCTGTTGGCAGCAGGTGATGGCGTGTCTTGCCTTCGGTTCTTGAGGTGCCGCCCTTGGTCCTGTGGCACCGCTGCTCAGATTTTTATGTCACTTTATCTATTTATTTTTCCTACTGTCCACCCAGAGGCCATAGAATGAAGGACAGGGCCAGAGTTGTCTCGAGAAGCATTTGTCCAGTCTGAGGTCTGGCTAGGAAAATTCTTTCCTTGCCTCGGCAGGGCTGCCCTTGGGCCACCCCCCCCCCCCGGTCTCATTTGCAATGGTCTTCCCTCCCCAGGCTTCGTGCGCTCTCCAGTGGCGGGAGTGTTGCCTCCCCCCCTCCCTCCCCTGCCATGCCAAAGTACAAGCTCGCTGAATACCGATACGGGCGGGAAGAGATGTTAGCACTTTATGTGAAAGACAACAAGGTAAGCCCCGTGCAGCCGGCCCTAGAGTGCTCAGGGGAGTGGCAACGGCTGGGGCTTCTGGTCACAGCTGTGCACTGAAGGCTCCTTTGTGAGGTGGAGGTGGGGGCTGGTTTGTCTGGCGGCCATTCTGATTGGCAGCAGCCAGAGTGCGTCTGCTCCGAATGGGGCGTGGAACATGTGCTTGGCTGTGGGCCGGGTCGGTGGCCCTGAGATCCACAGGCGGGCGAGCATTGTGTCAGAGCTTTCTTGGTATTGGAGCGGCTAAGGGATGGAAGCCGAACCCTCACCGGCTGCATCTGAGCGGGCACCAATTGCAGAGCCACAGGGTGGGGGAGCCCCAAAGCCCCAGTGGCCCCTTCCAGCTCAAGGGTCCCCCGTCCTCCCCTTGCCTCGCCTTTTTCTTGGGCTGCTCTGAGGTCACTCTTCTTTGGGTGAACTTCTAGAAGCCTTGCGACCCATCTCTTCCCTGCCTTTCTTTGAGGGGGTGGTGGGCTGAAAGATTCGACCCAGGACCAGGTTTTGGCCCTTTCCACTTCCTTTGGGCCTGGGAGTTTTCTTCTGCCCGTGAGCAGCTAATTCGCCTTGCCCGCTGCCCTGCAGGTCCCAGAGGAGATCCAAGAGAAAGAGTTCTCAGCCATTCTTCAGGATGAGCCGCTGCAGCCACTGGCGTTAGTTCCCTTAACGGAAGAGGAGCAGGTAAGCGCAGGGGGAGCCGCCTTCTGGCCGGACTCGGGCGTTGGGCCTTGAGGAGCGGATTCCAGGGCCACCTCGTGACCTCCCTTTTCTTCACCCCCTTCAGAGGAACTTCTCCATGTCTGTGAACAGTGTTGCAGTGCTAAGGCTGATGGGAAAGGGGAGCAGCGCTGCCCCCGCCGGAGTCTCCCGAGGGAGGGGCAGCACACGGAGCCGAGGTGAGGAGGCCCGCCGGCATGCCAAGCCATGCCATCCCTGCCCCGTGCCCCGTGCCCCGGAGTGACTCCTTGCCCCTTCTGACAGGCCGTGGCCGTGGCGAGAGTGGCTTTTACCAAAGAAGCATTGAGGAGGCAGAGGGAGCGTTTGGCCGTGGCGGGGTCCGTGAGATTCACCGCAGCCAGAGCTGGGATGACCGGTGAGTCGCCGTGGCGGGTGGTCCAGCGGGGCCTCTGGGCCCATGTCCCCCCTCCTCTGACATTCCCTGTTTCCCTGCAGAGGAGAGCGGCGGTTTGAGAAGCCCATCCGGCGAGAAGGAGGTACGTGGGAGCAAACGGAAGCCACGGGGCCTTACAGTGAGGCTTGCAGTCGGGCACCAAGAGCGTCGGACGGTGGGTTTTCTGTACTTGTGGCAGCGGCAGATGAGCCTAGATGTGCCCTGCTCCACTCGAGCCCCGGGGACCGATCTGATCCGGTGTCCTGTGGTCTCAGTGGCCAACCAGGTGTCCCAAAGGGAAGCTGGCAGTTGGAGGAAACTGAGCCCCCCTCTTGGCACTTGCGGCACTCAAAGGCTAGTGGGCAAAGACGGCCGGCCACAACACTGGCTGCCGGGCACTGGGGTGTCCTGCTCCAGGAGGCTGCCTTACTGGTGTGGTGGAAGGCGGCGGCACCTTCTTCCTCACCTTTGCCCTTGTATTCTGGGGTGTGACCTCCAGCCCTTTTTTATAGCTCGGGCGCCGTTTGAGGAAGGCGTCCCCCCGGGCCGTAAGGAGTTTGCCCGCTCCGACAGCGACAACTGGCGCACGCTCCGGGAAGAGCACGAGGAGGAGGAAGAGCGTGACGGTTCTGCCGCAGGATCCGGCGGCAGTTGGAGGCAGAGCGGCAGCGGCAGGCGGGAGAACGAGCGTTGGCGGTCGGCCAGTCCGGGTGCGCCGGGGCTTCCCTCGGGGTCGGGCCCTCGGCCCCTTACTGGCGGGGAGGCGGCAGGGCGGCGGTGCGCAGGCGCTCCTGACTCCTTCGTGCTCCCGGCAGACGGAGGCCCACGCTCTGCGGGATGGCGGGAACACGGCAGCGAAGGTCGCCGCAGGAAGTTTGACTTTGACTTCCGGGACCGCGAGGAGGAGGCGCGAAGCGGGCGCCGCCATCGGCACAACAGCGACAGCTTTGAGGAGGACAAGGACGGCCTGCCCGAATGGTGCCTGGAGGACGAGGAGGAGGAGATGGGAACCTTTGACTCCTCGGGGGCCTTCATGCCACTCAAGGTGAAGCGCCCCCTCCCCGGGCTCCCCCCTTTCTCCCTGCACCCGGGTGGCAGAGCGAGTGCTGAGGCGGCGTTCCTCTCTGGGTGCCCAGCAGCGCCCCTGCCTGCTGTTGCACGCTTGGAGGACTGGCTGTTCCCCCTCCCCTGCTCTGGGTCTGGCGCCTTCCCTTCCCAGCAGCCCCTGTCAAGCGGGCTTCCCTGTTCCCCCGCCTCTGACCCCGCGCTCTTCCGTTCTCCACAGAAGAGCCCCAAAGAGGCCGTTCCGCAGGAGCAGGAGTTAAGCTTCCAGCCCTTGCAAGAGGAGGAGGAAGAGGCCCCTGAAGCCACCGATGGGGAAAGGAGAGACAGCGGGGGGCTCCCTGTCAGCCCCACAGCCAAGGAGGGCAGGGAGAAAGGTGAGAGGCCGAGGGGAGCTGCCCAGGAGCCCCCGCCCTCCGCAGCGGCAGGTTGAGGCAACGTCTTCCTTTTGTCTCCTAGAGTGGAAGGAGCCCCGGCCAGCGCCAGAGGAGAAGCTGCCTGCCCCTCCCGGTGCCCCCTGGCGCTCAGGGCCACCCTTTCCTCCCACTGCCCTCCCTGTCGGTGAATGTGAGAAAGTCGTGCTGGGCCCCCCCTCCAAGGCAGAGGGGTCAGGGCTTGCTGCTGCTAGTAACAAAGACACGGAGGCTAGAGAGGGTACGTGGATGGGGAAAGGGGCTTCCTGTCGCCGCCCTGCCTACCCTTTTGCCTTTTGCCTTCTCTTGTGCTTGATGCCAAGCCTTGGTCTCGGAAAAGACCAGGAGTTGTGCCCGCCGGGCTCTCTGGCCGGGGGAAACCAGCTGGCTTGGCTTTGACCAGCGACGGCAGGTGGCGGTGGGGGGGGTTTGGCGGGTCGAGGGGCTGCTGGGAGATGGAGGGGTGGTGGGAATTTCTCTTCAAATAGAGGGCTGTCACCCGCTTCTGAATCAGGCTGACTGAACCCTTTCCCCATGCCGCTCCTCTCTTCCAGTGGACCCAGGCCTCCTAAGTCACCCGGCTCCCCCCGGCCCGGTGGCTGTCGCTGCCCTTCCTGTGCCGGTGTCCTCGGCTGTTGCTGCTGCTGCTACTGAATTCGCAGTCGGGGACAATGAGGACGAGGATGGGATGAAGCACCTGCAGCAGGTGAGGGTGGGGGGTGGGGAGAGCTCAAGGGGGGCTGTCCTGTTCCTGGCGTCTCTTGTTAGGTGCTGCCCTTGCGCACCGGTTGATGTGAGTTGTCTGGGCACAGTGCCGTCCCTCGATGCGAACACGGAGGACCAGGCGGCTCCAAGCAGGCGAGAGGTATCCTCAGTGCCTGGACCACAGAGCGGATGCTGCTCATCAAACCCTGCTTGGATCCTGAGTAGCAATATCCCACTTCAGTTAAGAAATCGCCTCTAGCCCTTTATGGCTGAAGTAACCTGGGTTGCCAAACGGGCAATTGATCATATCCGCAGCCTCTCCCAAGAAGCAGGGAATGGCAAACCACTTCTGTATCTCTGCCAAGAAAACTGCCCTGAGGGGCCCAGGCAGGGAACCAAGTGGCTCACCGGCACTCGGTGGTTCCCACCAACATCAAGAAAGTCTAGTTGGCAGTATTTCCTTAGCTCGGCTGTGCCCAGGTGGACGTCTGCACTGACAGGGGTGGTGGAAGACCAGGGCAGTTCAGGGCCTGGATGGGATTGGAGCGCTGAGCCTAAGAGCTGTAATCCCTCCTCGGGGCTTTTGGGGGCAAAGAGAGAAGGGAATTGACGGGGGTGGTGCTTGCCCACCTCTCCGCACTGGGAGTGGCGCTGCTCCTGCCACCTTCAGCCACTGCCGTGATGGCCGAGGGGTTTTCCAGAAAGCGAGCGAGGGCAGAGGGATTGGCACTCCTGCCTCGTGCCTTGGCTGGGTGGACGTCCTGACATCCTGGCAGCATCACGTTGGCATCTCCAGCAAACCGGACGTATATTTGACTCTCTTTGTATATCTTTCCGGACCTTCTCTCTTCCTGCAGGAGGCGGAAAAGATGGTGGCTTCCCTGCAGGACAGCTCGCTGGAGGAGGAGCATTTCACGCAGACCATCGCTGACCGTCGCAACACGGCCGCCGCTCTGCCGCTCTCGCACGAGGCAGCCATGAAGTGGTTCTACAAGGATCCCCAGGGGGAGATCCAAGGTGAGCCACCCAGGCCGGCCCCGCGAAGAGGCCGAGGCCGGGCTGGAGGCCGAGCCGCAGGCCCGAGTCGCCCGCCTTGCCCGTTCCCGTTCTCCTTCTCTCGCCAGGCCCCTTCACCACCCAGGAGATGGCCGAGTGGTTCCAGGCCGGCTACTTCACCATGTCCCTGCTGGTGAAGCGAGGCTGCGACGAGGGCTTCCAGCCGCTGGGGGAAGTCATCAAGATGTGGGGAAGAGTGCCTTTCGCCCCGGGTCCGTCCCCACCACCGTTACTGGTGAGAGCGCAAGGGATTGTGGGGCGGGGGAGGGAGGGGCAGCAGACTGTGCCCGGTTCCCCCTTGAATTCCTAGCTGAAATGTAGAGTAGGTGTGTGTGTGTGTGTGTGTGTGTGTGTGTGTGTTGTGATCCAGCATCCCTGCCTGAAATCTACTGGACTGCAACTCCCGCCATCTTTGTGGATTCGTTTCTCTACCAGCTGCATCTGCCTCAGCTTTTTCCTTCGCTCTCTGGTTGGGGTGCGCACAGATACTTTCATTCATTATTCGCTATTCGTACGAATTTGTCGGAATTCAGACCTTCTCACACGAACTGAACGTTACGACATTTGTACATTAGCGTCCGTACTGACTGGACGTTGGTTAAACTGGGGAGGAGGGAAAGCAGCTGTGCCAGTCACACCTGCAACGGGCCCAGATTGCATTCGACATGGATCGAGAGCGGATTAAAAGTAGATTCAAGTCGGATTTGTTATGGGATACATATTGGCTGTGTGTTCATTCGTATCGGATCTTTGTACGGATTCGTACAGATAGATTCGTATTGAGCAGAATCCTGCCGCGTTCGAAGGGGATCTGATCGAACGATTTTCTCACCTTTGGTTCGTTGAGAGTCGAACGTGGAAGCCCCGCTTGTGCCCACCCCTGCTCTCTGGTGCGCGTTGTGAAGTGGAGCTCGCGGTGCGATGGGTTTAGTGCTCTGCACGCAGGCGCGGTGGCGGGTACCTTTGTGTCCCGTCCCTCAGTTCTCGCGTTGCAATTCCTCTCCTTGTGTCCTTCTGCCCGGCAGGGAAACCTGGACCAGGAGCGCCTGAAGAAGCAGCAGGAGCTGGCCACGGCGGCCCTCTACCAGCAGCTGCAGCACCAGCAGTTGCTTCAGCTTGCCAACAGGTGTCTGATGGCAGCCCCTCGAGGGACCGGGCGACCTGGTTCGGAGCGCCTTTTGGGGGGTGGGATGGTTTGCCCCAGGGCGCTGACCCAGCAGGCCTCCGGTGGCGGACACGGAGCCGGCCGCCGAGGGAAACGGCGCTGGTCCCGGCCGCTCACGTGCCGCCCTTTCCCCTGTCAGCAGGCAGCAGTATGCCCAGTGTGCGCTCCAGCAGAAGGTGGCGACGGGGGATCTGACGCAACAGCAGCTGACCACCTTCCTCCAGCAGCTCCAGGCCCTCAAGCCAAGGTGAGACCCACGGTCGGCTACCACCTGCCTGCCAGCCTGCCTGCCTGCCTGCAGCATCCCCGGCCACGCTTTAGCAGGGACCCCCTTGTGCAAGGGGCTGTTTTCTGCCGGGAGGAGGTTGCCTGTGCTTCGTTTTTCATCCAGGCCCCACGGGCCCTTTGGAGTTCAGGCTTTGCAGGGCCAGAGGAAACCTTGCGTGTGTGCTGGATTGAGCTCCCAGGTGGATTCTGGGTAGTTTTCCCTGCACTCTCACTTCCTGTTCTGCTCCTAGAATGGAGGTCAGGAGATTTCGCGCTGCTTCTGCTTGGAAATGTGGGCGGATGCCGCCGCCGCCGCCGGTGCTACTCGGCTAGGGCCGGCGGGGCCAACGGGCTTTGTGCGGCCGCCTCCCTCACCTGTCCTTTTGCTTCTTTGCAGAGCTGGGGAGCAGGGAATGATTCCTTCTATGAACCGATCGATATCTGTGCCAGACACCGGGTCCCTGTGGGACACACATACCTCAGCCTCACCACAAGCAGGTCAGGCGTGGGTGTGGGTGCGGTTGTGGAGGAGAAAAAGCAAAGGGGGGCTGAGACGGGCGTGAGCTGCCCCGGTCGCTGGGCAGGGCTGGCGTCTCCCCTGCGGCCCTGCCTCGCCCGCTCCCGGGCAGCCAACACCATGTGCCTTTCCCTTGCAGGTGGTGAAGCCAGCTTATGGGATATTCCAATTAATTCTTCAACTCAGGGTCCAATCTTAGAACAACTCCAGTTGCAACATAAAGTGAGTGTCGCCGTCCGGTAGCCTGACAGGCGGTGGGAGGGGGCAGAGGGGCCTGGGCGTGCGTGACTCCCAAAGGCCAGCCATGGTGGGTGGCCCTCCCTCCCTCCCTCCCTCCCTCCACCCTGTCCTCTCTCTGCCTCTGCAGCTACAAGAGCGGAGGGGAGCCGAACTCAGGGCTAAGAGGGACGACGACGAACGCAAACGACGCCAGGAGGAGCAGAAGCGCCGGGAGGAAGAGGAGCTGTTCCGGCGCAAGCAGGCAAGGCCGGGCGCAGCGCTGTCCCCAGGCGTGGGGGCGGCTCAGGGCCTGGGCGCTCCGCCTGGCAATCCTGCTTTGGGGGGAGAGGCCCCCTCCCCCCTCCTTCACTCTTCCCTGCCTGAGAGTTTGGCCAGGAGGCACTGTGGGCATTCTGTGGGCGAGAGCTGGAGGGGGGAGGGGAACCCTCAGAAAGACTGGCTCAGAGGGAGGCACCTGGGAAGTTTCTGGAGGGCGGGGTGGGGGCTTTAGGACAGAGCTCTGGGGAGGGGGAAGAGCTGTGGGCCGGCGCTCGGCCCCACGGGTGTCCTGCCATCCTTCCGTCTCCTCTCGCAGCTGCCCACCGCCTCCTGGGGCCAGCCGTCCGTGAACTCCTCTGCCAGCCAGAACAGCTTCAACCTGGCTGACCTTCAGAAGCTGGGCGACACCCGGGCATGCCGGGAGCTGCGGGAAGAGGTGAGTCCGCCCCTCGCCCACCTGGGCTTCTGTGGCAGGGCTGAGGGGGCCACGGGGTTGGCCGGCCTCCCTTCTCACGACGCCCCTGTTCCCCTTCCGCAGTGCCGCCAGCAGGAGTTGCTGAAGTTGCTGCAGCAGCAGCAGCAGCAGCAGCAGAACTCCCACCCGCTGTGGGGGGGCCTGGCCAAGCAGAACGTCTCCATGAAGGCCCTCTTGGAGCTGCAGCAGGAGAGCGAGAGGCACGTACAGAAGGCGCCGCTGCAGCGGACGCAGCCCAGAGCTGTGAGTTGATGCTCCACGCAGCACAGCGGCCTGGAGGCTTAAGGACAGAGGGTCCCTCCTCGCCCTGCCCCAGGGTGCACCGTCTGCCCGGGCTGGGCGGAGGGAGGTGCCCGTTCCATCCCTTCTGCTTTGGGGCCTCTGGGGTAGGTGCAGCCCCCTGGTGGTGGCTGTCGTGGGCAGAAGGGGGGGCCTCTCCCTCCCGCCTTTGCGTTGTCCAGGTTGAGTTGTGGGAGGTAAGGGCTGGGAGCTGCTTCCTCCCGTGGGCTGAAGGGGGCGCCGCCTCCTGTCTCCTTTCCCTTCTGCTTCCCAGCACGGCGGCCACAGCCTGAGCAGCCTTCCGTCGCAGTGGGGGGTTGACTCCGGCTCCCTGTGGGGCGCGCATGACAAGAACACCTCCATCAACCTCTGGGAAGAGAGCATGAAGGGCGCCCCCCCTCTGGCCCGGAGCCTTGGCCTGAAAAACAGCCGGAGCAGCCCTTCCTTGGGGTGAGTGCGCTGGGCAGGCGGGCTGGGGGCAGCCGGCCAGGCGGGGCCGCTGTCGAAGGGCTCACCCGCTCGCCTGCCTGCCTCCCTCCCGACCACAGGGACACGTACGGCGCCTCTTGCCGGCAGAGCAGGAAGAAGACGGACGAGGAGGAGAAGCTGCTGAAGCTGCTCCAAGGGATCCACAAGCCCCAGGACGGCTTTACGCAGTGGTGCGAGCAGATGCTGCACGCCCTCAACACCTCCAGCAGCCTGGACGGTACGCAGGCAGGCGGGGCCCAGGGGGGAGCTGGGGGGGGCGGTAGGGCGAGGAGGTCGGGCCCCTCCAGCCGAAGGCATTTAGGCCCCTGCAAGGGGCTGTAGCTCAGGGCTAGAGCAAGCCGCCGCCTGCAAAGCCGAGGGTCGCCGGTTGGATCCCCGGTCTGTATCTCTGCCAAGAGGGCTTCACAGAGGGGCCCGTGGAGTCTGGGACAAGCTGTAGCTCAGTGGTAGAGCAAGCCGCCTGGAGAGCGGAGGGTCGCTGGCCGGAGGCTCACCCCCTTTCTCTCCCCACTCCAGTGCCCACTGTGGTGGCGTTTCTGAAGGAGGTGGAATCTCCCTACGACGTGCACGATTGCATCCGCTCCTACCTGGGAGACACCCTGGAAGCCAAAGAGTTTGCCAAGCAATTCCTGGAGCGGCGTGCCAAGCAGAGAGCCAATCAGCAGCGGCTGCAGCAGCAGGTCTGTGTGTGGCCGGGCCTGGGCCGCCCCTGTGCTTATAGGCTTGTAGGGTACCTTTCCCGCCACTTCAAAAGACCAGGATCAGTAGCCAACGGCACGGAGGTGAGGTTCACCTTGCAAGGCACAGAACTGAGAGAGGCGCTGGGGTTTGAACAGAGCGCACCGACACTTTGCAAACCTGCGCTCGCCTCCGCTCCATTTCCAGGCCCAGTTTGAAGTGCTGCTTTTAACTTTTAAAGCCGTAAACAGCTTGGAACGGGGCACCTGGTGTCTTCCGTTTGTAGCCTAAGTGCTACCAAAGAGGCCCTGTTCTGCATGAAGTGAAACAGGTGGGCAGAAGGCAAGGGACCTTCTCAGTGGTGGCCCCCAGGCTCTGGAACATCCTCCCACTAGAGACTCACCTGGGACCATGTCTGCCTTTGTAGACACCCATTGTTCTATTCTTCTCTCTTTAAGAACTGGTTTTGGTGGTTTTAAGGAATTGTGTTTTAACGCTTGTCTCGGAAAACTTTGGTCCTTGGGCGCTGCGTCAGTTTGGTTCGTAGACCAATAGAACGGTGACGCTTCTGTTCCCTGCCAGGGAAGGAGGTTGTGCGGAGGACTGTTTGTGGAGAGACCTGTGAGCCGGG
Source organism: Aspidoscelis tigris stejnegeri (assembly GCA_023333525.1). NCBI lineage: Eukaryota > Metazoa > Chordata > Lepidosauria > Squamata > Teiidae > Aspidoscelis > Aspidoscelis tigris. Next base: position 951,194 of record JALMGA010000009.1, read on the forward strand.
AGAGGGGAGCCTGAGGTCACCATCGGAAGGGGGCCCAGGCCCTGGCTGCGTCATTTCCGTGCGGATGCCCCGTGATTGGGTGGGGTTCAGGGAGCTAGAGGTGGGCAGAGGTCCGGCTGGGCGCGTTCTGAGGCTGGATCAAGGTCCTGGGGAGCGGTGGAGGATGCTTTCCAAACCCGTTTCCTGCGGGACCCCCAAGCGAGTAAAAGGGCGTGGAGATGTTAGATGGTTTTTCTCAGAGTCGCCCTGGTGCTGGAGGCACTGAGGGCATACGAAGAGGCTTTGTGGTTGGCCAGGTTTGTTCCAGATTCGAACAAGCCTGTTCTGACGAGGAACTCCCCAATTTGGAATGTTCTGCCTCCCTCTGTGGACGCCATAGTTCTTCCACAGCAACCTGGAAGGTACATAAAGCAGTGTGTTTGTACCAGGCACTTCCTAGCATGGTGAGGGTCCGATAGCCTTGCGGAAAGCGACCCAACAGGCCCCGTGTGGTCGCCGGATGGGCCTTCCGTGAGCGCCAGAAATGCAGTGATCTCGGCCGCAGCCTTTTTTCGGGAGACAGAAAGTTGCACCGAGGGGAGGGCAGAGCAGGAGCCCTCCGCTTGGCAGCCCTGGGATGTTCTTCGAGGGAGGAGACGCCGCCCAGGGCCCCCGTTCCCACGCGTGTCGCAGGCTGCCCGGGCTGGCCGTGTCCTAGTGGTGGCCGTGTCGGTGGCTTCTGGTTTGGCCCATTTTCCTCCTCTTTTCTCCCTGCAGGAAGTTTCCTGGCTGAGTTCCGGTAGCCTGCAGTCCCTGTTCCAGTCCAACCACAATCCCAAGCTACCATCCTTTGAGAGCAGCCAAGCCATGAAGCTCAAGAGGCGTCCCATGATGCTCCACGCGGATCCCAGCATCCTGGGTTAGGGGTTGGGCAGGGCTGGAGGAGAGGGAGGGAGGCCCGGGAGGCGGCGTTCGGCTCTCCTTTGGGCCTGCGTGGCAGCCAAGGCAGGTGAGGGTGGCGCCAGGTCCAGGGCCCAGGCTGACCGCCTGTCTGTCCTTCCTCCTCCCTTAGGTTACGCCCTTCATGGCTCCTCCAGCGAGCTGGAGACGGTGGAGGACTACTGACGGACGGACGGATGGACTGGGTCCCTTGCAGCAATAGGAATCTTTCTCTCTCCGCCTCTTCTCTCTCTCTCTCTCTGTCTCCTCTGCCGCTGCTGCCTTCATTTACCATTTTCAGTTTCGGCTGAATGTGCACTGCAGGAGAGGCGGCTGGCGCGCTCCTGCCCCTCCCCCCCTCCTCCCAGGACGGGGGAGCTGGCAGTGGCGGCGAGGACCGACCGGCCGGACAGGCCAGGAAGATGTGAAGCACTCCTTTCCTTACGAAAGCACCTTAACGAACAAACCTTTTTCTGCCATGCACTTTATCAGAACCTTTTTTTTTACAGTGACTTGTTATGGATACAAAAAAAGGAAAAAAAACTTTTTTTTGAGATTCTGGAAGAATTTTTTTAAAAAAACTAAGAAAAATACTATTAAAAAGTTTGTCTTTAAAAGAAAAAAACACTTATTTTTCACATGGGGATAAGTTTAAAAAAATGTGAATGGCAATTTCACAAAGGCTTGATATAAAAAGATTTATAAGACAAAAAACTTGAAGAAATGCACTTAGAAAAAGGAACTGTGTTTTTTTATTTGGATGACTATATATATATATGTATGTATGTATCTACACATATACATATACACATGTGTAAATACTGTTCTGACTCTTGCCCCACACAGTATATTTTCTCTTACAAAGAGGCCATTTTATAAGACTTCTGTTTTTGTTTTTTAAAATTGCACAAAAATGCCTACCCTTTCCCCCTCCTTTTTTTTTCTTTTTGGTCCTTTGGATGTACAATTCAGTTTGTTTTTTGCTTTTTTTTATAAAAAAAGACGAAAACTTGCAAAAAATGAAATCACACTAATGATGAAGCGGAAAGCTCCTGCCGGAAGCTGCTTTGTTCTACCAGGTGTTCCCGGATCTCTTTCGGACGTCGGCTCTGAACGACCCCCCGGCTTCTTCCGGGCATCTTGCAAAGTGACCCTCTTTCCTCCTCCTCCCCACCCTGGCCCCTGGACAGCCCTGTTTCCCTTCTGTCAAAACCTTCAAATCTTTTGGGCTGCGGCTTGCCAGCAGGTACTTTCACTTGAGCGGCCCGTTACGTGTGCGTGCGTGCGAGCGAGCGAGCGAGCGTGCAAGCGGCACTTTTTCTCAGAGGAGAGCCCCTCACGGGGTGGGGATGCGGGCGCTGCTCTTCTCCTTGGTGCTGTTTTATTCTTTTCTCCCATCTGCCGTTCTGTGTGCTGACGGAACTCAAATTGCGGCAAGCGTGTTTTACGGGGGACGGGAGGGGAAGAGGCTTGCTTGGGACAGGCGCCAACCGGGGGAATATCTGTGCACTCGGAGCAGAATTGAATGTATTGTTCCTGGGGCAACCCGGGGCGGCTCTGGAGCCACGTTCTGCCTTCCCCAGCATTGTCCCCAAAGCTGCCTGTGGGCGTCCCGAGAGGGTCCCGGGGCTCGGGAGTCGTGGCCCGGGGGTCGCTTCCCTTAGCGAACAGAGAAGCCGCCAGTGGCTTTGAACTCCGTTGGAGCTCTGGTGTTCGGTGCCCTGTTTGGGGCAACATTTCTGTATGCTCTCTTTGTTTGTGTATATATCTATACGTGTGCGTGCGTGCGTGCGTGCGTGCGTGCGTGAGCGAGTGAGCGGATGGGTGTAACCTTTTTTATACATATGTAATTTCGCTTGAACAAGGAGATGATGTTTTTTGCTGTTTTGTGGGGTTTTTTTGAGGGGTGTTGTTGTTCATGAGGACCTTTTTTGTTTACAATTCATCAGTGGCTGCAAGCCAAGAGGGGTCAGAGGCAGAAGCCGCTTCCACGCAGCGCACTGTCGGGAGGGCTCCTGCCACCACCACCCCGCCCACCAGCCACCTCTGCGGCCCATTCTTGCCCCCTTGGGAGGGGTCCACTTGCACACAGGGTACTGGGAAGTTGGATTTCTTGAGAGGAGAGTTGTCAGTGGGAGGGAGGGAGGGAGGGAATGCCCCTCCCTCCAAAGGGCTGGCCAGAGGCTCCCTGCTCTGGTCACTTGTCTCCAGCCCCTTTGCCGTTCTTGCTCTGGAAGGCGAGGGCTGCGCCTGTGGCAACCTGTAGCCCTTCTTGCGGGGCGCAATACCTCCCCCCCCCCCCGTGTCTTTGAGGACTGCGTTTGTGCTCCTTCGGAAATGTTTGTTACAAGCGCCACAAGGGTGCGTCTGTTGTGCTGTGTGGAGGGCTGGCTGGGGGTCCTCCTTCCAATTTCTCCTGTAATCATTTTCCTTGGGGTAGGAGGAGGAGCCCCGAATCAGTGCAGCCTCTGAGAGCAAAGACAGAACAGAAAGCTGTAAAGAACTTCATAATCATGACCAAAATGGTGGAGGCCTGTTTGATTTTTTTTCCTGTTCTTTTTTGTCTGATGTTGATCTGAGCGGAACCACAAGCCCCTCTCGAAGGACCAGGGGCTGCGCATGCGCCACGTCCATATCATTTTGGTGGTCCTCGCAGTTGTTGCCGCGGGGTGGCTGTCACCGTGTCGCAGGGCAGGAAGAGACCTCAAGGAAGAGGAAGGGACGGAGGCCCTTTGCCGCCCTCTCCTGCTCAGCTGGCCGAGACCGGGGGCTGCATATTCGGGGTACGGGGGCCGATCTCGGACGTCTCTCGTTTCCTTTTGGCCAGTACGGATTCCCCGAGGAGACCGGTCAGTCGGAGGGCCTCGCTGGGCTCCACCTTCTGCTGCTCCGGAGCCCTCGCTTGGTGTCAGTCCCTGTGAGCAGGAGCCGAGCGGGTGCCACCTTGCACAGCGCCATCACCTCCAGTGGCTCTGGACCCTTTAGCCGAGAGAAGGGCAGCTTCCACTTCCAGCCCGCGCCCCTGTCAGTGCAGGCACAGAGAAGACCTTCCGGGAGGGAGGCTGGTGCTGTTTTCCCCTCTTGAGAGGCTGCCTGAGAATGTATTTGGAAAAGCTCTTTCCTCGCCTGCCTTCCAACCAAGGGCTCCCTTTTGTGGATTCTGCTTGTGGCTCACTTGCTTTGCTTGCAAAATAGCTCTGGCTTCCTCCCACGTCCTCCTGCCACAGACTCGCCGTGATCTTTTGCACCCAAACCGTCTTGTGGGATGTGAACTGAATTAGTCCTGAGACCTCCTTTGATTTTTGTTTTTTTTATCAAGGTATGGGCAAAGTTTACAAAAGAGTAGGTGGTCTTGAGGCAGACTTCCCCACCGCTGCCACAAGTCCAGAAGGCTGGGGGGGGGGCAGAGGGGCAGGGATGCTGGAGGCACGTGGGCGCAGCCTTCCTTGGGCGGGAGAGCTCCTCCCGTCCAGCCGCTGAAGGTCTTTGCTTGCAGTCATAAGTGGTTTGTGGACGGGTGCAGAGTGTGGTCTTTGCTCTCCTCGTGCCTGGAAGTGAGTTGTGGGCTCTCTGCTCACTCGGCTCTGTCCAGCTGCCCATGACCCCCAGCCGCAGGGCCTGAAGGCCAGGGGAGTGTCGGACGCAAAGTAGCCACAGGACGTGGCAGAGGGCAGAATGGGGGGCCGCTCTGTGCATGCGCAGCCTTTTGCCTTACCTGTTGCCAAGGAAAAAATGTGTTATGGCGGAGCATTTTCCCAGTATTAAAGCTGACGTTAAAAAAAAAAGCAATAAAGTAAAAAATTTCAAAGTTTAAACAAAAATTGTAGCATGTGAAGAAGCTAAATAGAGGAGCAGCTGCCACAGGTAGTAGGAATGAAGGTGGGAAGGAGGTGGGAGGGGCAGACATGGAGGGGTTGCAACCTTGTATAGTGTGCGCACAGCCACAGGTGTGCAAAGATAGGTGTGTGCGGGCGTCCCTTCCTTTGAGAGCGAATCCATCAAATGTGAAGATGGCGAAGGGTCCTCTTTCCAGGGTAAGGAGGCCCGAGGCCTCCCAGGTGGACCTGCCCCCGTTCCCAGGTTCCTATTCCTGGAGGGCCATATGTGCGCATGTGTTCGGGGTGGGGGTGGGTGGGAAAGTTTTTTCGTAGCTGCATTTTTTATGGACGTTTTGGCAACTGTTTGGAATGTGACGATGAATGTAGAAATACAATGAGTTTATCCTCTCTTGGCTGCCGGGGAGGGAGGGGGTTGCAGTGTGTGTGGGGGGCTGATTTTAATCTTGTGCTTTCTGGGCACCTGAAGGGACAGTGGAGTCCTGTCCATTGAAAGGGAATTACAAGGGAACAAAGAAGGATTTTGAGAAGCTGTTTGGCCTCATCTGGCGCCTTCTGTGCACCTCATCCGATGAAGGGAAAACCTTATTGTTAACCCCCCCCCCCAAAAAAACCATGTGGAGTTGTTCAGACAGCTCCCTTGTGCTGGGGGAGCGGTTTGCGTTTCGAGCATCAGTGGCAGCCGCCGTTCCCAAAACCCGCGACAGTTTATTTAGTCTTTGGTTCTGTGTTTATGATGCCTTAAACTCTACACACAAGTTACTTTGGCGGGTGGTGGGGGGCGGGCGTTGTGACGTGGTCCTGTCCCACGGGGGTGTTGATGGGGTGTCCATGTGTGCTGTGGTGTTTCTGCATTCTGCTCACTCAGCTGGGGGGGACTGCAGAATCTTACTTTTTGACACAGAGCAAGGGTCTAGGGGGGCGGTGGTGCTGGGAGCGCGGTGGCCGGGCGGGCGCCTGGATTCTCTGTGTGCGATTGCAGCTTGGCAGGGGCCAGTGGGAGTTGAGGAGGCAGACAGGGGGAGCACCCGGTGCATCCTCCCCCCCCCCAAGACGCTGTGAGACTCTTCCTGCTCGACTCTCAACTTCTAGCCGCCCGCCGGCTGCCGAGCACAGGCTAGAAGCCCATCTACCTCCCCCTGCGGTTGCCGTCCGCACAGAGAAGATGCCCTTCCTCAAGTATTACGAGAAACTGTGACGGGATGCGCCAGAGCAGAAGGCTTTGGCCTCCCGACTTCTACTGAGAGTGGAAACATGTTTACAGACTTCAATTTTTCCTGGTGCAAATTGGCAGAAACATTTTGGGGAGGGGGGGAGAGGGAGCCCCCCCTCTTCAGGGGCGCTGAATGTTTTGCAACGGACTGGATCCTCCCATGGCGTCCTTCGTTCGCGTTGCTGGCGCAGTCCCTCCTTTCCTCCCTCGCCACGGAAGGATCAGCTGCAGCTGCGCCCAGGACCCCTGGAGCCTCCTGCCCCTCTCAGGGAGGCCACAGAACTCAGTCCGTGGACCGTGGGAGCCGCAGCATACTGGTGAGTTGACGGCCAAAAGGAGCGAGACTTTGGCTGGAACTGGACCGTTGGCCGCACCCATCGCCAGGTGCAAAGCGGTGTCCATGCGCAGTTGCCCTCTGCCCCGGAGCAGAGGGGGGGCAGGACTACAAAGATCGCAGGGCCCCCCTGCTGTACATAGCGACAATGGCCCCTTTTGCGTCTCTCCTCCGAACTCTGTAGCAACAGTCTGACTTTCAGTAGGGCCTGGATGTATAATATTCTTGTGGATGTCAATGCCAAATCCTGTATGGACTTTATTTCCCTTTGTGCATCTTTTGTAAATACTGTTTCTTCTATCCTGCAAGTTTGCAACAAAAATAAAAGCTTAGATGGTTGTCGATGCCCAAGGTGCCTTTTTCTCTGTCCCGCTGCATCCCTGGATGCCACCAGCTCCCCTCCGTTACTAGTGGCTGGAGATGGGAGAGGGGAGGATGTACAGCTCTGTCCACCTTGGCTGGTTCCCCTCACCCACCTGGCGCTCAGTGGCACAGCTTCCTCTCCACTCTCTCACCTGATCTCTTTCCAGATGAGGCCTGAGTTTTGGGAGGGAGGGTAGGTGGGATCCTTTGCCTCCCCCAGTGGAATGAGTCAAGGGCAATGGGTTTGAGCCCCTAGTGCTGTGGCGAGTTGGTGGAACTCGCCCATCTTGTGCCCAAGCAGGAGGGAAAGCGCAGCACGGCAAGGGTTGCTGCAGATGCATCCCCTGGAGACCACACCCATGTGTGTCCACCTTTTGGTTGCAGAGGGTGAGGCAGGCCACAGCTGCCTGTGCTGGGCTCTTGGTGCCACAAGGGAAGCTGAACCTTCTTGCTGCTCCACCAACTCTGCCTCTTGTCCTAAGGCTCTCACCCCCGGCCCTCCTTCCTCTTCTGGGAGTAGCCTTTTCGGGGGTCCACAGACCCTCAAATTGTGCCTCTCCAGAGGTTGCCGGCCGTTTGGCACTGGGACCTGCACGGCTTCTCCTGGAGGGCCACTCGTGGGGAGCCACCAGCTTCCTCTTCAGCCCCCTTGTGAGCTTCAGACAAATGCACAGAACAAAGGCTGCTGTTTAGGCACCCCGGTCTGGGCTACGGCACCAGTGCATCCTGGCACACCTCTGGATGTCCCTGCCGTCAAAATATTACTGAGTGGTAGAGGTTTCTCTTTAGCAAGCCAGTTCATCCTGCCTTCGTTGACTGATTCAGACCTGGGAACCAGCAGCCTGTACCTTCCTGGTTGCCTCTTTGGGTGCTGCAAACGCCACGGCATGAATTAAGCTTTGCCGGGGGGCACCGTCTGGGCCGGCCCCAGGGCACCACCCCACACGGAAGCCTTGGGTGCGCTGCGTCGTCTGCAAAACAAGTTCCTCTTCTTGAGAAGAAAGCGTCCTTGCCTTGGCTGTTTCCCCCTTTTGTCAAGTTAGTGAAAGGTTCCCAGGAGCCTCTTGCTCCCCTGAAAAGCCCCTTGGGCTCACTGCCGAGAACTCTGCAGGTGGACGTCCGTGGAGCAGGCACCCGCCTTGCGTAGGAAAAGGCTTAGGAGAGTCACAAAGGTCCACGGAGGGGAACGACCGAAAGCTGCTCCAACCCCAAAATGAACTCCTAGGTGCCCTCCTCACCCAGGCCCCGGGTGCAGCTGTCCAGAGGGCCCCATTCAATGGGTAGAGTTCCTTTTGGGTGGCTTTCATGTGGGATTACGGGCTGTCGTCTAAAGAGGAATGTTTTTCCAAACTGCTAGAGACAGCAGAGTGCCGGAAAGGATATTTGCCCCACAGAGCGTCCCTTGGGGACTCTCCGACTTCACTAAAGCCCAGGAAACAAATTTTCTTTTACAATGCAATCTTAGCTTTAGAATATAACGGCTACTCTCCCGCCCTCCAAAAAACCCTGGCCTTGCCAAACGACGAGAGGGAATGGCTTGTAGGTCTCAACCATAAAAGAAGCCAAATTACACTGAAGCTGGAAAAACGTGGTTTATTTTGTTAGACCATGGCTGAGAAAGAAGTGCAGTTGGAATAACACTTACTCCAGAAGGAAGAGAACCACCTGGCCCCAACGCTCTGGGTCGCCCATGTAAAATAACCCCAGCAGTCCTGCTTTATTGGCCGGCTGAGAGCAGGCACCCTTTAGGGCACGCGAAGGGACCCTCGGGCCTGGCGGAGGTCTAGAAGGACGGCTGCGGCCACCCGTGGGCGACAGGGCAGCCCGCCCCTCAGAGACTACGCTCGTGTCCCGGAGCGCTCGGGGAAGGCCTGCAGCGTTTTGCGGGACAAAGAACGGGGCCAGACTGAACATAAGGGCTTGCTTTCTCTCGCTCGCAGGTGACACACAGACCTGCTGCCACCGTGGAGGCACGAAGCCAGAACTGGCCCTCGGCCTCCCCAGAACTGGCCACGTGGAGGGGGGAGCACAGCGGCATTCCCGAGGGCCATGGCTGCTCGAGCACCACGGGGAGGGCAGGGAGGAAGGAGCGGTAGCTGGCCGGGCGCATGGAGGCTGCGCTCTCGCCTGAGTGGCCCCTGCAGGGTGGGGGCGAGAAGGCCAAAGTGCATGTCCTTCCCCTTGCCCCTCCCAAGGAGCCAGGAGGCCAAAGGAAAAGCGTGCTCCGCCCCACGGGCCTCGTTCCTGCCAGGAGGAGGGACAGAAGGAGGGAGGCAAGTCGGGGGGAGGTCCCAGCCCAAGCTCTAGGGAAGGAAGGAAGGAACACCCCCGTGCCAGAGTCCCTCGACTCCTTTTCTGAGAGTGGCCCAAGGGTGCCTGCCAGCGCCTGGGCACCACACTGCCTTGTCCTCTCTTGCCCGGTTGGGTCAGAGAAAGGAGGGGTTGCGACGAGGGAGTGGGCAGGGCAGGGCAAAAGGCCCAGAGATTCAAGGCCGGGAGGAGGAGAGACAGACAGACTGAGGCTTGATTAGAGGACGCAGAAGAGGATCCTTTCTGGGCCCCTCCCTCCCCGTTTTCCTCCTTCCCTGCCCCAAGGTGGAGGGGCCAGGAGACTCAGTTCCAGACTTTCAAGAAGCTGTCCCAGGAGCCAGTAGCTACGGCCATCCCATCGTCGGTCACGCCCAGGCAGCTGACGCGGTTGTCGTGGCCGGCGAGCACCCCTGCAAGGCAGAAGAGAGCGAAGGTAGGAGGCAGCCCAGCAATCAGACATGGCAAGGGATGAGCCCCACGGCCAGGGCAGGACACCTCCGCCAAGTTCCGGGACCCCCCAGACACCCCCATGGCTCTTCAACAGGATCACCCAGAATCCTCTCTGCTTTCTCGGAAGGAAAGCATGGTGAAGTGCAGAGATTTTTTCTTAACGGCTCTCATAAAGCCCTTGCCAGAGTGACGCGCAGTTCACCAAACGTGGCAACAACTGGCTTCCGTCTCCCTGGTTTCACCTCAGCAAGGGATTTTGTGCCAGCTGCAACTGGAAACCAGCACAACTGCCCCAGGTGGACACCTGGCTGCAAAATGGCTTATTTCCAACTTCCCCACGAAAAACCTAGGCCTTGTGTCCCCATTTTGGCACACTCCATCTATTGGGCTGAAGCAAAAGTCAGTAGTGCCAGCAAAACTAAAAGCCAGGCTGAAAAGGGCAGGGCTTCTCCCTCCTGCTCTGGGAGTGAACAGGACTCAGCCAGGCCCTTCCGATGCTCCCAAGCAGTGACTTCCAGGCACCAGGGGAGGGAGGGGGCTGGCACAGGGCGCCAGTAGCTGCCCTTCAGGAACATCTGAGGGGGCCTCGCTGAGCCTCCCCTGCCTCTGAGGCTTCCTCAACTCTCTTGCTTTGGGCCATGGGCGGCTCTTCCCTCCACCCTGGGGAGAAGGAGAAATCCCAGCAGAACATGAAGCTGGCAGCCTGTGTCCCTCCACCCTTCTGGCAGCTACTCAGAGAGAAGCCCTGGAATAAGGTTGGGGGTGATCGGAGGTCGTTCTTTTTCGGCTTCTCTAGGGCAGATGGGCGTGGTTTAAAATTTGTAAAACAATCTAAGCCCCTCTATGGAATCCTGCACCCAATTCAGAGCCACTGCAGCCCTCCCTAGGAGGAGCAATTAAGGAAGACCCAGGCGCTGCATTGCAACGGCTCTGCCCTGCGGAATCAGTCCCCGTCGGTCCTGAAAATCCCACCCCTTCAAGGCTGGGAGTTCTAGGCAAAGGGGGCCTCCCTCCATCTCTGGCCCTAGAATGGTCTGAGGTGTAACCACCTGAGTCCCCAGCAGAGGGCGGAGGGGAGCAGCTGGTCAGGTGTTTTGAAACTGATCTGCAGTTAGCTGAATGGCCACCAGGTGGCAGACAGGTTCTCCAGACACCAGCACCAGGATCTGGGCTGACCAGGGCTGCGTCCAGACCTGTTTATACTGCGTAGCGGAATGCGCAGTTGTGGTCAGGGTGTCACGCATGATGATCCATGCATCATCTTGGCATTGCATTATCCGACTGCTACTGCGCACTTAATGCTGATCTATGGACAATTGCTGCGCAGTAGAAACAAAATTCAAATTTTCCCGCCAGTCCGGGCAGAATGCGAGAGCAGGAGGGCAGCTCAGATATGATTGGCTGCCTCAACGCGTGTAACGGCACGCACCGACTTAGCTCTCGCAGCTCCTGAATGGGAGCTACAGAGCTGCTTTTCGAGTCGAGACGGCCGGCCGCGGATGCGCAGTAAGTCACCGGACGGCAGGTGTTCCTTCCTGTTCTGTCACCCGAGAAATGCACACAAAGGGAGGTGCTAGCTGAGAAACAGGAAGTGCTGAAGGCCAGCGGCTAAAGAAGAGTTTGCAGGACCCAGTGTGTGGGGGCAAGTGGGAGCACCCCCACACCGCCCCAGGACCTCACCTGCGCGGTCCCCCTTCATGGAGTCCCAGACGTTGCAGTTGAAGTCGTCGTAGCCGGCCAGCAGGAGGCGCCCGCTGCGGGAAAAGGCCACGGAGGTTATGCCGCAGATGATGTTGTCATGGGAGTACATCATGAGCTCTTGGTCGGCACGCAGGTCAAAGAGGCGGCACGTGGCGTCGTCCGAGCCCGTGGTGAAGGCGTTCCCGTTGGGGAAGAACTGTGGGGGGGGGGAGGGGGGAGGAATGACAAAGGGTGGCGGGGGAATCCAGGATGCCGGCTGACGGGAGCAGAGCCTCAGCAGCAGCTCCCACAACCCCCCACCAGAGCCAACGCTGCAGCGAACGAGGACATCAAGGGCACCTGGGTGCAAAGAGGGCCTTCTGGCATCCTGGCTCCTCCTCCGGCCCCAGGGCCACCAGGCAGCCAGGCAGCAGGTGGCGCCAAGCGCCAGGGTGACCCTGGCCTCCCGCCCTCCGGTCCAGGCCTGCCCCCGCACTCACGCAGACGGCGTTGATGTCCGACTCGTGCCCTGTGAAGGTCTGGCGACACAGGCTATCCCGGATGTCCCACAGCTTGATGGAGGCGTCGCAGGCACCCGAGATGAAGGCGCGCATGTCGGGGGACAGGGACAGGGACATGACGTCTCCGCTGTGGCCCGTGAAGGTCGTGGTCTGCTGGCCCGTCTCGATGTCCCACAGGGCGCTGGATGTGCAGAGAGGCAGAGAAACCCAGCTGGTTGGGTGTTCGCTCAACGGGGCTAGCGCCGTCCATGCCAGCCCTCTGCCGCCTGCGCCCGCGCTCAGCCACTCACCACGTCGTGTCTCCGGAGCTGGTAATGATCTGGTTGTCGTTCAGGAACCGGCAGCAGGAGAGGTAGCCTGGAAAAGGGCAGGAGCGCGTTCCAGCAAGGCACCCAGGGGCCGCTGCAGCAGGCACCTTCCCACCCCGGGTGACCGGGTCACGGGGGGGGAGGGCTCACCCGTGTGTCCCGGGAGCTCCCGGCTGACCCGGACGTTTCCCTCACGCGTCTTTAGGCTGTAGATGGAGCAGATGTTGTCCAGGCCTCCGCAGGCCACGTAGTTCCCGGATGGGGCGTAGGCGCAAGTCATCACCCACGACGACCTCAGCGGAATGGCGTGGACCTGTAGCGAAAGACGTGCCCAGCAGAGGCACCCAGCGGCTCAGCAGGTCTCGGGACTCCCTGGCCTGTGCCCGGCCCAATTCCAGGCCAAAACAGCAGCTTACCTTGTTGGTGGTGTAGCTGTCCCAGATGATCAGCTTCCCGTCCTGGGAGGCGCTAACCAAGAGCCTGCGGGGAGAGAAACGAGGAACAGTGAAGCTGAAAGCCAACAAGGGTTCCCGGCGGGTGGGGTGGGGGGCAAAAGCTGCCAAGTGGCAGCAAGAAGATTCACCGGGGGTGGGTGGGGGTGGGGGGATATCTGCCTTCCTGGCCCCCTCCCCTCTGACATGCTTGTGAACAAACAAACATAGATAGATAGATAGATAGATAGATAGATAGATAGATAGATAGATAGATAGATAGATAGATAGATAGATAGATAGATAGATAGATAGATAGGGTCCCAGGGTGCTTGTTCACCCAGCAGCCCCTCCTCATGTTTATTTATTTTTTATATTTCTATTTGCCCAATACCCAAAGGTCTCAGGGCGGGTAACATCCTTTAAAACAACAAAGTAAAAACCGATATAAATTAAAAACAATAATATACATAAAAACACTTAAGGGATTCAGCATATTTAAAACAGTATCCTAAATATTAAAATAACAGTATCTGCAGTGGGGGGGGGGGAGGAGTATAAACGCTCACCTGGAGTCTGTCCCCCAGTGCATGGCGTAGATTTTCGCCAGGTGTCCCCGTAAAGTGCGCCGCGTCCGCATCTGAATCCGCCCGACCGGGTCGAGGCCGGCTGTGATCTTGGGACGGTGGAGGAAGAGAGCATAAACACCCCCGGAAGGCAAAACAAAATGTGCAGAAGACAGGTATGAATTTGGAAAGAGCTGCCTCACCTGGGTCAAAGTGGAGTCTCCGCATGCTTTCCGCGCATCCTGCAGAGAGAGGAAGGCAGACACGGTTTGCCCACTCGTGGCCTGGACTTGGGAGGCCGCGCCCACACTTTGGCCGCTTCCTAGAGATTCTGTGCCATCGCCCCACCCACCGCCAGGGATCCCGGGCAGGGGCAGAAAGTCAGGGAGGACGCAACCGCTCAGAAGGCACCAACAAAACTCCCCTGGCCGTCAACAGACACAATGAGAGTTTTGGCCCAAAAAACTGGCTACGAGGGCATGCAGTAACATAAATGGAGTGATGAGAAGCCCGTTAAGTGGGTGGGAAGAAATAAAAAGCAGATTATTGGAAGAGAAGAAAGGGACAGGAGGAAAGACGACGTATATAAAAGGTTGGAAGGTGTAACAGAGAATGAAATAAAAAAGAGGCTCAAAGAAATAAACCTGACTAGAAATATAAGAATTAAGGAATTATTTAAGACGTTTATATCCCACTCTTTGCTAAATGGTTTCATGTATATGAATGAAGGTTATACATAAGTGGTATAGGATTCCTGAGCAAATATGATGAGTAATTTTTCATCTGAATGCTGGCGTAATTGTAATCGCAGAGGCACATTTATACACAAGATTTGGCTGTGTCCTGAAGTGATAAAATTTGGGGACCGGATATTCTTACATGTTAAAGAAATTATGGGTATTCAAATTAGATCGTATCCAGAGCTATGTGTATTGTAAAAACAAGAAGAAGTCAGAGGCACAAGATTACTGGTACATATGTTAAACCAGCTACTGTTAGCAGCTCAAGCAACAATTTAAGAGGATGGCAAGATAAAAGCAAATGGACTGTAGCAAATTGGAGGAAATATGTGATTAATCAATTTAAGTTTGACTTCTAAGATATAAAATTATATGAGATACATGAGTATTCAGGAATCGACTATGGCATATGAAAAATGGAGCAGCTTAATACAACAGCTGCTGTGCCAGTTGAAGCCTTTTTTGGGCAGAGATGACTTGGCCACAGTTATCCTCTAGTCTGGACTACTACAATGCACTCTACATGGGGCTGCTCTTGAAGACGGTTTGGAAACTGCACCTAGTGCAGAATGTAGCTGCTAGGTTGCTGACCAGGACAGCTAGCCGGACGCACACCGGTCTTAGAAGAGTTGAATAGGCAAGAAGCAGAATAGACCATGAGAAAAGAAACAAGGTAGATATTAAATAGTTTCCCAATATGACAAGAATGAAGGAATTGTTGTTTGTCAGCCGCTGGAGAGGGAAGGGCTGTGTACTTATATAGATGGAATATGTAACACTGTACAGTGCAATACGAAATGACTGGAATGGAATTATGTATATAGCAGCTACAGCAATAAAAAGCCGTAAAAACAAAAGCTCCTCTGGTTCTCCGAAGCTGGAGGCGGAAGACGCTCCTCCGCACTGCGCTGGTTTGCTGCCTCGGCACAGAAATGGGCAGGCAGGAACGTCAAGCGCCGGTCCACGTGGTGACGAGCCAAACCGGCACGGGAGCGCCAGGCGGTCAGGGCGACCTCCCCACGACTCACCCGGATCTGGTTCCGCAGCTGCTCAGCTTCCTGCTTCAACTGCTCCAGCTCGCTCATGGCGGAGTCGGGTGCGTGGGGCTCGCCTGCCGCCCCACTCGCAAACCTGCAGGAGAAAGGGGAGAGTTGGGGGCTCGGGGCGCAGGCGGAATCTCAGCGAGGGGCCGGGACGGAGGGCGCCCGCCGGTCCCAGGAAACGGCCGCAGCATTCCTGTCCTCACGCCGATCCGCTCCCTGACCGAGAGAGACGCTCACAGTTTGGGGGTCCGACCCGTGACCTTCCTCACACGTCCTTCAAGCGCCCAGAGACTGAGACCCGAACTCTTCCGAGCCCAAAGCCAAGGCTCTACCGCAGGCCCTCCAGAGGGATGCTGGGGGTTACAGTACAGGAACACCTTTGGGCCCCAAGTATTTGAAGGAGCTCCCCCCACCAAGACTCATTCAGGTGTTGAAATGTGCAGAAGAGCCCCCGCCTGCAAGGCCACCACTCACAAATAACGTGCAAGAGTCTCCTTCGTGGTGGCCCCACACAGCTTAATGGCATCTCTCTACAACCCTGGGCACCTTTTCACCCCGGCCTTTCGTCATAAGAACGTAGTGCCCCACCGGCTCAGACCCCTGGCCCGGCTAGCCCAGCAGCCTGTTTTCCCAGTGGCCGACCAGTTGTAGCAGGACTTGCTCTGCCTCCTCCGGCCTCCAGGGCTACTGGCCGCCGAGAGCCAATTGGCCCAAACCTCTTTTGAGCTCGTCCAGGTGGGGCTGCAGATCATTTCCGTTTGGCTTCTAGCATTTTGGTAAAGGGCAAAACCAGGCAGCCCTTAAGCCATTCATGGTGCTGCCCTCATCTTCTGGGACGTCCAGAAGCAACTCAAGGGCCACTGTGTGGGATGGATGCTGGACTAGCTGGGCTGCGGCCTCATCCAGCAGGGCTTCTCCTCTCGTGCCTCATGCCCACTATGTTGCCCGTGACGCACCCTGGGCCAACGGAGCATCATGCTGCTGCCAAGTCCGAGTGCGGCAGAGACACCGCCCGGACCCTCCGCAAATCACCCCGAGCCAAGAAGGGAGGAGAAGACTTTCTCTTTGGCCTCATCCCTTGCCCAGTCCACCTCTTATCTACCTGGGATAAGCCCAGGTGGGTCGAACAGTTGTCACACCTGAACCGCCTCTCAGCTGCCTTCAAAGTGGCCTCTTTCATCGCATGTGGACACAGTCCCAAGTCTCTCTAAAGATGGCGTTAAAGGTGAGAAGTCACACTTCCAGACCATCTGAAAGGGGGGAGGGTGACTGCATTTGTCCACAACCCCCTCCCCAGAGGTCAGCAAAGGCCTGAGCCCTTCCACAGGGCCAGTCCTGGCCAGGAGACCATGTGGCCCTCATATCCGAGGGTGCTGGTGCTGCCTGCCCATGCGCAATCTCCCTCCTGTGTTTCTAGCCCAGGAGCAGGGCCCTCCTCTTCCTAGCACCCCAAAATACAACTACAAGGCTGCCCAGTCCCCCAAAGGCAGCCAGGCAGCCCTGGCTCCCTGAGTGGAATCTTGAGTCCCCAGCGGCACGACGTCCATCCATCCATCCGCCCGTCCACCCATCCTTGAAACACAGGAAAAGGTGGGGTGGGGTGAGGCTATTCAGCCACCTGTCCACACTGGCACAGCAAGAAAGAGTCCCTGCCCCCCCCCTGCCCTGCTGCCCTTGCAGAGCCAACCCCAACACCCCCTCCCCCACCCCCGTCGCCAAGAAGGGAAGCTGAAAAAAGGCAACACAGTTGCTGTGGCAACAAGACCCCCCCCCAATACACTTGCACTCCCTCTAAGCATCTTTACACTCGGATGGCGGTTGCCCTGGCAACAGGATGTGAGCTACAACATCAAGATGGGCGGAAGGGAAGGCGACTGGGTTCCATTTCCAATGAATCCCTTTGAGGACTCCTGGGGCCCAGAGGCAGGGCAGGATGGGCGGGGGGGGGGGGTGTAAAGCAAGGCCTTCCTACACCCCCCCAGCCCCCCACGTGGCCAGGGCCACACTCCCTGCCCCCCCACCCCGCCTTAATCCCTAATCCCATTTGCCCCATTAGGGAAAGTGCCTTAAGCTCCTCAAGTGTAAACGAGGAGATTACGGCGGGATTAGGGTGGCGTCCAGCCGGAGAGCAGGAAGCGGCGATCAGAGCGCCCAGCGGGCGGGCACCAAAGTCCAGGAACGGAGCCAAGCTCCCGCGTCCCCAGGGAGAGCCTCTGGAGGCGGTGAGGGGGGGCGCGCCTCTGATCCCTCGCCGCTGGCGCCGGGCTCCCGGGCTCTCCGCGTCTTGTTTCTCAGACCCCTTGCGGGACGGATCAAGGCCGGGCGGCAGGGTGGCGGCCAAACCCTCCCGGGAGGCTCAAATCCCTGCGTCCGGCGATGTGACAGGAGGCTGCCCGGTGTCCGGCCGGGCAGAAGGAACTACGGAGGGCTGCACTCTCTTGCTCCAAACACGGCGACACCGATCTGAAGGACGAGCCGGACCCGACCGGCCGCAGAGCCCGCAACCTCTGCCGGACCCTGGCGCTTAGGGGGCCGAGAGCACACCGCCGGGTAGGAGCCCCCCCGCCCGCCCGCCCCCCCGCCTGCCTGCCCCACTCGGTGCCCGCTGCGTCCGCAGGAGTTTGGGAAGTTCCGCTTTCGGAGGACTGGCGGCAGGTCCCCAGTCCAAGAGGCTCGGGTTGGGGGGGGAGCTGCATTAACTGGGTCCAGGCAAGGGGTCCCGTGGTCCCACCCCAAATGCAATGCCCCCCAGGGATTTGGGGGGAGTTTTTAGCTCTAATTTGCTTGCCAAAAAACAAGTAAACCAAGGGAAGTATTTAGGACTGCTGGGCAGGAAGAGGAAGGGCCTCGGACCGCCATGAGTGCGGCAAGGCAGCTTCTGGGGTTGCGCTTGGATCTCGGAGCTGCCCTCGCGGGGCCTCGCCCTGGCCTTGCTCCAAGACCCCATAAAGGTGGCCGGAGAGAGAGAGCCACTAAAAGGGACCAGGCGGCCTTTCCCACGCCCCCCACGCAGGGGCTCAATGGTGGTGGGCCCTCCCTTCGACTTCACTGGGCTTGAGCCCCTGGCTTCTCCAGATGCCCCCACACTGCTGTCCCTTCCTGGCCGGCCGGCCGGCGCCCTGTCCGGCAGAAGGCGACGGGATTCCTGGGAAGGCGACACAACGGTCAGCACGGGAAGGGCCAAGGAGGAAGGCCCCCAACGCCCCACTGACCGGGCAAGAGGAACGGGGACGGGCGGCCACCAGGAGTTCCCCGGAGAGGAGCGGGATCCGCACACGGGAAAGAAGCAGGAACTCGCTGGACTCCGGATCCGACGGGGGGGGGGGCGGGGAAGCGGCGAGGAAGGCGAACTCCCCCTCCCTCCCCCCGTCCGGGGGGGGGGCTTGCACTCAAGCCCAGCGGCATCTCCGACCGGCCTGTTGCTCCAGCGGTGGAGGGGGGTCCTCGGTCGGGGCCACTTGGGGGGTCATGGGGGAGGGGACATCTGCTCCCCCCGCGGCGCCCTCCTTCCGCAGTGGGGCCCCCAAAGGACTCAAAGGCCCCCCAAGCGGCCCAGCACTGCGGGGCCAGGGGAGGGCTCAGGGGCTCGGCAAGGCCCAGCCGGGATTTTCCTCTGGGGGGGGGGAGCGAGGCAACCCCCCCGCCCTGAATTCAGGGCAATCCACGGGCCGGACCGGCTCCCGGGGCCGCAGGGGCCACGCGATGGGCCCCCGCCTCGGGCCGCGTCAGGGTGGGGGAGGCGGGAAGGCCGAGGGGTCCCCGCTGCCCCCCCCAGGCCCGGGACCCGCGCCTCGTCTCTGGGGACGCAGGAGTCCTGCCCCCCCGGGTCCACGAGGCCCCC
The DNA here is from genome assembly GCA_023333525.1 of Aspidoscelis tigris stejnegeri. Taxonomy (NCBI): domain Eukaryota; kingdom Metazoa; phylum Chordata; class Lepidosauria; order Squamata; family Teiidae; genus Aspidoscelis; species Aspidoscelis tigris. The sequence goes on from JALMGA010000009.1 coordinate 969,748, forward strand.
CCAGGCCGCCCTGTCGCCCGGGGAACCCAGCGGCATCGGGGGGCTCCTCGGGGCGGGGCCTTCGGGGCGCATTTAAAGGGCCCCATGCAGCGGCGTAGGGGGCTCGGCGGGGCCGGGGGGCGCCTGTCCTGGGGGGCTCTTGCTCCGGCCGCGGCAGGCAGGCCACGGGAGGGACGGGGGCGTCGCCGCGGGGGGGCGGGGAGGGGGGCACCCCCGCGGTTAGGGGGCGCGGAGCAGGCGGCCGGGGGCGCCAGATGGGGAGCGGCGTGCGAGGGGAAGGGGAAGGGGCGGCCCCACACACCCCCGCCCCCCCCCCGGCCGCCACGTACCTGCTGCAGCAGCGCCTCCGCCTTCGGGGCGCGGGGGGGCGGGGGGACTCGTTTCCTCTCCCTGCGCGCGCGGGGGGCGGAAGGATCGCGCCCTGCTGCGCCTCTCGTGCGCTGCTCAGGGAGAAGCGGCCGGACGGACGGAGGCGGCCGGGACTCACTCGGCGACGCCGCTGCCGCGCGGAGCGATCCCGCCCCACCCGCGGCCCCGGTGATGCGGCTCTACCGCCGCGCCCAGAGCCAGCCGGACGCGGCCGAACGGAGCCGCCTGGGGGAGGGGGGGAGGGGAGGGGGAGGAGCGGGAGAGACCAAGTCGCCCGGCGCGGGGGGGGGGGCGGGATGTCCCACCGACGGGACTGCGGGAGGGAAGGGGCGGGGTGTGGTTTCGGGAAGTGCCACTGAGGCTGGGGCGGGGGGGCGCGGGGGAGAGACCAAGCGGCCGAGGGTGGGGGCCGACGGCGAGCCCCTCCCTCTCCCCTCCGCCAAATAACGAAGCGGTTCAGTGAGGAAGTGGGGGTGGGGGCTCCCCACACACCGCCGCCCTCTTTCTGTAGGGTCCCCGGAATCGGTGGGAGGGCTGTAGCTTCCCTGATGGGGCAGAGGGGGCGTCGTCGACCCGGGACGTAACAGCCCCCCCCCGAGAAAGAGGGGGGGAGAGGCTGCGCTCGTGCCCGTTCTCAATGGCCCGGCTTGTTGGACTACAACTCCCATGATGCGGCGGGGCATCTTCCCGGGTGTTCACGGGAGTAGTAGTCCGAGGGCGGGGGCTTCCCCAAGGTGTCCTCCCCCGCCTGCCCCGAGCGTCTTCCAGGAGGTTTCCCCTCCCTCCCTCCCTCCCTCCCTGCGGTTCGGTCAAGGCTTTCACCCGACAGGCGGCCAACGCACAGGTGCGGCTCTATCCCGGCCTGGCATCCTTCCCAGTTGAATTGCTGCCTGCCCGGGTTTGAGAGGTCGGAGACCGAGTCCAGCCAAAGAGAAACAGTTGGAGCTGTTCTCTGCTGGCCCGAAAGGCAGGAGCAGGACCCATTTGGGGGTGGCCCCTGCTTGAGAGGGCTGGAGGTCTGCTCGCGAGCCCCGGCTGCCCGCTCCGCAATGGAGAAGCAGGCTCTTGCAGCGAGTGGGGTGGACTAGATGACCTCTGGGGTCGCCTCCTCCTCTGTCGCTCTGCTCTCCGTCTGAGCCCCCCAGCTGGGGGAAGGGGAAGGGAGTTCCTTGGCCTCCCAGGGAGAGGGGCGGGGCGGCGAAGGGGCAGGAGAGCGCTCTTCAACCTCTCCGGCCCCCTGGATGCTTAAGGAGGGAGCCTGGAGCCCACCCCAGAGCATTTTAATGAAGCCATTACAGGCGGCCATTAAAGCAGAAATCAGTAGGCCAGGCTTCCCGGATGGGCTAAATCCACACCTGGTGACTGCCTGCCTGCCTGCCACGAAGCTCTTAAGGCGCAGAGCCCACATTTAAGCGGGGACTTCCCTTGAGTTCTCGCCTTTTGAAGTGTGAAGTGAGGGATGCGCCTGTTGAATTTCTGCCTGTTTCCCCCTGGCCCAAGCGCCCCGGAAGGCCAGCCGCAGACACGCGAAAGGGGGAAAGCGGGATGTCCGGCCAGGCCTGCAATGTCACTGGCGGAGGGAGGGAGAGCGTCCAGGTGTACGCAGACAGGTGTGTCCACGCACCTTTGTTCCCCAGAAGGCAGGTCAATGTTACTGCCCGAAGATCCTCCTCTCCTTCCCTTTGGCCCAGGTGTGGGCGAGGCGCGGCTCTTCCCTGCCTGCTTCTCGGTCCTCTGCCTGAACCCCGGATGAGGAAAGGTGGCCTCGTCTACCAGGTGAGGCCCTGGATGCCACCAAACCTCTCAGGCCAGGGAGGCCATTTCCTCCAGGCCTTCTTAGTCGCCCGCAGCCTGGTTGCCTAGCAACTGCGTGGCCTGAGCCTGACTCCCTCCCGTCCATCTTCACTACAGGCCTCAGAGCAGAAACTGCAAAGGAAGGGCGAAGGGCCGCGGTCCGTGATGTGGTTAGGAGACACGCCTTATGGGGGCTGGCCGGCAAGGAGGGGGGGTCTCACAGGCAGAGTGGCCCCCTCCCCGGCCACTGCTGGGCTTCAAAATCGCCAGTGGCCTTGTGTGGGACGGGGGAGGGACCTGAGTCCCCCCTTCCACGCCCCTGCTGCCGCTGCTCTGGATTTCAGTGGAGAGACCCCAGTTACGGCCCCTCAGTGCTCTTGGCTGATGGATCTGAGCAGGGGGAGGAGCGTGGGTTTCCAAAACCACACGCCGCTGAAAAATGAGAATAAACCCAGCTAAAATGAGGAAGAGGAGGAAGGCAAGGTCTCGCCAGCGGCCCCTCCCCTGCCAGGGGCCACTGCAGGTCAGGGACCTCAGCCTTTAGCCCTTCCTCGGGTCAGGGAGGGGATTTCCAGAAGGGTTTCTTGTGTGACCGGCAGCACCAGCACAAGCTCTCCTCTTTACAAGGCTTTTGGGGTATAAGAACCCTGACCTGGATCCAACATGCCCCAGACAAAATCTGAACTGGATCAGTAATCTCAGTTTAGCGGGCAGAGGAGCACCTTGCTAACTGCCACCCGCCTCTCCCGTGCCCTGGGCACCGTTACTGGCATGCCCTTAAGTAGCAGTAGAAGAAGAGATTTTTCTCACCCATTTAAGGGAACTCGAAGCTACTGACAAAGCTTCTGTCCTTCTCCCCACAACAGACACCCTGTGAGGTGGGTGGGGCAGTGAGAGCTCAGAAGAGAGCTGTGGCTAGCCCAGGGTCACCCAGCTGGCTTCATGGAGAAGGGCAGAGTCAAACCCGATATTCCCAGATAAGTGTCCGACTCCCTAACCACTGGACCAAACTGGTTAAGGTAGTTCCTGAAGGGCGACAGACAGTGACGTCCAGTAGTCTGATTCCTTGTCATGGCCGGCGGTGGGGGCTGCTGGCAGAAGGGCAGCTTGGGGGGGGCAATGCCAAGACTCAGGGGAAGGATTCTGCGCCCTCCACTTTTGGCCAGGAGTGGAGGGAAGAAACAGCTAGAAAGGGTCAGGCTAGCAACCCCCGGTCTGTCCTCCGTTGTCCATCCCAGGAGGGCAACACACACAGAAGGGTGTCATGGCTCCTGGCCCAGCATGGCCGCCGTCTGGCCTGCTTCTCCAGCCCTTTCACCGTTAAGAACCATTTTCGAGCCCTCGCGAGAGGAGGCCTGGGCGCCTTCCACAAGCCCCTTGCACAGACCCTCCTGATTCTACCTCCAACCTCAGTAGCAAAAGGAGTGGGGCCTTTTCAGTGGTGGCTGCCAGATCATAGAATAACCATCTCCCCGCCCCCCCCCCCCGCAAGGTGTCCCATTCCACCATTGACCAGCAGGCTTCTCACTTCATCCATCCACCTTCTAGGTGGCCAAATTCTGCCAAACGCCGGGGCTGCAAATCTCCCCTGACAGTTTCAGGGAGATAAACTGCTGCTGCGGCCCCTCCCACTAGGGGGCGCCATTAGGCTTTCTCTCTGGCACCTAATGCGCTCCTCTGCCGTCCCAAAGGGGGCCACTCTTGGTATATTTTCACCCCTTGCTACAGCTCCTTATTTAAAGGGAATGGGATTAAAAACAAAAACACAGAACTCTGGCAGCTGCTTCCTAGAATGAATGGTTAAAGAAAGAAGAAGAAGAGCTGGCTTTTCTACCCCACTATTCTCACCCATTTAAGGGGACTCAAAGCATCTGACAAAGCTTCTGTTCTTCTCCCTTAAGGGGACTCAAAGCATCTGACAAAGCTTCTGTCCTTCTCCCCAGAAGAGAACACCTGTGAGGTGGGTGGGGCTGTGAGAGCTCAGAAAGGAGCTGTGACTTGCCCAAGGTCACCCAGCTGGCTTCGTGGAGGAGAGCGGAATCAGACCCAGTATTCCCAGATAAGAGTCTGGCTCCCTAACCACTGCACCAAACTGGCTGCCATTTTTATTTCTCTTTTATATGCTGTCGTTTCATTTGCCTTTAACTTTGCTTTTAAGCTCTATTGTTTGTTTAGATGAAGAAGCAGTATATAAATGTGTGTGTTTTTTTTAAGCAAACAATCCAACAAAGAATAAATGGCAAATACCTCGGGAAGAGGGGATTTTGCAGCTGAAAAATGTTCCCTAAAAATAATTCAGCTGGGCCTTGGATGCAAAATAGAAAAGAGAGTAAAAGCCCAAGAAGAGGCAACAGCTGGTGGCAGGAGCAGAAGAAGGCCTCATCCTGCACCCAGGCTTAGGATAGAAGAACAGGTTCACCTGCTTGCAGCCCAGGAGGGAGGGACCCTTGCTTCTTATGCGCAATGGCAGTGGTGAGGGGGGTGTGGCGAGGAGGCCCACGGAGCCGGAAGTGTTGACTCCTGGCTGTTCGAGCATCGCAACGGATGGAGCGCAGATGCCGTACCCAAGGCCACCTGGGAACCTCCTCACCCAGGTGGTGATGTGGAGCCTTGTACCCCAGGCCTAGTCTGGTGCTCACATCCTGAGCCCACCCAATGGTTCCGGCTCATAGGGTTACTGGCCTTTCCCTCCATGTTGGCACGTCAACTGATCTTCACGGAAGGAGGCAAGGGAGTCAGAGGCCAAAGCAAGGTATTCAAGGGCGTCCAAAAGCAGCAGGCCAGGAAAAAGGCCGCAAGAGTGCCGGAAACATCTAAAGGAACTACCTCTTCCATATCTGCCCGCCCATGCCCTGAGATCTGCAGGCGAGGCCCTTCAGAAGCAAAAGGAGTGGGGCCTTTTCAGTGGTGGCTCCCAGGTTATGGACGTTTCCACCCCAAGGCGCGTCAGGCAAGGCATCTTCACTTTACACATCCAGGAGAGCTGTGAAGACACACCTCTGTTGCCCACGGCCTGGTAACCTCAGATTTAGATCTCTGGTTGGCACCTGTGGGCTGCACTAGGCCTCTGCCTTCACATGCTCACACTAGATGGTGCTGTGGAGCAGGAAGAGCACATGTCCTGCGCAACCAGTGGGCCCATTAAAAGTAGTCCGCTGGTTTGGGCTGCCCATGGCGCACCAGTCAATAAAAGGTATGTGGGCAAAGAATCCTAGAGCTGGAAGGGACCTCCAGGGTCATCCAGTCCAACCCCTGCTCAATGCAGGATTCCCTAAACCATCCCAGACAGATGTTGGTCCAGCCTCTGCTTGAAGACCTCCAGCGAAGGAGAACCCGCCACCTCCCATGGCAGCCTTAGTCCACTGACTGATCGCCCTCACGGTCAGGAAGGTTTTCCTTTTTTTCTTTTTCAGTATAAACTCTTATTTTTGTTAAACTGTTACAAAATAATAAATCTTTTTCTCATAAAACATATACAAATAATATACGTAACTACAAACAAAGGTAAACTATTTACATAATGGCAGCAGTATTTCGTTGTACATCATTTCAATCACTTAAATTTCATTTGTCTTTGTGTCTGAGGCAGGATATAATACAAAAACCATTATATTACTTTATGAATTTCACACTATGGAGTGGAATATTTTTGCTTCCGTTCAGGTCATTGAGTTTTGTCCGGAGGTTTTTCCTAACCTGTGTTGAAGTTGCAGCTGTTGTTTCTAGTCCTCCCATCTTGTGGAAGTGGGAATAGAGATGGTCCCTCTGCAGGAGATAATCTTGCTAAATGGGATTATGTAGAAGACGCTTCCATCGTACGTGAATGTGGTGCTGAACAACTCAACATCTGTATTCCGAAATGTCCTTCCTCATGTGCGATGGAGGAACGGCTCAGTGCCACAGATAACACAGTCCCTGTCGCTCATTTCTGGTCAAAAATTATTTAATTTTAGCTTTATTTGTCCTTATTTTATCGGTAGTTTCATCCAGCTTTTAAAGTTTTATTGATCTGAACGTTGTTGTTAAACTCATTTATAAATTATGTTTGTTATTTTTACGGCTTGTTTGGCTGAATGCAATGCTTTTGACACGAAATAAATAAAACTGGAAGCGGTGCAGATGGATCATTACTGGGCACAAAACAGCCCCAGACGGAATTTTCAAAACCCCGACCGTCCGCTCCAAACCCCAGGAGCATTAAAAGTTGGTCCAAGCTGTGTGGCAGCGTCCAGGTGAGGCATATAAGGCCCTAAATAACTTGGAACCAGGGTGACCTTCGAGGACTCCCCTGCTAGGAGCCTGGAAGGAAACCCAAAATACAGGCCTTCTCAGTGGTGGCCCAAGGACTGCGGAGTCCCTTCCCCTCTGCTGTTTGGGAGGGGCCTACAATCACAGCTCAGGTACCCGTTAAAGCTCAGGTACCCTTTTAAGCCAGGTAGTTCTTTCCCTAAAATGAATGGTTTTTAATTGCTAAATTTTCCATTTTTAAACCATCATTTTAATCTCTCTTCTGTAAAGTGCTTTGAAATTTTCTATGAAAAGTGGAATATAAATGTTCTTAAATTGTGTAGATAACCAATAAAATAAATACCCTTGTTGCCAGCTGCGGTGTAAAGGTCTCCAGGGTATGGAAAATACGGAGGGAGAGAAATTATTTTCCCTTTGGGCGCAAGACTGGGATCAGGGGACACTCTGTGAAGCTGATGGGCAGGAGAGTTTGGACCAACAAAAGGAACTTTTTTTCACCCAGTGGGTCATCCGTCTGTGGCATTTACTACTAGAACATGTAATGGTAAAAGCTCCCAGCCTGTATAGCTTTAAGAAAGGATTAGAAATTCATGGAGGGACGACTAGGTGATTGCTAGAATGGATAGCCAGGTGCTGCGTCCAGCTTGGAGCAATGGGCAGGATACCTCCCAAGGCCATTGCAGGTGAAAGGTTTGCCTTTACCTCCTGCTTGAGCTCCTGGTAGGACACAGTGTGAGATGGATCCTGGACTGGAAGAAGAAGAAGAGTTGGCTTTTCTACCCCACTTTTCCCACCTGTTTAAGGGGACTCAAAGTGGCTGACAAACCTGTTCTTCTCCCTTAAGGGGACTCAAAAGTGGCTGACAAACCTTCTGTTCTTCTCCCCACAACATACACCCTGTCAGGTGGGTGGAGCTGGGAGAGCTCAGAAGACAGCTGTGACTAAGAACCTAAGAGGAGCCCTGCTGGATCAGGCCACAGCCCATCTAGTCCATAAGAACCTAAGAGGCGCCCTGCTGGATCAGGCCACAGCCCATCTAGTCCATAAGAGCCTAAGAGGAGCCCTGCTGGATCAGGCCACAGCCCATCCAATCCATGAGAACCTAAGGGGAGCCCTGCTGGATCAGGCCACAGCCCATCTAGTCCAGCATCCCATCCCACACAGTGTCCCACCAGTTGCCCATGGGCATTTCAAGCAGAGACAAGGGCAAACCTTCACCTGCTCTCCAATCCCAGCAAATGGCCTTAAAGCATCCTGCTTGTCCAAGGTCACCCAGCTGGCTTCGTGGAGGAGTGCAGAATCAAACCTGGTATTCCCAGATAAGAGTCCGGCTCCCTGACCACTAGACCAAACTAACCGCAACCAGATGGGCTGCGGCGTGATCCGGCAGGGCTCCTCTCAATTCATGGAGCGCAGGTGTGCCCTGGCTACTAGAACAGGTGCCCAGGCGCTGCCTCCAGGTAGCAGAGATGGGCAGGATGCCCGAGGTGCCCAGGAGCGATCGGTTGGCCACTGTGTGAGGCAGGACCCTGGACTAGATGGGCTGTGGCCCGATCCAGCGGGGCTCCCTTTGAGCGCATCTCTGCTTATGAGGCCACCGAGTGGCCAAAGCCCTTCTCTTTGGCTGAGGGTCCCAAGAGGAGCCCCTCTCTCTGCCTGCCTTTCCCCATAAGCATCCGGCTGCCCCATAGGGAGAAGGAGCCTGCCGGGGCGACCCCACAGAGCTCCGCTCGGCTCTTCGCCTGCCCACCCCGGGGAAGTCCGGCTTCCTCCCCCCCGGCTCCCCGGACGCCGCCTGCTGCTGCCCGGTCCAGCGGCCCCCGTGGCCCCTTTAAGAGATCGCCTCGGTTCTCTCCTCTCATTGTCTCCGAAGGCAGCCAATCAGGGGCTCCGCTCGGCAGGGGGGCGCGGAGCCCTGATTGGCCGCGGCGCACGCCTCCCCCTCCCTCCCCCGCCCGCCGCAGCCCCCCTGCCCGGGTCGCTGTCCGCGGGCCGAGTGCTGAACCCTCCGCCGGCCGGCCGGCCCCGCCCGGGACCCGCGACCCGCCGCCCCGCAGACCGCCCGGCGCTGGAGCCGCCCCGGAGCCGCGATGAGCGGAGGGGTCTACGGAGGAGGTAAGCGCCGCGCCGCCGCCGCCGCCGCCGCCGCCGCCCGGGCCCTGCCGATGCCCGCCCGGGCACCTGGCGCAGCCGCGGGCCACGGGCGAGGGCGGCGCAGCTCCCAGGAGCGATGCCCCCGGCGCCCTCCTCGCGCGCTGCCGCCCTCCGCCGGCGGGATCCCGGGCAGATCCCCTGCGCCCTCCCTCGCCCGGGGCAGCGCCGGCCACCGCCTCCCGCCGCTCCCGGCCTCGCTCCTTCGCTCGGACAGATGCGGCGCGCGCCAGAAGCGCAGCGGGAGCCGCTGGGTGGGAAATTCGGGGCTGCTGCTGCTGCGTGACTGTGGCCCCTGCGCCCGCGGAGGCCGCGCGGGATGCTGGAAGCTGTAGTCCGCGAACATCTGGCGCCCCGGGAACCGGACCCTGCCCGCCCTGCCCAGCGGGGTCCCCCCAGGCGGCGGGCGAACTCCCTCCGGGTCCGTCTGCGCGCGCTTGGGCGCCCCGGGTGAGCAGCCCCGGGCCGGCTCCGGTGGCCAAACGGCGGGCGGGCGGGGGTCGCCGCCTCCGCCGCCTCCGCCGCCCCCCGCGCCCCCCTGACGGCCGCCTCTGTCTCCCTTCCTCCGCAGACGAGGTCGGGGCGCTGGTCTTTGACATCGGCTCCTTCTCCGTGCGGGCCGGCTATGCCGGCGAAGACTGCCCCAAGGTACGGAGACGGCCGGGCCCCGGGACGCCCCCGCGCGCGGACACCCTCCCCCCACCCGGGCGGGACCAGGACCAGGCGCCGGTCGCCGGTGGCCCTCGGCCCAGGAGTTGCGCGCTCTCCGCAGGCCGACTTCCCCACCACGGTGGGTCTGCTGTCGCACGACGAGTCCGCCATGGAGCTGGACGGCGACAAGGAGAAGAAGCCGGGCAAGGTCTTCTACATCGACACCAACTCGCTGCACGTCCCGCGGGAGAGCACGGAGGTCATCTCGCCCCTCAAGAACGGGATGAGTATGGAGCGGGCCCCGGGGCGAGCGCGGGCGGGGCCGGAGAGCGGTTCCCTGGGGCCATCCCCAGAGAGGCCCCGCCACCGGGTGTCCTCGAGCCAAGGTGCGGGGACTCAGGCGGGAGGAGGCTCCGTGTCTCCCTTCTGCCGTCCCCCGCTGCCGCATCCGTCCCCTGGACATCCGAAGCCCCGGCCGCCCCCCTCGGCCTCCCCGAGGCGCCCCCAGTCAGTGTGGGAGACCACGGAGGTGGCAGGGGCGTGAGCGCGGGGCTTAAAGCCAGGCGCTGCCGCTCCGGACAGACGGACGGACGGCACCGGCCGCTCGGCCTTGCGCTCGGAGCCTGGTCTCACTCGGAGGCCCGTCTGTTAAGTGAACGCCCCCCCTGCGAGGTAGGTCGACTGCGCCAAGATCCCCGGGGGGCAAAGGGCGGGTCTGAGCCCGGATCCCGCCCCAGCGCTCTAACCACCGCGCCCCCTGGCCCCCAGCTCCCTAGGTTTCGGCCTCGGTGGCCTCCGCCAGGGCCGCGGCCGCCCGGGGAGGCTCCTTCCCGCCCCCCGGCCGGCTGACCCCTCCTCCGTCGCCCGCAGTTGAAGACTGGGACTGCTTCCAGGCGATCCTGGACCACACCTACACCAGGCACATCAAGTCGGAGCCCAACCTGCACCCGGTGCTCATGTCCGAAGCTCCCGTACGTATCCCCCGCCGCCCCCCTGCGCCCCCCGCCCCTCACCCTGCGCCCCCCGCCCCTCACCCTGCGCCCCTCTTGCAGTGGAACACGCGGGCCAAGCGCGAGAAGCTGACGGAGCTCATGTTCGAACACTACGGCATCCCGGCCTTCTTCCTCTGCAAGACGGCCGTGCTCACCGCGTATCCTTCTGGCCGGAGGGGGCGAGGGGGAGGAAACGACCCCCCAAGAGGATCCCCGAAAGGAGGGCCCCAGGAGGGGAGGGCAGGGCAGGGCAGGGCAGGCCGGGCGGGGCTGGGCAGGCTCCCTTCCCCACCCTGCCTCCCCCATCAAAGAGGTGAAAGGCACCCGCGGGGGGGGGGTTGGCCCAGAGATCCCCTCCCCTCCCCTCCCCAGGTGCCCTGTGGCCCTTGACTCTTCCTCTCCAGCTTCGCGAACGGGCGGAGCACAGGGCTGGTGCTGGACAGCGGAGCCACACACACCACCGCCATCCCGGTTCACGACGGCTACATCCTGCAGCAAGGTGGGGCTGGGCTGGGCTGGGCTGGGCTGGGGAGGGAGGGGGGGGAGAGACTGGCCGGAAGAGCCGGGACTCACTCTTAGCCCTCCCTCCCTCCCTCCCTCCAGGGATCGTGAAGTCCCCCCTGGCCGGGGACTTCATCTCCATGCAGTGCCGAGAACTTTTCCAGGAGATGAACATCGAGATAATCCCTCCGTACATGATCGCAGCGAAGGTGCCGAAGTGCAGCCCCCTTCCCTTCCCTTCGGCCCCTTGGCAAGGCCACGCCACAGCCGGGACCGGGGTTGCCTTGGAGATGGGGCGCGGGGGGGGCATAAACATATGAGCCTAAGACCCTGAGAGGAGCCCTGCTGGGTCAGGCCGCAGCCCATCCAGTCCAGCCTCCTGTCTCACACAGTGGACCACCAATTGCCCACGGGCACCTCAAGCAGAGACGAGGGCAAACCTTCTCCTGCTCTCCCATCCCTGCAAACGGCCTCAGAGGCCTCCTGCTTGTCCCCCCAGCCTGGAAGGCGGACTTAGGCGTCCATTCAAGGAGACGTTGGTCCTGCATCCACCCCAGACCCTCATCTCACGAGGGCATCAGGTAGCTTCTTGCCTCCTCCGGCGGCCAACTAAGGGAGGCTGTCCAGTGTCGGTGTCCGACTGCCCCTTCTCTCCTGCTGCCCCCAGGAGCCGGTGCGCGAAGGAGCCCCCCCGAACTGGAAGAAGAAGGAAAAGCTGCCCCAAGTCAGCAAATCCTGGCACACCTACATGTGCAACGTGAGGAATTCTGGGGCCCCTGGGGGCGAAGGGAGGGGGCGGAAGGAGCCATGACCCCCCTCCCAGCTTTCTTGGGAGGGGGTGGCAAGGCCAGTGGGGGTGCTGATAAGGCAAAGGGGCTTTGCGGTCAGAGCCTGGCATTTCTGTCTGCTGCCTTCTGGATTAGGACCGGAGGAGGGGACTCCATCTTGGGAGGGGCTTCAGTGAAGGGACCTTGGGCACCTCTTGGTCTATTGGTTGAGGAGCCGGACTCTTATATGGGAATACCGGGTTTGATTCTGCACCCCTCCACAAAGTCAGCTGGGTGGCCTTGGGCTAGTCACAGTTTTCTTCTGAGCTCTCACAGCCCCACCCACCTCACAGGGTGTCTGTTGCGGAGAGAAGAACAGAGGGTTTGTCAGTTGCTTTGAGTCCCCTTAAACGGGTGAGAAAAGCGGGGTAGAAACGCCAACTCTTCTTCTTTTCCTCCCCCCCCCTCCTCTGCCCAACCCCAACAGGAGGTCATTCAGGACTTCCAGGCGTCTGTGCTGCAGGTTTCGGACTGTCCCTATGACGAACAGTGAGTCCTGCAATTGGATTCGGGATGGGGGGAGTCTGGGGCTGGCGGAGGCACCTGGGCACCCGCCTCCTGCACTTGCCTGCTCCTTTGGAGCCAGCGTTGCCCAGAGACATCAGCCCCATGACCGCTTGGGCCAGGCAGCCCTTGTGCGGTGGCGTGGCTCCAGAGGGCAGAGCCTGGCATGACGCCTTTTCTGGCCACCGAGCCAAAGGTGCTCGCCATCCAAAGCGCCTTTTTGGCTGCACCCAGAAGAGGACCAGCCCCGGGATCGAAGCAGGTAAGTATTCAACCAAGGGGGGAAGGAACGGCCAAAGCTGACCAGGGCTCCAAGTGTGGGCACTAGTCAATGGTAGCGCATCCTGCTCCTTTCCCACCCAGCGGGACAGGAAGGGAAGTTAAAATCTCCTGTGCTCCTGAGACGTATCCCAGAATAAGGCCAGTGCAGAAGGGCCCAGGTAGCAAGTCACTCCTGTTGCTCAGTCCAAAACTTGACCAGTGCAGCCCTGCGGGTGTCCCTGGACATTATAGACAGGGGCTGGCACAGAACCTTCACGTTCCTGGGAGGCAAAGGGAGGGAAGGCAAAATTTCTGCTTTCTTCCTCCTGCAGGGTCGCTGCCCAGATGCCCACGGTCCACTTTGAAATGCCCAACGGATATAACACAGACTACGGGGCGGAGCGGCTGCGGATCCCAGAGGGGCTGTTTGACCCCTCCAACGTGAAGGTGGGCGGCGCCGAGAACCTGAGGCTTTTCTGGAGCGGGTTGCTCCCTCTTGGCCTCCATGGGCAAAATATGACTCTAAATGCGAATCTGCACAGCCATTGAGGCCATGGGCAGGGGACGTAAAGGTGGCAGGCGGCCTGGGAGGGTCTCTTGCTGGGGAAGCAGCTCTCGGGTTCCTCCTTGGCCAAAGGTGCCCACTGGCTGGCAGAACAATGGGCAATGCTGTCCTACCTTCCTGTGGCAAAGTTGGCAAACAGAGCCGACACAGGACCCAGCCAAGCTGGAGAGAAGGTCCGTGGCTTGCTTTTATTTATTTATTTATTTATTTATTTATTTATTTATTTATTTATTTATAACCTGCCCCATATCCTAGGATCTCTGGGCGGCTTACAATAAAAAACCCCATATGCAGAGACAAGACATTAAATACATACCCTGTTAAAAACAATATTAAACAGCCTAGTCAGTTAAAAGCTAAAGTTAAAATTAAAATAGCACCTGAGTGGATTAATGTCCAAGGGCTTTAATAAAGAGCCAGGTCTCTGCTTGGTGCCTAAAAGTTGGATGAGTTGGAGCTAACCAGGCCTCCAAGGGAAGGGCGTTCCATAAGTGGGGTGCCACGGCTGAGAAGGCCCTGCCCCATGTTCCAGCACAGTGGATTTCTCTGACTGGTGGGGCACTGAGGAGCCCAGTAGATCTTAAACCACCGGTAGGTCTGTATGAGAGGAGTATTGAGGCCCCAAGCCATTTAGGGCTTTGGAGGTCATTACCAGCATCCTGAATTCAGATCGGAAGCGTAAAGGCAGCCAGTGCAGGCACAGGCCTCACGTGCTGCCTGTAAGTTGTGCCGGTCAGTAGTCGGACGGCCGCATTTTGAACTATCTGCAGCTTCCGAGTCTTCTTCAAGGGCAGCCCCAGGTAGACCTTATGGCCTTCCAAGGTCTAAAAAAAAGGGAAAGACCCAGACCCTGGAGCCGGAGCCTTTCTGCAACGGTCTGAATGGAGGGTTGGTTTGATGAAATGGGACCTTCCTTAAGTCAGATGTCATACCCAGAATACGTGCCCACCGTCAAAGTCCTGGCCTTGTGAAAGAATACAGAATGCACCATGCATATTCCTCAGCGCCATCTTCTCTTAGGCAGGATGAGGGCTGAATATCTTTCTGTTGGGTTTAAGCCCCCTATCACCAATAGATGTCCACTGCCAAAAGACGGGGCCTTCTCCGGGCAGTTGCGTGGGCCCTTCTTTCCCACCTCCGAGAGCAGCTTCACCTGGCTTTGTGCGCACGCAGGAACCTCTCTGGCTTCTTCCTCCTCCTCCTCCTCCTGCAGGGCCTCTCCGGGAACACGATGCTGGGGGTGAGCCACGTGGTCACGACAAGCATCGGCATGTGTGACATCGACATCCGACCGGTGAGTTTGCCCACCGCAGGCAGGCAGGCCTCTCTGCCCTCGTGCGCGCGGCTTCCTGGGCAGGACGACAAACTCTCTGTCCAGGCTGGCGTCTTGAGCGGTCAGTAAACTGACGGGGCCATTTCGCCACACTGGAGGTCTCGGTCCAGAGAAGAATGGCTCTGAGGCGCAGTTTGGTCTAGTGGTCAGGGAGCCGGACTCTTATCTGGGTGGGTGACCTTGGGCTAGTCACAGCTCTCTTCTGAGCTCTCACAGCCCCACCCACCTCACAGGGTGTCTGTTGTGGGGAGAAGAACAGAAGGTCTGTCAGCCACTTTGAGTCCTCTTAAATAGGTGGGAAAAGCAGGGTAGAAAAGCCAAGGCTTCTCCTTCTCCTTTGGCCCCACCTGCCAGCCTCAGCAGGAGACGCGGAAGGAAGGGCGATCCTGTCAGCTCCACGAAAGCTCTGTCGGAGCCAGTTGGGCTGATGCTGGGCAAGGGAGGCAGGGGGCGATGCCAGAGGGCACAGAATAAATGCCAACCTGTAACCCTTTTTCTCTTCACCACAGGGCCTGTATGGCAGCGTCATTGTCACAGGGGGGAACACTTTGCTTCAGGGCTTCACTGACCGGCTCAACCGGGAGCTATCCCAGAAGACCCCCCCAGTGAGTGCGAAGGGGGGAAAGGGAGAGAGGAAGCGTGGAAGGGAAGCAGGCTGCATTTGGCCCTCCTTGCCTCTGCCCAGCCTGAAATCAAAAGAGTGGAACCCGGGGGGGGGGGGGGTAGCTGGGCATGCAATGCCCATGGGCAATTGTTGGGCCATTGTGTGGGACAGGATGCTGGGCTGGATGGGCTGTGGCCTGATCCAGCAGGGCTCCTCTGAGGTTCTTATGGACTGGATGGGCTGTGGCCTGATCCAGCAGGGCTCCTCTCAGGTTCTTATGGACTAGATGGGCTGTGGCCTGATCCAGCAGGGCTCCTCTGAGGTTCTTACGGACTAGGTGGGCTGCGGCCTGATCCAGCAGGGCGCCTCTTAGGTTCTTATGGACTAGATGGGCTGTGGCCTGATCCAGCAGGGCTCCTCTGAGGTTCTTATGGACTGGATGGGCTGTGGCCTGATCCAGCAGGGCTCCTCTTAGGTTCTTATGGACTAGATGGGCTGTGGACAGATCCAACAGGGCTCCTCTGAGGTTCTTATGGACTAGATGGACTAGATGGGCTGTGGCCTGATCCAGCAGGGCTCCTCTTAGGTTCTTATGGACTAGATGGACTAGATGGGCTGTGACCTGATCCAGCAGGGCTCCTCTTAGGTTCTTATGGACTAGATGGACTAGATGGGCTGTGGCCTGATCCCGCAGGGCTCCTCTTAGGTCCTTATGGACTAGATGGACTAGATGGGCTGTGACCTGATCCAGCAGGGCTCCTCTTAGGTCCTTATGGACTGGATGGGCTGTGGCCTGATCCAGCAGGGCTCCTCTGAGGTTCTTATGGACTGGATGGGCTGTGGCCTGATCCAGCAGGGCTCCTCTTAGGTTCTTATGGACTAGATGGGCTGTGGCCTGATCCAGCAGGGCTCCTCTTAGGTTCTTATGGACTATGTGGGCTGTGGCCTGATCCAGCAGGGCGCCTCTTACGTTCTTATGGACTATGTGGGCTGTGGCCTGATCCAGCAGGGCGCCTCTTACGTTCTTATGGACTATGTGGGCTGTGGCCTGATCCAGCAGGGCTCCTCTTAGGTTCTTATGGACTAGATGGGCTGTGGCCTGATCCAGCAGGGCTCCTCTTAGGTTCTTATGGACTAGATGGGCTGTGGCCTGATCCAGCAGGGCTCCTCTTACGTTCTTATGGACTATGTGGGCTGTGGCCTGATCCAGCAGGGCGCCTCTTACGTTCTTATGGACTATGTGGGCTGTGGCCTGATCCAGCAGGGCTCCTCTTAGGTTCTTATGGACTAGATGGGCTGTGGCCTGATCCAGCAGGGCGCCTCTTAGGTTCTTATGGACTAGATGGGCTGTGGCCTGATCCAGCAGGGCTCCTTTTACGTTCTTATGGACTAGGTGGGCTGTGGCCTGATCCAGCAGGGCTCCTCTTAGGTTCTTATGGACTAGATGGGCCGTGGCCTGATCCAGCAGGGCTCCTCTTACGTTCTTATGGACTATGTGGGCTGTGGCCTGATCCAGCAGGGCTTCTCTTAGGCTCTTATGGACTGGATGGGCTGTTCCCTGATCCAGCAGGGCTCCTCTTAGGTTCTTATGGACTGGATGGGCTGTGGCCTGATCCAGCAGGGCTCCTCTTAGGTTCTTATGGACTATGCGGGCTGTGGCCTGATCCAGCAGGGCTCCTCTTAGGTTCTTATGGACTAGATGGGCTGTGGCCTGATCCAGCAGGGCGCCTCTTAGGTTCTTATGGACTAGATGGGCCGTGGCCTGATCCAGCAGGGCTCCTCTTCCGTTCTTATGGACTATGTGGGCTGTGGCCTGATCCAGCAGGGCTTCTCTTAGGCTCTTATGGACTGGATGGGCTGTTCCCTGATCCAGCAGGGCTCCTCTTAGGTTCTTATGGACTGGATGGGCTGTGGCCTGATCCAGCAGGGCTCCTCTTACATTCTTATGGACTATGTGGGCTGTGGCCTGATCCAGCAGGGCTCCTTTTACGTTCTTATGGACTAGATGGGCAGTGGCCTGATCCAGCAGGGCTCCCCTTAGGTTCTTATGGACCAGATGGGCTGTGGCCTGATCCAGCAGGGCTCCTCTGAGGTTCTTATGGACTAGATAGGCTGTGGCCTGATCCAGGAGGGCTCCTCTTAGGTTCTTATGGACTAGGTGGGCTGTGGCCTGATCCAGGAGGGCTCCTCTTAGGTTCTTATGGACTAGGTGGGCTGTGGCCTGATCCAGCAAGGCTTGTCTTAGCTTCTTGTGAGGGTGCCACAGCTTTGCCTTTTAGTAGACCACATTTTAGGTGAAGGTGGCAGGTGAAGGGTCCGAGTTTGGGGCAAGGGCATCTCCCCAAAGAAGGTCATGGCAAAGCGCTTCTGTCTCCTGCCAAGAGAACTGCGGGGGGTTCCACGGAGGCAACTCGGCGCACTGTGACCTGAGTGGTTGAGGTTCCCATTCCAAGCAGTCCAACAGCTTACAAGGAAGTGGGCCGAACGCTGTTTCGTGCTCCCTTTGAAGAATCACTTTCAAGGTCCAGGGTGGACGTGGCTGGGCTCATCCCTCTCTTGCACGCTGAAAAAAAGTGCGCTTCCTGTGCGCTCCGGCTAGGGTGAGGCAACGCAGTAAGAGTCTTTGGCCTGTTCTTCCCTTGTGCTCCTGGGAAGTGCTTGCTGGCTTCCAGAGGCCTGGTCACGGCTTGAAGCACCCTGCCTCCCTTTCTCTCCCTCCAGAGCATGCGGCTGAAACTCATCGCCAGCAACAGCACCATGGAAAGGCGGTTCAGCCCCTGGATCGGGGGCTCCATCTTGGCCTCTCTCGTGAGTCACGGGGGCAGGAGGATGAGGGGTGGACAAAGATGAAGGGCTATGGGCCTCCCAGAAGTGGGCAAAGTTCAGGTGCTCGGAGAGGCCACTTGGAGCTGCTTCTCAGCAGTGAGAATGCCAAGGATTCTGGGTTTCCAGAAGGGGTGATGGATGAAGGGGGGCAATGGCCTATAGAAGAGGTCAGAGATGAAGGACAAGCGAGAAACACCCAGGACCCTAGTCTATGGGGGGCTCCACCCTCAAGTGGGGGTGGGAGTGAGAAGGGGAATCGAGGTATCATAGAACCATAGAGCTGGAAGGGACCTCTGAGGTCATCCAGCCCAACCCTCTGCCCAATGCAGGATTCCCTAAACCATCCCAGACAGATGTAGGTCCAGCCTCTGCTTGAAGACCTCCAGTGAAGGAGAACCCACCACCTCCCGTGGCAACCTATTCCACTGACTGGTCGCCCTCACTGTCAGGAGGTTTTTCTTAATATCTAACCTGTATTGACTCCCTTGAAGTTCCATCCTGTTGTTTCTAGTCCTCCCATCTTGTGCAAGTGAGAACAGGGATGATCCCTCTGCACCGTGACGGCCCTTCAGAGACCTGAAGCCTGCCATCATGTCTCCTCTCAGCCTTCTCTTCTGCAGGCTGAACATTCCTAGATCCTCCAGCCGTTCCTCGCAGAACGTGGTTCCCAGACCTTCTGCCACTTCTCTTTTCTCCAGGGCACCTTCCAGCAGATGTGGATTTCGAAACAGGAGTACGAAGAAGGGGGGAAGCAGTGTGTGGAGCGGAAATGCCCCTGAGAGGCGGCCTGCGCCAACTGCTCCTGACCGTGGTCCCCTCCCAGAAGCCCTTGCTGCTCTTGTGGACTCTGGGGGCATCCTCCCCCCCAAAGACCCTCCTGGGCCTGTTGTGCCGCAGGTCTCATTCCACTTTCAGGAGCCCTAGGAGAAGAACCCGCGAGCTCTGCCTGGCCACCCCCCCCCTCCTGATAATTCCAGTTCCATTCCCCCCTCCGCCACCCCAGGCAGAGAACCCAGGAGTCTGGCTTCTAAGCCTCAGGATGGAGGTCAAGCCAATCCTGATGGCCCAAAAGACAGAAGATTCTCGGGGGGGGGGCGTCCTCACCCCTTGGGCCCATCATAAGGGATATTCCACTGCATCACTTGACGTCCAGGCAGAAGGGGGGGGGAATCTTCTGGCTACTTCCGTTCTTACCTCCCATGACTTTTGCTGTTTCATAAGTGACTTGGTCAGTCTGTTTATTCACTGGATTGCTTATCGGATTTATATCGTCATTATTGATGGCTTTGGTGTTGGTAAAATAATAAATGTGTGTTGTTGTTTTTTAAAAAAGGAGTTTTCTTGCAAGCAATGGAGGAACTTTTTATTATTTTTAATTTTTTGTGCATTAACCACAGTTGATAAATAGACAATATTCTTTTAACACTAAGACAATATAAGCTAGAACTAGGGTCACAGAAATATTTACAACCAATTAGTCTAATTAATGTATCAGCAGTATTACGGACAGTGCATTTCTCTACATCACAAGATTACATATTTTCAATTACTTTAGTAAAAATCAGAGGGCTTCCCTAGATAAAAGTATAGTTATCTACCAAATTTTCTAAAAGCATGAGTATTGGATTCCAGACTTTGTGATATGTATAATTCTCTTTTTTCCCCATATAATATATTGATTGGCAATCAGTTCTGTAAGTGCATATTCTGCTACTTTGGAATACCATGCTCTAATGCTTAATGTCTCCAAAGCTGTCCAGTTTTTAGCTATTCCCTGTTTCCCTGCAAGAAGTAAAAAATGCAATAAAATAATCTTATTTTTGGATGTGAGCTCATCAGGCAGGATGTGAAGGATCTATAGATCCAGTGAGAATATGATTTGTGTGTCTAGAGTTTTATTGATCTCTTTTTCTATGGAGGAACTTTTTCAAAGGGGTGATGAGGAGGGCATTGTGGGGGGGGGAGCCGTGGCTCTTATATTGGGGGTGCCCATAGGAACACCCTTTTTCAGTGGTCCTGCCCCGAGGAAAAGCCCAGGTGCTGTCTTGGTGCTGGAGAGGGAATGCCTGGTTTGGGCGCAGCTCTTAAAGTTCAAAGTGCTCGTGGCTGGATTCCACTCGTGGGTCTTGGGGGCCAGCCAAGAGGTTCAGCACGGCCATCCAAATGCAGAGGAAAGCGCATCATTCCCACCTCTGGGATCCTAGGGGTCTCCCCTGCCAGCCACTTATTTTATTTATTTAAGGGATTTATATCCCGCCCTTCACCAAATGGTCCCAGAGCAGGTTACAATAAGAATAAAACATTTAAAATATTGAAACATAATTAAAATATAAACCCCTCCCTCCCCAACAGGACCTTGAGGACGGTATTTAAACAGGAAAGGCCTGGGTGAAAAGATACAGCGTAGGAACCTGGCGAACCTCAAGAGGAAGACTGTTCCAGAGTCTTGGGGCCACCAGAGAAAAGCCCCTCTCCCATGTCCCTATGCAAAGAACCTATAATAAGGCCCTCCCCCTGAGATCTCAGTGCATGGGCAGTCTATACGGGAGAAGACGCTCCTTCAGACACCCAGGGCCCGAGCCGTTTAGGGCTTTATACATTAGTGTCAACACCCTGAATTGTGCTCGGAAGCGAATAGGCAAGCAGTGCAGATCCTTTATGACCAGCATGATGGGAGTCCAGCCAGAGACTCCCATCACCAGTTGAGCTGCTGCGTTCTGCACCAATTCCAACTTCCAAACAGTCTTCAAGGGCAGCCCCATGTAGAGCACATTGCAGTAGTCTAACTGGAGGTTACCAGAGCGTGGATCACTGTGGCCAAGGTATCCCAATCCAGGTAAGGCTTCAACTGAATGAAGAGAATTGTAGGCACACCTGGCAGTTGCTGCAACATGGGACTCAAAACAACCCCACGAAGAATTGGGTGCCCCTTACCTTCCTGGACTCGGGACCCCATGACAACCCACTTCCTCTTCTGAGGAGATCCAAAGGAGCAGAGTCCCCTGAGAAACCAGAAAAATTCTGGGCGCTGGCCTGGAATATTCCTCCCAGAATGCCTAAGGGCACAGGGCTAAGGAAGGACAAAGATGTAATGTTGGCAGAGCAGGGAATGATGGGAATTGTAGTCCAGGAACATCTGGAAGGCTGCAGAATAACCTGAGTCCTTTTCGCGAAGGCAGCCAAGGGGTCTGGTCAGACCATTTCCTCTGCCAGGTCCAATCCTCCCCACAGCTGTTGGGCACAGAAACCAGAACACCTGGAGCATCTGGGATTGGTTTAAGCCACTTGGGCTGTGGTCACACCTAAGGTTTAATCCAGCTTCAGTCCACATTCAGAGCGAGAGAACACCTCAGCAGAGGGAACAGGAATTTTCTTTCCACGTTATCTCAAAGGTGAATTTTCTGAGTTATTTAACACTGAAAGAAAAGAGCTTCTCACTTTTCTGAGGTGTTTCTCTCACTCCAAAAGTGGACTGAAGCTGGATTAAACCTTAAGTGTGACCTCAACCTGGATGTAATTGTCTGGATGTAAAGATCTCCCTGCCCCTGTCCTGACGCTCCTGACTCCGTCCTGTTTCCACTTCGGTCCTGGGAGGCGGTGGGAGGCTCTTCCATTTCACCTCCCCAGGGGATTCAGTTCTTGGCTGGGGGGCTCTGGCTAGAGAAGGTGCCCTTGACACACCTTTCAACAGCGGTTTTGAGCTGCAGCAGAGGGAAAGAGTGTTGGGCAGGAGAGCATGAGGCGATGCTAAGCAGCGGTGCCCCTATCTGAAATGCAGGAGACCCCACCCCACCTAGGCAAGGCCCCAGCCTCTGGACCACAGCCCCCCCCCCCAACGGCCCCCCAATGACACCAGTCACCCTCAGATGGCCTTACTAGCTGGGGCTGATGGGAACTTGGCACGTTTCCACTCTGCCTCCTTCTTTTAGTGGCATTTCTAATCTGCAACCTGCCCTGAGACCTTTGGGCATCAGGCGGGGTAGAAATATAAATACAGTCGGACCCCCGTATCCACTGATTCGGTAACCACAGTTTCAGTTAACCACAGTTACCGGATCAGCCCCCATGCCCCCGCGGGCGACATAAGGGGAAAGCACCCAGAGCCAGAAGGCCTATTTCGGCCTCCCTAGAGCATTGGGGTTGGCGCATGACGCCACTGGAGCCCATCCCAAAATGCAAGGGGCGTGTGGGAGGCGTCTGGTGGCATCCTGCACCTCTTCCATCGCTCTCCAGAGGCTGAAATAGGCGGTTTCAAGTAACCACAGAAGTAGCAGGAATGCAACCCCAGCAGACATGGGGGTCCGACTGTAATCGCTCTGTCAATCTCCAGGGCCCAAGGCTGTGTGGACCAGAGCAGGATCCAGTCTGCCCCTTGCCCCCCTCCGCCCCCTTTTGCTCCGGCCAGACTCTGTGCCCAGCAGGGCCTCCCCACATCCATTCTGCCCCCTCAGAGACGCACCTCCTTGACGCTCACAACGCCAACCAGGCGCCCCATGTTGGTCACGTAGGCCGTGTGGAGGCTGAGCAGGTTGAAGAGGTCATAGCACTGGGTGGGAGGGCGAAAGACAGAGAAGGCCCCAGAGGTGAGTAGGGGTTGCCGCCCGCCAGGGCCCCGCACAATTCCTCTTCAGAGCCCTGGTCGCTCTGCTGGGGCCAACACTTTCCAGGCACTGAAGGAAAGCGCAGGAGAAGGGCTTTCCAGAATGTCCCCGCCCTTTTTGGGCAAAGGAGGAAGGGAAGGGTTCGGCTCACCTGGTGAAGCGTCTCCTCCTCCAGCAGCCGGTAAGGTGCCGGGTCCACGGGCAGCGCATGCAGCGGCAGGGCTTCCTGCAACTGGTGGCACTGCCATTCCTCCACCTGCGGGCAGTGGGCAGAGCAGTCCTCAACTTTTGCGCAAAAGCGGCACACGGCCTGCCTCGCCCCTTCTGTCCCCCAGGGGGCGCCAAGCAGAGCAGGGGGCCCTGCTGACCCATGAGCCCTCACGGGATACCCCTGGCCACCTTGGGCTACTTGGCAAAGGGATCCTGGCTGTGGAGTGTGGACAGCAGCACTGTGCACATTTAAGGTGGAAATGGGCCTGATGCACCTAGGTGTTACGAGGCCCTAAGGTGAGAGAGGCGACTTCCAGGGCTTTTATCCTTCTTCTGCCGAGCCTTGTCTAACCTGCAAGTCTCCTTGTGGCAGGGAGTTCCACAAGTTAAGCCCTGCTCTGAGCAAAGGTCGGTGGGCTCCCTCTTCTCCCCTTGGAACCTGAATCCATGTCGAATGCGCTCTGGACCCACTGCAGCTGTGTCTGGCGCAGTTTAACAGATGTCCGAACTATTTGCATGAATGTTCCGAAACATTTGTATCCGTATGAATGTCAATGTACAAAGGTCTGGCCAGGCTAAGCTCCCCCCGCCCCATAAGCACACACCCCAACCCTGGGAGCCCCCTTACATCCATACCGTGTTGCCACACCGCATCCGAAGGGAGTCTTTTCCCCGGGTGGACGTTGGGGGCTGAAATCAAAAAGGCTCCGGTCAAGGAATTCCAAGATGCTTCTGGGGGGCGGGAAGACGCCTCGCCTGTGCGCCCAGCCCAGACCCAGCACCACCTACCTCTTCCGGCTCCCCCAAAGGGCTCTCAGCATGGGAAGGGGCTGTCACCGGAGAAGACCCTGCGGAGGGAAGCCAGTGATGTTAGAAGGCACCCCACGCACACACACAGACACCTCTCATGCATTTTGCATCATTATGTGGAGAATTTTGGGGTTCCCAGAAAACGAGGCAAAGCCATGGGTACCTTGCCACATTAACGCACCATTCATATCCCTATTAAAAGGGCTACTAGTTTTCAGGGTCGGCAAGAGGTGAGAAATTTGGGAGAGCTCTTGGACTCTATGTTGATGCTTGAAGCTCAGGTGGAGTCCCCGGCCAAGAGTGCCTGTGCCCAACTATGGCTGGTGTGCCAGTTGAAGCCTTTTCTGGACAGCGTTGACTCGGCCACAGTTATCCACACTCTGGTAACCTCCAAAATAGACTACTGCAATGCACTCTGCACGGGGCTGCCTTTGAAGACGGTTCAGAAGCTGCAGCTAGTGCAGAATGCAGCCGCCAGGTTGCTAACTGGGACAGCTGGTCAGACACACATCAGGCCAGTCTTAAAAGAGCTGCATTGGCTGCCGATTCGCTACCGAACCCAATTCAAGGTGTCAACTTTAACTTGTAAGTCCATAAATGACAAGGGCCCCAAGTATCTTAAGGAACTCCTACTTCCATATCAACGTGGAGGGGAGGCCCTCCCGGTTGTCCCACCACCCTCAGCAGCTAAAGGGCTGGGCACCTGGGAGAGGGCCTTCTCAGTGATGGCCCCCAGGCTATGGAATCGTCTCCCCCTTGAGGTGTGCTCTGGTTAAATGGGGATACATTTTCTCTTCCCACTTGCTGTTGCTGTTTTAACGATGTTTGGTTTGAGATGTTGTGGCCTGCCCGGAGACCTCCAGGGACAGGGTGGTATAAAAATGTAAATAAATAAAACTTCACAGCCGACCACTGTCACCAGGGGATGCCTCTTACGCCCAGACTTGGCCAGTTTAAGGACCAGTTTCCACCTCTGTTGGTTCACAAACCGGGAAAGGGAAGAACACTCAAAATCCTCCCCATCGCTTCTCCCTCTGATGGACACGTCCAAGCACCTATTCCGCCCCCCCCCGCCCCCCCCCCCCGCAACCCGTGCAGAGGAACCAGCCCATCGCCCACATGAAAGGGACTCGCCTTCCCGTGCCGCTTACCCAGCGTTTCTTCTGGCTTCCTTTCCTCGATCCTCGGGGCCTGCAAGACGGACACGGAGCCCTGAGAACTCGTTCCCCCTTTGAACCGTCGACTCAGCGACACTCGGCCAAAGGACCGGAGCCGGAGGGGGACTGGAAACCTCCCTGGGGTTTTGAGAAAGGGGCTCTGCAAAGGACCCCCAGGCACCCCGCGAACCTCCCACAACACGCCGGGCAGACGCCCGTGGGAACGCCTTCAGATCCGTGGGCACCAGCGAGGCCAGAGCCTCTGCGACCTTGTTTCCTTTTCCTCTGGAAGGGGGCGCTGCCTGGGGCAAGGGGCCGGCCGTCTCCCGCGGGCAGGGGGCTTACGGGCTCGTGGCTTTGGGTCTCCTCTTCCTCCTGGGAACGACTCAGAAGGTGCTGGAATCTCTTCTCGGCGCTCAGCTGCTCCGACAGAAGCCGGCAGAGGGGCTTCCTCTTGACGGAACCCAGCAGGACCCTGGACTCTTTGCGGAGGAGGGGAGAAGAGAGTGGGCAGCCGCTGGCCGGACCTTCGGCAGCCATCCCCACGGAGAGGCTCCAGGCCAAGGGCCCGGGACCGCCGCCGCCGCCCCTCGCAGGGGCTACGGACAGTTACCTTGGGTGTCCACGAGGGGAAACTCCTTGCGCTTGGACAGGCCCAGAAGCGCCTGCAGGTCTCTGAACTTGCTCCCCTGCGACAGGCATTGCAGGTCGGTCTCCATGAAGTCCTTCACGTAGTAACTGTGGCTGCTGTAGGTGCAAATGAGGGGCGGGAGGGGAGTCTTCCCCGCTTTTGAACTGCCCCTCCCTCCCTCCGCAAGGGCCCCAAAGCCACCTCTGTCGATCTGCAGGCCCTCGGGACGTTTCCGATGTGGCCGCATCCCAGGGTCCCCAGTACATCCGCGGAACGTCTGGGGCCAAAGGTCTGCGCCAGGGTCTCCCGACCAGGGTTCCGCCAGATGTTCCAGAGGGGCCCTGGCTGGGCGAGGCCTGGACAGATCCAGATGTGCAAAAGCTGCGCTGGAACATCCCGCAGCCCCGCCCTCCTGCCCCTGAGAGGCTGCTGGGAAACACGCACCTGCTCTTGCCCACGGAGAGCTTCGGCAGGAAGGGCAACTTCTTCACCATGATGATGCCATCAAAGAAGGAGGGCTGCGCCCGCTGGCTGATAGCGTTGGCCACCAGCACGGCCAGCAGGACCGGCAGGATGTGGGACATCTGGCCAGTCAGCTCGAAGGTCAAGAGGGCCGTGGAAAGGGTCTGCGTAACGGCCCCGGAGTAAGCCGCTGCACCTGGAAGGGGACAGAGTTTTTGTGGTGCAGCATCCCTTGCCGGCAGTAGCTACTACAGGTTTACTCAGAGTATTTGTGCCTGGCTCCTAAACCTGTGAAGACGCACAGCGTGGCTTTCAAAGCAAAAGCTTGGATAAAGCCCCGCTGTCAGGCTAACAGTCTAAAGGGACGCAGCACACAAGGAAAGGCGGACCAGGAGGGAAGAGGGCAAAGACACTTGAGAGCACAGCCGGAGCTCGCCCGTATAATGGCTGCCTGCGTGGCTGTAGCTCGGTGGAGCAGAACAGGCAGCAGGGAGGGATGGAGAGGCCTTACCTGCCAGGGCATACCCAGCCGGCGTGATGTGCATATGGACGCCTTCAGAGACGAGGCCGTCTGGGAAGAGTTTGGCCATGACTTCCCCATAGAGCCGCCCCAGAGCCGCACCTGTTGACCCAAAACATAACCCACCACGTCCCACGTTTGTCGAACAGCCTTCGTGAGACACAGCCCTTGGGCCCTGGGGGGAGGTTGTGGCATCACACGGGGCTTTTCCCAGCAGCTCCGGCGTCCTCCGAGGGCGAGTTTGGGGGTTTTGTTTGGTTTCCAATGAAAAGCAAGACGTTGCTGCCTGAAAGGCGCGTCCGTGTTTGGGCTCTCTCAGTGTCCAGAGGAAGCCTTAGAAGTACCACTGGCCCCAAAGCCCGGGCCGTGGGATGAGGCTTGAGGTCAGAGTCTGCCCCAGACTGCGTAAGGGGCAGCCATGACCGGCTGGCCGGGACAACGAGGCCCAAGGTCTCCCTGGCTGAGAAGGGGAGAAGGGGCGCCTCCAGTTCTTACCATAGACGAAGACTGGGAGGAAATAGCCGGCCGGGACGGTCATGGTGGTGGCCAGGAGCACCATGAAGAACTGCCAAGAGAGAGGAGCAGGATTGCAAGCGCCTGGGAGGGGGGAGGAGGCCAGTGGAAGCCCTGGGTCAAAGCTGCCAGACACAAGGAAGGGCTGAGAAGGGGCAACAGGATTTGCCTCGGGAAGAAACAGGTCAGGTGGCCTGGCGAAGAGCTGGACATTGAGGGTGCATCGTTGTTATGGTCAGTGGGGGTTGACTAGACCACCTCTGGGGGTCTCTTAACTCCAGACTGGAGTGCTGCTTGAGTATTGACTCAACAAGCAAGTGACCACCTCCCAGGCGGCCCCCTCCCCAGCCCCGGTCAGCCCCCACCACTGCGCCTTGATCCGGCCAGTCAAGTTGGACGCACACTGATCTTGGGGATGGAGGGTGTCCTACAGGCAGGGCAACCAGGTGGGGGAGACTCAGAGGGGCGGCAGCACTCACAGATTTTGGGGGGCCACCCTGGTGCAGCCCCTGCTCCCACCTTGGCCAAGAGGAAGAAGCAGAGCATCTCCAGGGCAGAAAGGCCTGGGTGGTTCCACTGGAGCCAGCTGGAATTGGAAGCCGGCTGGGGGAGCCAGGGGGTGCCGTTGCCGCTTAGGGGAGACTCCTCCAGGGCCCAGGTCACGTTGTTGAAGAAGGTCTCCAGGAGTTCTTTCATGGACAGCTGCAGGAAGAGGGAGAAACAGAGGGTTAAAGCCACTTAATGCCCCCCCCCCATCAACAAGCAAGCCATACCTTGGTCAGAAAGGCTAGTAAAAGGAGAAGAAGAGTTGGCTTTTCTACCTCGCTTTTCTCACTCATTCCAGGGGACTCAAAGCTGCTGACAAACCTTCTGTTCTTCTCCCCACAACAGAACACCCTGTGAGGTGTGCAGGGCTGTGAGAGCTCAGAATAGAGCTATGACTAGCCCAGGGTCACCCTGCTGGCTTCGTGGAGGAGAGTTGAATCAAACTGGCATTCCCAGATAAGAGTCCGCCTCCCTAAGCACTAGACCAAACTGGCTCAAAGCAGCTGACAAACCTTCTGTTCTTCTCCCCACAACAGAACACCCTGTGAGGTGGGTGAGGTCGTAAGAGCTCAGGAAGAGAGCCGTGACTCGTCTAAGGTCATAGGCCAGGGCCCCCTCCTCAAAGCCCCCCAAAGCCCCCAGTGCCCTTCCTTGGAGGGGCCTCAGCTGCAGGAAGGGGTCTTAGAAGCCACGCTCGCCCACCTACCCTAGCCGCCAGGTACTGTCCACAGCCCCGTGGGAAGGTGATGCTGGCCAGGAGGAGGGTGACGAATCCGGCATACAAGACTTTGCTGCGGGGGGGGGGGAGAGAAGGAGCGTCACTGGGGGCCCCACAACCTGTCCCCCGCCCCCTTCCCAGCCTGCAGAGGACCCTCCCCAGCCTGGGCAGCGATTGCGCCATCCGGGCAACTCCGCTGCCCGCCTCGCCCCCCTCTGCTTCCGCCAACCTGCGGGCTGGGGCTGGGGGGCTCTTACTCACTTGTTCACCATGAAGCTGCGGACCCTGGGCCGGAGCTGCAGCAGCGTGAGGATGCTCCGGTGGCAGAAGAGGAAGAGGCAGCAGATGGCGCCGCAGAGCAGCCTGCAGGGAGAGAGATGCGGCTGGCAGGCGAGGTCCTGGTGCCCGGTGCCCAGGGGGCAATTATGGGGGCCTCCCCTTGGCTTCCCCGCAGGGCAGCAGAGGAAAGGGACGCTGCCCAGAGGAAAGGCGAGGAGCCCGAACAGGCGGCACCGGTGCGGCCCAGGCCAGGGGCAGACGCGAGAAGGAATCGGTCCGGAAGGGACCTGCCGGAGTCACCCTTGAACGGGGCACCCTAGGGGCTCATTGGGAACCACCTCCGTGCGGCTGCCCGACACTCACCCGAGGATGGCATAGGAGAGCAGCTCCGGGAGGTCGTAGGGGAACTCCACACGCCAGCTGGTGCGGAACAGAACCGCCACCGTCCCTGGAGGGAACGCAGAGCGCAAGCTGGTCAGTAACAGGCGAGGCTCTTGGCTTGCCATCCGGACACAGAAGGAAAAACACACGCTGGGTGGGAGGGAGGAAGATTATCATGGGAGTCCCATAAGAGCAGGGCCTTCCTGTTTGTGGCCCCTGCTAGAGACTCGTCTCCAGATTTCCTAGGGTTTGGGAAGTGCCTCTTTCATCTACAGCTCCCAGGACCTACAGGCAAAATACTGTTGGGCCGCCTCTGGTCTGTCATGTTTGAATCCCAGCCTGGTCCCTGGCTGGTTATACACCTGTAAAAGTTCAAACCACATTCAGGCTGGAGAGCGACATTTCTCACTCACCTGAGAAGGCCCTGAAGGTCTCCCTCAACCTAGCCTTTCCTCCTCCTCCTCCTCCTCCTCCTCCTCTTCATCTTGGTTTAATTATTACTCTCTATGACTGAGAACCTAGACTCCAGCGTCCAGACAGCCAAAGGGGCAAAACCCTGTAGCCCTCTCTCTCCTGGGCACCCCCTGAGCCCCCCCCCCCGGCCCTACCTTTCGTGTTGCTCAGCACGGCCAGCAGGCGGAAGGTGAGGGCCGCACATGTGGCAGCAAAGAAGCCACGCCAGTAATCGCGGACAGCAAAGTGCGTGCCGGTGGCCTCCACTCCAAAGAGGACCCCTGGGGAAAGAGAACGACAGCGAAGAAGAAGAAGAAGAGTTGTGTTTTTCTACCCTGCTTTTCTCACCCATTTAAGGGGACTCAAAGTGGCTGACAAGCCTTCTGTTCTTCTGCCCACAACAGATACCCTGTGAGGTAGGAGGGGCTGTGAGAACTCAGAAGAGAGCTGTGACTTGCCCAAGGTCACCCAGCTGGCTTTGTGGAGAAGTGCAAAATCAAACCCAGTATTCCCAGATAAGCATCCAGTTCCCTAACCACTAGACCAGACTGGGAAATATCTGGAAGGGGGGGTGTCCAGGTGTTGGGGGAGGTTTCCCAAGCTGCTCCCCCACCCCTCACCCCTCGTTACCTCCAACAGGGGCCACGAAGCAGCAGGCCACCCCCACAGCCGCACCAGCAATCAACAACTCGTACTTCCGCCCCGGGTTCTGCAGGGGAGATAAAAGGAGTCTGAGGCGGGGGCGCCAGGGGACCCAGGAAGGTGCTGGGTGCCCTCTGGCCAGGGTCCACTCACTTACCTCAGCAGAACCTGCCATCTTGACCATGACTCTGCCCAGCAGGGTGGCCAGGATTGTGGCCATGTGGACAAAGGGCCCCTGTGGGAGAGAAAATGGAAGCGTCTGGGGCCAACCAATGACAAGAGAAGGCCACGCACCCAAGCCCAAAGGGTGCCCACAGCTCTCCTGCACCCGGCTGCACACCTCCAGACCTGCCCACATCGGCGTGAAATGTCTCCCCAGAGGACATTTTGGGTGGGCAGAAAGCTCTGAGGGGCCCCAGAAGCCCCATGCACTGGGAAAAGACGAACCAAGAACGGCCTGGTAGCAATAAAAGGTTCTAGGGGGAAACCTCACCAGCTCCTGGTGTCTCCATCCTGGTAATCCCTAAAGGTGTGATCCCAAACAGATTATAATGAGCTCTGAGACCATTTTGAGCGCTCACCGTTCCCAAAGTTTTAAAAGAATCTGCAGTTTCTGAGAATTAAAGGCCCCAAAAGGCAGATTTTCTATATTTGGATCAGAAGAAGTCTCACTGCTGGATTTAGAAATACTCCACTTTATTTAGCAAGCAGAGGGAACCAAGCTTTAGGGGAGGGAACCAAGCTTTAGGGGCAGTTTCCCCTGACCCAATAAGAAGGACGATTTCCTCTGCTGTAGCCTCCTCTTCCCCATGCTCTTCATTACAGCCTAAGGAAATCCACCGCTGGCTGAAAGGGGAGGGGAAGAAGGTGAAAAATGAACAGAGCCATCAGTAGCTCAGGCACACACAGCAGCGTCACAAGCTCAGACAAATGTAGCAGGGACAGGAGCAACTTAAGGTGCCTGATTTTAATAAGAGGGACTCACTGGCAGTGACCAGACTTTAGCAGCTTCTGTCATGGAGTTGCAAAGTGTCTGGGGGGTTGCAAATCGTCTCTGCCATCAGCCCCTTTTGCCTCACTCCCTGCCATTTCACACTGCTCTGATCTACCAATCTAGTGCAAAACATCATACTAAGAAGGGAAAGTGGTCTTTAATCTCCTACTGCCTTGTTAACATGACAAAGAAGCTGTGATACAGAGAGAACGCAAGCGGTGGACAAAAACTGCCGCCAAAGGACTCCATGATCTGATGCAAGAGGGGCAGGTTTATATGGAGGGTGGGTTTCAACTGCCCAGATGCAGGAGCATCCTATGGCATATATGTGCCATTGCAGGAATGTGCGGGCACTTCTCCTCCCCCCGGTTCTCCCCTTCCCCCTCATGGGCACAACTTCTTGGGTGCACCGGGACTCACCACTTTGCCCAGGAAGATGGTGCTTCCCCCGGCTAAGGTGCAAAGGACGCCCACCAGCTTGGCCAGAAGGGTTTTAAAGGTGAAGAATTCCTTCAGGACGACGCCCCGGAGGGCCACTTTCAGCTCGGGGATCCCAGAACCTGTAGGGAAAGTGGTGTTGGGGGCGGGGGGAGGAAATAAGAATCACAGAGTTAGGAATTGCACCAGTAGGGGACCTCTGGAGAAGGTTTGGTCTAGTGGTTAGCGAGCCGGACCCCTTTCTGGGGTTTGCTTCTGCTCTCCTCCACGAAGCCAACTGGGTAGCCTTGGGCTAGTCACAGCTCTCTTTCTGAGCTCTCACAGCCCCACCTAACTCACAGGGTGTCTGTGGTGGGGAGAAGAACAGACGGTTTGTCAGCCGCTTTGAGTCCCCTTGAATGGGTGAGAAAAGTGGGGTAGAAAAGCCAACTCTTCTTCTTCTTCTTCAGCTGATGGGATCAGAAAGGTGGCTGGCCTCGCAGCCTTTCCCAGCAGAGGGGCCCATCTGGGCCAGGGGCTTCTCTGCCCAAGGTGCCTTGGGAGCTGGAGGGAGGAGTGGACCTCCATTCTCCCCGGTGGCGCCACTTGGGGAGGCAACCTGTGCCCCATCCGCCTCTCTCACCGCCCTTCACACAGGCCTCCCCAACCTACTGGATCCCTTACCGGCTGCCTGGGGCGAGATGTACTTGGCAGCAGCGGCCGACACCATCATGAGGAACACGTGGTACAGGACCCAGGAGAAGTACTGCAAGGAGCCGTAGGCGACCAGTTCGTCATAAACCCACAAGTTGGCTGGGGAGAATTCGGAC
Source organism: Aspidoscelis tigris stejnegeri (assembly GCA_023333525.1). Lineage (NCBI taxonomy): Eukaryota > Metazoa > Chordata > Lepidosauria > Squamata > Teiidae > Aspidoscelis > Aspidoscelis tigris. The sequence continues at coordinate 1,001,538 of JALMGA010000009.1, forward strand.
TGTTAGGTCACTGCACGCCTGTTAACCTAGGCCACAGATGGGGCTCTATGCATGCAGGTGGCTGCAGGGGTCAACCCCGGGGGTCTCTCTGGAAGAGCCTCTTGCAAGGGGATGCTGCCGGGAAAACTGCAAGGGCTGGGGGCCGGGGGCAGAGAGAAACAGTGGCCAAGCAAAGGAGGCAGACAAAATGGGGGAAAAGAGGTGGACATTAAGCTATGCAACTTGTATTGCTGATACTTTTCTGGTTTCCCTTCGTTCCTCTTAACTGCCTTACCTTGAACGCCATATTGCTGGAACATAATATTTTATTTTTGCATTTATTCGCCCATCTTTTCTTACATCAACACCTCAGGGTGGTGGATCGTATGAGACTCAACAAAAGCTAATTTAAAAGACAGGGAATATAAACATAAATTTAAAAGCCACATAACACCCACAAACACCACAGGAGAGAGGAACTAGACAAGATTAATCACCAAATGCCTGGGGGAACAAAATGTTTTTCCAAAATGCCGAAAGATTTGTGTGGGCACGTGGCATATCGTTGAAGAAAGGCTGTTCCAGAGTTTTGGTGCCACCACAGTAAAGGTCTCCTCTAGCCATCATTCTACTACTCCCCCGGCAAAAAAAATATTAAATGACTAGGACCAGGTTCTCACTGGGCAATTTAATCCTCATTTGAACCAGGTTTTTTTTTTAAAAAAAATCAGCAGCGAGGTCTGGTTTTTTCTGTTCCCACTGTTAGCTTATAATGTGGACTCACAGGGGAGAAACCCCATCCCCTCTCTCCTCCATCATACCCTGACTTCATTGGGGCAGGCAATTCAAACCCCACCTCCTATATAAGCCTGTTCCCAATTCAGATCATAGAGCAGCAGTTTTTGTTCACTGCTTCTGCCCCCACGGTAGCACAGCTTCTCATGTTAAGAAGGCAGTAGAAGATTAAAGATGACTTTCTATTCTGGTGTTTTGTGCTAGATCAGTGGATCACAGCAACGTGAAATGGCAGGGAGGAGGGAGGAAGGAGGCTTTTACACAAGAGCCGACACAGGATAGAAGCCTCCAAAGTCACGATCGCTGCCCCTCTTTGTAAAATCAGACACTGTCATCTGATCTCTTTGTTATATTGTATTCTGATCTCTTGTTATATGTCTTCTGATCTCTCTCATTCTTCATCTCCTCCCTCCCCTTTCAGCCAAGCCCGATATCCTTAACACATAATGGCGAGAGCCCAGCGAAAAGGGGACAAAGTCACAGCTTATCATTGGATCAGGGGAAACCGAGGAGAACACCCCTAAAGCACAGTTCCCTCCCCTCAAAAATCCTCTTGCATTCCCATTGCTAAACAGTAAAGATTACTTCTAAATCCAGCAGCAAGACCTCTTTTGATTCAAATACAGATAATCCGCATTTCAGGACCTTTAATCTCCAGAGACTGTGGATTATTTTAAAACTTTGGGAACAGACAGCACTCAAAATGATTTCAAAGCTCTTTAAATCTTGAATGGGAACACACCCTAGCAGGACTATGTGGGAAAAGGTGCCTTTTCCACTCCTAGGGCCTTGAGTTATCTCAGGCTTTGGGAGCCAGCATTTAAGACCTTGGATGGCCTCAGGACAGTCTGTAGATCTGCAAATCTTTCATATAGCAAGAGGAAGATATGGGGTGCGATACACTACTGGCATTTATGAAGTGAGATATTGTGTAGTGAAATTGTTGCGGAAGCCAAGAAAGGGACAAGCAAGAAGCCCCTGGCAGACCAGAGGGACTTCCTCACACGCAGCAGAACACAGCCTGTGGAACTCATTGCCCCTTGATGGGATGTTGCATCTGAGGAGGAGATGGAAGCCCATTCCTGCCTGGCAGGTGAGTACCAGAGCCAGGTGTGGAAAGAGGGGGCTGCTGGGAAGAGAAAGAGCCTTGGGGACTCCTGGGGTAGCTTCTGACCAGCCATGACAGGAACCTGGAAGCAGCTCTTTCTCCTGCCAATGCTTCTAGTAAACAATTCGACTCAAGGGCTAGAAATGCTCAGGTAGCTGCAGAGTCTGTGGACTGTCAAAAACCAGCACAACGCGGCCCATTCAGCTTTTGAATGGAGCCCCATGAAAGGCCCCAGGAGCCCCATGAAGAAGTTAGAACTGGGAGAAAAGAGATGGACGTCCTAGTTCGCCTTGGCCAGCTTTTCTCTGCACAGCCTGGGCCCTGGGCCCAGGCTGTGCAGAGAAAAGCTGGCCAAGGCGAACTACGACGTCCATCTCTTTTCTCCCCATTTTGTCTGCCTTCGGAGACGGCGTTTCTGGCTTAGAAATGTGGAAAGAAATCAGGGTTAGATTTGGTCCCAAACACAGACCCCAAATCCTTTCTCCAGCGTCCTGAAGTTCAGGGACATAACAGCCATGACCCGATGTCTGTGCTGATGCCGCAGGACCAAGGGCAGCTCACCTTGCTGCAATTTGGAGGTGGTGACGTCCAGGCCGAAACTGACCATTGCCATGGAGATGCCCATGAGGAAGAGAAAGATCCAGTCTTCCCCGCATTTGAGGATCTGGGAGCGAACTGGGACTCCGAGCGCTGGAAGGAGACAGAAATGCTGGACCCAGCTCCGCAGGCAACTGCCCGACCTGGATTCTGCTCCCTCCCGCATTTCGGACCATCCTGTGTTCGGATGATCTCGGCACCGAGACCGTTTCAGCCACAGGTAAGCCGGAGCAGAGCAAGGTACGCCGGCTGCCCTCCAAAGCCAGGTTCCTCCTGAGAGTTAGGCCACAAGGAGGAGTGAGAAAGGAGGCCATGCAGCACTCAGCGCATGCTCAGAGGCCCAGCTGCAGGCCCCTGCCAGGCAATATCTCTCCTGCTCAGCTGCAGTGCGGAGGGCAGCCCTGTGAGCTTGGGCCCCCGAAGGCAGAGAGGGTGACCTGAGTTGGCCTGCCCTGGCCGTGCCTCTGTGTCCACTCACTGCTGGCCGTAATCTGGTTGAAAAGGCCAGTGGCTATGTGAGCCTTGGGCGTGAAGGAGCCCAAAGGGGTCCAAGTTCCCATTCAACACTAAACAGGTCTGTCGCGATATGGCGTGACCAGGCGCTTGGCTACATGAAAAGAGGCCGCAAGGACAGAGCTTGCAATGCTCTCAGACCCCCACTAAGATCTCTAAGACCCCCACAAGATCTCACTGCCCCCCCCCCCCCGGCCGTCTGCCTGCTTCATCAGGAAACAAAGATCTCTTACATTTCAGCCCTGACAGAATCCTCTCTGCACATTGCTGCCTCCTCCGGGGTGGCCGCCCTTTAAAGCCCTTGCCGACAGAGTCCTCCAGGAGATGCTTGTCTGCCGGCCCCTCAGGGGGCTCACCGTGGGGCCCCCGCTCAGCATCCCCTTCCTTGGCACTTCGCTTCCTGCAGTTCCACAGCCCCATAGCCCAAGGAAGGCAGGTCCTTCCCCGGATGGCCCCTGCTTATATACATGCCACCGCCCAGGTGGATGGAAGCAACCTGTGGGGCATCTCTAAGGTGACGGGACAGAGGCCATGGGCAGGGCATAACAACGGGGGGGGGGGAGAATAGGGAGGGGGAAATGGAATGAGCAGGAGAGAAAAGATGCCAAGGGTTTTGCAGCCCTTTCAAGGACACGTTTAGCCCCCCGGGTCTCCTTTGCTGGGGAGAAGCCTTTGGCCCACAGGGGAGACCCCAGAGGCCCTTGGGCAGGGGGCTTCGGCCACATAGAGGGCTTGGTCTTATCTTAATAGCTAGAAAAGTCACCAGGCAAGGCTTGGGCTAGCTAGGTGTACCGGACAGGGTGTGCTGTGAGGTTTTTCCATGGAAATTGTCCATCCCCCCCACCCCACCACATTTTCCACACACAATGGAAGGAATGCCTCCATTGCTCTCACGCTTTGCCCTGGGATTTTCCACCGCTTGTCCCTGGCTGCTCGGTGGAGGCTGTGATGACCCTCCCCCCCCATCCTCAGCGTGGCCCAAGAAACCCCCTGGCTGCAAACCTCAACATGGAGCCAGGAGGGGTGGCGGGAGGCCAGAGCCCGGCTTCCGTGGGACAGGCCCAGCTCCTCGCCAGGGGCCTGGGAGGGAAGAGGCAGGGGGCTTTGGCCAGGGCTCTCTGGCTGCCGGGCTTGCAGCTTCTTCACGGAGGCATCCCTTCGTGTCGCCTTCGCCAGAGGCCCGTCACACCTGGCTCTCCCCCTGGGCGGCCACAGGAGGGGGAGTTCAGGCCCTGAGGGGGCTGCAGCGACAGCAGGCCGAATCACAACCCAGTGCCCCTCAGACCGCAGAGTGCCGTAGCAAATCAAGGGTCAAGGTCAGCAGCCAGCCAGCCAGACCAGAGAACTACGGTAGCGCTTCCAACCTGGACCGCTCAGCCCACAGCAGGCAGGAGCCTGGGCCACAAAATCTTTTCCGCCCCTTCTCCAAGCTGCTCAGAGGGAACCTGGCTGCAGGAGGGCCGAAAACCCCACGGTGGCTTTTCCAGGTTATTTTTAGTGCCGCAAACGAGCATCTGGACGGTGCCAAAAGCCGTCCGGAGCAGCAGTTTTGGAACCTGCTCATCTTGCATCACCGTCACCTGAGACAGGAGGTAGAGGCTGCAGCGGCCGAGGTCCTGGGTGGCCACAGGGGAGAAACCCCCAGAGATGCCACGGCTGCTCTGTGGCAGGAGGTACGAGACTCGCCCGGTGGCAAAGTCCAGTCCCCCCCCCCCCAGAAGGCAGAATCCAGGAGCAAAGGGGAGCCGAGCACAGGCATCAAGCGCCCTCCCCTGTTACCCCCACAACAGCCCTATAAGGTAGGCTAGGCTAGCTGAGGGCTACTGACTGGCCCAAGGTCAGCCAATAAGTCCTGGGCTGCGGTCACACCTAAGGTTTAATCCGGCTTCAGTCCACTTTCAGAGCGAGAGAACACATCAGCACAGTGACCAGCTGTTTCAATTCAGTGTTAAATAACTCCAAAATTCACATTTGGAAGTGAAAAATTTGGAAAGAAAATTCCTGGTCACTTTGCTCAGGTGTTATCTTCCCCTGAGAGTGGACTGAAGCTGGATTAAGCCTTAGGTGTGACCAGGTCCACTCTGAAAGTGAACTGAAGCTGGATTAAACCTTAGGTGTGACCAGGGCCACTCTGAAAGTGGACTGAAGCTGGATTAAGCCTTAGGTGTGACCACAGCCCTAGAGTCACCCTCTGGCCACCTTAGAGTGGCCTTAGCTGACCAAAGGCTGCCCCAGCGCGTGCCCAGCACCCTTAGCTCTCGTTCTCTTGCAGAACTACAGCTCCCGCCGTTCCAGAGTGGCCGGGGCTGGCACGGAATGACGGGAGTTGTAGTCCGGGAACATCTGGAGGGCTGCAGATGACGGCACCGGCGGGAATCCCGCGTGTGGACGGGGTTGGGAAGCGCCGCTCTCGCCCCACGCTGAACCAGCCGCAGCCTGCTGCACGGAGGGGCGGGGCCGAGGCAGAGGGGGCGGGGCTCGCAATGGTTCGGAGCACAGGTCCACAACCGTGTAGAGCGCCCTCCCTCCAGCTGGCTGGGTCACTCGCGGGTCCCGAGGGTCGCCCTTTCCTTCCAGCCCAGGAAGTCCGCCTTCCACCCTCGGGACCCGCGAGTGACCCCCCCACCCGGAGGAGCTCCCGAGTCCCGGTGCAGGGAGCGCCCCTCCTCTCCCGGGGTGCACATTGGGCGGGGGACTGCATCATCGTGGCTGGGGGGGGGGTGATTTGCAAAGACCCCTCCTCCTCTTACTGGACTGTTAAAAGGATAATGGGAGGGCGGGGAGGGGCGCGGAGGGGGCGTGGTCTTCTCAAGCACGCGCCCCCTCCCCGATGCGCGTGCGAGGGAAAGAGGGAGGGAGGGAGGCTGCGTGCCCGCGAGAGACCACTGCGATCCCCTCTAACCTCGGAGTCTAGGGCGCTCGGCGGCGGGGCGACTGCGCACGCGCGCTCGTCCGTCCGTCCGTCCGTTCGTTCCGCCGGCGGCGTCGGGAGCGCGCGCGTGTGCCTGCCCGCCTGCGTGGCCCTCCGTCTGGCTCCGTGGCGGCGGCTGAGGAGGCAGGTGAGGCGGGGGGGGCGGGGGCTTCCCGGCCGGGGAACCTTGTCTGGGGGGGCGCGTGGCTGGGGGCGTCCGGGACCCCCGTGGCCGGGGGGGCTGCGTTTCGGGGAGGGCGCTCAGTTGCCCCTCCCTCCCTCCCTCCATCCGGGTGGGAAGGGGTTTCCGGGGGGGCAGCTGCTCTCAGCGGCTGGAGGGGGGCCTGCAAGGGGGGGGGAGGGAGAGGTCACCTGGGGTGGAGGCCCCCCCCGTGCCGCGCTGCTTCGAAGCCCCCCAGTAGGCCTCGTGGCGCCTGCGGGGCGAAGGGGCAGCAAGACCCCCGGAGGGAGGGAGGGGGGGAGAGGGGGCGCCGGTGGCCGCGGTGGGGGGGGCGCCCCGGGGGCCTTCCGGTGCTGCACGGCCGGCAGCTCCATGAGTCAACCCTCTCTCTCCCTCCCTCCCTCCCTCCCTCTTTCCTTCCTCCCTCCCTCTCTTCCTCCCTCCCTCCCTCCCTCTCTTCCTTCCTTCCTCCCTCCCTCTCTTCTTCCCTCCCTCTTTCCTTCCTCCTTCTCTTCCTCCCTCCCTCCCTCTCTTCCTCCCTCTCTTTCCTCCCTCCCTCTCTTCCTTCCTTCCTTCCTCCCTCTCTTTCCTCCCTCCCTCTCTTCCTCCCTCCCTCCCTCTCTTCCTCCCTCCCTCCCTCCCTCTCTTCCTCTCTTCCTCCCTCCCTCTCTCCCTCTCTCCCTCCCTCTTTCCTTCCTCCCTCCCTCTCTTCCTCCCTCCCTCCCTCCCTCTCTTCCTCCCTCCCTCCCTCTCTTTCCTCCCTCCCTCTCTTCCTCCCTCCCTCTTTCCTTCCTCCTTCTCTTCCTCCCTCCCTCCCTCTCTTCCTCCCTCTCTTTCCTCCCTCCCTCTCTTCCTTCCTTCCTTCCTCCCTCTCTTTCCTCCCTCCCTCCCTCTCTTCCTTCCTTCCTTCCTCCCTCCCTCCCTCTCTTCCTCTCTTCCTCCCTCCCTCTCTTCCTCCCTCCCTCCCTCTCTTTCCTCCCTCCCTCTCTTCCTTCCTTCCTCCCTCCCTCCCTCTCTTCCTCCCTCTCTTCCTTCCTTCCTCCCTCCCTCCCTCTCTTCCTCCCTCCCTCCCTCTCTTTCCTCCCTCCCTCCTTCCTCCTTCCTTCCTCTCTCCGTCCCTCCCTCTTTCCTTCCTCCCTCCCTCTCTTCCTCCCTCCCTCCCTCCCTCTTTCCTCTCTTTCTTCCTCCTCCCTCCCTCCCTCCTTCCTTCTTCCCTCCCTCCCTCCCTCCCTCTCTTCCTCCCTCCCTCCCTCTCTTCCTCCCTCCCTCCCTCCCTCTCTTCCTCTCTTCCTCCCTCCCTCTCTCCCTCCCTCCCTCCCTCTTTCCTTCCTCCCTCCCTCTCTTCCTCCCTCCCTCCCTCCCTCTCTTCCTCCCTCCCTCCCTCTCTTTCCTCCCTCCCTCTCTTCCTCCCTCCCTCTTTCCTTCCTCCTTCTCTTCCTCCCTCCCTCCCTCTCTTCCTCCCTCTCTTTCCTCCCTCCCTCTCTTCCTTCCTTCCTTCCTCCCTCTCTTTCCTCCCTCCCTCCCTCTCTTCCTTCCTTCCTTCCTCCCTCCCTCCCTCTCTTCCTCTCTTCCTCCCTCCCTCTCTTCCTCCCTCCCTCCCTCTCTTTCCTCCCTCCCTCTCTTCCTTCCTTCCTCCCTCCCTCCCTCTCTTCCTCCCTCTCTTCCTTCCTTCCTCCCTCCCTCCCTCTCTTCCTCCCTCCCTCCCTCTCTTTCCTCCCTCCCTCCTTCCTCCTTCCTTCCTCTCTCCGTCCCTCCCTCTTTCCTTCCTCCCTCCCTCCCTCTCTTCCTCCCTCCCTCCCTCCCTCTTTCCTCTCTTTCTTCCTCCTCCCTCCCTCCCTCCTTCCTTCTTCCCTCCTCCCTCCCTTCCTCCCTCCCTCTCTTCCTCCCTCCCTCCCTCTCTTTCCTCCCTCCCTCTCTTCCTTCCTCCCTCTCTCTACCTCCCTCCCTCCCTCCCTCCTTCCTTCCTTCCTTCCTTCTTTCCAGCAGCCAGACCCACCACCATGGCCGATCCGGCCCCCGCTCCCTCAGAGACAGAGTGCGCCCTGCGCCGCCGCCTTCCCCGCCGCCTTCCCCGCCGCCGCAGCGACATCTACGTGAACATGAAGACGGACTTCAGGGCGCAGCTGAGCCGCTGCCAGAAGCTGCTGTCGCCCGGGAGCGCCTGCCCCGAGATCTGCATCCACGGCCTGGGCCTGGCCATCAACCGCGCCATCAACATCGCCCTGCAGCTGGAGGCCACCGGGGGCGGGTCGCTGCGCCTGGCGGCGAACACCTCCACCGTGGAGCTGACGGATGCCGCCGAGCCAGAGGGGGATGGCGACGAGCCGCTGGCCAGGACCCGCAACAACTCCGCTATCCACATCCGGGTCTGCCGTGTGGCCCCGGAGTAGGCCCCGGGCCCTGGGTCGCCCGGGTGGCCTTGTTCCGGGCCATCCCAGACACCACAGCCTGGGAGATTTGTGTCGTTTGTGCCTGGGAGAGGGGGTGGCCGGGACTGCCTGAGTGGGGGGACGCCCCCATGGGACCCCCGGTGCCTGTCCAGGTCCCTGCAGAGTCAAAGCCTCCAAGACCGAATTTTGAGAGGTTTTCTTCTGTGTGGTTTCAACCTCCTCTCTGGACGCACCGAGGACATTTACTGGCCGGAAGACGTCAACGCCACAGTTGTGGCCGCCGGTGCTCTTTAGCCGGGGAAGGGAAGTTGCACCAGAAGTGGGGAGCGGCTTTCCCCTCTGAGACCCGAGAAGGATTCGTGGCTTTGCTTGCACATGAGAAGAACGTGGGGAAACCTGGACGTGGCAACCAGATGTCTTTAACCTTTGAATCCAGCTGTCCTTGTCTCTGTGTGTGTGTGCAATATTTTGGGGCGTATTTGTATCTCGCTCGCGTCTGAAATAAAGAATTTTGAAGTGTTTGCGAGAAAGGAGGGATATCAGAACATAAGCAGAGCCCTGCTGGATCAGGCCGCAGCCCATCTAGTCCAGCATCCTGTCTCACACAGCGGCCACCAGTTGCTTCTGGGCATCTCAAGCAGAGACAAAGGCAAAACCCTCACCTGCTCTCAACTCCCTGCAAAAGACCTTGAGAGGCCTTCTGACTGTCTCTCCAACCTGGAGGTGGTACCCAGGAATCCATTCTAGTAGCCATTGATACACCTGTCCTCCCTGAATGAAGAAAAGCCCTGCTGGGTCAGGCCACAGCCCATCTAGTCCAGCATCCTCTGCCACACAGTGGCCACCAATTGCTTCTGGGGCGCCTCAAGCAGAAGACAAGGGCAAAACACCTGCTCTTAAGTCCCTTTAAATTGCCTTCAAAGGCATCTTAGAGGTAGTACCTGGGAATCCTTTCAAGTAGCCATTGATACTCCTGGTCTTAAGGGGAGGTGAAATATTTTGGCTAGAACAATTTCACATTTGAGTTCTTTAAGAGCTCTTGGCGGCCATCCGGTCCCAGAGATTTGTTAGCTTTTAGTTTACCAAGACCATGAGGCCCTCTGGCTTCTGTCCGTCTTTTGCACTTAACCTCTGTTGGAAAGTATCCCTCAGAAGTTAAATTCAGGGACATGGTCAGCATTCACGTTGCAAGTGCTGGCGCCTTCCCAAACCTACCTGGGGACCATTCGCGTTGCCATAGCAAATGCCACAGTGACTTCTGCTGCAGCAGTTGTACCACAGCACATGGCTGCGCATCCGTGACGCCCCAACCACACACGTTCGCGCTAAGAAGCGGTGTGAACACTGCGTCTGGAAACGCAACCTTTGGGCCACTTTGGCATGGAAGCGGAAGCAAGGTTGGATTCCCCCCCCCCCCCCGACCGACAGGCGGCTTCTCTGGTTTCTTGGGGGAACCTGCAGAATGAGAAGGTGGGAAACTCAGGGCTTTCCCCCACTGCTTTGGTGGTTCCCCAGTCTGGGACTTCATCACCCTGGTCCACGTGAGCCAGAGAAGTGACTCTGATGCAGGGACTGCTAGATGATTTGGAACTAGCATATCCAGTGTTTGTTTACTAAAATATTTATACCCTGCCCCATATCCCAAGATCTCTGGGCAGCTTCCAATAAAAACCCTTATACAACCAAACTTTAAATGCGTACCCCATTGAAACAGTATTAAACGGCATAAATAGTTTAAAAATTAAAATAGTGCTAGAGTGAATTCGTGCCCCAAGGCCTTAATAAAAATCCAGATCTTTACTTGGTGCCTAAAAGAAGACTTGGAGCTCATCAGGCCTCCAAAGGAAGGGTGTTCTATAAGTGGGGTGCCACAGCTGGGAAGACCCTCACCCATGTCTCAACACAGCGGATTCTCCAGTTGGAGCCCCCCCCCCAGCAAATCGTAAGCCTCAGGCAGGTCTGTGGGGGAGAAGGCATTCCCTCAAGTACTGAGGACCCAAGCCGTTTATGGCTTTAAAAGTCACTGCCAGCACCTTGAATTCAGATCAGAAGCAGACAGGTAGCCGGGTGTCATGCGCTGCCTGTAAGGTGTACCAGCTAGTAGTTTGGCTGCCGCATTCTGAACTGATTGCAGTTTCTGAGTCTTCAAGGGCAGCCCCACGTAGAGCACATTACAGTAGTCCAACCAGGAGGTTACCAGAGCATGTAGGACAGCATTCCAGTTGGCTTGCCACGCTGGGAGTTGTAGTTTGCACCTGAAGAACTACACATTGATCTACTTTCTGTAATGTGTCTGGCTGACCGGCAGGGGGTGATATTGCCAGGTTGCTGTTCGCCATCCTATGCTGAACGTGATACGTGGCCCTACAGGTAGTGAAGCGGCTGTCCGGTCCGGGTGGCCGCCGTGCCTTCGTGGTTCAATGTGATGTGATGTCAGGCATCCACAGACTGGTCCCTGAGTGGTTCCCTAGCCCCAGACAACAATGCTGCTCACCTGGCCGGTGGCCAGAGGCAGCCCTAGCGGATCTCCCGCTGCAGGAAAAGCTTTTGGGACGGAGCCCTGAGCATTGTTTCAGGCCGGCCAGCCAAGGGCAAAGTCGACACCTCATAAACACAGGCGCTGTGGGCCAAAACGGGCGGCGGTGGCGAGCTGTTTTCTTCAGCAGGCCGACTGGACGCCAGCCATGTGTGCACTGTCTCCGTGCGCGGGCAGCTGCGAAAGAGCTCAGCAGCCAGCACTGGACTGCTGGGCAGATGCTTGGGGGGGGGGGCTGTGGGAGGTGAGGAGCTTGTTGTGCCCAGTGGGTTCAGGCTGGAGGCCTGGGGTGGTCCAGTTCTCAGTGGAGCCTCACAGGATTGCCTGAGTATGTCTTTCAGGCTGGAGGAGAAGCAGGAGGCCTCAAGGGCCCATTGCTGGGATTGAAGAGCAGAAGGTTTGCCCTTGTCTCTGCTGGAGATGCCCAAGGGCAATTGGTGGGACACTGTGGGACAGGATGCTGGGCTAGATGGGCCGTGGCCTGATCCAGCAGGGCTCCTCTTGGGTTCTTATGGACCGGATGGGCTGTGGCCTGACCCAGCAGAGCTCATCTTAGGTTCTTATGGACCAGATGGGCAGTGGCCTGATGCAGCAGGGCTCCTCTTAGGTTCTTATGGACTGGATGGGCTGTGGCCTGATCCAGCAGGGCTCCTCTTGGGTTCTTATGGACCGGATGGGCTGTGGCCTGACCCAGCAGAGCTCATCTTAGGTTCTTATGGACCAGATGGGCAGTGGCCTGATGCAGCAGGGCTCCTCTTAGGTTCTTATGGACTGGATGGGCTGTGGCCTGATCCAGCAGGGCTCCTCTTAGGTTCTTATGGACTGGATGGGCTGTGGCCTGATCCAGCAGGGCTCCTCTTAGGTTCTTATGGACTGGATGGGCTGTGGCCTGATCCAGCAGGGCTCCTCTTAGGTTCTTATGGACTGGATGGGCTGTGGCCTGATCCAGCAGGGCTCCTCTTAGGTTCTTATGGACTGGATGGGCTGTGGCCTGATCCAGCAGGGCTCCTCTTAGGTTCTTATGGACTGGATGGGCTGTGGCCTGATCCAGCAGGGCTCCTCTTAGGTTCTTATGGAGTAGATGGGCTGTGGCCTGATCCAGCAGGGCTCCTCTTAGGTTCTTATGGACTAGATGGGCTGTGGCCTGTTCCAGCGGGGCTCCTCTTGGGTTCTTAGGGATTAGATGGGCTGTGGCCTGATCCAGCAGGGCTCCTCTTAGGTTCTTATGGACCGGATGGGCTGTGGCCTGACCCAGCAGGGCTCCTCTTAGTTTCTTATGGACTGGATGGGCTGTGGCCTGATCCAGCAGGGCTCCTCTTAGGTTCTTATAGACTGATCCAGCAGGGCTCCTCTGAGATTCTTATGGACTGGATGGGCTGTGGCCTGATCCAGCAGGGCTCTTCCTAGGTTCTTATGGACTAGATGGACTGTGGCCTGATCCAGCAGGGCTCCTCTGAGGTTCTTATGGACTAGATGGGCTGTGGCCTGACCCAGCAGGGCTCTCCTTAGGCTCTTATCTTCTTATGTTTAGGCTAAGGGGCAGCATCCCCTTGCTCATAGCACGAATTTCCCCTTCTGTTCTGGGTTGTGGGGTGGAGAGAACGATCTTCGGTCCACTTCAGATCCATCCTGCCACCTGAAGCCAGCCTTTTGAACCTTGTCGTCGCCGCGGCGTGTCAGGAGACGTCGTTATCGGGCACTGTTGGAAATAGCTTTTTTCCACTGGCCCATTTGCACTCTCCTGCTGCCCTTTGAGTTGCAGGGCCTGTCCTGCCCCCCCCCCCCCCGGGCAGCTGCCAGCAACCCGTGCTGTTGATGAGCAAGCAGAAGAGAGGAATCCGCTTTTGGCTGGGGGGCGCACTCTTTTTCTCCAGAAGTAGAAGAAGAGCTGGCTTTTCTACTCTGCTTTTCTCACCCATTTAAGGGGACTCAAAGCAGCTGACAAACCTTCTGTTCTTCGCCCCACAACAGAATACCCTCTGAGGTAGGTAGGGCTGTGAGAGCTCAGAAGAGAGCTGTGGCCCACCGAAGGTCACCCAGCAGCCTTCATGGAGGAGTGCAGAATCCAACCCAGTATTCCAGATGAGAATCTGGCTCCCTAACCACTAGATCAAACTGTGTCACAATGGTAGCAAGGGAGGGAGTCCTGGGCAAAGATCCCACTAAGTGTCCCTTGTGATGGGGGTGCTGGGTGCCTCTCCTGGCCTTTCCTTTCCTGCCCTCTGTAAACAGCTGCACGAAAACCTACGGAAGCCCCTTGTGGGCGAGGCTGCTCTTGGTGGTGGCTGTGCTCAGCCCCTGGCAGCACGAGTCCCTTGGGGGCTCCCCTAAACCCCCACCCAGGTGGTCCCACTCCACCGTTACGGCATTCCGCCGGCAGAGTCCCCATGCCTCTCCTTTGCGGCGTCCAGGTGAGAAGAGCCCTGTGGTGCCGGGCAACTTCAGCCGTGCCTGGGAAGCATTTTTCAGAAGCGACAGGGTGGACGGGTCATCGGGACAGACGCGGCTCCCTGGAAGGGAACTAGAACTCGATGCAGGGGGCGTCACACAGGATGGAGGGACCTGGCCTGAGCACCAGGAGGCCTGTCCCCTTAAGCCCGAGTCTGGGGGGAAGGGAAGGGAAGGACCCCTGGCCGTTGCTGACCGGTGAAGTGGCCTCTCTGAGACGAGGTTGAGGGGTGGAGAGTCAGATCTGTCATGCACCCCCCAGGTAAATATCAGGCAACGCACAGGCGGAGGCAACAACTCTATCCTCCCTCCTCCTTCATCCAGGGCCCTTTCCACACTGGGCCTTATTCTGGAATAAGGACCTACTGTCTGCATGTTTGTTGGCTGAGACCTGCTGCAGGCCAAGTGTGGAAAGGGCTCTAGTCCTGACTGTAGGCTCCCTGGGGCAGGGAATGTCTTCTTGGATTCTGGGGCTCCAGCTCACAGCTCCCATCAGCCCCTGCGGTCAACAGAGATATTTTTTCCCCTGGGAAAGGCATAGGAGTGGTTTAGCACCAGCCCTGCAGTGTAGTGAGGGCCAGTGGGAAGCCTTGGGGACACTGCGTGACTGAAGGCGGACTAACCCACACCGCAGGGTTAGTGGAAGACGAAAACGGAGCAGACATGAATGTCAAGGGCTGGTTTGCCACACAAATGCTGCTGGACCATATATTCGCCATCACAGCATCTACCTGGGGCTGAAGCTGAAACCGGGCCCCAGTTTGCAACACCTGGACTTCCAGAGTGGGGTCAGGCCGGTGGCAGAGGCCGCCAAAGCAGCGGCCAAAGGGAAGTAGCCAAAGGGGACTGCCCGTTTGGGGACTGTGGGGCGAGTGGCTTGGGTTTTTGATTCTCAGTTTTAATTTGTATTGTTTAATTGTATTGTCAGCAGTCCAATTTGGAGAGGGGTGTGTCTCTTACACTACACCCCTGTCTTTACCTGCCTGTGACCCAGTGCCAGAATCAAGGAGCAGAGCCAGCCAGGGGGATCTAAGAATCCTGACAAGACGGAGGTTCTGTCTTTGGGTCCTGAGTCCAGGAAGTTAAGGGCCCCCCAATTCCTAGTGGGGTTGCTTTGTCCCAGAAAAATCAGGTTCCTGACTTGGGAGTGATCCTGGATTCATCGCTGCCATTTGAGTCCCAGGTGTGCCCACCATTCTCTTCATTCAGGATCAGGATAACTTGGCCACAGTGACCCACGCTCTGGTGACCTCCGGATTAGACTACTCTAATGCGCTCTACGTGGGGCTGCCCTTGAAAACGGTTCAGAAGCTGCATCTGGTGCAGAGTCTCCGGCCAGACTCACATCACGCTGGTCTTAAAGGATCTGCGCTGGTTACCTATTTGCTACTGAGCCCAATTCAAGGTGTTGACACTCATGTAAAAAGCCCTAAACAGCCCATGCACTGAGATCCCAAGGATCTATGGTGGCCCCTTGACTCTGGAACAGCCTCCCGCTTGAGGTTCGGCAGCCACCTATATTGTATACATTTCATCGCCTGGTGAAAATGTATATCTACAGATCCATTAAACATAGATAACTGGATCAGTCGTACATGGTCGTTATTGATTAACAAACTCATTACAGTGCAGCAGTATAAGATGCAACTCCTAGAACAAGAAGCTCAGTTCATCAGGAAATGGGCACCTTTTATCATTCAGGCACAAATCGATCCCAGACTTCGACCATCTTCCTCTTTCTCTGTAACATTTTTGAAACAAAAAATATTGATGCTCTCTTTCCAGATTTTCCATTCTAGACTGTACTGGATAAATCTTGCTTGAACTGTATGGACTATGCGATCCTCAGAAGTGTATATTTGGTTTATGTTATGTGTTTTTTATGTTTGTTGTTATATATTTAAAAAAACAAAAATTAAAAAAAAAAGAAAATGTATATTTTCACCTACTTTTTGCTGTTTGAGTAGCTTCCTCGGGGTTCTGTCCTGTTAGGGAGGGAGGGGCCGGATGAAGGGGGTTAGATTTTTAATAATATGTTTTAATAGTGCCCTGCTGGATTGACCGGACCGGTGGTCCATCTGTCCTGCCCCTCTGTTCTCCCAGCGGTCCAACGGTGGAAGTCCACCAGAATCGCATGAGATCACGGCTTCCCCTGCTCACCGCCTCCCAGCAGAGGAAGACCACGAACCCTTCCTGCCCCCTCAGGCCAAGTAGGCACTGATGACCCTGATTTCCATGATGATCAGGACTATGAAATGCCCCTCTGGATCAGACCTGTGGCCCACCTAGTACCCCAGTCTGCTGACCAGCTACAGCAGGAAGCCATCGGCAGCACTGAAATTCCCCCAGCAGATGCTCCTCGGAGCCCACAAACAAGGGCTGGACCCCTGGACCACCTGGCCCATCACTCTGATCTCCCAGAGCCATTTGGCTGCCCAGGGAAACTCGCCAGCAGGACACAAGGAGCTCCGGTCTCCCAGCAGTCGCCCTGCAGAGCCATTGAAGCCCAGACACCCACGGACCAGTCCGGACTCCCCCCTGCAAGGTAGGCAGCAAGCCGCCTGCACTGTGGCCCTCCCTGCCCCGGGAGAAGCCCTTTGGGCTCTGTTGCCTCCCCTTCCCCCTCCGGCGTCTCTCTCTCTGGGGCCCTGCATTTCCCTTTGGCGGTCAGTGTCTTGTCCAGGCAGAGCCAGATGCATGCGCCAATTCTGCAACACATGCCCAGAAACTGCTGGGGGCACTGGGGGCCCAGCCCAGCCCTTTCCATGCAACAATGTTGAGAGTCTGGGCTGTGGGGGCAGCAGGCGGAAGAAGCCGGTTGCCAGGAGAAGAGTTGGCTTTTCTACCCTGCTCTTCTCACCCACTTAAGGGGACTCAAAGTGGCTGACAAACCTTCTGTTCTTCTCCCCACAACAGACACCCTGTGAGGTGGGTGGGGCTGTGAGAGCTCAGAAGAGAGCTGTGGCTAGCCCAAGGTCACCCAGCTGGCTTCATGGAGGAGGGCAGAATCAAACCCGGTATTCCCAGATAAGAGTCCGGTTCCTTAGCCCCAGACCAGGCTGGCGACGTTGGTGGCCATGCTCTGAACGCAGAACCTTGGAGTCCCGGATTCAAATCCTGACCCCTCTTGCCCTCTTTCTTCCTCTCCCTGGACCCGTTTCCAGGTCCTGTAGAGGAGGCGGCAGCGTCACCCAAGACTCTCACTGCAGCCTCATCCAGAGCGATGCCGACTGGGCCGGGGAAGGGAGAGGTCCGCAGTTGCCAGGCCAGGCCCTGGCAGGGAGAGCTTGCTGTAACCACTTGACCCCACGGCCCTTCCCCGGGAGCCCCTGTCTGCTGCCCGGGGACGGCTTGCGGGAGCCGGCTGGTGGCCAAAGGTCAGAGGTCCCTCTTCCCGCCTGGTCTGGTTGAAGTGTCACTGTTTCTGGCGCCGCGGAGGCCCATCGCTGTTTGGAGAAGGGGCCGGATCGATGGAGCTGGCTGCCGAAGCAGCGCATCAAAGCTTCCGGCTCGTGTGCTGGGAAGCACGTATGAGCTGCAGGGAAGGCTGGCCCGGGCCCAGCGGCGGTGGGGAGGGCAGGGCAGGGCAGGGGCGCCCGGGCCCACCTGGGAGGGCAGCGTGGATTCAACAAGCGCTGCTCCTGGCAGCAGGTGCTCCAGGCGCACTCCTGGCTCCGTCCACCTTTGTGGCTTTGGATCCCGGCAAGGAAGGGGGGCCCAGGGCTGGGGGGGCCAATGGCCGTGGCAGGGGGGTGTAAGAGGAGGATGTGGGAAAGGTCACTTGAGTTCAGAACCAGCCCTGCTGCGCCACTAGGCGGTCTTGCCTGTCTCTGGGGAGAGCGGGAAGAGCAGGACGTCACAAGGAGCCCCATCTGGGGTGGGGAAGCTGGGCGCCCCCCAGGGAAGACTGGAGGGGGGAGGGGGGTCTCCCCTCCCGGCACACAGCCCTTCCTCTGCGTCGGCCCGCTGGGGCACGTAGGCAGTGAGGCCGTGGCGGCTGGCCCGGCGTCTCCAGCACGGCCCTCGGAACGCGGTCCCCACGGGAGCCATATCTCGCTGGATGGGGCCGATGTCGTCACGGCCGGCTTGGCAGCGTCACCTCTTGACGGGCGGAAGCCCCATAACAATGAGAGAGCCTTTTGTTTTCCCTCCTGGATGGCCGAGCCACGTGGGCCAGAGAGGTGCGGACGGCCACGGCTGCGTCACAGCAGCGCCCGCCCATTGGAGGGCCACCGGTGCAGCTTCAGAGAAGACTAGAGGGAGACTGCAGGCGGCTGCAGGGCCACTCTTAGTTCTCTCCCCGGGAGGACGTGAATAAACCGGAGCTGCCCATGGGTCTGAGCCTCATCCTTCACAGCCCCTTGGAGCAGACAAGGCCTGAAAGCAGCCGGTGGAACTCACTGCTCCATGATCCTTGGATGCGGCCAAAAGGGAGGCGGTGGAATGCGCCCGAGGGTCAGGCTCTTGGAGCAGCTTGTGGGCATAAGGACCGTGTTCAGGGCGAGAGAGAACGTGTGAGGCTTGACGTGTGCAAACACGTGTTCTGAGCATCTCCAGGGGGAGTTTTCCTTCCAATGGCAAATTGGTGGCCCTCGTGATGTCAGGATCTGTCCTTTTCAAAATACTGAAGCCTCGGAAGAAAGGAAGAGGGGAACGGGGCCGTGTGCAGATGTGGTTGCCTGTGGCCCCATTTTCCTGAGTCTTTTCATGGCCAGATGTGCACAGGACGTCGCTGTAGAAGCTTATCCCAACTCAGAGCATCACTTTCAGCATGTCGCCCACCCAGGGTCTGATGGATGAGCCTGGAGCAGGACCCTTGGCTGGGTTGGCGCCTGCGCTTGCGGTCCCTGGGTGGATCCGGCCATTCCTGTGACCTTGGGCCAGCCTGCCCGCCGGAGTGGCCCATGACTCAGCAGCGCACAAGGCCTGCTGCTGCGGCCGCTTCCCACATGCATTTTCGCCTCGGGCCGGAGAGGTCGCATTCCTGGCCAGGGCCTGTGTGAAATGCCAGGGCCCGGCCAGCAACACAGGCAGGCCCTCCCCTCCCTTCCAGGCCAGGACCTCCCCCCCCCCCCACACTCTCTTCCAGCATCCCGGAAGCGCCAGCCAAAGGACGCCGGGGGATCTATTCTGCACAGCAATAGATAGCCAGGGTGCTGCGTGTATGCGTGTGTGAGAGAGGCTTGGATGGCATTTCAGCTTAGATAATGCTGGACAAGGCAGATTTGGGCAGGAGCCAAGAGTTGACCAGAGGGGAGGCGTAATCTCCCCCAGGGAAGGGTGACTTTCCCACCAGCCAGGCTCTTGACGCCTCCGGGGTTGTGTGGAGCTATTTCTGGCCCGGAAGGATCGGCCTTTCTTTACAGTGACGGACCAAGAGAGCCCCTGCCATTGGGCATGACTGCTGTTTTGCCTGGTCCCAGTGGTGAATGCAGCCAGAAGGCCCTCAGCGGCACGTCTACCTTGGCCCGCTGCGGAGCTGGGCAGGCACAGTTGCCTTCTGCCTGTGGCATTGACCTGTCCCAACGCTTGCTCCCAAAATGGCGGGGCGGCTACTTCCACGTGTGTTGAGAGCACCAGAAATACCTGGAGGCGTGCATGCTCCGGTCCCTGCACATGTGCAGAGGTCCTTTTCTTCATGAAGAATCCCGCAAGCAGGTTGTCCGGACAGGTGGAGTTGGATTTCCACAAGATTCCACCTGACGTTTGGGGGCGATCGATCCTGAGATCACCCCACATTTTAGCCCCCGTCTGGATGCAGCCTCTGAGCCGCTCTGCAGGACCCCTTCGGGCCTTCCCCTCTCCTCCCTCCTCTGGCATCCTGGCACAGGGTTATTGCTGCCATGGGGGGGGGGGAGGTGCTGGCTTTGTGCAAGGAGGGCAGGAGGAGGAGGGGGTGTTCCAGTCCTGCAGCACCTTCTCTAAGAGTCAGAGTGGCCTCTCCAGTGTTCTCTAGGACCTCAGTCTCTTTCCCACAGCCAAATATTCCTGCAGTGGGAGCTGGATATTTGCAGGCCTTTCCCAGCTGCCCCTGAGAAAGGGCATCCTGTAGACCAGAAGGAATAGATTGCAGCTTGGGGGGTGGGAGGGGGGGTCACAAGCAAAAGCCTGGGAGCTTCAGACCCTCAAGCACAGCCCCAGAGAGGGGCTTCTGTCTATGTCCTGCCAACTCTCAGAAACAGATGGTGTGCTGGTAAGCGAGGCCTAGTTTTTCCGTGAAAGGTGCTTGACCTGGAAGGTGGTGGCCCCCGGCTCGGGAAGCGAAGCTCGGTTCGAAGGCCAGCGGTCCGGCGCCTGGAGGGGCGAAGTTGAGCCACGGTGGGGGCGCGCTTCGCTGGGTCTTTGGCTCCATCAGTGGGCACCCGAGTGGGATGCCGGCGGGTCACCTGTATCCTCTGCCCGGAGGGGGTGGGGGCGGGGGCGGGGGCGGGCGGGGGGGCTCCTGGGTCCTGCGCCCGGGGACTCCGAGGGCGGCGCTCTCCGGCTTCGCTGGGAGGAAGGCTCGCCTCACCTGCTTCCCGAAGGGCCGTCGGAAGAAGCGCCCTTCTCTGGCACGGCTCCGCTGCGCTCCGCTCCCCGCCTGGCCGCCCGCCAGCGCCGTGACCTTTTCCACCTTCGCGCCCGGACCTGGGCTCGGCTGGCCCCCGGCCAGGCAGCGACGTGCTCCGTCTTGCGCCGTCGGAGCCCTCGCTCCAAGCCTTTGAGGTTGCCCTGCGGGCCCGGGGAAGCGCGATCCCCGTCGCCCTCCGCCCCCTCCCTCTCCCCCCGGGCCTGTCCGGTGACATTCTTCTGCTCTGCGAAGCAAAGGGTGCACCGCCGGGGGTGGGGGAGAGCGCGGGAGGGAGGGGAGCCCCACCGGGCGCAGAGCGGAGCCGCCAGGCGGATGAAACATTAACCGCGCCGCCTGCTCCGGCTTTGCAAGCGGCGAAGTGGGGTCTGCGGGAGCGAGGCGAGGGGTCCCTGGCGCCCCGGGAGAGCGCGCTGGTGCGAAGCTGCGCAAAGGCCGAGCTGCGCCCCCGCGAGGAGAGGGGCGAGCGGGCGACCTGGTTGGCCCCGGTGCCACCGGAGCGGAAGAGCCAGGAGGAGCGGCCGGTGCCCGCCTCGGCGCCGACCGGAGGCGAGGGGAGCCCGCAGAGCGAGGTCCCCGCCAAACTCACCTGGCCCCCTCCGTGGGGGCCGCGGCCGATCGCCGGACGCCCTCGCTGAGCGACCCGGCCGGGCCTGGAGGCGGGCGGCGAGAGCGACAGGACGGGATCCCCGCGCCCTCGGGCTTGGCTCCGCGCGGACGGTCGCCCTCGCCAAGCAAACACCTGCCCATGGTCAGCCATGGAGCAGGAGGGCTCCGCTAGACTCTAGGACCATGCAGCTTTGGCTATGGAGATACCTGGTGAGTAATGTTGTCTCCGGCGGCTGCCAAGGGGGAGGGCGGCCCGGCCGTGCCAGCGAAAGCAATCGATGGCTTTGGGCAACTGCCAAAATGGGTTGGCCGGGCTGGCAAGGTGGGCCCTCGGACGCCGCCTGGGGCAGGCCGGGCACTTTGCCCGTCCGCCTCTCCCGTTGTCCCCTCCGCCGGGACACCTGATCCGCGGTCCTCTGCAAAGGTGCAAACCAGGTGTCCCCTGCTCCGCCACAGAGGTGAAGGGCCGGAGACCCTGGATAGGGAGAGGGTCTCGAATGCAGGCCTAGGGGGCGGGCGGGCGCTCGGGAGAGGCCACGGGAACTGCTGAGGGGCCGGAGGGCAGGCCAGGATTCCGGCCAGGGCTGCAGGGCCCTGGTCCCTTCCTATCCGTCCCTGCGTGGGCACTGCAGAGCACTGGGCATCCGTGCTGCTCCCTGCCAAAGGGGTCAGGGGCACTTTATTGTGTGTGGGGGGGACCTACATACTGGAAATGGCCCACCTGGGAAGGACAAGGTCAGACTGAGCCAAACTTTGCCTAGAAAATGTGCTGGACGTAGGGGAAGGGGCTTCTGCCTGCAACACCTTCCCAGGCCTGTGATGGGAGGTGGGGGGGAGGTGGAATCACACACCCCTATTCCCCTCCCCCCCCAGCACTTTTTACTTTGAATGGGGCAGAGAACAGGGCCGGAGCTACTTCAGGCGTCCATGAAGTGCCTGTCAGCGCTTTGGGCGATGAAGTGTCTCTAGAGCGCCCTGTGCGAAGCCCTCTCTGGAATTTGGAGCTGCAGCCCTGGGGAGAGCGGAAGGGGCCAGGCAAAAGCCACAGCCGGCCCTGCCCTCCTGGAGAGGCTTCAGGGGCCTGGGAGTCCTGGGGCTGGAGGGCTGCTGGAATCCGGCTTCCAAAGCCCGGGTGCGGCCCGAGGTCTCCCCTCCGTCCAAAGGGTGCCAGGCGCTGGCACCTGGGCAGGAGAAAGGAAGGACGGACGGACAAGAAGGTGAGGATGGCAGAGGGAGGGAGCGAGGGAGGGAGGGAGGCGCACTGGCACCTCCGGGGCCCCAAGCGGGGGGTGGGGGGACGCAAGGGAGGGGCGCGAGTGACCCTTGGAGCTGACCGTCGCCTCTTTCCCCCCCAGGGCTGATTCCTCTCGTGTTCATGTTGGGATTCACAGCCCTGACCCTCTCGACGCCCCTGCGGCCCATGTGTGACCAAGAAGTCATGAAGAGGTTCATCCAGGAAGCCAGCAGGACGGAGAAGGAAATTGTACGCCCAGCCTCACTGGCCCCTGCTGTTCCGCCCCCCGCCCCACCAGTATCTCTGCCAGGGGGGGTCTCCAAAGGCCTCTGTGCTTTCCCCTTCTACCCTCTCTGAGTTCCTCAGAGCCCCAGACCCTGGCCATGGCGGGGATGGAGACTTGGGGCCCTGAGGTGGAGGTGGCTGATGGGGGGGGGGGTTGCAGGAGAAGCCCCCCTCCAGTTTGGTCTAGTGGTTAGGGAGCCGGACGCTGATCTGGGAATACTGGGTTTGATTCCACCCTCCTCCGCCAATGAAGGACGGCGTCGCTTCATGCTCTGGAGGGGCAGCTCACCTGTCATGGCGCACCTGCCGCTGGGATGGCAAAGGGCTGACCCGGAAGCTGCTGGCGCCACCCCTTGGTTGAGGCTCCCCGGGGGCCCTTGTTTGGGTGTGGGTGCCACCCTGGCTGAGAGCCGAGCTCTGTCCCAGCACCTACCTGCCAGCTGATGCACCTTCCCCCCCCCCCAGCAGTTCCCATCGGGTTGGCTGTTGGGGATGCCAGCTGGGGGGTCCCTTTGCTTTCTCTTCACCTTTCTTTCTCTGCAGGAGGAACTCTGCCGGACTTCCTGCAACTTGCCGCAACCCATCACAGTGCCGGACACCAGGGTGAATTTCCACGAGTGGCGTTCCATGGAAGTAAGTCCAAAGCAGGGACGATGGGCTGGCGGGGGAGAGGGAATAGGTAACTCCCATGATCCTTTGCCACAGCGCCACAGGGAAGGTTTATGGGTGTTGCAGTCCAAAGGAAAAGCTTTCCAGACTCTGGAAATAAGGGTGTGTGCGTTGCCTGACGCCATGGGAGCTTCCTGATGGACGGACTCTCCTCCTCTCGTCCAGAGATCCAGGCAGGCCGCTGAGGTCTGGAGAGGCCAATCCCTCCTTTCTGCAGCCGTCGGCCAGGTCAGAAGCCAACGGCCGGCAATGGAGCCGTTTCTCAATCCGCTGCAGGTGATGGAAAGCTCCTTGCGGAGCGTCAGGGATATTCTGCGTGGACATCGAGCGCAGGTGAGGACCGAGCGAGGGCAGGTGGGTGGGCAGGTGAGGTCACTGGCAGCCCTGCTGTGCTCTCTGACAGGCCTTTGTGGTGACTGTGCCTGAATGTAATGAGGAGATGTGTCAGGACATTGGGGGGGGGGTGGCCCCAAAACCTCAAGGGGCATTGCCTGGCCAGAAACCATTTCCCCTTGTATTTCTGGCACAGGTATTGTACAGGTCTCCAGGCCAGTGTGCTCTAGTGTTTAGGGAGCCGGACTCTTATTTGGGAATACCAGGATTGATTCCACTCTCCTCCACAAAGCCAGCTGCGTGACCTTGGGCTAGTCACAGCTCCCTTCTGAGCTCTCACAGCCCCACCCACCTCACAGGGTGTCTGTTGTGGGAGGAAGAACAGACTCATGATCAGCCAGGACACCCAGATCCTTTTCACTTGAGCCGCTACTCAGATTCCTCCCATTCTGTATTCGTTTGAGGACTTTGCAAAGAGAGGAACCTGGGCAAATAAAGCTCCGTGCGCCGACTCGTTCGAAGGGTCCTTTTCTCAACCCCTCCTTTTCTCTGTCTCTTGCAGGCGGCCCCTCAGATCCAGAGTTCCGGCGGCACATTGAATGTTGAAACTGTGAAAAAGCTGTTCAGTGTTTACACAAATTTCCTGCGTGGAAAAGTGGATTTGTACATTTCTGGAGCCTGCCAAGGCAACCGGAGGTGACAAAGGGAGGTCCTCACCACGCATCACTCCGCTTGCTGCCCCCCAGCCTGGAGGGGCTCTCGCATGACCAGCTGAGAGAGTGGCGGCTTGAGTAGTTGGCAGGTGTCAGTCACGCGTGCACACACCCCTACGCACAGCCCTGCGTGTGCTCGGCGTAAACAGCCGTTCTCTGGCGCGCGGGAAGGTGGATCTCGCGGGCATCGGGGGCAACCTGGAAACGTGGCGGCCGGTCCCTTAAGAACGTTGGCGCACACGAGGACACTGAGTTTCCCCGCAGCTGCAGGTGGACACCGGAATACTTTGGCCACAAAGAGCAGAGGCCTTCGTCCGGTGTGGGGCCGGCGCCGGGTGAACTCTTCTCTGCAGCAAGGCTGTCCGTGGGTTTTGCAGGGGAACAGGAAGGGAACTGAGCGAGCAAGAAGGGACACGTCCAGCGGCTGTTGGCAGCTCTGGCCTCCTGATGGGAAGAGGCAGCGGCTGGTCTCCCAGAAGCAACCTGCCTTCTTGAAAGAGAGAGAGAAGGACTTGGAAAAGAGGCGGGAAACCCACAGGTGATGTTCTCCAAAGCAGATGTGCGGCTGGGCTGGAAGCAGCGTCAACCTGGTAGCTGAACGAATTGGAAGGGGGGCAGCCGGGCTGCTCAGCGCGACCAGGAGGGCCTCGTTGCCTCCCTCAGAGTGGGCCACCCGAGGGGGGGAGGGCTTTGGGGGGAGCACCTGGGGGGACCGGGGTGGAAACATCTGGAGGGGGAGGCAGGAAAGGGCTGGCGCGTTGGAATGGCGGCAGTCAGCAAGGTGTCAGGAGGGAAACGGGAGGAGAAGGAAGGAAGGAAGTAAAGGAAGGAAGGAGGAGGGAAGAAGGAAGGTTATTTACAGATTTTCAGTGCCTTCACCTTGATGAGTAGAAATGGGCAGTTATTCAGAGCTGGTTTCTGGAAATCACCATTCACCATATTTTGTGCCATATAAGTTGCGCTGGATCATAGGACAGGCGTAGAAATTGCCAAGCAATCTTTAGGAAAGATAAATGAGAAAAACACTAGCCGTAGGGTGATTTTAGGAGGTGATTTTCTTAGAAGTGTGGATCTTTTATGGCAAAAAAATTACAGTAACCGGATGAAGAGCCAAGAACCTCTTGGCAAAGGGACAGAGAGAGATGACTGGATCCGGCCCCTGGCAGGATTTGGCCCACCCGTTGCCTGGCTTTTTCCAAAAGGTTGATTTTTCAAAGACTGTTGAAAGCAAAAGTGGGAAGGCAGAGTGTTTGAACTGGGAAGCCAGTGCCTCTTTATTTGGGGGGGAACCCTTTAATTTAGGGGGGCTTGTTCTGGATAGGTATGTGTGGGACTGGGGCAGCAGCAGCAGCAGCAGAAAGGCCAGATCTGGGAGATCTAGGCGCAGAAAACATGATTGTCTGGGGTTATTTACCCCTGATTTGCCGTGGGAAACTTGGAAGAGACGGGAGAAGGGGCCCCTATTTCTTCTGCTGCAAGGATGTTCATTCTTAGAGGGACAGTTGGCAGGTCTTTCTCCCCTTGGTCAGGCAGAGAAGGAAGAAATGGTGATGGCGTTATTTTAAGGAGCGTAGGATGAGCCTGGCTGATGCAGGCCTGGTCCCTCCTGGCAAGGGACGTCTCTGGGGTTCCATCCAGCTAACGTCCCTGTTTGATCGTGGTTCCTGCTGTCCAGCATCTGCCCCAAACAACCGTTGCCCTAGCTGGAGGGAGTCAAGCCTTCCGAGCTACATGGTCTATACCTGGAGTGCTCACCTGTGCGCCTCCAGGTGTTCTTGAACTACAGCTCCCAGCATTCCACTCCCACTGGGAATGGCACAGGATGCTGGGAGTGGAAGGTTGGGCTGTACTTCAGGAGCATCGCAGTTCTATACATACATGTATGTATAGTTTTATTCTAAGGGACTTAGGAGAGTTTATATTTGATACTAAGTTAAATATGTACAGTTTTCTGTATATTTATCTTGTTAACTTCAGAGAGCAGCTGGTTTGTCAATTGCTTTGGGGAACAGAAGATTCCTGGCGGATGAGACTTTTTTTGTAGTTCTGGTTTATCTTTATTAAAAGTTGCTTTGCTTATCAGAAAGTCCACGGTCTGCCTTTGGCGTCTGAAAGAGGGAAAGATCACGCAGAGGTCCTGCTGAGGGCAAAGAGATCAGGGCTGTGGGTGCCAGGGCTGGGAAAAGGCACGCTTCTTCTGCCTTGGAGGGGGGGGGCAGCTGGCTCAAAGATTCCCCCCCCCATTTTTCAGGCAGGAACCCAGGACTCGGGAGAGCAGGTGATCAGGGAAACATTGCAGATAGTGGGACCACTGGCAGAGAAGGACCTGCCCCGGAAGTGGCGACCCATGCCAAGCAAATAGAAAAATCAGTGCTGCGGAAGCCTCTGTCCTCGCCCAGCTGTCCAAAGGTGGGTGGGGTGGGGTGTTGTGATTGCCAGGAAAGGCAAGGGCCTGTCTTTGCCATTAAAGCGTGGGCACCTTTCTTTCTCCATTCTGCACAAGCAGAAAATGCTCGGCTGCCGGAGTCCGGTCTCCAGCGGAAGAAAGATGGCCTGGAAAGACTTTGAACAGTCAGATTTGGCCCGTAAGGCTGGCCGATGGCTGCAGGATGGTTGCATGACCACCTCAGTAGCGAGCAAGAAGGGGTGGGGCACCCGGCACAGAGCCTTCTCAGTGGTGGACCCGGGCAATGGCATAGCCCCACCCCACATATTCAGGAGAGCAGCGAAGACCCACACTGCTCTCTTTGCCTGGCCTTTGGCTAAGGAAACAGCTTCGTGCCGTATTTTGTCCTTATTGCTGCCACCTGCCCTGAGAGCGTTGGGCGTAGGGCAGGCTGCGTGGGCCACACGTACTGGGAATCCTGCTGCCCATCCCAGGAGATCTGGTCTGGACCCTGTACAAACAGTGACAAAGCAGGGCAATGGTGCTCTTTGACCCGGTGGGTGAAGGGGGTGTCTGGGGCCAGGGCTGGGGCCAAACCAGGGTGCCTCTGGGGCAGAGCATGAGTCACCTCTGGTGGAAATCAGCTGCTGGCTGTGGGTTGATTTGAAGCCACCAAAAAGAGAGCGGGGGGACATGTGATGTATTATCTTTAGGAGGCCTGAAATTCTGGCAGGAACAAAAACTGAGTTTGGTGGTGGGCTGAAAACACACAGCGTTGCACCACGCTGAGTGAGGGCACAGAGAAAGAAGCTGGCAGCCTGTTTGCCCTTTCCTCAAATGAGCGGTCCCAGGCGCCCCTGGGGAGGCCCATCCGCACGCGGCTGCCTCCTCCTGCCCCCTGGACCTCGCTAAACCACGACTAGTCCAAGACTAGCGCCCATCAGCTACATTCACGCCCTGTTCCTGGCATGGCGCTACCAGTGGGCCTGGCAGTGCGGCTGTGTGTGTGTGCAGTTTTGCGCTGCATCCCGATCGCTGTGGCAACCTCCAGGAGTGCACCAGATGTCGCTGCGGTCACCACCATGGGAATATGGCCTGCCCAGGCCTGGTCATCTGCACTTGAAGCACTCATGGTGCGCCTCACAGGAATGGCACCGTTATACCCCTCCAGTGGGGCAAACGCAAACAGGCCCAAGGCAACGGCCTCAGATGCATGGAGGCAGAACCTGGGGAACACCCCATGGGACATCTTAGCCTGCACATTCATTCATTCATTCATTCATTCATTCATTCATTCATTCATTCACTCACTCACTCACTCACTCACTCACTCACTCACTCACTCACTCACTCACTCACTCACTCACTCACTCACTCACCTGCTCTATCCTGCTCTATCCTGCTCTATACCTGGGGATCTCTGGGCAGGTAACAATATTTAAAATCAAACTTTAGTAAAACAATGACAGTATATATTAAAACAATAAAATCTGCAAATGGGAAGGGAAAAGTGTCTCCCCGTTTAACCGAGGGCCAGGGCACAGAGGTGCGTCTTCACTGCCTTCCAAAATGTGTACGGTGAAGGTGACTGACACATCTCAAGGAGGAGTCTATTCCATAGCCCAGGGGCCATCACTGAGAAGGCCCTCTCCCAGGTGCCCACCCCTTTGGCTGCTGAGGGTGGTGGGACAACCAGGAGGGTCTCCCCTCCAGATCTTGGGGCACGGGCAGGTTGGTATGGAAGAAGGCGTTCCTTTAGATATTAGGATCCCAAGTCATTTAGGGTCTTCTAAGTCAGACTTAACACCTTGAACTGGTCTTGGTAGCGAATTGGCAGCTTCCGAACCGTCTTCAAGGGCAGCTCCATGTAGGGCGCATTACAGTAGTCTATTCTGGAGGTTACCAGAGCATGGGTGACTGTGGCCAAGTCAACTCTGTCCAGAAAAGGCTTCAACTGGCGCACCAGCCGTTGTTGGGCACAGGCGCTCCTGTCCACGGCCTCCACCTGGTCTTTTTCCGTTGTCCCCTGGAATGTGGCCGTTTTGTTCAGGCCAGGGAGGAGGGACTCAGATCTCCTTGATCTTGGTGGATGGGAGAAAATATCTGGCAGCTCTTGGGAGTGGGGAGAATTATCTCCGCCGGGCGCCTGCTCTTCAGCCACCTGCTAGAATGTCACGGAACGGGCTCCATTCCTGCCCCTGAAATGGCCTTCCCTAAATCCCCTTTATCTTAAGAAAACAGGGCAGGAAAGCCCACTAGAGTTGCATCTGGGAAGAGGAGCAGGTGGTGCTGACACCTGGGCAAACAAAGGCCAGGCATGCCAGGAATGTGCCCCAGAGAGCATCTGATGGTCCCTGCCAGCCCCCTCCCTCTAAGATTAAGAGGGGAGCTGTATTAGTAGTAGAAGAAGAGTTGGATTTTCTGTCCCGCTTTTCTCACCCATTTAAGGGTACTCAAGGCAGCTGATAAACCTTCTGTTCTTCTCCCCACAACAGACACTGGGTGAGCCCGGTGGGTCTGTGGGAGCTCAGAAGAGAGCTGTGACTAGCCCAAGGCCACCCAGCTGGTTTCATGGAGGAGTGCAGAATCAGTCCCAGTATAAGAGTCCGGCTCCCTAACCACTAGTCCAAACTGGCGGATGACAGATGAGAAGCAAAAGTCCCGTTAGCTGGAACCCCTGGCACTGCCAGGGGTTTGGCACCTGGGTCCACTCTGCCCTCAAACCAGGATGGAACAAGACTTGGGGAACCCATGTGTCCAGTAGTGGGGTGGGGGCACAGCATTGCCAACCTGTGATGGGACGCCTTGCCCTCTCTTCGGTGCCGGGGATCGAACCGGCCACCTCTGCTTCCCGCGCCCTGAGCTGCAGACCCTCCCTCCCTCCTCCCCCCTCCCCGAGGGGTTGCGATGGGCCAGAAAGTGGACTGAAGCCGAATTAAACCTTCGGCGTGCGCACACACGAGAGGGGCTTTTCCTGACGGGACACGGATCTCGGATCCAGGGCCGGGCGGGACCGGGGGGGGGGGGGTTGGTAGCGCGGCGGTGTGGCTGGACGCCGGCCGGAGTGACCTGCTGGACGTTTGGCCTTCGGGCGGGGGAGGAGCAGGGCGGGCACCGGGCGGGCGGAGAGGAGCCGCTCGGACGGCGGGAGAGGAAGACGGGGACCCCGCCACGACGGAGCCAGTGAGTCCCGGGAGGGGCCGGGAGGGCGGCCAGGGGGTCCTGCGCCCCTCATGATCCGGGGAGGGGGGCCACGGGGAGCTCACCGCCCACCGACAGCCTCCCTCGACGTGGCGGTGCCGCCCGCGGGCGCGGAAAGGGCGCCGAGCTGGACGGGCGTCGCGCTGCGGGCTTCGGGGACCCTTCCCGGGGCCGTCGGCGCCCCCACAAGGGCGGCAGGCGCGGCGGAGCCCGGGGGCCACGGGTGCCGAGACCCCCCTCCAGCCGAGGCGGGTGCACGTTTTCCTGGGGGACCCCAGATCGCGTCCAGCGGGACCACTGGGCTCCCTGCCCAGCTGGTCCAGGCGGGCTCCGACGGGGCCAGCAATTCCCCTTGGTCATTTCATGGGGGGGGGGGGCGGCAGAGAGAAAGGTGGGGGGCAGAATTATCGCTGGAGGAAAGATCCTGCTAAGGCAAGGCTCTTTCCCTCTGGGTTCAGCCCCCCCCCCGGAGCACCCCCCCCCCGAGTGGCCTGGAAGGGGGGAAGAGAGGAAGCGATGAAGGAAGAAGAAGAAGAGATGGCATTCTTTTCTACCCTGCTTTTCTCACCCATTTAAGGGGACTCAAAGTGGCTGACAAACCTTCTGTTCTTCTCCATACAACAGATACCCGGTGGGGCTGTGAGAGCTCAGCAGGGAGCTGTGACTAGCCCAAAGTCACCCAGCTGGCTTTGAGAGGGAGGGTGGAACCAAACCCGGTATTCCCAGATCAGAGTCCAGCTCCCTAACCGCTAGAATAAGCTGCCTCAGGAGGAAGTGGCCTTCAGGGTCAACCTGGGAGAAGCCAGGTCCTGCCCCCCCCCCCACGTCCTTCTCAGCCACCAGACACTGATGCCCCAGAGGCACCAGGTTGTGGAAGGCTGACCCACCTATGCCGTCTGCCTCCTTTTCTCAAGTGGGAGCCTCAGGGTCCTGGAAGGAGACGGTGGGGGGCAGGGGAGAAACCCGCCAAGGGTGGTGGACCCTCCTGCACCGTCCTCCCCCCGCCAGTGCTGCACGTGGCACTTTCCTTGCACAAGAGCCACGCTGGAGTTTGGCCTGGTGGTTAGGGAGCTGGACTCTTATCTGGGAATACTTGGTCTGAATCCACACTCCTCCACAAAGCCAACTGGGTGACCTTGGGTGAGTCACAGCTCTCTTCAGAGCACTCCCAGCCCCATCCACCTCCCAGGGTTTCTGTTGTGGGGAGAAGAACAGAAGGTTTGTCAGCCACTTTGAGTCCACTTAAATGGGTGAGAAAAGCGGGGTAGAAAAGCCAACTCAGCCCTGCTGCAGGAGACGTTCATCTCACCAGGATCCTCTTCTCCACCGACAATCAGGACCCCCTGCAGAGGGAGGGGGAGGGAGGATTTGCTTCCCACCCTGAGACCATCCCTGCCCTCCCAGTGGTGGCCACATGTGTCATGCGCCGTCCATCCTGGAGGGCATCTCAGCAGCTGCCGCTCAAGGCGTCCAGGCTTCACTTAGCTCATGGTGGCCGCTGCAGCAGACTTTGACCTCTGGCGGATCTGTGGTTAATCTGTATCACTGTAAACCAAACGCAGATACGACTAGAGGCTGCCTGGGGGTCCAGGGCCCAGGCTATGCCCAAGGGAGTAACGGTCTCCCGCAAAACCCGGGAGTTGCCCAGGGCTCTGGGAAACCGTGTGAGCTTAAGGACACGTTGTGTGCCTGCACACCCATGCGCGCCGTTCTGCAGAGCCCACGAGGGCACAAGAGAAACGCAAACCCAGTGCTGCTCGCAAAACCAACAGAGAGGAGGAAAGCAGGAGCCCTTTGAGTCCACACACCTCCCGGAATTCAGCCACGTGGTCCTGGAGCCCAATAAACGTGGAAGCCATACGGACTCACCAGTGGTTTCAGACTCCCATGGTGGCAGCAGCAGCATTCTGGCTTCTGCTGCTGTTGGTGGTGGCAAAAATGCCCACAGTGGGCAAAATTCCATATAAAAGAGAACTATACAGGAGAAGAAGAAGAGCTGGCTTTTCTGCCCCGCTTTTCTCACCCATTTAAGGGGACTCAAAGCGGCTGACAAAACTTCTGTTCTTCTCTCCACAACAGAACACCCTGTGAGGTAGGTGAGGGTGTGAGAGCTCAGAAGAGTGCCGTGACTAGCCCAAGGTCATCCAGCTTGATTCATGAAGGAAGAAGAGTTGGCTTTTCTACCCCACTTTTCTTGTCCATTTAAGGGGACTCAAAGCAGCTGACAAAACTTCTGTTCTTCTCCCCACAACAGTCACCCTGTGAGGCAGGTGTGGCTGTGAGAGGTCAGAAGAGAGCTGTGGCTCGCCCAAGGCCACCCAGCTGGATGGCGGTGGCAGAACGCATCACGCCTACCCCTTCACTGTGGAGTGGCACATATTCTACCCTGAGAGGGGTAGGGTCAAGGGCGTGCAGCCACTGCACACCAAAGCAGGGCCAGGCAGTGCCAAGTGGCGACGGCCTGTGGGATCCTGCTAGCCCAGTGGGAGAGGAGCGTGCGGGGCCCACGCAGGTTTCTTAGCTCCATTCCTCTCCATGACGCAGTTGTTGACTATGCCTAGGCAGCAGGGAAGGTCTGCAAAATAACTTGGAAGACCTCTGAGGAAAGCTTTTTTGGAAAGTGAAGGGCAATCACCCACCCACACCCAGCATTTACCCCCCAAAACATCCAGATGTTGAACTGCAGCCTCCAAAATACAGAATTGGGGACACTGACCAAGCTGGTGTTATATTATTTAGGCACTGTGTTCTCTGCTGCCACCTACTGGTGGAAACTATACAGTGGAAAGGGGGAAAATTGGGGAGTTCGTCCGTGAATCCAAACCGTAGGCTGGTTTGCACTTGGGCCATAGGTCAGGAATGGTGAACATCTGGGCAGGTGCATCTGGACCTGCAGCAGGTGCAAACAGCCTACAAGTGCCCCCTGCCTTCCCAGGTGTTCACCCATCGTGAACTAGCTGCGGTGCACTTGCCAACCGTTACCCCACATGACCAGGACTTACCTGGCAGCGTTGAGACGGCCGCCATTCATGCCTCTGCTGGCCAGGCAGGTCGTCGGAGGTGCCCGCAAGCACCCGGCAGCTCACAGAACCCCTGGTGTGACCGCGCAGAGCGTCAGTGTTGCCGTAGGGACAGGACTGACGTACGCAGAGTGCCACACTCAAGATGGCGGTGCCCTGTGATCAAACACATGTGAGTATTGTGCAGCGGCCGGGCTGTCACTGATTAAACTGCAGACTTCCAACCTGGTGGAGGCCAGAACACCGACCAAAGCGCATCTAGATGGCCCACGGCTTCCAGGCGCCAACCCCCCGCGGACAGCACCATTCCACCTTGAAGACTTTATGCCCACTTGGAGCAGCCCAGGGAGCGCCTGCTTTACCTCTGCTCTGGGCCCTTTGAGCCCCAAATTGTACCTCTTGGGCAACTCTGTGCTGAGGTCAGGCAGGACCCTTCTTCCCTGGGGGGGCTTGAATCTTTCTCCCCTTCCTTCATCGCATTGTAGTTAGTAGCCCAGAAAAGGTCTTTCCTACTCATGTAGTATCCTTCATCAATGAAGAGCTAGTCAGCTTAGAATCATAGAATCATAGCTGGAAGGGACCTCCGGGGTCATTTAGTCCAACCCCTCCCCAATGCAGGATTTCCTAAACCATCCCAGACAGATGTAGGTCCAGCCTCTGCTTGAAGACCTCCAGCCAAGGAGAACCCACCACCTCCCCTGGCAACCTATTCCGTGGACCGATCACCCTCCCCATTAGGAGGTTTTTCCTAATATATAATCTGGATTGACTCCAGTTACTTGATGAGCAGTGCTAAGAAGTTGCCCATGGGCATCTCAAGATGTACTTAGGCATCAATTCTGGTAGCTATTGGCACACCTGTCCTCTGAATTAAGAAGCGTCCTGCTGGATGAGGCCACAGTCCATCTGGCCCAGCGTCCCATTCACTCAGTGGGCCACCAATTGCTTCTAGGCATCTCAAGGAGAAGGCAAAGACAAAGCGCTCTTTACTCCCTGCCCACAGCCCTGAGAGGCCTCCTGCCTGTCTCTCCAACCTGGAGGTGGTACCTGGGCATCCATTCTAGCAGCCCCAGGTCCCCCTGTCTTCCATGCATTTATCTGTAAGAACCTAAGAGGAGCCTTGCTGGAGCAGGCCACGCAGCCCATCCAGTTCAGCATCCCGTCTCACACAGTGGCCCACCGGTTGCTTATGGGCATCTCAGGAGGAAGACGAGGCCCTGCAACAGGATGAGGTCTGATAACAGAAGCCAGGCTACCCTTCCCTGCACCATAAGGTTTGCAGGTTCTTTGATGGTGGGGGCTTCTGTTGTGACCACCCTCCTCTTTGCCAGTTGCCACTGCTGCAGCGCCTCCTGCGTGGAACAGAAGGTTTGTCAGCTGCTTTGAGTCCCCTTAAATGTGTGAGAAAAGCGGATTAGAAAAGCCAACTCTTCTTCTTCCTCCATAAAGCCAGCTGGATGACCTTGGGCTAGCCATAGCTCTCTTCTGAGCTATCACTGCCCCACCTACCTCACAGGGTATTCTGTTGAGTGGAGAAGAACAGGTTTGTCAGCCGCTTTGAGTCCCCTTAAGGGAGAAGAACAGAAGGTTTGTCAGCCACTTTGAGTCCCCTTAAGGGAGAAGAACTGAAGGTTTGTCAGCCGCTTTGAGTCCCCTTAAATGGGTGAGAAAAGCAGGGTAAAAAAGCCAACTCTTCTTCTTTCTTCTCCATGGAGCCAGGCAGGTGACCTTGGGCTAGTCACAGTTCTCTTCCGGGCTCTCACAGCCCCACCTACCTCACAGGCTGTCTGTGGTGGGGAGAACAGAAGGTTTGTCAGCCGCTTTGAGTCCCCTTAAACGAGTGAGAAAAGCAGGGTAGAAAAGGCAACTCTTCCTCTCCTTCTCGGGCATTTTAATCCTGCTTGTTTTCGAAGGACGCCGTTATTTCCCCTTCCTTTCCTTGCATTGCCGGCTCTCATGCATGATCCCACCTGATCTTCCCAAAACTGTGACCCCCAGGATGGTGTTGCGGTGAGGAGGGGGCGAGGGGTCACGTGGCCAAGGGCCCGATCAGCCAGAGGTCGTGCCAGGGGAGCGTCCATGTCAGCAGCCCTGCCTGGCCGTCCTGCCGCCTCCCTGTGGCGCCCGATAACCTCCGCCCGCGATAGTGCCGACCACAGGCCGCCGCCACGTAGGCAGAAGGCAGCCACCCCGAGGGGCCAGGCGGGTGGGTGGGGTAGCCAAGCTCAGCCTGATAAGCGGTGGGAGGGCGTGGAGGGGTTTGGCTCGAAGGTGCCTTCAAAAGCGTCTCTGTCTCTTCCTGCAGAGATGGACCTTTGGAGATCCCGCCTGCAGAAGATGGTAAGGCCTTAAGATGACGCTGGGGGCGGCCATCCCTTCCCTGATGGCACGCTGTAGTCCTGGTGGGTGCATAATCCCATCTGTCCCCCCCGCCCCGTCCTGCAGAACAGCAAGAAGCCCACGCGGCGCTCCTACACCATCTACCGCAACACTGTGGAAGCCGAAGGTGATGCCGCCGGCCAGGAACGCCTGCAGATGAGGGTCATGGACGCCGAAGGGCCTGCGGTGGGAGCACCCTCGGCCGGCAGCGGGAACGAGAAAACTGGGACGGTGGCGCAGTGCCCCTGGAAGAACCGGCGCATGGCCTGGGCGTACATGGCTCTCGGGAGCTTGTTTATTTTCGTTGCAGGTGAGAGGGTCCGGAGAGGAGCCCCCATGACCGTCCGCCCAGGTCAGATGGCGCTCCAGCTGGCCACAGGCCTGGCTTTGCCCACTGGGCGGGCGAAGGGGATTAGAATCCCCCATGCTGCACATTGGCGTAGGAAGAGGGTCTGATGGGATTGCACAGACTGGCGGCAGTGCCCACCCCAGCTCTCCCAGAATGCAATGCCACCCATGGGTCACGGCTGATGGGCAATGATGTCCTTCGTCCGTGTGGCACCAGGGTGGTCAGCAATTAGGCCCTGATGCGCTCCCCCCCCAGGATTCCTGCCCCACCTTCTCTTTCCGCCGGCGGCTGGGGGGCATTTTGGAATGTTGACCCTGGAATCCACTTGTGGTGTCTCCGAGCCCCAGGGAGACCCCACCTGGCTTTGGGGGGCGGCAGGTGAGCCTCTGACCGGCTGGCCTGCTCCCCGGCCCACTCAGGCGTTGCTGCTCTGATGTGGAGGTCCCTCAGTGGAACCACCTTCCCCTCCGGACCGTCTGAGCGTCTCACCTGCTGCTGCTGCTGCTCCTCCCCCGCCCTCAGGTTCCAGGGCCGTTGCCACCGTTTCTTCCTCGCTGGCAGGTGAAGAGGAACCTCTCCTTCGATGCACCTTTGAACCTGCCTCGGCTGCCCTCCTCTTCTCCTGGCTTTGGGTCTTTGCTTCATTGGTGCTTTGCAATGGTCCGCATGCTCAGGAACCCGTGGGTCGAGGGTGTCTGCTGAACGCCACATGCACTGCCCACTCGTGAGCCAGTCTGGTCCGGTGGTTAAGGAGCCGGACTTTATCTGGGAATATCGGGTTTGATTCCGCCCTCCTCCACGAAGCCATCTGGGTGACCTTGGGCTAGTCACGGGTCTCTGCTGACCTCTCGCAGCCCCACCTGCCTCACAGGGTGCCTCTTTGGGGAG
Source organism: Aspidoscelis tigris stejnegeri (assembly GCA_023333525.1). Classification (NCBI taxonomy): domain Eukaryota; kingdom Metazoa; phylum Chordata; class Lepidosauria; order Squamata; family Teiidae; genus Aspidoscelis; species Aspidoscelis tigris. Next base: position 1,037,630 of record JALMGA010000009.1, read on the forward strand.
GTTTGTCAGCTGCTTTGAGGCCCCATAAGGGTGAGGATAGAAGGTTCGTCAGCCGCTTTGAGTCCCCTTAAATGGGTGAGAAAAGTGGGATAGAAAAGCCAACTCTTCTTCTGGGGGCAGCCCCCCCCCTTCATCCTTATGTTGAGAGGGCCCCCTATTGCACCACCACCACCACCACCCCCAAAGTTCATGCACCTTGCGGAGGCTTTGCAACAATCCACGTGCTCGTGGACCCTTCAGGAATCCATGCGCCAAATGTGCCTGCTAAAAGCCACACGCATTGCCTGGCTGCCTCCACTGCGCCAGCTAGATGCCCCAGAAGCCCACCGGCTGGTCTCCAAGGACACAGGTGCCCAACTGTGGCCCTCCAGATGCCCCTGGACAACAATTCTCACCATCTCTTGCCAGCCCCGGCACCTCCCAGGTTGAGCGTGGACAGCATCAGTTGGCAGGCGAAGGGAGGTGCCCGTCTGTGCCTGTCAGGTGTGGGTGGGACACCAGGGGAGGTGACACCCGGGAGCAATCCTGGCACCGTGGCCCTTTCTGCGCTGGCCCCTATTTGGGGTGATATCCCGGGATAGACCCGCTATCCCCATGCTGGTGCGGATGACAGCAGGCCCGAATTCTGGAGTATCATCCGCCCTGTTCCCTGTTCCCTTGGCCCTCCAGCCTTTCTCCTGGGCTACGTCTTGTCCCGGGACTCATCCTGCGCCGAGTGCGAGAGCATCCTGGCCATGGTGAACGACGAGGGGCCCTACGAAGCGGAGCACAGCCAGGGAGAAGCGCCCATGTACTGGTCGGACCTGTGGGAGATGTTCCAGAAGCACCTCAAGGAGGAGAACATTGAGAGGACCGTCCGGTGAGGCCCCTTCCCACGCACCCCCTGGGAAGGGAGGGAGGGAGATCCCTCTGGAGGGCCCCAAGAAGCAGTCTGTCACAGGGGGTGGGCACAGAAGGGGCATCTTCTGGGTGAGGGCCACAGAACAGACGGGGCTGGGGAATCCTGCTGCCGCGCCCGTTCCTTCCAGGAAGATCCCCAGGCCACACAAGAGTAGAACCAGGGGACACTGATGGGCAGGAGAGTCGGATCAGACAAGGGGAAGGATTTCTTCACCCAGAGGGTCATTGACCTATGGGATTTGCTGCCAGAAGAGCTGGCGACAGCTACCAGCCTGGATGGTTTTAAGGAAGGGCAAGACAAATTTATGGATGACGGATGTACCAGTGGCTACTAGAATGGATGCCCAGGTACACCTTCCAACCTGGAGGGACAGACAGGAGGCCTCAAAAGGCCACCTGCTGAAAAGGTTTGCCCTTGTCTCTGCTTGAGATGCCCATGGGCATCTGGGTGAGACAGGATGCTGGACTGGATGGGCTGTGGCCCGATCCAGGAGGGCTCCTCTTAGGTTCTTATGGACTGGATGGGCTGTGGCCTGATCCACCAGGGCTCCTCTGAGGTTCTTAGGGACTAGATGGGCTGTGGCCTGATCCAGCAGGGCTCCTCTTAGGTTCTTATGGACTAGATGGGCTGTGGCCTGATCCAGCAGGGCTCCTCTGAGGGTCTTATGGACTGGATGGGCTGTGGCCTGATGCAGCAGGGCTCCTCTTAGGTTCTTATGGACTAGATGGGCTGTGGCCTGATCCAGCAGGGCTCCTCTGAGGGTCTTATGGACTGGATGGGCTGTGGCCTGATGCAGCAGGGCTCCTCTTAGGTTCTCATGGACTGGATGGGCTGTGGCCTGACCCAGCAGGGCTCCCCTTAGCGAACCTTTTGAGCTCAGTGTGTCAAAATTCACAAGAAAACCTAGCTTAACTTGGGTGCTGTGTCACATCTAGAATTATCCATAATTCTGTGATATTTGTCGCTCTAGTAAAAAAGTTATATTTTTGATATATGTATTTTATTAAAAGCAAAAACAAGTAATTCTTTTCATTAGTGACTTCTGTTGCTAAATCTTCAATTGAAAGTTGGTATTTCGTACACTTCAAGAAGAAGCAAGCACTACACGCCCAGGTGCCAGGGTGACCATGTGTGTCACCCAAAAGGGCTTGGCGTGTCACCTGTGACACGCGTGTCATAGGTTGGCCATCACCGCCTTAGGCTCTTATTTTCTACCGTGGACATCAGAGGCCCCTATCTGTGTCCCTTACTAGCTGAGTTTAGGACCAGGGCATCTTATTGGCTCCCCATTTGTGAGACTCTTTCCTTGGAGACATTCACCAATCCAACCTTGTACGCAGCTGGGCCTTTTAGGGATGTCCTCTGTTGTTGCCTTGGCTTTCCAGATTCACATCACCTTGGATTCTCTGAGCAAAGGGAATCATAACCCCCGCCTCCTCCTCCTTCTCTCTCCCTTTGCCCAGAAAGATGAGTGAGGCCCCCCACCCGCCTGGCTCTGCTCAGCTCAACACTCTCTCCCGCTACGTCCTGCGCTCCCTCGGTTCCTACGGCCTGGACCACAGCTGGACAGACAGCCACTACGTGGGACTCCAGCGCCCAGATAGGTTGGTAGAGGGAGAACATGAGGGGCAGGGAGGGTTTGCTACAGGATGCCCAATTGTGGGAGGAGGCACGTGGGCCCAGGGGGCATCTTACACAGCATGCCTCACCCTTCCAGGCTCCAGCCCAGTTTCCTCCACCGAGTGGATGCAAATGGCAGAGTGCTGGAGAAATTCCCCTTGGGCGACCCGGAGGTTTACTGTCCGTACAGCGCCGCCGGGATCGTCACGGTATGGGTGCTCAAGGCCGCCGCTGCATTATTGCTTTTTAGTTTTTGGATCACCCGGAGGATCTATGGAATTGGCTGCCAGAAGGGGTGGTGACAGCAACCAGCCTAGAAGGTTTTAAGGAAGGCTTGGACAAATTCCTGGATGGCAGATGTAGAATGGACGCCCAAGTCCATCTTTCAGGCCGGGGGGACAACCAGGATGGTTCTAAGGCCATTTGCTGGGATTGGAGAGCAGAAGGTTTGCCCCTGTCTCTACTGGAGATGGCCAAGGGCAATTGGTGGGACACTGTGTGGGAGAGGATGCTGGACTGGATGGGCAGTGGCCTGATCCAGCAGGGCTCCTCTGAGGTTCTTATGGACCGGATGGGCTGTGGCCTAATCCAGTAGGACTCCTGTTAGGTTCTTATGGACCTGATGGGCTGTGGCCTGATCCAGCAGGGCTCCTCTGAGGTTCTTATGGACTGATCCAGCAGGGCTCCTCTTAGGTTCTTATGGACTGGATGGGCCGTGGCCTGATCCAGCAGGGCTCCTCCTAGGTTCTTATGGACTGGATGGGCAGTGGCCTGATCCAGCAGGGCTACCCTTAGATTCTTTTGGAGTAAATGGGCTGTGGTGGAGGGCTCGGACCGATGCAGGATGCGCTCCCTCAGGTTTGCTTCTTTTCTCCCTCTGAAATGTAAGCCGTCTCTGAGCTCCGTCTCCCTTGCAGGGCGGCCTGATCTTTGCCAATTATGGGCGCCAGGAGGACTTTGCCACCTTGAAACAGCATGGGATTCACCTCCAGGGTCACCTGGTCCTCGTTCGCGTAGGGGAAATAAGCTACGCTGAGAAGGTGCGTGGTGGCCTGGACGTGGCCGTGGTTTTGAATGGAAAAATCAAGGACAAGTGTTGGTCAGGAGGCAGAATGTGAAGAACCGGGACAGACATACCGGATCCTAGACGGGGAGGGAATATTTGGAGGGTTTGGAGGGACGTGGATTTGGGGAAGTTTGAGGAACTGTAGGAAGAAGAGTGAGGACCAAAAGCTGAACCCTCAAATCCCTTTCAGAAAGCGGGGAGGGATGGTTTCAATCAATTGGCAGTATTCTTGGCCTCAAGCGGTGGAAGATCCACCCTGCGCCTGAGTCCCGAGTTCTCTGTGTTCCAGGTGGCCAACGCCCAGGCGTCCCAGGCCAAAGGAGTCCTCATTTACCCAGACCCCTCGGATGTCCCACAGGATCCCCGCAATCTAGGGCTTTCCCCTAACATGAGCATTTATGGACACGTGAGTAGGGGCCAGCAGGGAGAGAGACAAGAGCCCGGCTGGTGGATTGGAGCCCCTTCAGGCCCATTATGTAGTTTCCCTCTGTGCTTCTGATGTGGGATGGGCAACCCTCAGCCTCGGGAAACCCTACAGATGGACCATTAACACCCCCACAGGGGTGGCACCAGGTGTAGGGCTCCCTTGGGGAGGGGGGCTCCGTTTCTGCTGTGTCTTTCCAACTCTCTCCTCACCTGCTCGTAGGTTCACATGGGGGCCGGAGACCCCTACAGCCCTGGCTTCCCCTCCTTCAACCACACCCAGTTCCCCCCAATCCAGTCCTCAGGGCTCCCCTCCATTCCTGCGCAGCCCATCAGTTCCAGCCTGGCTGCCCAGCTGCTGAGGTGAGTGGACGCTGGGGCCCGCTGGTGGCCGGGCAAGGGCTTGTTCTGGGCCACCTCGGAGCTGGAAGTTCACATGACTTGGAAAGGTCCTTCGGTTGATGGGAACAGGAGGCTCAGCCTGGGGCTCTTGCATTGTGCTTAGCATCTGGATTCCAGTTGTCAAGCCTCGCGTCCTCGCTGACTGACTCCTCGGAGGAGGGCTCTGACCCTGCCAGCCAAAATGAGGGAGGCTCCCCAGGGTTCTGTCTGCCCAGAAGCGGAGGGCTCAAGGCCAGGCTTAGATCCTATGCGGTAGGGTAAAGTGAGAGGAAGGGACTGACCCAGGCTCACCCAGGGAGCTTCAGTCTCCGCTCACTTAGATCCTGGTTCCCTCGGGTCCCAGTCTGACATCAGCAGACCCCTGCAGGGGCTGGACTGGGTGACCCCCGGAGTCCCTCCAGCGCACGGATACTAGGATTCTAGGCTTTTGCCACTACGGTTGCCACAGAGGGCAGGATTCGACCCTCTTGTTTTCCAGGACTGTTTTCTGATTGCAGGGGCCTCTGTTCGCTTTCCTTGCAGGCACCTGGCAGGACCCAGGGCTCCCCAGGGCTGGACAGGGCACCTTCCCATCGGGCAGTATCACCTGGGCCAGGCGGGGAGCGCCTTCCGCTTGCAGCTGGGAGTTCAGAACGTGCGGCAGTCCGTCATGATCAGCAACATCTTTGGGTGCATTGAGGGCAGGTTCGAACCAGGTGAGTGGGAATGAGCTGAGGGAAGGACTTAGGAGGGCTGTGGGTTGGTGCGGCGCAGGACCTGGACAAGGACGTTCCACAGGCTGGGGGGCTACCACAGAAAAGGCTGTGGCATGGGTGCCCACCCCTTTAGCATCTCAGGGTGTGGCACGGCCAGGAGGTCCCTTCCTGCAGATCCTAATGCACAGGCAGGCCTGCATGGGAGGAGACAAACAGAAACCGCCTCCTAAAAAAACCCAAAACCTCTCAATGCCTTCTCTCGATTTTCCAGACCATTATCTCATTGTGGGGGCCCAGCGAGATTCTCTGGGGCCAGGAGCAGCCCGTTCTGGCGTAGGCACGGCCATCTTGCTGGAACTGGCACGCACGTTTGCCGCCATGGTCCAGAATGGTAGGCATAATCATAACCCTTCTCTCTGCTTTAGGTACCCATGGGCAACTGGTGGGCTACTATGTGAGATGGGATGTTGGACTAGCTGGGCTGTGGCCTGATCCAGCAGGGCTCCTCTTAGGTTCTTATGGACTAGATGGGCTGTGGCCTGATCCAGGAGGGCTCCTCTTAGGTTCTTCTGGACTAGATGGGCTGTGGCCTGATCCAGGAGGGCTCCTCTTAGGTTCTTCTGGACCAGATGGGCTGTGGCCTGATCCAGCAGGGCTCCTCTGAGGTTCTTATGGACTAGATGGGCTGTGGTCTGATCCAGCAGGGCTCCTCTTAGGTTCTTCTGGATCAGATGGGCTGTGGCCTGATCCAGCAGGGCTCCTCTTAGGTTCTTATGGACTAGATGGGCTGTGGTCTGATCCAGGAGGGCTCCTCTTAGGTTCTTCTGGACCAGATGGGCTGTGGCCTAATCCAGCAGGGCTCCTCTGAGGTTCTTATGGACTAGCTGGGCTGTGGCCTGATCCAGCAGGGCTCCTCTTAGGTTCTTATGGACTAGATGGGCTGTGGCCTGATCCAGGAGGGCTCCTCTTAGGTTCTTCTGGACCAGATGGGCTGTGGCCTGATCCAGCAGGGCTCCTCTTAGGTTCTGATCTTTTAACACATCCTTTAATTTTGCTTTGTTTTTCTTTTATCTTTGACTTTATGCAGTATTGATTGATTGACTGACTGATTGATTGACTGATTGATTGATTGGATCCTGCCTAGGCTGAATACAAGGAGGAAAGGGCAAATTGTCTGCCTGAAGTGGAGTGATGTACAGGCCGGGTGAGGGGCATTTGGAGCTTGTGCAATTCCAGGCTGCCCCGGCCGCTCTGGGCTCAACTCTGGCCTGTGTTCTCTCTCTGCCACCAGGATTCCAGCTGCGAAGGAGCCTGCTTTTTGTGAGCTGGGATGCAGGAGACTTTGGCAGCGTGGGCTCCACAGAGTGGCTGGAGGTGAGCAGAAGGCCCCGTGGCAGTCTTGGCCCAGTCCGGTGTCCTGGACTGTGCCTGAAAAAGACGGCAGGGGCAGAGTGCCCGGAGGCAGCTGGAATAAGCGGACGGGTCCCATCCTGGGTTGGTATTGGGCTTAAGGACAGGAAACAGAGAGATGGAATTAATGGCCGGTTCTCAGGGTGGAAAGAGGGGAGGAGGGAGTGCCCCACGGGTGGGGACCCCTGGGATTTGGGCGAGTGGGCAACCATGTGGCACTTCAGCCTTGGTACCTGTTGGCACTCGCCCCATGGAGGGGTTCCTGCTGTCCCCGGGGAGACCCGTCTGCACGCCGCCGCCGCTGCCGCTGCCGCCGCCGCCCTGGAGCTCACTGGGTAAAGCGGCCATCGTCTCCTCTAGGGACGTGCACGGATATTCGGACCATGCGCTGTTCGTCCAAATTCGGACATTCGTACACGAAGCAAACGTGACATTTGTGCATTAAAATTCACACGGATGTTTCGGACGTTCGTGAATAGTTCAGACATTCATTTAACTGGGGAGTTGGGAAAGAGGCTGTGCTACACATCTGCAACGGATCCACATCGCTTTTGACATGGATCGAGAGCGGATTAAAAGTGGGTTCAGGTTGCACTGGATGCTTCCAGAGCGCGGATTTGCTACCGAATACGTATCGGATACATATTCCTTCGTATCGGATATCCGTGTACAGATGTACAAATACGTTCGTACCACATTCGAAGGGGATCTAGTTGAATGAATACACGTTTTCGAACATTCGATTTGTTACGAACTGAATCCCCGGTCTCCTCTTAGGCCCTTTCCCGGTCGGTCCACTCCTGACAGCCTGTCTTCTCTCTGCAGGGCTACCTCACCATGTTGCACCTGAAGGCCGCAGCCTACATCAGCCTGGACAACGTGGTCCTGGGTGAGCAGAGAAGGCAGGCCAGGTGGCGCCTCTTAGGCCGGCCTCTCTGTGGTTTTCAGTTAAAATATTATGTTGTCCTTCACGATTAGATTTTAATGGAATAGAAATACTTTAAATAAGTTCCATGAGCCCAGACAGAGCGATGGGGCGGGCTGTGGAATTTATTTTGGTGTTGGGGATACTCCCCCCGCCTCACGGATTGGTTGCTTGCCTCCTGAAAACTGTAGTCTTCTACTAGGAAAACAGGGGTTAGGGGCCAGAGAAATGGGTGCTCAACTGCAGCCCTTGAAACTCCCAGCATCCTGCGCCAGGCAAGGAATGCTGGGAATTGTAGTTCAGAAATACCTGAGGCCTATTTGTGCTTTGGCCAGTAGCCAACCATTAGGGAACTTCCAGTGGAGAGCATCCACACACAAAGTAAGCTGTTACAGACTCCAAGTGTGCCTGCTCTCGCCAGAAGTTCACTAATCGTTGATTGCGCGTGGAGCACGGAATTGTGCTCCACATCTTTACCAGCACTGACCAAAAGCTTTCCTGGAGTGTCCAGCGGCACAACCATTCGCTCTTCTGGTTCCCTGCAGTCAGTGGACGGGGGAGGCGGCGTCCGCACTGGCGTGGTTGTGGTGGCGTCCGTGATCGATCGCTGACCTCCGTCATGACCAGACCGCCAATCTCTGGGGCCAGTCATAGGGTCGCAAGAGGGGCGTTCAGTTGCGGGCGCTGACGGAATTGGCCGCAATTCGTCCCTCCGCTGAAACTCGCTCCTCTGCAATGGTGTCTGAGTGTGTCACGGAACGGCCAGTCAGTGCAGCAAGGAGACAGTGGCGCGGGCTGGTCAGCAGGAGGACCGTTCGCACTACTGGCCAGTAATGGAGGCTTTGGGGAAGCTTTCCCCATGACGAGTCCACCTTTACCTGAAGTTTACCAGCCCCAGTGCATGGCAGCCTAATCAGCTAGGTGCAAAAAGGCCCCTGGAGATCCACAGGTGAGCATCCCTACAAAATGTATAAGGAAAGGAAAAGGACGATGAAGAGAAGAGGTGGCCATATCCCCAGTAGGTGATGCAGATGTGACGATGGTCTTGGCTGTAGCAGCAGCTCTGTGATGTTTTTCATAGCACCGTCTCACTGCTGGCCACCAGAGAATGGGGTCACCTGGGGGGAAAGGACCATCCCTGCTCGAATGTGTTCGTTGCTTGGCCCTGGACTGCGAAAGGGCGCCTCTGAAGCCTTTCACATAGACAAAGCAAACAAGCCCAGGTGGTGCCCAGGAAGGCCTAGGACTGAATTGCCATTGTGGGCCTAGAGAGTCATCTTGGCCCTTGCCTACCTTACAGGGTTGTGGTGGGGATAGGATGGAAGAACATCAGACCCTGCCTTGGGCTCTGTGAAGGAAATGGGGGGAACCGACCCCGAAGACAAAGAAGGATCAAGGCTCAACATGGCCTCTGAGCTGGGGGGCCTTGGAGACAGAGAAATGGGGGTCAGAAGGAGTGCAGCGGAAGGGGCTCTGGAAGTGGAAAGGGAAACAGCTCCTCCGTGAAGCCAGCTGGGCAGCCTTTGTGAGCTCAAGCTCAGGGTGTCTGTGGTAGGAAGAACAGAAGGTTTATCAGCCGCCTTGAGTGCCCTTAAGAGTGAGGAAAGCAGGGTATAAGAACTTACTCCTCCTCCTCTCTTCTGTTCCACGCCGGTCTCTGTTCCCTGTGCAGGCGATGACCGGTTCCTGGCCAAGACGAGCCCCGTGCTCAAGAGCCTCATTGAAAGTATCATCAAACAGGTGTGCTGGGGCTGGGGCAGTGCTGGGGGGGGGGCTTGCGGGGGGAGGAGCCAGGACGTGGGCAGGGGTCCCCAGGCAGGGAGGCCCAGCCACTGGCATGAATCCCCAAGGCTGAGATGTCTGGCCTCTTCTCCACAGGTGGACAGCCCCAACCGCAGCGGGCAGAGCATCTTTGACCAGGTGACGGAACAGGGTCAGCCCTGGGAGGATGAAGTGTAAGAGCCAAGGGATTTCGACTCCCCCCTGAACGCCCCCTGCTCCTTTCTCCAAATTCTGGCATCATCATCATTACTATTACTACTAATACTACTACTTCTTTATTTATTTAAGAAATGTATATCCCACCCATCACCAAATGGTCCCAGAGCGGGTTACAATAAGAACAAAACATATAAAATATTAAAACATAATTAAAAATATAACCCCCTCCTTAATAGGACAGCACCCTGAGGAAGCTCTTTAAATGGCAAAGACCTGGGTGAAAAGATGCATTTTCACTAGGTGCCGAAATCTATACAGCGTAGGCCCCTGGTGAACCTCAAGAGGGAGGCTGTTCCAGAGTCTAGGGGCCACCACAGAAAAGGCCCTCTTGCATGTCCCTGTGCCTCGTACCTCTGCAAGAGAAGGAAGCAGAAGGCGGCGCTCTCCCTGAGATCTCAGTGCTGATACTCGGATTCTGCTACTACCACCAGCCATCACTAACATCAGCCTACAAAATACACACCTAGCACAGTTCCTACTGATGTTCCTGACTCTGAGCTGCCCCTTTGTTTTCTTCTCATTTGAGCAAGTGAGGCTGAGGGCAAGAGTGCCCCTGAGCATATGCAGAAGTGCAGCATAGGACGCATGGCAGCTGTGTTAGTTTAGCAAACCTAAATTTGTTCCTGGAGGGGAAGTAGAAATGTCCATTCGCACCTTCTCCTCTTCCTTGTCCTGCTCCTTCTCCTTTTGGCGTTTTCAGTGAACCTTCTGTTTGATTCAGGATCCGGCCTCTTCCTATGGACAGCAGCGCCTTCGCCTTCACAGCATTTGGGGGTGTCCCTGCCGTGGAATTCTCCTTTGCAGAGGTGAGAGCCCCTCCGGTTCGGTTCGGTTTGGTTCGCTTAGGATAGGCGACGCGAATCGGGACACAGCAGGGTTGGCTGCGGCCGTGATCTGGAGGAGCCAGAGGAAAGGGCAGCCTGCCTGGGGGAGGGAGCGCCAGAGGAGGACACAGTTGGCAAAGGATTCTGGGACTTCTGTCTGGGCACAGACAGGTTCTGCTTGGGTGTCTGCAAAGGCAAGGAGGGGAACTCCCAGGCGCCACATTCTCGAGGGCGGCTTTGCGGCGCTGCTTTCACAAGTGGGGAAACCTTCGGCAGGGCACGGAGTCCTGAGCACCTTCGTTCATTTGCAAGCCTTGGGGGGAGGTCTCAGGCCCCCCACTGACCCCACTGGATGCGGATCCAGGGGGAGAAAGCCTCGCTGTGTGTGCGAGTTGACCGTGCAGGGGGTCGGGTCAAACGAAGCAATTTTTGTCTTTATGGCTCCATTCAGTTTCTCCCCAGGTGCTTCTGCAGATCCCGATCTGGGGACGTCAGCAGTTCACTCCCTGCTCCTGGTCATATCTAGTCCAGGGCTGCCCGGCTTCTTACAGTCTTGCTGCGGGACATCTCCCAGAATTCCATTCCCCTGCAGGGCTGGTGTGGAATGCTGGGAACTGTAGTTCAGCTGGAGGTTGAGCAGCCCTGGGCTGGGGCTGCATTACCTGTCAGGAATCTCTAACGCTGGGGACCTGGACCGCTGGGGACCTGGCCGGGCCAAGACTCCCTCGTCTCTTCTCCCTGGGACGCTGGACTAAATCTCCTGCGTCATTTGACTTAAACCGCGCAGGTGATTTTGCTCTCCTAGCAGTGCTCCATCCTTTGGCAGAGGCAACTTCTCTCCGTTTCCAGCACAAAAGACCCTCAGACCAGGGGCGATTTTGTCCTTCCCTTTGCATGCATGGGACAGGAGAGGAGTGGCATCACCCAACATTAACTAGTGCTCCCACCTGTGGCCGATCCCAGGGCCGGCCGGTCCTCTTCAGGGCACTGCCATTTTGCTGGCGGCACCCTCCGCGACTGCGTGTGCGTCAGCACCATTGCTATGATGGCGGTGACGCTCTCTGCATACACAGTCGCCTCTATGGTTGTCCAAGATGGCAGCACACTTGCCTGGCACTAAGAATACCCCAGAGCGCCGGAAGAGGTGTGAATGGCCGCTGCCTGGACGTGCCAGGTGAGTTATTGGGCAGTGTTAGTAAAGGTGCGGAGCATGATTTCGTGCTCCACACCTAGTGCACAATTAGGGAACTTCTGGGCAGGCAGGGGGCACCTGGAGGCTGTAACAGCCTCCCCAAGGTGCTGATGCTCTTCCCCAGACGCTCCCTCGTCATGCGCTACAGCTGTAGTGCCAAAAGGCCCCAGCGCAGAGCTAGATGGTACTTGAACGGTTCTGTTGTTTTGGACTGTGTTTCCCATGATCCCAAGCTGGACCCTGGCTAAGCCCGAACTCCCCTCTGGTCCTCTTTCCGTAGGATTCCCGCCCCTACCCGTTTCTCAACACGATGGCAGACACCTATGGCAACCTCAACCGCGCGCTCTACGGCCGTCTCCCGGCTGTGGCCAAGACCGTGGCAGAGGTGGTGGGCCAACTGCTGATCAAGCTGAGCCACGACCACCTGCTGCCCCTTGACTACTGGTGCTACGGGGACGTCCTCCTTCAGGAAATTGCCCGCTTTAACAAGTACCAGGCCCAGCTGAAGGTGAGGCCGATGATCCACCAGCAGGGCGGGAGGAGGTCCCGGTCGGGGTGCCCAGGGAGGCTGGGAAGGCAGGAGGCATCAGGCACTCTTTGCAGACGCTTCTCCAGACACAAGGGAAGCAGGGAAGAGAGCGAGGACAGAGACGGTCCTTCCTCCCACCAGGTCTCTTCTGGGAGTCTTTGAACCAGCCACCAACAATCCCCTGGGTTTCAACATCTCCCTCGGGGGGGGGGGCATCCAGGACCCACCCAGAGAGCCTGGGGAAATGGTACCTCCTTAAAGAAGACATAAGAACCTCAGAGGAGCCCAGCTGGATCAGGCCACAGCCCATCTAGTCCAGCATCCTGCCGCACAGTGGCCCACCAATGCTCCATGGGCATCTCAAGCAGAGGCAAACCTTCTTCTGACCCTGAATCCCAGCAAACGGCATTAGAGGCCTCCTGCTGGATCGCTGTTGCACCATCTGGGTTGCCCTGTTGAATCCTTGCAAGGTTTGGCCTTCCCGTAGAGCGAGAACCCCTATGCCCCCTCAAAACTCTCTGCTCTCCACCCTAGAGCCGCGGGCTAACCCTGCAGTGGATGTATTCGGCGAGAGGCGATTACATGCGGGCCGCTGAAAAGCTGCGGAAGGACATCAAGGGCTCCGAGGAACACAACGAGCGGCTGCTGAGGATGTACAACGTCCGGATCATGCGGGTGAGGCGGGGCTGGGCTCAGAGTGGAGGGTGCCGGCGCAGGGCCTGCTCCAACCCATAGGAGTGGCACCACGTTGGCACGTCTACAGGGTTTGGGGGGAAACTCATCCCCTCTGGCTCCCTCTCCTCTACTGACCGTTGCCCTTCTCTGTCCAGGTGGAATTCTACTTTCTCTCCCAGTACGTGGCTATTACGGAGACCCCATTTCGACACATCCTGCACGGCCGGGGGGGGCACACTCTGGGGGCCCTCCTAGAGCACGTGAGCCTCTTGCAGGACGCCCCAGCCAGCTTTGATGAAGTCCTCTTCCGCCGACAGCTGGCCCTGGTCACTTGGACGCTTCAGGGGGCAGCCAACGCGCTGAGCGGCGACGTCTGGAACATCGACAACAACTTTTGACCCAAAACAAACTCCCGTGTGCGGCTAGACGCGCCGAGCCCCAAAAGACGAAAATGCCAAAGCGTCCAACATTGCAGGTCTTCTTCTGGAATCGCTTAGGGCAGGGCGCACAACGGCAACCCCGGTAAATATTCCTGGGCTGCAACTTCCATCCCACCACCCCGGCCCCCAAGTGGCGGGAGCTCTAGTTCACAAGCGCCTGGAGGCCAGACCTGAACAGCCGGGCCCGAGTCAACTCAACACTGGGAGTATTGCAGAATATGTCCAGTTTGCAGACTGTACAAACTGGTTTGGACAAACAAATTCTCAGGTTCATTGCAGTTTAGGGAGGGGCATGAATATTTGATATTCATATGAATCTGGACGTTCGTACGTGAGCCGTGACTTCTGCACGCTGACATTCGTATCCGTATGAAGCTTCGGAACATCCGTGAGCCTGGCGAGGTGGGAAAGCGGCTGTACCACTCATATCTGCAGTGGATCCAAAGTGCATTTGACGTGGATTGAGAGCAGAATCAAAGTGGATTCAGGGCGGATTTGATGCTTTCAGGGCGGATGTTACAAGATACCTATGCATTCGTATCGGATATTCATACAAATTCATATGAATACATTTGTATTGAATAGAATCCTACAACATTCGAAGGGCATCTGTTCAAACGAATACAAATTTCCTAACATTCAGTTCCTTACTAATCAAATGTAAAAAACCCACTTGTTCCTATCCCTATTGCCCTTCAAACGTCCTACTTTCATCTTCTCCATCCTATTCTTAACTTATCAGTGGCAGAGATCACTATAAGTTGTTCAGATATTGCTATGCAATAGAATTACACACTCTGGTTCCTTTCCCGTTCTTAATTACAGCACTTTGTTGAACGTCTCCTTTCCTTCACATGATTTATCTATCGGCAACAGAGTCTGCTATGAATTGATTTATTGCTATGTAATAGGGCAAAATCCTGCGCTTCCCCCTTTCCCCACAGGGTAATTAATTGCTTTCCCCGACTTTCCCTCTTTGCTGAGCCCAAATTCCCCTCCTTAATTATTTATCAGTGGCAGTGATCACTATAAATGTTTATTGCTATGCGATAATTTACTCTTACCTTGTTAGCAATAACCAAAACGCTGTTAATTTTATCAGTGGCAGCGATCACAATAAATTATTTCTTGTTGCATTTACGGTATATTGTTAGATTGGGGGTGTCGCATCCACCATGGATCCAGATTGCATTCGACATGGGCTGACAGCGGACTAAAAGTGGATTCAGGTCGGATTTGACCTCGTCAGGGCACAGATATGTTACAGATACGCATTCGTTTGTATCAGATCCATATGTGTTCATGTTGGATACCTATCGAATATGTACAAATATATATGAAATAGATTAGCATCAAATAGAATTTTACCACATTTGAATGTGATCCATTCGTACGAATACGGATTTTGGAACATTAGATTTGTTACGAATCAAACGTCAATAAGCATTCTTCCATGGCCCACGTACCCGTCCGATTCAGAGAGGAGCCACTGACCAGGGACAGAGTCCAGTTCAAGGAAGCGAAATCCATCAGGAGAATCTTCCATACTGCCCAGCAGGAAAGCGACAGGAGACCTGGGGCTTCAGTGCAGGTGAGGCAGCTGTACACACCTTGCTCAGGTGCGCCACCTGCTGCTTTCCTGCAGAATGGCACGAGGATAATCCCCTCTGGTCTTCTTTCCCAGTTCTGTCTTTGGAGAACCAGATGTTCCGTGAAAAGCCCAGAAGGCCTGATTTGCAATGCAGCTGTACTTCGGTTTACACGATTTCCATCATGCAGTTTGGCGACTACATGTCTGATGCATCGCCATTGTCCACTTCAGATTACACACCCCATTTATTCGGTATATTCTAGTTTTGCTCCCCGCCGTCCAGCTGTTGGGCTGAACACGGGGGGCGGGAGGGTGCTGAGCCTGCTCCTTCATAGGGGCATTTGGGGCCAGGAGTGGCATGGAGGGCGGAGGCATTTGCCACGGTGGTGATCAGGGCGCAACCAGTGGTATGAGGCATAGGGATTTGCAGGAGGGCCTTTTCTGTGGTGGCCCCTAGACTCTGGAACAGCCTCCCTCTTGAAGTTCACCAGGTGCCTACGTTGTATAGTTTTCGGCACCTGGTGAAAACGTCTCTTTTGACCCAGACTTTTGCTTTTTAAACAGCTTCCTCAGGGTGCTGTCCTGTTAGGGAGGGGGTTATTCTATTTATAATTATGTTTTACTTTCCGATACGTTTTAATTTCATTGTAACGTGCCCAGGGATCATTTGGTGGGAGGGGCGGGATATACATTTTCTAAATAAATACGTATTTTTGAAAATGTACAAAGCCCAGGAGCCACACCTGTTGGACTGCTGCAGGGCTGGGCCTCAGGCAGCAGAAGCAGGAATTGAACTGAGGAAAAGGCAAGTGGACGGAGCCGGGGCAGCGCAGAGGCATCACTGGATCAATGGCCAAGGAGTGGGCTAGAGAAAGTCAGCCACGACCACTTTCCCTCCCTCTGCTGCAAGAATTTGGACATTAGTCTACAAGTTAAATCTTCAGGCATTTATACTTTAGGATTCGTATGAATACGAGTATATTGAGTTATTTTTACGAATAATTTGGACATTCCTATGCGTATGTATCTGTACGCACCCTTACGGATCCATATGGGAAGAAAACAGGACGCGTACAAGCTTCACATCATGTATTGGTATTGGTTCCAATGTCCAGTCATCCACTCGTTCTTCATTTGTACGAATTTGGGATTTCCGAATATTCAATTCGTTACGAATCAAACGTTGAAAAGGGCAACCGTGCGAGGATTCAGCATCGAAAAAAAGGGGTTTGTCTGTTCCTCTGCTTTTTCTCTCAACGTGCACAGCTAATTTGGAGAGCATTTTCGGTCCACGCCGTGGCCGTAATGACTGGTGTGGACATTTCAAGAGGGAAGCAGTACGGCCACCGAGGTAAAGGCACCACAGACAAAAGCCTGAGGATTGAGTCCATTCTCTGGAGCGCTTCTGGCCCTACCTGGCAAGGGTTCCAAGCCAAGGATGTGGTTCTTCTCCCATAGGGCTCCACGGAGATCTTTTCTCCCCTTGTTGTTTAGCATTTACATGGAACTGCTGGGAGGACTCATCCACAGCTTTGGGATCCGGGCACATCAATACACCAATGGCATCTAATTGCACATCTTGACCCTGGGCCAACGTGGGGATGCAGCGGAAGGCCGGCCCAGTGCCTGGAGGCTCTGGACGGGCCAGAACAAACTCAGGGTGCGATCAGACACGTTGAAGGAGTCACCGTCTCGGCCAATGGGAGATTCAGGGGACAGACCAAAAAAATAAGAAACCACAACTTAAATGGATAGCCGTATCTCTGACTGCATGCCCCTTTCCCAGATGGGGAAGCAGAACTCTTGTGGTGACGTACAGTTTGGGCCGGCTTTCCCAACCGAGTAAGACCTGGCCCAGGAGGCCTCAGCAACAAGGCCTCTCGCAAGTCCACCGCGGTCATGTAATGAAAGGAGTCTGAAGTAGCAAGAAGGGCCTTTTGGGCCGTGGCCCCTGCACTGTGGAATTATGCGCGATCAGGTCCCCGCTGCAGTTTAAGAGGCGGTGCACGACCCCCTCTTCCCTCCGGCCTCTCGTTAATTTCAGCGCTAACACCTGCCTATTGTTAGTGTTTTGTTTTTGATGTTGCCTGTGGGTTTCTCTTCCTTTTAACGTTCTGGTTGACGCCTTTAGCTGGCCTGAGTTGCTATGAAGGAGGCAGAAACGAACGAGGAGAATAAGTAAAAAAACCTCTTCGCAGCCCACTCCAGCTGCAGGGACCTGACCTCCCTCCTGCCCGGGGCACCCCCATGGGATGTGGGGTCCCCCCCTCCCACCCCGAAATCAGGTGCAGTTCGCCCCTGCTCCACCTGGGTTCTCCACGCTGAGTTTTGACAAATTATCTGCCTGGAATAATACAGACACCTGGAAACAGCCGTTGAGGAAGGCAAAGCGTTTCGCTCCCTCTTCCCGGCCTCCGAAGAGCTCAAGGTGATCTGTAACGGCCAAAGGGCCAAAGCGCTCAGTCCTCCAATCCAGCCGCCGGAGCCCAGCCAGCTGGTTTCCGCTTCCCATCTCATGGGGGTGGAAGGAAAGGGACGATCACAGAGGCCGCCCAGCTGAGTCCGGTCCAGATCCTCTTTTTCAAAACTTTATTTGGCAAAAAAGAGAGGGCACGCAAGAGAAAATACTCATTATTGTTTCCTTTCCATCTCTGGACGTGTTCAAGTATCGCCATGTTCTCTTCCAGCCTGCCCCATCCCCGCAAGTCCGCCGCCCTCTGCTCGCATCCTCTCCTCCCCGGCTCCTACCGCCCTTCGGCTCAGGAAGGTCCAGCGATGGGGAGCGAAGGGGGATATTCAAGTATAAAGCTGCCTGTAGGCCTAGGGAAGCTGGTCCCTGATTAGCCCAAAAACCAAGGGGGGGGAGAGGAATCCTGCGAAGGGAAAATGCCCCCCCCCGGAAGGCAGCATTTCCCCTTCCGCCCTCCGCTTCCTCCTCGCCTGCAAAAGGGGGGTCCACGGCGGGATGCCGGCCCCTTCCTGCTCCCACCTTCTCACCGCTCCCGACTCCTGGGGGCCTCCCCTCCCTCCCTCAGGGTCCCCACTGCTGATCCCGAGAGGCCACCAGGAACCGGTCTCCCCGAGGGCACAGGGGCTCCCCCCGCACTGGCCGGGAGTCGGCAGACGCAACCCACAGCCCGTCCGCTGCCTTGAGGTCTCACGGTCTCTCCCCAGGTCGCGGGGAGCCCTCCTGCGCCCGTCAGTCGTGGCTGGCCTCGCTCAAGGGCATGTGCCGGATGGTGTGGAAGATCCAGTCCATCTTGGTGGTCCACCCGCCGTGGTGTGCCTCGTTCATCTGCTTGGTGAAGTACTCCAGCGCCTCCTGCTCCGTCTTGTCCAGGGCCAGCGTCTTCCGCAGGTAGGCCACGTCGTCAAAGGACTGCAGCTCCGGCATCCCAGAGCCCAGCATCATGGAGAAGAGGTTGATCAGCAGATTGGCGTGCTGGCGGATGGTCAGGTAAGCCTTGTAGCACATTTCCTGGAACCTGGGGGAAGAAGGTGAGAGTGGGTTGAGTCCCGAAGGGAGCTGCCGAGGGGAGAGTCCAGAAAACGCAAGGGGGGCAAAGACGGTCCCCAGAACACCTGGCCCCTGCTCTCCGTGCGCAGAACCATTCTTCTCAATGTTCTGGCCTCTCTGCCCCTGGGATGGAGGACCCTTCCCTCCATAGCCAAGGAATCCATTTTCCACCCAGTTTTGAAGGTTTCCATCCATGGTCAGCCTTACTTACATTCTAATTTAATTTACAAGACTCGTATCCTTCCTTTTATCTGAAAGGCCTTTCCTCCTCCTAAGCATTTCATCCTCACGCAGCCCTGTCAGGGGGCTTAGGCTTAAGAGCAGCGACTCTCTGGAGGTTGCTTCCATGACTGGGAGAGGATATGAACACAGCACTCCTTGGCCAGACTCTGGCACCTAGCCACCACAGCCCTTGGAGCCCACATCAATTTTTTGATGTTTATTAACATAAGAACCTAAGAGGAGCCCTGCTGGATCAGGCCACAGCCCATCCAGTGTACAAGAACATAAGGGGAGCCCTGCTGGATCAGGCCACAGCCCATCCAGTGTACAAGAACATAAGGGGAGCCCTGCTGGATCAGGCCACAGCCCATCCAGTCCATAAGAACCTCAGAGGAGCAGTGCTGGATCAGGCCACAGCCCATCCAGTGTACAAGAACATAAGGGGAGCCCTGCTGGATCAGGCCACAGCCCATCCAGTGTACAAGAACATAAGGGGAGCCCTGCTGGATCAGGCCACAGCCCATCTGGACCAGCATTCTGTCCCAGACAGTGGCCCTCCAGTTGCTCCTAGCATCTCAAGCACAAGGTGAAGGCAAAGCCTTCACCTGTCAGCTTCCTGCAAAGAATTTTAAGAGGCCTCCTGCCTGTCCCTCCAGCCTGGGTGTGATACCTGGGCATCTATTCTAGTAGTCTTTGATACACCTGTCCTCAGTGAATTTGTCTGTAAGAACCTAAGTAGAGCCCTGCTGGATTTGTCCATAGCCCCTCTAGTCCAGCATCGTGCCCCACACAAAACACCTACCAAGGCTTTCTGGGCAAAGGGAGAATCTACACCTGCTCTCACACCTTGCAAACGGCCTTTGGAGGCAGCCTGATTACCTTTCCAACCTGAAGGCAGTGCCCAGGTATCCATCTTGTAGCAGGGTCAGCAAATCTAGGGGTCCCTGATCTAGATACGGTCAGACCCCCTGTATCCGCAGGGATTTCACAGGAATCATGGGAAATCTTGCTCAAGATGTACTCAGTTTCCCATAATTCCTGTGAAATCTGGTGGGATTTCAAAAGCATTATGGGAAATTGTGCACCATTTGGACCATTTCCCGCCTGCCTCAGGCCTCGGAAGAGTTTAAGGTAGGCCTAATGGCGCCCATGGGGGGGGGGGAGGGGGGGACTAATCGGATCAGTGCAGGAAACTGAAACTGCCGTTCCTGGGTCAGTGGATCCAGGGGTCTGACTATACCATGAAAACAGGGTCCGTTTTCCTTTGGAGAATTTCTCCACTTAATCGCCGTTGCACAGAACAACGTTCCCTGGAGGACACCGTATAGCTGGTATGACACGTTTTCCCACCACAACTTTAAGCCTAAAAATAAACTGCCAGGGCGATGGTAGTGGTGGCAGTTAAAACAAAGAGAAAACGAGCTACACCAGTTATTGTACCATCCCAAAACGGGAACGGTGCAAATGAGTCTTTTCAGCCCGTTATTTAATAGGGTGGGGGCTCTCTGACATTTGAAGGACGGCGTCCCCATCTGGCGTGGAAGGAGGGGAAGGCTGGGCAGACTGAGCGCCAAGCAGGGCAGGGGCCGCCGGGCTTGGGAGGGCGGCAGGCGGGGTTCCCTGGCGGTGGGTCAGGGGAAGCAAGGGACGGAGGGCGGGAGGCTTTCCAGGGACCCGGAGGAAGACGTGCGCGGCCCACCTCTCAAACTCCTTGGTCTTTGAGCACTCCTGCACCCCTTTGCTGATGACAATGAGGAAGTCCTGGGTGAGGACAAAGGGGACCCGCTCTCGCTTGTAGCCAAACTTCTTCTTCTTGTGGTCCAGAAAGTGGCCAAAGTCAATGTGGAACAGCTGGGAGGGGAGGAGACAGACAGAGGGGAGGGTGGAGGTCAGACGCTACAGAGAGACCGGATACGCTCATTTACGCATCGAAAACCGTTTTACGCCGCTTGCCGTCTTAAAAGCTCAAGGAAGTTGGCAATTTAAAACAAGAGCAACAAATGCACATTAAAAAACACGGCTGCGTCCAGACCCATTGAATACTGTGCATTGAATACAAGTCCCGATTCAGCTGCAGGCAGGACGGCGAGAAAAGGAGACGAGGTGCCGCCTAAGCAGGAAGGCCAGCTCAAAATTTGACTGGCTGCCTCAACCCATGTGACGGCACGCACCGCCTCAGCTCTCGCAGCTCCGATAGGGGAAACTATGGAGCTGCTTTCCAGTCGGGACAACCGGTCTTCTCTGTGCAGTGAGTGTACTGCGCTTTTAGATTAAACTTCCCATTTATTCTGTAGTCTGGAGGCAGCTCATGATACACAGGCAGATTTTCTCCAGTGAATTTCTTAAAACCAGTGGGTGGGAAGTGAAAAGCCATCCACGGATTTTTTTCCCATTGAAGATGCACTGATGTGGAATTTATCAAGGAAAATTTAAGGGAATACCTGGGTGAAGAGGTATGTATGATGTGGGTGAGAGAGAAAGATGGCGCCAGGGGAGGAACCGTTCTTACCTGGCCGTCATCTTTAACCATTATGTTGCTGTTATGCCGATCTCCAATGCCCAGGATAAAGGTGGCAACACAGTAACCGGCGCAAGAGCGTGTGAAGAGGTCAATGGCTGCGTCATAACTGAGCAAGGAAGGAGAAGGTTAACAGCACCAAAGCCTTAGAACCTCAGAAGAGCCCTGCTGGGTCAGGCCGCAGCCCACCTGTGCCCAGCATCTCACCTCTCACACTGGCCCACCATTTGCCTCTGGGCATCTCAAGCAGAAGGTAAAGGCAAAACTTCCACCTGCGTCCTGCCTACGCCTCCAACCTGGAGATGGTACCTAGGCATCAACTCCAGTAGCCATCCCTCATGAATTAAAAGGAGCCCTCGTAGAAGAGGCCACAGCCCACCCGGTCCAGCATTCTGTCTCACGCAGTGGCCCACCAAGTGCTTCTGGGCATCTCAAGCAGAAGAGAAAGGCAAAACCTTCACCTGCTCTTCAGAGGCCTCATGCCTTTCTCTCCAACACGGAGGCATCCGTTCTAGTAGCCATTGATGTACCTGTCCACCGTAAATTTGTCTAAACCCTTCTTAGAGCTGCCCACCAGAACCTCCAGACCCCTTTCTTGGGCTACCCCTGCCTGCCTCAGCTTTCTAGTGTAACTGGACTTCTTTGCCCTTGCAGGCATCACTTTGCCCTTGCCCCTTGGTTGCCCATCCTGGCAGTGTCAAGAGATCCCTCTGCAGCTCTTTGCAATCTCTTTCAATTCTTGCTACCCCAAACAATTTAGTGTTACCAGAACACTTGGGCTGCCTCACCACATACCCCTAGTTCTTGATCATTTATCACTTTTTCCTTCCCTCCGTTCTCAGAAGTGTCCACTGATCCCAGCTCTCTGTTTCCTGTCCTTTAGCCAGTTACCAATCCAGGACAGAACCTGTCCTCTTGACCCATTGCTGACGAGTTTATTCAGGAGCCTTTGATGAGTGACATGGCGAAAGGCCTTCGGAAAGTCCAAACGTGGCAATGCCGCCTGGGATGACTCTGTCCATCCTCTTGCTGACACACTCAAAGAGTTCCAGCAAGTGACCATCAACCCTTGGCTCTCCACTCACCACTGTCCCTTCTGTTCCACCTGCCGCCTGCCTCATACCCGCTCTGGCATCCTCAACCCGCCCACCCCAGCAGCGACAGCACCCATTCTCTCCCACTGCCACAGCGCCCCTGTGCCTTAATCTGCCCTTCCTGCAAGAGGACAAACACCACCCAGAGAGCCTCCTCCAGCAATTTCTCTACGCGCACAGCGGCGCCCCCTACTGACCATTCTCCTTTGTTCTTGTCCTTCAGCCAGTGGTGCAGAGCGTTGCTGTTGAACTGCAGCGCCCCCTTCAGGCCGCCCTTGCACTGGATCTGCATGATGGTGTGGGAGCTCTTCACCACCTCGATGAGGCCCACGCAGTCCCCGATGGAGAGGCAGCCGTACGGCAGCATCCTGCAAGGGGCAGCAGGAAAGCAGGGAGCTTGAGAAGGGGAGAATCAGGATAGGTCTCCTTCTACCAAGGGTGGCTAGCCCCTGTGGAGGACCGGAGACGCCAGCTCCCCTCTGGTGGAGCCAACAGGAGGGCCGCAGAAAGGTTTAAGCAAAAGGCACCGCAGACTGCTGTGTTCCACGGGGCGCCCATCTCTTCACAGCCGGCCTCCATCCCTCTTTCAGGCGGAGCCCCGTGGCTGAGAGGGCCTCAGAACCACTCTGGAAAACACGCTGGCGTGTTCCTTCCGGGCTCCTGAGGGCAACGTATTCTGTGTGCTCGCCCTTGGAAAGAGCCAGACGGTCCACATCCAGCACCTGCTCCGCACCTGAGGTCCAGGCCTTGGTTCTGCCACATGCTCTCCATTATCCTGATGATCTGCAGTGTCAGCATATCTTGGCGCAGGTCTAGAGGCAACAGAGAGAAGCTGTTGAGCAGAGAAAGACAAAGACAACACGAGGGGCAAGGAATTGTCCTTC
The DNA here is from genome assembly GCA_023333525.1 of Aspidoscelis tigris stejnegeri. Lineage (NCBI taxonomy): Eukaryota > Metazoa > Chordata > Lepidosauria > Squamata > Teiidae > Aspidoscelis > Aspidoscelis tigris. Next base: position 1,060,559 of record JALMGA010000009.1, read on the forward strand.
CAGGCCCTGAACGGCCCAAGGGGCTGGAAAGATCCCTGAGAGGAGGTCCTGGTCAGGGATGGGTCTGCAAGGACTGCGGTCGCCCAGGCCTCTGAATTCAACGCTGTACGAGATTGCAAATTACAACATCACCTCTTGGTCCCACCACTGAACCGCCCTCTGCACTAGGAAGCATTTCTGATCACCATGCCTCTTGCCTGTGGTAATGGCAAACTACTCCTGCATTGTTGCTAAGAAAACTGCACAGATGCGTCTACAGAGCCAGCATTTGCTCAACTGCAGGGCAACCCTTCCCCTGGCATCTGAATGCTGGCCGGCGGAACGAGAGTGTGGCGCTAGTTTGCCTGTCCTGCTCCACCCCTTGTCAGGAGCCAAGAAGACCCGTCCGGAAGATTTCTTGGTTCTCCTCCACAGGTGGGCCTCCAGCCCACCCAGCCCCGGCCTCTCACCGTCTCCGTTCTTAAAGATGATCTCGTGGTTTGTGAAGAGCAGCTCAGACATGATGTCGGGGTTCTCCCAGTTCAGCCACAAGGGGCGCTTGGCTGAGGACATGATCCGGCACTCGTCCAGCCTGGCGCGGAGGGAGGGAACACGTGTCACAGCTCTACGGCCGAAAGGCCGCTGGGTGGTAAGTTGCCCGTGAGGCCCTGGATCCTTCTCCCCCTCCCCCTCCAGAGAAATGGCCATTCTCACCGGAGGTTGCCCAGCTGGTGCACCGGATTGAGCGGACAGATGAAGCCTTGGAGAGCCTCCATGTAATCAGGTCTCCTCATCTGCTCCACCAGGAACTTCATCTGCATCTTGGGAGGCGTGCAATGGCGAGAGCAGGAGACGCACAGAGGGGCCAGAGAGAGAGAGAGAGAGGAATGGAGCCGGAGCTTCCCCAGGGCCCCTCACGGCTGCCGGAGCCCACCCTGCCCGGTGCATAGGGTGAAAGGCCCAGACCAAAGGAAGACCTCCGTCCCAGGCAGGTCTGAAGGCCAGGGCCCCCTTTGGCCCACCATAAATAGAGATGCTTCTTGCCCACTTCCGGTCAGCCTAGAGTAGTGGCTGCAGCGTTGGCTTTTGAGGGCCAGCCTGAGTGACCTGGGGCCACCGCTGCCTCCCAGCCTGGCCTATCAGGCAGGGTTGTTGTCAGGATAAAAAGAAGGAGAGAAGAACCTCTTATCGCCTTGGGTTCTTTGGAGGAAAGACGGGAGCTACATGCCAGATATTCCCATTACGGCCAGCAACTCCCTTGAGCGCCAAGAGAGCCTTTACCCCACCAAAGTTGGTGCCATCTTAAAGGGTTCACCTTCAAGGCAGAGCCATTGCCTGTACCTGGCAGCCCAGCCACCAAGGGGCAAAGGGAAAGGGGGCTTCCTCCCATCTTGCGGCAGCCGCCTTCAGTCCTGAAGGCCACGAGGGGGCACGATCTGGCAGAGACTTCGCTGCACCTTCCCCATCGCCTCCCCTTGGGACGGCAGCAGAGAGCGAACCGATCCCCCGAGAGACCCGGTCCAGGACAGGTACCTTTTGCGTCTCGTCCTTCTTCTCCTGCTTGAGGATGTCAGTGAGGTTGATGAGCTTCTCCATGGCCTCCACCTGCCTGTTCAGGTGCTTCAGGTACATCCCGCAGCCGCGGCAGAAGGCCTCCAGCATCAGGCCAAAGCGCTGGGAGACAGGCTTGCTGTGCATCTCGGACCTGTTAAGGGAGCCAAGAGACGCTTGTCAGGCTTACAGGGCTCCAGCATCGCAGGACCTGGGGGCCAGAAAGTGTTGCAGAATGGGGGGGGGGGGCTTGAAGCAGACCTGTCTAGCCCAGACTCTCCACTCCACTTCCGGGGAGCAGCCGGGGGGGGGGGGGCAGCCAAACTGCTTTCGGAGTGTGTCCTTTTGCATTGGGCCTCCCCCTCCGCCCTTGACCACAGAGGGACCATTTTATCTACAAAAGTCTTCCAGGCAGGACGATGCTCCCGAAGGCCACTTGCAGGGAGTAGAGAGCAAGTGAAGGTTTTGCCTTTCCCTTCTGCTTGAGATCCTCAGAAGCCCTCGGTGGGCCACTGGGTGAGACGGGATGCTGGACTAGATGGGCTGTGGCCTGACCCAGCAGGAGCCCTCTTTTCACCTCACCTCTACCCTCTGCATGGGGCAAAGATATGGGGCTTTCCATTTCCAAAAGCGCGCTGAGGATATTTTGCCTTTGTTCTGTTAAGGGTATTTTGCCTTGGGCACTTAACAAAGGGCGAAGCAATTTTAGAAAACAGAAGACTGAAGGCGCAAGACGCGCCAGGGGCCGAGGATGGCCCTACGGCTGCCAAAGCCCTTTGGTGCCCCCTCTCCAGTCCCCCAGCCCAGTCTCCCCAGCACTCACTTGAGGTGCCAGAAGTAGAAGTGACCGATGCGCTGGTTGGTCAGCGCCTTCTTGGTCAGGAACCGAGCCAGCGGGTTGTCCAGGTATTGCTCGTACTTGAGAACCTTTCAGGAGGAGAGGGGCACGTTCAGAGGGGCTGGGCCCTGGCCGTTATGCCAGAAAGGAAGAAGGCAAACCGGAAGTGCCACTCGAAATCACATGGGGGAGGCGGCCCAGGCTGTGCCACCTTCAAAATGTTGGGGCTGATCGTGCCCGGTGTCCCCCATCCCAGGAGGAGGCGACTCCACTCTCCGGACACCGTCGGCAAGAAACCCGCATCCCTGAGTGAAACTGGTGCCCCCGGCCCACCACGGCCCTCGCCGTCTGACCCGCATCCCTGCCCGGCCGGCCCCTCCCAGTGCCCCCTTTCACCTGCACGAGCTGGATCAGGTACTGGGAGAGCTTGTCGTCCGTGAGCCCCTTGACCAGGCACTTCAGGGCAAACTCCCGCACCGCCGGGTCTGGGAAGTTGCAGTCCAGGAGCTCCATGGAGAGTTCTGGTTTGATCAGTGGCCATTCGCGGAGGAGGCAGTACATCTGGGAGGGAGGGAGGGAGGGAGAGGACAAGGGGAAGCGGACATGGGGGCTGTGTGTGTGTGCGTGTGTGCCCACCTAGTAAGGTCGGCATGCTCAGATGACCCTCAGATGCTCTGTGCCGGCCCTTGCAAGGGGACACCTGCGGGGGGGGGGGGGGGCACAGCTGAACGGCCTGTGCCAACCCAGGAGGCACTTCTCTGGAATCCAAGAGCCAAACAAAACAAAACCATCCAACAAAATTCAAACGTTCCAGGGCAAAATGCCTTTTATCTAAACCGTCCTGGAACCTTTTGCACCTTTGAAATCCAGCACGGCACACCAGATCAAAGAGGTTCTGCCATGCATTTTGGACTTCCGAGACACCCCCCTCCCAAACAAATTCAGGTGCAGGTGCTCGCAGAGGTGGAAGCCCCTACGGATCCCCCCACTGCTGCTGTGAGCCTGGGAGGAGGCAACCAGGCCCCGGCGTGATGGCCCCCCTTTGTCCCCCGACCTCCCCCCTCCCGAGAACCAGGCTGCCTCACCTGGGCCACCTCATCCCGTGAATTCCACTTGACAGACAGCAGTAACTTGGGCAGAGTCTCCGGTATGTTGACGCAGTAATGCCTGGGAAGAAAGGAACCGGCTGTCTGTCTGTCTGGCACAGGTTCTCCCGGCCCTCCAAACCCCGGCGGCAAACCCATCCTACGGGCTGCGTTCCCGGACAAAAGAGCCTGGCTCTGCCGCTCACCCACCGATGCCTCCAGAGGAAATCCTTCTCTTGCTCCGTGATCTCCGAAAGTGGATCCCGGCTGCAGATGTTCCGCAGCTGCTCCAGCTCACTTTCGTCCAGGGAGCTGTCCCGGGCAAAGCGGTTGCTCTGGGAGGGAAAAGAGGAACTCTCCTTGGGTTCCGGATTCTTCGCTTCCCGTCTCCCACTGAAGCTAGACCAGGCCTGGCTACTCCACATCTGATATAAGCAGAATTGGGGGCCTAGGTGGTGGGACTGGAGTCTGTCTCTGGGACTTTGGGGCTTATTTCTTTCTGGGACAGCCAGGCAAGGCCCAAATGCTCCAGAACCAGAGAACCAGAAACCTCAGGCCCAAGGCTTGGAAAGCATGATGTGCCACGGAAGCACAGCATTTGGAAAAAAACCTTTTTTTGTGCTGTCATGATATTTAGGGTCGTGGGTCCTACAGGCTAAAGAAAGGCAGCCTTCACAGGTGGCCTTCTTACCAGCCCCACCATGCAGTAGTTGAGCCCGAGTTCGCGAGACATGGCCCAGTTGGCGTGTTCCTCGATTTCGGTAGGATCTGCAAATTTCACAGCGTGGCTGTACCAGGTGAATTCCAACTCCAGGCAGGGGGTCTCCTGCAAGGCCAAGACATCAAAGGGTTAAACCCACTGGTGAACCATCATTTTGACGCCAGTGGACAGCGGAGTAGGACGCGCACAAATATTCGTAGCGTTCAGTGTTCGTACAAATTCAGATATTTGTATACGAACGTTACGACATTTGTACGCTGTCGTCTGTATTCCTATGAATGCTTTGGCACATTTGTGATCTGCAATGGAACTAGAGTGCATTCCACACAGATTGAGAGCGGATTCAAAGTGGATTCAGGGCAGATTTGTTGCTTTCAGAGCGGATACGTTACAGGATACGTATACATTCGTATTGGATTTTCGTACAAATTCGTACAGAACATTTGTATCAAATAGAACCCTACCACATTCGAAGGGGATCTATTTGAACGAATACGCATTCTCTTACATTCAATTTGAATCAAATGCAAGTTGGAGTTCTCAGTTGTTAATCCCTGCAGCCCCTGATATCTGACAGGAATCTTCTCTCAAGGGCATCCTAAAAGTGCGCTATGGCTCAGTCAGAGGTAGTGGAAAACCCTGCATCTACACTTCCCTTTGGCTGGGGTACAAAGTTACCCCGCCTCCACTGATGCGACTTTCAAAGCCCGCTGCACTTTCTCAGCGTGACCCCTCTCTGCCCAGGTTGGGCACCTTGGCATCTTTCTTGGCAAAGAGTTAACTGCATAAAATTAAAGCCAAGAGCGCAAGCGGCAATTTGGTCACCTGAAAGAAGGGCAGGAAGACGCTCTGCCATCTCAAGAACTATCTCAAAGAAACAGGGAAACCTTTCCTCCTGGGAGGGCCTCAGATCATAAGTCCCCTTGCCCACTGAAAGCCCCTTCCCAGTCGCCCGTCCCTCCTGCAGGAGAGTGCCTGTTTGAGCCTGAGTCTAGGAAGGGCTGGGCAGAGGAAGGTGTCCTCACCTTGTTGGGGTTGGAACCCCCGACTCCAATGGGGTTCAGTAAGTCCTCTAGGCCATGGGGAACAGGCCACAGGTTGAGCGCCATCTTCCCAGTTACCAGAGTGTCCTTGTAGTCAAAGAGGTTGACGTTGCCCCAGGCAAGAGGGCAGTGCTCCTGGTGGAGAGACCACGCACGGCCAGGTCAGGCATCCAAAGGGGCTTCCCCAGCCTTCCCTTATTACCTAAGGGCCTCAGGGGAGCCCTGCTGGATCAGGCCACGGCCCATCTAGTCCCACATCCCGTCTCACCCAGTGGCCCACCGACTGCTTCTGGGCTCCTCAAGCAGAAGACAAGGGTGAAACCTTCAGAGGGCTCCTGCGTGTCTCCCCAGCCTGGAGGCAATACCTGGGCCTCCATCCTATCAGCCACTGGTACATCTGACAGTGAAGAGGAGTGCCTGGCGAAGGCCTTCGGTGACAGAAGCGCTGCACGGGGGTGGGGAGGGAAGGTCCACCTGCAACTTGCTCTCACTGCCAGAGGTTTTACTGGCTAAGAAAGCAGCCCCTCAGCTCCCAGCCAGGCTTTAGGGGTTCCACAGTGCGGATCCCCTAGCACAGTGGTTCTCAACCTTCCTAATGCCGCGACCCCTTAATGGAGTTCCTCAAGTTGTGGAGACCCCCAACCATGGGGGCAGAGCAGCTGGGAGGTGGGAGGTAAGGGTGGCGGGAGACTCGTCGCGACTCCTCTGAAAGGGTAGTTCGACCCCCAAAGGCGTCCCGATCCCCAGGTTGAGAACCACTGCACGTCTGCCCAGGAGAGCCACGTCCCCTTGGCTTCACTTGCTTCTTCTTGACCACAGACTGAGCCCTAACACCTCGGGCCGAGCTCAGCCACAGGGCCTCCCACAGCCTCTCCCCCCCCCCCCCCCGCCGAGGGTCCTCACCTCCTTGGCTCCTTTGCGGCCCTTCACGGAGCAGATGGACACACAGAGCCGTGCCGCCCGTGGCAGGTCCGTGAGATAGATGTCGTACGAGAGCCACTCATTCCAACTGGGGGGACAAAGCGGAGGGGGTAGCCTCACCGAGGGACCCCGAGGGGGAGCCCCTCGCCGCCTCCTGTCTCACCCACATCCCTTCCCCTTGCGCTGCTCCCGTCTCTGGACAGGTGGACCGTGCCGCTGCGTGGCCTCCAACGGACTCAGGTCCAAGCCCTGCACCTGCAGGCGGCCCTGGGAAAAGCCCCCTCGGGCACCATCCCCACCAAAGAAACTGCCACGGCACCCAGCCAGCTGGACGTAGGGCCCACCTCCACACCGCCACCGCCATTACCGAGGGTTGGAGCAGGGAACACGCTGTGTGTTGACGTTGTCACAAAGGGGCTCCCCGCCATGGAAGATCCCTGTCCGGACATAGATCTACAAAGAGGAAGAAGAAGAAGAATGGGAAGGGAACCATGGAGGGCTCTCTCTCCTAACCACGCACCCCTTTTCCTCTCTCAGAAAATCCAGGCATCCCAACCCAAAGGGAGAACCCACCAGCCTGGGGCCATCACAGCTTGTAGTTCTCTATGGCTCCCAGGCCAGGCTGCCACGGCGCCTAGGGAACAAGTAGGAATTGCATATAGTTGCAGCCTCCAGACTAGACTACTGTAATGAGCTCTACATGGGGCTGCCCTGGAAGATGGTTCGGAAGCTGCAGCTGGTGCTGAATGCAGCTGCTAGATTGCTGACCCGGACAGCTGGCCAGATGCACAGTCTTAAAAGAGTTGCATTGGCTGCCCATTCGCTACCGAGCCCAATTCAAGGTGTTAACGCTAACTTATAAGGCCCTAAATGACTTGGGCCCCCAAAATCTAAAGGAACACCTTCCATATCAACCTGCCCGTGCCTTAGGATCTGGAGGGGAGGCCCTCATGGTTGTCCCACCACCCTCAGCATCAAAAAAGGTGGGCAGCCGGGAGAGGGCCTTCTCAGTGATGGCCCCTAGGCTACAGAACAGTCTCTCCCTTGAGGTGTATCTATCATCTTCGCTGCACACATTTAGGAAGACAGCGAAGACGCACCTCTTTGCCCTGGCCTTTGGTTAAATGGGGATACGCTTTTCCCTTCCCACCTGCAGATGCTGTTGTTTTAATACATACTGTTATTGTTTTAATATGTTTGATTTTAGATATTGTTACCCACCCGGAGACCCCCAGATATAGGGCAGGATAAAGTTGTAAACAAACAAGCAAGCACTGGAGACTGGAGTCCTCGCAGTTCAGGCTCCAGGTAGCCATGACCTCCTCCAGAAATCTCCACCATCACCCCCCTTCCCTCCTCCCTTGCAACCAGCGTCTGGGCTCCTTTGGTGCACGTTATTCTCTTATGGGGAGCTCAGAGCTCTCTGGAGCTGCCGCGAGAGCCACACGATTGGCTCTTCCTCTCCCAGAAAATCCAGACTCCCGGAGGCGCCTGACTGCCAACCTTATCGATGTCCCGGATGTTGACGTTCACATAGGTGGCGCACAGGATTTTGATGCGCAGAAGGCTGTTGATGGACCAGAGCGACTTTGTGGGGACGTCTCCATTCACGTGCGAGGAGGTGGCTGAGCGGCGTGCGTAGGAGGGCAAGACAAACACGTTGGCCGGCAGCTGGCTATAAAGGCTCTCCCTGCTCATCAGCATCAGGTGTGGGAGGCGGCCGATGGTGATGCAGTTTCTCATGTACTGTGGAGGGGAGGGGAGGGATGACCATCTGGCTGGGGCCATCCCTTGGCACACAGCCACAGATCTGTGGAGTTGGCGGTGACCACAAGGACTGTCAACCCTCTCTCCAGGCTCTGCCTCAAAACTCCAGAGATGGAGAACCTACAACCACTACAAGTTGACTAGCAATCAGCTGGAACCTCAGAAGCTGCATAAGGGGCTCTGGAGAACCATTCCTGGCTGGCCACCTTCCCTGTGGCAGCCCTTGGTGGACCTGACTGCTGGCGGCCTGTTTTCCCTCCGTTCTCTCTTCTGCAGACTAAACATCCTCCATTCCCTCAGCCCGTCTGCACAGGGCATGTCCCTAAGTCCCTGCGCCTCTTCTCATCCGGAGTTGGCTGGCAGAACTGCAGAGAGCAGCCCAGGTGCGGTCTCACCAGAACCAGGTAAAGCCAGTGCATTCCTGCCCATTCCAAAAGAGGCACGTGAAGGTGTGCTGAACAGGTTTTCAGTTTAAAAAACGTCTTGCAACCTACTCTTCCAACATGAATGGTCTGAATCGTATCTTATTTCCACTCTTTGTTTCAAACTAGGGATGTACGTGAATGGATTTTTTGGCATTTTAATCCTCTCGACCTATTTGAATGCAATCTAGATCTGGTGCAGACGTGTCTGGCGCAGCCGCTTTCCCACCTCCCCAGTTGTACACATGACCAAAGCATTTGCATTTGTGTATGAATGCCCAAATTCGTACGAATAATTAACATTACGAATATTCATGTACATCCCTACTTCACGCGTCCATAGCAGCTGGGTCAAATTCTTCACGTTACGTGTTAAAAAGACCAAACGCCATATCTTTGAAGAACGGAGAAAAATACACTGACAGTCTGAGCCCTTCATAAGGAAGTCGCACCCAGCAGCCTCTGTTGCAAACAAAGGATTTTCCTGGCAACCTCCAGACTCCTGACTGACGATGAGTATCCGGTAACCTGACCCCTGGCTTGCTTGACTACGTTTGACTCTATATCCCGACTACCTCTTGGAACCGAATTGGCTCCTTGCGACCGCTAGTCATGTGCCTGCGTATACATGTCCTTCACTGCTGCTGCCCGCTCCGGACACGACACTCACCTTGTATTGGCTGAGGGGGTACTTCTCCAGAAAATACTCATCACAGCCGCACACCTTAAGGAGGTACTTCCCCTGGTACTCCTGGACGCACAGGCGCAGCTGTTCTGGGGAGAGGTGCATGCTGCGCGTCTTCTTGCGGATGGCCTCGGCGATCACTTGCTCCGGCAGCGCGTCATGTGGGATCTTGAGGGTGTATTTCTGCTTGTCGTTGTTGGGAGACACAATAACCCAAATGGTAACTATGATCCGACCTTTGGAAGACAGAGAAGAGGACAAATCACCGTCACGCAGGTGAGCCCCTCAGGTGTGGGGGAAAGCAGACAAAACATGGGGAGCAGCCAGAAAAGTTGGGCAAGGAACCCTCTGACAGGTGGCCGCCTCTAGCCTCGGCTGCTGCCTCTGCTTCTTACCTGCCCATTATCCAAACACTCAAGGTAGGGCAGAAAAGCATATAAAACAATATTCACACATAACGTAAGAAAACGCTAAAATAAACTCACCTGTAAAAGCACCCACACGCACCCTGCATGGCTTTAAGAAAAGAGTAGATAAATTCATGGAGAAAAGGTGTATCAGTGGCTACTACAACAGTTGCCCAGGAACATCCTCCAAGCTAGAGAAAGTCAAGAGGCCTCCAAAGGCCACTTGCAAGGAGTCAACAGCAGGTGAAGGCTTTGCCTCATCTTCTGCTTGAGATGCCCATGAGCAACTGGTGGGCTACTGTGTGAGATGGGATCAGCCGGTAACTAGATGGGCTCTGGCCTGATCCTGCAGGGTTCCTCTTAGGTTCTTACATGTCTCCATCTCATCCATAGCCTTCTCAGCAGCCTGCTAAGAACGGCCCGCATGGCACCAGACATGGGGCGAAGGTGCTTCATGCAGGTGGACTTGCCAACAGATGTGGTCAGACCTAACTGGTGGCGCCCATGGCTCCTTCGTTCCACACTTCTGATCCAGGTCGTGCAGTGCTTTTCATGTACCACGGGCAATACACCTTGGCTCAAAAATGGGTCAGGAGAGCCTGGGCCTAGACCGCAACCACAGGACAGAGAAGCCACTGGGAAATTAATTTAATTGGATTCATTCGGCTTTTGGTACCATTGACCACAGTATCCTTTTGGAGAGGCTACGGAGTCAGAAAGGGCTAGAGGCATGATTATGAGCGAGTATTTTCGGTCTCTGGTTCGTATCTGGCCCTTGGTATTTTTCGGAAGCAGCAAGTGTTCTTGGTCCTTGAGGCCAAAGTCGCTTGGGATGGTGTTAGCCGAGGGACCACCCATCAGCCGGCACCCACTGGCAGAGGCCCAGTGACACTTATTCGGAAAATACATGTGAGTGTGTTATTCTCTCCTTTCTCCAACCACAAATGTCCTATTTTCGGATGGAAAACAAATTTGCACAACCGTGCCCCCCCCCCCGCGAAAAAGATCTTGATCTTCCTGCCCAGGGTTTCTCCCAATGCCCTCAACAACCCACCCACCCCGCCAATGCCATCCTTAGCTCACCTTTGTCTAGTTTGTTGTACACATGTTTGGGCAACTCCGGACTGGATTCCACGTTGGGGGGGTACACGTACAAAGCCTGGCTCTGGGGCCCCGCAGAACCGCGGGTTTCCACGGCTTCGCGGCAGACGGAGAGGATGTTCCGTCGGAACTCTTGCACTTCGGGATCCTTGACCAGCTCAAATTCGCAGATGGGCATCCCGATGGCGAAGCCTGGGCACACAAAGACGGGGAGGGCTACTGGGGGACGGGGCCACAGCCAGTACTGCTCTTAAGTGCTTCCGGTCACGTTCTGCACCGCCACCCCCTCGGCCTTTGGCTCACCGATTTCTCGGTTGAGGATCTTCTCTTCCCGGTTGCCCACAGGCTCAATGACCTTCAGGATGGGCTGGAAAAGACGCAGATCGCAAAGCCGCCGAGACTCGTCGAAGAATTCTTCCCGTTCGGCTTCCTGCGTCACCCCTACAAAGATGTAGGAAGACTCCTCCTGGGGGGAGGGGACAAAAGGAAGGGGCACTGAAGACCCTGCCCACAAACGGGAGACCGGAGCTTGGAAGACTCCAGCCATTCATGCCTAACCTGCAGTTCATGGTCAAATCTTGTGGTCACCTGAACAGCTTCTAAAAAGGATCAACAAACAACAACCACGAGCTATCCGTGGTCTGTGGAACTGTACCCCGGGGGCCCAGCTGTGGCACCTCAGGTGTCCTGCCCCGCGCTAAGCTGCTGGTCGTCTTCTACTCCCTTGTCTCACCTGCAGCAAGTGGAAGAGCGGGTACTTCCTGGCCTCCTTGAAGAGATCGTGCTTGATGCCCAGGAGGGTGGCCTCCCGCAGGCATTCCAGGGTGACCATCATGCCGTTGGGGAGGCAGCAGTCCACCATGATTCGTGGGGGCATGAGGTGGAGCCCCCACAGCTCCCCCGACGAGGGCCGTGGCGGCATGGTTGCAAAGGGACAGGAAGGCTGCGACACGGTGCTGGAGGTGTGTCAGGCGCTAAAGCATTTCGTGCACCTGGAAATGGTGGGGTGGGGAAGGGGACAGAAGGAAAGGAAAGGGAAAGGGAGGAGAACGTTTACAGCTTGCTCCAGGGGTGGTTTTTGGGGAGGGGGGTGAAGCCCCCCCCCCACATTGCACTGGTTTTCCATGCAAGCTTTTAAAAAACCTGGCAAGTGAGGACAGCATGGAGGGGGGAGCAGCCACTTGTAAACACCCCCCCCCCTTCACCAGCTACCACTGGCTTTTACTCGGCATCAACATCTGGACTCCACACCTCCAAGGGTTTGAAGATGCCAGATAGGGAAGGCGGCTCCTCAGCTAGCAGCCTGAAGGTCCAATGGGCAGTAAGGAATCCAGCACACCAGCCCCAGAAGTGGAGTGGGAGCAACAGCCACCCATAGGAACTGACCTTCTTAGTCATGGAGGCCTGGCAAATCCTCTGCTGTCCCCCCATGCCAACAGTGAAGATTCCAGACCATCAGGCAACTTCAGAGACTTGGCTGAACCAAGGACAGGTTATTCTCTGGCCCTTTGCTCCACCTAATGCCAGACTGAGGGGTGCCAAGGTTGCCACGCCTCGTGTCCCTCGGACTCCTCAGAGGAAGGTCCCGCTCCTGCCAGCTAAAGCAAGGGGGGCACGCCTCGTGGGCCAAACTTGGAAACTGCTCCTGTCCCCACAAATAGGGATAGTTCAGACTCAGATGATATGCAACACCCAGAGCCAAGTTCTCTCCAGAGAGAATGGCAACAGCTGTGCTGCTCAGCTCACCTCCGTGAGAAATAGCTGTGCCCACCGGGGTGGGTGGGTGTAACTCTCTGAGTCCTACTTAAGAAATGCCCAACTCTGCACCCACCGTTGCAAACAAAGAATCTCCTTGGCAACTCCCGACTCCTGTGGACCTTGATTCTTGAATCCTGACTGACTTCCTGAATAAGTGAGAAGAACTCACTTTAGAAAATGGAAGGCTTGTCCTAACGAAGAGAACAGGAAGGAACATAAATTCTGGCAGAACAGACTCAAGGCAGCAATCAAGAATGCCAAGGAGAATTTTGAGGAGCACATTGTTAAAAACACAGAAAGAACTTATGAACACATTGTAGATGTAGAGGAAAACAACGGACAGAAAGGGAATATTGAAAAAGACATGGAGATTGCAGAGATGCTAAATAATTTACCTTTCTTTTTCCCGAAAAATATGGAGGAAATCGGTATTAAATTGAACACAAGTAACCAGGGAGATCCTCACATGTTTTAATAAAGTAAATACTAACAAATCACTGGGACCTGATGGCATTCATATCAAAATGAATACAAATGTGAAATTGTTGAAATTCTAGCCAAAACATATAATTTTTCACTAAGATCAGGCTAATAAAGTAGCAAGCTTTGCTGAAGGAAAATCAGCATGGCTTTTGCAAAGGTAAATCGTGCATTACTAACTCGCTGAAAATAGCTAAAAGTGATCCAAGTCCTATATGGACTTTCAGAAAGCTTTGGATAAAATTTCTTATCAAAGATTCTTAAATAAACACATCAGTTATGCAATAAGATGACAAGTCCTGTCCTAAAGGATAGGAAAGAGAGAAAAATAATAAATGGACACTTCTCAGAGCAGGTGGAACAAAAATTAGAGTCTGCCAATGTTCTAGAAATAGGGCTAAGCAGTGAGAAAGGAACATTTGCTGAAGACACTGAACTGTTCAGGATAGAAAAAACTGAAAGATATTGTGAAGAGCTCCAGAGGGATCTCTTGGCATTGGGTGAGTGAGCAACCAAGTGGCAAATGTGCTTCAATTTTAAGAAGTGCAAAGTAATACACATCAGGGCTTTCTAGCTATGTCTATAAACTGATGGAGGCTGAGCTTTCTGCAACACACCAGGAAAGGGATCTCGGGGTTTTGGTGGACAGTTCAAAGAAGGTGTCAGCCGAGGGCAAAGCAGCAGCAGCAAAAAAGCTAATATAATGCTGGGAATTAATTAGGAAGGGAATTTTGCCTCTTTATAAATCTATAGTGAGCCCACATTTGGAACATTGTGTACAATTCTCCAAAAAGAATATTGTGGAAATGGAAAAGGTGCAGAAAAGGGCAACCAGAATGATTAAGGGGCTGGAACAAAATCCTTTACGGAATCAGACTGCAACATCTAGGCCTCTTCAACCTCGAAAGACGACGTTTAAGAGGGGACCTGATTGAAGGATATAAAATCATGCACGGTACAGAAAAGGTGGATAGAAAAAAAATTGGACGTGGAGATTCAGATCAGACAAGGGGAAGGATTTCTTCACCCAGAGGGTCACCCAGATGGAATTTGCTGCTAGAAGGGGTGGTGACAGCAACCAGCCTAGATGGCTTTAAGGAAGAGTCAGGCACATTCATGGAGAACAGGTTTATCCATGGCTACTGGAATGGTTGCCCAGGTACATCCTCCAGGTTGGAAAGAGGCAGGATGCATCTAAAGAGCATTTGCAGGGATCCAGGAGGAAGCGAAGGTTCTGTCTTCTGCTTGAGATGCCCAGAAGCAACTGGTGGGCCATTGTGTGGACTAGATGGGCTGTGGCTGGATCCTCTTGGGTTCTTTTTTTATCTGTCTATGTGGAGCCCTAAGGCTCCAGGGCCCCTAAGCCCCTCTACCAGCCCTGGCTGCAGCCTCCTCCATCTCCAGGCCACCTGCCTTGGTGGAATGACGACATGGGCTGGACATCCAGAGGGCCACGGCCTTACCACTCCTGTGATTCCTGCCCTTCTTTGCTCCTAGAACTCTGGGACACCCCACGGTGAGCAGGAGGTTCAAATAACTCACAGAACTCCTACCTGGAGAAAAGGCATGCCAGCGGCAGAGCAGACCAGTACTACCTACCTATCCATCCTCCAACCCTCAGGAGGCGCTTACTCCCAAAGGGCAAATGCTAGGGGGTGACACTGAAAGGAAGGTCGGGCGAAGCAAGAGGGTGCCCAAATTCCCAAACAAGTGGTCCTCTTAGGATCGGGAAGCCCCACGGCAGCCTTCCAGATTGCCCTAGACTACAGCTGCCTCCCACACACCAGAAGTTGCGGCTCAGGCTGAATCCAGCTGTGCTCTGGGGAAAGTTGCCCAAAGGTGATGGTGCAACCTTGCCTTATGACCATTGCACACAGATTCAGGGTGGGTGGAGATGAAGCCCTGGGCCCCCTGGGTTAGAAACCACAGGCAGGGCATTGCATTAAATGGGTACCAAGCTCAGCTGCCAGACAAATGCTCCAACTGCCTGCTCCCTCCCTTCAAAATCTCTACCACCCACCCCACATCGGGCACTGAAAGAAAGTCAGGTGAGAAGGACCCCTCTGCTCCCCCCCCCCATCAGGAAGCCCGCAGGTGAGCAGAGGCGCAGGCAGCCTGACCCTGGATGAACCCCAGCCAGCCCTGAGAGGCCTTTCCCCTGCCAGGGAGGGAGAAGCTCCCGCCGGTGCCCTCTCCGCCCCCAGTGTGTTTACATCTGCCACAATGCTCCCCCAGCCGCCCAGGTGACCCGTCAATTCCCACGCGTGGCGACTGCTAATGAGAGCGCGGCGCCCGGGAGCAACTAAGGACGACGCTCTGCGCCCCCCCCCCCCGCCAGGACGAACAGGAATTGCGCACGAGCGCGCCCTCACCTCCCTCCGCCTCGCGCCTCCCCCAGCAGGCACCCGCTTCGGCGGCCAGACGCAGGGCAAAGGGACGGGATGCCAGCGGGGGAGGGGAACGGGGAGGGAACGCTTGCCCCCCTCCCCAGGGCAACCGGGCCCCCGGCCGGCCGGCGTCGCTTCCCCACCCGGGCGCTTTCCCCGCAAGCTCTACAGCGCCGCGCGCCCCTGCGCTGCGTCCTGCCGGCGGATCCCGGGCAGGCATCCTGCGTCACGGCGCGCCGCCCTTCCAGCCGGGGCTGCTTACTCGCGGGCGAGGCGGGCCGGCCGGCCGGCCGGGCAGCGGGCGCAGGAAGCCCGGGCCGGCGCTCGGCTGGCCGGGCGGGGGAGGTTCGTCCGTCCGGCGTCGCGCCTCTGCACGAGTCCGCGGCCGGCCGAGCCCGCGTCGCTCCCGCCCGCTCGCCCCGTCGGTGGGTCGGTCTCCTAGGAAGGCCTCGTCGTCGCGGTCCCCGCCGCCGGGCGCCTCCTCGTCGGCTCTGCCCGCCGCCGCCGGTGCCTCAGAGGAGGAGGAGGAGGAGAGGAGGGCGGCGCGCTGCGGCGGCGCCCCTTGCCGACCATGGCTCCGCCGCCGCTCGGCCGCCCGCAGTCGGGAACTGTGGCAGGAAGAAGCGGTCAAAGAGGGTCCGCGAGGGGACCGGCCGGGCCGCCCTCCTGGCTTGCCCCGAGCGGGACGCAGCAGGCAAGGAGCCCGGAGCACCCGCGGAAGCCGGACAGACGGGCAGCTGCCCCGCCCCGCCCCGTCCCCGCCGCCCCCGAAAGGTCCGGGCGCCGGGTAAGGAGGGCTGCGCGTCCGGAAGGCGGACGGGGAGGCAGCGGCAGGAGGGGAGGGGAGGGGAGGGGAGGGGAGGGGGGGCTGCGAGGCTGCGTTGCTGCGCGGCTCCTCTGACGCATCGCGCCGCCGCTGCCTTGCGAGGCTACGGGGGGGGGGGGGGCAGGAGGGATCTCCGCTCGCTCGCTCGGTCCGGCCCGGAGGCGCCGCCGCAGCCAGGAGCCCGGGCTCCCCAAAGCGGCGCCCCCCGGGGGTCCAGCACCAGCAGGACGGATCCGCCCGCCGTGGTGCACCGCCCCCTCTTCCTCCTGCCCGGTCGCCACCTGGGGGGGGGCCTCCAGCCGCCGGACCTTTAGCCTCCCACTCTGCTCCCCCCGCCGGAAAAGGCTCGGCCAACAATAGGAGGCGACTCACCGCCATCGGCATCGCCAGGCTGGGGGGGGGGGCGCCCGATGCAAGCGCCTGCCGGGATCAGGGGCGGCTGCAGCGCAGCGCAGCGCAGCGCAACGCCGCTCGGCTCGCAGGCGGCGAAGGCAGCAGCGGCTCTCCTTCCCTTCTTCCTCCCCCCCGCCGAAGACCCGTCCCCCTCGCCTCCCGCCCCGGCCGCCGCCGCCGCCGCCGCCGCCGCCGGGCCCCATCGCTCGCCCCCTCCCCCGTCCAGCCGCGTCTGCATTTGCGAGCGGCGGCAGCGGCGCATCCGGCATGGGAAAGCACGGATTTCCGTTGGATCCGCCGGCCGGGGCTGCAGCGCGCAGCTGGGAGGGCGGCGGCGGGCGGGGGCCTTTTCCTGGAGCCCCCCCCCTCCGGCGGCGAGACGCAAAGGCCGGCGGGGCCCTTTCGCGGAGGGGGATCGAGGGGGGGCGGGAAGAAAGCAAGCGGCGAACGGGCGGCGGCGGACGGCGATGAATGCTGGTGGAGTTTCGGGACTAATGGGCGCGATCCTGCTTCGCCAAGGGGTCGGGATTCGGGACCGAGGCGGAGCCGGGGAGGGGGCATCGGGGCGGCGGGTAAAGCCCGGTCTGGAGTCTATCGGCGGCTGCTATGCGGGGTCTGGCGCTGGCTGCTATGCGGGGTCTGCCGCTGCTGCCCCCCCCCCGGCCGGCTTCGAGGAAGGTGGGCCGGAGGAGACGCGTGGGCCACCGGGTTGCTCGACACCGGGGGGGGGGGGGCGCGGCGGCCAAGCAGACCGCCGTGGGCAGGCGAAGGGGGCAAACAACCACATTTAAAAGAAACAAATGTGAGTGATTGTACGTGAAAGAAAAGACCCCCCCCCCCCAAGGTGAGATTTTCCCCTTTCCTCCCAGGAAGAGAGATGGGAACCGCCTCTAAGGATGAAAGCAGAAACTGTGCCGCTCCCGTAGTAATGTGTGCCTCTGGCCGTTGGACCACAAGGAAGACTTGAGTCCCAAAGAATCGATGCAGTTGCGTTCTATCGCGGGAGAAATGGCTGAGATTCCCTTGGAGGGCAAGGAGATCAAGTATCAAATCAATCGGTATTAGAGGAAATCAACCTGAGCGTTCAGTGGAAGGACAGATACTGAAGCTGAAGCTCACGTGCTTTGGCCACATAAGGAGAAGACAGGACTCCTTGGAAGAGGCCCTGAGGCTGGGAAAGATGGAAGGCAAAAGGAGAACGTGAGGACATAAGAGCCCTGCTGGATGAGGCCACAGCCCACCTAGTCCAGCGCAATTGCTCATGGGCAGCACCTTCACCCGCTCAGTTCCCTGCAAACGGCCCTGAGAAGCATCTTGCCTGTATCTTCAACCTGGAGGTGGTACCCAGGCATCCATTTTAGTAGCCGTTGATACATCCAGGGTTGTCCAACCCTTCCTTGAAGCCAGCCAGGCTGGTTGCTGTTTCCACCCCTTCTGGCAGCAAATTCCATAGACTGATGACCCTCTGGGTGAAGAAATCCTTCCCCTGGTCTGAGAAGGAATGGCAGAAGATGGGAAGCAAAGGACATGAGTTTGGGAAAACTCTGGGAGATAGTAATCTGTTACGAGGAACATAATGCGCCCTGGTCCGTGAGGTCACGAAGAGTAATGACTGAACTAACCACAACGAAGGAGAACTCCTGAAGCTGAGGCCCAGATAATTTGGCCATATAATGAGAAGATAGGACTCACTGATGGGAAGAACGGAAGGCCACAGGAAAAGGCGCAGTAGAGGGCAAGATGGATTCCTTCAGTTCCTCAGGATCCATTTCTGAGACTAGAAGCACAAGGCCAAACTCCTTTCAGTCTTGTCCTGTGTGGACTCAATGTCTGAACCTGTGGCGGTTTTGGTGGCCCTGAACTGCAGCAGGTCTGGGCAGGATCTAGAGCACGTCAGTTTGCCTCAGCCTGCTTGTGACCTCCATCTGCTTTTCAGGCAGTTGCTCTAACACTGGACTACAGTCACTCCTGACCAGCCCGCTCTTCACCCCTACTTGATCTGGACCTTTAGTTACTACCAAGGAAGGACGGCAGCAACGAAAGGAAAGGGACAAACAAGCAAACAAATAAAACCCTCCGGAGTGAGAAATATCTGGACGTATCTAGGGGCCTCCAGCGTACTGCGCAGGAGTCTCTAGGTAAGGTGTGCTCCTGAACTACAGCTCCCATCATCAACTTCTCACAGAATGGTGAGAATAGAATGCTGGGAGTTGTGGTCCATGGGCATGTAGAAGGCTGCTATTGAGCACTCCTGCTATGGTTTCAGATTCTGTTGCCTGGGTTAAACTCCTTCATGTTATACACCTGAGCCTCTCATGCTCCTTTCCCTGGAAGCTACAATGTAAGACAGTCCGGATGGTCCCGGTGCCATTCTGCTGAAGCGGCATTCAACTGATATTCTGCTGCTTGCTGCAGAGCAGTCTGTCTTCTCTAGTGTTGTTTTTGTGCCACCGGGAGTTATGGGCTCGGTTTGCGTCACCAGTAATACTAGTGGCTGGCTAAGGGGTCCGTGTTATTTTGAAGAATTTTAAAGAAGAATAGAGAAAAGCACAGAGCACAGTAACGTTTCAGACCTCATCACCTGATGAAAAGCTGCAGGCAGGGACTCACTCGCGCCAACAGCAGACCACAGCAAGAACCTTTCCCAGGCTCGGGACAAGGACAGCCGTCTGGAGCAGACAGACCATTGGAGCCAAAGGCTGACTCATCCGCCCCCAAAAATGAAGCGTAAACTTCAAGAAATGTGATAGATTTCTTTGGGCTTCTTTTAAAAAAACACAACACAAGTATTTCTCCTCCAGAAAGAGCCCTGCCTTGGCTTCGTTCCTTTCCAGTGCATAATGTTTGTCATGATAAAATACCAGCAGTGGGTCGAAATATTTGAACGGTCACGAACCGAAGGGCAGAGCAAAAGGCACGGCCCATTTAGCCAAGCATTTTGGAAGTGGAGAAGAGTTGCTCTAGAATTCCAGCACCCTGGGTGAAAGGGCTGTGGCCAGTCATGCATTAAATGTGTGGGGAATGCATTAAATGCGTGCCAGTTTTCTATCTGGACCAGAGCCTCTGTGGCACCGGCAGCCAAGAAGCGTGAGATTGTTCTGTCGCCTTGGCTGACTGTAGGCACAGGGGCAGGTATTCACTAACCTCGCCCTGTGGTTTCTGCCTTTCCCTCCCTGCCTCTCGGATGGCATGACCAGGCAGCTGAGACTGTGGGCCTGCCTGCATCCGCATCAGATGCGCGGCAACCATAGTTCCAGCCTAGGCCCTGCAGCAGCCCCAAAGCTCACACAGGTTCAGAGCTGGTCTCCAAGGGCTCTGATGGTCAGGAATAAACATTCCTCCTAGCCTCAGTGTCCCTGGGGAAGCCATTTTGATGGCACACCTTGGTATGCTGCCAAAATGAGTCCCCCAAGAGTCCAGAATAAGGAGGCCTTTTGCGTGCCTCTACGATCTGGATGGGCCTGTGCTAGTACACTAGTGGACCTGTGGAGCCTCCTGACCTGGATTAGGGTGGAGTGTACAGGTGGTGGGTGGGGTCTCTAGTCCACATGAGTGGGCAGACGAAAAAGGCCCTGAAGAGGCCTATACAGTGCTCAGATCCTGAAGATAGGTAAGTGCAGACAGGCCCACAGGGCTAAGGACACCTTATGGGTAGCTACGGCCTGAGCAGGAAGCAGCCCCGGGCGTGGAGGCCCAATCCACTCCCCTGCCAGGCGTCTGTCGTTCCACCCAGCAAAGCAGGCGCACCCTGAACAAGAAGCGGCACTACAGGCTGCAGCCAGATTAACTGAAAACTACTGATCCATGGAGGACGCTGGCTGGAAAAACGTCCAAATACGCTGTGCACAGTGTAATCTGCACCAAAAATAAATGGTCGAGCGCCTGTGATCAGTAAGCCCACATACTCTCTTCAGAATAATTTATGCAAATTCAGTGAGCTCGGCCATTTTTTTCCCCTCCTTAAATAATCTGTTTCCCAGAGAGATTTTCAGGCTGCCTTTTGGAGTGGGGGCGTCTGGGAGAAGACGTGACAGAAAGGACTGAATTGGAAAAGTATACAAACGCTTTGGTGACTCTGAAAGGAGGGAGGGAGCCGTGTCTGTGGCAGTTGGAAAATGGAATGGGCACCTTTGCCCAATACGCCGCCACCTGCATTGGAGACACGTCTCAACCGGCATGCCTTCTGAGAAGCCCTAATCCAAAGGCGGGCAGGAACAAGAAGGGCCCTGCCAACACTCTCGGGTGCCAGTCCTGGGGGAAAGGGAAACCGAGCGACACTTACAAGGGACGGAGCAAGAGGAGCTTCCTGGCAGGCATGGACTCCTACTGGGAAACTGTCCCCGAGTTCTAGAACTTTCTGAAATAACGGTGGGAGGGAGACAAGCCCAAGCCTCGCTCTTTGCCTGAGCTGCTGCCCCAGAGGTGCTCCGGTGCTCCTGGGCCGCATGGCAGCCGCCACCGCATGCCATGGGAACGAGTTCAGGAGCATTGGGAGGGCAGCAGCTGGGCAGCCACACTGGAGGGCGCATGGAGGGGTGTTCATAAAGAAGAAGGGTGGCGCTCCCCACCTCCAGTGCGATTCTGCCAGACTTTTCTTTAGCCCTGGCTGCGATCAGCCTGGTCAGCCGAAGGAGCAGCCCAGTCTGACCCTTATCACCACAGATGCAGCTAATTTGGTTGAGTGGTCAGGGAGCCAGACTCTTATCTTGGAATACCAGGCTTGATTCCGCACTTCCCCACAAAGCCAAATGGGTGACCTTGGGCTAGTCACAACTCTCTTCTGAGCTCTCACAGCCCCACCTACCCCACAGGATGTCTGTTGTGGGGAGAAGAACAGAAGGTTTGTCAGCTGCTTTGAGTCCCCTTAATTGGGCAAGAAAAGTCAGGTAGAAAAGCCAACTCTTCTAATTGTTCCCATGCCGTGCTGATGAAGGGCACCACGTAGACATCCGAACCACCAATGGAGGGAGAGAGCGCCTGAGTTTCTAGTATAAACCTGTTGACGCCATAATCGCAGACAATGGCCTCTCAATAGTGTTTTTGTGAGTGAGGGATTCTAGCAGGTTTTTTCTGTGTGGCTGACGACTTTTAAATGCACCAAATAAAAAAATAAGAAAATTTGCAATTCTGTTTTTAGTATCTCTGTGGCCCGTGTAAAACTAAATACATATAGGATTCTTAGTTCAATCCAAAGCTAAACTTTAATAAAACCTTTCTGGACAATGTAAACAACTGGAAGAAACAACATTTACATTTTAAACATCTTAACTATATTTAAAAACTTACATAAGAACAAAACAACTTAGTGAAAATGTCTATATTTTGATTGGTTAACTTTTTAAACTATTAAATGCACGTTTAGTAGAAGGTGAGTTTACTTTCCACATCTTGTTTATGGTTGGGCTTTTGTGTGCTTGGTTAATCAAAGAATGGAAAAGTTGAAGTTTCACAGCTGTTTAACAACCATCAGCAACCGCTAGTCAAATTAAACAATATCCTGGCCATCCTGGAAAAGCCTCCTCCAGACACCCCTCAGAATGATAACCTGAGGCCCATCTGAAACAAGATAATAAAAACAATCCATCTATCATCTTCGTCAGAGGACACGCGTCTTTCCAAACAAGACCAAGGAAAAGTCGTCAGAATTACTTTTCAGTAAAGACAGCCAACTTGGCCGCGTAAAAGTCTCCTCTTTTGAATGCTGAAGCTTTATTTGACTCGTCAAGATCTGCAAAACTCAACATGGGATTTCTCCCTGCCCCTGGGAAATTTTCCCCCTTGTTCCAGCCATTTCTCTTGTCTGTTGGATAAATGGACCGCACAATATTAGGGTAGCTGCTGCCTAGGAGACTTGAATTCTTTCTTGGCATTCTCCTCAGGCAGCGTCAGGAGGAATTTTAGCCTTCCTTCCTGGACACTGGAATTTTAAATTTATCCCAATTTAATCTTTGATTTTAAAGCTTTTTTAGCTTTGGTTTTTTATTGTTTTAACCCACCGTAAGAGCTTGTAATATAAGATTAGGATAGAGATAAATAAAATTCTTAAGACCTTGCGAAGAAAAGGCAGGTGAGTGATAGATGTACTACAAAAGACAATAAGGGGAAGGGAACTATTTTTGCCAGTGCAGAAGGGTACATTGAACCATGTCGCCACAGACTTTCTTCATGGATGACAGACAGATTTTAGGCTGCTTCCACACTTTGTTCCCTTGGAGCAGTTTCACTAGCTCACTCCGGCCTGTTCCAGTCCAAGTCCAGTTAGGTGCTGTCCACACTGAGGGATGGGATGCTGTTGCCCTGGTTCAACATGGACTGCAAGGCAGAAGTGCCTTCCCGGTGTTCTTCCGCCACAAGTGCTGCCCACCCACCCTCCCGATTGGCCCGCGTCCCTGGTGCTCCAACGTCATATCCGATATGTGAGGAAAGGGCTGAAGCACTTTTGGGTCTTGATTTTGAAAATCATCTTCAAAACTTGCAAAGAAGCAATGGAAAACACCCCAGCCCCACCCATCTTCAAAGCTTATAGGCCTGCGGCATTTCTCTTGTTCCAGACAATGTGCAGCCTGGACCGGAACAGACGACACTAGTATGTTTGCAGACCTTTTGGAACAGCTCCGCTGCTAAACTGGCATAGGGAGCCCTTAGGACGGTTCTGGCCCAGATTGGCACTTGGTTCTGGCCCAGGCAAATGTGGAAAGGCCCTTAAAGACTATGATGCAAACAATAAGGCTTCTCGCACCAACTAGGGCAGTGATGGCTAACCTTTTGAGCTCGGTGTGTCAAAATTCGCACGAAAACCTAGCTTAACTCGGGTGCTGTGTCACTTCTAGAAATATCCATAATTTTGTGATATTTGTAGCTCTAGTAAAAAAGTTATATTTTTGATATATGTATTTTATTAAAAGCAAAAACAATTCTTTACATTTGCTAAGTCTTCAACTAAAAGTTGGTATTTAGTACACTTCAAGAACAAGCAAGCACTACACGCCCAGGTGCCAGGGTGGCCATGTGTGTCACCTAAAAGGGCTTGGTGTGTCACTTGTGACACGCGTGTCATAGGTTGGCCATCACCGAACTAGGGGCTTCCCTCTTACCTTTCCAGTCATCTTATGATTTCCTCACTTGCCCAAATTGTTTTGATACTGATGCCACTTTGGGAGTTGGTGCCTCTTTTCTGCTCTTCTTGGACAACGGAAGGCAATTTTCTTCAGGTAACTTTTGTTTTGTTCCCCCTGCATGAACAAGTGAGATTGTTACATTGGTTTCTTACCGTGCACAGTCTTCCTTTAGCCATTTATGCACACCACCTTGCTTAGACTGTTCCAACAGTCCGCTCCAACTCGTTCTGGACCAGGTACAGCAGGTATCGTGAGGCAGGGCACCATCTCTTTTGGACCAACACCAGCAGCAATGTGGAGGTGCCATACCTGTTCTGATCCACACAACTGATGCCCCACCTGAGGAACCCCACCCCTGGGTGCATCCTTCAGGCTGAGGGGGGGGGAGGAACTGGGGCGCTTCTAAGGCCATCTGCTGGGATCTGAGAGCAGGAGAAGGTTTGTCCTTGTCTCTGCTTGAGAAGCCCATGAGCATTTGGTGGGCCACTGTGTGCGACAGGATGCTGGACTAGATGGGCTGTGGCCTGATCCAGCAAGGCTTCTCTTATGTTCTTAAGGATTGGCCCAGGCCTCATCAGTCATGCGCCACATTTGGAGCACAGGTGCAGAGCTGAACAGGGCTGTCTTCGAGGGCGGTGTGCCCCCACCTCTGTTGGGGCTCCGAAAGTGGTTTTCACAGGAGGTATCTGATGGAGAAGCAGTGGATGCTGGGACAGTTCACTGAGTCCAGAACAGCCCCGGCCTCCTTGTTCCACACCTGGTGCAGAAGCACCAATGTCTGGACTGGAACAGGCACAGTTTGGGACCTCTGGGCCAGACTAGCACTGGTTCTGTGTGCATGAAGCGAACTGGCAGCCACTTGGTTCAGTCTACTGAACCTTTAAGAATGAAGAGCAAAAATTCACACTGGGTGTGTTTTTATCTTCTGCAGGGAACAATGCAGCAAGCGCCCAACTCTTCAGGGCAACCGACTCAGATGTATTAGTCAAAACCTCACCTTTTGCATTGGTTTGCAACTTGGAATTTCCACTGCATTTCATTATTCGTTTCCCAGGAAGAACCTAGAAGACAGGTATTCTTAGTTAACAAAGCTGGGTATGAGGGGAATCCTGACAGTTCAGCAGACTGCTAACGCTTCCTGAACCACCCTCTAAAAGCCTTCTGCTTTGACTTGCAGAGCAACAGGTGAGGGCCTTTTGCAGAGGCTGCAGTAAAAATGACTCCCAGTTCAGCCCTTCTGCTAAAGCAAAACCTGAGCCGTCTTCAGCTCACCTTGTGTGATCCTGCCATGTTCTCACTCTCATCCCTTGGCTCCTGGATGCTCTTGACACAAGACTTGCAGGTAGTACCAACGTACTCTACAACGTAAGAAGAAACCAGGGTGGGGAAATTGCTTTGTTTCTCCCTTGGCAATATAGGAGGCACTTCAGGCTACCTTTCAAGGTTGTGAGATTCCTGGGTGACTTTGCTCCATTGAATCGGTTAAGGAATCCAAACATCTTTATTCTCTCCTGGTACAAAGTCAAAGAAAAGAAAGAGTAGCACAGTATGAATAGAAAGAAAGGACAGCACAGAGGCCTCAATGCCAGAGACTTAGCACCGCAAAACTGATCTTGGGCTCAGCCTTATTCAGGGGAAGAAAGGCTAGGTTACACCAGGGACCTACTCTTTCTATATGCATTGTATCACAGATGTTGCATCTACTCACTTCTGAAAAAGCTTGCAAGCAAGTGAGGCAGAACCAGAGAAAAATTACACCGTTATGAAACCAAAGTGGAATCTTGAAGTACCATTACAGCTTCATGGCCGTATGTTTTAGCCAGTGATAGGTTTCAAGTGCAAAACTAAAAGCTCAAGTTTACTGAAAACTATTGCAACAGTATTAGCATGCATGCATAAACAAACAAATGTTGAAATTCCTTCATCATTCCTAACCATAGGGGCTTGTTTGCACTGTAGCTCCTTGTGCAAATGTCTCACAAATTGTCCAAATTGCTTGTGCTGTGCAAATTTGCTTGCATTGTATCATGGCAAGATTGTACTTAATACGCAAAGGTTTGCATAATACTGCATTTTGCAAGCAACACCCTGCAACTTCCCCTCCATAGCATAAAATCTCTGAGGCAAAGAAATCCATAGTAACAGAAACTAAGGAAGAATATATCATCAGTCCCTCACCTGCACTGAACAGAGAACAGTAATGGTCAACAATTGGAAAGAAGTATCTTTAAAAACAAAGTGTTACTAGGACAGTTTGGGTAAGGTGACAAGGCAGTTTCATCTTCTGAAAATGAAAATTGCCACAAGAGGACAACCCTGGAACCAAAGCAACGATTTGACAGTTCTTTGTGTTTTATGTTTAAAGAACAATTGAGAACATCTAATGACAATTATTTCAGAGAAGGCTGCTACCAAAACAAGCAGGGTAATATTTAGGGCTCAGAGCTTGATAGGAGTCACACCTGAATGCCCATCTGCTCTGCTTCACAGGCCATCTTAACAGCAGTTTCAAAATCCTTCTTGTCACCTCTGCTCTTGAGCTTAGCCTGGATGGAAAAATAAAGAACATGTCTAGCCAGTTCTGATTTACAGACTGAAAGGAATATTCGTTTATTCATTTCCATGTATTTACTTACTGCCCAAATGATCCCAGGGTGGGTCATAACATCCAAGGACAGATAAAGAATTAATGAAATCAATTAAATATTCTTAAATGTGTATCACTAGAAATATTGTCTCTCTACCATTATCGCTTGCTAGTCAGGTGATGATGCCAGAGTGCATTTTACTGATCCACACACCTGGGTATTCAGCCAGTGCCGAATTCCGCCCCCACTGTCACCCTCCCATTGCCCCCTTTGCCTTCCTGCAATGCCACTGCTGCTGAGACCACCCCTGTTGTCAATGCCTGACCAAGCACTCCCAGGCTTCCTTTTGCTGCTTTTCATACCCTTGGCTGGCGTTTAGTAGCCCAAATCACTCCGATGATAAAAGCTGCTGACAGAAGCTAAGGTGAACATGGCTATTTTGGTGTCGCTGCTGGATTTCCCATAATAACAAAAAACTAGGACTGCCTCCAGGTGGTGAGAGGAAAATGCAAGAGTCGGTTTGCACCTATTTCCTTCCAGATAGCAAGGCAGCATTGCTACGTCCTACCTGTCTCCACATTTGTGCACATGATGGCAAAGCAGCTATTTCCAGGTATTTTGACAGTGTGAGGTACCCAGAAGTGTGCAGTGGCCATTTTTGCCCTAGTTTGAGTCTGGCACACATGGCCATTTTTTTCAGCAAGGAACCCACAGACAGGTAGGTCATAGCACTATTCCAGGAAAATCCGCACTGAGTTGTGTTTCCCTGAAACAGGAGATAGCAGGATTTCATCCCTATATTATGGCACCATGTTGGAGTTGCCATAGATACATGTGGCAATCCCAACATAGCCACAATATAATCATGTGTTTTAACCTATCTGGAGGCAGCCTACGTTTTTTGGCTGCTTAAATTGGGACTATATTGGGAAAGCCAGACACAATTTCATTTTCCTCAGTTATTCTCTGCAACCTTCTGCAGATCTGTATTCTCTTGCAAGAGAGACAAAAAGCGAGAAAGAAACAGACCTATCCATTGCCTTTTTGTGGTACCCTGACCTTAGAAGCAACAGGGGATTTAGAAAATCCATTTTCTAAATAACGATGACTTTTTGTTTCATATTTGCAGCCCCAGTGAAGTTCCTGCCCATGCCAGATGATCTGCCTCTGTTTAGAACCCAGATGTGTGGGTCATCAGCTGATGTGAATCAGCCACCGCAAGCAAAATCCCTCTTACCAAACCACTCCCTTCCACTTCCAGGTCACCAAAGCGTCTCAGCATGGAGGCTGAGATCCAAGCTCGTGTCACCGATTTGCCAAAAAAAGTAACGTGGTACTTAGCCTAAAAAGGGAAAGGAAATGAAAGACGAGAGCTGTCACGTGGGGCCTTGTTTGTAAGAAGGAGCATGTGGACATGTATCCACTGAGCAGTAAACCTGAAGGATTCTCCAGCTGGAGCTGCCTCGAGGGCAAATACAGCTGCTCGTATGCTTTTATCCCATTAGCTTGAAAGCAACAAAAACAAATATACTTAATACTTAACAGGAAGTGTGTCAATCCGGGAAGAAATCAGGAAGTACTCTCCAATATCTGGATCAGCCTCTACAATGCCAGGCCACCTACAAGGACACGCAAAAAGAGGAGAGGAAAGCAATGGGGCTCTTTTAACCAATGATAATGAACTGGTAAAATCAGCTTATGTCTTAATGGGATGGAGGACAGAGAACATAAGAGCAATCTTTGTCCAGAGTAAATTAGTGGGATGTTCTCTGAAGGCCTGAACTCCTAGCCACGGCGTCAGCGAAAAAAAGATGAGACCATGGGATACGGCGATCACAGAGACCTGAGTCAAATCACCATAAGGCCATCAAATAGTCAAAGGTCAGAAGGAGGTTTAGGCTTAGGATGCATCTGATGAAGTCTATGAAAGCTCAACTTCTTTATCTCTGGTTGTGGTCATACCTAAGGTTTAATCTAGCTTCAGTCCACTTTCAGAATGAGAGAAAACATCAGCAAAGTGATAAGCTGTTTTCTTTCCACATTATCCATCCCACAGGTGAATTTTCTGAGTCCATTTAACACTGAAAACAGCTTCTTGTCACTTTGCTTATGGATTTTCTCATTTTGAAGGTGGGCTGAAGCTAGATTAAACCTTAGGTATGACCACAGCCTCTGTTTTAGACTCGAGGCGGCTACTAGACACCCCCCTCCCTTACTGATCCAGATTAAGTTTCTTAATTGTACAATCTCTCAAACCTAATCTATTTTACAAAATCACTGAGTGAATATAATGTTGGAGAGAAGGGGTGAGATGAGTGAAGAAACATGCACATTACTTAGAGCTTTCCATACAATATATACAATGCAAACATAAATACTAAAGGTAAATAACTGATGGAATTGGTTCTCTGATTGTGCCTGTCAGGAAGCTGGCAAAAAAAGAATAAGGCTACAAGGAACAAACATTTAATAATGTGACTGGAGACTGTTGCTGCTCAGGCCCTCTTGTGGGAAGAAGAGAATTTCGGCTATGTAGATTTTTTTTCTTCAAAGTGGGACATAGATTTATTGAATGGACTAATGCAACCACTTGGGAGATTGCTGTTATAATTGTGCTTCATACGAATTATTAGCACCTCCAGCACAGGAACAATGTTAGTCTGATCTCGCAAAAGCTTTAGCTAGCTACACACTATTTGTCTAGCACCAATGCACTGTGCTCTGAGCAGAACTCAACTGTAGTTCTGCCCTCCACCTGAGGTTCTGAAAATCAAAACAGTTCCTGGAAGATGGATGTCCAGATGAATTTTCCAAAAAAGCCCAAATGCACACACTATGAACGAGGCATATATTTGGAGAGTTCCCCTTTCTGTGGATTAGAGGCCCCATTCTTGGCTAGTTTTCCATCAAAGCGCTGAAGCTTCTCTGCTGGCAGAGAGGCTAAAAGACTTTGGCTGTTTTGGCTAAATATCTCAAAGAGGGTCAGCAGCTGAAATAACTGCAGGAAGCCAGACAAGTTGAAGGTTTCAGGGCAACGGAGAACAACTAGGAAATGTTAATAATAACTCTGTGATATTCAGACCAACTGTATTTTGCATTTTGGATGTCTTCCAGGCCCAATTCTGAAAACAGAAAATGACTCTATTACCAGAGAGCTAGTCAACCCATTGGCCATGGACCTACTAGATCCCTTGAAGAGGCATGTATGCATGAAAAACCCAGCAGAGAAAGATGCTTGCCAGTTCAGGGCTGGGTGTGTTCACAGTTATATTATTTGCCTTCTCATTCAGAGATTCCCTGCGGCCTGATGCCTAGGAACACCTTGCTGTGATCAACAGCTGGAAATCCACTGGTGCTGCAATCCATTCAAATGAAGCTTATATGTGGTTAACCTTCCTTCGCGGCCTGTTTCAAAGTAAGTATTGGGACACTTTTATACAGCTAACTTGTTTTTGTTCTTTCTTACCAGGGGTGCCCATATTGTTTGGCCCACACAACTGATCCCGGAATGTACGCTGTGTAGACAACCTCATTCTCTGACGCTGACCATGTCTCCTCAGGAATGTCACAGCTGTTATATAGCTCATCTGAAAGAGATAACAAAATACTTTATTAATGTAAAGATTCCCATAAGAAAGCGACACACCAGTGAAACAGAAGGAATTATAAATTCAACTGATTAAAGGTGAAAAGTGGTTTAAAAAAATAAGTCATCCAGAGCCAAGCTGAAGTTGCCAGATACATTAACCACCTTGAGGCTGATTGCTGCCTATCTGTCCATCTCATCCTCCTTTGGCTTTCCATCTCTCCCAGCATTAGGGTCTTCTCCAAGAAGTCCTCTCTTCCCGTGATACGGTCAAAGCATTTGAGATTCAGCCTCAGTATTGTCGTTCCTATCACTAGGGTTGACTTCTTTTAGCATCGATTGGTTTGATCTCCTTGCACTCCAAGAGACTCTCCAGCACTACAGGTTGAAAGCATTGATTCTTCAGCGATCAGCATTTCTTATGGTCTAACTCTCACAGCCACACTTTATGACTGCGAAAACCATAGCTTTGCCCATGTGGACCTTTGTGATGTTTCTGCCTTTTAAAATGCTGTCCGGATTTGCCACAGCTTTCCTCCCAAGAAGCAAGCCGATTTTAATTTCATGACTGCAGTCACTGTCTGCAGTGATCTTTGAACCCAAGAAAATAAAATCTGATTAAAGTATTTGTCACTGCTCCCATTTCATCCCCCTGCCAGGGAGTGATGGAAATGGTTGCCATGAACTTAGGTTGCAACCAGACAGGGGGAATAAAACACAGTTACAGTGTTGCTATGGTGGGGTTGCCTCACATATCTGAGGCAATCCCACTATAGTCCTGTTTCTGCCCCCTGAAAACGCACTAAGAACTATTGCTCGAAAACCCAGAACTGGTCACAGGTTTTCCAGCAGTAGCACTTTTTAGTTGCCTACTTACTTTCTAGACAAAGCCACCATGATTGCTCCATCCAGTTCATGTGTATGGAGGCTGAAACAGTGTTCATGTAATGCACAGAGGTAACGGTGTGCACATCTGGGTGTTCTTGTAACTTAAATGTTCAAGGACAGTGCTATGGCCAGCACTGTCTAGCAAGCAAGGAATAATAGTGGGAATCTGTATTCCGCATTATCCCTTGCTAGTAGGTTATTCAGCTGCCATCTGGAGGTGGCCTTAATTTTTTTAATGTTGAGCTTCAAGACAATTTTTGCATTCTTCTCCTTCTCCCTCATCTAGGGGCCCTGAAATTCTTCACTTTCCACCAGGAGAGCAGTATTATCTGCATATCTGAGTTTTTTTTATATTTCTCCCAGAAATCTTGATTCACTCAGCTTGGCATATTGCATGATGAACTCTGCATATAATTTAAATAAACAGGATGACAATATATACCCTTGCCTTACTCCTTTCCCACTTTTGAACCAGTTGTCCCATGTTTGGTTTTAACCGTTGCTCCTTGACCTGCATAGTTCAGCTGGAATTCTGTCACCTTCACTAGCCTTTGTCATTAGCAATGCTTCCTAAGGCCCCCTTCACTCTCTAGGATGTCTGGCTCTAGATCAGTGACCACATCATCATGGTTATCAGTGAACATAAAAACATAAGCCTGAGTTTTGCAATAAGAAGCTCATGATCTGAGCCAAAATCATCTCTAGGTCCTGTTTTACTGACTGCATAGTGCTTTGCCATCTTTAGCTGCAAAGTATATAATCAATTTGATATTGCTGTTGAGCATCTGGTAATATCCATTGGTAGAGTTGCGTTTTAGGCTGTTGGAAAAGAGTGTTTACTAAGTCCAGTGAGTTGTGTTGGCAAAACTCTATTATGTCTCCACTTCATCTGCTTGCCATTATTTCGGATTTAATTTTGTATATAGTACATCTGGATACCTGAATCAATTTCACTTGAAGTTCCCCTTTCATCCCTCCCAATACTCAAGGATCAGATTGAACAGCTAGAAAAACAAACAATCACGGAGACCCACAAACCCCAAATCCCACCATGCTAGGGAAGAAGCACTGAGCTCACTGGTCCTGCCTTTAGGTCAGTGCATGTTGATCAGCGAATCACATGGGGCCACACCCACAGTGCCATCTGTCAATCACACACCAGGAGCCAGAGCTTAAGGAAACATTGAATTTGCAACAAAATGCTGGCCTTAGCATAAATAGCAATTGTCCACATTTAATATGAGCTTCTCTTGAAAACGAGAACAGGGGAAAACACAGATATCTCTTTCATTAAAAAAAAAATGCAAATCAAATCCGTCTACGGCCGCATCCCCACGGGATGCCTTATACCTGTTTCTTGTTCCAAGCCATCCTTTCAAGACCAGGAGACTGAAGCAATCATTAGGGCTTAGTTTCAGCTGCCTATACTGATTCCTATAACAGACAGATCTAAGAACCCATGTTGAAAGGAAATGCTGAGACCTCTGCATGCTCCAGTCCGTGCAACACAGCTGCAGTTTTACTGGACAGCAACCTATAGGCCTGTCTACTAGGGAAAAAGGCATCCAGTTGGACAGCTAAAGGAACGCCTTTTCCCATGCCCTAACATCTGCAAGAGAGGCCCTCCTGGCTGTCCCACCACCTTCAGCAGCAAGGCTAGTGGGCACCCGGGAGAGGGCCTTCTCGGTAATGGCCCCAGGCTGTGGAATAGTCTCCCCCTTGAGGTGCGTTGGGCTCCTTCTCTGTTCATGTTCAGGAAGACACACCTCTTTACTCAGGCTTTTGGATAAATGTCAGTCATGTTTCCCCCACTGTAAACCCCATTGTTTTAATTGATATATATTGGATTTTAGACGTTGTGATGTTTTTATTGTTTTATTATATATTGTTATATAATATGATGGATTTTAAGGGTGTTACCTGCCCAGAAACCTTCGGGTATAGGGCGGGATAGAAATATAAATAAGAAATAAATAATAAATTCATTAATCCTCTTAGGAGGCATCCCTTCACACTTTAAAAAGCAGCTTAAAGGTGGTCGTGTGTGGCAGCTGCCACCTCCAATGTACTTTGACACTGATTTTTGTTTTTGCTGCATGCAGATGCAGCCTCAGCCTCTTTTATCAGGGCTTGCACTACCACTTGCTAAAAACTGTCAGAGGAAGGCTCTGTCACTGCACGAACAGCTTGCTAGGCCTCACATTTAGGGTGCTTCCAGGCAGACTTCTAATTGCCTTCCAGGCACTTTTAGCTCATCGTCATTTGATTAGGTGGTGAAATCATGAACCTCGGGCAGACATTTGTGAGTGTTTCCTCTAATACATCCTACCACTATGTGGGGCTGAAAGGCACAAAGAAAGAGGATCTCTTTGTGAGACAGATGAATAGAGTATTTTCTAGATCACCACTACACTACCTGGATGATGAGGAAGACAAAAGGCAAAGGACATGGGGAACAGAATTCACCATATCTGTCTGCAACCACCCTCGTTTCCTAAGAATCTCAAAGGCTGTCATAGTTTTAACATTTATAACTGAGACTGAAGTCATAAAATTTTGCATTAGCAGCAAAACCATGGCATGCAACTGTTGGAAACTGCCCTAACTTAGATTCTCGTATAACTTTCCTCTTACGCAGAGGGAAGGAAGGACCATCAGCTGCCTGCCAATTCTGCAGCAAAACACTTCTCTCTGCCTTCTGTTTTACCTGAGTTCTGGCTACAGGACCAATCCTCAGGAAGAACTGATGGGTCTGTGTTACTGCTGAGCCGCCTCCACTTTTCACAGTCTGGATAAGAGCACTGGGCCCACACCGTGCACCAACCTTAGGTGAGAACACAAACAAAATCAGTGGAGTAGATTTTGAACATATTTGAAATGTCACCACAGAAAAAAAACCTTGCATTGGTAGCATAAATAACTACCACTCAGGTTTGGTCATAAGAACATCAGAAATACACTACTGCAGGGCTGTGTAACTTACAGCCCTCTAGAGCTTCCTGAACTACAACTCCCAGCATCCTGTTGCCACTGGGACTGGCACAGAACGCTGGGAGTTATTCTTCAGGTACATTTGGAGAACCATAGTTTTAGAACCACTGATCTAGCCCAAAAGTGTGTTTCCGTTCTGTCCCTTATTCTGGGAGAGCAGTTTGCACACTAGTGGAGACTAGGCCAAACCTAGTGTGGACCAGAATAGGGTTCTGAATATGGAGCCCTACCTGGTATAATTGTAGATTATTCAACTCCACAAAGTGCTGCTAGAAATAGGTCCGCTGCAAAACCAGCCAAGGCAGTAGTTTTGAAAGCTTTTTGCCATTGTCTCCAAGGACCCTCTGGAGGCAGCAGTGAGGGCTGAAGTGGGACAGGCCCGTCCGCATTGGAACAATAGATCCAAGTGCAGAAAGGGCCACAGTTGCTAACCAGATGTTTACAAAAAGCTAATGATGTTTCCCAGCAGTTCATTTTTAGAGACATAACTCTTGACTACTGGAAGTGAGTATACAGTTTAACAGGAGCATAGTAATAGCATGCTGAAACCAGAATTCTTATTTCCATTTTGGCAATATTTGGAGAAGCTGGTGTGGTATACCCTGGTTGGTCCTAGAAATATGGAAGAAGAAGAAGAAGAGTTGGCTTTTCTACCCTGCTTTTCTCACCCATTTAAGGGGACTCAAAGCGGCTGACAAGCCTTTTGTTCTTCCCCACACAACAGACACCATGTGAGGTAGGTGGGGCTGTGAGAGCTCAGAAAGAGAGCTGTGACTAGCCCAAGGTCACTCAGCTGGCTTCATGGATGAGTGCGGAATCAACCTTGGTAATCCGAGATAAGAGTCCAGCTCCCTAACCACAAGACCAAACTGGCTCAGGTGCAATGTGAATCAGTCCAGATTCCAGGGTGCAGTTTTCTCACAAACATTCCACAGTCACCCATAATTTAGCTTTTGTGAACTGATTTTTTTAAAGGATTATTTCTAGGATTTAAGATGGGTGATGTTAACAACTTCCCAGACAACCATAACATCTTGCTGCGTGGTAAGTTATCTTGTAACTTACCTCTCTAACTGTAGGTTTGTTTTTTAAACTTAACAATATTCTTATAGCCTGAGAACATCTTTCCCCTGCACCCCCCCCATGTGCAACTGCCACCGACTGTCTCTCTGCCAAACTTCTTCAGTGCAGTCCACTGTGTCTCCCAAGTTCAGAACTGAAGGGTCTTTGATCGGCAACTCGTTCATCCAAACACCCTGAAACCCTTTAGAGCAACAAGGAGAGTTCCGCTTACTGCAGCCATTTCCTTCATCTGCCTCCTTCTGCTCCCGTATTTCCTCTTGGTCAAAGATGACGTGGGTGTCGCCTTGAACTTTTTTCTTGGGCGCTCCTTTCCGGTTTTCCTTACGCCCTCCATTGTCTCCTTCTGGTTCCTCGTCTGACAAGAGACAAAGAAAAATAAGTTGTGTGTGTGCCACTTTATAAAAACACCA
This sequence comes from Aspidoscelis tigris stejnegeri, assembly GCA_023333525.1. Lineage (NCBI taxonomy): Eukaryota > Metazoa > Chordata > Lepidosauria > Squamata > Teiidae > Aspidoscelis > Aspidoscelis tigris. The sequence goes on from JALMGA010000009.1 coordinate 1,095,587, forward strand.
GGAGAGAGTTGGGGTGGAGGCCCTGATGCTGGGAGCTGGAGAAGGAAACTACGAGCTGACTAGCAGGCAGCATCAGCAGCTGGCTTTGAAACCCTGGAAATAACACAGAGCTCCACGCTGCCTTACATAATTCTGGTGTCTGTGCTGCTGCCACTTCCCCCCTTCCAAAGCTTCCCTGTGGTATGTTCTGATGAACATGGGCACATGCAAGAGACTTACTCTTCTCGCTTTTCACAAAACCCTTCTTGCGTTTCTTGGTCTTCAAAAGATTCTCCTGCTGCTTCCCTTCTACAAGCATGTTCTCACTTCTCTCGCCACTCTGCTTTCCAGAGACACCAGTGGTTACAGCTGATGGAAACTTTAGTTTCCTGAGAAAAACAGTAGGATGGAATGGTGAAGAAAATCCTATTTTATACTGCTTGGGTAATAACCCCTAGGAAACTCTGGATCACACCCTTCCAATGTTCAGAGAAAGGTTCCTCCTTTCAAATGGGAAATGACATGAAAAGCAGGTTAATCTTTTTCAGAGGGTCAAGGTGAGAGGCATGGTTGGGTTACCAGCTCCACTCTGTGGCAGGGATCTGGGGCTACCATGTGCCATAAACATCAAGTGCGCAAATATCCTTGATATTCTTCTCTCCTGCTCCATAGCAGTTGTCTCTTACCTTCTCCTCCTGATCTTGTCTACTGACCCTATATTTCTCTAGCTTGTTTTCCCTCTTAGCTTCCTCCTGGACTCTGCTCTTGGCTGATGATGTGGACTCCCTTTGACTGCACTTGTTTGCAGCCTGAAGCATCCCCCTTAAGGGATAGGAAGCAGCCATCCTATGGGCTCTGCTGGCCAATTTAATCCCTGTCTGCAGAGGAACTCCGCATTTTGAAAACCTTAGCAATGCCTCTGGGGAAGACATACTCCAAAGACTATCTTCCCCTGAGGAACAGTTGGAGGTTGGGTTGTTGGACACTGCTGCCTCCTGGCTGCGAAATGAGAGCTTCAGGGCAGGGAGTTTAGTTCCGTCTCCTGTCCAGAGCAGGTTTGTGTAAACATGCCACCAAAAGTTTCCCACCCACATCTCTCTGACAGACTCATAGTGCAGCAACGGCATCTCGCCCCAGAGGTAGCACCTCAAAGAGGGAGAGCCTCCAGGTGGCTGCCATTTTGCTCCCAATGGGAACATGAAAAAAGCACATATACAATGGGAGGAATTCGGCTGAGCAGCAGCACATGTGAAAAAGACTTGGGTGTCCTGGTAGATCATCAACTGAACATGAGTCAACAGTGCGAGGCAGCTGCAAAAAAGGCAAACGCAATCCTGGGGTGTATTAGGAGAAGCATAGAGTCCAGATCACATGAAGTTATTATCCCCCTCTACTCTACCTTGGTCAGACCTCATCTGGAGTACTGTGTCCAGTTCTGGTCACCCCAGTTTAAAAAAGACGCTGACAAGCTGGAGCAGGTTCAAAGGAGAGCTACCAAGATGGTGAACGGTCTGCAAACCATGTCCTATGAGGAACGGCTTAAGGAACTAGGAATGTTTAGTCTACCAAAAAGAAGACTGAGAGGAGACATGATAGCTGTCTACAAATACCTCAAGGGTTGTCACAAGGCAGAGGGATCAGCCCTGTTCTCACTCTCTCAAGGAAGGACTAGAAACAATGGGGTGAAACTGCAGGGGAAAAGATTTAGTTTAGATGTTAGGAAAAAATTTCTAACAGTAAGAGTGATCAACCAGTGGAACAGGCTGCCACGGGAGGTGGTTGGTTCCCCTTCGATGGAGGTCTTCAAGCAGAGACTGGACGGCCATCTGTCTGAGATGGTTTAGGAGATCCTGCCTTGAGCAGGGGGTTGGACTCGATGACCCAGGAGGTCCCCTCCAACTCTACCATTCTATGATTCTATGAACTAAGCATGCAGTTGCTGCCATTTTGTTTCAGTGCCACTCCTTGGCTCCATCGAGTATTAAGCCTCCTGCCATATCCAGCCCCTCTATTAGCATTCAGGAGGGGAAAAGCTATGAGGCAGGAGCTGAAGCTACAACAGCTGCCATGCCTGCAGACTGGGTGAAAGCATAGAAAGTCCATCACGTTGGCCAGAGCACCTGCAGGCAACATCAGTGGACTGACACCTCTGTCTAGAAAGGAGGAGACATGTGGACAGGGGAAGCCACACAACTGCCCAGCAAACAATGAGTTCTGAGACTGAATTCTGCCAAAAGAAGCGTAAGAAGCCTTTATGTCATCACTGCTCATCCCTGCAACGTGCAAATAGATCCCAAAGGGATCAGGCACTACTCAGGGGAGATCTGAAGCTAATAACGTCTCATTCCCTTCTGTCCCAGGTCTTCCAGTCCTCTAGTCATAGCCATGGGTCTCCCCAGGATGATGGGGATTCTTCTTCTGATGAGTCTAGCATTTTCTTATGAGGCAGAAGGGAGGCCCACCGTTAATGCAAATTGAAGCCAATTGGCCCAACGTATGACGCGTAGATTCCCTGATGCAAAGAGATCTAGTCCTAAGTCCAGATCAAGGTCCAGCAGTCAGATTCTGGGTCCTCCTGAGAAGCGGAACTTTCTCCATTTTTTCTAATGACTTCAGTTGAAGAAGGGAGGAGGCTTCAAGCGCAATATAGAGGCTTTTCTTGCCCCTTTGACAAAGTTTCTGTCCACCCTCAGAAGTCAAGAACCCCAGGTCTTTTAACTGTGACATGAGTTCTGAAGCTGCCCGTTTGTTGAAGGCCTCTGTGAAACAATCTAAGGTTGCCCCAATTCCCAAGAATATCCAAATCTATTTTTAATGAAGGGGCAAAACACAGAGGCACCGAGCAAGATTAACTTCATGGCTAGGAAGTTTTTTTGTGCCTGATTTGGAGGATCAGAGTATTTTTGAGGTGCCCATTGTGGACCCACCAGTGGCCACATTTGCCTCTTCACTGATTGACCCCCATCCATCTGAGATTCTGTTCAAAGACCATGCCAACTGGAGAATGGAGATGGCTCTTAGGAAATTTTAGGTTTGATAATATAGCTCTGAGAGCTATATTATCTTCTTGTTTGCTAGGGCTGCCTAAGGTGGGCAGATGACTTAGTTGTTGATTCCTCTCTCTCTTCCCAGACCACAGCTTCTATTGTGTTGGCCTTTAGTGCAGATGGGAGACTAGACTGCTTGTCCCTCACTGCTAAGACAATGACACATTCAGAGAACTATATGACTCAAATATTGGAATGTAGACAGCTCTACTAGAGCCAACTTGGCATCAAGACCCTTCAAGGGCTAGCTTCTTTTCAGGGAGCATGGTTTAAAGGACATTCTTGTGGAATCATGAAATAGGAAGCTGGTGATGCCTCCCACTCTGTCTACCTTCTCTAGTCAGAAGGTATCTTGTTCCCACAAACTTAGCAGCAGCCTAGACCATCCAGGGGTCACCAAAAGAACCATCCCAGAAGAGGACTCAAATGCAACAGTCCTGGAGTGCTAGAGAAAGGTAAAAGTGAGGCAGACTGGTGGGAAACTGTAGCATTGTTCCCATGTTTGGCACTAATCTGCTTCAGATCTTTGTATATTGAAGGTTGTTTCCCAAGGTTATACTCTTGAATATTCTCCTACTTACAGGCTTATTCCCTTACCCTTGGAGCATTTTCAAGGAACAGGAGCCATAGAGCCTGTCTCTACTCCAGAAACGAGGAAGGGAATATGCTAAGTTCAAGATGGAAACTAGATTTTATCAAAGGGATATTACAGGTTAATGACTTTGTTTGTCCCAATGATATAAAATAAGCTTATTTACATATTTTAATATACCCTGTCTCATAGATTTCTCAGATTTACCCACTGGCAGTTTAGAACACTGCCCTTCAGCCTACTCTCTATTTCACATATTTTTACCAAAGTGTTAGGATGCATTTTGGAGCTCCTGTGATGGCAGGAGGCTGCTTGTTTTGCTTCTGTAGATGCTTTGCCTTTGACAGCCCTGCTCTAAAGGAATGCCTCTTTAGCCATCTCTGTTCTTTCTAAGCATGGGTTTGTTTTCAGTCATAAAAAGAGATTCTTGGTCCCTGCACTTTGGGGCGTATATTGACTGTGATGTATCATTTGATTCAATCCACCCCTAAATAGAAGGCATTCGACATCTGGCTATTCAGATTTTGCAAAATCCTAGGCCAGGCCTTTCTCTCCTTAGGTAAAATGATTCCTATTATTGTTTTAGAGCCCTGAGCTAGATTTCATTCCAGAGGGTTGCAGGTTCTCTTAGCTCCTTTTGCCAGTGATATAATCCTTGGTTCAGCATTCAAATTCTCCTTGAGCTCTTGTGCTTCCTCTGCACAGGTGGACTGTCTCTTTCCATCTGCAGCAGGGTGTGCTTTTAGAAGAGCCTCAGAGGGTAACTGTAATAACAATGTGTCCCTAGATGGGTGAGGTGGGCATACTTTGGGTCACATGGTGCAAAGCTTTTCATCGTGTTCTGCCAGGTACCACTTTACTGACTGACTGAAGTTGAAGATCATTTGGTTGTCTCTTTTAAATTTCTCTAATATTTTGAAAGAGCATCATCTACAAATAATTGCCCCCATGGAGTGGATACTGAGCCAGCATGTCTTTCTCTCCTCAGAGAGATAGAGTCTTCCAGTCATTGAGCTATTGGCATCAACAGCCAACCACCAGGTGCCCCTCTACCTCCTCCAGATTCAAGGATTGGAGTGTGTTGGGGATGCATGCTCTGTCTCACCTGTGACCACATGAACATCTGTATGACATTGACAAACTAGAGCAAGTCCAAAGGAGGGTAATGGTTAGTGGTCTGGAAAGCATGTCCTACACGGAAAGGTTGAAGGATCTAGGAATGTTTAGCCTGCAGAAGAGAAGACTGAGAGGAGACATGATCAGAGTCTTCAAGTATCTGAAGGACCATCACAGTGCAGAGGGATCATCCCTCTTCTTGCTTGCAGAAGATGGGAGGACCAGAAACAGTGGTGTGAAACTTCAAGGGAGTCAATACAGATTAGATATTAAGAAAAATCAGTCCTTGGAATAGGTTGCCACGGGAGGTGGTGGATTCTCCTTCACTGGAGGTCTTCAAGCAGAGACTGGACCTACATCTGTCCGGGATGGTTTAGGAAATCCTGCATTGAGCAGGGGATTGGACTGGATGACCACAGAGGTATCTTCCTACTCTAAGATTCTATGATTCAATATGTTCCTGCTCCTTGGTGGCCATAACATCTGCTTGCCAGGGATCCAGCTTGTCGGTATTTTTGCTTCCTTTGGACTGTACCCAAATCAAACCTGATTCTAGTCTCCTAAGGAGCCCAACTGACTATGCTCCTAAGGTTAATTCTGCCTTCCATAGGAACAAACCTATTCACCTCCCTTCTGTCCAAAGTTCAAATAGTGCTCAGGGAAACTATGGCATACCATAGAAGTTAGGAGGGCAGTCAGGGTCTAGGACTGAAGAGTTTTGTATGTTTTCCTCCCTTTCCCTCTTTTTCACTCACAGAAGCCAGACAAGAAGGCATCTACAGGGTCATTGCTAATTGGGTGATAACCTATTAGCATTCAGGTCTGCCTTCTCCTGTCAATGTCACCATTCCAACTACATGATCGGCAGCTATGTCAGCAGCTCTTGCCTCAGGGGCTGGCTAGAGAAAATCTGCTGTTCTGCAATGTGGAAGATGTCCTCTTCTTTCATCAGGCATCACAAATTTGATACCTACCATTCGGTGGAGACAGTTTTTGGCAGGAAATTTCTGCAGTGGATGGTTGACACAAGTCCTTAGATTGGCTCTCCCTGAGGGCTTAACTTTGGGCATGTCCCAACCATGTTTCTTACTTTCACATTCTGAAAAAAAGAGCATTGGTACCTACCATGAATAGTTCTGTTAGAAAGTCTAAAGTGAGTGGCCTGGCCCCACCCCCAGTTGAGAGTTTTATTTTTTTCTGACATGTATCCTGTTTTGTCTTTTTGTCCCACATACCGTCTTTAATGCCACTTACAGAGAAGTGATTGATCTTTGGGTTTCCGGCATAGTTGGAAATGCGTAGAAACTCAGCTTTATTCCAGAGAAAAATAAGCAGGGGCAATTTTGTGTGCTTGATATTTATGGCACAAGGTGCCCCCTGTCACCTGCTATGGAGTGGGGGTAGTAACCCAACTTAGCCTCACACCTTCTATTCACGGTAGGTACTAATGTTCTTTTTTATTTGTTTGGTTCTGTCTGAAACTATGTTCAACCTTCTTCAGTCCTCCAGGGAGTTGCATGCCAGCAGCAAATATGAGCAAAAATATTTGACTCCTCCTCACATTCTCATGACATAAACACAAGTCAGCAGAAGGGAAGGTAATTATCTCTCCCAGCTTTTTAACCATCTCCTCTTTTGTTTTGTTTTTTACTGAAGAGAGGACAATTTGCCTGTTATAGTGCAACCCTATATGTACATTCCGTTGAAAACAAAACATTTTTGTTGCAATTTCCAAAATTAGTTGGATTTTTAAAGGCCAGAAAAAATTGTTTTCGAAAACTGCATCAGTCCCCAGAACAGAGTCAGCTACCTCTGCTTCTAAGTTTTTGTGACCTTCCCGTCCCTTAGAGAAAAGGCGTGGAAAACACAGAGACCTTCTTTCATTCCTGCGGTGGAGCGGTTACATTTTAGGTAAAAATGTATCAATGCTTGTTCATTTTTTAAGATAAACAGTTTGGGAGGGAGAAGCCTTGCTTGTGTGCCTTGAGATGCAATGGTTGCCTACTGTGAGGCAAGGCTGCCAAACTAAATGGCCTTCTTTAGCCCAAGCCAGGACAGCATTTCTGAGGCTCTTAACTGGTGATCACTTTTTGCTTCCCTGCCACTGTTCCTCTCCACTGTTACTTTCTCTCTTGAGAGTTTAAAAAGGTATGTTTGCCTGGACTTTGAACAGCCCAATGCCAAGAGGAAGTGGCTTGGAAGGATGGCTTGGAACAAGAAAGCAATGGGTATGAAAGGATTAAGCACCCCCCTTTTCTAGTTCCAAATTCAAAACCTATTCGTCAGATCTGTCTTTTAAAAAAACAGCAATACACATATGTGCATAACATGCCAACTAAGCCTAAAGGAATGTTCATAGAAATTCTGGCCACATTTCTTATACTCGGGTGCCACCCTGAGGCCAAAGATATTTTCTCCACTGGCCTGAAGACTGAAGCATTCCTCTCTTGGACAATCGCACAACACTTTCACAACTGTGGCATCAATCAAGCATTTGTTCTCCTTGGTTTGTAAGTGAGAATTACAATTTCATATTGATAAGAATGTATGTTTAGTTCTGTGCCACAGTGCACAAAACCTACCTCCACTTGCTTCTGCACATTGTGCATTACAGAAATCAGTTTCTCCTCAGGTGAGAAAGGTGCTTCTGAGAACGTACTAAGTATTTTGTCTCCAGCTGTAACAGTCAGTACCTAAAAAGCAGTTGTCCACTCACCTCCCTGGACTTTGTTTCTTCATAGGCTGTACCAAAGCAGTATTCCTCTTACAGTCTTTGAACAAAATAAAAGAGATTAATCTATACCTAATATCCCATACTTCCTTTTCACATACTCCAATGCGGTGAATAATTGTTTTAAGTAATATAGCAAAATATTGAAACTCTCAAACATCATAAAACTAGCCTGCTGCCAGAAACACAGCCAGCTCTGGGGGAGAGGGGGTAGCTCCAGGCACCCTTGGAAAAAATGATCTACACCCAAAGAATTACAAATTAATAAAGTTTAAAACAATTAAATCATTCGATGCAGGCTTGTGAGGTAATCATGACTAATTCCCAAACATTATTCTGAAAAGCTGGCACACTTCCCAAAGTGAATTACTAACGGCAAAATCGAATACTGTATTTTCTGGCGTATAAGACTACTTTTTAACCCAGGAAAATCTTCTCAAAAGTCGGGGGTCGTCTTATACGCCGGGTGTTGTCTTCTTATATGGCGAGTATATCCCAAACTCTATATTTTAACTGGAAAGTTGGGGGTCGTATTATATGCCCAGTCGTCTTATACGCCAGAAAATACGGTACATATCTTTTCAGAGGCAAATACAGTTGATCTCATTGGGGTTTAGTTCCAGGTAAGCAGGTGCTGTATTGCAGCAGTTTCAGTGATGGTGGCTTTGGTAGGAGACATAGGGTGTTTTTCCACTGTCACTAAAAGTACCCATTAATGGGTACGTAATGGCATTTTTGTACCCATTAATGGGTATTTAATGGGTACTTCTAGTGACAGTGGAAAAACACCCATAGACCATCTAGCCCAGAGGCCTATTTGCACTACGGCCTCTATTGCATGATTAGGCCAGCCCTAGAACGGAGCATTGGCTCTGTCGGGAAGGTCACTGACAGCTGGTGCAGCCCAATTGGGGCTGTGCCAGCTGCCATCACATTGGGGCTAAACCGGGAATGTGTCCTTACCTGCCAAGGTATGAATGGGGCATCCGTCCCCATGTGTCCTAGCCTTAGGACTTGTCTCACACAGTGGCCCTTGACTTGCTTCTGAGCACTCACAAGTAGAAGACAAAGGCAAAACCTTCACCTGCTCTTGACTCCCTGCAAATAGCCTGTAGAGCATCCTGCCTCTCCCTACAACCTGAAAGCAGCCCCTGGACATCCATTCTAGTACCCATTGATACACCTGTACAGGCTGGTTGCTGTCACTGCCTCTTCTGGTAATCAGTTTCTTCCCCTTCATCCTGAATCTCCTGCCCATCTTTTCTTAGAACGCCTTCTGGTTCTGGGGTTGTGCAATAGAGAAAATATTTTTTCTCTATCCACTTTCCCCATACCATGCATGATTTAATATCCTTTAATCATGTCCCCTCAAATACTGTAGAGGCCTAGACGATGCAGCTTAATTTTGTAAGGGATTTCTTTCAGCCCATGATTATTTTGGTTTCAAAGCATGTGGCCCTCCAGATGTTCCTGAACTACACCCATCAATTGTTCAGTTCAGCCTAGCTGGGGCTGATATGCAATGATGGGATTGGTAGTTAGAAACACTGAACTCAGGCTATAAAGCAAAGATTCTAAGAAACAATCTGTATCAGCCAATGAAGCAGATTACTTTTTATTCAGATGGAGGCTATCCTGGGTCCAGATGGGACAGATGTGAAATCTGCTTCTGTTTTTTTGGGAGGACTTTCTTTCCCATACTTGGACTAACCGCTACGCGGATTATCCCAGAACTAGCACCTTGCCTGCTGCAGGAAACAGACCCATGGTGTGCTGCCATTCAAGATTTTAAAAGCTTTGAAATTATTCTGAGTGCTCAGTGTTTCCAAAGTTTTAAAAGAATCTGCAGTTTCTGAGGATCAAAGATCCTGAAACGCAGATTATCTATATTTGAATCAAAAGAAGTCTCACTGCTGGATTTAGAAATAATCCCCCCTGTTTAGCAATGGGAACGCAAGCGGTTTTTTGGGAGGAGGGAACCATGCTCCAGGGGTGTCCTCAGTTTCCCCTGGTCCAATGATAAGCCATGATTTTGTCCCCTTTTCCACAGGCTCTTGCCATTATGTGCTAAGGGGATCGGGCTTGGCTGAAAGGGGGTGGGGGGGTGAGGTGAAGACTGAAAGAGATCAGACCACACGTAACAAGAGATCAGAACACAATGTAACAAAGAGATCATACGAAAGTATCTGATTTTACAAAGTGGGTAGTGATCATGACTTTGGAGGCTTCCGTCCTGTGTCGGCTCTTGTGTAAAAGCCTCCTTCTGCCCCCCTCCCTGCCATTTTGTGCTGCTCTGATCCCACCAATCTAGCATAAAAGACCAGAAGGGAAAGTAATCTTTAATATTCTACTGCCTTGTTAACATGAGAAGCTGTGCTACCGTGGGGGGAGAGAGGTGATGAACAAAAACTGCTCCTCCATGATCTGAATTGGGAACAGGTTTATATAGGGGATAGGGTTTGAATTGCCCGCCTTGATGAAGTCAGGGTATGACGGTGCCCAATTGCTGACTGCATGGGGAGGGTTTCTGCTGAAGGGAGGGGAGAAGGGAGGAAGTGAGTCCACATTATAAGCTAACAGTGGGAATGCAAACAAACAAAAACAGACCTTGCTGCTGATTTTAAAAACCCTGGTTTAAATCCGGATAAAATTGCCCAGTGGAAAACTGGCCCCAGGGAAAGGCTGCAGGGAAAGAAGGACCAGGGAGCCTCCATCTGCACTGCTGCCACCTGGTAAAAGGTCAGCTTCAGTGTGGCAGTTGGCTGTCTCCCCCAGCCGCTGCCCCACAGCTCCACCTGGGAACATCCCTTGAGTGAGACAGACAAGGCTAGCGTTCAGTGCAAAACAGCAAGCCAGACTAATTGGGAAAGCGCACCCCCTTTCCACAATTGCCATGCAGCAAAATACAAAGTATTGGAAGGGAAAGGTGTGTTCATCTTGACCATACTCCTTGAAATCTCTGTCTCAACAAAGAAAAGAATGTCTCTGTGTTACCAGCTGGTTGGCTGCAGTTTTGTTGTGTAGGGAAAAGCGAATTGCCAAAAGCTCCAACAACGTACCTCTACCCTCTTGCAAAGGCTTTTGAAACACACTGCCCTTCAACTGTACATCAGACAAGCGACCGTTTTTCTACCATGGGAGAAATAAACAAAATAACAAATAACAATATTATACATCCTGCATGATAAACCAAGTCCCTTCCTTGTTTTAAGCAGGGTCTGCCTTTATATTATACCAGCTAGGAAACGTCAGCTGCGTCACCACCAGAGGATGTCTGCCTTACAAAGAACAGTCCTCTGTTTTGAGGGTCTGAAAAAGGAAAATTCTCTATTAGAAGATGTCCTCAACTGTGGAGTGGACATCATCATGCATACATCAGCTGATCAAACTTCCCAGGTGATGGCACTTCCTCTTGTGCGGAATCAAGTTCTTCATTCAGCGCAATGTTATAATGGTCACCCTAAATACATTAGGGTAGATTCAGAATTCCCAGCCAGGATCTGTTTCAGGGGCAGGAACACCTCTGAAGTACCAGGATAAGCCTTCTGTATTTAGAAGGCTGTTGCAGTATAGCGTCCCATCCTGGTTCTGGAAATCACCTGATCTCTGCAGACATTTCCAGGTTTGCCGGAACTAAAGTTCCTAGCCTCCATTCCCCCTGGGGTCACATTTCAGCAGTGCAATTTGGTGCGGCACTGAAATGTGTCCCCTTGTTATGGTAAAACAAGGTCGCTGTACCCTTTCACATGCCTCTCTATGCTGGTCTAGCTGTCCTGGAACAGGCAGACCTGAAAAAATAGGTCTACTGGGATCCCATTTTGCCTTCCAATTTGAAACAATGACATACTATATACAGAGGGATCCTTAGTTGTCCCTTCCCAAATCAGCACAGTTACTCCTAGGGCGTGTCCCCATGCACATTTAGTTCAGTACCCAAATCAGGTTCAGCAAGGGGTATCCCCATGCATTTTTTATTTGGTTCGGTTTCCGGACCAAATTGTCCCAAATCATGCCAGACCAGGACCAAATTTGGTACCTGAAAAAACAAGTCTAGGCACGGTTTGGGGTCCCGGCACACATTGCTTAGCAAGCCGAGACTGAGCATGGGGACGATCCCAGACTATTTGGGGAGGAGATTGGAGCTCGCGTCATTGGGAGGTGAGTGTGCTTGCTGATCTTACCCTGTGCCTTGGAGATCGCAACTGCTAACATTTTTTGGGGTGAAAAAATCCTGATCGCTAAGGCAGGCAGAATAATGGCTTAATTTTTGTCCCATTTCCACTGCAAATATTCCACCCTCGTTTCCTGATCGCCAAGGCAGGCAGGATCATGGCTTGATTTTTGTTCCTTTTCCAAAATATTCCACCCCCATTTCCCGATCGCCAAGGCAATCATGATAATGGCTTGCTTTTTTCCCTTTTAAACTTGCCAGGTGTTCTCGTGGTTCCTGGTGAAGTGGAGGTGCGCAAAACCGCTCAACCATCCAAACCTCGTAGCAGCTTTGGGTTTTTAAAAATTATTTTAAAATTTATTAAACTTAATTTAAAACTTTTTCTGTGCCTCCCAGCCCAGTCCTGGCTTCCTGTGCTGCTAAGGGAGGGAGGGGGGATGTGGCATTTGCAGTTGGTGGCACAGGGGCATTTGCAGCTGGCAGCACAGGGGTGGGCTGATGTCAATCTGGCTTCCAATGAGGAGAGAGGGGGCAGAGAGGAGAGGAGGGGGTGCTGCTTCCCCGTGCCAGGGTTTGGTACAGTTTGCATGGGGATGGCTGTATCCGCAATGAGCCTTGCACCCAGCTCACATTACTGGGAATGGCATGGGGACAAGGAAGAGTCTATCTCAGACCCACTCCTGGTCCCATATGTGCCCATTCCGAGCCAAATGGTTTGCATGGGGACGCAGCCCTACTGAATTTGAATAAACAGTGACAGTTACACTCCACTGGGTACTGTCTGTGCAACTTCTGTGCAAACAATGCATTCTAAATACTTCACACTACTCCTTCAGTCACCGTTGTTCACACACAGTTGACTGATGCCTCGTGAGGCAAAGTTTCATTTGGCAATGGGGGTTGTACAACTGAGCATAAATGACAGTGTTTTGAAGGAGCACAATGTTAACTGTGCATTTATTTGCTTACACTCAACCTTCAGGCAACAGTGTGCATTAAGAAGCCAAATCACAATTTGGAATTCCTCCATCCTGAAGGGAGCAAATTTACATTTCCACCTACCTACCTCCTTGGCTCCTTCCCAATACTCCTTGTTTGTTTCTTTTTCTGTGCCAATTCCATGCTCTTCTTGCTTCTTATCGTTGTCTTTCAGGGTTTTGATTGGTTTGGTTTCAACACCATCCCTTGAAGCATGACTCAGAGGAGCAGGAGGAATCCTTTTCGCCTGGGTATCTCTCTTTTCTGCTAAATGTTCTAGGGGTTCCCATTCTGCAGCTTTAGTTACTGGAGGTGCAAATGCTCTTTTGCACGCTTTCTTGAGTCCTGAAGTTATGGAAATTATAGTTTATTGGTTAGTAAATAAAATATAAATGATATATCCAATATACATTATATAGGCATTATATATGTTATTATCCATGCAAATCTCCTAGAACAATCTGTTACATCTTTTATTTAGATAATTCAGAGCCTAGGTGTCTACCTCACCGCATCCTATTTGGTGGCGGTGTGAAGCCCTCCCCTTACTCAAAGGGCCAAGTTTAATCTGTCAGACATATAAATTAATTGTTCCTTCTTTCCTTTCTTGTCCTGAGCGTCCCAGGGAAATAAAAGCCATCCTTTCTCTAGAATGCATATCTAGTGGTGATCAGTGGTAGCTGTATTGCACATGCATGTTCTCTCTCATCATTTCCTGCTTCATCCAAGAGAGTTTGCCAGAAAGGGCTGCACAGTCTGGTCAGGTTGCTGTTTGTAACACTGTATGGAATTAGCAAACTTCTCTAACTCTCCCCCAAACTGTCATCACAAAGTACTTATTTATAAACAAAGTGCAGGATTATCTTACCTCCAAAGTTGTTCTGACTTGCCATTATTTATCGAAGTGTTTTCCCCTGGCCAGCTGAAGATAAATACGGTAAGAGGGGGAGGAAAGAAAGCAATGAAAGTACATGTAACACTGTTTCTTACTTAAAACAAAGCCATAAGGTAAAAGAGAAAACTTCTAGGAATCCCCTGTGTTTCCCTCTGCCAGGTCCTTCCTTCAACTTGGAAACCAGACTATGCAGTAACATACTAAAACTGCAATCAAGCTGGTGATTACTGTTGTACTGACAGAAAGTGCATGTGCAGCGTTGTTCCAGAATCATTGTTTATTTATGTAAAATATTTCTATATGGTGTGATATAAAAGAATCCGAGTGGTTAACAAAAAAAGAAGAAGAGACCTTAAAAACAAGGATAAAAGCAGATTAAAATGTACAAGCAATTAAAAACACATTAAAAATCAGGTGGGTTAAGGAGAAAACCATTCCCATGGGGAATGCCTGGGTGAAGAGGTATGTCTCTAGCAGTTGCCACCCCACAAGTCCCTCACAATTTTTAAAAAATTTATTTGTCATTTATATTTCTATCCTACCCTATACCCGAAGGTCTCAGGGCAGGTAACAACATTTAAAATTCTCTTTCTTTCTTTCTTTCTTTCTTTCTTTCTTTCTTTCTTTCTTTCTTTCTTTCTTTCTTTCTTTCTTTCTTATACAGTATGGAGAATCTGTGTTATTAACCACTGTGTTTGAAAACTCAACCTTTTGATTTCTATGGGTTACACTGCCGAAAAAGAGCAATCCTTGGTAAAAACCTGGTAGCCTATATAGAGAGGAATAAAGTTAAATTTAGGGTGTTTTTCTACTGTCACTAGAAGTACCCATTAAGTACCCATTAATGGGTACTTAATGGGTACTTCTAGTGACAGTGGAAAAATACCTTTAAGTAATATTGGAGGAAGCATTTTCAAGGATATACTTGACGCTGTATTAATGAGGCTAACTATCACTCTCGTTATATATAGCACTGTACATTAAGGTTTAGTTGATCAATGACACCTCTCCTTAAAAGGTGCCAACATTATCTCATCCTGGCCAAATAGGCAAGACGGCACATGTCTGTGCTCTAATCCAGAAGCAAAGTGTTTGCTTCTGAAATATGAAAGCAATTTTCGTCTCTTGGTTGTGGATCTGACAGGTACATGCTCAGGGCAGTAAATATCCTATGAGCTGGCCTTAAACATTCTGCTTGGATAGCACAAAAAGTGATCACAGGTAGCCTGTCTTTATAAGAAAGCTAGGTAGTCGCTTGAGATATCTGCCAAGCTATAGAAGGTATGGTCCCTGTACTGCATGTTGTATGGCTTTCCTTGGCTGAACCACAAACTCCAGAACCAGTTATGGTGGCAAAAAGCAATGCGAAAAGCTTCATTCCAATGTGGTTGAAATGTTTCTCCTTGTTAAGTTAGGGTGGGTTCATAACTATAGGTCAAACATAGCCCTTTAATCTGGATTAAAGCCCTGTCTAGTATGCATTTATGCCTCCAGATCTACACACTAATGCAGAAGCCCCCCCCCTCCTTCCCAGTAGAGTTCCATCTGCTTTAGACAAGTCTAATCAGTCTATGGAATTTGCTGCCAGAAGAGGTGGTGACAGCAACCAGCCTACATGGCTTTAAGGGAGGGTTAGACAAATTCATGGAGGACAGATGTATCAATGGTTACTAGAACGGATGCCTAAGTACATCCTTCAGGCTGTGGGGACCAGCAGGATGTTTCCAAGGCCATTTGCTGGGATTTGAGAGCAGGTTTGCCCTTGTCTCTGCTTGAGATGCCCATGGGCAATTGGTGGGCCATTGTCTGCAACAGATGCTGGGCTAGATGGGCTGTGGCCTGATCCAGCAGGGCTCCTCTTATGTTCTAAAGCTGTTAGAGGTGTTAATTCATGATGACCTTCCATCAGATAAGTCCACAGTATTCAAATGTGCAAGGAGAAACGGAAAATGAAGGCAAGTTCTGAGCTCCTGGGTGTGATGGGACAGTGCTAATTGGATCTTATGGGGCAGCCTCCAACAGGGTTACTCCTAGGGCTTTCTCAGTGATAGTCTCCCCTGCGGTGCCAGGCACCTTCACTTCATATGTTCAGGAACAGTGAAGGCATACCTATTTACTGGCCTTTGGTTGATGAACCGGCTTCCCCTCTTTCAGGCACTGTTTTTGTTTTTAGTGGGTTCATTTTTTTGTTCTTATTGCTGTAATCTACACTGAGACCTTCAAGATGAGGGTAAGCTAAAAAGGCAAATAAGTAATACCTTTCCCATGTCATCTGAATTGACACCTGCTACCTCCAAAAACATCTTTAGTGTACAGTTAATTTACTGCTTTTTTCTTTTTGCCACGAACTGGGGTGATGTTCTCTAGCTCAGATGGTTGTAAAAGAGGCTCGTATATACCCATGACAGATTGGGCACATTTTGCTTCCAAGAATCAGCTTTTGGGACGTGATATATGACTGGAGGAGCATAATGTGCCCTGCTAATAGTTTTCCTTTTGGTTTGTTGAGCTAACCACTGAATAGAACAAGACCCTGTACCATGAACTCCTGGGTGGGGTGGGGGGCTGTCAAATGGAAAATAAGGATAGGGCTCCTACATCATTAATGGCTGCATGAACAATGTATAAGCTCTTTAATTGTACAGACTTATTATTAAAATAAAGTTAGAAAAAGAAAAAAATTAGTAGCTGCATGAAAGAAGTAGGAACTTAATCCAATGTTGCCTTTATCACTGGCTGAAATTGCTCTTTTTGCAGAGCAAGAGTCCAGGCTTCTCTTCCACCTGGCCTTGAGAATATAAGGAATGCCCTAATGGATTGGATCCAAGTTCCAGCCACCTGTCCCCTCACTGGTCAGTTGCACAAGGAAGCCCATCAGCAGGACATGAACACACAGCTTGCTCAGCTCAGTCTCCCAGCAGCTGCCCTTCAGAGGCATAAAACAAGAAATGTCCCCCACACTGGACCCCGGCAGCTTCTTCTTCTTCCAAAAGCCAAGAGGCTGCACTAGCAGGAAGCCCAGCAGTAAGACATGATGAACACAGCATGCTCTGTCTACTACTAGCAGCTGCCCTCGGAAGGCATATAGACTGCTCAAAAGTCTTGGGCCTGATTCCACAGGGGTCTTTTTATACAATGGTCCCTTATTCAGCATGTGTGCAAAGCTACACTCACTTGCACTGCAGATTATAGAGGCATAAAGGTGATTTGTTATATGTTATATATTCCAATAATCCAGATAGCATTTGTTTGCTATAATCACAGTATTATTTTATATTAATTACTTTCTCCAGACAGAGTTTACTTCATTTGAAGATGATGTCAGTCAAGAGGACCTGGAGAAACCCAAAAGAAATAAATATTAACTATATTTTGTGAGAAAAATACTGAAAAAATGTCTTAGTGCAAAAAAAATTAAGTGCTTTTTGCTTTTGATTCTTCTCATCATTGCACCCTTTTGTCACACATGGCTAATACAGAATAAGATCAGATGGATCATCTCCCCTTTCAAGAGCAGAACTAGAATCTATTTTTTTTTAAATATCAACTAATCCAACACTAAAAGTTTCAAATTTTTTTAAACACATCCATGTATATAACCACACACATTACATGAACGGATTACTTTTTAGGTTGTAAACTGCTTTTGAGTTGCCCTGTAGAAAATGTTGGGACATTTTGTGGGCCAAAGTATGAAAGCTTCAGGTTCACCTCATGGATTTTATGAGGTAAAAGGACTGCAGGGGCAGCAGGATTTGTATTCCAACAGTGACAAGCTGTTTTCCTTCAACATTAAATCAGTCAGAAAATTCACCCCTGGGAGAAGTAACGTGTGAAGATTACTGGCCACTTTGCTGATATGTTTTCTTGCTCTGAAGCTGGATTAAACCTTAGGTGTGACCATAGCCAAGGTTTAATCCAACTTCGGTCCACTTTGAGCGAGAGAACACCTCAGGAAAGTGACAAGGGCTGTGGTCACAGTTAAGGTTTAATCCAGCTTCAGTCCACTTTCAGGGTGAGGGAACACATCAAAGTGAAGCTGTTTTCTTTCTGTGTTAAATAACTCAGAAAATTCCCCTTTGGCGTAGAGAACGTGGAAAGAAAACTACTGGGTGCTTTGCTGAGGTGTTCTCTCGCTTTGAAGGTGGACTGAAGCCGGATTAAACCTTAGGCGTGGGTACCGCCTCTGAGGTAAAAGGGAGGCCTCGTCCGCCTGGGGACTCCGCCAGGCCCTGGCGATCCGTCCCGCCCGCGCACTGGCAGCCTCCGATCCAGCCGCCGCCGGGCTGACAGGAAAGCGAAGCGGCGGCGGCGGCGGCGGCGGCGGCGGCTCGTTCGTGAGGAGACGAAACACGGGGCGGCCCTCCGTACCTCCCTCCCCTGCACAAGCTCCGACGCGAGTCCCACAAGGGCTCCTTTCCGAAGCCGCGCGAGGCCCCCGCGTCCGAAGGGCGGCAAGGCGGCCGGCAAAACCAGGCGGCGCCGCTCGCCCCTCTGAGCGTTTTGGCGCCTTTTTTGCGGGCTCGCGCCCCCTCCCCCCCCCCGGCTGCTACTTCTCGTCTTTTGGCGCCTGCTGGGCGTGCGCGCGCGCGCGGCGGCCGAGGGAGGGAGGGAGGGAGGGAGGGAGGAAGGAACGCGAAAGGGGGATTCCGCGCATGCGCCAGGCGGCGGAGGCGGAAAACTAACGAGGAGCTAGGCTGCCAGAACAACAAGGCCCACGTGGTGGGTTCGCGTATACGCTGACAGTGGCGGCGCCTGCCAGAATGGGGGGAGGAAAGCCAGTGCCTTGTTTAGCCAAAGGCCAGGGCAAAGAAGGACATCTTCATTGCTTTCCTGAATGCATAAAGTGAAGATGCCTGATGGACCTTGGCTGGGGGGGAGACTTCCACAATCTGGGTGCCACCACTGAAAAGGCCCTATCCTGGGTGCCAACCCCTTTTGCTACTGAGGGTGGTGGGACAACCAGGAGGGCCTCCCCTCCAGATCTTAAGGCAAGGGCAGATCGATATGGGAGTGGGTGTTCTCTTAGATATTTGGGGCCCAAGTCATTTAGGGACTTACAGGTTAAAATTAGTACCTTGAATTGGGCTCCGTAGTGAATTGGCAGCCACTGCGACTCTTTTAAGACCAGCATGGGGTGTGTCCAGCCAGCTGTTCCAGTCAGCATTCTAGCAGCTGCATTCTGCACCAGCTGCAGCTTCCAAACTGTCTTCAAGGGCAGCCCCAAGTAGAGCACATTACAATAGTTACAGAGCATGGATAATTGTGGATGCATGCTTCAGGACCACTGTGCATGCTGGGTTTTGGTCTCTGGACGTGCAGCATGGGCAAAGCTATGATAAGCGCTCTCGTGAGAGACCCACAACCAGCACTGTGTTTCCGAACAATCATTTTTTGCAGGTTTTAGGGCAGACATAGTGGGGCTGCGGTGCAGTGGCCACAGATATAAGGTAAACCTACCATAGCAGTGCCATATTGGTACTCTATTCCCCCATCTGGACCAGGCCTTAGAGATAAATTTTACTTTTCATTGTTAGTTGACCCCATTCCAACCAGGCAGGAAGTGTTGGCCTCTTTCCCTCGTTGTTCCGCTTTCTTCAGCTTTTAGAATTCTGTCTGTTTAATACCCAAAAGCTGCCTGCTTTCTTATTAATCGGCTCTTTGGCCTTGTTCTCATGGGGAAAATGCAAAACCCTTGAACTTCAAACTGTGTGTTCCTCCTTTAAATGTCTTGGGCAGAATGAGGCGGAGCACAGGATTTAAAGCACTGAAGGTGAGGGGTTTAGAGCAGTTAGGCAACCCCAACATCTCCTTCAGGAGCCCTTCACATGGTGATGGAAGTGAGGTTTAAGAGGACCAGGAAACTAATTCCAGGCCAGCTGAAATTGTGGCAGCCAGTTTGGTCTAGTAGTTGGGGAGCCAGTCTCTTATCTGGGAATACTGGGTTTGATTCCACGCTCTTCCATGAATCCTGTGGGGTGACCTTGGGCTAGTCACAGCTCTCTTCTGAGCTCTCACAGCCCCACCTGCCTCACAGGGTGTTCTGTTGTGGGGAGAAGAACAGAAGGTTTGCCAGATGCTTTGAGCCAGTCTAGTGGTTAGGGAGCCAAACTCTCATCTGGGAATACTGGGTTTGATTCTGCACTCCTCCATGAAGCCCACTGGGAGCCCTTGGGCTAGTCACAGCTCTCTTCTGAGGTCTCACAGCCCCACCCACCTTACAGGGTATTCTGTTGTAGGGAGAAGAACAGAAGGTTTGTCAGCCGCTTTAAGTCCCCTTAAATGGGTGAGAAAAGCAGAGTAGAAAAGCCAACTCTTCTTCTTCTAAAAAAGAGTTCATACTGTTTTCACTGTGAAGAAATTAGAGAGCCAAGACGTACATTTAAAGAAGAAGGCACCTTGATCCTTTGTAAGCATCACAAAGTCCACTCCTCAAGGGTTACTTTGGCGCTGGTCTGGGGAAGGCAGGTTAGATTTAATTGGAATGCCTTGAAATTAAAATTCTTTCCAGGCCCACAAGGAAAAAGCTGTGGTTCCTTCAACTGTGGAACACAAATGGAAGGCAGCATATGATTTATTTATATTTATATCCCACCCTGTACCTGAGGGTCTCCGGTAAATACCGAAGCCTGTGGGAAGGGGTGTTTTATGGGTCAAGTCATAAGGAAGAAACATTTTACAAGGGCCTGGCATGCTGTGGTCCGTGAGGTCATGAAGAGCTGATCCCAACTGAACCAGTAAACAGCTGCCACCACCACCAAGATTACTGGCAGCCCTGTGTAGTCAGATGGCGGTTGTGGGCAACTTCCAGAAGCTTCCATAACTGAGGAGAGAGCGCCTGCAAACCCAGTGTGGGCTACTGTGTGCACAGCATGGCCTCCTTTGAGGCTTGTCACTGCCAAGACTCATGGAGCCACCAGCACAATCCAACATCCTGGCTGTTGTGTGTTTGTTGGAAGTCCTGATGAAGAGTGTTGGACAAAGGAACGGCCGGCTGTTGGAGATGGTTTCCCTCTTCTTGAATTCGTCAAACATGCAGCAAGATGGCCACCCATCAGCCATGACAGGCAACAGACAGGAGTATAGGCTGGCAAGGATGAAGGGAACAGAAGGAACAGAGAACATAATAGGCAAAGGACGAGGATCAGATCAAAGCACTATTTGAATGTGAAGCAGAGGCAGAGTCCACGGTACCGAAAAGAGCCTTTTGAGGACCCTTGGAAAAAAATTGACTGCTATTCCCATGAGCCTTTGCCACAGACAGTAGGATCATGGGGGCTGTGGTCCATAGAAAAGTTACCAGAATCTCTGAGTTGGTCTACAGGTTAAGAAGCTGGACTCTTATCTGGGAATACTGGGTTTCATTCCTCACTCCCCCATGAAGCTAGCTGGCTGACCTTGGGCGAGTCCCAGCTCTCTTCTGAGCTCTCGCAGCCCCACCCACCTTACAGAGTGTTCTGTTGTGGGGAGAAGAACAGAAGGTTTGTCAGCAGCTTTGAGTCCCCTTAAATGGGTGAGAAAAGCGGGGTAGAAAAGCCAACTCTTTCTTCCTCAATAATACTCTATACAATTCCAAGTAGAGGTCACGGGAATTATGCTTAATTATGAGATGGGGGGGACTGAGATCTGAGATTAGGAATATTTTCGGAGAGAATCCAAGAAAGTGTGAATGCAAAATAAATAAAGACACGTATCTAAATAAACTACCTACGCCTGAACCTGCTACTTAGCCTTTGCTACGTTTGCGCACGCGCGATAGGGGGCAGCAGTAGCTGTACACCTCGGAAAAACTACAAATCCCGAGGTGCTTTTGAAAGGGTCCTGATGGATGTGTGGAAGAGCAAGATCACGTGATTTCGCAACTGTCCATATTGGGAGCTTTAAAAAAAAGATTGTTTGTTTGTTTTTGCTTGGGTTGTTCTACAAAGGGCGGAATGCGTGTTTTCTCCGCACTTTCCTACTCAACTTAAGCGTCCCGATTACCTATCTGGCTCTGACATCTCCTTTCCTGGACTCAGAAGAGATCTGGGCGGCTGGTTCACTTTGGTATCCCAAACCAATGCCTGAAAAAAAATCGACTCCAAGGATCTAGAGATGCAGCTGCGGCACTTTCAGACTGGAGGCCGAGAATAGTAACTATTGACTAAGAATGTATTTGAGAAAAAAAATGGAGGCAGTTGGGGTTTTTCGGCAGTTTCAAAGCTTGAGATCAAAAGCGATTCAGGCGGCCACCGAGGCCTTCCCTGAGTCTCCAAGGCCCCTCGCCCACACTTTGGGGAAAATTAGTTTGGAGTGTCGAACCCTGATTGGCTACAGGGTCTGCGAGTTCCTTCGCCTATTGGTCGAAACGGAAATTCGGAGGCGGGAAGAAAGGGGGGGCGTTGGCTTCTTAAGGTCTCCGCGGAGGCGATTCTGATTGGCCTGCAAACCACGTGAGAGGGGGCTACGCCGAGTTCGGATTGGTCCTCTTTTCCAGGGGGAGGTGCGTCTCCCAGCGAGCCCACCCACCGCGTATATAAGCCACCGCTCAAGGGGGCGCGGGCCATCGCGGGAAACCAGGAGGCGCGAAGCGTTCTTCCTCTGGCCGCCGCTCGTGTCGCGCATGCGCTCGGCGCGGGGAGGAGCGTCGCACGGCCGCGAAGGAATGGCTCCGGGCGTGCGCGCTGACGGCTGACTCGAGGGAGGCCGGCACTGCGGCTGTGCGGAGGGGGCCCGTTGGGCCTGCGCGGTGGCCGCGGGCGCGGCTGCGCACGCGCGGGAGGCGGCGGACGCAGAGCAGAGGCAGAGCGGCCGCCTGAGGAGCCGCTGCCGCGCCGTGTGTGAGGAGAAGGGAGCGCGGGACGGAGCGGCCGCCGGACGGAGCCCCAGCGGGCTACCTGCCCGCCCCATGCAAGGCAGCATGATCGAGATGGCGGCTGACAAGGAGCCCTTCCCGCCGCCGCCGCCGCCGCCCCTCAAGCCCGCCGGGGCCGCCCCAGAAGAGGCCCTGCCGTCCCCCGAGGAAGAGCCGCCGGGCCAGCTCCGAGCGGACGCTCCGCCGGAGGAGGTCGGGCCCCTGCCGTCGGAGGGCGGCGGGCGGCAGGAGGGCGAGGAGGCCCCGGGCAGCCTGGCCGCCGAGCCCCCGCGGGGCCCGCCGCGCAACGGCCTCCAGCCGCCGCCGCCGCCGCCCCCTCAGCGGCCCCCCGGCGGCGGGAAGCGGCGCAACAGCTGCCTCGGGGGCGGCTTCAAGCACCCGGCCTTCAAGCGCCGCCGCCGGGTCAACTCCGAGTGCGACCCGGTGCTGCCCTCCGAGTTCCTGCTGGGGGGCAACATCTTCGACCCGCTCAACCTGAACAGCCTCCTGGACGAAGAGGTCAACCAGGCCCTCAACGCCGAGACGCCCAAGTCGTCGCCGCTGCCTGCCAAGGGCCGGGACCCCGTGGAGATCCTCATCCCCAAGGACATCACCGACCCGCTGAGCCTCAACAACGCCCAGGAGGACCCCCCCGTGCTGGCCTCCCCCCTCAAGGCCGGGCGCAAGCGGCACCGCCACCGGGGGGCGCAGCGTGGGGCAGGGGCAGGGGCCCCAGAAGGAGGAGGAGGCGGGCGGCCTGGGGGTCCGGCGGCTGCCCCCTGCAAGTCGTGCCACAGGGCCTACAACGGAGCCACCCCGCAGCCCTACGAACTCAACACGGCCATCAACTGCAGGGATGAGGTGGTCTCGCCGCTGCTGCCCGCCGGCGGGGAGACGCAGCGGCAGCAGCAGCAGGCGTCGGGGTGTGCCACCCCGTCGTGCGCCTCAGTGGCCTCCTCGAGCGCCGGGGGCCGCCACCACCGCAAGCGGCGCAGGACTTGTAGCAAGCCGGAAGGGCCGCCGGGCGGGCATCAGGGGGCAGGCGCCGAGCAGCCTTGCAGGGGCAGCCCGGACAGGGGCGCCGGCGGGCCCAGGAGCCGCCACTCTCAGTCCGCCTCCTCCCAGCAGCCCCGGCGGCAGTCTTGGCACAGATTCCAGTACGGCAACTACTGCAAGTACTACGGGTACCGCAACCCCAACTGCGAGGACCCCCGGCTGCGGGTGATGAAGCCGGAGTGGTTCCAGGGCAAAGAGGTGCTGGACGTGGGCTGCAATGTGGGACATCTAACCTTAAGCGTGGCCAAGAAGTGGGGGCCCAGCAGGATGGTGGGGCTGGACATTGACAAGTCGCTCATCCATTCCGCCCGCCAGAACATCCGCCATTACCTGTCCGAAGAGATGCAGGAGCAGCAGCAGCAGCAGCAGCGAGAGGCCGGCAGCGCCGAAGGGGCCGCCCGCGCCAAGAAGACGTTCCCTGCCTCTCTCATGGCCAGCCGGGGGCCGATTGCGGCCCCAAGGGTGCCTCAGGATGGGGTCGACGCCTCCGTCTTCCCCAACAATGTGTTCTTTGTTCAGGTAAGGCGGGCAGAGGTCCTCCACAGGTGTGTCCTGACCCCTTGTCCGTGGGTAAGTCTGTCTGGAGTCACAGGAGTTTGCAGCAGACTTGGCTTCCTGCTAGGAAACACACCTGCTGCACTTGGGGTGTAGGAAGGACTTGACCCCAGTGGCATTGCAGGCAGCAGCCCTTTTCCTGCCCTCCTTCCACCCTGCTGCTGTGGCAAGAGTCCTCTAAAGGTTGCAGGGCTCCTCACCGTGGGCTGGGACAGGCTGAAAATGGCTCTTTGCCCACTGTGGGGGAGGTGAGGCCTCGGCAGTGGCCTGAAGGAGAAAGGTGTGTTGGGACCACCAGGCTGGCAGCCCTGGGCGGCAAGGGAGGCTCACAGTGATGCCCACCGGCAGCATCCCAGAAGGCATCAGGAGAGGCGTTCCTGGCAGGTCTTTGTACGCCTAGCAGTTTGGGTTCCACAGGGGATGTTGACAAGGCCTCTGCCAGGAGGTCCTTAAAGAAACGGCTGAGGGAAAAGGAGATCCCACGCCTGTTAGTCTGAGCTACCCTGCAGATCACAAGGAGCGGCCCTGAAGCGTGTGGCCGAGTGGGTTGTTTGCCCCCTAGATTTGCCTGGGGCTCTTGGTGGCTCTTCCCCAGAACTGTGGTTCAGCCCATCTGCCACCCCTACCCGGCCTCCTACAGTGGATGCCTGTGCACATCTTTCAGGCTGGGGGGACAAGCAGGAGGCCTCTGAGGCCATTTGCTGGGATTGGATAGCAGGAGAAGGTTTGCCCTTGTCTCTGCTTAAGATGCCCATGGGCAGTTCATGGGACACTGTGTGAGACAGGAGGCTGGACTGGATGGGCTGTGGCCTGATCCAGCAGGACTCCTCTCAGCTTCTTCTGTTCTCTTTACCTGCATTCTGCATCCTGTATGAAGCCATTGGGTGCAGGAGGAGGGAAAGAGCTCTGTCTGCTTCTCTGCTCCTGTGTCTTTTTCAGATGTGGGAGAAGAGATGCATCGTCTGTTTCTGCCGGTCTTTGGGGGGGGGGGCGGGGGTTGCCACTTTATGCGTCCAGCGGACATTGGCCCAGGGAAAAGCTTCCACATAGCAGACAGTCAGAGGGGCCGTAGCTGAGCCGCAGAGCACACAGCCGGGTTTCTCAGGCCTGGTCCTTTGGGCTCCCATTGGAAATGTCCAGTGAGGGCGAGGTTGCCCTGGAGAAGCTGAACACTATAGCAGGTGTGGACTCCTCGCAGCCTGGCAGACGGCGTGCAGCGCTAGCGATGGAGAGCCGATTGGCTGTGAAGCTGTTGGGAAAGACCTTCCTGAGGCCGGTGAAGGGGGAGGGGATGGCAGGAGAAGCTGTGCGGAGCCAAAGGGGCAGCGGCCAAAAGCCCGGTGCGAAGGCCTCCCCAGGATGCTCCCTCCTTTTCAGCCTGTCCCCCTGCTAAAGCAGGTGTAGGTTGCCTGCCCACCTGGCGGGAACCGGCTCCCTTGCTTGGAAGTGTGGCTGCATCCCATCCAATCCCAGAATTCAGCCTGGGACAGAATATATCCCAGAATAGGGACCTGGTATCTGCATGCTAGTGCAGACTGTGGAAGGCCCCAGGTGAGGGCTGCCAGTCTGTATTAGTTTGTGGCCAACAGGCTGCTGCCCAGAGATGTATTCCAGAATAAGGCCAAGGGCAGGAAGGGCCAGCTTAACCTCAAAGGCAGGCGCCAGATGCTCGTGGGCCGGGCGTCAAAGATTAAATTCTTGACCTCCCCAAGTTTGGCAGAGCATCTGGCATCGTCAGCCAGAGCTGTTCCCACAACCTCCTCTTCCCCATTCTGCATTCAATGGGTGCAGATGGGGCCCGAGGCTCACACTCTCTTCACTGCCTGGATGCAGATTCCTTTCGTCCAAAATTCTTGCCCCCTCTCTGGTACAGTTTCAGATGTGTCCACACTGTGGGGTTCTGTGGCTTGCCAAGAATATGGGTTATGAGCCCAGAGAGATAGAAGGGGCTTCAAGCAGGAGGCCTCTAAGGCCATTTGCTGGGATTGGAGAGCAGGAGAAGGTTTGCCCTTGTCTCTGCTTGAGATGCCCGTGAGCATTTGGTCTGCCACTGTGTGGGACGGGATGATGGACTAGGTGGGTTGTGGCCTGATCCAGCAGGGCTCCTCTTAGGCTCTTATGGACTGGATGGGCTGTGGCCTGATCCAGCAGGGCTCCTCTGAGGTTCTTATGGACTAGATGGGCTGTGGCCTGATCCAGCAGGGCTCCTCTGAGGTTCTTATGGACTAGATGGGCTGTGGCCTGATCCAGCAGGGCTCCTCTGAGGTTCTTATGGACTAGATGGGCTGTGGCCTGATCCAGCAGGGCTCCTCTGAGGTTCTTATGGACTAGATGGGCTGTGGCCTGATCCAGCAGGGCTCCTCTGAGGTTCTTATGGACTAGATGGGCTGTGGCCTGATCCAGCAGGGCTCCTCTGAGGTTCTTATGGACTAGATGGGCTGTGGCCTGATCCAGCAGGGCTCCTCTGAGGTTCTTATGGACTAGATGGGCTGTGGCCTGATCCAGCAGGGCTCCTCTGAGGTTCTTATGGACTAGATGGGCTGTGTCCTGATCCAGCAGGGCTCCTCTGAGGTTCTTATGGACTAGATGGGCTGTGTCCTGATCCAGCAGGGCTCCTCTTAGTTCTTATGGACTAGATGGGCTGTGGCCTGATCCAGCAGGGCTCCTCTGAGGTTCTTATGGACTGGATGGGCTGTGGCCTGATCCAGCAGAGCTCCTCTGAGGTTCTTATGGACTGGATGGGCTGTGGCCTGATCCAGCAGAGCTCCTCTGAGGTTCTTATGGACTAGATGGGCTGTGGCCTGATCCAGCAGAGCTCCTCTGAGGTTCTTATGGACTGGATGGGCTGTGGCCTGATCCAGCAGAGCTCCTCTGAGGTTCTTATGGACTAGATGGGCTGTGGCCTGATCCAGCAGGGCTCCTCTGAGGTTCTTATGGACTGGATGGGCTGTGGCCTGATCCAGCAGGGCTCCTCTGAGGTTCTTATGGACTAGATGGGCTGTGGCCTGATCCAGCAGGGCTCCTCTGAGGTTCTTATGGACTGGATGGGCTGTGGCCTGATCCAGCAGGGCTCCTCTGAGGTTCTTATGGACTAGATGGGCTGTGGCCTGATCCAGCAGGGCTCCTCTGAGGTTCTTATGGACTGGATGGGCTGTGGCCTGATACAGCAGGGCTCCTCTGAGGTTTTTATGGACTAGATGGGCTGTGGCCTGATCCAGCAGGGCTCCTCTGAGGTTCTTATGGACTGGATGGGCTGTGGCCTGATCCAGCAGGGCTCCTCTGAGGTTCTTATGGACTAGATGGGCTGTGGCCTGATCCAGCAGGGCTCCTCTGAGGTTCTTATGGACTGGATGGGCTGTGGCCTGATCCAGCAGGGCTCCTCTGAGGTTCTTATGGACTAGATGGGCTGTGGCCTGATCCAGCAGGGCTCCTCTGAGGTTCTTATGGACTGGATGGGCTGTGGCCTGATCCAGCAGGGCTCCTCTGAGGTTCTTATGGACTGGGTGGGCTGTGGCCTGATCCAGCAGGGCTCCTCTGAGGTTCTTATGGACTGGGTGGGCTGTGGCCTGATCCAGCAGGGCTCCTCTGAGGTTCTTATGGACTGGATGGGCTGTGGCCTGATCCAGCAGGGCTCCTCTTAGGTTCTTATGGACCAGATGGGCTGTGGCCTGATCCAGCAGGGCTCCTCTTAAGTCCTTACAGACTGCTTGGGATGCCCATGGCCAGTTGGCCGGCCACTGCGTGAGACAGGATGTTCCTCTTAGGTTCCTGACAGATCCTGCTCTCCTTGCCGGACAACTAGATTTAATAGTGTCCAAAGTGTTTGAGTGGGCTCCCTGCGCCGTCCTTGATCCACAAGCGCAGAACATAAGCAATGTCCTGTTGGATTGGATTCCTGGCCCATCCAATTCAGCTCTCTGCTCGCGCAGTGGCAGCCAGCTGTAGCAGGATACCCACTATCAGGACACAAGCCCTGTAGCTGGCCTTTGGAGGCCTCAGGCCACCTCCTCAGCCCAAATGCAGCCAGCAGTTCTGGGGTTGGGTCCAGGCACCAGGGCCTCCCCTCCCTTCCTCCTGTCCTGTAGGCCTGCCTGGATCTTCAAGTGGGATCTTAAAGACAAGCTGGGGAGAAAACTGCAGTGGCACAACGGGCTCATTGCCTCAGCAAATCCTGGCGCAAGTGCTGCTCTTCTGAATGTCTTTTCTCAAGGAAAGCTTGGTTGGTTGGGGGGGGGGGGGCTAGTTTCAGTGCTTGCTTAAGGGCACATGCAACCCTTTGTCCTGCATTAGCCCCAGACCCCAGAGCTTGGCCCAGTGCGCTGAGGGCGTCCTCTCCCTGCCGTTCCATCTGAAGCGGGGCAAACTCACTCAGGGGGCAGAGCATTTGCCCCCTTCCCAGCTGGGGGGCAAAGGAGCACTGGGGTGGTTCTGCTGCTCCAGGGCGGAGAAGCAGGCCACTCCGTTTTCCAGGGAATGGAGCCATGTTTATTGGGGGGGGGCACATCTGCGCAGGAGGGAGCGGCGAGGGCGCTTTCTTTCTCCTTTGCTCAGTCGCTTGACAAGCTGCTCTGTGTTTGTGCCTGGGGAAGCCTTCGGGGGCGTCTCTTTAACGGCCCTTTTCAAGCTTGCACCAGGTACAGGGTGGGGGTCCTTGCTAGGGCAGAAATGGCCGGTAGGGCCCGGGTGGCGGAGGGGAGCTGCTGCAGTGAGCCCCGCGCGCTGACCGCCCACCCACGACGGACTCCCGCACTCCCTGCAGGGCAACTACGTTCTGGAGCGCGATGAGCTGCTGGAGCTGCAGAAGGCCGAGTACGACGTGATCCTCTGCCTCAGCCTCACCAAGTGGGTGCACCTCAACTGGGGCGACGAAGGGCTCAAGCGCCTCTTCAAGCGCTTCTACCGCCACCTGCACCCTGGCGGCATCTTGATCCTCGAACCGCAGGCCTGGGCCTCCTACGGCAAGCGGAAGAACCTGACGGTGAGTGAGAACTTGGCCAGGGTCCCTGCAGGCCGCTTTAGCAAGCGGGACGCCTTTGGGCACGGCCCCAGCCAACCCCTCGCTCTGCCTTGGCACCCAGTGGCTGGCACAGGGCTGCCCAGGCTGGCTGCTGCTCAGGCTTTGGGGGACAGGGGCTTGGCTCTGCCTGCCCTTTTGGACACAAAGCACCTTCCTCCGTCCCGTGCTGCCAGGGCTCCTCTTGGCTTCCTGTGGACGGGATGGGTTGTGGCCTCATCCATCGGGGCTCCTCTTAGGGTCTTATGGAGTGGATGGGCTGTGGCCTGATCCAGCAGGGCTCCTCTTAGGGTCTTATGGACCGGATGAGCTGTGGCCTGATCCAGCAGGGCTCCTCTTAGGTTCCTAAGGACTGGATGGGCTGTGGCCTGACCCAGCAGGGCTCCTCTGAGGTTCCTAAGGACTGGATGGGCTGTGGCCTGATCCAGCAGGGCTCCTCTTAGGTTCCTAAGGACTGGATGGGCTGTGGCCTGATCCAGCAGGGCTCCTCTTAGGTTCCTGTGGACTGGATGGGCTGTGGCCTGATCCAGCAGGGCTCCTCTTAGGTTCCTGTGGACTGGATGGACTGTGGCCTGATCCAGCAGGGCTCCTCTTAGGTTCCTGTGGACTGGATGGACTGTGGCCTGATCCAGCAGGGCTCCTCTGAGGTTCCTAAGGACTGGATGGGCTGTGGCCTGATCCAGCAGGGCTCCTCTTAGGTTCCTAAGGACTGGATGGGCTGTGGCCTGATCCAGCAGGGCTCCTCTTAGGCTCTTTGGTTCAAAGCAGAGGGGACCTTGTGAACTGGAGGTGCTTAACACAGAAGTGAAGCTCTACCCTTCTCTCTCCTAGGAAGCAATAAGCAGACATTACCATCGGATCAAGCTGAAGCCAGACCAGTTTCCATCCTACCTGACTTCCCCTGAAGTTGGCTTCTCCAGCTATGAGTTGGTGGCCACGCCCAGGAACGCATCCAAAGGTGATGGGAAGAGCAGGGATGGGGGGGGGGCATTCTGAGTTTCTGCTTTGGGGCAGGAAGGGCCCAAGTCGCAGGCTGGAGGGGAGTTTGGGGATTCCTGCCATTCCATTGAGGAAAGCCTCCTTAAGCCTGTGTGACCGACCCCAAGAGTTACGGGACAGCAGCAGAGGGCCGTCTGAGACGACCCCCCCCCTCCCCCGGCTGACCGGCGCTTTGAACGGTCTAGCTGGATCCAACCTGCCCCTGGTTCTAAGAGCAAGGGGATGCTTGGTCAGCTGGGTTCTCCAGGGCACCTTGTGCTCAGGGCCTGCGGCTTGAGCAGAGGGCCAAGCTGTTGTGCTCTAGTGGTCAGCCTGGCGGCATGGTGAGTCCCCGACAGCAGTGGGTCTCCCTCCGGGTGTTGCCCAGGACCTTTGGGAGGGCCGCTCACTCACAGCACCCATCCGCCTGCGCGCTTTTCCTCACCTTCCAACGAGGAAGGAGCTTGGGGCCTTCTTATGAAGGAATGCTTTCGTTCAGCTGATCCACGGGTGCCCCTAACACCTGTCTTCTCCACAGGATTCCAGCGCCCGATCTACCTGTTCCACAAGGCCTGGGCAGGGGGACACTGAGTCACTTGGGCCACGGCTGATGCACCTTGCCCGGCCCCGCCGCTGGATCCGCTGTGGCCGCTTCCGGAGGAGATTGGGCAGGCCTTCCCCTCTGGATGGACGCTGGATACTTTGAGAGGAGAGGAGCCTCTTCTCCCAGGCCGCCTGCCGTTGACCGCCTGCAAAGCTGAGCTAGTTGGCAGCCGCCCGCGCTTGGCATCCGTCTGAGCCCCTTGGAAGGACTTTGGCCAGAGGCGCCCAGAGACTGCAGCTGCCCACAGAAAGCAGCTGGGCCGGGAGCGAACTTGAGCCACTGGCGGGGGAGGGGAGAAGAGAACCGGATAGTCCAGCCCCACGGCAATAACGGGAGAAAGTGTCCCTTTTTGTAACGGCAGCTCTCGCAAGGTGGCTTTCCTCTCCTGAAGTTTCCCCTCGAGTTGCCAGCAGGTGCGGAGCGAGAGCCCACGCTGGTTGTTGCGCCCTGGCACGTGGGCACCTGCAGCCCTCCAGCCACTAGCGCCTTTCCCCCTCGGCTCCAGCCGGTACGGCCATTTACTGGGTGATGGAACTAGTACTCCAGAGTGACCCACGGGAGGCCCCTGGTGAAGAGCGATTACTTTGCCTTAGAGCTCCAGAGTGGCCCGGCAGCAGGATTTAACACTGAAGGCGGCAGGGCTTTCTTCCACTCTCCAGGATGGCGTGGGTCTCCCTTTGGAGCCACGGGTAGAAAGCCAAGGGCTGCCAGCTTCCGGGGTGATCTTGCCAGTCTCAAAGGAAATGCCTTCTTTGGGCAGCAAGTGGCGGCTTTGCACCCATCTCTGTACCAGGAATGACCCTGTGTGGCCCATTCTTTGTCAGGAAGTGACGGCTCTGTGTTCGCCTGGTGAACCTGTCGCCTTGATGCCTGCACGAGAGGCGTGCCCACAGCAATGGCTCTTCTGCCTGTCCCTGGGGAGGGGGCTGAGCCCCCTGGGCGGAGAACTTCCTTCTCACGGGAGTGGCCAATGCCCACAGTTGCCCCATGGCTGGCAGCAAAGGCCCACCGTGGGGCTCCCTCTCTTGTTCAGCCTTCTTGAGGAAAGCCATCTTGCCACCTTGTTGGCAGGGAGACACTGTTTTGAGCTGGAATTTTATCTTTAAAAAAATGTTGATTCTATATATAAATAAACCCAACGGATTATTATCAATCCTTGTCCAGTGTGTGAAGATACGTTGGGAGGGGGGAAAGGGCAAGAGATCCCCCGCCATATTTTCCATTGTCAAGAAAGAGTTGTCTTTTCTACCCTTCCTGTCTCGCCCATTCAGGGGGACTCAAAGTGGCTGACAAACCTTCTGTTCTTCTCCCCACAACAGACACCTGGTGAGGGGCTCTGAGAGCTCAGAAGAGAGCTGTGACTTGCCCAAGGTCACCCAGCTGGCTTCGTGGGGGAGGGCGGAATCAAACCTTGTATTCCCAATAAGAGGCTCTTTCCCTAACCGCTAGACCAAACTACTAGACTCCTGCTGGCAGCTAGGCCAAGAGCCAAATGCCGGCCATCACTCTAGGGGGGAGGGGGATAGAGATGACCCCAAGATCTGTTTGGTACTAAATTTATGTATAAAAACACGATTTGGGGGACAGGCAGCCTCCCGAGCTCCATGCCAAGCCGTCCAAAGTCCTGTTTTTGCAGGGGGGAGTGGGAAGGCGGGCCCCCTCCCTCTTAACTGTCCCACTGGCGCAGCTTCCGGTACATGCAGAAGGTGGTGGACGGGTCTCGCCTCCGAGGGTGGAGCGGCAGCGGGGGTAGGCCCTCCACCTCCAGGCAGGCCTTCTCTGTGAACAGCTCCTCTGGGTTGTAGAAGGCCATCGGGTCGGGGCCAACACCAGGCAGCTCCTGCGACAAACGACAAGGGAAGCTGGTGAGGGGGAAACGCGGCTCCTCTGGATTTATTTATATTTACATCCCGCCCCATGCCCAAGGGTCTCTGGGCAGCTCTCAGCATTTAAAAACAAACATATCAAAACGTAACAAAAACTATATCAGTCCTAAAACCAGTACAAAGTTTAGAAATCCCGCATTAAGAAAAATACAGAAACAGTTTAAAAACATCCGTGTTTACAATGGGGGAAGAGTGGGGAACATTTAACCAAAGGCCTGAGTGAAGAGGTTCACCGCCTTCCTAAACAGAGACAGAGAAGGGGCCTGACGCACCTCGAGGGGGAGAAGACCGTTCCACAGCCTGGGGGCCACCACCGAAAAGGCCCTCTCCCAGGTGCCCACCCGCCTAGCTGCTGAAGGCGGTGAGACCACCAGGAGGGCCTCTCCTCCAGATCTTAGGACGTGGGCAGGTCGATATGGGAGAAGGCGCGCCTTTAGATTCCCTCCCTGTATGTTCCTTTCCGTGGGACTCTGGCCTTAAGGCAACTTCCCACAATCTCCCATCCCGGGGGTCGCCATGCACTTGGTATTTGCACTTGTGATCGCTAGTCAACATTAGCCCGCCCGCCCGCGCAACTGAATGCTCCGTCCTCTCCTGGGCTACGTCGCCCCGATGCTCTCCGCAGTCGCGTTGGGGGGGGGCGCCAGAGCTGCCGGTGAGCTTTGCATGGCAGCTCCAATGAGCTCCCTGGGCGGCAGAGGTGCGAAGGCTCCCCGGCTGGATGCTTTCAGGTAAGGTGCGGTACAGGTGGGCGAGCTTGTGGAGCGCCATTTCACGCTCCACAGCTAGTACGTAATGAGTCAACCTCTGGGCAAGTGCAGATGCAGATACCCAGATGTTGCCTAATTTCATACTAGGGGCTGCAGTGCGAGTTCAGCCCACAGATTCAAAACCACCATCTGCAAGCAGCTGGTTGAGCACCCCCTAGCCCTGCTGAAAAGACCAGCACACACACCCTTCTCCCCTCCCAGGCCCGGGTGTCTGTGTATCCGTAGATGCCCCCTTCCTCGTAGCCAATGCCCCCTTCCTCGTAGCCGCACGGCCTCCCCCATTGGCTACGAGGAAGGGGACGTCTACTGATGCACAGACACCCGGGCCGGCAAGAAGTAGGAGCCCCTAAGCATGGGAACTGAGCTTAAATCCAGAAACCAGAGCAAGGCTTCCACCAGTGATGAACTCGTACCTACTGATCCTAAGCCCATTTATCCCTGAACAAACGTCTGGGCACTCTCAGGTGTTCAGTTTCTCTCTTTGTACAAACCCCTCACCTTCTTGTTCTCAGGCCGGGGCCGGAGCGGCGCGAGTTTCTCCTGCACGGCGAAGCTGAGCAATTCCTCCTCCGGCACGTTGAGGCTGACGAGGTCCTGGAACCGCTGCTGGTCCCGAGGGACGTTCATACCTGTGTAAGCAACACGTGGGGCTCAGTCACAGCGGTGCGTCAAGGGCAACGTGGGTGCCTGCCCTGATCTGAGGTGTGAAATGCAGGGATAACAGACCCAAAGGGTGGGGTTTAAGGCGTCGTTTTTCAAAAACGCCAATCTACAGGCTTATTTTTTCATTGTCTCCTCCTCAAAAATGAGGTCAGCTGGGATGTAACACACCTTAGGGATCCTCAAGACCCATTGAAAGACATACAATACGTGCTGTGGCAAAGGCTTTGAATGATGCACCCAGTTTCAAGATGGAGCCTGAAGGCAGCCCACCTCAGGCCCAGGGAACTGACCTCAAGCCTACTGCCAAGCCCTGTCACAGGTGTCTGCCTGGGCCGTTGCCCAGAGTTAGCCACTACTGATACCAGTAGGGGCGTAACTGGGCAGAGGATCCAGCCAGCAAAAGAACATAGAACCTAAGAGGAGCCCTGTGGGATCAGGCCACAGCCCTTCTAGTCCAGCATCCTGTCTCACACAGTGGCCCACCAACTGCCCATGGGCATCTCAAGCAGAGGCAAGGGCAAACCTTCTCCTGCTCTCGAATCCCAGCAAATGGCCTTAGAGGCCTCCTGCTTGCCCCCCCCAGCCTGAAAGATGGACTTAGGCATCCATTCTAGTAGCCATTGATACATCCGTCATCCATGAATTTGTCCAACCCTTCCTTAAAGCCATCTAGGCTGGTTGCTGTCACCACCTCTCTGGCAGCCAGTTCCATAGACCAATGACCCTCTGGGTGAGGAAATCTTTTCCCTTGTCTGATCCGACTCTCCTGCCCATCAGCTTCATAAGTGCCCCCTGGTTCCAGTGTTGTGTGATGGAGAAAAGAAATTTTCTCTCTCCACCTTCTCTATAACAGGCATGATTATAGAGTCAGGTCCCCTCTTAAATGCCATCTTTCCAGGCTGGAGAGGCCCAGATGTTCCAGCAAAACAGGTGAACAAGAAAATAATTGCCATTCAAAAGCAGACCTCAGCCACCTCGGCCAAATAAGCACTTAGGCAGATGCTGATAATGGCTCTGCAACGGTGCATTCCCTCTGGAAGATTCCCAAATTAATTTCACCACCTCCTGCTCCATTTCCCACTCAACCAATAGATGGTGATACAAAACACAACAAATTCCCTGTGTGCAAACGTGATCAGTCCAAAGCACGCCCAGCCCAAAACAAGACCATCAACAACGAGGGATGGACAGAGTGCCTCCACCAACCCGAAGAGATCTTTGCGGCAATGTTTCAAAAAGGTTGAAGAATTCAAGCTTCTCTAAGGATCCCTTGAAGTAAAGCATCAGTTGTGAAGGCCGTTGAGGTAGATACCAACCTCACCGAGTCAGCTTGAGGGGCTTTCCTGATCTGGGTATGCAGAGGCTGTACAGGCCCTGATCCATGAATCTGTAACCTGAAGAAATACCTTCATCCTCAGGTTCCCCAGGTAAAAACTCACAGGTACAGAGAGACCCCTTTGGAAGCCCTTCGTTCTGGACAACTGAATCTTGAGTGCTCTTCTAATGCCCAGAAAACGCCATTTGTGTTTTCACTTTGGCTTTGGATTAGGGCACGAGGAAGGCAAATGCATCTCCTGACCTGTGTGAAAAGTATGCTCTACTTTAGGCCAGAAGGAAGATCCCGCTAAGCAACGGTGCAAGCGCCATGGCTGGGGAGGGCACTTTGGGCCATGCAGAGCAAAGGCTTTGGCCCAAGGAAAAACTCTCATGCCAGATTCATCAACTGCCCTGGGTGTCTCCCATATAGAGCTGCCCATGCACTGAGATCTCCTTCTCCTCCAGAGGTGCAAGGCATAGGGACATGCAAGCCGCCTCCAACCTGCCTCCAAGTCGGACTGCGAGCGTTCTCTGCGGCCCCTCCCTCTTGCAAGTATACTTAAGGGGGGGAATGGGAGAGGAAGACCAAGCCGCCTCCATCCAGCCTTTTTTTAACTATTATATAATGTTTTTATTTGTTATGATATGCAATGTATTTTTGACTTACGTAAATTGCCTTGGAGAAAAAATTGTTTTTGATTTAAGTTTTTGATTTTATTTGCCATATTTCTTTGATGTAATTATTGTATTTTGCTTTGTATTTTTTTCTTCTCCATTTGTAAACCGCCTTGGGCAAAAGTTCCTTTTGGAAAGGCGGTATATAAATAAAAATAGAAATAGAAATAGAAGAGGGCCTTTTCTGTGGTGGCCCCTAGACTCTGGAACAGCCTCCCTCTTGAGGTTCGCCAGCTGCCTACATCGCATACTTTTTGGCGCCTGGTGAAAACATCTAGTTTCACCCAGGCTTTTACTGTTTAAATAGCTTCCTCAGGGTGCTGTCCTGTTAGGGAAGGTGGGGTGGGTGGGAGGGGGTTACATTTTTAGTTATGTTTTATGATTTGATATTTTTTAATCTCATTGTAACCCGCCCGGAGACCATTCAGTGAAGGGCAGGATATAAGTTCTCTAAATAAATATTTTGTTGCTGCCTTCACCTCTCTGGTAAGAAGCATCGTATAGGCGGATGCAAAAATTCTTCCCCCAGTTGGTCCTAACTCCCCTGCCGTCCGGCTTCACAGAGTGCCCTTGGTTCTCGGGTTCCCACTGCCCACCAATGGGCCCCCAGGCACCACCAGTCTATACCTGAATGGAGAGGCCTCCCCTGGCCTCGTAAGGGAGACGTTCCGGCCCTGTTAGAACGGCTCTCCAGACAGCCTTTAAGGACTCCATTTTGAAACTGTCTTTTTTCAGACTTTATTTAGAAAC
The DNA here is from genome assembly GCA_023333525.1 of Aspidoscelis tigris stejnegeri. Taxonomy (NCBI): domain Eukaryota; kingdom Metazoa; phylum Chordata; class Lepidosauria; order Squamata; family Teiidae; genus Aspidoscelis; species Aspidoscelis tigris. The sequence goes on from JALMGA010000009.1 coordinate 1,132,197, forward strand.
TTCAAATCCAAAGCTGCTCTCTGTCTGCCTCCCTTCTTTGGCACAACAACAGGGTGAAATAGTTCCTCCATAAAGCAAGGCAGAGGAGCCTAACTCCCGTCCACCAACTGGGTCTCTCCTGCTGCCAGAACGGTCCTCCTTTTCTCCAAAATGGAGGGCAGGGGGAACGGCCGTGCCCACCCCCTTGGAAGCCTGAGACCTTCCAAGACCACCCTGAACACCCAAGGGGGCCAAACTTTCTTAAACCAAACTTGACCTTCTAGACTGCCAACTCCAGGGGGCGCCCTTTCCTCAGCTTGCCTAGGATGAGAACACCCTGTGTAGCAGGTGGGGCTGTGAATGCTCAGAAGAGAGCTGTGCCTGGCCCGAGGTCACCCAGCAGGCTTCATGGGGGAGGGCAGAATTTAACCCGGTATTCCCAGACAAGAGTCCAGCTCCCTAACCACTAGACTAGACTGGTTTCCCCAAGAGATGCCGATTACTAGCAAACTGGAAGTGAAGTCGGCCTTCCAGTTTCACAGCCAGCGGGGCAGACCTCACACAAGGAATCTTGCTCAGTCCCACCAAGGTGCCAAAGTTCAACCTTTCTGCCAGCCAACCGAGAGTGTTTTGCCAGCCAGAGGCAGAATGGGCAGCTGAGCCGCAGACCTCTGACCACCGGATGCTGCTTGCAGATGCTTTCTGGCACCTTTAGTACAGAATCCCCTGAGCGTCCACCTGCCCCCCCCCCCCGCCCTCCCGCCGGCTAGATTCCGAGCTGAGGGAGGCTACGTTGTCGCTCCTGGACTCCCACCGCCGCCCTCTTCAGCCCCAGCCAGACCACCTGGGCCGCTCACCTTCGACCACCCGAGCTTCTACAGCACAGCGGGTAACAAAAGAGCGCTGCACCAGCTCCTCTGCCGCCCGCCGGGCGTCGAACTCTCGCTCTCGTGCGGCCTGCATCTCTGCCCGCAAAGCGAGCGTGCTGTTGGCGACGGGCGCGGCCAGCGCACTGGGGGAAGGCTGCTCCCCTGCAGCATCCCTGCTCGGCCCGAGCTTTCTCGGGAGAGGGGCGGGCGAGCTGGCAAATTTCCTCTGCGTCTCCTCCACTCTGGGCCTGGGCGGGTCCGGCCCGTTCTCCAGGATATCTTCAGACTTGGATCCTAAGCGGAAGCGAACCTGGAAGGGGAGGAAGAGACGTTTTCAAGGCAGGGCGACGCTCTTCACCTCCAGGCCAGCCAGGACAGAAGGCGACTCCAAAACGGGCCTGGGCGGCTCTAGGAAAGCACTTGCGGCCCCTTTCTCTCTGCTCCGAGGCTGGGGTTGCTCAGCTGTCGGATCGCAGCCTGTCTTAGAAGAGGCGTTCACGGGCTCCCCTTCCAAACCCCGAGACCAAACTCCGGTTCAAGCCCCCCGGTGCCTTCGCCCTTCCGACCCCCACTTGCCTGCCTGTGCGGCGCCTTCCCCGGTGGGTGTCGCCGAAGGATCCCGCTTCCCGCGCGGCCCGGGGCCTCCCGCTCGGGGGTGAGCAGCATCTGGGGGTCGGGGGTCAAGCGCTGGGGTTGCAGGGCAGGGAGCGGGAGGGGCGCTGGGGCGCAAGGGACGCCGTCCTGGTCGCTGTCGCGCGAAGGGCCACGGCTCTTGGCCATCGCAGGGCGGGGAAGCTGCTGCTGCTGCTGCTGCTGCTCTTGCGTCAACCTGCCTGGGGAAAACCACACACAGCCAGGTGAGTCTCACGAAGGAAGGAAGGAAGGAAGGACCAGGGAAAAAGGAAGGAGGGAAGGGGGGCTGCACTTCCACGTCAGGTGCGGAAGCCGAGGGTGAGCAGCGAACAAAGTCTGGAGCCGGAGACTGGCAGGCTCCAGGACAGGGCACTAGTCCTTTGGGGACTACAACACCCATGAGCCTTGGCTTAGAGGCTCTTCGGCAAAGCATCACGGGAGCGGTGGTCCAGGAAGGGACTCCCAAGCCATCCCATACGCTTCCTGGCTCCTGAGCGTTGCTCGGGCACCTTCTCCGCGGGGGCCGCGTGCCCTCTCCTCCCCCCGCGACCCGAGCCTTTCGCACCACCCTCCTGCGTTCCCCGCGCCTGGGTCCTGCCAGACTACAACTCCCAAGATGCACCGCTCGGCATCTCGGCTTGGCCCGGCAGTTGCGTCTCCAAGGAGACTCTTTCCCGAGGCCTGCAGGAGGGGGAGGGACCACGGCAAGAGCGACCCCCCGCTCTGACCCAACAGACCCGCTCCCCCTCACCGCCGCAGCTCTCCTCCCCTCACCGCTTGGACAAAGCCGAGTCGGAAGCGGTTCGCTCGGAAGGCGCCCGGACGCGACGACGCTCCTGCCGCCCCAGATGGCCGATCTAGCCACCACGGGGCCCATAGAGTCGCCGGCACCGCTCTTCTTCCCTTCGGTCTCGCACATCCGGGCCGCTCTTACCATAGAGAGGGCCGCCCGGCTGCTGCGCCCCCTAGGGAAAATAAGGCCGTTTCACCCCCCCTTCCGCGGGGGCTTCGGTGACGTCAAATGCTCGGCGCCGCGGCCTTTCAATGAAGCCGAGACGGGCAAGGGAGGCCCGCGGGGGAAGGGGAGGGGGGAGAGGCCCCGCCCAGGTTATTTCTGTCTGTGTGTAGGGCAGTTCGCGCACGCGCAGTACTAGATTCCTGATCGGGCGGCGGGAGTGTAAAATGGTGGGAGGAGGAAAGAGCCGAGGGGTTGTCGCGAGTTCGAGGCCGCCCCGCCGCCCAGTCCAGGGAATAAAGTCTGGGCGTGATAATAAAGGCTGCGACGGGGGAATCCCCAAGCTGGCACCCCTTTGCAGTCAGGAGGGGCTGCCACCCTCCTCCTCCTCCAGGCAGCCTGGGGGCCTCAGGGTCTGTGTGTGGGGAGCACAGGGGGCCCCTGGGGAGACAGTGAACGAGGGGCCCGCTTGACCTCCCCGTAGCTGCTGCACACGCGTGAAATACTACATACGAGGCCCAGTTTGGTTTTAGGCCTTCTGGGTGGGGGTCTTTACTCGGGGGTCCCCCAGGAGTCCCAGGCTCCTTTCCTGGCCTCTGGGCCTCAGCTGGGCTGGTCAAGCGGAGCAGTGACCGGAGTTGCGGCCTGGAGGATGGAGGCGTCCGTATTCTGACCTCGTGGCAGGAGGCGACTGCTGCGTGTGCCCGGGTGGCGGGACGTGGGCATCCCCTGCCTTGTCCCAAGAGCGCAACACGTGCTCAGGATCGCCGGCGCACCTGGAACCCTCCGCCCCACAGGTGCCGCTTGTGAAAGGTGCCTTGGTGGCCTTTGACCCCCATCTGTTTCGGGAGAAGAAGAAGAAGAGTTGGCTCTTCTACTCCACTTGTTTCACCCATTTAAGGCGACTCAACGCGGCTGACAAACCTTCTGTTCTTCCCCCCACCACAGCCACCCTGTGAGCAGGTGGGGCTTTGAGAGCTCAGAAGAGAGCTCAGAAGCGAGCTATGACCAGCCCAAGGTCACCCAGCTGGCTTAATGGGTGAGGGTGGAATCAAACCCGGTATTCCCAGGCAAGAGGCCAAACTGGCTCACGGAAGGACGGGCCTCTCCAGGCCGGCTTCCCCCAGCCCCTCCGTTCATGTCCACTGGGCTGAAGATACTTAGCATCCTCTTCGCCTGCCAGCATAGCAAGGGCTGACTGCTGCCTTGGCCGCCCCCTTGTTCTCCGTCTGGCACGCTCCTCTGTAACTCCCACCCCGGCCAGTGCCACGGAAAGGGCCATGAAGATATTGGGGGTCAGGCTGTGGGCATTTCGGGGACTCTTGGGGAACCTCTGAAGACCTGGGGCAATTTCGCACTTCCCTTCCCATCCGCTGGACAGGAAAAGAGCACAAAGAGCCAACGTTAGCTGTCCCCACCCCCCAGTAATCAAATACTTACCTTGATGTGATTGCGCGGCCGGACTTCTTCAGGGTGCCCCCATTGTGTCTGTGGCACCCTGCACGACTGCTGCCAACGCCCCGTGCGGTCACGTCAGGAGGGCTGCCAGCCCGGCCTGCTGCCCTCCTTGTCCTGTAGGGGTGCAAATGCCCTGGGAGGGTTGGGGAGGATGCGGCGCAAGATTTCACGCTCCGCAGCTAGTGCCTGATTGGGGAACCTCTGGGAAGCCGGGGCGCCTGGAGGCTGTAGCATGCACTACGGCCTGTAGTGTGAAATGGCCCCTGGGTAGGGTTAGGCCTGCAAGGCCCACACCTCCGGGGAGACTTAGGAATCACGCAGCTGAGCATGAACACGTGTGTGCGTGCATTCACACACACAAACTTCACCCAGACGCAAACTTTGCTGCTCCTACAAGTAGTAGGGAAAGCAGCCCGGAGGATGAGGGCTTTGGTTTCTGGCAATCAGCGAAATCTATTATTTGGTAGCATTATTCCATATCTTCCCTCATCCTCTCGGCAGGAAATTCCTCCGGCTGCTGCCAGACATTCATCCCCAGTGAGTTATTGTTCTGTCACCAACAGCGGCGGCGGAAAGCATCCCCAGAGGTGAGAGGGCAGGTCTGTTTATGCAGGGGCCTGGAGGGAGGAGGTGACAACCCCAGGGCTACGCTGACCAGCAGGATTAGGACTCACCCTACCCGCTGCCCTGGAGCTACTGCTCCTGTTTTAAGGAGAAAGTCACCCAATTCTGGGCCTGTCTGCACCAGGGTTTAACCCAGCTTCAGTCTGCTTTCACAGCAGCAAGATGACAGGGTGTGTGTGTGTGGGGGGGAATTGTTTGGATTTTTTATTTTTATTTTTTGTATTATCTCAGAAAATCCACTTCTAGAACTGCTAATCTCTTAGTTTAGGTGTGGATATTCTGTTTGAACCTGGCCTTTATTTTACTTAAGAAGAGTATAGAGTCTCTAGATCATGGGAAGTAATTCTTCTTCTTTACCTTGGTCAGACTACATCTAGAGTCCTGTGTCCAGTTCTGGGCACCCAATTCAAAGAAAATATTGACAAACTAGAACAAGTCCAAAGGAGGGCGACCAAAATGGTGAGTGGTCTGGAAACCATGTCCTCGAGGAAGGGCTGAAGGATTTAGGAATGTTCAGCCTGCAGAAGAGAAGACTGAGAGGAGACATGATTGTGGTCTTCAAGTCTCTGAAGGGACATCACAGTGCAGAGGGATCGTCCCTGTTCTCACTTGCACAAGATGGGAGGACTAGAAACAAAGGGATGAAACTTCAAGGGAGTCAATACAGGTTAGACATTAGGAGAATCTTCCCGACAGTGAGGGTGATCAGTCAGTGGAATAGGTTGCCATGGGAGGTGGTGGGTTCTCCTTCATTGGGGGTCTCCAAGCAGAGGCTGGACCTCCATCTGTCTGGGATGGTTTAGGGAATCCTGCATTGGGCAGGGGCTGGACTGGATGGCCCCTGGAGGTCCCTTCCAACTCTGTGATTCCATGCACCCTGTGGCTGTTTTGCTCTTGTCAAAATAATGTTTCATGTACAGAAAAATGCAGCTGGGCAAAAATGTATTACAAACAAGAAATTAATGGTAACAAGGAAATTGTGTCAATTAAAATAGAGATAAACAAGACCATCAATCTCTCATTCCATTTCTGGCAGCAGCTAGAAATGGGAGGTCGTGCAGACTGATGGGACCCCAATACCAACAGTGCTATAACAATGATTATCTGACTGCTTTAGTAACGAGAATGCAGTGAGAATGATAATAATAACAACATTGTGGTGTTTTATTAATTATATTGTGGCGTTAAGCATTATTTGCTGTGTCAAAAAGGGAGAAAGTGACACTCTGGGCATGTGCAGAGTACATTTCTTGGGGTCTCTAGTGCTTCCTTCAGGCAAAGAAGAAGAGTTGGCTCTTATACCCCACTTTTCTCACCCTTTAGGGGGACTCAAAGCGGCTGACAAACCTTCTGTTCTTCTCCCTACAACAAACACCCTGTGAAGCAGGTGGGGCTGTGAGAGCTCAGAAGAGAGCTATGACCAGCCCAAGGTCACCCAGCTGGCTTCATGGAGGAGGGAGAAGAAGAGTTGGCTTTTCTACCCTGCTTTTCTCACCCATTTAAGGGGACTCAAAGCGGCTGGCAAACCTTCTGTTCTTCTCCCCACAACAGAACACCCTGTGAAGCAGGTGTGGCTGTGAGAGCTCAGAAGAGAGTTATGACCAGCCCAAGGCCACCCCCAGCTGGCTTCATGGAGGAGAGTGGAATCACCGCCAGTATTCCAGTGCTCCCTGACCACTGGACCAAACTGGCCAAGGAAGCGGCGGTGCTGTTTCTGTGGGATGAGCCAATAAAGGGGCGTCTTGGCACCCGGTAGTTTACCCCATCTCTCCTGCCCCCCACTGTGGCCGCAGGGGCTGGCGGGGCTGCTGACCCCTTGACCCCAGCACCAGGCCTTCCAAGGAGGAGGAGGTGCGATTAAGGCGGAGGTGTTTCCCAAAGTCCGTGCAGGGGGAGGGGGCCTTTCCGGGGGGGGGGCGTCTGCCGCTGCTCCGGACTGGCAGAGATGGCAGCGGAAGGAAAGGCAAAGCGATCTCCCGGTCCCCCCCCCCCGGGCTTCCCAGGAGGCCGCAGAACAAAAGGACTTTCCGGTTTGGAAAAAAGTAGCCGAGCGCCGGCACGGCGGGGGTTAAAGTGCATCGGGGGGGGCGAGGGCTTTTGGGTGGGGGGCGCGAGATCCAGTGCGGGGGGAGGAGAGGAGGAGGAAGCCGCCCACTGGCTGAACTTCTGTCCTGGGAGTGGGAGGGGGCCCGGACGCCTGGGTCCGGGGCCTGGAGACTGGGGGGGCACCCCGGGGGGGGCACGGGCTTTTCTCTGGCGCCCCCTTTCAGGCTGCAGTTCGCGCCACAACCGCAGCCCCGCCCGCCAGTCGCCCCACTTGCAATGGGAGATGCTTTACCTGTCCCCCACCGTCCCACCTGCGGGATTTTACTCATATCGGGGGGGGGCGTTAGCCGGATACGTATGTCCCCTCCCCCCGTGGGGTAGGATGAGGGGGAGGGGACGGGGGACCCCGTGGCCGGGGCTGCGGGGTGCAGCTGGGAAGGGAGGGGGCGCTTGGGCTGAAGGTGGGGTCAGGTTTGCTTAGGCTCAGACTGGAGGGGGCGGTGTCTGTGTATGGAGCGGGGGGAGACTGTCTGGTTTTGATCACATTATCTGGAACAGCCCCCCCCCGAAAGGTACGGAAGGCAGGGGCCTCACGGGCTCGTCTGAGCAGCGCAGCGATCTCGGCTCCCCCCCCCCCCCGAAGAAACCTTTGCCAGCTCTGGAGGATTTTCAAGATCAGCGCAGAGGAAAGATAAATGGAGATATTAAAAGCACGCGGGGAGGGGAGGGGAGGGGGGCTGACAGATGAGGAACATCTGGGCAGATGCGTTGGGCGCCCCTCCCCTCCCCCCTCCGGAGTCCAACTCGGGGCCTGCCTCTCTCTGCACCCCCATGCCCCCCAAAACGTCTCAGGGTCCTTGGGGCGCCCTCGCCAGCTGGGCAGCCTCAGTCCTGGGGGGGGTTCGACTGCGGGATCCCCCATTTCTCCGAGAGAGCCCCCTCCCCTCCCCCTTCTCCCCCCTCTCCCCCCCCCAGTCCGGATGCAGACGAGAAATGGATCGCGCTGTCGGGCGAGCAGCCTAATTCGAAACACGTTGCTCTTTATGGCGCTCTCGGGCCCGCCAGCCGCAGACCACCGACCCCCCCGCCACGACCCCCCCCCCCCGCCTCTCCTGGCCATCTCGGTCTGGAATCAATTTGGGTTGAGATCGGCTCCGCTCGCTCCGGATCCTGCAGCCCTCAGAGGGAGCCTTGAAGCGGGAGGGAGGGAGGGAGGGAGGGGGCAGCAACCCCCCACCCCAGCCCCCCACCGTCAAAGCCCAGCTCCATCGGGGCGCCCGGAGGGTGGGGCTGGCGGGAGACTGGTGGGGGCGCCCAGGGGTTGAAAAGGATCTTAAGCAAATAGAGCAGAACTGGGGGGGGGGGGCAGAAAGGGGCGGCAGCAACTTCTTCTTCCCTCCGGTGGGCGTCCGGAGCTTCTTGTTCGCCTTGGTTGGGGGCTGCCAAGAGAGTTGGGGGCGGGCGGGGGGACTGCAGGAGGAGGGGCCACGCCCCCCCCTCCACGAGCACACATGGAGAACTGGAGGAGTCCGCCAAAGAGGCTACAGGGAGACGGGTGGGATTTGCACTCTGAACATGCTCAGGCGCCACGCTGTCCCGACCGTCGCTTCTTTGCTACCAGCCGGGTTGTGGGGGGGGGGGGGCGTTGATCTGTAATTTTTGCAGCTGGAAAGTGGCAGGGAAAGGTGATCTGAGATGCCCCCGCGCACAGTCTGGGCACCATGCCCCTCCCCTGCCCAAAACAAGTAGCACAGCATCCTTCATCACACCGCCCCCCCCCCCCCGCATGGCTTGTGACCGGAGCTTTCAGGCTAGCAGTTCTGCTGCTCTGCTTCCTGCCCAGGGCTTGACCCGAGGGGGGGCGAGGTGCCTATGATTGCAGCTGGACGGAGAGATAACCCAGGGGCGGGGGTGGGGGGCGCCGGACACAGGCCTTCTGGGCAGTGACCCCACATAATTATGGGGATTTTTTTCCACTGGAAAGAAGGGCAGCCTGGAAGGCTTTTGAGTTGCTGGATAGTTTCTCATGATTAAATGATAAGAGAGAGGAAAGGAAAGAAGGAAAGAGAACGAGAAGGTAGGAAGGGAAGGAAGGAAGGAAGGAAGGATAGAAGGAAAGAAACAAAGAAAGACATCAGAAAGAAAGAGAAGGAAGGGAAGAAAGAGAGAGAGAGAGAGAAAGAAAGGGTATTTTTGCACTGGCAAATTGCCGCCATTGCATGGCGATTGTGGAGCCACGGCAGTGGCACCACTGCGCATGCGTGGCACCATTGCTGCGGCAACCAGGCAACACTGTGCGCAGCTGCACCTGTGGCGCCTGGTCACAAGCTCCGTCCAAACCTCTTCCACCCAGAAGAGATGCGCATAGAGCATGATGCCCGTCCCGGCCCAGGCGCGAGGATACTTGTGGAGCAGGGATGCTCCGTCAACCACGGAGAGGAGCCTGGCATAGAAGGGGCGCTGCGCAGCGCGGGTGCCTGGCATGGAAGTGCCCCTGAAGTTCCCCGTGAGCGTAAGAGCAAATCTGCCAAAGAAACAAAGGAAGAATTTAGTCTGAAGTCCCTCTGGCTCCACACGGCTGATCTGAGTGAAAGGGATCACCAGACCAAGTCAGACGCCTGGCGGCTTTCAGGTCATGAGCGTCCAGGTGCAGGTAAAAAGGTTCACTTGCTGAGTTCCATGGCGGATGAGGATACTCGGGAGCAGGAATTGGGCCTTGGATTTCCCTCTCTTGGAACACAAGAAGAGCCCACAGGCTCAGGCCACAGCCCACCTTGGCCACCTCGTGTCTCCCAGCAGTTGCCCCTGGGCACCTCGAGCAGAAGATGAAGGGAAAACCGTCACCTGCTCCTGAATTCCTGCAAACGGCCATTAGAGCTGCCCATCAGCTTCATAAATGCAATAGGTAAAATAACTTCTCTCTCTTTTCCACACCATGCATGGTTTCGTACCCTTTAGTCAGCCCCCCCCCCCTTAAACGCTTGTCTTTCCAGGCAGGAGAGGCCTAGATGTTGCAGTCTGGTTTCCTAAGGGAGGAGCTCCAGTCAGCTTGGGCTAGTGGCTAGGAAGCTGGACTCCTATTTGGGAATACAGAGTTTGATTCTGCACTTCTCCATGAAGGCTGCTGGGTGACCTTCGGTGGGCCATAGCTCTCTTCTGAGCTCTCACAGCCCCACCTACCTCACAGGGTGTCTGTTGTGTGGAGAAGAACAGAAGGTTTGTCAGCCACCTCGAGTCCCCTTAAATGGGTGACTAAAGTGGGGTAGAAAAGCCAACTCTTCTTCTTAATCATTCTGCACCTTTTCCAGTTCCACATTGTCCTTTTGAGGTCTGGTGACCGGAATTGCACACAATACTCCAAATGTGGCCTCACCATGGATTTATAAAGAGGCAGAATGAAGTCTGCCAATTTAATTTCTATTTCCTTCCTAATTACTCCTAGCATTTAATTTTATTTTTTCACTGCTGCTACACACTGGGTCGACACCTTCATTGGTCTGTCCACCGGAACCGCAAGATGCCTTTCCTGGTCTGTCACAGAAAGCTCAGTGCTCATCAGTTTAAAGGAGTAATTTGGATTCTTTAGCCAATGTGCATTTGCCACTTGGTTGCCTGCTCACCCGGTGCCCAGAGATCCCTCTGGAGCTTTTCGCAATCCCTTCCGGTTTTCACTGCCTTGAACAAACTTTGCTCTTCAGTCCCCATTTCCTGTCTTTCAGCCAGTTGCCAATCCGGGATAGGATCTGGACTGAATTAATCCAATGAATTTTTCTCAAGAGAGTTTGTCAAAAGCCTTTTGGAAGTCCGGCGCCCTCTGCTTATTAACACCTTCAAACAATTCTAACAAGTTCGTAAGACACAGTTTACCTTTGCAGAAGCTGTGCTGCTTTTCCTTCAGCACTGCTTGCTCCTCTACGTCCAAACAAATTCCACCCTCAACAATGGTTTCCGTCACTTTACCTGTAATTTACCTGTAATTTCCTGGTTCACCCCTGGATCCTTTTTTGAAGACTGTTGTTAAGTTTGCTGCCCTCCAGTCTTCAGGCACTGACCCTGATCTTAGGGAAAAATTGTATATTTTGGCTAGAAGATCAGCAATTTCACATTTGGATTAGCATTTTGATTATTACGACATGTGAGGACTTCCTTCCTGGGTACTTCTATCCAATTTAATTAATCTGACTCCCTCCCTAAAGACTCCGATGCCTTCCTCCTTGAAAACACCTTCAAATAATTTATTTAGCCTCTCTGCAGTCTCTGTGTTTGTTTATTTATTTGTTTGTTTATGTCCCATCTTCTTCTCAAAAAGGGACTCAAGGCAGCGTACAAGATTAAAACAACAATACAGTGGATTTAAATGAAACGTGTTATTATAACAATACAAAAAATAAAAGACAAAAGTTGCCTCCTAATGGCCCAATTGCTTTCCTTGTTGGGTTCCTACTTCTTATGCACTTAAAATAAGTTTTTATTGTTTATTTTGTCATTTTAGCAGGGTGCTCCTCAAAATCCTTCTTTAGTGTTCCTGCTTGTTCTGCTGGAATTTATGTTCCTTCCCGTTCTCCTCATCAGGACAAGCCTTCCGTTTTCTAAATGAGCTTTGCTTTCTTTTCACCATTTCCCACTCTGCACTTATAAGCTACACTTTGACTTAACTGACAGTGATGGTGCAGCCTCCTTTGAGGACCTCCATCCTGCTTCCTCACCTGCTGCAGAGTTTCTTCAGGTAGCCATGGGCTGAAAGCATCATCAGGTCTTGGCTTTGCCTCTGTTTTTGGCCTGCGGTCAGCCATGCTCTTGCCTTGCGCTCTGCTTTTCCAAGGAGACCAAACCACCAGGTGAGCTGATGGAGCAATGCTCATGAAATATGCCGTTGAGCTTTTGCAACCTGGAACCTGTCAGTGAGTCTGAGTCCAGAGGCCTTTTCCCACTTACCTTATTAGGCTGCCGTGAACTACAGCTGATAAACTTCATGTACAGGTGGACCATTCGCATTTCAAGAGGTAAGCGTCCCCAAAGTGTCCATTACTGGCCAGAAGTGCGAATGGGCGTCCCATGTACCAGCCCACACCAATACCTCCGAAGCTAGAAGTTCCATCTCTTCGGTGCTGCGACCGGCCACTTGGACGCCGTTGCTAGAGGGATTGTTTGAGCACAGGCTGACCCATGATCGAACGCCCCTCTTGCAATTCTATGGTCAGTCGCCGCTCCCGGGGATCGGAGGTCCGATCACGATATGGGTGAGCGATCAATAGTGGCTGCTACCGCCACCGCGCCTGCATGGATGCCGCATTGCCCAGGGAACACAGGGAACTGGACGCAGAGCGAATGGTCGCGCTGCTGGATGCTTCAGGTAAGCTTTTGGCAAACCTTGGTTAAGGGGTGGAGCAGAGAATCGTGCTCCACACCTAATCAACAATCGGGATGCGCTTCACCAGACATTCACTCCTTCTTCACTACCGGCCTAAGGCGACTAGGCTACCTGGATGCTCCCAGAAGTGCCGGCCGTGAGGCTTTAGACGGCGCCGGGATGGAGGATGCCGGGAGGCAGGGCAGGAGAGCGCTTGCCGAGGCAGATTTCCCGACTCCTGGGAGGCCGGAGGATGTCACGGCTCCCCACCCCCAGCGATGTCTGCGTGGCCTTTGCCAGCAGAGACAAAATCTTCTCCCTCCCAGCTGTTTTCCGGCATCATCGTCGTCTCTGCTGCCTGCCAGGCTGCTGCCGGCCTCCGGCCAGAGAGGAAAGGGTAGGGAATTGTTTCGCGCCGGACGGCTGGAGCCAGGCAGGAAACAGCATGAAGTCCGGCTTCTCCTGGGTCAGAGGCCTGGTTCTGCCGCTGCCCCTCAGTTCTGACCCAGACGTTCGCTCCCAGGGACCTCTTCCCCTCTCCCAGGGCTTGAAAAGGACGCTTGTCGGACTCAGGGAAGCAAACCTGCTCTGGCCAAGGATGACGGGATAAAGCAGCCGTCAGGCTTTCCTTGTAGCCCAGGGGTGCCCATGGGTCTGATGAGAAGCCAGCCGGGCTGGAACCCCGAGGGCAAAGTTGCGCCTGATGGGCTCTGGTTTTGGACCATTTGTGCACATCCATCGCCACAAGTCCAGCAGTCCAGTTCCGAACCGGCCGTCCTCAAGACCAGGCGAGGCAAAACTCTCCCTTCCCACAATGCCTTGCAGCGTCTCAGTTTGTTCCCAGTGCTAAGTGGGGGTTTGCCCTTAAACCCTCATAAATCCTGTTATAAGCAATAAAAACCAAGACAGCACTTTAAATCCAGCGTATTAAAACCAAAACTATCAAAACAGTCGTGGTTCTAGTAGGGGGAACATAACATCTAGCCAAAGGCCAGGGCAAAGAGGGGCGTCTTCGCCGCCTTCCCGAACGCGTGCAGTGAAGGGGTCTGACGCAGCTCAAGGGGGAGGCTATTCCTATTCCACAGCCTGGGGGCCATCACTAAGAAGGCCCTCTCTCGAAGGCCCACCCGTCTTACTACTGAGGGTGGTGGGACAGCCGGGAGGGCCTCCCCTGCAGATCTTAAGGCAGGGGCAGGTGGGCATGGGAAGGGGCGTTCCTGGTGTGTTCTCTTCCCTCTCTTTTGCTCTCAGAAGAGGGTCCACTTGAGGAGAGCAGGCTGGGTGTTGGGTCCTCCTGGAGATTTCAGTGCAGCCTTGAGTCCCTGCCTACCGCCGCCCTTTCTGTGGTACAAAGGATGGTCTCTTTCCCATAATCCTCCTCAGGAGCCTCCGCTGAGGGTTTTCTCTCCACCCTCTAGTGGTTAAGGAGCCAGACTCTTACTTGGGGATACCAGGCTTGGTTCCACCCTCCTCCATGAAGCCGGCTGGGTGACCTTGGGCTAGCCACAGCTCTCTTCTGAGCTCTCACAGCCACACCCACCTCACAGGGTGTCTGGTGTGGGGAGAAGAACAGAAGGCTTGTCAGCCACTTTTGAGTCCCCTGGAACGAGCAGAGTCTTTTCTGCGTTAGCCCCAGTGCTCAGGTTTGGCCAGGGTTTGGGAAAGTTACTTTTTTTGTGACCGGTCTATGTAAGATCCTTTGTATGATCTGAAGAGAGCCAAAATATCCTCATGCCAAGGGTGAAGCACTTTGGGTAATGAAGGATCATGGGAAATGCCATCCCCTAAGGGGAGTGGGTTTCCTGCCCCACCCCCTGCAAATCGTACCCAATTTGATTGGACTCAATAGCACCGTGCTTTGGATCACGCAGAGGACGCTGGATCCACTTTTCTGTGTCTCTTCCGTGGCTTTTAATCTGTTTTAATACGGCAGGTAAAATCTCCCTGCGCCCTGAGGTCTCCTTGCAGTTGGAAAATATGGGGAGACGACCCCAAATATGAGAACCATTTTTAAAAACTCTGCAATGCCTGGGGGGATAATTAATTTAATAAAGCACCACAGCCCCTCCCCCACCCACTGTACTGATTGGGCTCTCAGGCTGAAGTGGGTTTCCCCCCCAAAAAAAAATATATAAAGTCCTGCAGTTTGGGTCCTGTTCTGGCTTGACCACTCGTAAACTGCTCCAAATGGCCAAGACCCCCTTGCGGAATTCCCTTTGGTCACAGGCACTTAGGGTGGAGCAGGGAAATTTCCCTTTGACCCCCCCCCAGCCGCAGCCGCAGCCGCCATTTGCCAGCCTTTTGCTACCCAGCCCAATTCAATCAAGGTGTTAACTTAGACTTATGACACCATAAATGGGCCCAATATCTAAGGAACCCTTTCTCCCTCGTCCACCTGCCCCTGCCTTAAGATCTGGAGGGGAGGCCCTCATGGTTGTCCCACCACCCTCAGCAGCAAAAGGGGTGGGCGCCCGCCCGGCAGAGGGCCTTTTCAGTGGTGGCCCCAGACTGTGGAACAGGCTCCCTAGGTGTTTAGGCGAACCCTTTGGCTAAATGGCGACACACTTTTCCCTCCCCTTTTTTAATACATCCTGTCATAATGTTTGGCTTTAAATGTTGTTCTCCGCCTGGGCATCAGGTGGGATAAAAATGTAAATAATTAAATAAACCATTGGTGCGCCCTGGGTCACAACTACGGAGCTCGTCGCGTGCAAAACGGAATTGGGGGTGTCCAAGGAGGCGGGTGATGCACCCCGGTCGTCTTTGGATTTGGTACTGCAGTGGGGCTGCCCCCTCCCCAAAAAAGGCCCCTTAGAAATGCGGCGCTTTTGCTTGTTCGTGATGCTTGCATTCGTGTTCGAAGGCAAGGACGGCCCCTCCCTCCACCCTTGCGCCCTGGCGGGGGGGGGCTGAGTGGGCCGGCGGCAGGGGCTGCCCCTTGTGTCCAAGTCAAGCCCCCCCGTCACTTCCACGCCTGAGTGGACATTTGAGACCCCTAGATGAGATCCCAGCCCTGCCCGCTCGTTTAGGCACGTGGAAGCCGTCGTGAGCCGGGATCGGGCTCTTTTGCCAGGGCCTGTGACCACCGGCCACTTGGCTGGCTGCTGAGCTTCGTGTTGATCCGGGCACTCTGCACGTGCCTTGGGGTTCACCGTCCTATCCCGTCTGTCTCCCTAGCGACGTCCCGGCCCGTGGGAGATTCCACGAGGCTCAGGGATTCTTCCTCCCCGCCAACCCGCGAGAGGGACCCCCGAGCCTTTCGATCGCCCTCGGGCGCGTTCACACGTTCACCGGCCCCGCCGCGCTCCCCTCCACCCTCCGGCCAGCCCGCGGCAGCGTCGTCGCTTGCTTTGCTATCGAGGAAACGGCGAATCGGGTCAGAGGGGGCTGGAAAGCCTGGGGGGGGCGGGCACGGCTGCCCCCCCTTTGGGTGAGCGCGATCCTCGTGGGAAGACCCCCCCCCCGCACATTGCGGGGTCCCCTGCGCGGCACCTGGAAGGGGCGGCTGCAGTTGGGACAAGTCCTGCCCCTCCCCTCAGGGTCCGATATTTGGATTTCGGGGGGGGCACTCTTTGCCTTCCCCGCTTTCGCGGCGGTGCGAGCCGATACAAGCCCCCCCCCACTTTTGCTTAGGTTTCGGGGGAAATTTCCTCCTCCCCCAACTTTCCGGAGTCCTGCAAAACTCCAGCCAGCAGCCTGCAAAAGGACCTTGAGGCGCGGGGGGGGGGGAGCAGCTAGTGTGTCGGGGCGGGAAGGGGGAGGGGACTGGGAGGGGGAGGTTTACTCTTTGTTTCGATCGGGGGGGGCAAATCCGCCCTCCAGCGAGCCGGAGGGACCGTCGGAGCCTCGTCTGGGATCTTTTCCTGCCCCCCCCCGGAGTTTTTTGGGGGGAGGAGGAGGAGGAGGAGGAGAGCTGCACGAAGCGGCGGGCGGGCGCCCGGATTGCACGTGCCAAACCCGGTCCAAGAGTGCCCCCTCCCCTCCCCTCCGATTCCTAACCCGGATCCAGTCGTCCCTCCCCCGCCCCGCTGGCTCCCCCCAGCCCAGGCAGCGCCGCCTCGACTTCGGCCCCTCCGCCCCCTCCGCCCGCCCGCCCGCGCCTTCCTTTGTCCGACGCCCGTCCGCGCCGCCCGCCCGCCCCCTCCGTCTCCCGCGGCTCCCGCTGCGCTGCCATTCCGGACTTTCCCGTCCTGCCGCCAGCAGCAGCGCAGCCGCGGCGCTCGGATGCCGGATTCGCCCGCGCGCCGCCTTTGTCTGGTCCCGGGACGGGGATCCTCCGCCCGTCGAGCCGCCGCCGCCGCCGCCCAGCCGGGGAAGTTGCCCCGCGCTGCCGCCGCCGCCGCCGCCGCCGCCCCTCGCAAGGCAAACGCCGCCCGGGGCCGGGGCCGGCGGGGGCCGCGTTGGGGGGCTCCTCTCCCGCCTCGCCCCCGGCGCCTTCGCCCCCTCCAGGTGACCCGGCGCCCGCCACGTCTCGGCATCGCGGCGGCGGCGGCGCCCGTGGCCACGGGACTCCGCCAGAAGCGCCGCCGGACAGCGCCGGGGTTCAGACGTGCTCGCAGCCGTCGGGGCAGTCGCGGCCCCGCTCCGTCCAGGGCGCCCGGGGAGGAGGAGGAGACCGGCCGGCCGGAGTCGCTTCTTCGACCCTCTCTCGCCTGGCGGCGTCGGACAACGCGGCCGCAGGCGGAGAGACGCACCGTCCGATCGCGGCGCTCCCCCCCCCCCGATGAGGACCCTCCCCCGGGGCCTGGTGGGCTCCCCGCGGCCCTGAGTGGGGCCCCACGCCGGGAGGCGGTGTCGGCGTCGGCGGCGTCCCGCCCGAGGGCTGCTGCTGCTGCTGCTGCTCGCGGGTCGGTCCCGGCCGGGCGATGGAGGGGCCACTCCTGGTCCTCTGGCTGCTGCGCCTGGCGATGGCCGTGGAAGGTGAGCGCCGGGGGGGGGGGGCGCCGGCCGGGAGGCGGGAGCGACACCCCAAGCTCGGCAGACGCCCCCGCCCCGTCCAGCGTCTCCCCTGCATTCCGGGCTGGGCTCTCGGGTTCGGGAGGGGGAGGGGGGCAAGACGCCCGGGCTCGGGGGGGGAGTTTGTGATTCCCCCCAGGGACAGGGAAAGGGGAGTCTTCTTTCTTTCTTTCTTTCTTTCTTTCTTTCTTTCTTTCTTTCTTTCTTTCTTTCTTTCTTTCTTTCTTTCTTTCTTTCTTTCCCCCCACCCAAACAGCCCCGTCTATTTTTAACGCGCTCTTTGGAAGCCTTTAAACTAAGCCTCGCATTGATCTGGGCGGTCCAGAGGCCCGCAAAGCGATCGATCCCCCTCCCCGCTTGAAAGGCCTGCCAAAGCCCCCCCCCTTTCATCTCCAGGCCGCCGCCATGGGACCCGTTCCCCACCCCATCCCACCGCAGCGCCTCCCTGCCCAGGTGCCCCAGGCCAGGGCCAGGACATCACTCCCTCCCCTGCTGCCCTCCCGTGGCCCCCTCGCCTGCAAAAGTGTCTCCCTGCCCCCCCCCGCGAATTACCAAGCATTGGATGCTGCAGAGGCATGGGGGGGGGGCTTGGGACTCGAGATCAGGGCCCTGCCAGAGGGGGGTCAGGGGTCTGGCTGTGGGGGAGAGCAGTGGGGAGAAGTAGTGGACTCCGGGGGTGGGGGGCTTGTGAGCCCACGATGGGAAAGTTCAGAACTACAGTCCTGGGGTCCTATAGGAAAAGTTAGGGTTGGCGTCTGGTTGGGTGCAGAGATGGAGCAGGGCCTCGTGGGTGGTGGCCTTGCAGGCCCTGGCGTGGAAGGTTGTAGGGTGGAGGGTTTAGAGTTGCAGAAGAGCCTTGGAGACCCCTCTCTCTCTTCCTGCCTGTGACTTCCCCGAGCCCCCCAAGCTAGCTAAAGACGCAGCCCCCCCCCCGCACCTTGTTTCCTCAAAGGGCGCTGGAGCTTTGCCTCCCAGGGGCAGCACCCGCCCCTCCCACTACAGCACCCGGTCCTGGAGCCCCCTCCCCACCCCTGGTCTCTTGTCTCCCCAGTCCTTTATCCCCCCCCCTTCTTTCTTTCCTTCCTTCATCCCCCTGCGGAGCGAAAATCTCATTGAAAAGGGATTAAGAGCAGAGAAGGCACCTTTTCCCACAAAAGTCCCATTGCTTTCACTGCCCCCCCCTCACCCGCCCCCCCCCCGCAGCCAGGAACTCTCCAGAGAGATGAGGAATTTGGGGGTCAGATGAAGAAGTCCCCCCCCTTCACAGAGCGCCTCCTTTCTCAACCGCACAAAGGAGTTGGGACCCCCCCCTCGCCCCCTGCCTGGCCAGCCTGCAAAACCCGCCCCCCCCCACCCTGCAGGGCCCCCCCCTTCCAGTATCTCCTTCCCTCCCCAGTGATCTCCTTGGAGGTCAGGTCTCTCCCAAGGCTGTGAAGGAGCATTGGAGCATGAAACGCATTAATTGAATTCCTCTATTGTGGCTCCTTCAGCCAGGCCCACGTGGCTCCTTTAGAAGTGGCCCCTCAATGCGCGCGCATGTGCGCACACACACGCACGCACACACGGCCGCCACGCAGCCACACGGTGGGAGTTTACTGGCTTGTGGGGATGAGCACGGATGGGTTTTTTGACATTTGTTTCGAAACAAAACGGATGTTAGAAAGTCCGTATTCGAAGGAACAGACCCCCTTCGAACGCGATAGGATGGCAGTCGCAGGCCAAGGGACCTGTGCCGCCCTCCCCCCCCCCAGCTGCCCATCTTAGGTCCAGAGCTCAGGGTGCTGGGCAGGTGCCTGCTGGGCTCCCCCGGCTGCCCGTAGGTGGGCACGGAGTCCGTCCTGGGGCACGCAAGCCAGGAAGCCTCCCCTCGCTTTGCGCAAGCAGCAGCCCTGGCGGCGCCTCTGCCTCGGACGCCCGAGGGTGGCTCTGTGGGGCTCATCTGCGGGTCTTGATGCTGAGGCATCTGGGAACATCTGCATGCGCGGCCGGTGCATGGCCGACAGGGCCCTCCGGATTGTGGGAGATGGTGCGAAGTGGTGTTTGGAGCCAAGGGGCTCCGGTTGTGGTTGGTGCCCATAATGCACCTGGTGGTCGTCACGTTGGGGTTTGGGGGGCATTTCTGCTTCTGGTCTCGCCTGGGGGGCCACATGAGCCGGAGTCCCAGAAGGGCTCTGTCTGTCCATAGGCTGCCTCAGCACTGCTGAAGACCAGCGGGAGATGCAGGCAGAGATGCCGCCTGCCGCCCTGTGTGTGTCCAGCTAGAGGTGGCGGGTGGGGGGCAGAGGTGCCACCTTGCCCGCTTCTCTCCTCCCAACACCCCTTGCCTCTGTTCCCAGAAGGCATTGCTGCCAGCTGTGTCCCCGGGGAGCCAGGCCCTACGCGGAGTTCGGCTGACACACCTCTTCCCCTGAGAGGCAGAGAGGCTTTTCATCTCCGTGCCATCAAAGGGGAGGGGAAAGCTCCCCCCCCCCTCGGCTGAGTCTGTAATCCTCTGGCTTCTTGGGGAACCAGCTGCTCTGCTATCAAAGGCAGAATTGTGCCCCCTCCCATTGCACACGCTCCAGCAGCTCACATCCCCCCCCCCCGGATGCTAAAGATTGGGGCCTGTCTCTTTCTGCCCTTGGCCAAGGGTGGTGGAGGAGCTGGGTGTGGCAAAGCTTGTGGGGGGGGGAATGCAGCCCCTCCATGAAAGGTGCCTGATGCTGCTGTGGGGGGCAAAGCAAATAAGGCGGAGGCAGAGGCGGGGGGACGGGGAATGGAGCCGTGTTCAGGGAGTGATCACGTGGGCGCGAGGTTGCCAGTTTGACTAGTCGTTGAGGACCCAGACTCTTGTCTGGGAACAGCAGGTTCCCAGCCAGCTGGGTGACCTTGGGCTAGTCACAGCTCTCTTCCGAGCCCTCACAGCCCCTCCTACTTCACAGGGTGTCTGTTGTGGGGAGAAGAACAGAAGGTTTGTCAGCTACCCTGAGTCCCCTTAAGGGTGAGAAAAGTGGGCTGTAAAAACCAGCTCTCCTTGGGTCTCCTGCCAGAGTGCTCCTGAGTGTGGATTCCACGCCTGGTGGTGGGCCAGGCGCTGGTGTGAGCCTGTCTCCTTGCTGGGCTGGCGTCAGGCTCTGCCCACAGCTCTGGCATGAAGGCGATATGGATCCGTTGCAGGTGTGACTGTCTGAACTATTTGCACGAATGTCAATGTACGTGTGCAAATGTCCGAATTGGTGCGAATAACGAGTGTCACGAATATTCACGCCCGTCCCTACTGCTGACCCAGCGCCAGCGAGTTGTTTATTGGTTTTGCTTTCCTCCGCTGAGGATTTCCCTTCCACGAGCGACTCTGCCTGCTTTCACTTTAGCACGCTTCCAGCAGCTGTAGTGACCGGAGTTTCCTTGGGAGCAAATAATAAATGAACTAAATCAAATAATATAATATAAGGCTGTGGCTTGTGGTTTACTTTTATTCCACAATTGTTTTTCTTACAGTAAGTTTTTTAATTTTGGTGCTTTATATTATATTATTTGATTTAGTTCATTTATTATTTGCATTATCAGTGTCTTTATTATTTGCATTATCAGTGGGGTCATTGTAACCCTTTTAGTAAATATTACAAATAATTTTTTTTTTGTGGTATAGAACCCAATTGTTTGTTTGGTCACTTTTGGTGTGTTTGTTTCGGTTTCTTTTGGGATTTTTGGTTGTTCCCCCTTTGCCCCCCCCCCCCCAGTCCACAACCCTTGTGCCCCTGGTGGAGCGGGTTCCCTTCTGGATCCGGAGCAGGGTGCCAGGGGCCTCTTTTGCCACGCAGACCCTCGCCCAACCCTCAGGACTGAATTACGGGCACTTGTTCTCTTCCAAGGGGGCCATTAAGGGAGCGTTTATTGGCCCCCTGACACCCGGCCCCTCTGTGCCCACGGGGGCAGGACGCGGCTGCCTGTAATTAAGCAATAAGGGGCGCATTAACGAGCGCGCTGGGAACCTTGCCCTGGATTTAATTAATCAAGTCTCCGCACGGTGCAGGGTGCGGCCTTCCCCCTCCTCTCCTGTGGGGACCAGGGCGGGAGGGATTTGTGGGGCTGGGAGTGCGCGCCGTGGCAAAAGGACCCGGGCGTCCCCTTCCTTATTTTCTCTGCGCAGTCCAGAAAACTTTGGCACGGGGTCTTTGCGGGACCGGCCCCTTCTTCCCTCCCCTCCCGTGGACCCAGGAGTTCTGGAGCCCACCCCACCTTCCTCCTCACACATCTGGGATGGATTTAGGCAGGAATGAGCGCGTGCGGATGGGTGGGGAGAGCAGGAGGCCTCCATCAGGGCTGGGATGTGGAGGTGGCCGGATCCTGCCCTCCCTAGGAGTGGATCTGGGGAGATGGATGGTGTGGCGGCAACGTTGACCAGGAGCCCGGTGGGACCCTGAGGGCCCGCTGCTTTGTGGCCATAGGAATCCCGGCTGGCACTCCAACCTGGCCTTGCCCCTTGCCTCTGGGTGTGCAGGACACCCCGCTAAATGTGCTGCCCTTCTGTGCCCCCCCCCCAGTGTCTTTCGCCACTTGGTCCCACCTGAGGCTTCCCGCCAGGTGGAGCAAGGCGGCCGCCTTCTTAGCGCCCCGTCTCCCTCTAATGGTTTTCCTCACTGGCACTCCGCCCGTCCGTTCGCTCCCTGGGGCATCGCAACCGGCTTGGCGTCACCCTGTAATTACCCAGAGTTCCCCGCTGCTCCAGCCGGCACGCCTCCCTCCCCCAGGTCATCCCGGCAGCAGGGAGGGGAGCAGAGAGACACCCCCTCTTTGCTTTTTGATCTCCCCCCTGCTTGCAGCGGTCTTATCCAGGCCTGTTGTGGGCTTGGGAGGGGAGGCCGGTGCCAGGCAAAGCGCCCTTCCCCTTTTTCATGGGGAGGGAAAGAGATTTCCTGGGGAAATCTCAGTGGGCAGATGGGTGCCCTGTGCAGAGGCAGGAGGGGACAGGCCACCAGCCGGAGAGTTTTGGGGGAAGCTAGTTCCTTGCCGCCTGCCTAGGGCAGAGAGGGGCGGGAGAGAGTCAGGCCTGGAGGGTTTGGGTGGAGATGAAACTGCTCCGTCCGAGAAAGGGCAGAGAGAGCGACCGGGGGCAGCCCTTCAGTCTGCAGGCCCCCTGAGAGTGTCGCAGGGTCGGCCTTCTCAGCGCCCCCCCTGTAAGGCAGGCCTCCGCCATTTCCCGCTTCTTCCAGGTTTGGGCAGCAGAGAGGGCTGGGCTGGGCTGGGCCGGCCTGGTGGTAAAGCCTGCTTGACCCCTCACAGGCCCAGGAGCCGCTGCTTCTTCCCACCAGGGGAGGTGGGCTGGGCAGATGCCCAGAGACCTGTCCGCCTGCTCCCTTGAGGGCCTTGCCCTTGGATGCTACTCGGACAGCTGCCCTGTCCTGCCCTGCCCTCCCCCCCCCCCAGCCATCCCTTGCTCTACCCGAAGGAGTGCTGGCCTTCGCCCAGACAGGGGGGCTCGGTTCCACAGGGGACCCTCCCTCCTCCCCGTCTGCCCCTAGCAGGAAAGGGGGCAGCCTTCAGATTAGGGGGAGCCAGTCGGCATGGGGGGTGCCGGAGCAGCGCAGGGGGAGTCGTGGCACGCAAAGCCGGCAGAGGGTGGGGTGGAGGGTATCGCTGAACCGGTGGGAGTTGGTTTCCTGGCTCTAGGCGGGGTGGCACCGCTCGGGGAAATGACGCGAGTCCGGCTTTTTATAAACATTCGACCACCTCTGACCCTCGCGGGGCCGCCCTCCTCCCAGGACCTCACGTGCGGGAGAGAAGCGGGCAGGCGGGCAGGCAGGGAGGGAGGGGGGCCCAGCTGGGAGGGAGGGGCAGCTCTTGTGAACGGCTGCCTGGCGAGGCGGCCTCCGTGGGGCACAGGCCTCTACCCAACTGTCCAAGCGTTGCATTTGCCCTTCTGGGTCATCCAAGGGCCCACTGGGTCCCCCGGGCCCATGTTCCCGTGAGCCTTGGGACCCTGTGTGTGTGTGTGTGTGTTGTGGAGCCTTTTTTCCTGGCTTAGCAGAGTAATTTCGAGCGTCGGTTTCTAGCTGACCTTCCACATATATTCCTCTTCAGTGGGCATAGAAAGAGGAGGAGGCGTTGGGTCCTTTCTGCGCTTTGCCTTATTCTGGAATATATCTCAGGATGGGGGTCTGTTGTCCACATGCTAATGCAGACTCAAGATGGGGAGCGAATTCGGATCAGACCACGGGAAGCATTTCTTCACCCAGAGGGTCAACGCTCTATGGAACTGGCTGCCAGAAGAGGTGGAAACAGCTACCAGCCTAGATGACTTTAAGGAAGGGTTGGACAGATTCGTCAATGGCTACTAGAATAGATGCCTAGGTGCATCTTTCAGGCCTTGGGGATAAGCAGGATGCCAGTTTGGTCTCGTGGTTAGGGAGCTGGACTCTTATCCGGGAATACCAGGTCTGATTCCGCACTTACCCACGAAGCCAGCTGGATGATCTTGGGCTGGTCACAGCTCTCTTCTGAACTCTCACAGCCCCACCGACCTCACAGAGTGTCTGTTGTGGGGAGAAGAACAGAAGCTTTATCAGTCACTTTGAGTTCCCTTAAATGGGAGATAAAAGCAGGGTAGAAAAGCCAACTCTTCTTCTTCTTCTCTAAGGCCATTTGCTGGAATTTGAGAGCAGGAGAAGGTTTGCCCTTGTCTCTGTTTGGGATGCCCAAGGCAATTGGTGGGCCACTGTGTGAGACAGGATACTGGACTGGATGGGCTGTGGCCTGATCCAGCAGGGCTCCTCTGAGGTCCTTATGGACTAGATGGGCTGTGGCCCAATCCAGCAGGGCTCCCCTTAGGTTCTTATGGACTAGATGGGCTGTGGCCTGATCCAGCAAGGCCCCTCTTAGGTTCTTATGGACTAGATGGGCTGTGGCCTGATCCAGCAGGGCTCCTCTGAGGTTCTTATGGACTAGATGGGCTGTGGCCTGATCCAGCAGGGCTCCTCTGAGGTTCTTATGGACTAGAAGGGCTGTGGCCTGATCCAGCAGGGCTCCTCTGAGGTTCTTATGGACTAGAAGGGCTGTGGCCTGATCCAGCAGGGCTCCTCTGAGGTTCTTATGGACTAGATGGGCTGTGGCCTGATCCAGCAGGGCTCCTCTGAGGTTCTTATGGACTAGATGGGCTGTGGCCTGATCCAGCAGGGCTCCTCTGAGGTCCTTATGGACTAGATGGGCTGTGGCCTGATCCAGCAGGGCTCCTCTTAGGTCCTTATGGACTAGATGGGCTGTGGCCTGATCCAGCAGGGCTCCTCTTAGGCTCCTATGGACTAGATGGGCTGTGACCTGATCCAGCAGGGCTCCTCTTAGGTCCTTATGGACTAGATGGGCTGTGGCCCAATCCAGCAGGGCTCTCCTTAGGTTCTTATGGACTAGATGGGCTGTGGCCTGATCCAGCAGGGCTCCTCTTAGGTCCTTATGGACTAGATGGGCTGTGGCCTGATCCAGCAGGGACCCTCTTAGGTTCTTATGGACTAGATGGGCTGTGGACTGATCCAGCAGGGCTCCTCTTAGGTTCTTATGGACTAGATGGGCTGTGGCCTGATCCAGCAGGGCTCCTCCAAGGTTCTTATGGACTGGATGGTCTGTGGCCTGATCCAGCAGGGCTCCTCTGAGGTTCTTATGGACTAGATGGGTTGCGGCTTGATCCAGCAGGGCTCCTCTGAGGTTCTTATGGACTGGATGGTCTGTGGCCTGATCCAGCAGGGCTCCTCTTAGGTTCTTATGGACTAGATGGGCTGTGGCCTGATCCAGCAGGGCTCCTCTTAGGTTCTTATGGACTAGATGGGTTGCGGCTTGATCCAGCAGGGCTCCTCTTGGGTTCTTATGGACTGGATGGGCTGTGGCCTGATCCAGCAGGGCCCCTCTTAGGTTCTTATGGACTAAATGGGCTGTGGCCCAATCCAGCAGGGCTCCCCTTCGGTTCTTATGGACTGGATGGGCTGTGGCCTGATCCAGCAGGGCTCTTCTGAGGTTCTTATGGACTAGGTGGGCTGTGGCCTGATCCAGCAGGACTCCTCTCAGGTTCTTATGGACTGGATGGTCTGTGGCCTGATCCAGCAGGGCTCTTCTGAGGTTCTTATGGACTAGGTGGGCTGTGGCCTGATCCAGCAGGGCTCTTCTGAGGTTCTTATGGACTAGATGGGCTGTGGCCCAATCCAGCAGGGCTCCTCCAAGGTTCTTATGGACTGGATGGTCTGTGGCCTGATCCAGCAGGGCTCCTCTGAGGTTCTTATGGACTAGATGGGTTGCGGCTAGATCCTGCAGGGCTCCTCTTAGGTTCTTATGGAATAGATGGGCTGTGGCCTCATCCAGCAGGGCTCCTCTTGGGTTCTTATGGACTGGATGGGCTGTGGCCTGATCCAGCAGGGCTCCTCTTAGGCTCTTATGGACTAGATGGGCTGTGGCCTGATCCAGCAGGACTCTTCTCAGGTTCTTATGGACTAGATGGGCTGTGGCCTGATCCAGCAGGGCTCTTCTGAGGTTCTTATGGACTGGATGGGCTGTGGCCTGATCCAGCAGGGCTCTTCTCAGGTTCTTATGGACTAGATGGGCTGTGGCCTGATCCAGCAGGGCTCTTCTGAGGTTCTTATGGACTAGGTGGGCTGTGGCCTGATCCAGCAGGGCTCCTCTGAGGTCCTTATGGACTGGATGGGCTGTGGCCTGATCCAGCAGGGCTCTTCTGAGGTTCTTATGGACTAGATGGGCTGTGGCCTGATCCAGCAGGGCCCCCCTTAGGTTCTTATGGACTAGATGGGCTGTGGCCTGATCCAGCAGGGCTTCTCTGAGGTCCTTATGGACTAGATGGGCTGTGGCCTGATCCAGCAGGGCCCCTCTTAGGTTCTTGTGGACTAGATGGGCTGTGGCCTGATCCAGCAGGGCTCCTCTTAGGTTCTTATGCACTGGATGGGCTGTGGCCTGATCCAGCAGGGCTCCTCCTAGGTTCTTATGGACTGGATGGGCTGTGGCCTGATCCAGCAGGGCTCCTCTGAGGTCCTTATGGACTAGATGGGCTGTGGCCTGATCCAGCAGGGCTCCTCTTAGGTTCTTATGTGGATAGCAGGCCCCTCTTCTGAGATATGTTCCAGAATAAGGCTGAGTGCAAAAGGCTCCTGGATCGCTTTCCTTGCACTGGAGCTCAGTTCGGTTTCTCGACTGAAAAACATTTACATACGGCGCTACCCGTTTATTATCTCAAACCGGTTCACACAGTAATAAAACAGAAACCAGTTTGAGGATCCATCTAAACCTCGAGGCGTAGTTAAAAGTGCTCAGCGAGAGTGGGAAAGAAAGGAGGCCGGTGGCATCTACGTGCGAGCAGATAGGCATGGAAAGCGATGGATCAGGGCCGCCTGGCACTTTTCAGGAGCGGCAGCTGAAAGGGATGGACTGAGGCCCTTGGGTGGCATATGTGTTCCCGTTCTGCCTGGGGCTGTATAGAGGTCTCCCCACAAGTCCTGTGAGGAAGGGCTTGTGGGTTGGAGAGAGAACACCTTCACCTCTTGGGCGATATTGCGCATAGATTGCAGTTCAACCCGAATCAAATCCAGGACACAAACCGTGGCGAACGCTGGAGAGATGAATCCTCCTCGTGGTTCCGTGTTCGCAGGAGCGATGGCTGTTTCTTCCTTGGGTGAAAGGCTTCCACGGTCAGATGAAAAGCCAATGTTCCTGTGGCGCATGGGGAAAGCCCTGGTCCTTTGGGCGGGTCTAGAGATGAAACCAGCCGCTGTGGTATAGCTGAAGCCCAAAGGCAAGAGGGGTCTTTCCAAGTCAGTTGGGGGGGGGGGGGACGACCTGCCACAGGGAAGCAAAGTTGCTTTGTTGAACCACAGGGGGAAAGGACATGCTAATGGGGATAGCAGCTTTATTGGGATAACCAAATGTCATGGAAATAGGGCGCAAACTTTGGAGCTTTCCAGAATTCCTCATTAAACCTACCCGAGAGTACTGGTGGAATTGCATTTGCTTGTGGCGCTTTATTTGGCCTGAAGGAAGCACTGAATTACCCCATGTGGATTTCAGAACTGTATGCCATATCTGGGTTAAAAATATACAAAGAGAAGAAGAAGAAGACCTGGCTTTTCTACCCTGCTCTTCTCACCCATTTAAGGGGACTCAAAGCAGCTGCCAAACCTTCTGTTCATCTCCCCACAACAGACACCCTGTGAGGCAGGTGATAGTTGTCTGGCTCCCTAACCACTAGACCAAACTAGCTTGTCCTTCCTTCCTTCCTTCCTTCCTTCCTTCCTTCCTTCCTTCCTTCCTTCCTTCCTTCCTTCCTTCCTTCCTTCCTTCCTTCCTTCCTTCCTTCCTTCCTTCCTTCCTTCCTTCCTCCCTCCCTCCCTCCCCCCTCCCTCCCTCCCTTCCTTCCTTTCCTTCCTTCCTTCCTTCCTTCCTTCCTTCCTTCCTTGAAACCATGTCCTAGCCTGTAGAAGAGAAGACTGAGAGGAGACATGATAGAGGTTTTCAAGTGCGGAGGGATCATCCCTCTTCTCCCTTGAACAAGGAGTAGAAACAACGGGATGAAACTTCAAGGGAGTCAATACAGATTAGATATTAGGAAAAACTAGACAGTGAGTGTGATCAGTCCTTGGAATAGGTTGCCACGGGAGGTAGTGAGCTCTCCTTGGCTGGAGGTCTTCAAGCTGAGGCTGGACCTCCATCTGTCTGGGAGGGTATAGGAAATCCTGCGTTGGGCAGAGGGTTGGACTGGGTGACCCCAGAGCCCCCTTCCAACTATGATTCTATGATTATTTTGTTATATTTTGACACCCTAAGAATCAGGAACCTTTTGTAATGCCCCACACGGTCAACCTCTTAGTGAGTCCTGGATTTCTGTTCTTGTAACTTTGCTTTGCATGTTGGCCAGATGTAAAATGTCTGGAGCACCACCGGCTTTAGAATCCTCACCCGTTCCTTCTGTCTGTTTGTCCTTCAGAAAATCTTGTGAACACCAAGGAAGAGACAGCTGATTTGAAGTGGACAACTTACCCACCTGAGACCGGCCAGGTAAGAGTGCAAGGCGCCCGTCCAACAAAGCTTGGGTCCTTTCTCCACCAGGCCTTATTCTGGATTAGATCCTGGAACTGACCTATCACCCGCATGCTAATGCAGACCACAGCAGACCTTGGGCAGGGCCTGTCCTAGCCTGTCCCTCCATGCGGACAGTGGGTCCCTACCTTGGGATATAATCCAGAATAAGGTACAGTGCAGAAAGGGCTTGGGGGTGGGCAGAGTTCCTGCTTAGATAAGGCGGAGGTGCCCTTGAGCGGAGGCAGAGTCCTTTATCTGGGCAGTTTCCTTGGCAGAGATACAGAAGAGGGAAGGGGGATACGGTGCCACCTTTACCTGGGCTGGCCGCCGTTGGCGTAACCACCTTGCTCTTTTGCAGAGGTGGCAAGTGAAGAGAGCCCCAGCTGGAAGCCTCTCACCTGTGGTGTGGTCATGCGTGGACTTTCCTTTTTAAGCGCCTGCGCCATCACAAGTCATGGGCCTCTTTGCACTGCAGCCTCTATTAAGAATTAGTGAACCTCTTGTGAAGAGCCTTCACACGTGGAGTAGGCTGCCACAGGCTCCAAGCGTGGCCCTGCCTCATCAGAAGTTCACTAATCGTTGATTAGGTGTGGAGCAAGAAACCGTGTTCCGCACCTTAACCAATGTTTACCAAACTCTTACGTCAAGTGTCCAGTGGGATGACCATCCATACCTCCTCTGGTGCTCCAGGGTCGTCTGGAGATGCTGCCCAAGCATGCTGGCACCTTGGACAACCATAGACAAGAACATAAGGACATAAGAGAAGCCCTGCTGGATCAGGCCACAGCCTACCCAGTCCAGCATCCTGTCGCACACAATGGCCCACCAAATGGTCATGGGCATCTCAAGCAGAGACAAAGACAAACCTTTTCCTGCTCTAGAAGTGTCCTGTTCCCCCCCACCCACCACCAGCCTGAAAGATGTACCTAGGCATCCATTCTAGTAGCCATTGATACCTCTGCCATCCATAAATTTGTCTAACCCTACCTTAAAGCCATCTAGGCTGGTAGCTGTTACCACCCCTTCCGGCACCTCTTCCCTCTGCGTGAAGAAACCCTTCCCCTAGTCTGATCCGACTCTCCTACCCATCAGCTTCGTAGTGGTTCTAGTGTTGTGTGATAGAGAAAGAAACATTCCAATGTTGGGGGCTACCACAGAGAAAGCCCTCTCTCCTACTAGTGATGGCAATCCCAGTGTAGCTCCCAGAGATAGGGGTGAAATTCTGCGCTATTCAAATCCCAGGCTGGGTTTCCATGGAATAAATGTATGGGCTCACCTCTCTGGGTGTTTGCTCTCAGCATCCATGTTGATAGAAATGGGCAGTACACATGCACCAGGCTGAAAATGGCTGCCGCATGTTCACAGTGCTGGAGATCATGCATTTCCAGATCTTTTGTGCCATCAAAACACACACCATTCCACCACAGCACAGTTAAAGGCCCACTGCACGTGGCTGCAAACGTGAACCTTATACCTGGAAATTCAGCATTCCAAGCTTTGGATGTTCAGGGATCTGGAATTAAGAAATAACAACAAGCCAGCGGCGGGAAATATGGCCAACCACAGAATGGAAATGGTTGCTGGGAAGGGAAAGGTGGGCACACTGCTAGCTAGTCTATGGATAGCTATGGATGCCAGGGAATATGTGCTGTGATTTGGAGCTGAATGCAGGCCACGGTCTGGTGAAAAAGCTTCACAACCACATATACAGACCCCTTGTTTTGCACTTCTGATGACGGGGTGCTTTTTTGTAAAGGGACAACTTGTAAAAGCCCTGTCTGATTGAGGCCGAAGGTGCACTTGCCAGATGGGCAGGGCCTCTGAGCGTAATCTCTGATCTCTGCCCATCCCAAAGATTCATACATGCGTTTATATGGTTGCCACATATTTTTGTTGCCTCATCTGTAGTCCTTACGTTTTTGGAGCGCTGGCGTTCAAGGAAAGGCATAAAAAAGCGAAACTGCTCAAAGTAGGTTATTAGGAGCAAGAGCGGAACAATCTTAGCACAAAAAGCGTCCAGCCAGGTCAAAACTTTTCCACTGGCAGTCAGTTGGCACAGTGCTGCCGAGAATGTAGGCCAGCTGTTCCTGTTTGCTTCAGCCAGGAGGCCCATTAGTGCCATGGAGTTAAAGTTTGGGTTGGCCTGGTGGGCACCAAAACGTCCCAAGGGCACCAGGTTGAGCAGGAGGCTTCCAGAAACGGTGACCGTGGCTGAAGGGGCTCCTTGCCCAGTTACACCTG
This sequence comes from Aspidoscelis tigris stejnegeri, assembly GCA_023333525.1. Classification (NCBI taxonomy): domain Eukaryota; kingdom Metazoa; phylum Chordata; class Lepidosauria; order Squamata; family Teiidae; genus Aspidoscelis; species Aspidoscelis tigris. The sequence continues at coordinate 1,162,351 of JALMGA010000009.1, forward strand.
CTTGTGTTCCAGATGTGGCAGGGCAAGAAGCCTTTTCGCACTCGGGCTGGTAGTATATGATTAGGGGACTTCTGGTGGAGAGCATCTGCACCTAGAAGAGACTGTTACAGCCTCCGAGCGCCCGCTGCCTTCCCAGAAGTCCCCTAATCATGCACTACCTGTGGCATACGAAATCGCACATCCTTGCCCCAATCGCTGCTGGATGAGGAGGTCAACAGAGCCGCTGCGCAAGCACGCTGGCAGCCCTGTTGCCCTCCTGACGTGACGGCCACTGCGCAGATCGAATGCTTACCTTGGTTTGATTGCGGGCCCCATCGTCTTCAGGGTGCCGCCATCTTGGCTGCGGTGACCTGCACATCCATCAGCGTTGTCGTGGTGATGGTGCCAGTGCACACACGGCCGTGCAGGCCACCGCAGCCAAGATGGCGGCACCCTGAAGAGGACGGGGCCCGCAGTCAAACCAAGGTAAGCTTTCGATCGCGGGTTGGGGTGGGGACGGCTAGCGTTGACCAGCGCTCCACGGGCGAGCTCTGGTCAACGTTGGCTCATCGCTCTCCTTTCCTGCAGACGGGAAGGGAAGCGTGAAGTCACCCGAGGTGATCAATACCGGGGAAGGAATATACAGACGCACGAGGCCCTCCGGGAGCCCAGATCCTAAGCCACCGGGGCCTGTGAAGGTAAAGCCCCCACCCGGAGATTCCGTCGCACCCTGTCATGGCGGCCATTTTCTTTTTGAAAAATCTGTCCCTGCTCTCCACAGAGGAGCTGTTTATCTGGGTGAAAAGCAGCTTTTCCTGGCTGTGGGGGTGGGAGAGGGAGAGACATTTTGGGCAGCAAAAGGATTCGAGTTGAGCAGCGGCCAGGCGGCCCTGTGGCTGTCTCTTGGCCAAAAGAGGACTAAAAAAAGACAGGAAAAAGACAACGTGGTCACTCTGAGAGGATTGGTCTGTCCTGTCCCTGAGAGGCCTGTGGAGTTTGGCCTTTGGAGCAGCGTTTTCTCCAAGGAGTAAGGAGCCACTTCCTGGGTGGCTGGAGCCGTTCCCTGGGCGAGCTCCATTTCCCTTGTGCTCTGGCCAGCGTTAGAGTCGGCGGCAGGAGTCCCCCTGCCCTCCCGCGCCCCCTGTTCACCAGTTAGGCCTTGTGCTTAGGGAGCTGGACTCTTGCCTGGGAACACTGGGTTCGATTCTGCCCTCCCCCATGAAGCCAGCTGGGTGACCTTGGGCAGGTCACAGCTCTCTTTCTGAGTTTTCACAGCCCCACCTGCCTCACAGGGTGTCTGTTGTGGGGAGAACAGAAGGTTTGTCAGCTGCTTTGAGTCCCCTTGAATGGGTGAGAAAAGTGGGGTGGAAAAGCCAACTACCGTAGTCTTTTTCTCAGGGGGCATTTTTTTAAATTCTTGAGCAGCAAGACAAGAAGGACCAAGGGGTCAAATATGCTGCCTTTAAAAGCAGTAAATGCCCCCCACTCACACACACACATGCACATATCCCAGGTTGCCAGAGGATGAAGCATGGCGGCCATGAGGCCTGGGCAAGGGCAACCCTAGGCCTAGGTCAGGGGGCCTTTCAGAGCAGGTTTATCCAGAGGCCTGCTGCCCTGCAACTGCACTTCCCATCATGCCGTGCCAACTATTTTCTGAGGAAGTGCCATTTCATATGTTGCCCCCTTGCCTTTATTCCTCATTCCGCTGAATGTGGGGGAGCGGGATAGGTTTTGATCAAAGGCCAGGGCGTGCAAGTCTGTCCTTAGCAGTTTTTTGAATGTATTAGCTGAAGGTGCCTGTTGCATCTCAGTGAGGAGACTGTTCCACATCCTGGAGGCCACCACCGAGAAGGCCCTGTCCTGGGTCCCCATTCCCCTTGACTACTGAAGGAGATGGTACAACCAGAGGCCAGTTCGCACTTAGACCTCTAGTCAGCCATTAGTGCAGCTCTGGGGAAGAGCATACATGTCCACTACAGCCTAGAAGCACTAATTACTGATTGGATAAATTACTTGACCCAAGGCTTACCGGCAGCATCTGGCGGCGCAACCGTTGCATGTCTTGTGGCTCCCTGGGTGCACTGTTCACGGCCACGTTGCCAGTCCTGGTTGATTGCCTGCTGCTGCCATGATTGGGCAGGTCTCCATGGGCTAGTGCTGCAGCAGCAGGCTGGCTGGGGACTGATCCTGACCGCGTTGGGGCACGTCACCCCAGCAAGTCGGCGGGATGGATCCCGCCCCTCTGCATCGGCCTGCAGGCATGTCACGGAATGTGTGATGCAACTGGTGGTGGCCAGTCGTGGCAACGAGGAGGTGGGACTTCCGGCTCTTGAGGAGGCAGCACCGGCTGGTCACCAGCACGACCATTTGCATTTCTGGCCGGTAAGGGACGCTTTGGGGGAGTGTGAATGGTCCTCCTGTCCCTGCTGTTGACCAGCCCTTGTTCACGGCGGCCTAATTACAGAAACGGCCCAGAAATGGCTACTTGGGAACCTCGGTTTGGGCCTGATCCAGCAAACTGGGTGGGTGCTTTGCACCCTGCGACTGGATCTGCCTTGAGCCACGTCCACCCTAGCCAAGTCCACACAGCAAAGCCAACCACCAAGGCCCACCGGTTCCTTCTTTCTCCTGTGGGGTGGGAAGGGGGCGGAAATCCAGTGCGTGCCTTCCGTGAAGCCACGGTGCCTTTCCTCACCGTCTCTTCTCTCTTGGCCAGTGGGAAGAGCTGAGCGGTCTGGACGAGGAGCAGAACAGCGTGAGGACTTTCGAGGTGTGCGGCGTCCGCCACCCCAACCAAAATAATTGGCTCCGGACCACTTTTGTGCCTCGCTCGGGCGCCACGCACGTCTACGCCGAGCTCCGCTTCACCGTGGTGGAATGCTTTTCCATCCCTCAGGTCACGCGCTCCTGCAAGGAGACCTTCAACGTCTTCTTCTACGAAGCAGACACGGACCTGGCCACGGACACCTTCCCGGCCTGGATGGAGAACCCCTACGTCAAGGTGGACACGGTGGCAGCGGAACACCTGACCAGGAAGCGCGTGGGCATGGAGGCCTCCGGGAAGGTCAATGTGAAGACCCTCAAAATCGGGCCGCTCTCCAAGGCCGGCTTCTACCTGGCCTTCCAAGACCAGGGCGCCTGCATGGCACTGCTGTCCGTCCGGCTTTTCTACAAAAAGTGCCCCTCTGTCACGGTGAATTTCACCCTCTTCCGAGAGACCCTTCCCAAGGAGCTGGTGATGCCCGTGGCCGGGCGGTGCGTGGCCAACACGGTCAGGACCAGCAGCCGGCCCCTCAGCATGTACTGCCGGGAGGACGGGCAGTGGGCCGAGCAGATGGTGACCGACTGCAGCTGCGCCCCTGGGCACGAGCCGTCGGAGGAAAACACGAAGTGCCGAGGTGAGGAGAAGCCAGGAAGCGGGGCGAGTCCTCCAGGCACCTGAAATGGGGGCGGCTGGCATTTTTCCTCTTCCCAGGTGGAGGAGCATGAAACAGGAGCAGGCGCTCAGGGGCGCTTTGGGGGGAAAGGTGCTCCCTTCCCGGCTCTGGGACAGATGAGCTTCGCATGCAGTTTTCCCATGTCTACGCAAATAAACCTTCCCCATTGCTGGCAGGGCTGTCTTGCTAGCTGAGTAGCAGTGCACAGAGACCATGCCGCCTTCAGAGTGGAAGGGCCCGTTCCTGGCATGTCAGAGATCCTTTCACCCCATCGCCTTCCTCGTTCAGTGCATCTGTCTGCGGGTGGGTGTGTTAGTTGTTCCTGATGACAGGCTCCGTGTTTTCAGGCGGCCTGTGCAGGCTAATGGGATTAAGATCTTGGCTTTCCTGCTAGCACTTTCCTTTTTTGGGTACGAGGCGCCTGCAGAGGCAGAGATCAGAGCACCAGCTTTATGACCGCCTCACATGCTCCTTGCTGAGCATGGGAAGAAGCTGTGGGCAGCATTCCTGTTTAGCCAGGCACAAGAGCCGGGTCACAGCTGGAGGTGGGGGTGGGAGGTGGGGGCGGGTATCATGCATTTTCAGAATCTGGCTTGGGGGGGAGGGCAGGTTCCTGCCTGCAACGGCCCCCATTTGCCGGCTGCCGCCAGGGATTAGGGGAAGGTCTAGGCCTCCCTGACCTCACAGGTTGTACATAACCAAAAAGCCCAGGGGCCTATTTGCACTCCAGCCGGTAGTGCACGATTAGTGAACTTCTGGTGCAGAGCACGCACGCATGGAGGAGGCCTCTGCAGCCTCCAAGCATGCCGACCCTCACCAGAAGTTCACTAATGGTTGATTAGGTGTGGAGCATGAAATTGTCCTCCACGCCTTAACCAGTGCTGACCGATACTTTACCCGGAGTGTCTGGGCAACAGCCGTTCCATCTTCTGCTGCTGCTCTGGGGTCGTTTGAGGTCTCCCACAAGTGCGCTGGCACCTTAGATGACCATAGATGCAACTGCACCTGTGCAGAGGGCCAGCGGTGTCATGGCGACGCCACTGACACACACAGTCACCCGGAAGAGGACTGGCCCTGGGGTCGAATGAGGTAAGTCTTCCCTTACACGCTCCCTGCTGCTCCTGTGCGTGGAATCCTCTGCTCAGCAGTGGTGGTTACTCTGGGCTGGAGGTGAGGCGTTGTGGTCAGGTGGGTCCCTCCTGTGGGCGTCCCTTGGAGGGCCTGGCTGTCCACCCTGTTCTTCTAGGGAGGGTTCCCCCAAGGTTTCCCTCTTTTTGGGCCCTGCAGGGCTTAGCTCTGCCCGTCTGTCTGCTGGAAGACCCCGTGGGGCCCCATAATCCTTGCAGTGGCCCTTTCTGCACTGGGCCTGATTCTGGATTCCACCCCAGAATAGGGGCCTGTCCCCTGCCTGGCGGTGCAGAAGACCCTGGCAGGCCCAGAGCAGAAAGGGCCCCTGCCTGTATGGGCTTCACAGCAGTCTTGCCTCCAAAGCCAGTTCGGTCTAGGGGTTAGGGAGCTGGACTCTTATCTGGGAATACCGGGTTTGATTCCGTGCTCCGCCATGAAGGGTGGCCTTGGGCTGGTCACAGGTCTCTTCTGAGCTCTTACAGCCCAACATACCTCAAAGGATATTCTGTTGAGGGGAGAAGAACAGAAGGTTTGTCAGCCGCTTTGAGTCCCCTTAAATGGGTGAGAAAAGCAGGGTGGAAAAGCCAGCTCTTCTTCTGCTGCTGCTGCTGCTGCTCCCATGCTGGGCTGTGCGCATTGGTGTGGGAACCCCGGGAGGGAGAGAGACGTGGATTCCCCTCCTGCTTTCCCTTTTGCCAGGGCTGTTTATCTGCTTGGCACAGATGCCCACGGGCCTCTGACTCAACAGGAGGGCGTCTGAGCACACTCTGAGCTGGCAATATTGGCCAAGTCTCTCAGATTCACTCCAGAAGCGGAACCAGACGTGTGGATGGGCTGCAGCCCGTTCCAAACGCCAATGGCTGCATGGCGCAGAAGGCGCAGGAGGGGTGAAGGGCAAATATGGAGGTAAGCAGAACCCAGGGGCAACTTTGCACTTCCCATCTGCTGGACCGGAAAGGAGTGTAGTCACCCAACGTTAACCGTCACTTACAGCCAAAGCCCCGCGTGATGGGTCACTCACCTGTGACCGATCTGGGGGCCAGTCATCTTCTGGGCGCCACCATTTTGGTGGCTCCGCCTTGGACGACTGTGCGTGTGTCAGCGCTGGCGCTATGACGACGCTGGCGCTCTGCACGCGCACAGTTGCATCTATGGTCATCCGAGGTGGCAGCGTGCTTGCGGAACACCGGAAGAGGTGCCAATGGCCGCCGCTTGGACACGCCAGGTAAGCTTTCGGTTAAGGTTACTAAAGGTGTGGAGCGCGATTTCATGCTCCACACCAGGTGCATGATTAGGGGACTTCTGGGCAGGCAGGGGGAGCCTAGAGGCTGTAACAGCCCCCGCAAGGTGTGGATGCTCTTCCCAGAAGTTCCCTAATCATGCGCTACCGGCTGTCGTGCAAACAGGCCTCAGCTCTGGGGCTGCCGAGGGTGGAGTTCTTTGTGGGACAGGAGGGGGCTTCAGACCCTCTGGGGCTTTGCTTGCAGAGGGCAGCGTTGCCTAGTGGGTGGACATAAAGCGTTTGGGGGCCAGAGCCCCTTTGGCCATTTGGGGCGTCCTCTCTTCAACCGCCCCCCAAAGGCTGGCTAGAGAGTTCAGCCTTGCTCCCACACACACACACACACACACACAGCTGCCCTTTCTCTCCTCCTCTGTGCTTCTCTGCCCTTGTCTCTCCTCCGGACAGGCGGCCACAAGGGTCTTTGAACTCGCAGCCGGCTGGATGAGGCCGGGAAGCTCCAGGAATGCCAGATATCTCGGGTCAAGGGTAGCTGGCGAGCAGGCGGTGGCGGGAGGAGGAGGAGGAGATGGCTCCGGATGAGGAGGCCCCTGGGATGGGGCGGGAGCTTTTGGGGGCACGGGAAAAGCAGGACTTGTTTGTCCCTGGCTGTTGGAAGCGAAGGGCCTGCTTGCAAAACTGACCGCCATTTAACTCCTTCCATGCCGGTCCTTCCCTTGGGTGCAGGCGGACTTGGCTTCACACTTCCGTTCCCGTCCGCTGGATGGGAAAGAAGAACGATGAACCGGTGCTGACTCGCGCTCACACTGGTCAGCTTTGGCCGTTCTCTCCCCCCGTGGTTGGTGTCAGCCTTACCATATTCGATCCGAGGCCCGGTCCTCTGCCGGATGCCGCCCTTTTGGCTGCAGCGCCTTCAGCGACTGTGCGCGTGTCAGCACCATCGCCATGACGGCACTGATGCTCTGCACATGTGCAGTCGGGTCTAGGGTCATCTGAGGTGCCGGCACACTTGTGTGGCACCTCAAACGACCCCAGAACACCGGACGAAGAGCAAATGATCCTGCGCCAGACGCTTCAGGTAAGGGTCTGCTCCACACCTAATCAAACATTAGTGAACTTCTGGTGAGGCAGGCACACTTGGGGCCCGCAAGAGCCTGCTCCACATGCGTGTGCCCTTCACCAGGAATTCACCAATCATTCACTAGAGGCCGTAGTGCGAATAGGCCTCAAGTTGTGGCAGCGCTTTGTGGCCACATGCAGAAAGGGCTACAGGTTCTCCTAGGCCCAGGGCTGGCCAGGAGGCAGATGGTAGGTGGCTATTCTGGGATAGATAAGCCGGTCAGGCCCACTCCATATGGAGCCCGATAGTAGCAGAGTCCGCCCTCCCCTTAGTGGGCAGAAGGGCTTCTGGGAAGGATCGGAGGAGGAGGAGAGGTGCCATTCTTACCGGGACCACAAGAGAGGCCACTCCCAGGGGCTGTCAAGGAATGCTGGGAGTTGTGGTTCAGGGGTACCCAGAGGACTACAGTTGAGCCCCCTCCCCACGTCCTAAGCCATAAAGCCTCTGACAGGGAGAGTTGACTACCGAGATGTCAGCCTTACAAATCCAAGTTGTTCTCTCCCTCTCTCTCCCCTCTGCAGCCTGTAATCCTGGGATGTTCAAACATCTGCCGGGGGAGGGCTCCTGCCAGCTGTGCCCCCCCTTCAGCAACTCGCAGTCCCCGGGGTCCAGCGAGTGCGTCTGCCGCGTTGGCTTCTACCGGACGGCAGAGGAACCCGTCACCAAGCAATGCACCAGTGAGTGGCGGCCACGTTGCCTCCTTCGGCTGGCTCGTGACGGTGGGGGTCCTGGAAGCTAACGGTTTCTTCTCTCCCCTCTGTGCAGCCACGCCGTCGGCGCCCCGGAGCATCGTGGCCAAGATAAACAGCTCCATGGCCGTCCTGGAGTGGAGCGAGCCTTTGGAGAACGGCGGCCGCGATGACGTGGCCTACCACATCGTCTGCTCCGAGTGCCCGGAAAGGCAGGCGTGCAGGCTCTGCACCCGCCTAGTCTACGCCCCCCGGGCCAGGGGGCTGGTGGACCGCACCGTGACCATCGAGGGGCTCCAGCCGTACGTCACCTACTCCTTCCAGATCCAGGCCGTGAACGGGGTCTCGGACCTGAGCTACAACCCTCCTCAGTCAGAGTCCATCAACATCACCACCAACAAAGACGGTGAGGCGCTTTTGAATCCACTGGGGAGAAGGGCAGGCGAGTTGGGTTGGCTGGCCCCACACGCTCCCCTGGCCGGCCACCTGACAGGCCTCTCTGGCCAGGCGGATGTTTCCCAGAAGCCTTCAGGGGGCTGCCATCTGCCCTCTCTGCTCGCCCAGAATTTCAGTGACAGGGATCCAGAGCAATTCCTCTTTGCCATCCAGGGCAAAGGCCACACCTGGCCCTTCCTTTCACAAATACAAAATCATGCACAGTATAGAAAAGGCGGAGAGAGGAAATTTCTCCATCACACAACACGAGAACCAGGGGGCATCTACGAAGCTGATGGGCAGGAGAGTCAGATTGGACAAGGAGAAGGAATTCTTCACCTAGAGCAGTGATGGCGAACCTTTTGAGCTCGGTGTGTCAAAATTTGCAAGAAAACCTAGCTTAACTTGGGTGCTGTGTCACATCTAGAAATTCCATAATTTTGTGATATTTGTAGCTCTAGTAAAAAAGTTACATTTTTGATATATGTATTTTATTAAAAGCAAAAACAAATAATTTTTTACATTACTGACTTTTGTTGCTAAATCTTCAATTGAAAGTTGGTATTTCGTACACTTCAAGAACAAGCAAGCACTACACGCCCAGGTGCCAGGGTGACCATGTGTGTCACCCAAAAGGGCTTGGCGTGTCACCTGTGACACGCGTGTCATAGGTTGGCCATCACCGACCTAGAGGGTCATCGGTCTATGGAATTGGCTGTCAGAAGAGGTGGGGACAGCTATCAGCCTAGATGGCTCTAAGGAAGGGTTAGACACATTCATGGATGATAGATGTATCAATGGCTACTAGAATGGATGCCCAGTCAGGTGGAGAGACAGACAGGATGCCTCTAAGGCCATTTGCTGTGATTCAAGAGCAGGAGGTTTGCCCTCGTCTCTGCTTGAGATGCCCATGGGCAATTGGTGGGCCACTGTGTGAGACAGGATGCTGGACTGGATGGGCTGTGGCCTGATCCAGCAGGGCTCCTCTGAGGTTCTTATGTTCAAATTCTTCAGCCTTTGGCCTGTGGGTAAGGACAGTTAGCCTGCCAGTGCCAAGGAGGATCAACCCCCTCCCCAGCCGTCTGCTGCCCTCCCCGTCCGCACCTCAATGGGCACCAGCCTAGATATTTCCTTCTGCAGCTTCCCTGGGCCTTTCCTTTCCTTTGAAAATAAAAAGCCGCAGCGACTCACCAGCTGCCGCTTCTAGGGAGGAGGAGGGTATTGTCTAATGGCATGCTGGGGGTTGCGGATGCTGCACTTCCCACCCATTTTGAGAGCACAATGAAGGCGCAGTATGAGGCAGGCAGGGTGCCCTCAATGCGCCACAGCTTTGCTGTGTGGACTCACTTCAGACCCATAAGAATGACTCAGAGCATGTAGGTTCAGGTGCTCAGCTGTGGCCTTCTGGATGCTCCTGAACTACAGTTCCCAGGATTCCGTTCCCAGCACTCCATGCTTGTGGGGCTCATACAGAACCCCGTGAGTGGAACGCTGGGGGTTGCGGTTCAGCGACCTCTGGAGGACCACAGTTAGCAGCCCTGTGCTAGGGAGGGCCTTGTCCACATCTGGCGGTGGGTCCACATCTGTACAAAGCGTGCACAGGAGTGCCTTGAAGGAATGGTGCATTGTGGGTTCTCAGCGCATCGGTAGGCGTGGAGGAACCTCAAGGAGGGGCGAGTTTCTTCATATATCTGTTTCTTTTACAAAATGGAAGCTTAAAGGCAAAGAGCAGCCAAACGAAACAGCAGTTTTGGTGGAGATCCAGAGGTTTCACAACCCGCTGAAACTGCATAAAGAAGTGTTGCGTTTCTCGCCCCTTCAGGAAATGGGACCCTAGTTTAGAGCAAACACCAAAGTGATTCCAGAATTAAGCAGCTGCTGTCCTGAACCGGTGGCCAGGGTAAAGGTCTTAATCCGGATCACTGCCCCCCGATCTACGTGTTACTGTGAGTCAAGGAGGCCCCGTCCGCACTGGTCTAGCTCCACCCGCACTAGACAAAGCCAGATCCTGACCAAGGAGGCCCCTAATCCAGATCTGTTGTAAACCCATTTCATCGTGCCTACAAGTGGACCGAGGGTCTTGTTCCGGATCATGGGAGGCAGGCAGATTCCCAGGTTCCTAACCTTCAGAGTTGTGTATATGTGTGAGTGCTTGGAGTGGTCGGGTGCCACGGACTTGATTAGCAGGTGCCGCTGATCCGGCCATGCCTCTGTTTAACCTGGATTAGTGGGGCCGGTTATTCCAGCCACACTGATCTGAATTATGCCAAAGAGCAGGCCACGCTGTTTGCTGGCGGGCACAGGCAGGAAGTGCTGCCAAGTCTCCCCTGCTGGCTCTTCCTATGGCGGCAGTTTGTGCAGTGCGCTGCCCACAGAACTAAATGGTAACCGCTTAGAGCTTTGGAGCTGGAAGGGGCCTCAAGACTCATGTTGTCCAGCTGTTTTCAAGGTCTCAGTGTGGCTCTCCACCTCTCTGAGGAGGCAGTTCCAGGGTTTTGCGGATCCGGCAGTCAGAAAATATCTCCTTGCGGCCTTTGGAGCCTAGAGAAATGCTTCTGCTTCTAATACCTGCAAGTCCGGAATTGCCTTTCCCTGTTTTTGCTGCCGCAACACACTGTTGGCTCCTAGTCAGATTGTGGTCAGCTGAAATTCCAAGACTGTTTCACAGCTTCTGTGTCCCAGCCAAGTTTCGCCCTGCTCGCTCACTTGCTCGCTCGCTCACCCACTCACGGCAAGCACGCGCATGTGCTTAGGGTAATGGAGCCGCCACAACTGGCTGGAGCTCATCGGTCCTGCTGGGGCCCAAACTATCCGGGAGGATCCAGGCCACTGACATCTGGAAGCACCAGATCTTGGCCAGAACTTGGTAGGATGATTTTCCCTGTTGCTGTATAAGGCTGCATCTGCACACATTTTTTTTTTTCAAAAAAGCAGTAAAAAAGCGGCTTGGAGGCGTTAGCATGAGGACGCAGGTGTTTCCATCCCACCTGCAACCCGCAGTAAAGGTCAGTGAAGAGACTCTGGGAGTGCATTTTCTGGCCTTTAATGTGGATTAAGATAGCAGCGTGTAGACGCTGCCACTTCTAAGCTGCTTTGGGGATCCCTTTTCCGACTGTGTGTGGATGCAGCCTGGGGCGATTTCGCTCTTCCCTTCCCATCCAAAGCAGCGCGATGAACCAGCGTTGACCAGCGCTCACACGTGGAGCACTAGTCGTTCTGTGTTCTCTCCCCCAACCCTGTGATCACATACTTACCTTGATTCGATTGCGGGGCTGGCCATCTTCGCGGCGCTGCCGCCATTTTGGCTGTGGCACCCTGCGCGACTGTGCATGTGTCAGCACCGTCGCCATGCCACGCTGATGATCTGCGCTCGCATGGTCACATCTCCGGTCATCTAAGGTGCCAGCACGCTTGCGGCTGGAGGCTGTAATAGCCTCCTCAAGGTGCGGATGGTCTTCCCCAGAAGTTCCCTAATCAGGCACTATGGGCTGTAGTCCACATGGGACTCTGGTCTGATTATGACCCACATTTTGGGTTGCCACCTAGACGGAGGTCCAGAGCAGCGGAGGGGGGTTTCTGCCATGCTGGACTCTCTGGAGAAACAGCACTGGGATATAAATGCCCTTTTAAGAACACCTGGGGAGGAGGGGGCCAATGGAGTCGCCTTGACTTGTGGACTCAGGTTCACGTGGCTTTTCTCTCCTGCCAACAGTGCCACAGCCTGTTTCGGACATCCAGCAAACCTCAGTCACCGCAAATGGCGTGACCCTGGCGTGGCCCTTCGTGCAGCCGCCGACAGGGAGCATCTTGGACTACGAAGTCAAGTATTACGAGAAGGTGAGTCAGATGGGGGGAGGGGGCCAGTGGGGGGAGAGCAGCCAGTCTAGATGGCTTTAAGGAAGGGTTGGACAAATGTACGGAGGACAGAGGCATAAATGGCTACTAGAACGGAATCCTAAGTAGATCTTTCAGGCTGGGGGAAAAGCAGGAGGCCTCTAGGGCCATTTGCTGGGATTGGAGAGCAGGAGAAGGTTTGCCCTTGTCTCTGCTTGAGATGCCCAGAAGCAATTGATGGGCCACTGTGTGAGACACGATGCTGGACTAGAGGGGCTGTGGCCTGATCCAGCAGGGCTCCTTTAGGTTCTTATGGACTGGATGGGCTGTGGCCTGACCCAAAAGGGCTCCTCTTAGCTTCTTATGTTCTTATGACCTTGGCCAGACAGCTCAGTTATTCATTAACCCACTTTCATGCCTGCAGTGGAGCCGGAAGAAAGCTGTGGAGAACCATTCGGGGGTGGTTGGGTGGGACTGAGATCCCGAACTAGAGGCAGGAGGAGTGGACATCTGACTCACCTTCAGAGGGGCCCACTGGTCCCTGGAGGTTTAGCAGACAGAAACTGGATTGACCGCCCTTGTCCGTGATCCTGCGCCTATGAGTCTAAGACTCCATCCCATGATCAAAACGTGAAGAGTTCAAGGAATGGGTGGTGGTGGTTCTCCAGCAACGTTTCTTTTCAGCATCCTGGGCACTGTCTGTTCTGGGGGCCGGAGAAGCCTTGGTAGGCATGCATAAAAGCCTGTGGGTGCTGGAAGGAAGGAAAATGGGCACGATGTTCCTGCTCCCGAAATGTAAGCAGAGAAGCCAGTTTCTCCTGCCCAGGCAAGATGCCAGGCTCCCCTTCCTTCCGCCCTTCGCACGCAGAAAGGTGCGCTCTCCTAAGAGGGAATGTCTGCACTTGCCGGTAGCGAAAGATTCAGCCTCTGAGTCTCGGCTGGTTCTGCTCTTCGGCCCAGAATCCCTTCAGGTGAACTCACCTGAACAAGCCAGTTCAGCCACGCAAGGGTGATGATGGTGTGCTTGGAATTTCCCACACGATTTGTTTATATGTTTGTTTATTATTTTGATTTATTTATTATTAACTTATTCCCCGCCCTTCACTGAATGTTCCCATGGTGGGTTACAATGAGATTAAAACTTATCAAATGGTAAAACATAATTAAAAATATAACAACTCCCTTCCTCCCACCCCCATCTTCACTCCCTAACAGGAGAGCACCCTGAGGAAGCTGTTTAAAAAGCAAAAGCCTGGGTGAAAAGATACATTTTCACTTGGGTCCAAAAACTATACAGTGTGGGCGCCTGGCGAACCTCAAGAGGGAGGCTGTCCCAGAGTCTAGGGGCCACCACAGGAAAGACCCCCTTGTATGTCCCTATGCCTCGTACCTCTGCAAGAGAAGGAGCTCCAAGAAGGCCTTTTTCTTGAGATCTCAGTGCCCAGGCAGGTCTATATGGGAGAAGGCTCTCCTTCAGATACTCAAGGCCCAGAGCCTCCAGGAGCCACCACAGGAAAGCCCCTCCTGCAAGTCCCTGTGCCTCGTACCTCTGCAAGAGAAGGAGCTCCAAGAAGGCCTTTTCCTTGAGATCTCAGTGCCCAGGCAGGTCTATATGGGAGAAGGCTCTCCTTCAGATACTCAAGGCCCAGAGCCTCTAGGGGCCACCACAGGAAAGGCCCCCTTGTATGTCCCTATGCCTCGTACCTCTGTAAGAGAAGGAACTCCGAGAAGGCCTTTTTCTTGAGATCTCAGTGCCCAGGCAGGTCTATATGGGAGAAGGCTCTCCTTCAGATACTCAAGGCCCAGAGCCTCCAGGGGCCACCACAGGAAAGCCCCTCCTGCAAGTCCCTGTGCCTCGTACCTCTGCAAGAGAAGGAGCTCCAAGAAGGCCCTCTCCTTAAGATCTCAGTGCCCAGGCAGGTCTATATGGGAGAAGGCTCTCCTTCAGATACCCAGGTGTGCTGTTGCTGCACTTGTGGAACATATGCCACCTTCCTAGGGCGCATGTAGGCTGCCCCTGAAGCGTTTCGGCCCCTTCCAGGTTGGTCCAGTGGTTAGGGAGCAGGACTCTTATCTGGGAATACAGGGTTTGATTCTGCAATCCTCCACGAAGCCAGCTGGGTGTCCTTGGGCTAGTCACAGCTCTCTTCTGAGCTCTCACAGCCCCACGTGCCTCACAAGGTGTCTTTTGTGGGGAGAAGAACAGAAGGTTTGTCAGCTTCTTTGAGTTCCCTTAAATGGGTGAGAAAAGCAGGGTAGAAAAGCCAACTCTTCTTCTTCTTCTTTCTCCTCCTCCTCTGCATGCATATACTGGAGGTGGGCCTTTGCCACAGTGAGAATTCTCCTCCTGAGCCGGCCGCTCATCCCAGGCCAGCAGGAAGCCTGGAAGGCCTTTGACATGTGCGCTCGCTGATGGGATCAGTCAGAGTTCCCAAGGCTGACGACACGATCATGTGATTAATGAAAGCTTTGAATGTGTCGGCAGCAATTTTTAAAAAGTCGGGGGGGGGGCAGCCCCACCCATGGGAAAGAACATTTCCTCCCTCTGTCAGACACTGTTCCCAAAGTGCCAGAAGGCAAAGGGTGTTTCCACATCGGCTGCAGAAACCGTTTTAACCCCCCATTTAAGACCCATTTAAGACCCTTGTATACTTACCTTCCGCACTGGAGACCTCTTCAGCGTCCCTTCCAGGCAATTGCTTCCACATTTTGGTGCGTGAGATCCGTTCCTAAAATGAGTCTCGCCGCCCAAACATGGATTAAAATGAAGACCTAAAAAATTAGGTCTTCAGTCCGTCCCTTTGCCTGGATCCGTGTGGAAGCTGGACGCTTCCGCCCGTGGCCTGGCGAAGGGACGGATGTCCCTGCAGCTGCCATTTTGGGGAGGCAGGAGCAGGCCGGTTCGCCTCCTTTCGCCCTCCCCCACGCACCGCCAGAAACACGCGGTGACTGGCGGCTGCATGCTCCAGTCCCGCGGCTCTGGGGGTGGCATCGGTGGCACAGGAGGCCAGATGCCCTTTGGAATGGGTGCTGTGCGGAAGCCACTGATCCGGCCGCCTGATCCGGCCTCCCCACGCATGTGCAAACGTGCAAGGGCCCTTCGGATCTCTCCGAAATAGGGACGGATCCTAGGGAGGTGAGATCACCCAGAAATGGCTCTTCTCTGAGCCGTTTCTCATTGGCAAATGCGAAAGCACCCAGAGTTACTTTCCGGGTGCTCCACTGATTCTGCACCAGCTACATGAGCCAGTTTGGTCTCGTGGTTAGGGAGCCGGACTCTTATCTGGGAATACAGGGTTTGATTCTGCAATCCTCCACAGCCCCACCTGCCTCACAGGGTGTCTGTTGTGGGGAGAAGAACAGAAGGTTTGTCAGCTGTTTTGAGCCCCCTTAAATGGGAGAGAAAAGCGGAGTAGAAAAGCCAACTCTTCACCCCACATTGGGGTGGGAACGCCCATAGCTGTCGAACCCACCACCAAGTCCTCCCGCCGTGTGTTTTAGGCTCAGAAATGCCTGAGCCAAATTGTTCCCCTTTCCACACGGAGGCCAAGATGCCCTCTAGTCTTTCTAGCACCCAGGGCAGTGGTGGACAAGGTGAAAAGGCCAGCCTGACCAGCAAGAGGCTGAACTTCTGAGCCATTGCTGCGCTGGTAATAGAATGGAAAATGCCCAGCCGCCGCCGGTGAGCTTGGAGGTGGAATTCTTTTCCCACCCTTGTGTTTGGAGTCCCCACAATGAGCCCAGTCCACCTTGGATGACCCTCTGGGTGAAGATAACCTCCCCCTTCTCAGTCCCAACTCTCCAGCCCACCAGCTTCACAAGCTGCTCCCAGGTTCTCGTGTTGCGCCAGAGAGAACAAAATCTCCCTCTCCCTGCCTTCCCCACACCTTGCCTGCTTTAGGCCCTTCAGTCAGGTCCCCTCTTGGGCGCCGCCATTCAAGGCCGAAGGGGCCTGGGCGCTGCATCCTCATTTCCCAGGGAAGGTGTTCCAGCCCCTTGGTCGTCCTTGAGAAAAAGGGAGGGATCCCGCATACAGGATGTTCGGCCGGGGAAAGCAAAAGGAAGGGCGGCTGCCGAAGATCTGCTCCTTGCAGTTTATATTACGGAACCCCCACCCACCTCTGGGCTTGGTCCCACACTGGCCTGCGTGGAAGGAATTGCTGTATGGGGGTTGCTGAGCTTCACAGTGGGAGGGATGCTTCAGGCGGAGTCCCCCAGGGGTCTGCCCTGGGTCCAGCGCTATTCTACGCTCTTATAAATGATCCGGAGGAGGGAGCCGAAGGGATGCTGATCAAATATGCAGATGGCACAAAGCTACGAGGGGCGGCAAACACTAGAGAGGAGGAGGACAGGATTCAAAAAGGTCTAGATAAGCTTGAACAGTGGGCTGAAGCTAGCAGGCTGATATTTAATAGGGACAGATGCAAAGACTTACATCTGGGTAAGAAAAATGGTAAAAATGAATACAGAATGGGAGGACTCTGGCTGAGTAGCAGCACAAGTGAAAAAGATCCAGGTGTCCTGGTTGATCGCAGGATGAACATGAGTCAGCAATGTGATGCAGCTGCAAAAAAGGCAAACACCATCCTAGGATGCATCAAGAGGAGCATAGAGTCTAGATCACGAGAAGTAATTATTCCTCTTTGCCTCGGTCAGACCTCATCTAGAGTCCTGTGTCCAGTTCTGGGCACCCCAATTCAAAAAAGATATTGACAAAGCAGAGCAACTCCAAAGGAGGGCTGCCAAAATGGTTAGTGGTCTGGAAACCATGTCCTACGAGGAACGGCTGAAGGATCTAGGAATGTTTTGCCTACAGAAGATAAGACTGAGAGGAGACATGATGGTGGTCTTCAAGTATCTGAAGGGCTGTCACAGTGCAGAGGGATCGTCCCTATTCTCACTTGCACAAGATGGAAGGACTAGAAACAACAGGACGGAACTTCAAGGGAGTCAATACAGATTAGATATTAGGAAAAACTGCCTGACAGTGAGGGCAACCAGTCAGTGCCAGGGGAGGTCGTGAGTTCTCCTTCACTGGAGGTCTTCAAGCAGAGGCTGGATTTATGTCTGTCTGGGATGGTTTAGGAAATCCAGCATTGAGCAGGGGGTTGGAATGGAACAGAGGTCCCTTCGCACTCTGTGATTCTATGAGCTCTCAGACACCAACACGGAAGCCAGGCAGCAACGGGCAAGGAGCCCCTCAAAGGGCACTGTGCACTTTAGTTTGCCAGTCAGCGCTTGCCCCCCCCAAAAAAAAGCTTAAAAAAGGGTTCTTGAGATGTCTTGAGATATGCACTTCTTGGACGGTTAAACGCCCCACCTCTGCTTGTGGGCCATCTGAGTTTGCCTTCCAGTGTCAGGTTTGGGGATGTTGGTTTGGAAACGGAAGTCTGAAAGAATCAGGATGCCGATGCTCCTTCTTTCAGGGTGTTGTCGATGGGGGGCCCATGTTTATGAAGACGCCTGTGAACAAGGTGACCTTGGCCGGGTTGCGTCACGGAGCCATCTATGGCGTGCAGGTCCGTGCTCGCTCAGAGGCCGGGTACGGGGGATTCGGGCCCGAGAAGACGGTCCATTCACAAGGATCAGGTGAGCAGTTTTCTGATCCAGTCAAATGTTCATAAAATGACTTCTTAACGGCTGACCTTGCTTACTCACTATGCTGAACGTCGCTGAAAATGTATTTAAGAGCCCCTTGTCCAGAAAGACAGCCTCGCAGTCCATCTAGCTTCACAATCCAAGGCTCAAACGGAATTTACTCACTCGGAAGGGGGGCAAAAGACATTCGTTCCTCCAACTTCCCACTTAATGCTCTGTCCTCCTTCCCCTGCTGTTACCCTTAGTATCTCTTCCTGGCAATGGCGTCTCTTAAAAACTGCCGATTTTTTTTGCCATGTTTGAATGCAAAACATATATAGAAATCAAGTTTCGGAGATTTCTGCACTTACGCTGTCCTGGTATAGTGTAGGGCCTCATTGATACCTGCACCCATCTCTTCTCCTGGGGCGCAAACTAAAGAGCCCTGTCCCTTGCTAGGCCGCTCTGAAGGATATTTTCCAGATCCAGATATTTTGCTATCTGGATATTTCCAAGGTCCGGATATTTACCAGATCCAGATAGTTGCCTGAAGACTTTTGTAGTCAGTATTCGAGGCAAGAATCCAGATCAACAAAACTCTTTCTCTCCTCACAGGTCCAAAAGTGCAGGTCACGTTTGCTGACTTCCAATGCAGTACTGAATATTTTGAGAAGATCTTTGGATTTCAAGGAACTCTTTGTTCCTTTGAATACAAACTGAAAAACAAACTGCTGTAAAAAGATTGTCTTGCATGACTTTTTGAATAGTGAATCAAAGAACTTTCCAGAATTTAGGAGTGTGTGGACTTTTCGCAGGAGGGGGAAAGTACTGTATTCATAGTTTTTTCCTGGTTTGTTTGTTTGTTTATATTTGTCTCCTGCCATTCACCCAAAGGTCCCGCAGCCTACGATAAAAATGCAAAGCCCTAAAACATATTTAGAATATGGTTTGTCTGATCCTAATTCATCCGTGGCTTTCAGCCTTCCCATAATCCATGCCCAAATAATCTTGCTTGACCCTTGCAGATTCCGGGAGCAGCGCAGAGAAATTGGCACTGATCGTTGGCACAGCAGCCTTGGGGGCTCTCCTCGTCTTGGCCGTGGTCATTGTGGCGGTCGTCTGTCTCCGGTAAGACAGCATGCCTCGGAACTCAGCAGTGCGAATGGAGCAGAGGGTTACAGGCCGTACAGCTGGGGCGGTCAGGGCCAAAGGCATAAAGAAAGGAGTGGACTGAAGGCCAGGCAGGGAGACTCCAAGCGAAGGCTCAGTGCAGGGAAAGGGAAGGCAGAAAGCTAAGCAGATGACCACAATAAGGCCCCGTCACCACAAACCTGTATTTACTCCTCGGAGGTGCCGCCATTGTCCAGAAGGCCCTGCCATCATCGCATGCCCAGTTGCAGCAGCAGCAGGCATTTTCTAGGAATTGCGCCAGTCCCTTTTGCCGGCATGATTGTCCTCTTCCTGCCCTGCCTGGAGGCGCCACTGAGAATGGTACCAGCCTGGAGGGCACCAAGGTCTGGGGCGTGGATTGGAGCCGCCTCCAGCAGAAGTGGAGACACACGCAAAGTCTAAAACGGCAGCAGAAGGGACTGCTCAGGTGGAGGTATGGAGGAGCCAGGGTTATCCAGCAGAAAGTAGGAGGAGCAGAGAAGGTCCCACTAGAGCTTCCACAGAGCTGAGGGAGAGGATGGGAAAATCTGCAGGGTGGACTTGGTGCAACTTTTTTGCTTCCCTTGGCAGCCGTCAGGGTTCTTCTGGGTCCCGCGAGCAGGAATATTCGGACAAGCCTGGGCAGTACCTGATTGGGCACGGTGAGTGTTTTGATGTCTGCAGAGGGCATCCATTTTGGCAAGATCAGGAAGGGGGGCCCAGTGGGCCATGGTGGCCCTTTCACCAGGCAGGAGAACCTGCAGGGACAGGCGGGTTCGGGGACGGTTGCATTTCCCCGGCGCCATTGAAGGGGGACTTTTGTCAGCCTCTGCTCCCTCTCCCCTGGACCAGGTACCAAAGTCTACATTGACCCCTTCACCTACGAAGACCCGAACGAGGCCGTCCGCGAATTCGCCAAAGAGATCGACGTCTCCTATGTCAAAATAGAGGAGGTCATTGGGGCAGGTAAGAGGCAAACGTCCCCGGGCGCTAGCCCGTCTTTTATGGACCTTTGGGAGGAAGCCAGACCATGCAGGGAGGTCATTCTGTAAGCGAGGTACGGTGGAGCATCAGAGGACCCAGATCTTGGTGTCTTGCAGCAGCTGGTTGTGGGACGCCAGGGATGTTTTTGCACTGGCAACAAAAACACCATTAAGAACCCAATAGGTACTCAAGAACCCAGTGGGTAGGTTCCACACAGAATACCCCATTCTGAATGTGCTGCACCCATGAGTGCTGGCGAAATCTGGTTTTAATAGGGTCTTTGGGCCCTTAAATCCAGATCAAAGGCAGATCCCTTTAATGGGGTCTTCAATCCAGTCTTCCGCTGTGAAGACCAGGATTGGGTCCAGGATTGGGTCCAGAGCCCCCCCCCCCCCCTCCACACAGCAGATGGACCCTTTGCTGGACTTCTCCGGGCGCATTGGATGGAGCATAACCTGGAGGAGGACCCAAAATGGCTTCCTAGATACCAGCAGCAGGTCTGTCGATGGTCCAAGAGCCACCAGAATGGAAAAGGTGGCATGTTGAAGGTCTCACACCTTCTTATCCTGGTTTAGCAGGGTGGACTCATTTTGGCAGCACACCAGATAGGTCCCCCTGGGTCCCTGAGGCCAGGAATATTTGTTCCTGGCTATCAGAGACCTCACATCGAGCTCCAAAGCTCATGGGAGCTTTGGGGTTGGGCAGAGCGGCTCTGGGTCTGTCCTAGAAGAGGCCATTCTGGTGTGGACAGCCATCTGCTTAGTCTCACTCTTCACCTTTCTCATCCAAGGCAAAGCAAACCCTGTGCGAGTGGGACTTGGCGGTGGGTGCTCCGTATCTACTTCTTCCTGCTGCCCACGGTCATTTACAAGCCATCATTAGGAGAAGAAGGAGAGTTGGCTTTTCTACCCCGCTTTTCTCACCCATTTAAGGGGACTCAAAGCGGCTGACAAACCTTCTGTTCTTCTCCCCACAAGAGCGACCTGCTGTGAGAGCTCGGAGGAGAGCTGTGACTAGCCCAAGGTCACCCAGCTGGCTTCATGGGGGCGTGCCGAATCAAGCCCAGTATTCCCAGATAAGAGTCCGGCTCCCTAACCACTAGACCAAACCGGCTCACCAGTCATTAGCCGCCTTTGGCATTTACACAATCTGCTGCCAAAGGGGAAGGGCCTATTTGATCTAGTTTCTGTCTCCTTGGGTGGTGGCTGTGGTTCCCTCTGCGAAGCAGAGTAAAATAAAAATCTGTGTGCGCAAAGGTTTCACACATCCCATGTGAGGATTAACACATGCTCTCTGGGCCTCCAAGTGTCCAGTGCCTCCTCTGGCTGAGTTTCTCAGCATGGCGTCTGTGGAGCTGCCCTGCCCTCTAAATGCATTTCACAAGCCAGAGTCTCGCTTGTGAAAATCCTGCCTTTCTTCCCCTTGCCCAGCAGCGGGTCAGACGCGGTTCTCTTGGTTTAGCCAGCAGAAGACACGCTGCCACCCAAATAGCCATAAATGGCGTCACAGGCTGCCTGTTCACGTCTCCTTTGATGGCTGCCACTAACACGGTTGGGGAGTGGGGTTGAACCCTGCGCCCTGCCTGGCACCGGGGCCCATGGCAGTGCCCGGCCCCAGATGTTTTGATTCAGGGACTTCCCCACTAAATGTGTCAAAACGCATTCTTGGGTTTTCAAGGCAAGAAATGCCAAATAATAATTAAGTTGCAGCTGAGATGGATGTCAAATAATCCTGGGGATGAATCACAAAGCTGCACCGATCAAGATCCTGGAAGACTTAATTAACCCCAAAGGGAAAAGCGAAACCACAATCTCGGGGCGTGGAGGTCTGTGGAGCAAGTTCCGCAGCTCGGAGGGATTCGGCGCGAGTGGCGGCCGCCCTGTTCTCGCCCTCGCGAGGCGCTCCCAGTACAGTGCGGATCCGGGGCCGCCCCGTTGCGGTCCATCAGATGGACTGTGACTCCCATAATTCCTTGCCAGTCCCAACGGGAGGGCACAGTTGGATGCCTCTTTTCTTGTCCGGTCCTCCTCTTTCTTATCTGCCTCTCGCCTGCTGCAGGTGAATTTGGGGAGGTCTGCCGTGGCCTCCTGAAGGTGCCCGGGAAGAAGGAGATCTACGTGGCCATCAAGACGCTGAAGGGAGGCTACACGGAGAAGCAGCGCCGCGAGTTCCTCAGCGAAGCCAGCATCATGGGGCAGTTCGAGCACCCGAACATCATCCGCCTGGACGGCGTCATCACCAACAGCGTCCCGGTCATGATCATCACGGAGTTCATGGAGAACGGCGCCCTGGACTCCTTCCTCCGGGTAAGCCGATGGGAGCAGGCGCCCTGTTGGTGAGCACGCACGGAGGGAAGGAACTGATGAGGTTACGGAACGTTCGCAAACTCTCCTTCTTTTCCGAGAAGTTCCCAAAGTGTCCACTAAGGGTGGCGCAAGGGAACGTCTGGCACAGTTGGGCACTTCAAGGTGAAAACAGCTGCAAGCAACTGATACTCCTTTGTCGTTCTGACACATACAGAGTTTTCTGTTGCTCACACCAGACACAGTGTTGGGGGAAGGGGTAGCCAATTGCTCCCATTTTTTCTGACCCCCCCCCTCCCCCCATGGTTTTAAAGTGCAGCAGAATCTGAACTCAAGTCCAGATGTTCCTGAACTCAGTATTTCAAATGGGGACAACGTTACTGGGAACTGTAATTCAGGGAGACCTGGAGTTGTGCAGCTGAGCGCCCCCCCTGAGGAAGGCCAGCGTGGTGGTGGTGTGGTCTTGCTGGACAGGGCCAAAAGGATTATTTTCCCAGCCCATCTATCTATTGGTCTAGTCGTTAGGGAGTCTTATCTGGGAATACCGGGTTCGATTCTGCCCTCCCCCATGAAGCCAGCTGGGTGATCTTGGGCCAGTCACAGCTCTCATCTGCCGCTTTGAGTCCCCTTAAGTGGCTAAGAAAAGCCTGGTAGAAAAGCCAACTACTCTTCCTCTTCTTCCTCTTCTTCTTCCTCTTCTTCTTCCTCTTCTTCTTCTTCTCAGAAGCCCACATGCAGAAGCCAAAAGTAAGTGACAGTCTCACAGAATAATAGTGTTGGAAGGGACCTAGGGCCATCCAGTCCAACCCCTGCTCAATGCAGGATTCCCTAAACCATCCCAGGCAGATGTAGGTCCAGCCTCTGCTTGAAGACCTCCAGCCAAGGAGTTCCATAATGAAGTTGCTCAGTCCGTTCCTGGCTTTGGTAGCTGGTTTCCATAGTCCTTGTAGCCTCCCAGATGTTCTTGAACAGCGTTGGCTGCAGGACCCGGAGCTGATGGGAACTATAATTCAGGAGCTGCGTTTAACGCCCCAGTATTGAAACTGGCGCCAGATGTTCCTGAAATCCCTACATTCGCTTCTCCCTTAGCTATTCAGTGCGTGATATGAGCGCAAGTAGGTGCGCCTTGACCTGTTGTTGTCCTGTCCGGAGGCCCTTTGCTCCAGAGTCCTGCTTTACGCTTCCTGTCGCTTTGTCAACCCGCAGCTGAACGACGGCCAGTTCACGCCGATCCAGCTCGTGGGCATGCTGCGTGGCATCGCGTCCGGCATGCGCTACCTCTCGGACATGAGCTACGTACACCGAGACCTGGCGGCGCGCAACATCCTGGTCAACAGCAACCTCGTCTGCAAAGTCTCCGATTTCGGGCTGTCGCGCTTCCTGGAAGAAAATTCCTCCGACCCCACGTACACCAGCTCCCTGGTAGGCAGGAGTTTCAGGTCGGGGTTCCGGAACTGGTTTGTTTCGTCTCATGGGAACTTTGGAAGGGCCCAGATGAGGCCAGACTCTACACTCCTGGGGGGAAAGGGACTCCCAGTTAAATTAAAGTTAGGGTTCCCAGTTTGCCTGGGAGAAGGGGATTTGGAGCTGGTGGGCTGGAAGTATCCAGGGGCTTTTTAGCGCTTCCTTTCCCATCCAGCGCACTAGCGCTCCCACTTGGAACACTAGTCAACTTTGGCCATTGCCTCTCCCCATGATTGAATACTTATCCGATCCTGGGGCCAGTCCTCTTCTAGGCAGCAGTGCCCTCCACGATGGCGCACGCATCAGCCCTGTCACAGTGATGGTGCTGACGCTCCGTTCACGCGCAGTTGCATCTATGGTCATCGGAGGTGCCAACGGGCTTGCGTGGCACCTAAGACAACCCCAGAGCACAGGAAGAGGCATGGATGGTCGCGCCATTGGATGCTTGGGGCAAGGTTTTGGTAAACTTTGGTTAATCAACAATTAGTGAACTTCTGGTGAGGCAAGGCACCCTTAGAGTCAGTAACTGCCTCCTCCACGTGCAAGTGCTCTGCACCAGAGGTTCACTAATTCTGCACTAGAGGCCATAGTGCGAATAGGCCTCAGGTTTACAAAAGACGTAAGGAGTGCGTTGCTCGGGCGGTCAGCAAAATGCCTGCCATGGGTGGTCACTGCAGTGGTTGGTGTGGTGTTCTGGTGGTTCTCCTCCCCTCAAACTCAGTTCAGATTCACTAACCATTAGAATCGAGTTTGGTACCCTCAACTGTGCTGCAGGAATCAGCCTCCCACCCTCTTTGGCCTACGGGAGCAGAGTAAGGTGAATCATTTCTGCCTCTCACAGTGGCCTCTGTGTAGAGTCCATACGCCAATCTGAAAAGGAAGCAGCTTTTCCTTGCTGTTCTTGAAGTGTACGAAATACCACTGTTCAATTGAAGATTTAGCAAATCAAATTCAACAAAAAAGTCACTAATGTAAAGAATGCTTTTAATAAAAAACATATATCAAAAATATACCTTTTTTACTAGAGCTACAAATATCACAAAATTATGGATATTTCTAGATGTGACACAGCACCTGAGTTCAGCTAGGTTTTCTTGCGAATTTTGACACACCGAGCTCAAAAGGTTCGCCATCACTGTTGTAGGGTCTACAGGTCTAGTAAATCTAGCATAGGTTGGAGTGGAGTCTGTGGGATCTAGGAGGTTTGTTTGTGCCGGAGGAGAGCAGAGCGTTCCGTGACTCAACCTTCTCGTGGCTCCAGGAGCAAGTTGAGACTTGTCATTTTGCAACGGCAGCTCCGTGGTTTGCTTGTTCTCCTTCCTTGACCGATTCCCCCAATTCCTCCTCAGGGTGGGAAGATCCCGATACGGTGGACAGCTCCAGAGGCCATCGCCTTCCGCAAATTCACCTCTGCCAGCGATGTGTGGAGTTACGGCATCGTGATGTGGGAAGTCATGTCGTTTGGAGAAAGGCCGTACTGGGACATGTCCAACCAGGATGTGAGTTGATGGCTTCTGCTAGCTTCTGACCATCACTGCCCTCGTGTTCTGCACCACAGACCACCTACACAGTCAACAAGGAATGTTCTAGAGCATGTTGGGTTACAAGTGGGCAACCATAAGAACCTCAGAGAAGCCCTGCTAGATCAGGCCACAGCCCATCTAGTCCAGCATCCGTTTGCACACAGTGGCCCACCAATTGTCCATGGGTACCTCAAGCAGAGACAAGGGCAAACCTTCTCCTGCTCTTGAATCCCAGCAAATGGCCTTGGAGGCCTCCTGCTTGTCCCCCCAGCCTGAAAGAAGTACTTAGGCGTCCATTCTAATAGCCACTGATACATCTGTCATCCATAAATTTGTCTAACCCTTCCTTATAGCCGTCTAGGCTGGTTGCTGTTACCACCACCTCCTCTGCCAGCAAATTCCTTTGACTGATGACCATGTTGAATCTCTTAGAGTGCCAATGAGGCTGGGTTTTCCTCTCCTCTATCTCCCCCTCCCTAGCGTGACTGAATGACTGATGGCAGAAGCTCATGGTACCCTTTGGTCGCTCACTGTCTGTGAGGCTCCATATCACAAGGGGACAGAAATTCCCTGTTCAGTTCACTCATTTACAAGCCATTATCAAACCTCCCAAATGCAAAAGTATACCTTGCAATGCATGCAGCCATGTTGTCTATGGAATATTAAACCCTCCCAACAGTTAGTCTAGGCCTTTGGCTCAACACTTGAGAAGCAAACCAGTTGCCCATGGGAAGCTTTTGTGTGCTTGAACTTCTTTTCCAATGCACTGTCAGGGATTTTAGGAATAGCACTTTGGAAGGCGGTGGTGTCCCTGTCACCCCCTAGAAGGACCACCCGTCCAGCGGACGGGAAGTGGGAAAACGCCCTTGTTCTCAGATGCTCAGGGGGACCTTCCCCTGCGTAAAGCCCAGATTCTGTGGGAGCTGTGCTCCCACCGAGAAGGACGTAACAGCAAGGAGCTACGGTTGGGTTTTCTCCTTCCTCATCAGGTAATAAATGCAATTGAGCAAGACTACCGCCTGCCGCCCCCTACGGACTGCCCCACGTCGCTGCACCAGTTGATGCTAGACTGCTGGCAGAAAGACCGCAACGCCCGGCCCCGCTTCGCCCAGATCGTGAACTCTTTGGACAAGCTGATCCGGAACCCGGCCAGCCTCAAGATCGTCTCACGGGGGAACGGAGGGTGAGCTGGCCTTCCCCGTCCTCCCCTGAAACTCCGGCCTCAGAAACACGGCGGCAGAAGTTATGTCAGAAAGGAAATTTTTTGGAAGTTGGTCATCCAGAGGCAGATCATTCTGGGAATCGCAACTTTTCTCAAGCCCTCTCTGTATTTAAAAATAACATTTTAAAACTCTTTAAAAAAAAATAGAGTAGCAATATCACTTTGGGCAACTTGAAAGATTAGCTTTTAGTGGGTATGAGGCATGGAGTAGGGAGTGTTGTAGCTCAGGGATGGAGCAAACAGCTGGAAAGGAGAGCTCTGGGGTCATGTGAGGTGCCGCGCAAGTGCGCTGGAACCTCGGATAGCCATAGACGTGACTGCGTGTGTGTAGAGGGTCAGCGTCGTCAGGGCTGATGCATGCGCAGTCGTGGAGGGAGCCTCAGCCAAAATGGCGGCGCCCAGAGGAGAACTGGCCCCGGGATCGAATCAGGTAAGCAGTGGAGGGAACGGGCAAAGTTGAGTAGCGCTCCAAGTGCGAGTGCCGGTCAGCGTTGATTAATCGCGCTCCGTTCCATCCAGCGGACGGGAAGGGAAGCGCGCAAACGCCCCAGGCCCACGCGTCTTCCACAGAAGCGGGAGTCCCGGTGCTCCCCGTGCACACAGGCCCTTTGCTTCCTTCCCCAGGGAGACCAGGCGTCCGTCCGTCCGTCCGTCCGTCTCTGGGTCCCTCCTGCCTCAACTAATTGGATCCCCTTCTTCTTGCAGAAGTCCCAGGAGCTTTAAGCCCCCGCCTTCTGCTGAGACCCACTGGAGCCCGCCGCCTTCTTCGGGAGAACCCAGGGGTCCTGGCTGGCTGGCGCTCCAGCCCCTGGGCTCCAGACGTATCCTAGAGGAGGCTTTCTGAGTGAGAGGTTGTTCCCCCTCGCCCGGAGAACGCGCTCTCCCCCCAAGGACCAGGCGCTCCTGCCCAGCTTGGCGCTCCTCCCGGAGGACCTCTGTGCCCGCCCACTTGCCCGCCTGCTCCTTCCTCGCCGCCACGGTGACCCCATGAAACCACCATGCGCTCTTTCTCCCTCTCCCCCAGGCCGTCCCACCCGCTCCTGGACCAGCGCCTTCCACACTATTCCTCCTTTCGGTCTGTAGGCGACTGGCTGAGGGCCATCAAAATGGGCCGTTACGAAGAGAACTTCTCCAGCGCCGGCTTCGTCTCCTTCGAGCTGGTCAGCCAGCTGACCGCCGAGTGAGTGGGGGCGGCAGGCGGGAGGGGAGGGGAGGGGAGGGGAGGGGTGTCTGTGGGGCAGGGGAATGATGGGAAGGCAGCTTCTGACCTGGCCTCTCTTCTTGGCTCCCCTCTCCAGAGACCTGCTCCGGATTGGGGTGACTTTGGCAGGACACCAAAAGAAGATTTTGTCCAGCATCCAAAATATGCGCGTCCAGAACAAAGGAGGGGGCTCTCTGGGGCCCAAAGGGGGGCACTACTGACCTTTAGCTGTGACGATGGAGCAAAAATGGATGGAAATGTTTGTTTGGTTCTTTTTAAGCTCCCTGCCCCTCCCTCAGAGGACGGGAATCAAAGTGTGAAGACCGCGGCCTGTTGCCTTGGGGCCCTGGCTGGCTGTCGCTCGTTCCGTTTTGCAGAAGCACATTAAGGAGGAAGAGGCAGCGTTGTTTTCTTCGCTCTTTCCCACATAATCTCTTTTGGAAGGGCTGCCAAGATATTTAACAAGAGAATGGTGCAATGAAGACTGCCGGGCTTTTACATCCAGTCACGTCTGGCTTGCTTCTTCATGGAAGATTTCATTTCGCTGCCTGCTGGGCCCTGTTTTCAAGATGGCTGCCTTCCGTGATGGCAAAGATGGCTGCCGACACTGCTGGGCCTTCTGTCCCGGCCCTGTGGTTTGGGTCTCTTACTCTGTTGGTCGCTGAAGCTCCCAAAACACGGGTGCCTTCTTCACACGACTTTCCCTGGTCCCGGGGGCTCAATGCCAAAGATGAGGCGTTCCCACGTTTGCCAGCTGCCTAGGCCACAAAATGGCCGCCTTTTTGTTTTCTTCAGGATCAGCCGCGCTCTGTGTGGAAGATACTGAAATGGACTGCTGTGGGGTCCTAAGGGGGTCATCCAGCTCAGTGTGGACGCAGAGGAAAGGGAAACGACATTCATTTGCCGCATTTAGGGGCTGCCCAATTGCCACGGCGGCTGACA
This sequence comes from Aspidoscelis tigris stejnegeri, assembly GCA_023333525.1. Lineage (NCBI taxonomy): Eukaryota > Metazoa > Chordata > Lepidosauria > Squamata > Teiidae > Aspidoscelis > Aspidoscelis tigris. Next base: position 1,190,581 of record JALMGA010000009.1, read on the forward strand.
TTGAACGGCCATTCTGTTTTGTTCCTGTTTCTGGAGTGGAGATGGATGGTTTCTTCTTCTTTTTCCGTTTTTGGGGAGAACTTGTGATCACCAGGAGCCTTATCCAGTTTGGTTTCCACCTTCTCGGGGGCGGAAGGAGAAGCCTCCTAAATCTGGAAACAGAGTTTTACTTGAAGCTAAACAGACCTATTCTAGTATAATATGAGGCTAGGTGGGGGCGCACGTTTTGGGGAGCAGGCCCAGTTTGCCAGGGCTCGAAAGCCAAAGAGTGACTGACGTCGGTTTGGGGACGGTGGCGCTCGGAAGGGTCACTTGCCCAAGGGGAAAGTCATAGGAGAAATTTCATCCGTGCACAGTGCTATCGTGGCAAGTGAATCGTGGTGGAATACCTGCGTGACAATCAGAAAACGCTAGCACTTTCTGATGAGGCCACTGTGATGATGTCACTGCGATGATGTCATTGTGATGATGTCGCAGGTGAGAGAGAAAAGGCCACGCCTTCAGCTGGGGGTGCCCGGAGCGTCTTTAAATGCAGTGGCCGTGTAAGAGGACCCTGGTGGAGACTTTTACAGTCAGCCTGGGCATGGGACTGTGGCTCCATCATGTCCCCTCCCAATGAGGGGTGCTGCGCTGTCATCGGTGCTTGACTCCCGTCCTGGGAGGCCGCAGTGCAGCTCCGAGGGGCGAGGCCTGCTGAGGGGCCGCGCCACCCGCCTCCCTCTTAGCGACGTCAGAACAACGTGCCTACGTGATATATAAAGTGTGGCTGCCCGGAGACGAAGTCGCAGCAGCAGTTCTGTGACGTCGTAACCAAGCACCGCTTCTTTGGTATCATTTCTTTAACCTTCATATTGAAGGTGGTAATATTGCTTTTTATTAAAATATATATATATATATATATACATATAGGTGTCTGTGTTCGTACCTATGTATGCATCTTATCAATCAGGATGAAGGGAACGTTGTCAGGGGAGGGGTCTGTCACCAGTGGAAGATTTTGCTTCTAAAACTAATCTCTCATTCCTTCCTCCCTCCCTCCCTCCCTCCTTTCCTTCCTTCCTTTTTGAGGCTGAGATTGGCAAATTTCCATCCCATTGCACATGCCGGATACCTGGCACTGGGTGCCCGGCTCCTCCACCCCAGGAGGACAGAGGCCACCAGTGAAATGGCACTCGGGGGGGGGGCTGCGGAGAAGGAGGAGGCCAAGAGACAGCAGGTACCTTCCCTTAGCTCAGCCTTGGAACAGGAGAGACTTTGGCATCCCTGTGCGGAGGTTTGGCTGCTGCCCTGCCCCGTCTGTCTCCACGGGAGGGCGGTTCCAAGCCCCTCTTGGTGCCTCAAACTTCCTTCTTGAATCTTTTTCCCAGGAGACCGGTGGCTCCCCATCAACTGCTGGAGCACACGCTCTCCATGCCACGGCTGCCCAGGAGAGGGTGCAAAGTCAAGGGATTAGGCCAGGGCTGTGTTGGCACTGCCACACGTGTCCTCAGCAACTCCAGGATATTAAGGTGATGCCCACAATAACGTGGGGAAACCAACTCCAAACCTGGGTCTCACCCAACAAGCGAGAGCACAATCTGGATGGCCTTTCACACGGTCCACCATCTTGGGAACGGCCACTGCACATGTGCTGGGCTGGAAATGGCAGCTGCGCAACGATGGCATGCGTCTGGGTATTTTGAGTCACGAAATGCCCGGGTGTTTGCGCTGCACTATTGCAGGAGGAGCAACACAGAGCGTAAGGGCCTCCGCTTCCCTCCGCTGCCGTCTTGGAGCAACAAGCGAGAGTTCCAGGACTGGGACATCCTGCAATATGGCTAAGTAGCGCCATCGGGAGGAGAGGTTTGGAGGCGCCCTTCCTCCAGGAGCAGGTGAAGGCGCCAGGTTGAGCAGCTCTGCCCTTGCACCAGAGGTGCTTCCACACCCCTGTTCATCGCGTCCTCTCTGAGAATTGTCTTCTCCTCTTTACACTACAGCCCATAGCGCATGATTAGGGAACTTCTGGGGAGACCATCTGCACCTTGAGGGGGCTGTTACAGCCTCCAGGCGCCCCCTCCCTGCCTTCCCAGAAGTTCCCTAATCAAGCACCAGCTGTGGAGCATGAAATCCTGCTCCACATCTTTACCAGCTTTAATTGAAAGCTTACCTGGTGTGTCCAGTGGCAAGTGTCCACACCTTTTCAGGTGCTCCGGGGTCACCTGAGTTACTGCACAAGCGCACTGGCAACGCGGATGACCATAGACATGACTGTGGCCGCAGAGGGTGCCAGAGACAAAATGGCAGCACCCTGAAGAGGACCAGCCTGAGGATCGGTCACAGGTGAGTGACCCATCACACGGGGTGTGGGCTGTAGTTACTTTGGGGCAGGGTAGAATCAGGATGAAATGGCTAAGTTAAAAGCCTCGTAACAGAAATCTTTCTGGCTTTGGATAAACAGTCGACTCTTTATCAGAGTCTAATTCAAAAAGTCCAGCAAGGTAGTTAGCACTTGGAGACTAACAGGAGAAGGGTCTACTTCTTCAGGTGCTAGGGGGCCCAGTGGGCACGTCTACTTCAGATGCTAGGGGGTCCATTTGGGGCCCCTAGCATCTGAAGAAGTAGACATGTCTGCGAAAGCTCATGCCACCAACCCTTCTCCTGTTAGTCTCCAAGTGCTACTAACTACCTTGCTGGACCAGCTGACTCTTTGTTTTTCTTCAAAAGCAGATCCTGGCTCTTGAACAAACCATCCTGGGGTTCAAAGACTGTCAGGCGGCTGGAATAGGATGGGATTTGGGATTCTCGTTAGCTCCCAGCAGGAGAGCAGCTAAATGTGATTCCTGGACATCTCTCCCAAGGGGGCGGCTGGTTTCTCTCCTCGACTTGGGCTGTGGTCACACTTTGGGTTTAATCCAGCTTCAGTCCACATTCGGAGTGAGGATACATCAGCAAAGCACAGGAGAAAAAAGGAACGGAGGGCCCAGCCCTCTAAGCCCCCCTGCACACGTGCTGGTTGGCCAGATCTGGGTGGCCGTATTTGCATCGGGCCCCGGCTTGAACCTTCTGCCCGGCCACCTTTGGGGGATTCTTCAGCCAAAGGGAGGGGAGCCTGCGACAGGATTCCTGGATGTGGCGCCTGTGGAGGGCCAGAGAGAGAGGAAAGGGAAGGGAGGGAGGGAGGGTGTCCCACACCCAAGCGGCAGGAAGGGAGGGGGGAACCAGCTGGACAAAAGGACATTAGGAAGAAGAACCCTCTGGTTATGGGAATGAGACATCCGGCGCTCATGGGGAAGCAGTAGGGGCTCATGGCGGCTTCAGTTGGAGGCAAATTCAGGGCCAGGCACAGCCGCTCCCTTTACCTGAGCCAGGGAGACTGTTTCTGGGTCGAGGGTCCCAACTGTAGGGCCCTATTAGCATTTCATGACTAGGGATGCGAGAATGTGGTTTCTGACACTGAATTCCTGACGAGTCGAATGTTAAAAAATTCGTATCCGTACTAATATAGCCTTTCGAATGTGGCAAAATTCTATCAGATACAAATGTATTCCTGTGAATTCGTACGAATATCTGATACGAACGAATACGTATCCGGTACACATCCCATAAAAGCATAAAATCTGACCTGAATCCACTTTCAATACGCTCTCAATCCACACTGAATGCACTCTAGCTCTGTTGCGGATGTGCCTGGCCCGCCTGCTTTCCCACCTCCTGCTAATCTAAGAGCCCCTTTTACTAGGACAATTAATGGAAGGATGTGTAGGAAATTGTGGTCGGAGAAAGAGGGGCTAGAATTTTGTGTAGACCCAGAGGAAACATAGACCCATTGGGTGGAGTGGACAATGGTGCATCCTTTAGCCAACTGGCCATGAGCGCTCAGCAACAGGCTAGCCCTTTTTGTCCAGCCGCCCCAGAAATATTTGGCCCTTTTTGCACTGGGCCTTATTCGGATTATACCCTGGAATATGGTACTACTGCAGTTTGCGCTAGCCTGGAGGGGGCAGGTCTCTATCCCAGGGCACAATCTGGAATAAAGCCTCATATGGAAAGTGTCCCAAGCCTTGCGCCAGGGTCACTGCAGGCTCCTTTGAAGAATCCCTTCCATGCGCCCTCGCCTGGACGCCACCAGGCATGGCTGCAACTCCCTGATGATCAAGCGGAGGAAGGCTTTCCCTGGCCAGCCCTGGTTTTTCTGCTGCATTTTCCTCACCCATTTAAGGGAACTCAAAGTGGTTGACAAACCTTCTGTTCTTCTCCACACAAAAGACGTCCTGTGAGGCAGGTGGGGCTGTGAGAGCTCAGAAAGAGAGTTGTGACTAGCCCAAGGTCACCCAGCTGGCTTCATGGAGGAGTGCGGGATCAAATCCAGTATTCCCAGATAGGAGTCTGGCTCCTGAATCGCTAGACCAAAGTGATTGTCCCAACATTGTGAACACCTCACGTCCACTCTGATGGCTTCCCACAGCTTCATGTTAGTGGCACACATAAGAATCTAAGAGGAGCCTTGCTGGATCAGGCCACAGCCCATCCAGTCCATAAGAACATAAGAGGAGCCCTGCTGGATCAGGCCACAGCCCATCTAGTCCATAAGAACCTCAGAGGAGCCCTGCTGGATCAGGCCACAGCCCATCTAGTCCATAAGGACCTAAGAGGAGCCCTGCTGGATCAGGCCACAGCCCATCTAGTCCATAAGGACCTAAGAGGAGCCCTGCTGGATCAGGCCAAAGCCCATCCAGTCCATAAGAAACTAAGAGGAGCCCTGCTGGATCAGGCCACAGCCCATCTAGTCCATAAGAACCTAAGAGGAGCCCTGCTGGATCAGGCCACAGCCCATCTAGTCCATAAGGACCTAAGAGGATCCCTGCTGGATCAGGCCACAGCCCATCTAGTCCATAAGGACCTAAGAGGAGCCCTGCTGGATCAGGCCACAGCCCATCCAGTCCATAAGAAACTAAGAAGAGCCCTGCTGGATCAGGCCACAGCCCATCTGGTCCAGCTTCCTGACACAGTAGCCCACCAATTGCCCATGGGCATCTCCAGCAGAGACAAGGGCAGTTCCTGCTGGCCTCCCATCCAAGAATTAGTTTTTTTGAGATCAGAAAGCCTAGTGGCTGAAAAATACTGAAAGTGGCTATTCGCTCACCTAAAAGTATAGGGAAATCTCAGGTTACCAGAAGTTTAACTCTGGAATTCACAGAAGAAGGGCGACACCTTGTGGCCAGGCATGGTTCTCCCATGAGAAGGAATTGTGCAAAACACCTCCATGGTACAAGTGTTAATATAATTCAGGGGTGCTCAACTGCACCCCTGCAGTCTGGGTGGGCATGGCATGGAATTATGGGAGTTCTGGTTCAAGAAAATCAGGAGGGCTCAGTTAAGCAACATGATTTCATGGAGTCATAGAGTTCGAAGGGACCTCTAGGGCCATCCAGTCCAACCCCTGCCCAATGCAGAGGCATTTTCGCACTACACTCGTTCCATTTGGAACGGGTGTAGGACGGGAAGCCTAAGACACTTCAGGACGCTTAGACCATTCACACATAGGAGCGCAGGAACGCGTGTAAACACATTCCGGCGCGCCTGTGTGCGAATGCTCAAAGCATTCTGAAGTGCCTTAGCCGGCAAACGCAGGCAAGGGGCGGGGAGACGGCTGCCGAGGCTCCCGCAGCCGGCAAAGCAGGCAATCAGCTGATTGTCAGCCAGCGCCGGCGGGGGAGGTGAGCCCGCGGCTGTCAGGGAGAAAGAAATATGAGTGAATGCTTCTCTCCCCGAACGGCTGCGGGCGCTTTGTCCGTGCGGGAACGGATGTAGAGCACTTTAAAGTGCTCTACATCTCGAACGCGCGCAAGACAGCTCCGGACACATCGGAGCGCAAGCCCGCTGCGGCAATGCGTATGCCGCGTTCGAGGCTGTCTTGCACGCGTTCGAAAACCCCGTGTGCGAAAACGCCTCTGGATTCCCCAAACCATTCCAGACAGATGTAGGTCCAGCCTCTGCTTGAAGACCTCCAGTGAAGGAGAACCCACCACCTCCCGTGGCAACCTATTCCATGGACTGATTGCCCTCACTGTCAGGTAGTTTTTCCTGATATCTAATCTGTATTGACTCCCCTGAAGTTTCATCCTGATGTTTCTAGTCCTCCCATCTTGAGCAAGTGAGAAGAGGAACGATCCCTCTGCACTGTGATGTCCCTTCAGACACTTGAAGACCACCATCTTGTCTCCTCTCAGTCTTCTCTTCTGTAGGCTGAACATTCCCAGATCCTCATAGAACACTCTTTCCAGACCACTCACCACTTTGGTAGCCCTCCTTTGCTCTAGTTTGTCAATGTCTTTTTTGAATTGGGGTGCCCAGAATTGGACACAAGACTCTAGATGAGGAATAATTACTTCTAGTGATCTAGACTCAGTGCTCCTCTTCATGTGTCCTAGGATGGTGTTTGCCTTTTTTGCAGCTGCAACACATTGCTGACTCATGTTCATAACATGATCAACTAGTACACCCAGATCCTTTTCACCTGTGCTACTACTCAGCCAGATTCAAATCAAAGGAGCCCTTTAAAAGCTCTGTCTTTTGGATAATACCTTTGGGACACGAAATTAAGCACTTTGAGACCTTTGAAAAGCGTTCCTTCACCCCATGATCAAAATGAGCAGAATATGGCTGGCTAAGACTCCCATTTTGACCCCAAGTGCCTACAGGTAGCTGAAGAAGAACACAGCTGGCAGGTGCACTGAGCGTGGCTCATCCTGGATCTGGCCCAGTGGGACAAAGGTTTGATTCAGCCCAGTGAACAAATCAGTCACCACTGCAATGGGAATGGGGTGGGAAAGGGAATGAAAATGAAGATTTATTTTTGCAAAGGTTCATACAGCTCCAATTGTTCACAGCCAACTGGCCCAATGGGGTCTGGGGGAGGCCTGGAATATGGAGCAACCCCTTCTGGTTGGTGGAATGAGTAAGAAGGGGTGGGCAGGGTGGTCCTTCTGCCCTTGGTCCAAAGTCCAAGCAGAGATCAAACGGAGATCAGCCAGGAGAGCGGGTGAGGGAAGTCTTTGCAAGCACAGGAGTACTCTTGTCTTCGCAGAGTCATCGGCCCTATGGGGGCTTCGTTGTGGGGGAGAAACCTGCAAGGGAAAAGCCCAGGGAAAAGAAACATTAACCCTTCATCCCAGATATCTTTCACTGAGAATTTCAGCTCAGTTTGGCTGACCTAAAAGGAGCCCTGCTGGATCACGCCACAGCCCATCTAGTCCATAAGGACCTCAGAGGAGCCCTGCTGGATCAGGCCACAGCCCATCTAGTCCATAAGGACCTCAGAGGAGCCCTGCTGGATCAGGCCACAGCCCATCTAGTCCATAAGAGCCTAAGAGGAGCCCTGCTGGATCAGGCCACAGCCCATCTAGTCCTTAAGGACCTCAGAGGAGCCCTGCTGGATCAGGCCACAGCCCATCTAGTCCATAAGGACCTCAGAGGAGCCCTGCTGGATCAGGCCACAGCCCATCTAGTCCATAAGAACCTAAGAGGAGCCCTGCCGGACCAGACCACAGCCCATTTAGTTCATAAGAACCTAAGAGGAGCCCTGCTGGACCAGGCCACAGCCCATCTGGTCCATAAGAACCTAAGAGGAGCCCTGCTGGATCAGACCACAGCCCATCCAGTCCATAAGAACTTCAGAGGAACCCTGCTGCATCAGGCTGCATCCCACCTAGTCCAGCATCCTGTCGCACACAGTGGCCCACCAATGGCCCATGAGCATCTCAAGCAGAGACAAGGGCAAACCTTCTCCTGCTCTTGAATCCCAGCAAATGGCCTTAGAGGCCTCCTGCTTGTCCCCCTAGCCTGAAAGATATACTCAGGCATCCATTCTAGTGGCCACTGATACATCTGTCCTCCATGAATTTGTCCAGCTCTTCCCTAAAGCCATCCAGGCTGGTTGCTGTCACTGCCTCTTCTGGCAGCCAATTCCATAGACCGATGACCCTCTGGTTAGAGAAATCCTTCCCCTCGTCTGATCCGACTCTCCTGCCCATCAGCTTCATAGGTGCCGTCTCGTTCTAGTGTTGTGTGATAGAGAAATGTTTTCTATACCCTGCACGATTCTATATCCTTCAATCAAGTCCCCTCTTAAATGCCACCTTTCCAGGCTGAAGAGGCCCAGACGTTGCAGCCTTGATTTTGTTCCAGCCTCCTAATCATTCTGGTTGCCTTTTCTGCACCTTTTCCAGTTCAAGGCAGGGAGAGGTGGAAGCTAATGGTGTGCAGCCATTAAAACAACCACAACCACAACAACAGATTTTGGCTCACAGGAGTAAAGTTGGAGAACAGCAAAGGGAACCCTTGCTGTCACTTTTAATCGGCCGATTTCACTGCCGGAAAACGTCCACGTTTTGTTGAACTCCTTGGAACTGAAACAACCAACGCCACACTCCTAATTTATCATTTGCAACCACAAAGGCAGAAGAAGTCAGACCTTGGCATTTGTGGCAAGTGGCATTTGCCACAGTAAAGGCAAATGAGGCAGGCAGGGAGTTGCCTTTGTCTTCCGTCTGAGATGCCCAGAAGCAATTTAGGAGTCCCAATGTGAGGCGGGATGATGGACTAGATGGGCCATGGCCTGATCCAGCAGAGCTTCTCTTAGGCTTTTCAGGTTAGGGCCTAAAGCATCCTAGAGTTTGGCGAAGGGTCATGGAAGGAGCAGTTCAGAGAAGGAATTGTCCCAGACTTTGGAATCCTGCTTTCCTGAAAGCGTCCTTGGCCAAAGATCAGGTTGCTCTTCCTCCCTGATGAGGGAATAGGAACCTCCTACAACCCAGGCCTTTGGGGGGGGGGGCAGGGATACAAGGGCATCCTGCAAGGGGGGGGGGGGCAGGCAGGGCAGGACCCACCTCCATCACCACAAAGCACCAGCTGGGCAGCTGGCTTTTTTGAAGCCTTCCCAGCCGCAAAATGGAGGAAAGAACATGGTGGTGGGAATCCTAGAATCCTAGAGTTGGAAGGGACCTCTAGGGTCATCTAGTCCAACCCCCTGTTCAATGCAGGATTTCCCAAGGCAGCAGCTCCAAGGAAGCTATCATGGGCGAGGAGGTTCCACCGGCAAACTTCTCCCGGGCCACCCTGGTTGTTATTCCACCCTTGGCCCACAAAGGTTGGACAACCCACCAAGGAGGCAGGCGTGCTGGCCTTCCGTTCCTCCCCTGGATGCACTGCGGGGCTCTGGGCTGCCTTAGTTCTGCTCCCAGCGGTCCAGGGAAGGCTCCGGAACCTCCGCCCTCTGGAAGACGTCAGGAGCAGAGCATCAGCGGACCAGCCGCCGGGCAGACGGTCGGGGCAACGGACGCTTTGCTCTGGCCCAGTCCTTGGATCGCCGTGGGGTCCTTGCGCCCACCCCTCCCCTCGGGGCTCCCGGATCTGATCCTTCCCTGGGCTTACCAGGCTTAACACCCGAGGCCACTCAGGGTCCCAATCCTGTCCAGCTTGATTCCAAAGCACCCTTGCTGGGCCACCTTCTTGTTGCGCCCGCGGAACTTCTTCTGGGTGTTGATGAGATCGTGGATGATGTGGATCCAGGCGTCGCCCAGGGGCTGGCTGGAGTGGCCGGGGGCATCGCGGGGCGGGTGCTGCCCGTTCAGCACCTGGGGCAGAGAGCCATGGGGCAGGAGGGCGGGGTCCCCTTCAGCGGCCAAGAGCAGTGAAGCCAGGTCCTTCTCCAGAACCTCCAACAAGGACTGGGAAGGGAGGAAGGAAGGAAGGAAGGAAGGAAGGAAGGAAGGAAGGAAGGAAGGAAGGAAGGAAGGAAGGAAGGAGACAGGTCAAGCTCCTGGGGATCCACGCTACAGAAGGACCCCTGCACCCCCAAACTCTACCCCTGCCATCCTAATCCCTTTCCCTTCCCATTGCCTTGTAAGTATTCATGGGGCAGGAATTGGTTTCCTCATCAGGCAAGGTGAGGTCTCTTCTGGAGTCCTTTACTCCTGCTTGTCCCCCCAGCCTGGAAGATGTATTTAGGTGTCCATTCTAGTAGCCATTGATACATTTGTCATCCATAAACATGTCTAACCCTTCCTTAAAGCCATCTAGGCTGGTTGCTGCCACCGCCTCTTCTGGCCGCAAATTCCATAGACCGACGGATTATTTTTTTTTAGTGGGTTGTCCAGAGAGGGCGGGGGGGGGGTGTCCCAGGTGCATCTGTAGCCACCTGCGTCCTCTACCTACCTGGGGTGATCGGACGGGGTTCTGGGAAGCCATGGGCAGGAGCACCAGGAAGAGGACAGGGGCCCAGGCCTTCATCCTCCCCCAAATCGATCTCTCTTTGGGATCTTTCCGTGGCCCTGAGCGTGGCCAGAGGGTGGCTTCCTTGGCGTCCTCAGCGTCTGCCCTGCCTTTGATTCTGCCCGCAGCTCTTATAGGGGTGCCCGGCTCACCTCCCTCCCCGTCCGTCTCCCGGGCAACAGGGGCCACCCCCTGCTGGCAGGGCGAAGTCGCCAGGGGGTGCCCTGGGGGGCTTTTGTCCCCCAAGGAAAGGCATGCGTTGCCCAGGGGATGCGTTACGGGAAAAGGGGTACAAAGAAAGGGCAGAGAGGCGGAGGGCAGGCAGGGAGCACGGGGAAGAAGGAGAGAAGGAAGGCAGGGGAGGGAGAGAGGGAAGGAAAGAAAGAAAGAAGGAAGGAAGGAAAGGGGGAAAGAAAGAAGGAAGGAGGAAAGAAAGGAAGGAGGGAGGGAAGGAAGGAAGGAAGGAAAGGGGGAAGGAGGAAAGGAAGGAAGGAAAGGGGGGAAGAAAGAAAGGAGGGAGGGAGGGAAAGAGAAGGGTGAGAGGAAGGAGGAGGGAAGGAGGGAAGGAGGAAGGGAAGGAAGGAGGAAAGAAAGAAGGGAAGAAGGAAGGAAGGAGGGAGGGAAAGAGAAGGGTGAGAGGAAGGAGGAGTGAAGGAGGAAAGAAAGAAGGGAAGAAAGAAGGAAGGAAGGAGGAAAGAAAGGAAGGAGAGACGGAAGGAAGGAAGGAAGGAAAGGGGGAAGGAGGAAAGAAAGAAAGGAGGGAAGGAAGGAAGGAAAGGGGGGAAGAAAGAAAGGAGGGAGGGAGGGAAAGAGAAGGGTGAGAGGAAGGAGGAGTGAAGGAGGAAAGAAAGAAGGGAAGAAAGAAGGAAGGAAGGAGGGAGGGGAGGGGAGGGGAGGGGGAGGAAAGAAAGAAAGAAAGAAAGAAAGAAGAGGGCCCCCATATAGTTGGCGGAGGAGCACACAGAAGGGCCAGAAAGAAGTCCAGACGAAAGACGAAATTCGCCCTGGAGAAGGTGAAATGTTCTGGAGGGGGCAGAAGGCAGGCCCGATCCCCCCTGGTCTCCAGACGTTCACCCTCTTTGGCTCTCCTGCCCCCAATGCTGCCCCCCTCCCTCCCTCCCTCCCAAAGGGCTTCCCTGTCTGCGGTGACCTTCTCCCCTGCTGCCCCCCCTCCAGTGCCATCTCCAGGAGGGCAAACCTGGCAATGCCAAGGCAACCTTGCCCAGAGGGAGGAAGCGCGCCGGCCGCAGGGAGCGATTCCTGCCGCTCTCCAGGGCGGTTTCCCAGAGACGGGAGTCCAGGGCCTGGGGATGGGGGGGGGGGAGAAGAGGGGGCGACTTCCATCAGGAAGGGGCGCACCCCAAGGGAGGGGGCAAGGCGACGCACCCAGAGTTGCCACCCACCAGCGCCAGCCTCGTCCGCTCGCAGAGCGGTGCTGGCTGGGCGTGAAGGAGGAAGAGTGCCCGCCCAGCCTTCCTCCCTGTGGCTGCCCTGGGCGAGTCACGGCTCTCTGCTGAGCCCTCACAGCCCCTCCCGCCTCACAGGGTGTCTGTGGTGGGGAGAAGAACAGAAGGTTTGTCAGCTGCTTTGAGTCCCCTTAAATGCGTGAGAAAAGTGGGGTAGAAAACGACTCTTCTCCTCCTCCTCCTCCTTCTTCCAGCCCCCACAAGGTCACCTTTCAGCAGACTCGCAACCCTGGAATTGCAGGTGGTCAGGTGTGTGGACCACAGATCCCAGGAACATCCGTTGCAGAGGCTGAAGGCCAATTTTTTGCCTCCCCAGGTAAAAGGTGGCAGGAAACCAGAGCGGCCGCTCCCAGAGGGCTATGCTCTGTCACGGCCAGGAGCAAAGAGCCTTTCTACTTAACTGCTGCAGTTCACACCTGGCTAACCGGGTTGGGGCTCAAGGGGCCATCTAGTCGGAGCTGCTTCCCTCGGCCGTATCCTTGGCTGTCATGGCTTTCTTCTGGCGATATGCCAGGGTTTGGATAGCAGCCCTCTCTGCTCTAGCCACAGCTCTAGCACTGAGCCTAAGCTACACACCTCCTTTTGGTTGCCTTTGGCTGTTTCTGCACTGACCTCCGTTAACCCGGATTTAGAAGATCGGGATCTTTGAAATCTAGATGATATTTAATAGGGACAAATGCAAAGTCCTACATCTGGGTAAGAAAAATGGTAAAAATGAATACAGAATGGGAGGAATCTGGCTGAGTAGTAGCACAAGTGAAAAGGATCCGGGTGTCCTGGTTGATCAGAGGATGAACATGAGTCAACAATGTGACGTAGCAGCAAAAAAGGCAAACACCATCCTAGGATGCATCAAGAGGAGTACAGAGTCTAGATCACGAGAAGTAATTATTCCTCTTGACTCTACCTCGGTCAGACCTCATCTAGAGTCCTGTGTCCAGTTCTGGGCACCCCAGTTTAAAAAAGACATTGACCAGCTAGAGCAACTCCAAAGGAAGGCTACCAAAATGGTTAGTGGTCTGGAAACCATGTCCTACGCGGAAAGGCTGAAGGATCTAGGGATGTTCAGCCTACAGAAGAGGAGACTGAGAGGAGACATGAAGGGCTTTCAAGTCTCTAAAGGGCTGTCACAGTGCAGAGGGATCGTCCTTATTCTCACTTGCACAAGATGGGAGGACAAGAAGCAATGGGGTGAATCTTCAAGGGAGTCAATACAGATTAGATATTAGGGAAAACTTCCTGACAGTGAGGGCAACCAGTCAGTGGAACAGGTTGCCACGGGAGGTGGTGGGTTCTCCTTGGCTGGAGGTCTCCAAGCAGAGGCTGGATGTACGTCTGTCTGGGATGGTTTAGGGAATCCTGCACTGAGCAGGGGTTGGACTGGATGACCCTGGAGGTCCCTTCCAGCAATATGATTCTACGATTCTATGAAATTTGGTCCTCACTGAATCTGGTCCTTGAAGATCCACATCATGGATCCACACTGCCTGCCTAGCACCCGATGTCATTGGGTGCTAAATAGGGCCGCAGTGCAGATGCTAAAGCACCCATTCACAGGATGCGTTTGGCCCGAAGGAGAAAGCCTGTTGGTGGCGCGGCGTGAATGGCCAGCGTGGACGTCGCTCAAGGCAACTACAAAGCCCGGCACAAGGTCCGCAGCTGGTTTGCGCAGTCCGGCTACGAAGGACATGGAGGCCTATGGAGCTCTGAGTGGCCGGGCGGAGCTGGAGCCAGCCTGCTGCAGACGGCGGCGGTCTCTAAGCCCACCCTTGCCCCCGTTGCTGTGAATGGTGACTGAAGACACCATTAAAGGAGTCTTCCGTTAAGCTGGATTTAAGGACCAGAAGGACCCCATTAAGTCCGGACTTTGCTGTCGCTACTGTGAACAAACGGGGTCCTAAATGTCCCAGTTGGGTACCAATCGGGTCCCTGATGGGGTTTAAGTCAGCACCCCAACCAGCTCCTACGGGAGGAGTGCTAGACAGGCAGCCCTTACACTTTTGCCAAGCATCAAGGGAAGTGTAGTCTATAAAAAGGTTGTGTTATTCCAATTCCTGGGTAGAAAACGGCTGGGAACATGGCCCCAGAATGCAGAGGAAAGGGTGTCTTGGGGGGACAGCACCCTCCCGCTTTCCTGCCAGTCCCCGGTGCCCGCTGGAGGCTAAAAATAAATGCCCGACTCCTTCGTTCACTGCATCTGCTCTTGGCAAGGGGAGGCGGAAACTGCCATGGCAGATGGGTGCCTCTGCTTGGGGGCCGTCAAGGTGCATTCCTGGCCCGACCCGAGGGTCTCCCCTGCCAACCTGGCATTCAGGCTTCACTGCGTTGACGTCATTGCCGGCCTGAAAAGGAGCTCAGGGGTGAAAAGTCCCATTGATCATGCCAGGCGGCCTCCCTCCTCTGGGCGCCTTGGAGCACACGGGTGAAGGATGCTGAGAAGGGGCTCTTCTGCCTGGCCGGCCTTTGCCAGTGCAGGGGTTGCGCCATGGCTGGACTGGTACCATGGGACTGGCAGGGGGCGAGCTCTGCTCAAGGCCCCTCTCCTTCCGGACGTGGAGCCGGGAGAGATCGGACGGGGGGCAACGGGAATTCTGAAGGCCCCAAAAGAACACAGACCGAACCCCATGCCTCGTGGCAGGGAGGGGACGGCCCAGGACAGGGGAGCCAAGCTTGGCCTTTGAGTTAGGGAGCCCTTCTGGGCAGGGCAGCTGAATGCAAACGACTCCAAGCACAGAGCCAGAAGGGTAGGAAAAGGCTTGCACCTGGACAGGGGTGGCTGTGGAAAAGGGCACTCTGCCCATGGACAGAGACCTGCCAGCATCAAGGGCCAGTCCCTCTGACCACCACAACCACCTTACACTTGGCAATAAGGATTTAATTCAGAATTACGTGCCCAGAAAATGCCTCAGACTGGTGAGACAGTTTGGTGTAGTGGTTAGGGAGCCAGACTCTTATCTGGGAATACCGGGTTTGATTCCGCCCTCCTCCATGAAGCCAGCTGGGTGACCTTTGGCTAGTCACAGCTCTCTTCTGAGCCCTCACAGCACCACCCACCTCACAGGGTGTCTGTTGTGGGGAGAAGAACAGAAGGTTTGTCAGCTGCTTTGAGTCCCCTTAAATGGGTGAGAAAAGTGGGGTAGAAAAGCCAACTCTTCTCCTCCTCCTCCTTCCTTCCAACTACCTGTACAGCTTCACAGAGAACCACACTGAGGCCAGGAAGAGAGTGGCCTTTTCTTCTGCCCTTGGCATCCTCAGGGCCACCTTGGCCATGGAAGTGGCTCCACAGGTGTGCCCTCTGCCTCCTCCCCCTGCCTGCGGGAGGCAATGGGGCTTTGCCACACCTGTGCTCAGCCTATGGCACCTGCCTGGCAGCACCTTCAGGATGCAGCTCACCAATGTAGCCCCATGCTCCTTATCCTCAGAATGGCACCAAAGCCACAGAGGCTGTGTTCACACCCACATTTTAAATCCAGCTTCAGTCCACTTTCAGAATGGGAAAATGCCCTGGCAAAGGGACAAATCGTTTGCTTTTGGCTAGATTATCTTACTGAGAAAGTCCACATGTGGGCTAGATGATGGGGAAAGGAAACGATGAGTCCCTTTGCTGTTGTGTTCTCTCACTCTGAAGGTGACCTGAAGGTGGATTAAAACTTAGGTGTGAACACAGGAAGACAGAAACAGTTTCAACCCCCCCCCCCCAGTTCCAGCATGATGGGAGATGTAGTTCAGGTCCACCTCAAGGGCGAAATCCTCCCTGGACTGGATACTTCTTTTTGGAAAGAGGAAGAGTGTTTCCTCTCTTCTTCCTCTGTTCTCCAGAGGTCTTTGAAAAGATCAGATGGTGTTTCCAGCAACGGCCTTCTGATACACTTCCTCCTGGGATCTGAAGCTCATCAAGGGGTGCAGGTACTGATCTGGGGCCTATCCGCACTACAGCCGGTAGTGCATGATTAACCAACTTCGGGTGAAGAGCATCTGCAGTTCAAACGGGCTGCTACAGCCTCCAAGCGCGCCCACCCTCAGCAGAAGTTCACTGATGGTTGATTAGGTGTGGAGCATGAAATTGCAAGCCCTGGCCAAGATCTCTGTGTGTCCAGAGGAACGCCTTAACCAACGTTGACCAGGAACTTCCCTGGAGCGTCCAGCAGCGTGACCATCCACACCTCTTCCTGCGCTCCGGGGTCATCTGAGGTGCCACGGAAGCGCGCTGGCATCGCAGACAACCATAGATGCGACTGCGCATGTGCAGAGCATCCGTGTTGTCAAGGCAACGGCACAGTTGCAGGGGGCGCCGCAGCAAAAATGGCAGCACCCAATTGAATCAGGTAAGTGTTTGATTTGGGGAGGGGGGGACAACAGCCAAAGTTGACTAGTGCTCCAAGCGCAACGTCGGTCCATTTTGCTCCTTTCCTGTTCATCCAGCAGACGGGAGAGGAAGTGCAATTACACACCTGATCCTTGGCTCTTCCTGTACATCTGATGGAACACCTGCAGGAGGCAAGGCTGTCTTCCTTTCACCGGCCAGGTGAGAGAGTTCCTCTGGACACACAAAGATCTTGGCCAGGGGTTGCAGTCTCTCCCCACTGGAACCTCACAGGGAGCCATGGCCGTTCTCGCGAGAGGGGCGTCCAGGGCAGCAGCGGTGCTCAGAAAGAGAAGGCCACATTCTTGTGGCGTGCGCCCAGCTGAGTGCAGCGTCTCCTGGCACAGAACCCTCTCTTACCTAGAACGGCGCCTGATTTACAGCCAGGGTTTAGGGGAAAGCCATAAAGGCACTTTTACAGTAAGGGGCGATGCCTGGCACCAGGGACCGGGCAAAGAGAAGGTCAAGGGGAGGTGCCCATGCTCACATGCCAGCTCATGGGACCCAGCTGTGGGAAGAGGGGGCAGAAAAGGACGCAGCCTTGGCGATGTGGAGGGCACAGACTGGGAAAGCCGGAGAGAGGCAGCACAGCACCCAGCACCCTTCCCTCAGGGCCCCTCAGAACCCAGCGGGCCTGGCATCTCTTCTGTGCCACCTGCTTCCAAATTATCTGCTCTGCTTCAGGGCAATCCCTCCCGCCCATCTCAAAAACATCTTGCTCACTCACTCTGCTTTGCAAGGCACCTTGTGATTAGAGGAAAAACCCTAACTGGTGTTTTCTGGGGGGGGGGGGTCCCAAAGAACACAAGGCTCTGGCCACCCATTCCCACTGTAGTAGGAAATGCTCTCCTATCACCCCCACGAAAAAGCCCTTGCCAGTTTGGTTTAACGCTTAGGGAGCCGGACTCTTATCTGGGAATACTGGCTTTGATTCCACCCTCCTCCACAAAGCCAGCTGGGTGACCTTGGGCTAGTCACATCTCTCTTCTGAGCTCTAACAAGCCCCACTTACCTCACAGGGTGTCTTGTTGCGGGGAGAAGAACAGAAGGTTTGTCAGCCGCTTTGAGCCCCCTTAAATGGGTGAGAAAAGCAGGGTAGAAAAGCCAACTCTTCTTCTTCTTGCTGGCATGAGTTTTGAATACCAATGCAGCAGCAGCAACAGCCAAGTTGGGATTAGCCCCTTTCTTGTGATAGGAGAATTGCTGCCCTGTCAGCTTTCTTCTGTCCATGTGGGTTTGAGTAAACAAACAAGCTAGAGACAAAAGATTTCTTTTATCTGTATTGCAATATAGGAAACCTGCCCTTTGACAAGTTCAAACTCTCTCACATCACAGCCAGACTTTCTATCCCTATCCTGGTTGGAAGTTTACAGTCTATCTTCACGATAATACTTCTCACCCTCCAAAGTTAATTTGCATCTAATTTGTTCACAATAAAGAAGAGAATTAAAGGCAAAATAAGAACAGGTCAAGGAAAATTCATGCTGGCTGCCTGCACAGACCGGTCACTCCTCTGAAGCTGCAAAATCTGCAGACTTTTTCAATCAGTCTTTGCGAACACACTGGTGCCGCAATCCCTTGCCAAACTGGACGCTTAGAAAAGCCATCATGCTCCCACATAATACAGAGCAGCATGCGAATGCTGGTAGTGGAAGGGACAGGCACTGGAGGGAGCCATAGCCCTGGGGAACGCACTGCAGCGTGTCTTGGGAGGCTCCTGAAGGAGAGAACACCTGTGAGAATAAGAGGCCCCCTTGGTCTTCTGATCCGATCTCTTTTCTCCTCACGCACACTTGTAAGGCATTTTCAGTGGCATTGCAAAGGTGATGCTGGTCAGCTGGGGGAAAGCACAGGCAATGCTGCTCTTCCTCCAGACCCCTAGGACTGCCCGGTCCCCCAGCATTTCCCCTCTGGCCCTCATCGGCTTTATCCAGGCCGCCTTCAGTGACTTGAAGGAGAGCTGCAGCGTTTATCTCGGGCAAGGCGATAGAACACACTAAGACAGGAACAGGGGCCCATGCGCACTAGAGCCAGGGCTCTCGGCCCGGTCCAGTCCAGGGACAGGGGGACCATTTGCATGCACAAGCATGGAATATCGGAGCAAATGGCACACCCAAATTTGGGATATTGCAAGGAAAGAGTTTGTGGCTGTGTTAAAAAATAAGGTGTCGGGAGAAGGAAAGCCAAGATGCATGGAAGGAAGTCTGGACTGCTTTTGTGCAAAATAATAAACATGAACATTCCTTGAGCATTGGGAATTAAAACTGGGCTTTAGCAAACATATCCATATCTGTGGAGGAAAAGGGAGGGCAGATATAACAGTATAAATGTATGTCTGCTTCAGTTGCAAAGACTTGTCATTCAAATAAAATAACAATTTCAGGTCGGAAAACAAAAGGTCCCAGCCTGGCCTCGAACCCGCCACGCCGGGGCAGAGAGAGAGAGAGAGAGAGAGAGAGAGAGAGAGAGAGAGAGAGGGGGGGGGGGCGGAGTTTCTGAGCGGCGTCAAAGACTATCGAGGCGAGGAGGCGGGCGCATGGTGGCTATTGGTCCGCTGAGCGGAGTAGGCGGAGCCAGCGCTCCAGCTGTCCCCACCCTCCGAGGGGGACAGGGAGGCCCCCGGCTGCCCCCAGGAATGTTGCACAAAACCGAAGGGAGGGGGGAAGGAGGAGGCGGGAGTTTCAGTGAGAGGATATGGGGGGAGGGAGCCCAACTGAGGCTGTTTTAGGATTGGTGGAGAGATTTGATAACGGCCTCGTGATTGCTCTACAGAGGCGGGACACCCTCGATCCCATTCGTTGGTTCGCCAACGCTCGGAGAGGCTAATGCGCCTGCGCCTCTCAGGAAGGAACGCGTTTGTGATTGGCGTCGATCGGAGCCCTCACTTTCGTTTCCCATTGGTTGCCGAGGGGAGGGGGAGGAGAAAGGGGGAGGAGGCGGGCGTGAGGAGAAACAAGGGAGCGAAGTTGATTGGGAGTGGGGGGGAAGTGGAATAAGGAGGAGGAGGGAGGGAGGGGGACTCCTCCCACCGCCCCGGACCTTCGCGCCGATTGGCCAGAAAGGAGGCGAGGGAGGCGACCGGGGGCGGGCGGTGGGCGTGGCTCCGCCCGAGGGGGCCGTCCTTGCCGTCGGCGCATGCGCGTCACCCAGGCACGCACGGGGGGAGGGGCGCGTCCTGTGAGGGGAGGTCTCTTCCTCGCCGCTCGCTCGCTCCCTTCCTGCCCTCGCTCTCTCGGCGCCGGCCGCGGCTGGTGGCGGAGGCCGAGGCGGGGGAGGAGGCCGCGGAGGAGGAGGAGGCCGAGTGCGCCGGGCCAGCGGAGAGGGGCCGGGCCGCGCCAGGCCGCGGCTGGGGCAGGTCACGGTGGCGGAGCCGGAGGAGGCGGCCGGGCCCCGCCCCGCCCCCATCCCCCCACCGGCGGCGGCGGCGGCGGCGGCTCCTCAGGCGCGGGGCGGCGGCGGCGGCTGCTCCTCGCCCCCCTCTCTGGCGGGGCCTATGGAGGGCCTGTCCGTGGAAGTGCGCGGCTCCAATGGGGCCTTCTACAAGGTGAGGCCCGGAGTTGCCATGGAGACCGGGTGGGCGGGGCCCTGGGTTGCCATGGAGATGCTGGGGCGGGGGGCGGCAGGGGCGCGGAGAAGCCCGCCGGGGAGGGGAGGGGGAGAGAGGGGGGAGTGTGCCGCGCTCGGGCGGCCCGGGTCGCGCGGTGGGTGGGGGAGGGGCGCCTGCGGGGGCGGGGGGCGAAGCGGGGCGCGGGCGGGGGGGCGGCCGGCCGGGGCCTTCCTGGGGTCTCGGCGAGCGAGCGGGGAACCGGCCGGCCGGCGGCGCCTGGAGGAAGCCGGCAAGCTCACGCACGGCTCTTGGGGACGGACTGCCGCTGCTGCTGGACCTGGCGGGGTCGGGGGGCGGCCGGGGGGCCGTGGCCGCGCCGTCGGGGGAGGCAGGGAGGTCGCCCTCGGGGGAGGCCGTTGGACCAAGAGCCGGCGGCGGCGGCGGGGGCCCCGTTGGCCGATCCCGCGGGCGGGCGGGCGGGCGGCGTGACCCTCCGGCGGAGCGTGCGGGACGGTTCTCCTCCCCGCACCATTGTGGCAGCGCTTTGTTTTGCCTGCCTGCCTGCCTGCCTGGCCGGCCCACCAATGGATGCGAGCCCCTTCCCCGTCCCGAGACGCCGCTCCCTCCCACGGTATCCCCAGTGAGTCTCTCGAAATGCCACGAGCCCCATTAGTCAGCAGCCACCCTGCAGGCGGACGGCGTGTATTTATATCCCGTGCCGCCGAGGTCAGGCTTCCTTCGTTGTGCAGGGGGGGGAGGACGCCGGGCCCGGGGTGCGCGCGTGCCATGCCCTCCGCCTGCTCCTTGACCGGCACTCGCACGTGTGCTCTTCCTGACCAGCGGACCAGCGGCCCTCCAAGATGGAGAGGGGTGTGCAGTATTCCTCATTCGTGTTGAACCTGTAGGCCACCATCTTGCTCTCCTTTGTCATAGGGTGGTGGTACTGGCCGTGACCTTACAAAACAGGTGATGCTAAATAAGGAGCTTAATTGGGAAATGCCACAGATCAGCAATGCAGAAGAAGCATTAATAATTCCATATTAAATTATTTAGTCCACAGATGCCAAAAGGCTTTCCACAGGCTGCTAAGAAAGAACTTTGTGCAGCTACTGACATAAACTGTGTCAACAATATTGTGCATTTGAGGAACCAGTATAATGCTGTTTAATATGCTTGCGCATTTTGCTGCATTGAGAGCAAGGTAGCGACAGGCCTTCTCCAGTAGTGTTGAGAACCTGAATTCACCTGAGATCTTACACTGTTGGCCAAAACATTTGGTACTTTCCTGTGTCTGAGCTGCTGAAGAGCGATGGAGTTAAGTTCAGAAAACAGTTCACGGTTGAAGCGCCGTCTTAGCTTTTGGGGCTGCTTATGTTTCAAAAATAGGATGGTGTGGTTTCGCCACAAAACCTTTTCTAAATGCCAGTTTAAAGTTGTTGTTGCTGTTTTTCAGTCAGAGCAGCAAGGCTGTTTCTAGGGATGCTGGAGATTTCATATTTACCCAGCCAAGTGATCTGCCAGTGACCACAAGTGCCCCTCTAAGGATCACACGCGGTTCACAAGTGGCATGGAGGAAGTCTTTCAAGGTCAATGAAACTAAGAGATGAAGCAATTTAAGATTCTTAGAATCTGCAGAGCTCTAGGACAGGGTTTATGTTTTGGTTCGGTAGAATTTTTATTATTATATTGTGAGCAACATTTGTTCGTTTGCAGAGGCTTGGAAAATACTGTAACCTGACCAAGGCTGTGAGGTAGGGTATGGTGTGGTACACGTTGCTAATTTTAGACTTCTCTGCTAGGATTGAGCCGCACTGACCAGTTTCTGGCATGAGTGACCGTGCCTCAGATATACTGAAGTGGTTGGGAGGTTTGCCTCCCAGGGATATTTCCGAACTGTTTGCAGACCCTTTATATATTTAAAACCATCACGCACACATACCGCGTGCCGTAACAATTTTATTCTTGAAGCGGGCATTGTTTGAAATAGGGTCTAAAGATTCTGTTATTCAGCTGAAGTTAGGGGAGGAAGATTGCACAGAAGCCGAGGACACAGCCCAATATTGAGTCCGCCTCTCCACCCCCTAGAGCAAGGATGTTCAACTGCTGCCCTCCCGTTGCTCCCTGGTTGCTGCGAGAGGAATACTGTGCCATCGACTGGGTTTCATTGGTGGCAGCTGTGGCCCGGTGGAGCATGAACATTGTACAGAAAATGTCCTAGGCCCCTGCCCTGAGTTCCCTCAGAGACTCAGTAGCAAGCAGTGTGGAAGATGCTGCAGAGCGAGAGGAAGTCAGAATAGGGATGGATAGTCAAAGCCAGGGCAGGGCGACTCTTTGCCCATAGTAGGAGCACTTGGGGGACCAGAAGTACAGCTGCGATCCATGCGGTGTTTGCTGAGAGTTCCATAAGGTCTAAAACTTCCCTTTCACCGGTCAGTGTTGCTGTTTGCCGGCCCCAGTGGCTTCCACTGAACTGAGATGCAGGGAAAGCAGTGTTGCTCTCGTTCGCTAAAGGTTCCCATTTTCTGCAGGAAGGTGGTGTATTTGAAAGCACAAAACTGGGAGGTGGACAATATGCTGTTTCAATATACATTTCCAGCCCGCCCTATTCCTAAAGGTCTCAGGGTGGGCCGCGATAAAATCCCTATAAATGCAGATAAAAGAAACTGGCAAAACAGTAGCAGCACTTCACAGGAGGGGATGCTGTCCCCCCAGCCAAATGTTGCGTTCACGGGGATGACTACACTTATGCTCGAGTTGCCCAAATGTCCTTCTGCCTTTAGACGTCCTCATTTCCCTCCTCAGGCTTTGACTATTATAAAACCGTCTTTGCTGATTCATTGATCTGCGATTTCCTGAATCTCCCAAGGAAAGAGCCTTCTTCAAAACGAAGGGGAAGCGGTCCCAGACATTAAAGCCCCTATGCCTGCCGTTTCCCAGGCGGGTGGGGTGGGGGTTGGCTTTCTGAAGCATCCAGGGTTCTCTCCCCATTTCTGTGTTGCTTGCTGGATGGATGCTGGCCAAAGAGCAAACTTTTATGTAATATTATCAAAAGGCTTTGCTTCTGAGCTGGAAGTAGTCAGTTATATACATAGGAGAGAGAAAACAAAAGCTCGTTACAGATGCACCTTCATATATAAAGGTGGCTCTTGCTTTCACAAGTGGCATCTGTGTGTGAGATCTGAAATGAAGCATAGCCAGCCAGCCATATCCTTAAAATGCTGTGGTAATGCTCAGTATATAAAACACTTTACTCTGTGTGGGATTGGAAATCGTGCATGCGTGAGGCAAACAGACAAGGGGGGTGGGGGGTGGAGACCAGGTGTGCCTGTGCCCTGTAGAGAGTCTTACCGGTGTGCTTGGAGCAAGCGTTGTGTGGAAGAGGGCACACAGGATGTGCTTATAGTTTGCAGCCATGGCAAGGCCTGTAGCTGCTGACACCGAGCGCCCAGGGTAGACGTGCAGCTGTGAATCTGGGGGCCCTGCAGCTTAAATGTGAAGTAAGGGCGTGAAACTTAAGTACGCCTGACCTGGTGTCACAAGCACAGCAAAAATTGTCGGCATTTTATTTTGGGCCTGGCAGCATCAGCCAGGGCTCAGGTAGGCCGGCCTTAGTTGAGAGGGGGAATGAGGGAGATATAATTGGTGCTCAGCACTGGCCTTGTGGAATGAAGGGGCCTGGCCTAGTCTGTGCTCTGTGGCGGGTGGAGACAGAGCAATGCCGCCTCAGGCGCAGCAGGGCCTTAAAGGGGCTCCTGGAATTCCCTGTGCCTTGGGGGGAGAGGGTCGGCAGGCGAGGAGCAGGCTGCTTATGATTGCCCAGCAGTGGATGACCCATGGCTGGTCTGCTCTGAGGGGGCCCTTGGTGGTATCGAGGGGCAGGCAGAGGCAGTAGGAACCTGGCAGAGAAGCAGCTCAGGCGGCCTGTGCAGGGATATTGTCAGCAGGACCTAGGATTGGCAGGGAGG
The DNA here is from genome assembly GCA_023333525.1 of Aspidoscelis tigris stejnegeri. Lineage (NCBI taxonomy): Eukaryota > Metazoa > Chordata > Lepidosauria > Squamata > Teiidae > Aspidoscelis > Aspidoscelis tigris. The sequence continues at coordinate 1,214,173 of JALMGA010000009.1, forward strand.
GTCTCAGGCCCTGGAGGGAATCCTGGCAGGCTGAGGAAGGGCGAATAGGCCTTTGAGGGGAGGCTTGCAAAGAGTGCCACTGTCTGCCCGTTTGAGGGTCCTGTGTGTGAGCGGTCACAGACCCACACACGGTTGCCGCTTCATCCGGAGGGCTCCTTGGCTTCCTTGCCCAGATGCTGAGCTGGAGGGAGCTGAGAGTCTCTTGGCGCTCCCGTCTTCCTTCCTGTGAGCGTAGGGTATGTGCTTCCTTGTGCAATGAACACATGAGTCCAGGACACACTATCTTGCAGGTGATGGGAACGGACAGCTGACAGGAGGCGGCATCTGTCCCCTGCGCACCTGTTCCTGCTGTCACCCTCAGACATGCGGGACATTCTAACCTTCCCTCCTCATGCTCCAAACTCAGAACACGGCTCCCTTCCCTGTGGGTCACCCTGCAGCTGCTCTCTTCACCTGCCATTGCCAGTAGCAGAATTTTGTGGACGGAAAGAGCAGGCGTGCCTTGCCGGCTCTGCTAGAAGCCGATCGCTGGGCAGGAGAGGAACATGGCCAGGAATGGCTCCCTTTTGGAAAGAGAGCCCTTGAATCCCCAGCAAGGGGGCGGGGGGAATCCAGCCTTTCCCAGAGCGGCCGAATCCAGGCACAGCCTTTCTGATGAAGATTGCGTTACATTCCCCCGACACATGCTGCCTGTTGTCTTCTCCGCCTGCCCTGATCACTTCGCCCTGCTAGCTGTGTAATGACTCTGAGGGATTTTGCCTAGTCATAGATGGGCCCAGTGTGCTTCTGTGCCCCGTGCAGACCTGGCGGTGCAGGTATTAAGAGGATTTTAAATCTGCGATGGGCTTTGAAAGAAAGGTGGAAGCAACCAAAAGGGCTTGTTCCTGGGGGGAGTGGGAATTGAGCCTCAATAGTTGCTCAGCAGAGTTTCCTTCCCCCCCCCCCTTATGAGTGGCTTTTGAAGGTGGACTCCTTGCCTCAGTGAGGAGAAGCCAAGGGGCTCTGGCCACTGGTTCTGGCTTCGTGAGTGGGGATAAGGAACTGTCAGGACATCACACACAACTCCTGAAGACCTTTTTTTTTGGGGGGGGGGGTCTGTGAAGAGTTGTCTTGTATAGCAGGAGGTGGCAGCATGAAACCAGGACAGGTCACCCTGTGCGTGCAAGAGGAAAGCATTTGTGTCTTCTTGAATCCTTGGCACTTGGCTGGCACCTTGTAGCTCATCTAGCAGTGGCAGGAATCATGCAGATGAAGTTGCATTGGGTCTCCCTTTAGGTCCGACTTGGAATTTCCTTGGCCCTGTTATTTCCCTGTAGAGGCTCATACCTTCTGCGCTCCTGTGGGCGACGCCTGTCCCCTGTTATTGTGAGTCACCGATTCATGCACAGTTCTCCTAAACTGTGTCGGCAGTGGCCGGATGTTTCCGGTCTGGGCGCCGCAATCCAGTGATGTGGCAACCCCTGTTTTTCTCGCCTAAGAGTTGGGGGGCTGCTGGCTGTGGTGTTAATCCGGCGTCTCTTGTTTGTTCCTTCCCTTGCAGGGTTTTGTTAAAGATGTTCATGAAGATTCAGTTACGATATCCTTCGAGAACAAGTGAGTACCTGCTTGGAGGCGCAGCAGAGCCTGCCCTGCCCGGTCCTTGGCAGAGAGTGGGGCTGTCACTGTGGCGCAGAATGACCTGGGCACTGCCATCCCTTTGGGCTGCCTCTGAGCCGCCACGGTTCTTGTGCTCTTGGAATCACTGGGCGGGTGCTGCTGAGTAAAGGCAGCTCTCCGGGTCCCAAACTCCTTCTGGTAGAAAAAGCCCAGAGGCTGCAGACCAGATGCGGTTGCCTAGTACTGAAACACATTATTTGGGCATGCTGCGATCTGGGCTTAATCTTGTGCAGGGATGTGGCCTGCAATATTTTTCCTCAGCTTCAGAAGAGTTACTGGCCCTCAGGTCCTTGGCGGTGGCAGTAAAATGCCAACCTCTTCCACATCCTCCTTGATGCGTTTTATCTTGCACAGTCTAGAGGAGATGAGTGGAGGACAAGAAGCAGAAGGTGGGGTTCTGGAAGGCTTCTCTTGTCCCGGCAAGAGCCTGCCTTCTAGCACTGCCAGTCGGGCGTGAAGGTTTTTGCAGTCCCCTCTTGGATAGACTCCCTCCAAAATGGAGCACAGTGAAGTTCTCTTAGGCCCGGAGTCAAGGGGTATCTTCAGGATCTTTTGGCGTAAGCAATCTGGCCTGCTCATTTAGTCTGTCTGCCTGATTCTTCTTTGATGCTTTAGCCAGCTTAGTCTTTTGGTTAGAGTGCTGGATTCCTATCTTGTAGTCGCAGGGTTCAATTCTGCACTCCTCCACGAAGCCAGCCGGGTGACCTTGGGCTAGTCACAGCTCTCTTTCTGAGCTCTCGTAGCCCCATCTGCTAGATGGGTGAGAAAAGCCAGGTAGAAAAGCTAAGAATTTGGCAGAGGTGCGTTGTAGCATTCGGCTTTCCTTAAAGGTGGTGATGGTGGAAGGAACTATTTGTGCTCCTACAGGCCTCAGGGCAAGTCTGTGGCTCAGCTGTCCTCCTAGGGTTCTGCCCATGTCTGTTGGACGGATGGGTAGTAAGAGCAGCAAGGTGGCTTTCTGTGTTCTGCCTTTTTGGGGCAGGAGGGAGGCGGAAGTGATTCCGTTGCTGACTCTGACGAGCGTGAGAGGAGCCTGCTGGGACAGGGTGAGCTTCAGTGCCACTCCCAGAGGTCAGTCTTTAGCAGACACATGGCCCTTTGCAACAGCTGCAGGTGGGAAGCTGCCCTGGCCTCTGGCCACGGCGGTGAGTCAGGTGGCGCTCTGTGCCTCCAAGCAGAGCCTCCTTGCTCGCTTCCTTGGAATTCCCGCTCGAGGGCTGCCAGAGAGTGGCCAACGGAAGCAGGGAGCCGCCGGCAGCTGTGTCTGGCCCCTGTGTGCCCAAGCAGGGCAGCAGAGGAGGCAGTGAAGGCTGGCTGGTTCTGGTGCACGGATGCAGCCTCTTTGCAGCACCATGGTCAGTTCCCATCGCTGGGTTCTGCTTGCTCCCATGTGGCTGGGAAGGAGCTCAGAAGCTGGGCAGCCCCCTGCAGAAGGAAGGATTCCTTGCTTCTGCTCTGCCCCTTTCTTTCTGTCTCCCTCATCCAGGGACCTGGCGAAGGCTACTGAGACCCAGAATGAAGGCCTGTTTTGGGTGCTTTTTGGTAGCACCTGAGCAGTATTGGTAGAAACACCACGCATAATGTAAGATGCACGAGAAACTAGAAAGCAGGTTAAGGCTTCATCTTCGTGAAAGTCCCACCATTGTGCTTTTTTCGCACGCACAGGGAGAGGAGGCTGACGTCTCTTTTGGTCTCCATCCTGGGCTGTGAAATAGTTCCTTCCCTGGGTGGACGAGTGGATGGGAAGCTACAGCACTGACATGAGATCTGTGGTTGGTTGAATAACTGTCAGAGCATTTCAGAACTGGCAGCCCCAGCACAGACGGTCTTTGCATCGGAGCCATTTGGCTCCGTTACGTTGCTGCGCTTGTGGCCCTCAGTTCTTAGGACGTCGCTGCCAAAGGAGCCGGCCTTGAATGAGTAAGAGTTGTAGTTGCTTAGCTCTGGAGGAGAAGCACCTCAGAGTCCTCTGAGGGGATAAACCCAAGTGGGGAAGGGGTTCGAGGTCTCCCTGTTTGCCCATCCAGGCGTCTGGATTTTTTTCTTGGCTGTCACAGCTGACAAAGCCTGATGCTCACAGCAAATAGGGCTGCCATTGACTCATACATTTTGCTGAGTCATTAGGGCAGAGAACGCTGTGTCAGCAGAGGAGGGGGGCGGGCGTTACATTCCTGGGGCGGGGGCCCCAGGGGCCGGGTGATGGGGTACGTGTTTCTTCTATCCGGTCATGGCTCAGCTGCAGGAACTTTCTGCTTTTTTTCCCAGGTTTGTGGAACAGGATCATCTCTTAACTTGGCTTTCTGCTTTCTTTCAGCTGGCAGCCTGAAAGGCAAATCCCCTTTGGCGACGTACGGCTGCCCCCTCCCGCAGACTACAGCAAGGAGATCCTGGAAGGGGATGAGGTGGAGGTGAGTAACGGCCAACATGAAGCGCCCCTGCCCGGGATAGGGCCAGACGGGAAGCCGCTGGACTAACACAGATTGTCTCCTCAGGTGTATTCCCGAGCCAACGAACACGAACCATGCGGCTGGTGGCTGGCCAGGGTCCGGATGATGAAAGGCGATGTAAGTCTTGGAGCGCCTTCCTCCTTTCCCCCAGCTAATGAGCAGAGGGCCCCAGTTCAAGCGTGGAGGCCTCTTGGCCCGATCCTCCCTCCCCTCACACAGGCCAGTGGCTATTTGCCCACATCACAAGGTGGCCAGACCCAACCCCTGACACCCAGGCTCTTGTGCTGCAAGCCAGGATCGTTCTCCACACGATCCACATATCGGTGCTGTGGGAGGTTGCTTGAGTTCTCTTCGTGGAAAAGAAGCCAATAATTGCTTTTATTATTAAGAAGACCACTAAAATTAGTGCCAGCAAAGTAATTCAGGGAGAAACAAGGGGCCACTGTTTCTGGGATGTGAGGCAGTTTTCCTGGGAGAGGCAGTGTTTCCCTTGGCTCCAGCTGTGGAGACCCCAGTCCCTTAGGGAGAGCCACAGCCGCCATGTGCAGAGGAGAGTTCTGCTGGCGTTGAAGGTCAGGGCATTTGGTGGGTGCCTGAGGGGCACATGTGAGAGGAGGGGTCTTCTTCTCCGAGGGCCTCCCCAGTGCCCGGACTAGTGGGGGCAGTGCGTCTTAACTCCTTCCTCCCGACTTCTTTGGAGGCCCCTCATCACCTTTGGGCTTATTTGCAAAGATGATTTGCTCTGAACTGTCTTCTGTCTGCTCTCGCCGCCTTCTAGTTCTACGTTATAGAATATGCTGCGTGCGACGCCATCTACAATGAAATTGTCACGCTGGAGCGGCTGCGGCCGGTCAACCCCAGCAAAGTGGCCACCAAGTGCAGCTTCTTCAAATGCACCATTGCCGTTCCAGAAGATCTCAAAGAGGCGTAAGTGAGGCAGGGGAGGGCAGTTCTGCCGGGCGTGGGTAAATTTCCTGCCCCGGTCCGAGCTTCGTGGAACTGAAGGCTGAAGATGTCCTTAAATTGCGGTCACTGCCTGGAGGTGACATGGAGACTTTGGTTTGCTTGGCGACTCTATGGAAGTGGCTTGCCTTTGCCCGCTCCAAGGCACATGCCGGAGACCAAAGCTCAAAGGTTCTGCATGCAAAACAGAGGGTGGAGCTGCAGCCTTGCTTTAATCCTCCTTCAGAGCAAGAGGACGCATCAGCCACATGACAAATGGCTCTCCTTTCGTGTTATCTAGCCCAGAGGTGGCTTTTCTGCTTGACTCTCGCTTCTCTTGCTCCCAGGGTGGATTCACAGTTCGGTACAGCTGGGCTCAGTCCCTCCACCACAGGGCTGTAATCGCTTTCTGATTCGCACAAATCTGGACTAAATTTTGCTAGCAGGATGTACGCACCTCCTGCGTGTTGGGCAGGCTGGGCCTAACTGGAGATCCGTTGCCCTCTTTGCACTGGTCTTCGGCTAAATGGGGATATAGCTTTTCTTCCCACCTTTCAGACACTTTCATTCTTTTCATATGTTTATATTTGGTTTTAAATGTTGTTACCTGCCCTGAGACCTTCTGATAGAGTGTGGCATGAAAATGCAAATAATAAAGTAGTAGTAGCAGTAGAACGGTGAGGCGCAGAGCTGTATTTCTTCCAAGCTACACAGTTAATAGTAGCTGCTCACAGCCTTCCAGCTTCCCCTGTCCTTACCGGCTGTGTTCCCTTAGAGATGCTCCTTTTTGGAAGCAGGTGGATGGGGTGTGTACGAAACGTTTGGGGTTGCTTTTGGGGGACTGCCTCTTCTGAGCTCGGCCCCTCGGGGACCAGGCCGTGGGCCTCCCTGGCTTTTCAAGACGCCTTATAACGGCCTGCTTTTGTTTCACAGTTGCTCAAATGAAAACGTGCACAAAGAATTCAAGAAAGCCGTGGGCGCGAACTGCATCTTTCTCAACTCTGCTACTAACGAACTTGTCATCCTTGTAAGAATATATTGCTTTTTCTAGAGGTGGCGCGTGTGTGCGCGCGCATGGAGTATCTGCTCAGAGAAGAGGAAAGTCCCTCTGTCTGTCAATGGGACCTCTTTGCTCGTGTGGCAGGCAATGCCGCATCGCCCTCTAGTGGCAAAGCTGTGAATGGCACATGAATGCTTAGCTGGGACTTAAGATACGGACCTTGAATCCCACAGAGTCTTTCCTATATTTACAGACTTGGGAAGTTAAAAGAGAATCAGATGAGTTGCTGAGAAAGCAAACATGTAATTCAGTGGTGTGAACTGCTGTTACTTTAGCATCCGCTGTGTGCTTCGCTGTAAGATTTGCTATGAAGGGCGGTGTTATTCCACTTTTTCTGTGTAGAGATCGTGGTGGCACCGTTGTCTTGGCCCAGTCAGAGTTTGCTTCCTGGGAGTGGGATGGTCTTAAAATTGTTTCTTCCCAGTAATGGAGAGAGCGCTCTTCAGGCATGACATTTCACTCAGAGTTTTCTGTCCACGCCATAGGGTGGCTGTCTTAGGCTTGCTTTTTCGTTGCAGTCTACAAACGAGTCAACGGTCAAGAGGGCGTCTTTGTTGGGTGACATGCACCTGCGCAGCATCCGAACCAAACTCATGCTGATGTCCAGAAACGAGGAGGCCAACAAGCACTTGGAGGTGAGCCGCACCTGCCTGAGCCCATAGGGGTGGGGCTCTGAGTGGAGGTAGCTGAAGAACGCCAGTCCTGGGAGAGGGGCGCTTTTCTGCATGACGGTATTCCTTTGTGCCAGGCCAGAGAGGCCTAAAGTTCCACTTTTTAATGGAGGGACCCCAAAACATGCCCGTCCTCAGTGCTTTAGGCTTCTGCAGGGCACACCGGGATGGGGGTGGGTTGACGTCAGAAGGGGTAAGGTGGCTCGACTCTTGAGGCGGCGGCTGTTCCCTGTAATGTAGTGGCCTCTTCCCACAGACGAGTAAGCAGCTGGCCTCAGCATACCAGGAAGAGTTTACGGTGCGCGAGGACCTCATGGGCCTGGCCATTGGAACCCACGGAGCCAACATCCAGCAGGCCCGCAAAGTCCTGGGGGTCACTGCTATCGAACTGGACGAGGAGACCTGCACTTTCCGCATCTATGGCGAGGTGGGGCTCTGGAGGGAGGGAGGGAGGGAGGGAGGGAGGGAGGCGTCTCTTGGAAGGCAGCGGCTTGCCTCTGGGCTCATTTGCAGAAGAAGAGGCAACAGGAAGGGTGGGCCTGGATGCTTGAAAGAGCAAGGCTGAGCAGCGGAAGGGTCCGTGGCCCTTATCTTGCCTCTGCATCGTGGGCTTTGGGCAGGCTCAGAAGTTGCGGGCGTTCTTTTTGGGCGCTGGGCTCGACTCATGGTCTTTTTGTGCCCCACAGACTCCGGAAGCCTGTAAGCAGGCCAGGAGCTTCTTAGAATTTTCTGAAGACTCTGTTCAAGTCCCACGGAACCTAGTTGGTGAGTAAAGCTGTTTCCCAGGAGCAGCAGCAGCAGCAGCAGGGTCCTTCCTCTTTCCTCCCTCACCCATTTGCCTTTCTTTTCTTTTCTCCCTGCCCCCCAAAAGTGTTGACTGATGGCCTAAATAAAGGCAAGCATTGACTGGAGTGTGCAAAAGAGCCCAGGGCTTCTCCGAGCCCCTTTGGGAACCCCATGGGCAGGGCACCTCTTGAAGTGCCACAACGGTGGATTTCCTTAGGTAAACATGTCCTTGACTCCTGGCAGGCATGAATGTCTGAGGTTTGCTTTCACTGCCTGCCATGGAGATGCCAGGGGTTGAACCCAGAACCACCTGCATGAAAAAGTGACTTATAAGGCCCTGAATGACTTGGCCCAAAATATCTGAAGGAACGCCTTCTCCCATACCGACCAGCCTGCGCCTTAAGATCTGGAGGGGAGGCCCTCCTGGCTGTCCCGCCGCCTTCAGCAGTGAGGCGTGTGGGCACCCGGGAGAGGGCCTTCTCAGTAGTGGCCCCCAGGCTGTGGAATAGCCTCCCCCTGGAGGTGCGTCAGGCCTCTTCTTCACTCAGGCCTTCGGCTAAATGTTGGTTGTTTTCCCCCACTGCAAACACTACCGTTTTAACTGATATTGCGTTGTTTTTAACACGTTGGATTTTAAATGTTGTGATGGTTATTAGTGTTTTAATATAGGTTTTTTGATATGCTGGATTTTAAGGTTGTTACCCTCCCTGAGACCTTCTGGTATAGGGAGGGATATAAATATAAATAAATAATAAATAAATAAAGCAGATGGGTATTTTTGAGCTATCTTATAATAATAGCAGTGACTGGCCCATAGGATGCATTGGAGAGACTTAAGTGGCAATTCTCCATTTGCCTGTGGTGTAAGGGGGCTGCAGTAACCTCACCTTCCCCCGTCTGCTCTGGTTCCTCACATGAGAGCCGAACGCCAGGCGTCTGTTTGGCCTGTATTCTCTGTCCATCTGCTGGCTGCCTCTGCCTTGGAATAACAGCATGAGGGAACAGCAAACTGGATTTCCTGGGACAAGGAGAGAAAGACGCTCATAGTGACGCTGGGATGTTTTCTGTGCTGATCGTTGCGAGCGCGTATAAAGCAAAAGAGGTTCTTCTGTGCGCACGCGGTTGGATTTGTTTATGTATTTTAACGTGTGCCCTACCCTTCGCCTGAAGGTTTCGAGACCGTTATTTTAAAGAAAAGTTACAAGATTAACATCAGAATAAATTAGCAACGTAGAGTTTTTAAAAAACCAAGCATAAAAACTGGGAGAACTTTGAGGGCCAAAGATGTAAGGATTTCTAAGCTCAGTAGGCCTTGCCAGGCCCTCCAGGCCCAGGGTGCTCAGCCGCGGCCCTCCAGATATCCCTGAACTACAGCTCCCATCAGTCCCTGAACGCCCTGCTTCAGATGGCAAAAGCGATGTGGTGACACTAGGCACCATGTAGGGTTTCACAGATCTGGCATGTCTTCCACAGGAAGCAGGATCCATCCCTAGGCCCGGTGTTGTTTCCCCTGAGCTTATTTTTACGGATGCAAAACTCACCAGTCTGTCTCTTGTTCTAGGAAAGGTGATTGGCAAGAATGGGAAGGTCATCCAAGAGATTGTCGACAAATCCGGGGTGGTCCGAGTGCGGGTGGAAGGTGACAATGACAAGAAGAACCCTAGAGAAGAGGTAAATGATGCCGGAGTAAGGAAGCCGCTGGCTGTTGACCTTTGTTGCTGCCTCAGGCTGCCTGTTCTGTCTTCCTGTTTCTCAAAGACCGGGAGGGCCCCATTTTGTCTTTCTGCACCAAGTCTCACTGGACGGTGGAGAAGCCTTTTTCCTCCACCATTCTGGTCTTGAGATTCTCAGGCTTTGTGCAGAAATCCATAAACGTGAAAGCCTGTTTGTGCTGGTTCACGAGTGCGCACTTTCACGTGGATGAATGTTGCAGACTAGAATAAGTCTGTTCAAGTGCAGTTGGTTTTCTTTTATGGAACTTTGTAAAATGATGCAGGACCAGAAACGACAAAAACTAAAAATTGCTCTGTTGACTTTTGTATCCTTAGTCACGGGGGGCTCTCATTTTTGATAGACGTATCAGTGGCTACTAGAATGGATGCCTAAGTACATCATTCAGGCTGGGAGGACAAGCAGGAAGCCTCTAAGGCCATTCGCTGGGATTCAAGAGCAGGAGAAGGTTTGCCCTTGTCTCTGCTTGAGATGCCCATGGGCAGTTGGTGGGCCACTGTGTGAGACAGGATGCTGGACTGGATGGGCTATGGCCTGACTCAACAGGGCTCCTCTTGGGCTCTTGTGTTCCTTAGTTAAAGCATTCAGAGGCAAAAATCTGAGAGCTAAATGTTTGGGCTCTGAGGAAGCCTTTGTTCCCTGGTCCATGTCTTCCCAGGATCGCTACCAGGGGGCTGCAGACAGAGGCACTTTAAGAGAATAGCCTTGGAGGCAGATTTGCAGTACAGTAGTGCAAATCCAAGGGGAGCAGTTTACAAATGCTTTCTTATAGGGCCAGGACACTTGCTGCAGCCCAGGAGTGGGGTGGAGGGCTGTCTGCTTGGTCCTGAGCCCCAGCCTGTGCAAACCCTGAGGTCAAGGAGTGAAAGGTCCCTGGCCATTTCTAACTGGGCCCATTGCATGAAGTTCTGGGAGCAGTCCCTGAAGTAGGCCTTCTTGCAGCATTCGTAATGGCACCGGGTAGCTAGGTGACTCCGGTCTGCACAGACAGGTCCTGTGCTCCCTTTCCTAGAGAGTTTTTACTGTTGTGCCAAAGAATCGCTTCCAGGAGTGGATTTCATCCTGGATGAGTCTAGTGGTGCTTTTTTGGCACGGTGTTGCTGCTCTCTTTGGCCTAGTGGTTAGGGAGCCAGACTCCTACCTGGGAATACTGATTCTGCCCTCCTCCATAAAGACAGCTGGGTGACCTTGGGTAACAGCCTCTTCTGAGCACTCACAGCCCCACCTGCCTCACAGGGTGTTCTGTTGTGGGGAGAAGAACAGAAGGTTTGTCAGCCGTTTTGAGTCCCCTTAAAGGGTGGGAAAGTGGGGTAGAAAAGCCAACTCTTCTTCTCTTGTTTTGCACAAATTTCATGACCCAAGTGTCCCAGGCCACTTCTGGCTCCACTGCAGCCTTCTCTTGCACGCCCTTGTAGCAGCAGCAAGAAACTACCAGGACCCTGTGCTGGTGGGCCTGGCTTTGTCCCCCTCTCCTGGCTGAGATTCTGATTACTTTGTGACTTTGGAGCCTGTTGCAACCTTGGCAGGCGGTTTATACAGTTAAATTGGCTTGACTTTGCCAGCCTGGTGCTCCTGAAGTGTTTTCTAGCTGCTGCTACATCCACCCAGCCAGGGCAGTCTTGTCAGCCTTAAACTTTGAAACCCAAGACCCACTTTGCGTTTTAAATACTCGCTGTCTGTTTTTCGTCACTGTCGCTCGTCTTTCCCTCCGCTACTCAGGGGATGGTCCCTTTCATCTTTGTGGGAACGCGTGAGAATATTAGCAACGCCCAGGCCCTGCTGGAGTACCATCTCTCGTACCTTCAGGTGAGGCCGTGCAGGGGGCTGGGAGATCTACCACCTGCGGGGGGGGGGGGTTGTGTGACCTGTTTCTGAGACCTAGGGGATCTGTTTGGCCAGACTTGTTCTCCCTTCAGCATCGGTGGGGCCTCCAGTCTTTGTGTGCTTCTAGGCTGAGGTCTTTGGGGCCACGCAGACCCCTTGCGCTAACTCTGAGGGCCTTTCGACAGCAGCGTCTTGGCCACTTTTCTCATCTCTGCAGAGCTGCTGGCGGGGCGGGGCGGTTCCTTTTGCAGGGGGCCTCAGCAAAGGCCTGTGGCTGCCGCTGAACGCCCGCCGGCATCCTGTCCTTGTGCCTTTCCCAACCAGGAGGTCGAGCAGCTCCGCCTCGAAAGGCTGCAGATAGATGAGCAGCTGCGCCAGATCGGCTTGGGTTTCCGTCCCCTCTCTAGTCGGCCCGACAAGGAGCGGAGCGGCTACACCACCGACGAGAGCACCTCCTCCTCTCTGCACGGCACGCGCACCTACGGAGGCAGCTACGGCGGCCGTGGGCGCGGGCGGAGAGGGCCCAACTCTGGCTATGGTGAGTCTCATGAGACCGGGCCCCGCGCAGGGCAGGTCCCCGAGAGTTAGGACAGCAGACGGCGGAGGCGGAGGCAGCCCCGCTCAGCAGCCCCGTGGCTTTCTTGCACCTCCCTAGCCACCAGTTCGGACGTGTCCAACGCCTCAGAAACCGAGTCAGAGAAGAGAGAGGACTACGAATGCTCACAGCCGAGTGACCGTGACTCGCGGACAGAAGACGGCCGCAGGCGGGTGGGAGCGGGGCGGGGGCGAGGCCCTGCTCCGGCTCCTCGTGGCGGTGGCGGCGGCGGCGGCAGTGGCAGCAAGTACAGCAGTTCCTCCATAAGTTCAGGTGCGCACGTGTGCAGGGCCGCGTCCTGGAGCTCCCTCCTGGACCTCTGCGATGGTGGCCTGGAGTCTGGGGCTTAGGAGCGGGGGGCCGGTGGCAGGGGGACGCATACCTGTTGGCCCTGAGGAGACTGCCCCAACCAAGTCACAGGAAATGGGTCGCCTTCTTTGATGGCTGGCTGCTTCCCTTCCACCCACAAGCTTTTATAAGCCAGAATTTGGATTTTGAAAGGTCCTTGCCTGTGTCTTCAGGTTCCCCTGAGTTCCAGCTTTGGCTGTGACCCCCGTGGGCCTCTGATGCCCACCAGGGGCAGCCCTGCATCCCAGGCCCCACCAGAACGTGTGCGCTAGAGTTGCTCTTTTCTGAACCACTGGGGAAATGGAGCCTCCAAGGGCTTTACTGCAGGGCTCCCTGGCAGCTCCTTCCTGGTCTGCCGTCCCGACAGCTTTGGGCAGCTGTTGTAGGGGATGCCGTGTGCTCTGAGGGCTCCCTGTCCCTGGTCTGACCCGGAGGCCTCTGTGCCTGCAGTGCTGAAGGACCCGGACAGCAACCCCTACAGCCTGCTGGACAACACTGAAGCGGATCAGATGGTGGACACGGATCGCAGCGAGGCACAGCCGGTCAGCAATCGCCGGCGCCGGTCCCGCCGACGTCGTACCGATGAGGACGCCACCATGATGGATGGGGCCCTGGAGTCAGACAGCGTGTCTGTCAGTGAAAACGGTGTGGGTGAGTGAAAGTGGCTGCAGGGGCATCACATCTGGCCACGCTTAGAGGGTTGCAGAGGCCGGGGACCAGAAGGCCTTCCTCTTAAGGAACGGCCGAGGCGCGTGGGGTTTTTCACATTTAAATAAATTTAAAATTGGATGCTGGAGCCCTGGGATTTTAGGCACAGCGGGCAGTGGCACCTTCATGTGCCGGCAGAAGGTGAAGCATCCAGCGAAAGACTCTAGAACGGCTGCCTAGGTATTTCCTCCAGACTGGAGAGACAGGCAGGAGGCCTCTGAAGGCCATTTGTCAGGATTCGAGAAGAAGTGAAGGCTTTGCCCTCGCCTTCCTCTTAAGAATACCCAGAAGCACTTGCGGGGCTACTGTGTGGACTAGGTGGACCGTGGCCTGGTCCAGCAGGGCTCCTCCTAGGCACTGGACCACAGCCGGTGGAGGAGGCGTGCTTGGGCGTCTCCTAGCAGAAATTGCGTCAGTGGCTGAGCGCAGCCTCTCTCTCGTTTGGGCAGGATGTGGCTTGATGAGAGGCCTTGCCTTGAGGCCTCTGGGCAATTTCCAGGGAAAAGGAACCCTTGGGAAGAGGGAAGCCAGCCGGACGGTGGTGGTTGCCTCTGAAGGGCAGCTGCTGGAGTCTTATGGGCAGGGCAAAGGGGCCTGCCTGTTCTGAGCTTGGTTAGCCCGTGAGACTGGGCCACAGGCCTTGATCCTGCGAGGCAGCAGCTTGTGCTGTGAGGACAGGGCAGCTGTTTGGAAGCCCGCGTTTAGCGCACCGCTGAGAATGGGGCTGGGCGTCTAAATTCAAGCGATTTGCCGCCCCTCGGCTTGTGGATGCCAGCTGGGGCTTTGGAGGTTCCTAAGTGTCTCCCGCCTTTCTGTGTGCCAGAAGAGGAGTCCAAACCTCAAAGACGCAATCGAAGCCGGCGCCGGCGTAACCGTGGCAACCGTGTGGATGGATCTATCAGCCGGGACCGCCAGCCAGGTGCCGTGTGAGCTTTGCCTGTATTGCGAGGGATTCTGCCGGCTGGGCCGACCCGGCCTCCTTTGTGACCGCGTGTTTCTTCCCCACAGTCACCGTCGCCGATTACATTTCCCGGGCCGAGTCACAGAGCCGTCAGCGCCCTCTGCGCAAGGAGAGCCGCGAGAAGTCAGCTGAGGATGCCCCGTCTAAGCAGAAGGTGAAGGGCGGGGGCGCAGGGTGGAGGGTTACCTTTGGATAGACAGGGGCCAGGAGGGGTGCAGGAGAAAAATTCAGCAGGGAGCTAAGATCAAGTGAAGGTTCTGCATTTGTCTGCTTGAGACGCTCACTGTGTGAGACCGGATGCTGGACTAGATGGGCTGTGGCCTGATCCAGCGGGGCTCCTCTTAATTCACGGATGTCAGGCAAATCAGTGGCTACTAGAATGAATGCTTAAGTACGGCCACCAGGTTGGAGAGGCAGGCAGGAGGCACTCAAAGCTATTTGCAGGAAGCCAGGTGAGGGTTTTGCCTTGGTTTTCTGCTTCAGAATTTCCAGAAGCCTGGTGCCCACTGTATAAGACAGCATGATGGACTAGGTGAGCTGTGGCCTGATCCAGCGGTTAGGGAGCTGGACTCTTATCTGGGAATACTGGGTTTGATTCCATCCTCCTCCATGAAGCCAGCTGGGTGGCCTTGGGCTAGTCACAGCTCTCTTCTGAGCCCTCACAGCACCACCCACCTCACAGGGCGTTCTGTTGTGGGGAGAAGAATAGAAAAGCTTTGTCAGCCGCTTTGAGTCCCTTTAAATGGGTGAGAAAAGCGTGGTAGAAGAGCCAACTCTTCTTCTTCTGTGTTCGGATCTCAAATAGATAGCTAGATATCCATCCAGATTGGAGAGTCGGGCCGGGTTCCACTCAAGGCCTAACCCTGATGTCCTCCCTTCTCCCTGAGAGTGCCTGGAAGCAGTTGGTGGCGGCTCCGTGAGACTAGATAGGCTGTGGCTGGTCCGACAGGGCTCATCTTAGGTCCGGCTGTTCTTCCTCCCCTTCCAGGTCGAGGCCAGCAGCAAGATTGTGAATGGCCCTTCGGAGAACGGGGAGCACGCCACCGCCGGAGAAGAGGAGGGCGCTGCCTTGGTGAACGGGGTGTCCTAAGCGCCCCCTCCGCCCGCCGGACCCTCCTGGACACAAAAGGAACCGACCCCTACTTTTCACCTGCTTGCAACATCTTAAGAGAAACGAAATAAATGCCACACCAATCTCTTGTTTAAGAACAAAACCATTATTTAAACAAACCAATCAACCCGATCCCAAGGTAATTATCTACTGCTCGTTAAATCTTGCCAAAGATGGGAATCTCTTTTTCCACAGCTCTTAACACATCCTGGTTAAGCTTCAGCCATGGTAGCCGGGCGGGGCGGATCGCGCTCCCTCCCTCCCTTTCCTGTTTGCCCTCTGCTGTCAAGGGGGGGTTTCTGACGCTACCAGAGCTTGTCACCCCCCCCCTCCGGGAGGAGCATAAACTGGGGGGGAAAATACTATGACTTAACATGCATCTGTTTTGGTGACTTAAAACAAGTTTTTGTTTTGGAACAAATGTGAAGAAAAAAATATATAACCGGCTATTCAAACTGGAGTAAGGAGAGGGGGAGAGAAACCTGTGCCTTCTGCTGACGCAGACACACACACACACACCGTAGTGCAGAGAGCGCCTGCGTTTTCCCTGGCGAGAGCGAGGCGGGAAGAGCCGCCCTGCCCCGGGCGGGGGGTCACCGCGAGGCTGCGCGTCGGGCGAGCTCCCTTCCCCCCCAGCGGGCCCCGGCCTCGGCGGCGGGAGCCGGTTTCTGCGGAGGGGCGCGGGGCTGTGCCGGGGAAGGGGGCGGCTCGGGAGCTGACTTCTAGGCCAGCCCGAGGAGAGCGTCCGTTCCTTTCCGTTTTGTTTCATTAAAACACTGTGGAAGACAAGCAGAGGAGTGGCGAGCTTAGGACAAGCTGGTGTGGCCACTGTGCTCCTCAAGGTTGTGTGTTTGTGTGTGGGAAAAGGGGGGATTTGACCTGTGACGGTTGAGACTATTTATTTTTCACTGTACAGTATTTAAAAAGAGAATAAAAAACCCAACTCTTGAAAAAAAAACCAGTAGAAATACAAGGCTGCTTTCTGTCCTGCCTGCCATGTTCTCTCTGGGCTGGGGATCCGGCCCTGTTCAAGGACGCCCCTTCGGACGGCTGTTGCTCAGGCCCTTCAGTAAAGCCTCAACGCCCTGCCCTCGTCTTGGTGCGCTTTTGTGCGGGGCCTGCAGCTCCTGTGCCGGGGGGGGGGGGACGGGGCGGGGGGAGGACTGAGAGGCTTTGCTGTGGATCAGCTACGTGCGTGCTTCGCCAGACCTCCGGCCGGCCAGGTGGGCACTGGGGTCTTGGCCTAACAGAGGGCCTGTGGGCCTGGGCTGCCTGCTGAAGACTGAACAGAGCATTTAAATTTTGTTTGTGCGGGGAGGGTGAAGTTTTCTGGGGAGGAACGGAACTGAACTCTCCACATAGCTTCCTGGCTCCCATTTTGGCCATGTTAGCAGCTTGGCACTGATACCGTCTGTGTCTGGAGTCTCTCTTGGCCTCATAAATTCACTGCCATCTTGCAAGTCAAGGAGACTTATTTCCCGGTGGGACACCAGATGCTGGTCGGCCTCCCAGATGTAGTTTTTACCCCCACACACACCCAACCCCATTGCTGGTACAGGGATGCCCCAAATTCGTGCCCCCTTCCCTCCCGCAGGCCGGACCTTTGGGTTCTGCAGTTTCATCTTCTGGTCCGTGCACAGGTGTAGCCCTCCTGCTGGATTAGCTGCCCAGCGGAGAAGGGAAGGGGGGACGGGGCGAGGAGGTGGCTGGGCCCAGGGGAATTGGGTGGAGCCCCAGAGCATAGTGCCTGGTCCGCGGCCTCTGCAGCGGCTGTCCAGGCACAGTTCATCACTTCACAAGACTTTGGTGTCAGTCCCATCATGGACGCCCCCTAGGGAGCAGCAGATCCTAAGAAGGACTGAGGCACGTGTGGTCCAACCTGGAAAGAGGATCTGGGCGATGGGCATTCTGGATTGATCTGCACTGGCATTGGAAGGGAAGGGGGGAGATGAACTTCAGCCTTCCCCAGAGGCCTCCCCTCCCCGGGGGACTTGAAGAGCTGGAGGGGTGATTTTGCCCAAAGGGCCACAGCTTACAGCTCTGTGCAGGAATCCACATTAAAGCACCCTGATGTATTTAATCATGCTTGTACCGCCAGTGAACAGGGTGGCTTAGAGGATTTTTTAAAGAATAGCTTGGTGACATCCTAGGAGATCTGTTCTGCTATTCAGCCGCCCTGTCTAATTCTGCCAGAATGACCCTGAGAGCCACTTAATTGTCCTGCAGCCTAAAGTGTGCCTATTCCCAACTGCAGAGGTGATTTGGCCATCGTTATCCACGCTCTGGTAACCCCCAGACTGGACTTCTGCACTGCGCAGTACATGGGGCTGCCCCTGAAGACGGTTTGGAAGCTGCAGCTGGTGCTGAATGCAGCTGCTGCTCTGCTGACCAGAACAGCTGGCTGGACACACATCATGGAAGTCGTTCAAGAGCTGTACTTGCTGCCCATTTCAAAGTGTTCATCTTAACTTATAAGGCTTTAAATGACTTGAGGCCCCAAATCCCTAAAGGAAAACCTCCTTCCGTATGAACCTGACTGTGCCTCAGTAGCAACAGGGATGGGCACCTGGGGGAGGGCCTTCTCAGTGATGGCTCCCAGATTATGGAATAGTTTCACCCCCAAGATGCATTAGGCACCTTCATTTTACATGATCAGGAAGACAGTGAAGACGCACCTCTTTGCCCTGGTCTTTTCCTCCTCCCTTTTCAGGCTCTGTGATGGTTTTTAGTGTGTTCTCTTTACATTTGGTCTTTAATGTTGCAACCTGCCCTGCCACTCCCTGCCAACTTAAATACAGGGAGTAAGTTCTTAATAAAGTCTTAACACAGAGACCTTAAACTGTCATGAGGGAAACTTCCCCAAAATGAGGAATCCAGAAAAAAGGAAATTGAAAGGGAAAGTTAGAAGAGTTAGTTCAGTCACTTCAAAATGCATGGAGACTACTTAAAAGCCCAATAATGGAAGTGCAACTAGAATGCATACCTAAAAGAAGAAAGGGGACTTCTAGGTCCAAGAAGAAACCAATGTGGCTCACAAATGCAGTAGATGAAGTCATTAAAAACAAGAAGAGTTCATTTAGGAAATGGAAGGCTTGTCCAAATGAGGAGAACAGGAGGGAACATAGACACTGGCAACACAAATGCAAGACGGACATTAGGAAAGCTAAGAAAGATTTTGAGGAACACATTGCTAAAAACATCAAAAGAAATAACAAGAACTTCTATAAGTATATCAGAAGTAGGAATCCAACCAGGAGAGCAGTTGGACCCCTAGATGGTAAAGGGATAATTAAAGAAGACACGGAAATTGCAGAGACTAAACGAATTTTTTGCCTCCGTATTCACGGAGGAAGACAGAAAACACATGCCAGTAGCTGAGCCTGTATTTTCTGAGGAGTTAAACTACAGAAATAACCAAGGAAGAGGTCCTGGCATGTCTTAATAAACTAAATGTGAACAAGTCACCGGGACCAGATGGTATTCATCCAAGAGTCCTTAAGGAACTCAAATGCGAAATTGCCGAACTTCTAGCAAAAATATATAATCTTTCCCTAACATCAGGCTCTGTACCTGAGGGCTGGAGGGTAGCAAATGTAACACTAATCTTCAAAAAAGGATCCAGGGGTGATCCAGGCAATTACAGACCAGTTAGCTTAATGTCAGTTCCATGTAAGGTGATGGAAACCATTATTAAAAACAAAATTAGTGTACATATGGAGGAGCAAGCATTGCTGAACAAAAGCCAGCATGGCTTCTGCAAAGGTAAATCATGCCTCACAAATTTGTTGGAATTCTTTGAGAGTGTCAATAAACACGTGGATAAAGGTGAACCAGTAGACATTGTCTATCTGGACTTTCAGAAGGCTTTTGACAAAGTCCCACATCAAAGGCTACTGAGTAAACTCATCAGCCATGGAATAAAAGGACAGGTTCTGTCCTGGATTTGTGACTGGCTTAAGGGCAGGAAGCACAGAGTAGTAATAAACGACAAATTCTCAGGGTGGAAAGAGGTAAAAAGGGGTCCCTCAAGGCTCAGTACTGGGACCAATGCTTTTTAATTTATTCATCAATGATCTAGAAGAAGGGGTACATAGTAAAATAGCAAAGTTTGCTGATGATACTAAATTATTTAGGGTAGTAAAATCTGAAAGAGATTGCCAAGAGCTCCAGAGGGATCTCTTGGCATTGGGTGAGTGGGCAACCAAGTGGCAAATGTGCTTTAATCTTAACAAGTGCAAAGTAATGCACATCGGAGCCAAGAATCCAAATTACGTCTATAAACTGATGGGGTCTGACAGATGTATCAATGGCTACTAGAACGAATGCCTAGATGCATCTTTCAGGCTTGGGGGGGAGGAACTGGGGCGCTTCTAAGGCCATTTGCTGGGATTGGAGAGTAGGAGGTTTGTCCTTGTCTCTGCTTGAGATGCCCGTGAGCGTTTGGTGGGCCACTGTGTGCGACAGGATGCTGGACTAGGTGGGCTGTGGCCTGATCCAGCAACACACCAGGAAAGGGATCTCGGGGTTCTGGTGGACAGTTCCATGAAGGTGTCAACCCAGTGCGCGGCAGCAGCGAAAAAAGCAAATTCAATGCTGGGAATAATTAGGAAGGGAATAGAAAATAAGACAGCAAGTGTCATTTTGCCCCTTTATAAATCTATGGTGAGGCCACATTTGGAATACTGTGTATGATTCCGGTCACCACACCTCAAAAAGGATATTGTGGAACTAGAGAAGGTGCAGAAAAAGGCAACCAGAATGATTAAGGGGCTTGAACACCTCCCTTATGAAACCAGGCTGCAACTAACTTCTAGGCCTCTTTAGTCTGGAGGACCTGATTGAAGTATATAAAATTGTGCATGGTATAGAAAAGGTGGATAGAGAGAAAGGGGGCACTCTGTGAAGCTGATGGGTAGGAGAGTCGGATCCGACAAGGGGATCTGGCTCTCTGATAAGAGGGTCATCTGTCTATGGAATTGGCTGCCAGAAGAGGTGGTGACAGCTACCAACTTGGATGGCTTTAAGGAAGGGTTAGACAAATTCATGGATTACAGATGTATCAGTGGCTACTAGAATGGGTGCCTTAGTACATCCTCCAGGCTGGGGGGACAAGCAGGGTATTTCTAAGGCCATTTCCTGGATTCGAGAGCAGGAAAAGGTTTGCCCTTGTCTCTGCTGGAGATGCCCATGAGCATTTGGTTGCTCATGGCTGCTAGGATGGAAGGACAGACAGGATGCCTCCTCTTGTGGCAATTTGTGGGGACTGGAGAGCAGATGAAGTTTTTTTCTTTTGGCTTTTTTGCACTGAGGAAAAAAGTGTTGGCTTCTCTACCCCACTTTTCTCACCCATTTAATGGGCTCAAAGTGGCTGACAAACCTTCTGTTCTTCTTCCCACAACACAACACCCTGTGAGGTAGGTGGGGCTCTGAGAGCTCAGAATAGAGTTGTGGGTCCCTGAGAGCCAGGGGGGTAAGGAAGGGGCAGGCTCTGGGGTCAAGTCAAGTGCACTGGCACTCGAGGCTCACCTGTGCTCCTAGCTGGCAAGGTGAGGCTGGCCAGTCCCTGGCCTTCTTCATTGGAGGAAACATGGAGGCGAGCAGGAGCTGAAGGTGCCCGAGGCCAGAGCCAATGAACCAGTGAGTTTGCCAGTTCAATCCTCAGTCTCCCCCCAGGCGTAGGAAATGGTAAACCACTGCTGTATCCCTGCCAAGAAAACTGCATGCAGGCACCCAGGCAGTGAACCAGGAGTTGGCCTTGACCGGGTGGCAGCGGGCAACAAAGTTCCTACCAAGGGCCCAAAGTGCTCCAGAGGGAGGCTGGCGTACAGCGCCCTCCTTGCACTCCTGGGCTGGAATCCCCTCCAGTGGCCAGTGTGTGGTCAGGCACCCGCACGGCACCCACAGCTGGGCACTGTGCTGCTGGGCTCCAGAAACAGGGCGGCCGCCGTTCCTTCCCTGGCCTCTGAAGGGGAATAGTGGGAAGCTCCCTCCGCCCCCCAAAATCCTGGCCCAAATCGCCGGACTCAGCCTTGAGAAGCGTCTCCTTGTACCACACGGCGCAGAGACTGCCTGGGTTACCCCTCCGAGAGGCAGGCTCCATCCCCACACATTTCGGAAAGCGGCTCGAAAGCGGCTTAGAGGCGGTAGTGTGTGGACACGACTATTCCCGTCCTGCCTCTAACGCGCACTGAATTCCAGCGAGCGTGCTCCGGAACTGCCTTTTCTGCCCCTGAATGCGGATCAAGGCACCGGCACGCAGGAGGCCGCCTCTCCACCTTTCCTGCCTGAGCGATGCCCTGAATTGTGCCCCCGAGCGAGGCGCCCCGGCTCCCTCGGAGCCCACGGGCGGAAGCCAGTGCCCTCACCGCAGCGAGCCCCGGGCCACCTTGGCACGGCAGCTGCCTGGGCGGCAAGAGGGCAGCCGTGGTGGTGTCCCCCAGGGCTGCGGGTCCCCGGAGGCCCTTTTCCCGCTTGCGGCCACCGAGGCCGGCGGGAAGGCCAGGCGGGCGGGCGGGCAAGGAGCGCAGGTAGCGCTGGGCAGGTCGCGGGGGCGGCGCTGTCGGCGGGCCGGGGCGGGGCCGGGGCTCTCGGACTCCTATATCTCGGCGGCCGCTGCACGAGGCGCGCTCCCCGGCCGGCCAGCGCGCTGTCTGCTCCCTTCGCTGCGGCGGGTCCCGCGAGGCGCTCTAGTCGGGCCCGACGTGCAGGACGCGCGGGCCGCGACCATGTTCTCCCCGTCCCCGTCGTCCTCGTCCTCCTCGTCGTCCTGCTCGCCGCCCCTCTTGGCCCCGCAGCAGCAGCCGTCGGGCGGCGGGGAGGCGGCGGCGGCGCCGTCGAAGGTGAAGCGGCCCATGAACGCCTTCATGGTGTGGTCGAGCGCGCAGCGGCGCCGCATGGCCCAGGCGCACCCCAAGATGCACAACTCGGAAATCTCCAAGCGCCTGGGCGCCGCCTGGAAGCGCCTGCCCGACGCCGAGAAGCGGCCCTTCATCGACGAGGCCAAGCGCCTCCGCGCGCTCCACATGCACCGCCACCCCGACTACAAGTACCGGCCCCGGCGCAGGGGAGGCGGCGGCGGCGGAGGGGGCGGCAGGGAGGCGGCCAGGGGCGGCGCAGGGGCGCCTTTCCCCACGACGCCCTCCTGGGCCAACTACGGCGGCAACCCGACGGCGGCGGCGGCGGCGGACGGGCTGGGCGGCTGCTACGCCGCAGGGAGACCCTACCAGCTCGCCCAGGGCGGCGGAGGGGGCGTCGCGGCGGCGCCTTTCAGGTGAGCAGCGACGGGGCGGACGGGCGGGCGAAGGAAGGAAGGAGGGAAGGGAGGGAGGGCGGCGCATCCGTCGGGGATCCCCTTCGAGGAAGAAGAAGCGCCGCCTCCGCTTCCTTCGGCGGGATGTTTCTCTCCTCGGAAGGGACGCCGAACTGCTGCGCGATCCTCCCGTCCCGTCCCGGCGTCCCGGCGCGCTGCCTTCTAAGGCCCAGAGCAGTCAGCCAGCCAGCCAGGGAGGCCTCGGGGCTCCCGTGACGCGCAAGACGGTGCACGTGTGAGCGCGCCGCAGATAGGGGGGCGGACTGGGAGCGGAGCTCGGGAACCTTTCGCCACCACGGCTGCACCGACGACCCGCGTGGCTTGGCTCGGCTTGGTTTGGGAGGGCTCGGGGTCCTTCTGTCCGAGGCTTGGCCGTCGGGGGTCGCTCTCCCCCCGCCAGAAGCCCGAAGACGCTGCCTCGGCCGCTCCTCTGTACGAGCGATGCCGTCGCGGGAAGAAGGGGACGTCAGGGGCGTGCGCCGGGCACCGATCTTGCAAACCTCGGCACGGCACCCCTGCCCGGTACTCCTGCCCCCCCCCAGGGCTTTCGGTCCAGCGGTGCCCGTGAGGATCGCCTCTTGCCCCCCCCTTTGCCACCGACGACGCAGAGCGCCCCCCTCTCGTGCCCGCGGTGCGCGCAGGCTGGCTGGCTGGGCGCCCTGGAACGGGCTCGCGGGCGGGGTGCGCGCTGGCCTGCGGGCCGGGCGTGGGCCGTGTTGCGGTGCCGCCAGGTGCTGGGTGCCTTCCAGGCCCGACGGTGCGCCCTGCCCTGCCCTGCCCTCCGCCAGGCAGCCACGCCAAGGGGTCACGGCCGAGGCGGCGGCGAGGGCGCGTGGGGGGGGGGAGGCCAGGAGGAGGCAGTGGCGCGGGGGCGCCTTCTGGGCGAAGGGCGGGAGGGGCGAGCATTCCTGCCCCTGTCTCTCTGCTCCCCCCCCCCGCCCTGGGGGAGGCAGGCGAGTCGTGCGGAGCCCCGGTGGCGTCGGGCAGGCCCCGACAGGTCCGGGGGCTCCTGCCCAAAACTGGAAGAGCAGGCCGGCGCAGCAGCTGTGGAATGCAGCCCGGCGCGCCCAGGCCCGGGGGGGGGGGGATTAACGCAGCTTCCTTTCCTCCCCGCAGGGGCAGGGCAGGGCGGGCGCTCGCTTGGCATCTCCCTCGGGCGGCCCAGGGGGGCGAAGGAGGAAGGCACCGCCGCCCCGGCCCCCAGCTCAGGGCAACCCGTGCGCTGCCGTTCCACTCCCAAAGACACCGCCGTGGGGTTTATGAACGCGCCCCCCCCCCAAGCATAGACCCCCGCAACGGAAGGTGGCGATCCAGCCGGGCGGGCCTCTTCTGCTCCTGCTGCCCCTTGGGCTCATTAAAGGGGGCATTAAAGGGGGGCAAAAGGCGTCCCAAAGACAGAGCCGGCATCACTCCCGGGGAGGGGAAGCTGACAGGGGCACCTTCTTGCTAACGCTGTTTCTCTCTGTCCCTGCAGCAGTTTGATGTACGGTCCCCCCCCAGCCCCGGTGGCTGCGACGATGGGGAAGCCAGACCCCCTGGGGGCCCCTCGCTTGCTGGGCGACTTCCAAGACACCATGGGCGGCTTTGGGATGCAGGGCTGGGAGGCTCTGGACGGCGGCGGCGGCCAGTACTGCCTCTCCCAGCACCCCTACCAGACACTGGGCTTCAGCGGCAATGCCCCCTTGACCCCCCTCTAACTGGAACAGGGAGAGACTGGGGGGGGGGCATTTGGAACTGAAGAAATGTACAGGACTGGAAAAAGAAAATGAAGGAAGCTCCAGGCAGGGCAACGGGACAGACCTCCTACGGACAGCAGTTGCAGCCTCCCCACAGGTGGCTTCTTTGGGGGAGGGCGGGAGGGGGGGGGGCGCCGTGCTGGGTCTTGGGGAAAGGGGATCCTGTGTTTTGTAGAAGATTGAAGCTTTGTTTTTTAAATAAAACGTTTTAAGCCAAACGGAGAGAAGTCTCAGTGGAGTAGAGAGCGCAGAGTGGGCAGTGTGAACCTAAGAGGAGCCCTGCTGGATCAGGCCACAGCCCATCCGGTCCATAAGAACCGAAGAAGAGTTGGCTTTACTACCCCACTTTGCTTATCCATTTAAGGGGACTCAAAGCGGCTCACAAACCTCCTGTTCTTCTCCCCACAACAGAACACCCTGCGAGGTGGGTGGGGCTGTGAGAGCTCAGAAGAGAGCTGTGACTAGCCCAAGGTCACCGAGCTGGCTTCAGGGGGGAGGGCGGAATCAAACCTGGTACTCCCAGGTAAGAGTCTGGCTCCTTAACCACTAGACCAAACTGATTAAGAACCTAAGAGGAGCCCTTCTGGATCAGGCCACAGCCCATCCAGTCCATAAGAACCTAAGAGGAGCCCTTCTGGATCAGGCCACAGCCCATCCAGTCCATAAGAACCTCAGAGGAGCCCTGCTGGATCAGGCCACAGCCCATCTAGTCCATAAGAACCTAAGAGGAGCCCTGCTGGATCAGGCCACAGCCCATCTAGTACATAAGAACCTAAGAGGACCCCTGCTGGATCAGGCCACAGCCCATCCAGTCCATAAGAACCTAAGAGGAGCCCTGCTGGATCTGGCCACAGCCCATCTAGTCCATAAGAACCTAAGAGGAGCCCTTCTGGATCAGGCCACAGCCCATCTAGTCCATAAGAACCTCAGAGGAGCCCTGCTGGATCAGGCCACAGGCCATCTAGTCCAGCATCCGGACTCACAGTGGCCCTCCAGTTGCCCATGGGCATCTCAAGCAGAGACAATTCTCAGTGTGGAAAGAGGTTAAAAAGTGGGGTCCCTCAAGGCTCAGTACTGGAACCAATGCTTTTTAATTTATTCATCAATGATCTAGAAGAAGGGGTACATAGCAAAATAGCAAAGTTTGCTGATGATACTAAATTATTTAGGGTAGTAAAATCTGAAAGAGATTGCCAAGAGCTCCAGAGGGATCTCTTAGCATTGGGTGAGTGGTCAACCAAGTGGCAAATGTGCTTTAATCTTAACAAGTGCAAAGTAATGCACATCGGGGCCAAGAATCCGAATTACGTCTTTAAACTGATGGGGTCTGAGCTTTCTGCAACACAGCAGGAAAGGGATCTCGGGGTTTTGGTGGACAGTTCAATGAAGGTGTCAACCCAGTGTGCGGCAGCAGCGAAAAAAGCAAATTCAATGCTGGGTATAATTTGGAAGGGAATAGAAAATAAGACAGCAAGTGTCATTTTGCCCCTTTATAAATCTATAGTGAGGCCACATTTGGAATACTGTGTACGATTCTGGTCACCACACCTCAAAAAAGGATATTGTAAAACTAGAGAAGGTGCAGAGAAGGGCGAACAGAATGATTAAGGGGCTGGAACAAAATCCCTTACGAAACCAGGCTGCAACATCTAGACCTCTTCAGTCTGGAGAGACGGCGTTTGAGAGGGGACCTCATTGAAGTATATAAAATTATGCACGGTATAGAAAGGGTGGATAGAGAAAATTTCTTTTCTCTATCGCACAACACTAGAACCAAGGGGCATCTATGAAGCTGATGGGTAGAAGAGTCAGGTCTGACAGGGGGAAGTATTTCTTCACCCAGAGGGTCATCGGCTTATGGAATGTGCTGCCAGAAGAGGTAGTGACAGCTACCTGTCTGGATGGCTTTAAGGTAGGGTTAGACAAGTTTATGGGTGACAGATGTATCAATGGCTACTAGAACGAATGCCTAGGTGCATCCTTCAGGCTGAGGGGGGGAGGAACTGGGGCGCTTCTAAGGCCATTTGCTGGGATTGGAGAGTAGGAGTTTTGTCCTTGTCTCTGCTTGAGATGCCCGTGAGCATTTGGTGGGCCACTGTGTGCGACAGGATGCTGGACTAGATGGGCTGTGGCCTGATCCAGCAAGGCTTCTCTTATGTTCTTATGTACAAGGGCAAACCTCCTGACCTTGAATCCCAGCAAATGGCCTTAGTGGCATCCTGCTTGTCCCCCCAGCCTGAAAGATGTACTTAAGAGCCCATTCTAGTAGCTGTTGGTAGATCTGTTGTCCATAAACTTGTTTAACCCTTCCAGTTTGGTCTAGTATTCAGGGAGCCAGACTCTTGGAAAACCAGGTTTGATTACGCACTCCCCCACAAAGCCAGCTGGGTGACCTTGGGCTAGTCACAGCTTTCCTCTGAACTCTCACAGCCCCACCTGCTTCCCAGAGTGTCTGTTTTGGGGAGAAGAACAGGTGGTTTGTCAGCTGCTTTGAGTCCCCTTAAATGTCTGAGACAAGCAAGGTAGAAAAGCCAACTCTGACTGATTTCCTAATAAGCCACAGGCATTGCAACCTTCCCTCAGCAGGGGAAAAAAAATCTAATGTTTTATCTCCTCCCTTTTGCCCTCTGATCACAGCTGGGCCTGGCTTTGGGGGTTCAGCCAGACAACTGATTTGCTTAAGGGGCCCAGAGAGCGGGGACCTTCACCTCACCTGCGTGGGGCAATCCTAGAATTCCTCTTGCACAGCTCGCTTAAAGAAGCAGGAAGAGTCTGTGGTTTTTTTTTTTAAAGGATGAAAGGAAATGCCCTTGCCTTGCCCCAATGCCCCCCCCCCAAAGAGGCAAGAACTGCTTGCAGAAGTGGTGTGACTCACCTGGGCCCCACCCTGCATCAACTGCCTGCTAATCTCTCCGGATTATGCTAATGCCCTGCCCTGCCCACTCCCCTTTGCAGAAGCAGAGGAAGGCGAGGGGCCACCACCCGCCCGCCTCCAGGGCACAAGGGGCTCCAGGTTGGGGCAGCAGGGGAAAGGGCTCCCCCTGGCGGAGAGGGAGGGGCTGAAACGACAAGGCTGAATTGCGCGAAGCCGGCGTCTGTATGCGTGACCTCACCCCCTTTGAATATTTAGTTTTGGAGTCAAAATCTGAAGAGAAGAGAGGCGTCTTTCCTCAACCCTTTATAAGTTTTTGCTCGACCGTTATCCAATCCAGGCGACACGCCAAGCCCTTTTGGTGACACGCAGTTGCCGTTCGGTATCCCATGGGCCACACGCCGCTCCTGGCTCGTGGCCCTCAAGACACCGGGAGCGCAGGCGCACTGTCCGTGCCCAGCGTGGGAGGCGCGCTGGAGTCACATCATCGCGCCACCGGGTCACGCACAATGCAGCTAGACGACCGAGGCCCTGTGTGCGGCAGCGATGGCGTTGCCGCAATTTCCCCCTTATTCTCAGCGCTAGATGATGTTAAAAGCAATAAAAGGGACCGACGGACGGACGAAGTTGGTAGCACCTGTCTGGCTTGGAAGGGTACGAAATACCAACCTTCAACTGAAGATTCAGCAAATGAAATTCAGCGACAAAAAGGCCACTAACGCAAAGAATTGTTTGTTTTTGCTTTCAATAAACACATGGATCAAAAATATAACTTTTTTTTAAAACTAGAGCTGCAAATATCACAAAATTGTGGGTATTTCTAGAAGGGACACGGCACCTGAGTAAAGGCAGGGTTTTTTTGGAGAATTTTGACACACCAAGTTCGAAAGTTTCGCCCTCACCTATCTTAGTGCCTTTGGGAAGATGATTGTTACATTATTTCCCCTTTATGTTGTAGAAGCTCTTTTATCCATACCTGGCCTGGTTGTTCGATGTCTACAAAACTCTGGGTTATGGTACAAGGAACAATTATGTGAAATTACTCCTCCGAATTTTACTCTTACCCCAGCTATGGTTTTCCTCTTCTTATCTAAAGAAAGTTCTGCACCTGTCTATAATAAAGACTTGATTAAATCTAGATTGGTCTAGTGATTAGATCCTTATCTGGTAATACCAGGGTTGATTTTGCCCTTCTCCACAAAGGCAGGTGGGTGACCTTGGGCTAGTCACAGCTCTCTTCTGAGATCTCACCGCACAGGGTGCCGCCCTCCAGAAACCCTGCTTTTCACAAACGAGCAAGCTACCTGCCCCTGTGAACTCTTCTACCCTGTGGCTTTTCTGTTGTAAGGAGAACAGGTTTGTCAGCTGCTTTGAGTCCCCTTAAATGGGAGAGAAAAGCCAGCTGGGTGACCTTGGGCTAGTCACACCTCTGAGCTCCCACAGCCCCAACTACCTCACAAGGCATCTGTTGTGGGGAGAAGAACAGAAGGTTTGTCAGCCGCTTTGAGGCTCCTTAAATGGGTGAGAAAAGTGGGGTAGAAAAACCAACCAAAAGCTGAAATAGCACTACATTGGAAGACCCCCCAACAACTGACTATGGATAAATGGATGTCGCACACCTGGACTCATCCAGCGCTCATCATATCCAATGCAGGCGATGGAGCGGCAAGCTTGTTTCATAGAGGAATGGTCGCCTCTTATTACGAAACCTCAGGATAATCTGCACCTTTGTCCTACCCCTTGATATTCCCTTAATTTGATTAAAACTAAGTTACTGTCTCTTTTTCCACGATTAGAGCTAAGAAATCTAAGTAAGTGTGGCAAATCACTGATACGTAGTTATAATTTCTAATGGTTTTCCTTATTTGTGCTTCGTTTGTTGTTGACCATTGTTGCAAAATAAATACAAAGACGAGGCTGAAGCCACAGGAATTCTGCCAAAGGAATGCCTGTATTTCGGTTAAAAGTTAGCAGCAGGACTGAACAGGCGGTGTGTGTGTGTCCAGGGGGGACCCAGTCCCAGGCAGGAGCAAAATGTCTTGCTTGCCCCCCCCCGCCCGGGCAATTCTCAGCCAACTTAGTACAGGCAGCAGTGTGGGTGACCTTTAGAACACTGTGATGGCAAGAAAAGATCCCTCCCCTGCACCCCCCTTCACGATTTTGTAGCATCCAGCCTGTGACACCCACCCACCCCCAAGCTGATTCGAGCCCTTGGCTCAGAGGGCAGCCGAGGCGTCGATACGGCGGCCAGAACACCAGCAAGGGTGCAGGGTCTTCTGGTGGTGGCCCCCAAGTTTTCTACTCCTTCTTGCGCTTGTCAAGGGGAACATTCCAGTAGTAGATCAGCTGCCCCATGATGAGCCCGTTGCAGGAGGCAGAGACGACGTAGGTGAGGGCCATGAGGGGGTCGCCCGTCTCCTGGAGGGGGGAAGCCAAAGGTCCCGCTGATGAGTGGTCTCCCTTCGCCATCATCTACCTCCAAAACACTGAAGGGTTCTTTCTGCTGGGACCAGTCAAACCAGTAAGCCCTGGGGCAATGGGTTCTACTTACTGGCTCCAGGGGGATTATAGGGACCCTTTTGCAGCTGGAGCCCTCTGCAACTTCCAGAAGGCATTCTGGGCGCCCAAGAAGCCCCGTGCGAAGCCAGAGACAGACCAAGGCCCAAGCCCAGCAGGCCCGTCTGAGCCCTGAGCCCCCACTGCCCACCCCCCTGCCCAGGGTGGCTGCTGATTGTAAAGGGGGAACCTCCTGGGGGGATGGGGATCTTGGGGTGACCCAGGATCCAGAGGTATCGCTCTGCTCAGGGCACCTCTGGCCACCATGGCTATGGGTCATGGGAGTTCAGAAAGGGAACGTTTCCCAACCGTGCCTGGAGGCCAAGCACGACTAAAGGCCCAAATGCCGCCCTCTCCGCTGCCCAAGGACTCACACACACACACACACACACAGAGACACCGACAGAGACAGACAGGCACAGGCACACACACAAAGGTCCAACCTTCCCTACCTGGATGGAAGTAAAGATGCGCGCCAGAGCGCCGGCAAAGAGCAGGAAGGCCGTGATGGCCGACAGCTGGCCGGTGTGTCCGTTGCGGTAGTTGGTGGCCGCCTGCAGGAGCTGTTGGTGAACAGAGAGGGGCCGAGTTGCCTGCTGGATACCGGAAGTGCTTGTTTCGCCTGCCTCCCAGGATGCCCCAACGGCAGCCAAGGGGGTCAACTGGGCCAAGACACTGGAGACCGGCTCGCCACCGGCGGATCCCCCCCGCGTCCTCCAACCACACCATGTGGATTCTATGCTAAACGGGACGGAACCAACGTGCCAGGGCCAGAGCTGCACCTTGCGTGGCTTCCGTTGCCCCCAGGGGTAGCTCTGGCTCTCCCCAAGAGGCTCAGGGAAGGGAATCCAGGCCAGAGCACTAAGATATCCTAGAAGAGGAAACCCTGGTGCGCTCCCCTTCTATCTGATTGTTTACGATACTGGAACTCTGACCTGGGCACCCTCGGCACGTTCTTACGCCCAGCTCAGCCCACTGACGGGCAGCGCTGTGCTCAGATGAACAGGCCTTCTGTAGGGGGCAAATACGCAGGGGGAGGGGGGGGCTCATGGCTGGTCCCCTCCCATGCCTACATCTCAGGCCCATACTCACATCTCTTCCTTGTTCTCTATTCTAAGCCAGAATACGGAACAAGAATGAAAACGCAACATATAAATAAACAACGGAAAAGTTCAACAAGGCAGGCAAGCGAATGGACACTTGCTCCTAATGTCTGAATAACAAGGTGGGTTGTTTTTATTTGTCTTAAACCAATGCTTTAGAGGACAGTCATAGGATCCTAAGAGAACCTAAGAGGAGCCCTGCTGGATCAGGCCACAGCCCACCTAGTCCATAAGAACCTCAGAGGAGCCCTGCTGGATCAGGCCAAAGCCCCTCTAGTCCATAAGAACCCAACAGGAGCCCTGCTGGGTCAGGCCACAGTCCATCTAGTCCATAGGAACCTCAGAGGAGCCCTGCTGGATCAGGCCACAGCCCATCTAGTCCATAGGAACCTCAGAGGAGCCCTGCTGGATCAGGCCACAGTCCATCTAGTCCATAAGAACCTAAGAGGAGCCCTGCTGGGTCAGGCCACAGCCCATCCAGTCCATAAGAACCTCAGAGGAGCCCTGCTGGATCAGGCCACAGCCCATCTAGTCCATAAGAACCTAAGGGGAGCCCTGCTGGATCAGGCCACAGCCCATCTAGTCCATAGGAACCTAAGAGGAGCCCTGCTGGATCAGGCCACAACCCACCTAGTTCATAAGAAGCTAAGGGGAGCCCTGCTGGATCAGGCCACAGCCCACCTAGTCCATAAGAACCTAAGAGGAGCCCTGCTGGATCAGGCCACAACCCACCTAGTTCATAAGAAGCTAAGGGGAGCCCTGCTGGATCAGGCCACAGCCCATCTAGTCCATAAGAACCTAAGAGGAGCCCTGCTGGATCAGGCCACAGCCCATCTAGTCCATAAGAACCTCAGAGGAGCCCTGCTGGATCAGGCCACAGCCCATCTAGTCCATAAGAACCTAAGAGGAGCCCTGCTGGATCAGGCCACAGCCCCTCTAGTCCACAAGAACCTCAGAGGAGCCCTGCTGGATCAGGCCACAGCCCACCTAGTCCATAAGAACCTAAGAGGAGCCCTGCTGGATCAGGCCACAGCCCACCTAGTCCATAAGAACCTAAGAGGAGCCCTGCTGGATCAGGCCACAGCCCATCTAGTCCATAAGAACCTCAGAGGAGCCCTGCTGGATCAGGCCTCAGCCTATCTAGTCCATAAGAACCTGAAAGGAGCCCTGCTGGATCAGGCCACAGCCCCTCTAGTCCACAAGAACCTCAGAGGAGCCCTGCTGGATCAGGCCACAGCCCACCTAGTCCATAAGAACCTAAGAGGAGCCCTGCTGGATCAGGCCACAGCCCATCTAGTCCATAAGAACCTCAGAGGAGCCCTGCTGGATCAGGCCACAGCCCACCTAGTCCATAAGAACCTAAGAGGAGCCCTGCTGGATCAGGCCACAGCCCATCTAGTCCATAAGAACCTAAGAGGAGCCCTGCTGGATCAGGCCACAGCCCCTCTAGTCCACAAGAACTTCAGAGGAGCCCTGCTGGATCAGGCCACAGCCCACCTAGTCCATAAGAACCTAAGAGGAGCCCTGCTGGATCAGGCCACAGCCCACCTAGTCCATAAGAACCTAAGAGGAGCCCTGCTGGATCAGGCCACAGCCCATCTAGTCCATAAGAACCTCAGAGGAGCCCTGCTGGATCAGGCCACAGCCCATCTAGTCCAGCATCCTGTCTCACACAGCGGCCCGCCAGTTGCCCATGGGCATCTCAAGCAGAGACAAGGGCAAACCTTCTCCTGCTCTTGAATTGCTACAAGCAGCATCTTCCACAAAGAAGATGCCACCACCACCCCAAAAGACCCCCTTGTGTGAAGCACATCTACACGCAATCTACGATCGGGACTTTTCTTCGGGTCTTAAAATGCAGGGGGGTGGTACTGGGATGGGTCCTGGCCGTTTAGACCTTAGTGTACCGGCTTCAGTCTCTTCCAGGAAGCCAGGGAGCTTTGAGTAAGCGAGGGGGGCGCTTAAGGAGGGAGGTAACATTCTATGTTGCCCCAAACATGGGCTGGTTCCACTCAGGCGGGGCACTGCACATCCCTTGAGACTTCCCACAGTGTAGCTCAAAGTAGAACCCCTTACAATAAGGCAAAGGGGAAGCAAGTGAATACAAGGGCAACATTCCATGGCGGGCCTGTCTCTGTGGGGAGGTTTTGAAGAAACATTTCCACCTTGGCGTAATCCCAAATGCTGCACAGGGCTGGACTAGATGGCCTCAGAGGCCCCTTCCAGCTCTACGGTTGTACGATTCCGTGGCCGGAATGTGCACCAGGCACCCAGTCCAGGAATGGCTCCCGCTGGACCTCCAACAAGGCCGCAGAGGGGGAACCCCCAGGGTACTCAGGGAAGGCCCCTCCCTGTCCAGAAGAGGACCGCTCTTCCAATCCCAGACCGCGGGCCACCCAGGCAGAGAACTCACCCTGCCTGACACGGTTGCAGGCATGTTGAAGGCCTGAAGTGCCGTTACGATCCCCGCAGGCGTGAGCGGAGAGAGCAGGACGGCCAGGGTTCCAAAATAAACAAGCAGGAAGGACAGGCCTGGGATCAGGAAGGGAGCCGCTGCATTACACAGCCCAGTCCCACCAGCGTCCCCCGCCCAATCCTGCCCCTTTGCCTGGTCCCTCCTCCTCCTCAGCCCGGTGGCACTCGGGAAAACAGCCCAAGAGGGCAGCGCCATCCTGGGTCGCTCAACCTCCAGGGCTGTGCCGCCCACGCGGGATGGCACCCAGCCACTACCCTGCTGCAAGAACCCTGAACCCGGTCCCAGACGCCGCCCTCCAGAAACCCTGCTTCCCACAAACGAGCAAGCTACTCGCCCCTGTGAACTCTTCTACCCTGTGTCTTTTCTACCCTGCTGGTCTCACCCATTAAAGGGGACTCAAAGCAGCTGACAAAGCTCTCTCTTCTTTTCCCCATAGCAGATACCCTGTGAGGTAGGAAGGGCTGTGAGAGCTCAGAAGAGCTGTGACTTGCCCAAGGTCACCCAGCTGGCTTCATGGAGGAAGAAGAAGAGTTGGCTTTTCTACCCCACTTTTTTCCTCCATTTAAGGGGACTCAAAGAGGCTGACAAACCTTCTGTTCTTCTCCCCACAAAAGAATACCCTGTGAGGCAGGTGAGGCTGTGAGAGCTCAGAAGAGAGCTGTGACTAGCCCAAGGTCACCCAGCTGGCTTCATGGGGAAGCACGGGATCAAACCTGATATTCCCAGATAAGAGTCCGGCTCCATAACCACGAGTCCAAACTGGAACCATAATTAGTATTTTAAAACTCATCTGGATTGTAGGCAGAATGAGCCCTTCCTGGACTCTCCACATTCCCCCCTGCCCCTCTGTGCCTTTGATCTATTCATCCCCCCCACACACACCCCAGGCTTGCAAAACCAGAGTAGGCCTCAGCATTCCTGATGTCCACTTAAAGGGCCTTCCAGGGTCCCCAAGAGCCAGCTCTGACCTTACCTCGTCCCGTGTGGCCTCCAAAATGCTGCACCAGGAATCCAATGGTCACTGTTTGCAGAATGAGGAAGAGAGCCTCACCCCAGGAACTGCGAGGAAGACAGAGGGACAGCGTGGGGAACGGAGCCTGTTCGTCCACTCGATCGACAAGGGTAGGGTGGACACAGTGGCCCGGGGTCAGGCCTCTGCCAGCATTCGCGTTCTCCCTCTACCCAGAAGATTTTTCTTAGCAGCCAAGTGGGGAAAGAGGGCAGGACTTGAGGAGGAGGAGAGTGGTGACCCTGGGAACTGTTCTACCCCCACCCCCACCCCTGCCTGCACAGGTTAGCAGGGAAGGGGAAGGATTTCTCCCCCCAGAGGGTCATCAGTCTATGGAACTGGCTGCCAGCCTAGAAGGCTTTAAGGAAGGGTTGGACACATTCATGGATGGCAAATGTATCAATGGCTTCTAGAATGGACGCCTAAGACCATCTTTCAGGCTGGGGGGACAAGCAGGGTATTTCTAAGGCCACTGAACTCCTTTCAGCTGTTTGGGGCAAGCCCCTTAAGTATGGTTGGGGGTGAAGGCCCTTTGGAGGACAGGAGGCCGTTGAGGGTGAAGGGCACAGAAGGGCAGCTTTGGGTGCTCAGCAGAGGGCGCTCCACTCCCGGCTTCTACCCCGTTCTGCAGGGGTCGGTCGGTCAGCGGCTGCCTTTGGCGATCGGCCATACCTGAACGGGAAGCTGTTGGTGATGCTGTAGGCAACGGTGCCAGTGATGGCCAGCAGTTCCAGCAGAATGGCCTGGAAGCTCAACCCCTCTGCACTTTGAGCCTGTACGATCTTGACGATCTGGGGCAGCTTCACTGTGGAGAGGAGGAGGAAGAGGAGGAGAGTGAGAGGTGGCCAGCCAGCACACACAACACCCTCCTGCCCTCCTCTGACCTGGCTGCAGAATTTGAAGTAAAAGAGCCTTTGGCTTCCAGGGTCACAGCGCCAAACAGAGGCTGAACCCGGTTTCGCAAGAGTGCTGTGGAGCTCTGCATTGCCAGAGACGCCACCACACCCAGCGCTCCCTCCCTAGGTCAGCTGTAGGGGCAGGAAGGTGCTGGGACAAGGCACCTGCCAGGATGTCCCCCTTCTGGGGGGGCAGTCTTTGGCAGAGTGGCCAAATTGCAGTCCCCAGGCCACCAGCACCCCACCAGCTCTCTAAGGGCTTTTCTGCAGCCTGTAAGGAGTTGGTGAGTCCACACAGATGCTGCATATAGTCTTGGGCCTGCCCCAGTAAGGCTCCACGAAACTCTGGGCATCTCTAGCCACCGTCTCAGTAGGGCAGCTCCAGGCCTCTCTTCACCCTGAAAACCTGGCGGATCTGCAATCAGAGGAAAGGAGGCTGAACAAGGGGTGACACAATCCAACTGGAATAGGTGTGGCGCACATATTGTTAAAAAAAAAGAGTCCAACCCATGCCCAGAACACTGTTCTAGTTTACTGCCTTCAAGGAATACAGGGTTAAGTTTGGCATCAACCGTGTGCACAGAAGAACAGTGATAATTCTATCTGTTTTGACTGAGAAAATATATTGCTTGAGGACCACAGAGTTGTGTATTTGATACTGACGTATCACTGGCTACTAGAATGGATGCCGAAGTCCATTTTTCAGGCTGGGGGGACAATTAGGATGTTTTTAAGGCCAATTGCTGGGATTCAAGAGCAGGAGGTTTGCCCTTGTCTCTGCTTGGGATGCCCATGGGCAATTGGTGGGCCACTGGGTGAGACAGGATGCTGGACTAGAGGGGCTGTGGCCTGATCCAGCAGGGCTCCTCTTAGGCTCTTATGGACCAAATGGGCTATGGCCTGATCCAGCAGGGCTCCTCTTAGGCTCTTATGGACTGGATGGGCTATGGCCTGATCCAGCAGGGCTCCTCTTAGGTTCTTATGGACTAGATGGGCTGTGGTCTGATCCAGCAGGGCTCCTCTTGGGTTCTTATGGACTAGATGGGCTGAGGCCTGATCCAGCAGGGCTCCTTTTAGGTTCATATGGACTAGATGGGCTGTGGCCTGATCCAGCAGGGCTCCTCTTAGGCTCTTATGTACTGGATGGGCTGTGGCCTGATCCAGCAGGGCTCCTCTTAGGCTCTTATGGACTGGATGGGCTGTGGCCTGATCCAGCAGGGCTCCTCTTAGGTTCCTATGGACTAGATGGGCTGTGGCCTGATCCAGCAGGGCTCCTCTGAGGTTCTTATGGACTGGATGGGTTGTGCCTCATCCAGCAGGGCTCCTCTTAGGTTTTTATGGACTGGATGGGCTGTGGCCTGATCCAGCAGGGCTCCTCTTAGGTTCTTATGGACTGGATGGGCTGTGGCCTCATCCAGCAGGGCTCCCCTTAGGTTCTTACGGAATAGATGGACTTTGGCCTGATCCAGCAGGGCTCCTCTGAGGTTCTTATGGACTGGATGTGCTGTGGCCTGATCCAGCAGGGCTCCTCTTAGGTTCCTATGGACTAGATGGGCTGTGGCCTGATCTAGCAGGGCTCCTCTGAGGTTCTTATGGACTAGATGGGCTGTGGCCTGATCCAGCAGGGCTCCTCTGAGGTTCTTATGGGCTGGATGGGTTGTGCCTCATCCAGCAGGGCTCCTCTTAGGTTTTTATGGACTGGATGGGCTGTGGCCTGATCCAGCAGGGCTCCTCTTAGGTTCTTATGGACTGGATGGGCTGTGGCCTCATCCAGCAGGGCTCCCCTTAGGTTCTTACGGAATAGATGGACTGTGGCCTGATCCAGCAGGGCTCCTCTGAGGTTCTTATGGACTGGATGGGCTGTGGCCTCATCCAGCAGGGCTCCTCTTAGGTTCCTATGGACTAGATGGGCTGTGGCCTGATCTAGCAGGGCTCCTCTGAGGTTCTTATGGACTAGATGGGCTGTGGCCTGATCCAGCAGGGCTCCTCTGAGGTTCTTATGGACTGGATGGGTTGTGCCTCATCCAGCAGGGCTCCTCTTAGGTTTTTATGGACTGGATGGGCTGTGGCCTGATCCAGCAGGGCTCCTCTTAGGTTCTTATGGACTGGATGGGCTGTGGCCTCATCCAGCAGGGCTCCCCTTAGGTTCTTACGGAATAGATGGACTGTGGCCTGATCCAGCAGGGCTCCTCTTAGGTTCGTATGGACTAGATGGGCTGTGGCCTGATCTAGCAGGGCTCCTCTGAGGTTCTTATGGACTGGATGGGCTGTGGCCTGATCCAGCAGGGCTCCTCTTAGGTTCTTATGGACTGGATGGGCTGTGGCCTGATCCAGCAGGGCTCCTCTGAGGTTCTTATGGACTGGATGGGTTGTGCCTCATCCAGCAGGGCTCCTCTTAGGTTCTTATGGACTGGATGGGCTGTGGCCTGATCCAGCAGGGCTCCTCTGAGGTTCCTATGGACTAGTTGGGCTGTGGCCTCATCCAGCAGGGCTCCTCTCAGGTTCTTTTGTAATAAATTACACAGCCTGTGCTACATTTTGTTTATAATACTGTACTTCTGGTCATGTTGCTTTCAGTTCAGAATTTTATTTATCTATGATGCTTTAACTTCTTCAAATATTTATATTATGAATATCTTAAATATAAACAATGAATCTTGCTAAGATTTTAGTGGTTTGTTGTTGTTTTTAAGCCAGAAATATTTTCATGCTTTAACTCATCGGCATATAACTCTCCCCTATCATCATAATGTTGGAGCCCCTTCCTGCCTTAAGCATGCACAGAACCTCAGGCTAAGACTTTGATCTCTTCTGTTGGTGTTTGTGGATTTTTTATGCCAGCCCTACGCTCTTCTCCCAGAGAGATCCCAGGGCCATCAGCTGGACTCCTTTGCAAAGACTGACGCCCACCCACGGCCTAGTAACATCTGGGAGCCGTTTAGGATACCGTACCCAAGAGGGAACCAGCAATGATGGCAAATCCGAGTCCTTTGCTGATGAAGATCTTGAGACATGGAACTAAGAGAAATGAAGACGCACACATACAGAAAGTTAATTAATGGCACCGTGCATTAGTTTTACTCATATGATGTTTGCTGTTACACATGCTCTGGGAATAAGGTCACACATTTAAGTTTTAATTCAGCTTCAGTCCACATTCAGAATGGAAGAACACATCACCAAAGCAAACAGTCGTTTTCTGTCAGGGTTATCTAACCCAAAGGTGGATCTCTTGAGTTGGACCACGCTGAAAGGAATCAGCTTGTGACTTCGCTGATGAGTTCTCTTGTTCTGAAAGTGCACCAAAGCTGGATTAAAACTTAGGTGCGAATGGTGCTTCAGTAATACTGTTGTTGCTTGCATTTATACCCTGGCCAGTCGCCTCGGGTTTTGGGACAGATTACAGCAGTCGAAACCCACAAAGCAAACCTAAGAACCTTTCAAAATAATACAGCGTGGCCCTCGAAGGAAACTACCCAGAGGCTGGACGTCATCTGCAATTCATTGGAAAGGCGGCCACCCTGTAAGATTCTTTCTTGGCTGGTTATGGATGGAAGGGGTCAGGGCAGGTGGGGGGATACAGGCAGAAGCAGGGCCTGGAAGTTCCCCTCTAGCGCCTGCAAGGCGGCGGCTGCGTTTGCACAGGGATGGGGAGCCACAGGTGAGACCCCTCCAGCTCCCCTCTCTGAAAAGGAGGCGCCACCACTGAGTAGGCCAAGCGACAGGGCTGGGATGCTGCTGCCCAGAAACCTTCGTTTGCACCAGCATTCACGTCTGCCTGGCTCAGGTCTGCGGGAGCCGCAAGCCGAATCAGGAACTCGGTTTCCCTTGGACAACGCTTCACCTGTGCGCGTCTACCTGCGAGACCCCAGGTGAAAGGAGGGGGAGAGGGGCTGGAGACCCACAGGACCCGGAACGGTTCCGCCTCTGGCTATTTTTTAGGGCTGGGGTTTTCCAACTATTCTGCACTGACACCCTTTTTTCAATCAAAAGAGACAGAGGGGGCAAAAAATGATTAAAAACTGTTTTTCCGCCCGGTTCCAAGATGGCGAAACTCTCTCCCCAAGGAAACAAGACGGCTACTCGAGTGCCCCCTGCGGAGTCCGCCCTTAACAATAATGGCGGCCGGGAGCACACTTTCGGGCAAAGGACGCCGCTACGGGTCCCCGCTCGGCCCAAGAGAAAGGCAGGCGGGCGGGGTATACGACTCACTGTGCAAGAGGTTCAGGTCGAGGAAGAGCTCCTCGTAGCAGGGCTCCGGGAGGACGTGCGGGACCAGCAGGCCTTTTAACACAGCCGCCATCTTCAGGAAGGGGAGGAAGCCTCCTGGCGCGCTGGGCGAGCGAGAGTTCCGCCTCCATCATGCCCACGCTCGGACTCTCCGCCCCGGCCCGTCTCAGCGATAGCGCGCATGCGCATAAGGGACGCGGAGGAGGCCTTCGCGTCCCTTGTGCGCGTGCGCGCTATCGATGAGACGGGCGGAGGCGGTAGAGAGCGCAGCCGTTGCCGAGAGCGCACGCGCCGTACGAACAGGGCGGCGGTTCAGAGCGGGCCGGGGAGGGGCGGAAGTCGCGTCGCGCGCGCCCGGTGCGTGCAACTGGTCTACGCCAACGGTGGCTTTCTGTCCGCGCATGCGCGCTTTTGCCTCGCCTCTCCTAGTCCCCCCTCTCCACAGGTCTCCGCGTGCTGCTGGTGGAGGATTTGGCCAGGGGACAAAATGGCCGCCTCAGCCCAGCAGCAGCCATCTTGCCGGCCCCACAGCCCAGGCCCCGAGGAGCACCCTGAGCTGCTGGCCACCCTCGGCCGTGGCACGGTGGCTCTGTGCCTGCTCTACTACATGCGGCTGCAGCGCGGCCGGGGCCTGAGGGAAGCCGCACGACGCCGCAGGGTTGCCCGCCATCACCGTGCCCAGGCCCGCTCGCGCCAACGCTTCGCCCTGCTGTGGCTCTACCGCACCCTGGCACGGGCTCCAGGCTTGGCGAGCCTTGGCCAGGAGGGCGAAGGGGACGGTGCGGACAGTGGCGGCGGCGGCGGCAGCGACCTGTTGCGTGAGCGGCGCCTGTGGAGCAAGGCCCGGAGCTCGGCCTTCTGGGAAATCGTGCGGGCCAAGGCCTTCAGCCAATGGGAGTGGGTCGAGAACTTCCGCGTGTCGCCCGCCACTTTCGACTACCTGTGCGCTCAGTTGCGCGGTGCCATTCAGCGACGCGACACCAACATGCGCCGAGCCATACCGGCCGACGTGCGCCTGGCCATGACGCTCTGGCGCCTGGGCGCATGCACCGAGTACCGGGCCGTGGAGCAGCTCTTCGGAGTGTCTCGCTCCACCGTCTGCAAGATCTTGCGCGACGTCTGCGAAGCGGTGGTGGGCATCCTCACGCCCCTCTACGTCCGCCCTCCGGACCCGATGGAGGTGGCCGCCGGCAACGGCTTCCCTTTGCCCCAGCTGGCTGGCGTGCTGGGCTCCCTGCACGTCCCCATCCGTGCTCCCAATGCGAACGCCGAGGGCTATTACAACCGGCACGGCTGGCACTCCGTGGTGGTTCAGGCTGCCGTAGATTCCCGTGGCTGTTTCTGGGACATCAACGTGGGCTGCCCGGGCAGAGTGACGGACAGGCAGGTGCTCTGCACTTCGGAGCTTTTCCAGCGAGCCCAGGAGGACGAACTCTTCCCTGGGGCATCCCAGGACATCAGCGGGGTCCAGGTGCCTGTTTATCTGCTGGGGGACCGCGCCTACCCCTTCCTCCCGTGGCTCATGAGGCCTTACCGAGAGGCGCTCTTGACTCCTGCCCAGCACCGTTTCAATGAGTACGCGGCTGCCGCGCGGACTGTGGTGGGGGTGGCCTTTGGGCGCCTGCGGGGACGCTGGCGCTGCCTCACCAAGCGCAACGATACGGACGTTTCCTTCTTGCCCACGCTCATCGCGGCCTGCTGCACCCTTCACAACGTCTGTGAGGCTCGGGGAGACGCCTTTCAGGCCTGCTGGATGGATCATGGCGAGGAGCAGCAGGAGGAGCGCCCTTACGAGGACGGCGAGGAGGAGGACGCAGAGGCGGCGGAGATCCGCGATGCCCTC
Organism: Aspidoscelis tigris stejnegeri; assembly: GCA_023333525.1. Lineage (NCBI taxonomy): Eukaryota > Metazoa > Chordata > Lepidosauria > Squamata > Teiidae > Aspidoscelis > Aspidoscelis tigris. Next base: position 1,255,043 of record JALMGA010000009.1, read on the forward strand.
GCGTCCGCACTGAGGGGCTGACCAGGGGGCATGGGGAACAAGGCCTTCAGACACGTGGGGGAGGAGATGATGCGTCCCAGGGCAGAGAAGGCTCAGCTGCGTCTCCAGCGGCCTGCTTTGGTGCATGAAAATGGGTGCCCAAATGGCCACCCAGAATACCGGGAGTTGTAGTTCAAGGGAACATGGAGGGTCCGGCACTGAGCAGCCCTACACAGAAAGGAACTTCACCAGCCCCAGTTGCTTTTCATTGCTTGGTCCCAGGCAGAACGGTGCCAGCTGCGTCGGATGAGACCTGCAGCTTGGAGCATCTGGAAGACAGACGTTGTTTAGAAAAGCGGCTAGTTTGCATTCAGTGTGCTTTGGTTCAGGTAGCAAGCCAGGGAGGGGTTGCCTTAGTGGCCGCCAAAGCAAGCAAGCGGTTTTTAATAAAAACGGGAGTAAAAACTGACGTCATGCCCTTCCTGTGTGGAATAAAGAGCGTCTGTGCCGCTGGTCTGGGATTTTTCTGCGTATTTTCAGCCTTCCTCTGGGTGCGCAGAGACACACAAGCTGCCTTAGAGGGTAACTTCAGAATCCTTGGAGGCGAGAGAGGGACGCAGGCGCAGCAGCTGGAGCGCTCGATACCAAAGTCCGAGAGGGAGCAGGCTCCGGCCCACTGGGGACAGGCTTGACTTCTACCGCACAGTCTTTCCAACAGTGGGAGTGGGCATGGTTTGTGGCATGGCTGCCGAGGGACATTTGAGGTTCCTGAGGGCCGATTCTCCTCCGAACCCAGACGAGGCCTTTCTTTTAAATATTTAGAGCAACGTCACCCAGAGCGTGGCAGGTAAACGCGATGCTCCAGGTGGTACGTGTAGTACCCAGGTAGGGTGAAATCTTGAAGACGGTGTGTCGTGGTAGAGCCTTGGGAGACCCTGGCCAAGGGGGTGCCCTCTCCACAGGGGTTAGCAAGAGATATGTTTGATGAAGCCAGAAAAAAACCAGTGTCTCAAACCCTCAAAACCATTTGCCCCTGTGTGGATGAGCAACGGTGCGTCCTGTTTCAAGAACACGGAGAGCTGGCAGAGGAGGTTGAGAGATGGACTCAAAACCCAAAGGCAGCAGCTGTGACACAGAGAAAGGAACTTAGGCCACGATGTACGGAGGTGGGAATGGGAGAGGGGGCGATTTTTAGCATGATTTGCAGATACTGGGTGGCTCTTCAGCTCTCCAGCTAAAAAGACCAATCAGTGAGTTCTAGGCCACATGAAATGTCAGTATTTGTTGGGAGCACAAACCACACAGTCTAAATGGCTTGGCCCTGGTTACCTGAAGGCGTGCCTTCTCCCGTGTAGACCTACCTGGCCACTGAGATCTCAAGGAGAGGGCCTTTTTTTGTGGTGGCCCCTAGACTGGAGCCTCCCTCTTGAGAACCTCCAGGCAACCTATGTTGTATAGTTTTTGGCACCTGGTGAAAATGTATCTTTTCACCCAGGCTTTGGCTGTTTAAATAGCTTCTTCGGGGTGCTGTCCTGTTAGTGAGGGAGGGTGAGAGTGGGAGGGGTTATATTTTTAATTCTGTTTTATTCTTATTGTAACCTGCCCTGGGACCATTTGGTGAAAGGCAGGAGATAAATACCTTAAATAATAATAAGAAACCATTATACTCTGGGCACAGAATGAGAAGGTCAAAGTCCTGGAAAATGTGGTGATTCTTGGGAAAGTGGAAGGGAAGAGTAGTAGTAGTAGTAGTAGTAGTAGTAGTAGTAGTAGTAGTAGTAGTAGTAGTAGTAGTAGTAAGCTAGTAGGTAGGTGCGCTCAGCTACGACAGCCAGGAAAACCTCCCTGGCGGGACCTAAGAGGAGTCTTGGAAGACCAACCAGGCCACGTGGTTGTCAGGAGCCGAGTGCAGCTAGGTGGCTTCGAGCATGCAGGGGAACAGCATGGCCAGACCCAGGATTAGCCCAGCTTGTTATCAGGAACAAGCCCCCACCTCCACACTGGTGCAAACTAAGCTTCCTCCCACTGAAATCCCCAGGGAACGAGAAAGGAACTAGATAGGCCTGCGCATGAGGCTTTCCGTCGTGGCGGTGGAAAGAAGTGAGACCCTGCGCGGTGGGGTGTCCACAGGCAGCCCTCTGAACGTTGCAGAACTATGACTCCTGGTTTCCTTGCCACAGAACGCTGGCAGTTGAACCGTGGGGGCTGCAGTTCGGGATCATCTGGGCAGCCTCCACAGTCGCTGAGCTCTTGTTGTAACGTAAGAACCTAAGAGGAGCGCTGCTGGGTCAGGCCACAGCCCGTCCAGTCCAGCATCCTGTCGCACACAGTGGCCCTCCAGTTGCCCACGGGCATCTAAGGCAGAGACGAGGGCAAATGTGTTGAAATTACTCATGTTTTTGTGTCTGACGTTTTGATGGCATTAAGTGACTACACAGAAATCCATCTGTCCCAGTTCTGTATTGTGTAAATGGACAGTCTCAGCAACAAACAGGAAATGCGTGTGAAGCGATCAGTGAGTAAAAGGCAGCAAAGAGTTTCCCCAGCTAAACTTCTCGGACTCCATGCCTGGCGGTCAAGCGAACGAAGTGCAGGTCTCAGTTCCTTGGTCCAGGCGAAACTGCCCCCCCCAGTGGCGCTCTAGATGGCCTGGTAGCCCCGGTGACTGCGCCACCGCCCCAGAGCAAAAGCCACGACGACGATGAGGATCAGGATGAGAAGGAGCACCCCCACGACGATGGGCAGGATGGGGGAGCGCCTCTGCTCCGGGCAGACCTCGGCTGGAAGAAGCACAGAAGACAAGGTGAGGCCGGGAAGGTGGCCGTTGCCTTCAGAACAGGGAGAGGAAAGAAACGTCCATTCGGCCTTCAGAATCTCCTGTTGCCATGGGCTTGGATTTCATACGGGGTGGGGCGGGGGGGGTCAGGGCTCCCTCTCTTTCACTCATTCAGGGCTTAAGGCAACCTCAGCTGCCTGCCTCCGGGCCATCTGCAGGGAACAGAGCAAGTAAAGGCTTTGGCTTCAGATGCCCAGAAGCAACCGGTGGGCTACTGGATGGGAGGCTGGACTAGATGGGCTGTGGCCAGATGCAGCAGGGCTCCTCTCAGGTTCTCATGCAGCACTACCACTCCCCCCATACGGGAGCACAGAGTGAGGAACACCGGAAGGGCCACAGTTGAGCATGCCTGGTTAAAAGCCAGGAAAAGGAAAGAGAGGCTTTTGCACTGAACCAGAGTGAATAAAGAACGTGAATAAATCTAAAAGTGCAGGTGGCAGAGGATGGGTGTGCACCATGACGTCGCCGCATGAGAGTCGAGTATTGCCCATGAAGAAGCAAGCAGTGGGCAGCAGGGATTGCAGATCCGGCTGTCACCAAGGGTTTAGCATGAACCTCAGAGGAGCCCTGCTGGGTCAGGCCACAGCCCGTCTTGTCAGGTATCCTGTCTCACATAGTGCCCACCAGTTGACCATGGGCATCGCAAGCTGAGACAAGGGCAAACCTTCTCCTGCTCTCCAATCCCAGCAAATGGCCTCAGAGGCCTCCTGCTTGTCCCCACAGCCTGAAAGATGTACTTAGGAATCCATTCTGGTAACCATTGATACATCTGTCCTCCATGAATGTGTCCAACCCTTCCTTCAAGCCATCCAGGCTGGTTGCTGTCACCACCTCCTCCGGCAGCAAATTCCACAGACCAACAACCTTCTGGGTGGAGAAATCCTTCCCCTTGTCTGATCCGACTCTCCCGCCCATCACCTTCACAGATGCCCCCTGGTTCTAGTGCGTGATGGAGAAAATACATTTTCTCTACCCACCTTTTCTCTACCATTTTATATCCTTCAGCCAGGTCCCCCTGAAGAGGCCCAGACGCTGCCGTCTGATTTCGCAAGGGCGGTGATCCAGCCCCTCCATCGTCCTGGTGCTGGCGGGTCTCTTACCTGGTCCAAACTTCGTCCCTTGAAACCCAAAGGCCTGGACCTGTTCCTTCAGGGCGTCCAAGTGAAAGCCTTCAGAGAGCACTACGGTCTTCTTGCGGCATTGGTAGGAGTGTCCAATTTGGGCCTCAAAGGTGTGCAGGGAGGAGTTATCAGCAGCAAAAGACGCCTCTGGGAAGACCAAGGGGCCTGTGTGAGGGGGCTTCAAATGGCCCCTGCCTTCGCTGACCTGCAGATCGCCTTAGTACGCTGCTCTTTGCCCTTTTTCCAGAAGGAGGCCAGGCTGGGCAGGGTCCAGTCGTCCAGCTTCTGCCCCCTGGCTTGTTCCAACGGGTGCTCAGCTGCGGCCCTCCAGAGGCTCCCGTCAGCTGGGCCCGGCAAAGAATGATGGCCGAGGCCGTTCTGAAACATCTGGAGGGCCACAGCGGAGCACTGCTGGTTCACGGACTGAGGTGCTTTTTTTCAGCCTGCCTACAGCTCCCATGATCCTCAGCCAAGTGACCTTTGGCTAAGAATTCTGGGTGTTGTAGTCTCCACGGGTTTTTGCGTTCCAGCCCTGTCAAAGGTCCTTGTTGGATAACCCACGGGGATGGGTTTGCTCCTGCTCCTGCTGCTTCCTCCTCTGGGAAGGCCCAGGGAAACGGCGCCCCTGGCCTGGCCGTCCCTGCAGAAGCCGCTGACGCCCTTCTCGTGCCAACTGGCCTTTGACCGCAAGGAACAGACAAGGCAGCAGCTTTGCTCTGGCACCAGCCCATCAGGTTTGGGAAGCCGTGAGCTTCGTGGCTGAGCGAAGGTTCACACCTGGGTCTGCCAGGTCCATCGTGGAACCGGCTTACAACCACACAAAGCACTTCGCCCACGGGCCTCCTGCTCCGTGGCCCTCCAGCCACAGGCCACGGATGGGCTCCTTGTCCCACGACGGTCCCTGGACGGGGAGCCAAGCTGAGGAGCCCTGGGCTGCCGCTGCCCCTCGGAAGGCGAAGGGCCTATCGGTCAGTGTCTCCACCAAGCCGCCTCCTGACTGGTGTTGGCCCCACTGGCCCTGGCAAGACCGTGTGCTCGGGTCTCTGCCCTGTGAACACAGGTCACCCTTGCCCTCCATGTGCTTGAGTGGCACCTCCTCACTTGGCCAGTTTCATCACGGCGAGGGGCACTAGTGCCGAGAGTCATTCCTCGCACCGGTCTCTGGCCGCCTTTGATGGTCCCCCACGGCTCCCCTGGGCCCCTTGGTGGGGGTGCCATGCAGGCCACCCCACTAAGGGACCCCTCAAAGATGTGCACATTACCCAGCGTGGGCAGGGCAGTACGGTGGCAGTGAAGAAGTTTCCTGAACTACAACTCCCACCACTCCATGCCAGACCCCACCGGAATGTTGGGGGCTGTAGCAGAGCACCCAGGCGAGGCAATTTGTACAGAAATCCGCTCCGATCTCTCCTGCATTAATCCACTGCCCCCACCACCCGTCAACCTTCCTATCCCATGGCATCTCCCCCCTGGCCCCCAGCTGGACCTCTACAAACCCCCCACCTAAAAAATGTCCTGCATTGCCGGGGGCTCTGACTCCATGGCATAAGTGTAAATACGGCCCATTTCACCCAGCACTCCACCCAAGTACTCCTGTGCAGGGAAACATGTTACCTGGGGGGGGGGGCATTCCCCACAGCCCTTTAGCTGGCCTTACCTGTGGCCTGTGGGAAGCGGTAGGTCACGTTGGCTTGCACCCGGCTCAGGTGGAACTTATTCTGGGTCTCATTCTGAGGACAAGAAGCACTGATTGGTTTCTCTGCATCGTGCCTGGTGGTAGCATCTCTATGAACGCTGAGGATAACCACTTCCGTTAGGCCTGCCTGGGATCTCAGAGAGAGGCCCTTCTTGGAGTTCCTCCTCTTTAGAGGTACGAGGCATAGGGACTTGCAGGGGGCCTTTTCTGTGGTGGCCCCTAGACTCTGGAACAACCTCCCTCTTGAGGTTCGCCAGGCGCCTACATTGTATAGTTTTTGCCGCCTGGTTAAAACTTATCTTTTCGCCCAAGCGTTTGCTTTTTAAACAGCGTCCTCAGGGTGCTGTCCTGTTAGGGAGGGAGGGGTGGATGGGTGGGGGTGCGAGGAAGGGGGTTATATTTTTAAGTATGTTTTATCATTTCATGTTTTAATTTCATTGCAACCTGCCCTGGGACCATTTGGTGAAGGGCAGGATATAAGTTCTCTAAATGAAGTAGGTGGAAATCGTCACGGGGTCCATGAGCTGCCATTTTGTGGCTCACCTAGGCAAGGGCACGCAGGTACAAGCGCCACCTGTACGCTGCAGGGAACACCTGTCTAGGTTTCGCTCCTTCTGGCCCCTGTTTGGACACAGCTGCTTCGAGCCAAGCCAAGCCAAGCCAAGCCCCCACCCCACCCGCTTCCCTGAACCCTGTTCTATCTGGATGGGCCAGAAATTTAGCTTGATGTACCGGTCACGGCGCTGGAAGCGGCGAGCGCCGTGGCTCCTCGCTTCGCCCCTGTCCAGGCTTCAAGGTCCGGCCGCAGGGTCTCAGTTCCTCCCCCTGTAACCTTTGGTCGCAGGATATAGCGGGACTCGTGATGCGCAGCCGTGTGGGAAATGGGGCACTTCTGCAATGGAGGGGGCCGTGCTATGGACGTGGCCCGAATGTTCTGAAGCAGGCCGGCCCAAAGCCTTGGACAGCTCTCGCCACTGCGGCCAAGCAGGTCTTTCTGGCCTGTTGCTCATGCAGCGCGTTGCAAAGACTTTGAGCAGGAGCATGACTCACGCCTTGGAACCAGGAGGAATTTCTGCCCCAGGACAGAAGCTCTTCCCTCCCTCCCTCCCTCCCTGTGTCCTACGTGTCGCTGGACATCTGCAAGGGCAAAGAGGCATTCCAGATGTTACCAAGAGCCTTGCCCGATGTCCTTGCTCACAGCAGCAAAGTGACCAGTCATTTCCTTTCCATATTATCTATCCCAAAGGTGGATTTTCTGAGTTTTTTAACGCTGAAAGAAATGGTTCAGGAACATCCATGCTGCAGTCACACCTAAGTTTTAATCCTGCTTCACTCCACTTTCAGAACGGAAAAACACCTCAGCAAAGTGACCAAGGATTTCCTTTCCACATTATCTATCCCAGAGGTGGATTTTCTGAGTCGTTTTAACACCAAAAGGAAACCGCCTGTCCCTTTGCTGATGTGTTCTCTCACTGTGAAAGTGGGCCGAAGCTGGATTAAACTTTGGCTGTGTCACACCTGCTCAATCCAGCTTCAGTCCACCTTTGGAGCGAGAGAACACATCAGCAAAGAGACCAGTAATTCCCTTTCCATATTATCTATCCCAAAGGTGGATTTTCTGAGTTATTTAACGCTGAAAGAAAACAGTTTCTCACTTTGCTGATGTATTCTCCCACTCTGAAAGTGGACCGAAGCTGGATTAAACCTCAAGTGTGACCACAGCCCTTGTCACTTTGCTGATGTGTTCTCCCACTCTGAAAGTGGACCGAAGCTGGATTAAACCTTCAGTGTGACCACAGCCCCGGAGGACATAGTGGACCTCCCCTGAAAGGCTGAGGATAGCATTGGGAGCCACAGGGGGCTTTGGAAGGCCGGGGGGGGGGGGGCTTCCTTGGAGCATTTCTGCCCCTGTTAGAGGGGTATTTCCAGAAGCGCCACAGAGCTTGAATGTTCCAGAGTCTGTGGAAGAGGAAGCATTGATCCAACAGCAGCGGCAGCTCCACCCACCTCGCCTGGTGTTGCTCAACCCTCCCCTCTCCCCCTGCCCCCCCCCCCCCCCCCGTTCACCCCTTGGGCACCTTTCTGAACGTGAAGAGAAGGAATCCCTCCGGGAAGCTCAGCTCCAGGGCGGCCGTGTGGTTGGAGCACTGTCCGGAGACGTGGGTGCGGTTGGGTTGCAGAGAGAAACCTCCCCAGAGCTGGAACAGGAGAGGGAGAGAGAGGCGTTGGATAGCGCCAGCAAGGAGGGCGGGCACAGAGGAGGGCGGCAGCGCCCAGCGGATCCCCAGGAGAATTCACAGGGGGACTTTGGACAGGGGGAGAAGACGAACAGCCGGGTGTCCAAAGACAGGCCACGCTCCCCCGGCTGCCCTCCCTCCCTCCCTCCCAGCTGGATTCTCTGCCAGGTGCTTTGCTGCCCAAAATTCAGGAGCTCCCATTGCTTTCCGGTGCTCTGCCTGACCTCCTTCTTCCAGGGAGGGGCAGGCACTGGGCCCGTGAGCCTCGGCTTTCCAAACAGTTGCTCTCAGACGGGGTAATCACCCACCCACCCATTACAAAGCGAGGGGGCATCAGAACGGGCATCGGAAAGCGGGGGGGGGAGGCAGGCGTTCCTCGTGCCAGAAGGGGCATTTGGGCGGCACGAGAGGGCTGCTGTGCTGCCAGGGCTGGGGGGGGGGCTGCATCAAAGGCTGCGGGCTGCCACTTGCCAGGCAGCTGTGACGCCACGCGCAAAAACATCTGGCAGGTGCTCAGTCCTATTGCCTACAGTCCTGCCAATAAATGGGGTGCTTTTTAAAAAGGGGGTGATTTGACCCCACTAAGAAAAGGACTGGGGCTCCCCCCACCAAAAATACTGATGACCTCCTGACCCTTTGTGACCCCCTCCCTGACCGACAATTTTCTCCAGAGCAGGCCTAAGAGCTGCTGGAAGGAAGCCCCCCACCCCCACCCCAGTCTCCTTTGGATCTCCTGATGTCTACCCAACCTAATCAGCCCCCCAACGAGAACCTCAGCCCCCCCCCATAGCCAGCCCCACAGCTCTTACCTGCTGCTTTGCTTTGTTGGTGTAGCGAATGCGAAGTTCCAGCCCGGCTTGAACCCGGAGACACGCGTGTGACCCCGCCTGAACCACGTAATCCCCCACGGGGGTGAATGGTGGCTGCGTGGGTCCTGGGCCTGCAGTGGTTGTGGCCGCAGTGTGGTTGCCGGGGTGGGGGCTGGTGGGGTGGGGGGCAGCGGAGTGGTTGGTGGGGTGGGGCGTGGGGTGGTTGGTGGTGCGTTGTGTAACGTGTGTGGTGTGGTGTGTGGTGTGCTTGGTGGTGTGTGTGGCATGTGTGGTGTGATGTGTGGCGTGCTTGGTGGTGTGTGTGGCGTGTGTGGTGTGGTTGGTGGTGCGTTGTGTGGTGGGCGCGTGTGTCGTGGTCTTCGTGAAAGCGGGCACCAAAGTGACGGACTTCTTCCGGTGGGGGCAGCCGGGCTCCGTGGGGTCGTGGCCGGAGCACGGTGTGGCAGCGGCCTGAAGCTGTGGCTCCCGTGGCGCAATCTGGGTCGTCTCCTGGGGCTGCGCAGAAGCCGAGGCTGTGGAGAGAGGGACTCAGGAGGCGCCCCGTGGAAAGAGCCACAGGAGCAGAGGAGACCCACCGTGTGTGGGGGGGGAGGAGGGCTCCAACCGAATGCTTTCTGCCCCCCTTGGCCCAGAGCAGCCCCTGGCGCGGTCAGGGCAGCCGTGGCTTAGTGGTCTCTCTCCGGGCAGAATGCCCCTCCGTCAGCCCTTCCCCGATAGAATGTGGGTGCAAGGGGGGGGGGACCTTTGGCTTACCCTGCCATCTCCCCCTTTCCTTTGCCAGCCTCCGGAGCCCAGAGAGAGGCCAGCGTTGCCGCTGCTCCTGCCACCCAGGACACTTGGAGGCCACCCAGGGCCCCAGGGCCAGCCGCCCCGGCAGGAGGGGTGAGGGCCACGGGGCCCCTTGCGGAGAGGCACGCGTGGGCACGCGTGGGTCGCCTCCCTTGCCCCCCAAGGCCCTCGCCCCCGGCCCCCTCCACGTCCTGGGGCTCCGGGCGGGGCTGTGCGCGCCACTCACCTGCGAGGAAGGCGCAGCCCAGCAGGCACAGGCGCAGGGGCAGCGCGGCGCTCGGCCCGGGCGCGCTCATGGCTCCGCTCTCTGCCTCCCGGCCGCCGATCGCCCGCAGATGTGGCCGCGGGGAGGGAAGCGAAACTGCCGTCTCCGCACGGGTGACTCAGGCGTTGCCCAACGCGCGGCGGCCACGGGACCCGGAGGTTTCGCTCCCGCCGCGGAGGGGGCGGCGTGGCCGGCCGGGCAAGGGGCATCGCGCGCGCTGGAGGGCAGGAGGGTGCAGAGGAGCCCCCGCCGACCCGGCGCCCCCAAAACGTGGCCGAGGCGCCCTTTGGGATGGAGCGGGGCCTGGGCAGCGAAAGGTCTCCCTCGGGCCTCCTAGGTGCCCCCGGGGACAATGGGGGCATCTGGGGGCCCTGGGCCGGGGCGTCGCGCCCCGCCTGTCCAGCCTGATCCTGGGCGGCGATTCGGACGGGGCCTTTCTGGAGAGGCTGCCGGGGGGGGGGGGCTCTTGTTCGTCTGACCCTGAGCTTCGGCCACGTGGGATGCTCTTTCCCAATAGACCCCCCCCCCCCGCGTCCTGCAGCGCCTCTGGGGTCAGGGGGAGCGTTGTGACTGTCCTGGATCTGTTCCGCATCTGTGGCCTTGAGGAGGAGGAGGAGAGCTGGCTTTTCTGCCCCGCTTTTCTCATCCACTTAAGGGGACTCAAAGCAGCTGACGAACCTCCTGTTCTTCTCCCCACTACAGAGACCTTGTGACGTAGGTGGGACTGTGATTGCTCAGAAAGAGCTGTAACTAGCCCAAGGTCACCCAGGTAGCTACATGGAGGAGAGTGGAATCAAACCCGGCATTCCAAGATAAGGGTCCGCCTTCTTAACCACTAGACCGAACTGTCAAGCTGCTCTCCCAGACCACTTGGTCTTGGGTCTGAAAACGGCACAGCCGCAGCTCTGGCCAGGGTCCGAGGCTGGGCAGAGGGCCTCTTCCAACTTCCGCTGCGGCACAAGGCGGGCAAGGGCCCCGGGGCGGGTGGGGAGCCGGTCATCGCGGTCAGTCCGTCTGAACTTGCCCCATGTTGACTCTGGAAGGGGTGACTCAGCAGGCCCATCTTCCTCATTCTCCCGACCACAGCAGGGGCCTGAAATGCATGTGACGGAGAGAAGCCCTGCCCTGGCGGTGGGGCAGCCCATGGGGGGAAGGGTGGGGCTGCTCTGCCCGGACGGTGCTTGTAAGGGGACAACGAGGCCGTTCTTTGTCCAGGGAGGCATCTCCACCGCTCGGAGGCACCTGAGGCCCAAAGAAATGCTCCGAGAATCCTTGGCGTAGTTGAGTTGGGGTAGGAAGTCAAGATAAGGCATACGGAGGCCACTGAAGCACACAGCCGTCAAGTAAGCAGCCTCCCAATTTAGTCTGTCACAAAAGGTGGACGAGGCAGGATTGTGGCGGAGAAGCTCTGGGGCCCTTTCTGCACCAGGCCTCATTCTGCTTTATTGCACAGACTAGGGGCCTTCCATCCTCAGGCTGCGACAGACGATGGCAAACCCGGCTAGGGAACTACCGGGCAGATGTCAGATCCTTATTTCAAGATACAATCTGGAACAACGCTTATTGAAGAAAGGGGAAGGGGCAACCTAGGAAGGGCCCTGCTGGATCAGGCCGCAGCCCATCTAGTCAATGAGAACCTCAGAGGAGCCCTGCTGGATCAGGCCACAGCCCATCCAGTCCATAAGAACCTCAGAGAAGCCCAGCTGGATCAGGCCACAGCCCATCTAGTCCATAAGAACCTCAGAGGAGACCTGCTGGATCAGGCCACAGCCCATCTAGTGCATAGGAACCTAAGAGGAGCCCTGCTGGATCAGGCCTCAGCCTATCTAGTCCATAAGAACAGAAGAGGAGCCCAGTTGGATCAGGCCACAGCCCATCTAGTCCATGAGAACCTGAGAGGAGCCCTGCTGGGTCAGGCCACAGCCCATCCAGTTCATAAGAACCTCAGAGGAGCCCTGCTGGATCAGGCCACAGCCCATCTAGTCCATAGGAACCTAAGAGGAGCCCTGCTGGATCAGGCCTCAGCCTATCTTGTCCATAAGAACAGAAGAGGAGCCCTGCTGGATCAGGCCACAGCCCATCTAGACCATAAGAACCTAAGAGGAGCCCTACTGGGTCAGGCCACAGCCCATCTAGTCCATAGGAACCTAAGAGGAACCCTGCTGGATCAGGCCTCAGCCTATCTAGTCCATAAGAACAGAAGAGGAGCCCTGCTGGATCAGGCCACAGCCCATCTAGACCATAAGAACCTAAGAGGAGCCCTACTGGGTCAGGCCACAGCCCATCTAGTCCATAGGAACCTAAGAGGAACCCTGCTGGATCAGGCCTCAGCCTATCTAGTCCATAAGAACAGAAGAGGAGCTCTGCTGGATCAGGCCACAGCCCATCCAGTTCATAAGAACCTCAGAGGAGCCCTGCTGGATCAGGCCACAGCCCATCTAGACCATAAGAACCTAAGAGGAGCCCTACTGGGTCAGGCCACAGCCCATCTAGTCCATAGGAACCTAAGAGGAGCCCTGCTGGATCAGGCCTCAGCCTATCTAGTCCATAAGAACAGAAGAGGAGCTCTGCTGGATCAGGCCACAGCCCATCCAGTCCATAAGAACCTAAGAGGAGCCCTACTGGGTCAGGCCACAGCCCATCTACACCATAAGAACCTAAGGTTAGCCCTGCTGGATCAGGCCACAGCCCACCTAGTCCAGCATCCCATTGCACACAGTGGCCCGCCAATTGCCCATGGGCATCTCAGCAGAGACAAGGGCAAACCTTCTTCTACTCTCGAATCCCAGCAAATGGCCTCAGAGGCCTCCTGCTTGTTCCCACAGCCTAGAGAAGGTACTCAGGCATCCATTCTAGTAGCCATTGATACATCTGTCACCCATGAACTTGTCCAACCCTTCCTTAAAGCCATCCAGGCTGGCTGCTGTTTCCACCTCTTCTGGCATCAAATTCCATAGACCGCTGACCCTTTGGGTGAAGAAATCTGAACCAGGTTCCCAGAAACCTGAACCAGAAACCTGTTTCTTATCTCCACTTGAAGAGCAACGGAGCAGCATCCCGGTGCCTTGACTATTCTTTAAGGCCTCAGCCAACTCTGCCCATCCAAATCTTGACCACAGTGGGATTCCAGTGCCACGTGGGTGCCGCTCAGCGTTGGAGGGTCGCCTTGTTGTGGGCCACTGCACAGTGGAGTAGGGTGCAGCGTGAGGGGCCAATGTCTCAAGAGTTGGGCCACTGGCCGGCCTGAGAAGTAGCCCTGTTAGCCAAAGGTGAGATCCAAGTCCTGAGTGTCGCTCAGGAGGCTCTTTGGTTGTATGAATGTTTCTTCACACTAGTGGAGACGCACTTTTCCCGACCCGACCCGTGGACAGGAAGCAAAGTGCACAAAGGCCATAGGTCATAAGTGACCCCCCCCCCACGTAATGGCCAAGGAAAGGGCTGACCTGGGGAAGTCTGTGCTTAGCGTCCTGGGAATCCAAGGGTGAACCTGCCCACACAGGGACTAAATATCTGCACTGATGGACACAGTCCACCTGGCCTCTCCCCAACCTGATTAGACACTCACTGGAGGTGCAGATGTGTTGCCCAGGTGCCGTCTCCAATGCGCATGCGTCAGCGCCATCACCAAGGCAACTATGTGGCGCAGTGCATCACCTGACCCCCCAGCACATCTTCCAAATCGACGACACAGCGAGCATCCGGAGCCTAGTTAAAGCAATGCACAAGTGATGGAGCTTTAACCTGCGCCACACGTAGTTCACATGGGAGATGCTCCATCCTGGAAGGAGCCGTTCCTGGTAACGATAAATTATTCAGGTGAAAGAGATTGCCAAGAGCTCCAGAAGGACCTCTTAGCACTGGGTGAGTGGGCAACCAAGTGGCAAATGCGCTTTAATCTTAACAAGTGCAAAGTAATGCACATCGGGGCCAAGAATCCTAATTATGTCTATAAACTGATGGGGTCTGAGCTTTCTGCAACACACCAGGAAAGGGATCTCGGGGTTTTGGTGGACAGTTCAATGAAGGTGTCAACCCAGTGCACGGCAGCAGCGAAAAAAGCCAATTCAATGCTGGGAATAATTAGGAAGGGAATAGAAAATAAGACAGCAAGGGTCATTTTGCCCCTTTATAAATCTATGGTGAGGCCACATTTGGAATATTGTGTAAAATTCTGGTCACCACACCTTAAAAGGATATTGTGGAACTAGAGAAGGTGCAGAAAAAGGCAACCAGAGTGATTAAGGGGCTGGAACAAAATCCCTTACGAAACCAGGCTGCAACGTCTAGGCCTCTTCAGTCTGAGGAGATGGAGTTTGAGAGGGGACCTCATTGAAGGATATGAAATCATGCAGGGTGTAGAGAAGGGGGATAGAGACCATGTCTTGTCTCCTGTGGCAAAACACTAGATCCAGGCCACCTCCCAAACACTGGATAAGAGCAGTCACTGCAGTCGTCTCATTGTGGTAATGGGCATGCGCAGCATCATTGCCATGGCAACTAGATGTGGAGCACCACTGTGGCCGAGCCGGTTCGCCCCTTGCCCTGCTTTCCTGGAGGAGGTGTGAATGTAATGGGCAGAGCTACGTTGGCCACACGGTATAGCTGCGGTGAACATTTGGCGCTGGGGGACGCTCCAGCATGCATGAAGACCCTTCTGGGATAGAGGCATCTCTTCGCGGTGTGACGTCCCCGGATTGTTCCACCAGGCCAAGTGAAACAAGCAGAGCAGGTGGGCCAGGAGGCCCCACGCCCAGGTCTGACGCAGTAGCAGCCCTCATTTTGGGGAGCGGCCATAGTCCATAAAGGATCCACCGCTCACCAGGTGCCCTTCCTGCTCCTTGATGGGGTCAAGGGATTGGGCCTGCTTCTGGGCCCAGGGGAGACGGGAGGGCCCGCTGCTGGGCCTTTGTTCTCCCGCTCAGCCAGTGGAGGCTGTTTCAGAGGTGGGGTTGGAAGGTCCCTGTACTGGGGAGTTCCGTTTGGGCGCCAGAACGCCTTCTGAAGGCCGGCTCAGGACTTCGTGGCCTCGGTGACACCCACGAGGCTGTCTCGGCACACTGTGGGCCCAACCCGTTTCGCCGGAAGTAGCGTCCACCTGGTCTTTGCTACAGAGCACGAGGGCGCGTTCCCATTGACGGGGGCAGGCCGACTTGAGCCCGTTGTCTCGGAGAGATCCGTTTTCTGGTGAAGTTTAGGCTTGCGTCTGCTCCTCATATCGGGGATGAAGGACCCAGTGAGATGCCATTCCCAGTTGTCACTTCCATCAAGGTTCTGGTCCAACTCTGGACCCCTGAGGTGGGTTGAGAACCCTTAGATGGAAGCCTAGAGTTCCTAAGGCCCCCCTGGCGTGGAGCTGTGTGATGAAGGAGGGAGGGTCAACGGCTGGAGGGGAAGCAGCGTAAATTGGACCAAGCCTGTGGTGGTGCTGGAAAGGGCCCGATTCTCCCTCTTCTCCCCCTGGCTCAAGGGCTTTTGTGAGAATTCATTTCCGCCATCTTTGGAGGCTCCCTGGAATGAATTGGACGCCACTGCTCTGCACAAGCGCTTTGTCCGCTGTGGCTCACAAAAGCAGGCCGAGCCGGTGGGGGTGGTCAGGTCCAGGCAGCCTCACCGTGGGAGGGGGAGGTGCCAGAGACCCTTAAGGAGGCCCTCCATGGAGGCAGAGCCCTTTTGGCCAAGGGATTGGAGAGGCTCGGCCGCCCAGATTGTCTTGACCCAGGTCAGCTTGATTTCAGCCTCGGTTGCCCTCAGTACCACCCAGCATAGTCACTTGGCAGAGCGACCACTGGGACCGGGAATGGGCGACAATCTTCTACACTGGTTTTGTCACCTCTAGCTGGACTCCCAAATCTAGGCTCGGGAAATGTTTTCACGGCCCCTTTGGAGCTCATGGCTTAGGGAAGCCCCTCAAAGGCCCAGCTTCGTGACACAAGATGGCAGCAGGAAGTTTCCAACCCCTAACAGGGCCTAGGCAGGATTGGCTCTCTGATCAGCTGCTCGCTCCCCTTCTGGAGTCTTTCTTGCTGACCATCATGGCCTAGGAAAAATCACAAGCCCCCCCCCCCCGCCAATCCCTGTCTCTCCCCACTTCTGCGTTCAGGAAAGGTAAGCTTTGCCCCCCCCCCCAATGATCCTCAGAAGAGCCTGAACTCCAATGCAACGCGGGCTCCATGCTCCCCAAACGCTTCTCAGACCGCCATGTCACACACAACACGCCAGATGGACCAACCAGTCAAGGCTTCGCGCAACAAAATCACACAAACGCACAATTCTCAAGATCACGTTTATTTTGGTCACTGTAACTTTCCTTTTGAATAAATAATAGCTATACAAAAAAGGTTGCACACACAGATTTTTTTTTTGCCATATGAAAAGTTCTTTCTTTTTTTTTAATATTTTACTTTACCAAAGTGTAACGGGGAAAAGTTCTCAATTTGTGAGGAGGACAAGCGTCTTGGCAACGTACTCAAACTAATTAATTTAGTCAGGGAGAAAAGAAAACCGTGACCCTTTGAGGTAGGGTTTTGGATTCTCAAGCTCTTCTTTCTTTTGTTAGCACCATGATTCTGCGGGAAAGTTAATTTGGAAATTACCAAAAGTGGGCAGACCGGGCATGGCGGGCGGAGGAGGGGCCTCGCTAAACCGCCTCTTTGCCACGGTTCCAGGTTGCAGGGGCTTCAAGGGCAAAGGAGCTACAAAATGAAGTCAACAAGTAAGAGGGGAGGCGGAGTAGCAAGTGCCAAGAAACACTGGGTGTCGTATCCTGTCTCCCAAAAAAAGTGACATTTATTCAAAAGGCAAGAAAACTAAAAAAAAAAAAAAAAGTTGAAGGGCTGATATGGGGGTTCTGTGCCCAGCAGGGGCCCCTTGCAGGCACGGCAGCCCCCCACCTCGCCCCACCCCACCCCAGGGCAGCTCAGATGAGGTCGGCCACGTTCAGGGGCATCTCCTCGATGGAGGTGTTGTAGAACGTCTCAATGTCGCGCAGGGTGCGCTTGTCCTCTTCCGTCACCATGTTGATTGCGACGCCCTTCCTTCCAAACCGGCCACCTCGACCAATCCTGGGGGGTGGGGAAGGAAGAGGCTGGGGTGAAAAAGCTGGGGGAGGGAGGGAGGCGGCCGGAGCCCCTCGAAATCGCCTGCCTGGCCCCGTCCACCTACCTGTGGATGTAGTTCTCGCGGTTGGTGGGCAGATCATAGTTGATAACCAGGGAGACTTGCTGCACGTCGATGCCACGGGCCTAAGGGAGGAAAGAGCGGTTAGCCGTGGCCAGTGGCTTCGACCTGTGGCCTGCTGGCGTAACGGTGCTGCTTGTGGACTGCTTCTGAGTGGCAGGACGCCTACGTGGACTAGGCCCAGCCGTGGAGAAAAGCAGACGCGGGCACTCGTGTGCCAAGGAGCTACAATCTGCCAGCAGCACTGAATCAGCCAGGCAGAGAGGGAATCTCCTTGGGAGGCAGCGAAGGGCCCGGGATTCCCCACCCCAGATGCCCAGCGAAAGTAAACTCCTGGGTTCCACGCACGGCCGCTTGGGCCAACCCCATCCCAGCAAAGCACAGGGCTCCCCCCAGCCCTCACCAGTAGATCGGTGGTGATCAGCACTCGGCTGGAGCCAGAGCGGAACTCCCGCATGATCACATCGCGTTCCTTTTGGTCCATGTCCCCGTGCTGGAGGAAAGAGAAGCCTCAGTTTTGCCATCACTGTGACCTCACGACCGCCCTCCGTCCCACAGAGTCCCACTTGCGCAATCCTGAACCTAATGACCCCTCCCCAAAACACCCTAGCAGGCACCGCCAGCGCAGTGCCCCTCGCGGTCTTGCTCAGGCCTGTACAACGATGAGCGCAGTAACCCTTTGCGCTTCTTTGCGCTTCTTTGCTCTCTGCACTCAGATGTCTCGGGTCACATGAAATTCAGAATCTGCTGGAAAGATGGTAGGGAACCCCCCAGGCTTTGTTCTCTCCTCACGCGCAGGAGACCCACTGTAACTTGCACTTGTCAAAGTCTCCTGGCCTTCCCCTTCAAGGCAACCCAAGACCAGCTCTGAACAGAACCCCCGCTGGATCTCCCAGGGCCCAGCACAGAGCTGCCTGCTCACCATGGCAGAGACAGTGAAGTCGCGGGCGTGCATCTTCTCCGTCAGCCAGTCCACCTTCCTACGCGTGTTGATGAAGATGACGGCCTGGGTAATGGTGAGCGTTTCGTAGAGATCGCACAGAGTGTCCAGTTTCCACTCCTGGAGAGAAAGGCGGGAGGTTGGATATCCGCCACACAGGCCCACGAGCCCTTTAAGGCTCTCGGTACGCTAAAGGCCAACAAAGTTAAAACTCTGCCGCGTTGCACTGGAAGCCTCTACGCTTCTGCTAAGCTATGCTGGCGCGGCGCAAGATGGACGAGGAAAGCTGGCCCTCAGCTCCCGCCAGTGGCACGTACCTCTCGCTCCACGTTAATGTAGAACTGCCTAATGCCTTCCAAGGTCAGCTCTTCTTTCTTCACAAGAATGCGTATCGGGTCCCTCATGAACTTCTTGGTCACCTCCAGGACATCCATGGGCATGGTGGCGGACAAGAGCACCACCTGGAGAGAAGGAACAACCGCCCTCGTGATTATCCCGCAGAGGACGGCTTCCAATTGGCACTGAAGCTGCAAGGCCCTTCATTTAGGAGGCAGAACGCCACTACTCAAAGAAAAAGGGCCACACGGGCCTCAGCAAACCCTACACTGCACGGCTGGCGTTGCTAAAGCCAAGAGGACAGCCGGCGAGGATCCCACTGCTTCACCACCGTAAAGGAGCCTTATACCCAAGACACCAGCAGGCCCTTTCTGTAATTATCTGCCTCGTGGATCAGGTCGCCCTCTGTGCCTCCCCAGCCCCACAAAGCCCCCTGCCCGAGGAAGAGGCCTGACCTGCGTGTTCCCGCTCAGCTTCTGGAATATGTCGTAAATCTGGTCCTTGAAACCGCGGCTCAACATCTCGTCAGCTTCATCCAGCACAAACATCTTGATGAACTTGGGCGCTGTGGGGAGGAGACAGGCGTCAGGGCTCCGTGGAGGGGGAGACCAGCGGCCCCACCTGGGTCCACAGCTGTTCTCAGGCACCGTAGGAGTTAGCTGTGATCACTCCTCCCAGGACCCCCGCCCCCACCCAGCAGAACGCGGGGTGGGGGTCAGCAGGGAAAGGGGAGGGTCAGATGACACGCATGGGTGATCATCACAGAACAGCAAACGAGCGGAACCCGAGGAATTGACGCCCGAGGAAACGACGCCAAAGTTTCCAACCTAACTTATCCATCTGCGCTAACAGGGCGCAAGGAAGAGCAAGAGAAGTGAAACCTTCTCCGCCTCCTGCACTTGCTCAGCCTCAACGTGCCCACCCAGAGCAGAGGCCTAAAAGTCAAACAGGTGCCACGTGCCACCTCTGAAGCAACTCATCCACAGCCGCCGCCACCAAGGAGCAGAGAGAGACTTACACAGGTATCTCCGGTTCAGCATGTCAAAGACCCGCCCGGGGGTCCCAACGATGATGTGAGGAGCCTCCATCTGCAGCTTCTGGACTTCGGCCCGGACATTTGTTCCCCCTATGCAGGCGTGGCAGGAGGCGCCCATGTAATCTCCTAGCGCCATCACCACCTTCTGGATCTAGGGCAAGAGGGAGGGCACGTTAGAAGAGCTGCCCCGGCAGAGGCCGCCCACAGATGCTTGTGCCCCCAGCATGAACCAGCAAACAGCGACAGGAAGAAACACTGTGCTGGGATGAACAGGGGCTGTTGCTGTCCCTCTGCTAGATATAAGATGAAGCCATTTTAGATGCTCTCTCTTTGCCCATTAGCAGAGGAGCACAAGAAATAAGAAAACTGTGGAATTTAAAGGTCATCATAACAAAGGACGGTCAATAACTGCTCCTGCTCTTTTCAGATCTAAATGGTCTCTCTCACCCACCCACCCCACCCGCAAGATGAATGACTTTTGGGCAAGGAGCGTCCCGCAGAACTGGAGGTGCCTTGGACTTGGCTGAAGGAAGTACTAGAGAAGAGAGAAAGGGGCGCTGCCTAAAATCTACCTCAGCTTTATTCCACCATGATGTCTCCAGTTGTAGCATGGAAAAGCCTCTGCCTGGGATACTGGGAAGTGCTTGCAAGTTCAGCGTTCCTGACCCCACTCAGAATTGGCCAATGAGCCTAAGACCAGCTCCCCAGCAGGCAGGTTCTGACAACTAACATTTTATCTCCCCCCCCCCCCCCGACTTGTAATGTACCATCACAAACAAAAACAGGCTTACCTGCTGGGCCAACTCTCTTGTTGGGGCCAGAACCAAGGCCTGAGTCGCTTTCAGGTCCAGCTCGATTTGTTGTAAAATGGAGATGGCAAAAGTGGCTGTTTTCCCAGTTCCAGACTGGGCTTGGGCGATCACATCGTAACCTAGCGGGAGAAAGGGGAGCGGGTCAGCACTGCAAAAGCCCCCGAGAAGATTCCTGCATGCTTAAAAGAGCCTTCGCCAAGTAGAATGTACGGCCCAGATAACAAAAAGGCTGCTTTTACTGTGCAGTTGGCATCTGTGGCCTTGCCATGAACCAGCAGACAGGCATGGAGGGGACACTGTGCTGGGATGAACAAGGGCAACTGATGTCCCCCTGATAGATTTAAGATGGCCACCATTTTGAGAGATGCCTCTTTGCCCATCAGCAGGGGAGTAGAGGGGACACACCCCAAGACAGATTTAAAAGGAAGGCAACTGCGCGAAGCCTTATACAAAGAGAACAAAACAGCCATTAGGCACTCCTAGCCTGAACAGGGAAAATAAGACACAGAAGCCTCTTTTTGTGCTGTAATAACTCTAGAACCCGATAATCGTCCCTAGATCATCAAAGAACTAAAACTCTAGACAGCTGAGTATACTTCTACGCAATTCTGATATAGATATCCAGGTACTGCCTCCAAAGCCATTTATTGGAATTAGAGAACAGGAGATTTGCCTGAGCTCTGCTTGAGATGCCCATTGGCAAATGATGGGCCATTGTGTGAGATGGGATGCTGGACTAGATGGGCTGTGGCCTGGTCCAGCAGGGCTCCTCTTAGATGCTGATGTTCTAAAGCTTTCTACATCAAAGACCAAAGGTGGGGACAAACTGAAATTACTTTAAGCCAGAAAACCCTATAAAATGCTTCCAAAATTGGTATAATTTGTCTCCAAGTGCCAGTTATGCCCATTCTTTGTTGCAGGCTCTGTGAAAAGCAAAATGCCCAACCAAATGAGCCTTCGACCTGTTCCTTCTGTGCTTAGAGCTACATAATGATGCCGATGCTCTACTTTTAAAGGAACTTGTGGTATGACAAAGTCTTACTGCCGTGCTTTAAGCTCTGTTTACACCTTTGCTGCTGTACATTCACACCTGACTCTTTGTGATCTTGTTTTACTTCTGGCCAGCGCTCCTGTCCTCTACCTCTCCCAGCCTTTGCCTGGGCTCAAATTTGCTGCTTCTGTGACTCCACCTACTCACCAAGTCCTGCGCCATCCCCTCCACCTTTCGACCTCAATCTTTCCCACCGCTGGGGCCTTTCCCAAGGAGTCCTGTCGTCTCCTTACACGGCCAGACCACATGAGCTTAAGCTCCAGGACTGAGTTCCTTTAGTATCAAACTGTTTATACCTGAGTGTCTATTACTGCTTTGCCTCCAAAAAACCCATCCGTTTGAAAATCTCACCCTTGATGCAAGGGAGAATGGCTCGCTGCTGAATGGCAGAGGGTTTCTCAAAACCATAAGCGTAGATTCCTCGCAGGAGTGACTCCGACAGGTTCATGTCATCAAAACTGTCGACAATCTCATTCCAGTTGCTCTGTGGGGGCAAAGACAATGTTAAGCCCCCCCGGCTGGAAACAAGCCAAGAGTCAAAGTCCTAGGTTGCCCAAAGATGTTTTCCTTGCATCTCATGGGCAAACAAGGCCCAAAATCCAATACCTGTGAGGACATGGCTGTCCAGACCCCCTCCCCGCATGCCCCAGCACCCTAACGCTGCCTGGGGGCCCTCAAGAAATGCCTGTTCACTCCCTGTGCCCCCCCACACCTCGACAGCCCCCGGGGCTGCCCCCCTGGTGCTCTTACCTCAATGACGCCATCGGGGTCCATCCCTTCGGGGCCATTGTCTCTGGATCTACGGAGGCGGCGAGGGGGAAAGGAAAGAAGGTCAACGGTGCTGCAATGCGGGGCAGAAAGCGGAGCCCCCGCCCAGGCGCCTTCCCGGCCCCAGAAGCGGGCTCCCGCCCTACCCTGCCCATACTCGATGGCGGAGAAGGCCCCCCCAAAGGAGCAACCCAGGCGCGCCGCCTCCGGGGAACCAGGGCGAGAACCCCTCCGCTCGCACTTGCCTTCGCGCGGGCGCAGAGCCTGCGCGGCCCCCGCCCGACGCGCAAAGCCCAGCCGCTCGGGCCTCGCCGGGGCGGGCGAGCGATCGCGGGCGCCTCCCACGTGCTCCCTCCTCCTCCTCCTCCCCCGCTTCCTGCTCCTTCCCTTTCCGAGGCTGCAGCAGACACCGCCCCGCCCACTGGCCACAGGGCCGTGACGTCACGGGCGCCAAGTTCCCGGATGCGAAGCGGCAGGACAATGGGCCGGGAAAATGGACGCGCCTGCGACGGAGGAGGAAGGGGGGAAGGGAAGGGCCGAAAAAAAAACTTCTGACGCGGTTCCTCCTCTCCCCCCCCTGCGCCAAGTGGGCCCGACCGGCGCCGGGGGGAAAAGGGCCTCGCTCATTGGTCCCTCTGGCGGTCGGAAATACCAAGTGGCGAAAAATGGGGGGGGGGGAGACGGGGAAAAAAAAAACCCACACCCTGACAGAATTAGGGGCCACCCAAGGTGGGATCCTGCTAGTCAGGCGACCGACCGCGGAGGCCTCGAAGGGAGTTCCTCCCGGCCCGAAGGGAAGGTTGGCGGCCGCTGGTAAAAAAGCGAGGCAGAGGCGCCGAGAGGAAAGCTCCGCGCGCGCCCAGCGCAGCCCTGGCCCCTCCCTGAGGAGAAGGCCTGCCGGGGACGCGCGGCGAGAGGACGGGCGGGCGGCCGAGGGTCGCGTTCCTTGGGGCGGCCTCGCGGGTGAGGCGGGCGGCCACGTGGAAGGCCGCGAGGGCGGCGGGGAAGCGAAAGGGAGGCGGCGGCGGCGGCGGCGCCCCCTCCCCAACCGGCGATATGGTTCGGTCCCGGCTAGCGGGCGCGCGCCCGCGGGGGGAGGACGGAGCGGCCTGGCGCTGCGGCGCGCGAGCTGCACTTACCGGCTCTCTTGACTCGCAGACATTCTGGGGAAAAGGTCCTCGCCCCGCCCGCCTCCCGCCACCTTATAACGGCCGTCGCGAGCCCGCCCACCGTCCCCTCCCCGATTGGCCCGCCCGCCGGGGCCCGCCCGCCCGTCTCGCCCCTCCGATTGGCCCGGGCTCTTCCATAGGGCAGACCGGCTCGGTCCCGATTGGTCCGGCTCTCGCCGTCCCCGCACGCCGATTGGATGGGAGCGTTCAGAAGATGTCGGCCGGGGCCGCGGGGGGAGGGAGGGCGCTCCTCCCGATACGGCGACGTGACGCAAAGAGCAGGCGACGAGCGCCGATTGGCTCCGGGGCGCGTCCGTTTAAGGGACCCCCGCGGATTGGGAGCGCCTGGCCAATAAGAGCGGAGCGAGGGCGGAACTCGGAGCACAAGAGAGGAGAAAAAGCCCACGTGGTCGGGATGGGGCCTTTTCTCGGTCTATCCGGCCTCCGCTGCTCCTGCGGCGGCCTTGAGGGGGGGCGAGCAAGGAGCCCTCGCGTCACGTGACTTGAGGGGCCGCAGGACAAAGGAGGACACGCATTTGCATATATGCTAATTAGCGCGGGTGCCCTTTGGCCGATTTCGGCGCTGCGGCCGCCGGGGGCGGGGGAGGGTCGAGCGAGGAGCACCCACGGACGGGGCGCGCCCTCCCCAGCGCCCCCCCTTCCGCTCTCTGGCGTGGTCGGGCACGGGGGGACGCGAAGACGCTTCTGGGGCGGGATCGTCCACACGCCAGCGCCAGAGAGGCGCCCCTTGGCCGTGTCGGGCGCAGCGGCCTCTCTCCCGCACGCAGGGTGGGCCGGAGAACGAAAGGGGGCCGCGGGGCGCGTCTGCGAGGCCCCGAGTGGCTCCAGCCTGGGCACGTGGGGGAAGGGAGGCCGGGCAAGGAGGGCCGCAGCCTGACCCCCGGGAGAAAGCGGCCCGGCCCACCCGCCGGATGGAGCTCCTGGGGCCAAAAGACACGGGGCTCGCGGGGCCTGAAGCAGCGGGGAAGGGGAGGGGGCTCACCAGTCAGCTGCAGCTCCATCCGCGCAACCCCCCCCCCCAAAACACAGTAGCGGCCGTGCCCAGTTCCTAGGCGCTCAGGGCCGGGCGACATCTCGGGCACAGTACCCGGAATCAGCCCCGATCCCGGCCACCTTCAGAAGGCTCAGCGCCCCCTCCAGATGTTCCTGAACTACATTTCCCATCATTCCACGGCAGACTACGCAGCCACCATGAAGGACTGTGGCAGCTGGACATTCCAGCCGGGCCCATTTCACGCCTCTTGCCCTGCTGCCTTCCTGGAGCTTAAACACAAAGGAAAATTCAAAGCTTTGGGATAGGTGAGCTCTCTCCCCACCCCCACTGCTGCCTTCCATAGGCCCCAAAGTGAGCAGCTGCCTTTCCCTTCTCTTTTTTTATTAAAAACCGTGTTAGAGAGGCAGCCCTCGAGGCCTTCCACACGAAGCTATGCTTTGTTCCTATCCAGGCAGTGCTTAGGGAGCCAGACTCCTATCTGAGAATACTGGCTTTGATTTTTCCACTCCTCCATGAAGCCAGCTGGGTGACCTTGGGCTAGGCACCGCTCTCATAGCCCCCCCTACCCCACAGGGTATCTGTTGTGGGGAGAAGAACAGAAGGTTTGTCAGCCACTTTGAGTCCCTTTAAATGGGTGAGAAAAGTGGGGTAGAGAAGCCAACTCTTCTTCCCCCCAGGACCAGCTCACCAATCTGGTCAAGAGAATGAAGCTTCACAAGCCAGAAAGTCCTTTCAGAGGCCTCCCCCACCCAGAGAGACAATCTGCACCGGGTATTTTAACTGTTTATGCTCTTTATGTGTCAAGACCAGTCTATAAAGCACTTTATACAACTTCAGGTATACTTCTGATCACTCCTGAAGCCTCTCAAAGTGAGAAAAACAGTTCTCGTAAAGCATCCTCAGGGAAAGGATGGACTCCTAGGTTCTTCTCACAACAGAAAGGTTGCAAGGGGGCTACCAAGCTGCCTGTACCCGTGAGCGACAGGGAAATGGAGGCAGATGTTCTGAGACACAGTTGAAAAAGGAAGGCCACGTTTTACCTGAACTCCTTTGAATCCCACTTCCCGTGGGATGAGCGGCAGTGTGCTCAAAACCAGCTCAAAACTCCCCACTCCCCTGAACACAAGCAAGCAGAACTCTTGCATTTATATACAACTGTTGCATGAAGGGCACCCTGCTCAATGTGGTCTGCCGAAAGAATAGGTTCCACACTCCTCAGGGCACAAATCCACCCAAACACAACTCCAGTCTGATCACTTGCAAAGGTTACTTCTGCACCTTTATTCTATTCCCCCGAGAGGAACAAGGATGCAGCTCTCCAGGTCCAGGGCAAGGAAAACCATCAGGAAGAAGAACTCGCTGCTCCCTCCAAGGGCCAAGCCCTGGAACTTAACTTTTCTGCTCCTTTTTTTAAACAAAAAGCAGGTCCTGATTTAAGTGAGGCAAAACACGGTGTTTGACTCACGAAATTGCAATCGTGGGGAGGAAGGCAGTCTACGCAGGTGGTCTTCTCCAAATAATGCTTTTTTATTTCCCACAATGGTAGCCATTGTATAAAAAAATGCTTGTTTCTGTTATCTTATCCCAATGTATAAACCTGTCCCCACCCCACCCACTGCAGCCTCTTTCCCCTTTTCAACACTCTCCCCCTTAGGGGAAAAAAACATACATTAGCCACTAACACAAGTAACCAACAGGGTAATAAGCAGAGAGAAGAGAGAGGGAGAGACGTGGGTCTTGCTGATTCCTCCGTTCCTGGTCCCGTTTCAAGGCCCCCCCCCCTTTCCTCTGAACTGGAGTGGAATATCCGGACAGGAGGTGGCTTCGGGATACAGGCCTCCGACCCCGCCCCGATCCCCAAAACAATCGGCCTAGAAAAACACCGCCCCGGTTAAGTTTAAATATGAAACCAAAGAAATAAGAAAGAGACCAGGAAGAGAAGAACGAGGGGTCGTAACGTGGGTTAAAAAAAGAGCCCCTCCCTGCCCCCCTCCCTCCCCACAATGAAGTCCGGTTATCAAACCTTTGAGTTCCAGTGACCTAAACCCCACCCCCCAGTGGGGCGGGGGTGAGGAACTGCTTCTGGGGATGCTGCTCATGGGGGGGGGGAAGAGGAGGAGGAGGCATGCCCCCCCCCCAGGCAGTGTGTCTGTGAGTGTGTCTGTGTGGACTGTCACGCAGAGAGTTTGCAGTGACAGAGCTCCTTGTACATCTGTCGACGCAGTTTCGGCATGTCTTGCTGTGTGAAGGTGAACGGCAGCCCCAGGGCCAGGAATTTGGAATACTGTACGGGAGAGAAAGGGGGGAAAATGAATCCTCCTCCTACAGCTGGACAATACTGACACGCGGGCCGCGGCGGGCAATCTGCTCTAGTAAGAGTGATTTCTGACAGGAAGGACCCTGGTTCCCATGCCACAGGGCAGAAGGTCTGAACCCACTTTCTCAGACTGATGGCGCTGTCACTGGGAACAAAAGGCCAAGCAGATGGATGCCCAGATGTGGGGCGGGTCAGAATGAGGCCTCTGCAAAACCAGTTGGAGAGGACCAAAGACATTCTGCCCACCCCCCAGGATTCCCCTTCCGCTCAGGTGGGAAGATAAGCAAGGGCTTCACAGGTCTAGAGAAAGCCCAGGTCACGGCTTTGCTCCCCATCAGGTGCCAGAGCACATGCCCCCCCCCACTAACCCCCTTCAACATTCGCAGAAGGGGAGGGGGGCTTCATAGGCTGGAAGCAGTGGCTGCCTGGCTTATAAACCAAAGTCTGGACCGACATGCAATTGTAGCCTGAAGAAGAACTCAGGGAGCATCTTCGCTATGTCATCTCCATCAGCAGTCAGAAGCATCTCTTAATACGTGAGAACAGGGAGCAGCCCGGCTGGTTCTGGCCCCAACCCAGCATGACGTCTCACCCCAGTGGCCCGGCACTCACTTCTAAGTATTTCCAGTCAAAAGAGGAGGGGAAAAGCCTTCATCTGCTCTCGAGTCCCTGCAAATGGCCTTTAGAGGCATCTTGCCTGCCACTCCAACCTGGGGGAGGTACCTGGGCATCCATTCTGCTAGCATACCCTTTTCAAAATTAATCATGCACGCTTCCCCAAACCCCACCGAAAAATCCTTTTAATACTATGAACCCGGGATGCTCTGCTGCTGCCCTGCACATGTTGCTGAACTATAACTCCCAGCATGCTATGCAAGCCCCAGTGGAATGCTGGGAGTTGCATATTGGAGGTATAGTTCAGAAAGACTGAGCACTGTACTTGAGCCCCATGGCTGTAAACCAATCCAAATTACACCTCTGCTAAATGGAAGAGCAACTTCTGGTGGTCCATCACATTTATGGGGGATTTTCCTACCGTTCTGCAGAGACCCGAGGCCCTGCTGTACCGGAATATGGGCCCCACTTCCCTACACTCTCCCAGAGACTTCAGAGATTATGGTGTCTTTTTCCCCTTAAAAGAGGGGAAAGCTCAAGTTTCCAGAACGCCAAACGCTGTGCTCTTGGCAGGTTTTACACTTGAGGAGGAATTGTACAAACACACACACAGCTTTGTTTGAAATCATCTTCTGGCCAGGAACTCTGAGGTGTAATTTTGATGCTTCTCGTGAGAAGATACAGAAAACGGGAAAAAGAAGACTCGGGTTTTCCGGAAAACCTGAGCCTGGCCTCACCTGCAGCACAAAAGCTCCGCAGTCGCTGTCGTTGTTTTGTCTGGCAATGTTCTGGAAGAGGGAACAAAATGGACGTCAGCAGACAGGGGAAGGGGGCAAACTCCCCAGTAACCTATAACGGTCCCCAGGCCGGCAGCTTCTGCTTCTTCCATTCAAATTAGAAGGTATTTCCCAGGATCTGTGTGTGCCCCTGCAGCCCTCCACAAATCCAGCCACCCTTTGCCTGCCCTGGGCAGGCCCAGGGCAGACTTACTCATTTTGGGATGCAGAAGAGAGCCGTTCCAGGCTTCCTGGTCCCGGCCAGAACACATGAGCCTCCTGGTAGAGGCCCCTGCTGGCTGACTGGTAGAGGCCCCTGCTGGAGGTCCAGCCCATTTCACGTAACACCAAAGGAAGACTGGCTGGGGAAGAAGCGACTTCAGAAGATGGCAGCTCTGGTTCTGTCTCTTTTGCTGACGCTACCACGGGCATGTCGGTCTACCTAACTTTTAAAAATTCAGCTGCGGGAAACGGCAATATGCTCTACGGGGAGAACGCTGAGGAGGATGGAACAAGAGCCAAGGACTCCTGGTAGAAGCCACCTTCTAGCTGCCTGATTTGGGGACCGACATAAAGCTTGCAGCTTTTCTTTTCCAGGATGCTGGTGATAGTTCTAAGAACCAAGAGAGTCTGCCTGGCTGCTTGTAAGCACATGGGGCTTCTGTTGCTCTCAGGTCTGGGTGATTATGGGTAGGGGCCTAGCCCCCCTGAAAGACAAGACCACTCTTGGCAGTCACTGCTCACACCTGAAGCTCTTCAGCTACAAAAGTGCCCATTTCCGGCTCTGTCTGGCTGACCCATGAAGGCCCCTCAGAGCTGGGACAGCTTTGCTTGACCTCCCTTTGTGGTTGGTGCCAAGGCCCTCAGGATCTTCTCGGAAGCACTCATCCTCCCATTCGCAGCCCAGAGTTGCAGTGTCTGGGGTCCTCCAGGTGTCCCTGAAGGACGCTCTAGGCATCCCACGCTCACCATCCCAGGAACGCTGGGTGTTGTGGACTAGGAACCTCTGGAGGAGCCCAACCAGAGCAGCCGTGCTTTAGGCTGGGGCAGCGTTTACTGGGCCCAGTTAAGGGGACTGGGTTTATTCCCTAGGGGCCCCTATATAGCTTGAGGTGTTTTGAGACCCAAACATCGGCAGGTGAGGCCCTGCTGCTCAGAGCTCTACCTAGAACTCCAGTCCACACTTCTCTGCTGCAATTCTGACATCCTACTGATGGAAAAAACACCACGTTTCCCTAGACAATGCTGACTTTTGAATTGGGGTTAACGTGTTTCAGGTTTTTAGGGTGTTGGAGAAGCCTGAGCCACAGTCCCTTCTGGATGCTGGTTTAATCTTATCTTTGCATTAGCAGTGGTATTGCCATGTGGTTAAACGGACTGGTCACCAACCTAGAAAATTTAGGTTGCTGAACGGGATACAGCCGGACCCCTCATATTCCGGCGGTTTCACTTTTCCATGGTGACCAGCCCAGCCTCCTCCTGCCCCCTCTGCTTCCATTAGACCTACCTGAAGCTTCTCGGAGATCTGGGGTAGACAGGAAAGTGTGCGAAAACACACAAGATTTCCCATAATGCCTGGGAAACCCTATGGGATTTCACAGGAATTATGGGAAATTGAGTGCAATTTCCCCGCTTGAAATATCCACAGTTTTTCGGTAACTGCGGTAGGACCTGGAACGTATCCCTTGTGGATACAGAGGTCCAACTGTACAAGAAATACCAGACAGAATACGTGTTCTTCTTTCATGATGCAGCCTGGCTCCCTTGCCACTGTTTTCTGGCCCCACTACCTTTCTAGGTCTATTTGCCTGCACACTCCTGTCTGCCAAGTGCGCAACTCCGTGTGGACCTGTGGCTTGGCCTGAGACCTCCTGAAAAAGCTACAAGAGGTACGGCTGACTCTGACCCCTTTGCCTCTTGTATCTCATGCCAACTCCTCCACCCCCTTTGGGAGGAGCAAGGAGCAGCGGCAACATGTGGTTAAGCAGGAACAGGAACACGTAAGGTAATCACAGCA
Source organism: Aspidoscelis tigris stejnegeri (assembly GCA_023333525.1). Taxonomy (NCBI): domain Eukaryota; kingdom Metazoa; phylum Chordata; class Lepidosauria; order Squamata; family Teiidae; genus Aspidoscelis; species Aspidoscelis tigris. Next base: position 1,284,824 of record JALMGA010000009.1, read on the forward strand.
AGATGCTGAGGACAAAGGAGAGAGCGAGCAAAGTGAGATGGCTTGGCGTGCCTCCTTTTTTGCCTCTCAGGGGCCAATGGGCACCTTCTCTCGCCTAACAGCTCCTCAACGGTGGCCCATAATGACACACAAAACAAAAGCCACGCAGAGAACGTCTGACAAGGATGCAATGAATGAATGAAGAGGGGAGGGGTTGCCTTTAGCGTCACTCTCAAGGGCAGAGAGGCAGCAAAAAGGCCTCCCAAGGGTTCTGAGGCACCTCAAAAGAGCAGAGTGCTGATCCATCTACTCCTGGTCTACAACCCATTCCAGTGCTGGGCCCTCTGTTGCTGAAAAGCCCAGAAGACCCTTTTGGGGCTTCCTTTGCCCACCTTCTTCCCCTGCTGCCCATCAAGGGAGTGGAGAGAGACTCACCATCTGGAAAACCCCTTTCCAACCGTCTCTAAAGTCTGGGCGGTTCTTCTTGTCTGCTTCAGCCTGCAGGTACCTGCAGATGTGCTAAAATGGCAGGGAAGAGACCGGCATGAGAGCGACACGCGCACACACTCTTCCCCAGCAGGGGCCCCTCCACTCAAAGGATTCCCCTGGTCCCTCCTATCCTTTCCTGCAAAGCCTTCCTTTTCAGCTCCTCCTGGACTTCATGCCCTCTTTTCCCCAAAGCCCCTGAAGGGCCCTCCCTGATGTTAAAAATGGGGTGCACACCACGAGTTGGTGGCCTGCCCTTTTCTCACGAGTACTGAAGGAACCCAGGTGAAGCCCCGGGAGTTTGCGCACCCCTCCCCACCCCATCAACTGAAGAAAAAAGAAGGAAGTGTTGACTTTTCTACCTTGCTTTTCTCACCCAGTTCTAAGGGGACTCAAAGCAGCTGACAAATCTCCTGTTCTTCTCCCCACAGCAGACACCCTGTGAGGTAAGTGGGGTCATGGGAGCTCCAAAAGAGAGCTGTGACTCGCCCAGGGTCACCCAGCTGGCTTCATGGAGGAGGGCGGAATCAAACCCAGTATTCCCAGATAAGAGTCCGGTTCCCTAACCACTAGGCCAAACTGGCTCATGACTGACCAAACTGAAACATCTGTGAGATACTTGTGCTAATTTGCAGGAAGTGAGGACGCAAATGCCCACCTCTTGATTTCCAAAGATTAATCATGACGCACTGCTATAATCAAATACTAAATTCATGAATCCTGAGGGGCCCCAACAATTTGCAAAACTGCGACGATCTGTTCCATTTCCCTCTTCTGGCAGTAAGGAAAGGTTCCAAATTCCCACCGCTCACCCTCCTGGCTCCAATCCTCCCCCCTCAAGACTTTTTCAAGAGAGCAGCACCCCGAGGGACCGCCAAGAGCCCTTGGATCACCTTGGGGCATCTCCGGTTGAGGGTGCGCTGGGAATCCAGGTAAGTGATTTTCTTCTTCTTCACCTCCACACAGATCAGGGACCAGTGGACTTCCAGGTGGATGGGGATCAGCAGCAGCTCTTTGTTGAAGATGTCCACCTGGGGAGGAGGCAAGCCAATGAGCTCCACACGCCCTTCCCCACGCAGCGGCCGCCTTCGTTCTCCCCCATCCAAGCCTTCCTGGCATGAGTCTCAGTGGCAGAGCAGGCGCCCCTGGACTGGAAGCCGACACGCCGCGCAGCTTTCCGGGGGGCGCATGTACACTTTCTGGGGCACGAACAGCAGAGGCAGACCCAGGGTGGCTTGGAATCTGGCTCCCCCCCCCCCCGAAGGTGCCTCCCTTTGGCCCAGAGCCACTCCTGAGGAGACAGGCGCTCTGCTAAAGCCCACCCTCTCCCCTTCCCCTCTGGGAATCAGGGCAGCCACTCACATTTTTGGTCCAACGCTTGACGCCGTCATACCCCTTGGTTCGTAGCTTATCGTAGAAAAAACTGTTGAAGAAATGAACCTGATGAAAGAAAAACAAGTAGCCTTGGGTTCACGAAAGCAGGGCGTGGCACTGGCCTGGGAGCCGTGGCAGTGGAGACAGAGCAAGCGGAGGACGGGCTTGGCGAAAGGGGACCCCCCCCCCCCGGGGCAGCCGAGAGCTAGACATCAGCCAAAGGACTACAGGACAGACATGCCCGCCCTGAAGGTGGCACTGGGTGAGACTTTTGAGAGGCCCTTGGAGCACGGGCGATGCTTCAGCCATATAATGAACTGGCAGGACTCACTGGGGAAGGGCCTGATGCTGAAGGCAAAAGGAGGAGGGGCAGCAGAGGACGAGATGAAGCAATGAACGTGGGCCTGGGAAAACGTCAAGAGGCAGCAGAGGACAGAAGGGCCAGACTGAGCCATTAAGCGAGGATTCCATGACTAAAGAGTGGAACAGTCATAAAGTTCCCAGACTGCCCCCAGGTGGTAGCAGAGCAAAACAACAGGCGGCTTCCAAGACCACAGGCACATTTAGAAGCCTTAAAGGGGGGAACTCAACTGTGGGCCTCTAGGTGTTCCTCAACTACAACTCCCAGTGCTCCCAAGGGCTGGCGGGAAATGCTGGGAGTTATACTCCAAAAACACCAGGAGGAACACAGCTGAGAACCTCTCAGACTGTGCTCAGAATAACACCGCAAACTCCGAACGGCGAGCGCCACAGGAACACGGATCTTTCCAATTTTTATAAGACAAACCGATGAACGAATTCCGTAGTATGTCTGGGAACGAATATAGTGTCTCTGCAAAGGTTTTCCCCCCTCAAAAAAATGAGAACCTAGGCCTCAGAGGGCAATTTTTTTCAGCAAAGCAGGAAATCTATAATTTTTGTTCTGTGTTTCAGTTATGATGGTGAAGGAAACAGCTGGCTGTTAAATGTCATATATTTAAACTACTTGTCTGTAGTGTGTTCTGTGTCTCCTCAGAACTCAGTTTCTTCTTGGATCTCCATTAACATTTGCAAGTTTTGCAATACTGACACCACTTTGTGTACATTACTAGTAATATTTTAATTGCATTTTTGCAGCATGGTCCCTGAAGGTGGCGCCGCGCCTAAATTTGTTGGGTTTTCACTCTGAATTGCCAACAGCATTGTCCATTGAATCACAGTTGTCAGAACGTTAAGGAAAAATGCCTCTTTACTGTGCTAATAACACCAGTCAAAACCAGTAAAGGCTTCAGCATGATGCATTATCATCAGTACCGAGTGCGGAAAGGCATAAAAACTTATAATTAATGGGCGAAATCACCCCTTTTTTGTGTAGCACCCTAAGGTGACCTGTTTCAGAGTACTGGGTGCGGTCCCTTCCCCTTTCCTGACTCCTTTAGCAGCGCACTACTGTGTCCCCCTCAGATATGGTTTTCCACCCTCCAGTTTCCCCAATTGCTCTCCCTTCCCTTGGGTTCTCCTGACTGTTGTTTTGCATTCACAAGCCCAGCTGAATGCCTACTGAATGGAAGGCTTTCCAACTTATTCCAGGGAGAACATAAGAACTAAAGAGGAGCCCTGCTGGATCAGGCCGCAGCCCATCCAGTCCATAAGAACCTGAGAGGAGCCCTGCTGGATCAGGCCACAGCCCATCCAGTCCATAAGAACCTAAGAGGAGCCCTGCTGGATCAGGCCACAGCCCATCTAGTCCATGAGAACCTAAGAGGAGCCCTGCTGGATCAGGCCACAGCCCATCTAGTCCAGCATCCTGTCCCACACAGGGGCCCACCAACTGCCCATGGGCATCTCAATCCGAGACAAGGGCAAACCTTCTGCTCTCGAATCCCAGCAAATGGCCTTAGAGGCATCCTGCTCATCCCCCCAGCCTGAAGGATGTCCTTAGGCATCTCTTCTCGTAGTCATTGAAACATCTGTCATCCATGAATGTGTCTAATCCAGCAGTTCTCAACCTTCCTAATGCCGCGACCCCTTAATGCAGTTCCTCATGTTGTGGAGACCCCCGACCATGGCGGCAGAGCAGCTGGGAGGTGGGAGGGAAGCATGGCAGAAGACTTGTCGCGACCCCTCTGAAAGGGTAGTTCGACCCCCAGAGGGGTCCCGACCCCCAGGTTGAGAATCACTGGTCTAATCCTTCCTTAAAGCCATCTCGGCTGGTTGCTGTTACCACCATCTCCTCTGGCAGGGAAGGCGGCCCCACCAATCAAGGAAGGGTGGAGGTTTGGAGGGCCTGAGAAAGGTGAGGGTGGGGCAGGTCACTGGCAGTTCAGGGGATCTCTCAGCTCATCTACAACGTGTCAAAACTTGGTAGTACTTCTTTTTCTTTTTTTAAATCTATATTCTAGGGCCTATCATCTCTCATGTTAGCAATGTGGTTAATGGTAGCTGTTATGTTCTGTTTGTTTTAGCCTGTTACTGGTGGTTTTTCCTTTTGGAACTGTTTCTATATTGAATTGGTTCTCGGCTACAGTGCAAGGTTCAACCAATTCAATAAAAAAATTCCCCCATTAGTCTCTCTCAGGAGAACAAGGAGGCAGCTATATGATGAGCGTAACCCAGCAGAGGAGGAAGAGCACCTCTCTGGCTGGGCCTTGCAGAGACCAAGTGGCCAGTCATTCCTTCCTCCAACTCAGGGCTCCCTTGAGCACCAGAGGACCTTCCGCTACAGGCACAACGGCAAACCCAATGTCCACACCCTACCTGCCGAGTGCACCTATGACATCCTTTTAACTCTCAGGCCCGTGGGAAAGTCTTACCTTGTCTGGCACCGTGTCCATAACAAGATCCCCATACATGTTCATTACCTGGGCAGGAGGGAAAAAGGAAGGTGGCAGCAGGTCAAGCGTGCAAAGAACGTCCTCAATAAAGATGACAAAGATCAGCCATGCTGTTTACGTCCATTCTTCCCATACTGAGTTCCACTGTGACTTAATACAGCGGTCTGGGGGAACCCTTCCTTCCTTCCTTCATTCATTTGCATTTTTATCCTGTCCTATACCCAGAGGTCACAGCAATAAAAACAAAAATTAAAATGAACCTACCAGAAACTAATAACAGTGCCTGACTGTGGGGTGGGAAATTTGTTTTCTCAGCCAAAGGCCAGGGTAAATAGGTATGCCTTCACTGATTTCCTGGACATATAAAGTGAAGGTGCCTGGTACACCTCAGCAGGAAGACGATTCCACAGTCTGGGGCCTGCCACTGAGAAGGACCTATCCAAAGTCCCCACCCCTTCAACTACTGAGGTGGTGGTACAACTAGCTGCGCTTCCCATGAAGATCTATCCCTTTAGATATTTGGGATCCAAGCCCTCCATTATTCCCTTCACCTCTTCCGCGGGACCCCATGTACTGTGTATGATAATTTTGCGAAGGAGGGATGCCTAGGGTTCCAGAAACCAGGCCCAAACTCTGCCTGGCTTTGCCACTTCTGATTCTAATGAGCATTTTAAGCATTTGTTTGCTTATGACTATTTCTCACTGCTTTCTCATGGTTGTGATGCTTCTTGTGCTGCAGCCTTGAGCAAATTGGTGGCCAAATCAGCCATGGAGTTGGGGTCCTTTGCCCAGATAAAGACACAATCTCCATCTTCTCCAGTCACAACCATCTCCCTCAGAACAGACAAAGGTTTATGTTGTGGCTGCTGGGAAGTACCCACTGACCCCAGAGAAGGGCTGGAGCAAATTTCAGCTGTAGATTACTGATCTATTACACGTGTTTTAGCCTGACCCACCTTAAGACCTAAGGGTACAGGACATGACAGAACTGCAAATAACTAGGGAAATAAAAATGTGAAGCTACCTTACCGCACCCCTGTCTACAAGCACTTTCCGCACAGTGTCCTGGTTGCTCTCAAAGCAGCCTGTAAGCGCATGAGTCCTATCAGTGGGAGATTCTCACGGAAAGTTGCGATGCTAACTGGGCCAAATATATAATATTTTATTTTATACACCTTATTCTTTCTTCCTGTGACCCGCCCCCAGACCTTGTGGCGAAGGCAGGACATAAAACTTCTTAAACAAATCAGTGCTGCCAATCTGAGAAGTCACCCGGAGGCAGGGGAGGGGGTCTCCATAGCACCGCCTTCCTTTCCGAGTGACGCACCATCCCACTTCTTGCCACTGGTCAGACAGCACTCACAGACCTGCCAAGTCCTCCTCCCTGCTTTTGTTCCTTGGAGTCTTTTTCCTCCACTGCATACCTGGTCATTGAGCCAATTAGGCCCATACAACGTTTGCAAGTCATCCATGGTGACCACGTGACGTTTATAGGTGACCCGGAAGGTCCGCACCATGGCATTGCCCGGCATGCGCTGGTAGGACTGGATCAGCTGGTTCACCATGCCTTTTCTGCAGGATTCAGAAAGGAAACAGAGCCCCTTCGGTATGGTTGACTGTGCACTGACAGAGACGTTCGCGCCTGCAGACACTCTTGTCGCCTCAGGTCCTGCCTGCGGCCTTTGCTCCCCGACTGCGGTTTCTCAGAGGAAATGCCGGACCAGCACAGTGCCTCCTAGACTGGCGATTCTCGGGCCAAGGTCCTTGGGATGTTTCTGAGCAAAGCCTGCCAGTATGCCACACCCAGTGGGGCTGGCGTTCAATGCAGGGCGCTGGGGGCACCACTTCAAAACCACTGTATTAGGACCCTGTCAGTAAGCCAGGCAGCAAAGCCAAGGAGGAGGAGGGCCAGCTCCATGATTTGCCCTTGTTTGACAAAGCAACTTAATGACAGGCCGCGAAGTTCACCGCACCCACTGGGGTCTCTCAAAAGGATCCCTGGCTACAGCTGGGCCGCAGGAGCTGTTCAGGAAAGGTCTAATCAAACTAGTGTCTAAGCACAGCGCCCAGGGGCCTGTTTGCACTTGGAATTTATCCTGGAATAAAGGCCCACTGCCCACACACTAGCGCAGGCTACAGCAGGCCCCAGGTGAGGCCTTCCAGAGTCTGCAATAGCATGAGGCCCACAGAGCCCTGTCCTGAGATGTACCCAGAATTTTCACTCTCTGCTGGCAAGTCTGAAGTATTTTTGAGTAACACAGCCGGCTTTCACCTCGCTCTCTTGCAGAGAACTGTTTTGGTAAGTAGGGCGGACACTGGATCTGAAGTAACACTGAGACGTTAACTACTTTGAAGTTATCTTGGCTAAGATAGTAAGCCTAAGAAGGAACTGTGTCACTCCTAGCCGCCAGTACCAAAGGTCAAGAGGGTTAGGAGGGCCGAGTCTCCATGTTTCCCCCCCAAAGAAGGGCAGCTCCTCTTCTGCCCCACCTGGCTTAGCTTCTGCACCCAGCAAAGCTGATGTTCTGAGTTCCCACTACAACCTTTTTCTCACAACCCAGCGCAGACTCCACCTGGCCCTGCCCACCAACTTCCAGGTGCTAAATGGGCGGCTCCCTCTGGGGATGGAGGACAGAGCTGGGCTTTCAGAGAAGGGAAGGAGGGGTCGAAAAGTGACGCTGTACCTCTGAGGCGTAGAGAACTCCTGCTGGAAGATGTCCTCCAGCTTTTCCACCACCTCGTCCACGCTGATAGGAATGAGGCTGCCGTAGGTCTGCAGGAATTCATCCAAGATGTCTGGCAGAACGAAAAAGGAAATCTCAGGCAATGCAGGCCCTTCCTGGCGAGCGGAAGGGGAACAGATCCCAACCCTAGACTGTGGGCAGAAGGCAGGAAAAAAGACGCCTCTTGGGTGCCTGGGAGGAACGCCCCACAGCAGACTGATCCAGCCCCAAGCGCCGCTTGCCAGAGGCACGAGTGATGGAAACGCCGGGTGGCCCGAGGCGCTTTTCCACCTCATCACATGCCTTCAGGAGATCCTATCTGGTGCTGCTCATTTGTTGACCTCAGAGGTCCCCTTGGGCTACTACAAAGAAATATGGCCACAATGTGAGCGGGAAAAAACGGCTCCAAGGTTCATGTGCTTCCCTGACAGTATTAGTCTCTTCTTACCCCTCCAGAGCTTGCCCTCCCCCCCTCCCCCCAAGGCTCCTCTTCAAACTGAGAAACCACACAGGCCACATGCAGGGCTGCAGAGACGGTGCACAAAACCCGCCATTCTGGCTCCAGCCCAATTTATGGTTCCTCCGACTCCTCAGTTTGGAATTAGACAACCTTGTTGGTAAATAATGCCTTAATTTCAATCATCTGAGAAATGCAACCGCTACAGGCCTATAACTGTCAAGCAGCAGGGACGCTTAATGGGCAGAAGGGATGCCCGAGCTTCTAAGTTGCTTTTAACTCAGACTTCCTCTAGATCCCTCCACTGACGATGGCATCTTCCTACAGAAATTGCTTTCACAGATTAGATTACTATTCCCATTTAGACAGAGTCACGGACTCCAGCTCCCATAAGCCAATAATATCTTCCAACCCCCCAGTGCTGCCCGTATCCTGGGAAACCCAGCAGTTCTGGATGGCAACTGCCCGCCTCTGCCCGCCCGGTCTCTGCCCTTTCCCACCCACGCTCCCAGTCCTCTTACTGTGAACGCAAGTGATGTGTTCTTCCGTCAGCGGGCTGTGTTGCACTGCTTTGTCGCCAGGCCTCTCCTGACTTCCGCCCTCGGCAGACAGCTCCACTGGCTGGCTCTCTGCTTCAAGCCTGACACCGGAAAGGGGGTCCAGGGTCCTGTCTTTGTCTCGCGGGGACTGGAAAAGTTCCTCGGCCGCGTGGCCCCCGATGCTACAGACGTTGCTGATGAGAATGGTGGCGTCTGTGACCCCGGGCAGGGAGCAAAGTTCGCCATCGGGAGTGAGGGAGGCAAAGCCATTGGGGAGAACATCCATGGGGCCTACAACCAACAAGAGGCACAAGAGGTTTGCAGGGAATGAACGCACACCTGGTAGAAAGGTGGGACGTCTGCCAGGAGCCACATGGTTAAGCAGCACTCCATGCCTCAGCTAGGGCTGCTTCCCATCAGAACTGGCAACATTTCAGGGCATGGAAATTGAGACCCTCCCAAAGGACACAGGGCTGCCTCCCCCTCCCAAGCCCCTCTGCACCTGCGGTCTAGAGTCTCTCAATATTCACCTGGCAGGTTCCAAGAGAGAGAAAAACAGGGATCCCCCCTCCGTCACCCAGATGGGGACAAATCCCACCTGACTCCTGTCACCCAGAACTGCCTTCACCAACGGATAGAGGGTTAGCTGCTAAAGCGTATAAACTGTTGTTGAAATACAAAATGGAGGAATATTGTGTAAAGGAATGTCTAACAAAGAGGGAAAGCAATGAGAATGTGGAACAAATATTGTTAAGGAATATTTTAATAAAATGATTTACAGACAGTATATGACCCTGCAAAGACTTTCAGAGATGTATAATGCCACCTCTAATCTTTGCTGGAAATGTGGTGAAAAAGAGGGATACGGTGGACCTGTCTTAAAGCAAAAAGGTTCTGGCGTGAAATATATTTGGATATACAGAAGTGTCTGAAAATGCAGATGCAAGAGAAATAACTTTGTTGGGCTTGACTGAGAAAAAGCTGAAAAAATATAACATATATTGCAAGAATTCTGTACGATCAAGTGCAGAGATTGAGAAAAATGCCAATGACTGAGGACTGGAATATAAAAATGAAAGAGAGGGACAAAGTGACACAACTCTTTACTGGCTTTCCAAAAATAGAGGACTTAATAACTGTAGGTTTTGGAGACTGAGTGATAAAAGACTTTTCATCCGAAGGGATTCACAAAGATAGGCAGCAAGTGGAACGTTAAACAGTGAGTCAAGTCTGTATCTAACTCTTTTTCCTTTTCTATGAATGGTTGGGCCCCCATATCCGTGGGTGATAGGCACCAGGTCCTACTGCAGTTACAGAAAACAGTGGACATTTGAAACGCTGGGAAATCACACTCTATTTCCATGATCCCTGGGATACTGTGGGAGAATTCCTGGGAATCCTGGGAAATCATGCGTGTTTTCATGCTATTTGACTACTTCAGGCCTCCATGATGAGGCCTCTGGGAAGTCTAATGACAGTGGTAGGAAGGGGGGAGTCTGGTTTGATTAACTGTGGATAAATGAAACCGCTGTTACAGGACCAGTGGATATGGGGGCCCGATGGAATCAAGCTTTCAAAACTTAAATGTAATGAGGTAGTTTTATACCTTGTAAACTAATAAAATGGTGTTTAAAAAAAAAGACCCACTTTCACTAACACTAGTCTACTAAGTCCCTCACAGCTGAATATGCTTCTGTTTCCTTTTGGCACTTTCCCCCTTTGCTCAAACAGTGCAAACCCAGAGGGGGGAGTCTAAGGCTGCTTCCTCTGAGTAGCAGTGGGGGGGGGGGGGAATAGTGTTGAAGGGCACCTACAGCTCATGGGGCGCATGTACGTGTACAAGCTCTGAGAGCGCTTCCCAGAGAAGCACCCCTGAGCTCTCCTTCCCTCGTTTTGCCCCGTCTCCTCTGATCTGCCAGGGAGGCAGCTGGCAGGCACAGAAGGGCCGGTCCATGTGGAAGGGGTCTGGGTGACTGGTCCAGGCCCGCCACCTACTAAGCTCATTCTCAAATGGAAGAAATCCAGCCCACCTCATTGTCTGCTGAGACATGCCAGTGAAAGTCCATTTTAAAGCCAGCCAGCCAGCCAGACACACCAGTTCCTTATAGCAGACCGTGCCACACAAACCTCATAATGGGGCCAAAAGGTCGGCTGTAGGTCACACTCACCTCCGTCTCCGTCCAGGGGGTGCTCTGTATCCCCACTCTTTCTAGTCCTGGGCGAGACCTGGGCCCCCAAGCCAGGGCATTTGAGCAGGAGGGCGTCTTCCTCGTCCAGCTCCACAGCGCCAGGGTCTTTGTCAAAATTCACCCTCTGCAGCTCCACGTACTGAGGGTAGGAGGAACCCGCATCCATCAGGGCTCCCAGCAGGCTGAGATGAGAGGTCTGAGGTGAGGGCGAAGAGTTTGGGAATGCTCCATCCAGTTCATAGTCCAGGTGGGGCTCGGAGGGGCGGGACCTGAAGTGGGACGCAGGCGACCTACGCTTGGCCTTGCGTGCACAGGCCTCTCCCCCTAAGGAATAGCTTTTTTTGTACAAAGAAAGGCGATCGTCGTCGGGCTGGGAGCCGGGGGAAAGGGACAGAGACGACCGTGCCCGCTTGGTCCCTCCCCGCCGGCGCCCTTTAAAAACCATCTTGCCCCACAGCTTCCAATGGAACGCCAGGAAGGGGCTCCTGGAGTACAGGAGCATGCGCAACGCCCGCACTGCCCGCCGACGGCGTCGCCGGAAGCAGCGCGGCCTTGAGGCTCCCAGCAGCTGCGGGTGCCCCCTGGAATTAGAGCCTGATCCGACCAGAAAGGGCCAAGCCCGTCCCCCACTTCTGGCCACCTTTCCTCTCCTGGCCTTGTTCTGGGTCAGGTCAGACATGCCCCTGGTCATTTCCCAACCAGACATGCAGGGCAGATCCCACTTGTCTTCCTCTTCCTCGCCTTCTTTGCTGTCAGAAGACAAGGGGCTGAAGCCAGGGGGCTGTTTCTTGGTATAAACCAAGCGCCGATTTCCCTCAAAACAGCCGCCGTGTTTGCGTTCAGGTTCACCCCACTTCTGGGGAGACTGGCACAGCTTGTCCTGGTGTCCCATGGGATCCTGAAAGCTGGGGGAGGGCCCCCAGCATTTGTCATCTTGGATAGTTTCCTTCATGGTTCCAAATCCCTAAATGAAAAAGGAGAGAAGGCCTGATTAGTGGTGTACTTTTGGTTATTCATTATCAGGACGAAAAGGAGCTTTCTGAAAGAAAACTTGTCAGGCTACCCATGTTTCCTTCCGGTCATCAGTTAGTTGCTTACTAAATACAATGCTTGTGTCTCTCCTAACTGCAGAAGACGGAGAAGCGAGACAGAACACTCCAGTTCTCTTTGGTCAGCAGAGTCTCCCCAACTGTTATACTCTTGGGTTTTTCAAGTACAGCACTGCAGCCACCAAAGCCAGGCAGTAATTTTAACATTTTCCAAAATTACAAGACTCCACGCAAACGTACTGCTATTATGAAGGAACAAAGAATCTACAGCCCTTGTCCATTCTTCTAAAGCTAGCACTGGGAAAAGCATCAAAAAAGGGCTTTCTTCGCTGCATTTACAAATGTGTTTCCTGTTACCTATTCTCCTCCCTTTGAATCGTGGTTTGCAAAGAAGACAAACCCTGCCGTATGCTTTTTCTTCTCTGAATTTCCATGGCTGCTTTTTCTTCATGCTTTAAACTGGACAAACATCCTCTACCAGCAATGCTTACACCCACCAATGGGAGAGATTTGGGCATTCCCTTATGCATGCTGATATATCCGGACAGTTTTACTCAAGCTACCAGCATAGTATGAAGGAAAAGCTAAATAAGATGGTTACTAATCCAGGCTAAGTTCAGTGAAGGCCAAGCTGAGCTACTATGTGGAAGGACTAGGGTTTAAACAGGCACCTCCAGGAACCTGCCTAGGAGGTTAACAATTCAGTCCCCTGCAGCCATCATTCTGTAGATGCAAAAACCATGGTTCCCTACGCTGCCCTGGTAAGCCAGTAATTCAGATCCTAACTGGTGGGCACATTCTTCTCTTTTTCTTGATTTTCCTGGTTCTCAAAAGAGGGCTAGACATTCCAGAGAAGAAGACTAAAAATCAGGTAAGCAGTATCCCGGAATAAAGACTGGAAAGCAAAACTGAGAAAAGAGAGAGAGAGAAGTTGAGAACTCCAGTAGTATAAAAAGACGTGGAAATGTGGGTCTGTGGAACTGTTGCTCTCAAGTGTCCCAAGTCTATAAAGCCAGGCCTGTGGCAACTTTCAGGGAACAAGTGCTCTGGCAGTTTGTGCCCCCCCCCCCAGGCGTATTATATGCAAAGGACAACCAACAGAGACTGATCTGGCACGGCTCAGAGCCGGCGGTGTGGGCCCCCCCAGCCCGTCTCAATGGCTGGTCGCCCACAAGCAGCTGTGGGTGGATTTCAGCTTCCATCCCTCCATCCCCAGCGCGCTTCGGCTGGGAGGGGAGCCCAGGAGGCCCACCTGGAGGAGGCGCACCTGGGGCTGCGCTCGGGCCTCAGCCTCTGCTGCGGGCAAGGACGGCGCCCCCAGCTTCCACTCCTGCTTCCATCTCCGGAGGGAGAGGCCTGCTGGGAGAGAGAGCCCCCTGCCCGACGACGACGAGGCGCCATGCCCAAGAAGGCCACGCTGCCGGGGGCGACGGGCTCCGGAGCGGGCGCCCTCCTGGGAGCCTCCTGTGCCTACCTCGGACTCTCCTCCGTACGAGGCTGAAGCTGCTGCTGGACCCGCCTGGGATGGGCCGGAGGAGCGGGGGGCGCCCGGCTGGGGAGCGGCGGAAGAAGAGAGACCCCTGCCGGGGGGGAGGGAGGAGCGGGGGGGAGGGAGGGGGCGTGGCCGCGAGGGCTCCTCTGGGGGCCAAGGCCGCCGCAGCAGGGGGCGAAGGGGGGTCCGCCGCAGAGGACGACGGGAAGGGAGCGCGACCGTTAGGGCCTCGGAAGGCGGCGTGAGGGGAGCGAGCAGGCACGCCGGGAGCCGTGGCGGCCGCCGAGGGGCCCAGGAAGGGGGACGGGGCTTGTCCCGGGTGGGGAGCCTCACCGTGTCCCGCAGCCGGGCCGAGCTCGGGGCCGCGGGGAAAGGAGAATAAAGAGCGGCGCGGGCCGACAGGAAGCGGGGAGGGGAGGCCGCTCTCGCCTCGGTCCCTGCGCCGCCGCCGCCGCCTCCTTCCCTCAGGAGCCGCCGCGGCTGCCGCCGGCGCCGCCCAAAGGCGTCATCAACCGGCGACTGGACGGAATGGGCAAGGGCGGGGCCACGCAGGAGTTGTTAGGCGACGCAGCCGCGTCACGCACGGCGCGCGCTTTCGGAGCGCGCCCATTGGTGGAGGGCAGGCAGGGCCGCTGTGTTCTCCTCTCTTGTGTCCGGGTTGCTGCCGCGAGCAGGAGGCGCGAAGGTTCCCCCCTCTCGAGACTACGACTCCCGTGAAGCCCCGCCGAGCCCACCGCTTAGACACGGCTCATAGGAGTTGTAGTTTCCACACGGCCGCCGAGCATGACGAGGAGTTGGGCGCCGCTCGGTCCGTTCGCCGGGGCTTCCCATTGGCCAGAGCACGTGACTGCACCGTGGAATCCTCCACCGTGTTCTTTGCCTATGACTCCCATGAGGCTGTGCCATTCACTGTTGATGGGAGCTGTAGTTCAGAAACAGTCTTCCTAGTCCAGAGTCGCCTACAACTCCCAAGTGTCCCGTGCCCTTAAAGTGTGAGGGTGAAATGATTCATACAGTAGTCTAACTGTTCTCAACTAAGCATCATGGGAATTGTAGTCTACAGAAAGAAAACCCTATCCACCTGCTTAGTAGCCCTTCAGTGGGGCCCTTCAGACAGGGTTTCTTCCCCCTGTTCCCAACTACAGCTTGTGTGCCAGTTGAAGCCTTTTCTGGACAGAGATGACTTGGCCAGTTATCCAGGCTCTGGTAACCTCCAGACTAGACTACTGCAATGCGCTCTGCATGGGGCTGCCCTTGAAGACTGTTTGGAAGCTGCAGCTAGTGCAGAATGCAGCCACTAGGTTGCTAACCGGGACAGCTGGCTGGATGCACATCACACTGGTCTTAAAAGAGCTGCACTGGCTGCCGATTCGCTACAGAGCCCAATTCAAGGTGTTAAGTTTGACTTACAAGGCCCTAAATGAATTGGGCCCCAAGTATCTAAAGGAACGTCCGCACCACCACGTCCGTCTGCAGGGGAGGCCCCCATGGATGTACCACCACCCTCAGTAGCAAAAGGGGTGGGCACCAGGGAGAGGGCCTTCTCAGTGATGGCCCCCAGGCTATGGAATAGTCTCCCCGTTGAGGCAGTGAAGATGCGCCTCTTTGTCCTGACTTTTGGTTAAATGGGGATATACTTTGTTCTTCCCACTTTCAGATGCTAATGTTTTAATAGTGATAGATCAGGAAAGGGATGCTGGCCTAGGAGCCCCCTATGGGCCTCCTCAGCCATAAAGGCTGTAGCGCGTTTGGCGTAAGAACGGGGGCAGCTGTGGTGGCCTCACGGCTGAGCACCAGCCTCCCCAGGTCAGCGAAGTTCAGCACTGAGTGAAGGTTTCAGGTCAGTTATAGATGCCAGAAATCGCTTTGTTTAGATCTGCCAAGCAAAGCTTTTGGCAGGAGGGTTTTGAAGCAAGATTGCTCCAACCTTCACTGTAGTGCAAGCAGCTAGTCAGGCCTTCTGGGCAGAGCTGGAGCTGCTGTGTACCACGGGCTGGACCTCTTGCCCACCCAGGCAGGTGAGTGGCAGAGCAGCAGACCCTGTCACACAGCACTTGTGTCAGCAACAGTTGAGGTTCTGCCTGGAAAGCCTGAAAGGCCACTGCACTGGTGTTCAGAGAGAGTTTGAGGGCTTCGTACTGTATGAAAGGCACAGCTGTGAGCTGAGAAAAGGTGGAGCGAGTGAGAATTCTTCTGCACTTTGTGACGCCCAGCGTGATTGCATCACTCATGCCCGGCGCCGGTGCCATGAACTGGGTGTCATGGCACGCAACCACACATGTGCCACTTTGCCCCACGCTTAGTTCATCCAGAAGAGGTGTGAACAGAGCCATGCAGGCGTGTACTAGCTGGCGGCTAGCATAGCTGCTGAGGGCTTTTTAGCGCTCTACAGCTTTGCACCCAGGGGACACTCCAGCATGTATGGAAGTCCTTCTGGGGCAGAGCAGGCCCTGGCTGTCCCACTGTAGCAAGTACAAAAAGGCTGTTAGATTCGTTCTCACGTTGTGCCTTCCTTGTCTTGCTGCAATTCGTTTTCTTGTGGTTAGAGGGCCTAGTCTTCCAGTTCGATTCCACCCTCCTCCACAAAGCCAGTTGAGTGGCCATGGGCTAGTCACAGCTCTCTCTGAGCTCTCACAGCCCCACCTAACTCACAGTCTGTTGTGGGGAGAAGAACAGAAGGTTTGTCAGCTGCTTTGAGCCCCTTTAAAGGGTGAGAAAAGCAGGACATAAAAGCCAACTTTACTTCTTCCCCCAAGATGCCAGCTGGGTGACCTTGGGCTAGCCACAGCTTGATCTCTGAGCTCTCACAGCCCAACCTACCTCACAGGGTGTTCTGTTGTGGGGAGAAGAACAAAAGGTTTGTCAGCTGCTTTGAGTCCCCTTAAAAGGGTAAGGAAAGTGGGGTATAAAAGCTAACCTTTCTCCTTCCTTAAGGAGCAGAGTCCCAAAGGTATCTTCAGCTTTGCATTTTAGATCTTTTGCCCCAGAAAAAGAAATCTTACACAGCAGTCAGTCCTCACCTTGCCTTCTCAGGAGACAGACAGGGCTGCCGCTCAGCAACTGAACCTCATTTAAAGCAACCAAAGGTTTACTTTGATTTTCAGAGTTTGTCCTTAACGTTTACGGTTGTTGTTGTTCAGCCAAGAGCAATGCAGGCTAATTGGGCCACATTCTTAATCCCCCAGTATTTTTGTAACAGACAAATGCAGTGGCATTTCCCAGTCTGGTGCCTTCTAGGACTTCTTAGCACCTGGAAAACTCCGACTGGCAAAATCTGGGCCACTGGGTGTGGGTGGGAGGGGGGCTTCTTCCCAGTGTTTTGCAGAGGCCTGGTGGATTTACATTTACCTAAGGCAGTGAAGAGCTTATTTGGTTAATCTGCTCACATTTCTAACTGTTAGTTGTTTTAATGGCACACCTTTGCAAAAGGTGTTAATGATTCTTGACTGATAGGACTTTTTAAACTTGTTTCTATATTGTTCTGCTGTAATCCACCCTGCTATCCCTGGACAAAGGGAAGGATGGGGATTGTTATTCAGCTGTCGCCCCCCCCCCCCCGCCCCTTGGACCACAGCATGGCAGGCCTTTCTGCTCTCTCCTGTACCCCAAAGTTTGCCCTGGCTCATGTTCATTGCTTCCATGACACCCTTTATCCATTTCATCACTTGCCGTCCCCTTCTGCTGTCCATCTTTCGTGGCACCAGGGTCTTTTCTGGGGAAGTATTTCTTCACCCAGAGGGGTGAGATCACTGGCTACTAGAACGGATGCTTAAGTACATCTTTCAGGGTGGGGGACACAAGCAGGATACTTCTAAGGCCATTTGCTGAGATTCAAGGGCAGGAGAAGGTTTGCCTTTGCCTCTGCTTGAGATGCCCATGGGCAATTGGTGGGCCACTGTGTGAGACAGCGTGCTGGACACTGGGCTGATGTAGAAGGGCATTTTTTAATGGCCTTTTCCACCCTGGGCCTTATTCCAGATTATATTCCAAATAACATAAGGGGAGCCCTGCTGGATCAGGCCACAGCCCAGCCCGTCCAGCATCCTATCTCACACAGTGCCCCACGAATTGCCCATGGGCATCTCAAGCAGAGACAAGGGCAAACCTTCTCCTGCTCCCCAATCCCAGCAAATGGCCCCCTGCTTGTCCCCCAGCCTGGAAGATGGACTCCGGCATCCATTCTAGTGCAGACTATGGCAGGCACAGCTGATCACCTATTGTAGTTTGCTCTAGCCAGCAGATGCCAGTGTCCTGTTTCAGGATAAGGCCCGGTGTGGAAATGAGTTAGGAATCGGAAAGCCCTGAAGATTTCTGTGTTAAGCAATCCTCTCAAATCCTGAGCTGAATAGGCAGGAAAGACACAGGGGGCCTTAAAGGAATTTAATTGTTTTAGCTCCTTCAGAATGTGCTAGAAATCACATGCCGAGTTGCGACTCCGAATGACGCCGTCGGCATCTCTTCATCAGGATGAGGGCCCCGAGAGCCAAAAAAGTTACTGTCGACGCTGCTATCAGCAGCAATAAGAGAACCAACAGGCTGAATTTCCTCTCTGGACCTGCGGAGAAGATGAGAAAAAGGGATTTTTTCTTTTCTTTTGAAATGCCTGGATGCCACAGGTTGGAGCCTGTGCCTTTGATCTCACCTGAGAAGCAAGCCTAGTTTGCGTCCTGGCCCATTAAACAAATAGGAGCTTTTGCAGGTTGGTGCTTAAAGTCATATTTAACACATCTGTATGCAGAAAAGTGGAGCTGGGGCAGCAAAAGGTGGAGAAAGAGGGTTCAGCCCCTGGGAGAAGCCCCCTCCCTTCCCAAGAACTTATCTCACTGCTGCACCTAAATGTGCCCCCTGCTGACAGGAGTTGTGGGTGCTATATGGTTAAAGAGAACAGCAGAGGAACCCTAATGCCCCAAAAGCTGCCCAGAGGGGCAGAAATACAGCCCTTCCTGCACTCATCTTTTGAACCAGTTTGGTCTAGTGGTTAGGCAGGCGGACTCTTATCTGGAAATACTGGGCTTGATTCCGCACTCCTCCATGAAGCCAGCTGGGTGACCTTGGGCTAGCCACAGCTCTTTCTGAGCTCCCACAGCCCACCCACCTCACAGGGTGTTCTGTTTTGGGGAGAACAGAAGGTTTGTCAGCCGCTTTGATTCCCCTTAAATGGGTGAGAAAAGCAGGGTAGAAAAGCCAACTCTTCTTCTTCTTCCTGCACTTGGCCTTATTCTGGAATATATCCCAGAACAGGGATGTGCTATCTGCATGCTAGAGAGGACTACGGAAGGCCCCAGATGAGGCCTGCCCATCTGCATTAGCTTGTGGCCAACAGTCCACTATCCAGAGATATATATATATTCCAGAATAAGGCCAAGTGCAGAAAGGGCCCTTGTTTTGATCAGGATCAGCAGATCTCGAATAACCGGACCAACCGATCCAGATTACGTAGAGGTGTCTGCGCTGACACCGTCGATCCAGCTGATGGCAAGGAACTTTCACAAGGGGAGGGTGTTTGTGATCCGGAAGAAGGCCCTTGGTCTGAATGTAGACCTGATTAAACAGGTCTACAATAGATCTGGATTAAGGGCTCTCAATCTTGATCTGGCTCCGTCTGGTGCAGACGGAACCACATTAATGCAAGTCAGGGAAGCCCTTCCCTCATTAATGTGTGGATGAGAAGGATCTGGACCAGAGGCGAGTGCAGAACGGGCCCTTATCTCGACCTGAAACTCTGCTGCTTCTAGAAAAGCCTCCTTTGCACCCTGGATACCTTGGCAAATTGTGCGGTTGTGCAATGGATGCTTTTTGGATGTGAACCGTTCCTCTAGGATGATTCCATTTTGCCTCCCTGTTTAGAGGGTTTGCCGCCTGCTTCCAGGGTCTCATAGCAGGCAGGTGATGGGCATTTGACCCATGCTGTCCCGCCCTCAGGTAGGGGCTGGAGTCCAGGTCGACCACCTTCCTCACCTTTCTCTCCCACGTCCGTGACGTCCACAGGGACCTTTCCGACACTGGGGGCAGCCTCTTCGGCCGGGTGAGACGTGAGCTCTGCCGCCTTTAATTCCAAAGCCAGGCTGTTCTCTGCTGAGAAGAAAGGAGACCACGGACCAAGGAGACCCGTCACAGGGAAGGTCACGTGGAACGAGGGATCTGCACAAATGTTCGAAATTCGATCAAATTTGATCGAATGTGGACATTTGCATTTGAATAGAAAGTCTTTACATTCGAAATTAAACATTTGAACGAACGTGAAATGTTCCAAAACATTCATTCGAGTGATTCCGAACATTTGAATGTGCAGATACGCTGTATTACATGCGTATCTACGTGAGTATCACATATATCTGTACCTGTCATGCCCAGGTTAAGGTGGCTGCATCCAGGTGGGGGAAATATGGCACCATAATGGCTGCACAGTGGTGGGAGAGCCGCATGTCTCTGTGCAACCCCCCATGGCTGCTCTATCCCTCCCAGAATGCACAGCAGCCTGTAGTGGGAGGAGCCAGGGCTGGCGGAAGTCGCCCGATGACTTCTTTGTGAAGGGAGCCGCTGTTGTCACCCCGTCCAGACCACATCTGCCGCACATTTACTGGACAGACAGCTGCGCATGTTCTCAATGGACATTCCTGGGCATTTTGCGCCGGCTGAATACTTGGATATGCGCCTTACTAAGGCCCTTTTTGCATGTGCAACAAAGACCCTATTAGAAACCCGGTAGGTACACAGTTGGTACGTACCTTCCGCACACACGGCCCCTTAAGGACCCCATTAGGACCCCATGCTGAACGCACTGTCCGCACGAGAACCATTGAAATCTGCATTTAATGGAGTTCTTGGGCCATTATATCTGCATTAACGGAAGACCCCTTTAATTGTGTTTTCAGTCCGGTCTTGGGCCATGAAGACCAGATCAGAGGCCATGGTTCCGCATGCATACCAGGGCAATGGTGTCCGGGGTGGGCTTAGAGCTGCCATTTGCCTCAAGAACTCCATGAGGGCTCATTGGCCGAAGGAAAGACTGGACCCCACCACCACACCACGGTTGAGCCTCCTTTAGCCCACCCCTCCCCCCCCCACTGAGGAAGCAAGACAGCCTGGGATGCCAGGACTCCCGTTAAAACAATCTAATAGGGGTAGGCTGGCTTGGAAAACAAACTGAATAAAAATAATATGGGTAACATGACCAGAACATGACCTGAAGTTGACTTAAAGTTTAAACTAAAGGTGTGACCAGGGCCTAAGAGGGAAGCAGGTAGAAGGTTCCTACCTGATCTTGCTGGTTCTGCCGGGGCCTCAACTCCAGACCCATCTTCGGCCCCCATGATGAACAGGGGGCCTCCCCTGACGTACACTGAAAGAGAGCAAACACTGTCAATCGCTCTGCCCACTGCTTTGGTTCCTCCATGATTTAGTCCAGGTTGATTTAGTCCAGTGTCTCCAAGGAATTCTAAAAACAAAGCGATTAAACAAAAGAACTGGTACCATAGGAGGAGGTCTGGGACTTTGCAGGATTCTTTTCAACCCTCTGCGATACCAGCATTTTAGCTGCAGTTCTAAGTGACGAGAGAGGCAGGTCCTAAAATGTGGGATTATCCTGGGGCCGAGTGAGGATGGCCACACATCTCCCGTAGCTATCTCAACCTACACGGACGGAGAAGGGGTAGAATCCTGTGGCATTGCTATTTGGGATAAACTGACGCCCACTGCAGTTTTGGCCCAAAGAGTGATAGGGGCTTACCTCTTTGGATGCCTGCTCCCGCCATCTTTGGCCTGGAAGTAGCCATCTTGCACGCACAGAGCCAAATCCAGGTCAATTCGCACTACAGCCCGTAGTGGCGTCTGGACACACCCTTTCTGGTAACCCAACTCTTGGCCCGTTTGACTATACGTACTCTATATCTCCAAGCATTCTGGAAATTGACTTGCTCTGCACATGTGTGTGTGCCTGCATGCTTGCTGCTGCTGCTTCCTGCTCTGGATACGACACAAGCAACCTTTCCACCAACTGCCCACCTGAATGGCTATGGCTGGGTCTTTGCATCTGCCCAGGACACAGAGGATTGTGGGTCCGGTCACAGGCGTCTCCCCCAGGAGGAGGTTCAAGGTGATCTCCTCCTGGGTCCTTGCCAACGGCACCGCATGGCAGGAGCGCTTGGTTCTAAGGTCCCTCAGAGTTTCTCTTCCCACCAAAATCCTGCTGACAGCTTCTGCAGGAAAAATTAAGCCACCCCTGTCGCCTCTGTCATGTTCTAAAATAGTGCTAAGAAACAGAGACAGCTCTGGCAAGAAGATCAGGAGTTCAGCTCAGGAATTTGATGATTCAGGGGAAATGAAGCCGAAAGATACTCTGGAGGAGGGATGGAGCTGTAGGAAGAAAAGGACATCGCTGAGACTCCGAGGCCTGCAGAGCGACTGAGGCACTCGGGAGGGGCTGAATTCCAGAAGCAAATGGAAATTGCTCCTGCACAGTCCACCAGGCAGGGCCAGTGTGGCACTCCAAAGGCTTCTGAATTACAATGCGTATCGTCCCCAGAGCTGGCCTGCAGAGGCGGAGGCTACAGGCAGGAACATCTGGAGGGCTATGAGCACCTCTGCCTTTAGAACCCTAACCAGGGTCATCCAGTCCAACCCTCTGCTCAATGCAGGATTCTCTAAACCATCCCAGGCAGATGTAGGTCCAGCCTTTGCTTGGAGACCCCCAGTGAAGGAGAACCCACCACCTCCCGTGGCAACATAGTCCATTGACCATCTGCCCTCACTGTCAGGAAGTTTTTCCTAATATCTAATCTGCATTGACTCCCTTGGAGTTTCACCCCGTTGTTTCTAGTCCTCCCATCTTGTGTAAGTGAGAATAGGTACAATCCCTCTGCACTGTGATGGCCCTTCAGAGACTTGAAGACCATGATCATGTCTCCTCTCAGTCTTCTCTTCTGCAGGCTAAACATTCCTAGATCCTCATAGGATGTGGTTTCCAGGCCACTCACCATTTTGGTAGCCCTCTTTGGACTTGCTCTAGCTTGTCAATGTTTTCTTTGAATTGGGATGCCCAGAACTGGGGTATCCAATCCCCAATACATTGTTACATCTCACTCCTGATACTTGTATCTCTTGTTAGCTACTTCAGGCTCTTCCTTCCTCACCTCCCTTTCAGCTACGGCGATCTCTGTAGCACGTAATGGCAGACAGCTCGGGAAGAGGGGGCTTTGGCGGTGGAAATCACGGCTTCTCGTTGGGTCAGGGGAAACTCAGGCGAACACCCCTAAAGTATGGTTTCCTCCCCCGCAAAACCGCTTGTGTTCCCATTTGTTAATAAAGTTGGGTACTTCTAAATCCAGTAATGAAACTTTTTTTTTACCCGAATTTAGATAAGCCGCATTTCAGGACCTTTAATAGTCATAAACTGCAGCTTATTTTAAAACTTTGGGAAGGGTCATAGCTCAAAACAGTCTCAAAGCCCTTTTAAAATCTTGAATGGGAACGCACCCCAAATCCACTTGGGGGCAGTGGTGAAGTGCAAATATGAGGCAGCGTTGGCGTCTAGCTGGCCTCTTTCAAGCCTTGAGGGACGCTTACCCTCCAAGGGCGGCTCAGGTCCATTCTCCGGCTCCCTTGAGATGTGGGAAGACTCCTGTGGTTCTTTGAGGGGCACAGGGCTTTCTGTTCCTCCGACCTCCGATTCAGTCCTGGGCACCAGCTCTGGGAGGAAACACAAGGGAACACCTGCTATCGGCAACCAGAAACACCTGCAATGGGGCTGGAAACTAGAAACACCGCTCACTTCCCTCTCGTTTTTGGGTACTTCAGACTACATCCAGCTATTTTTGCAAGATCAGCAGTTCTGAGAGATGACAGACCGATCATTGGCAGATCTCACGCTATGGTTAGTCAAAGGGAAGTATTTCTTCACCCAGGCTGTGTCCCCACTTGACTTTTCAAATTGGACAATTTTAATCCGGATCCAGGACCAAGTGTGCATTCTGGGTGCCCCCTTTGCTTGAGGATAACACAGGCTGAATTCAAATACTGTAGTTCCCACTCAATAAACTGCACAAATCCCAGCATGGAGAAACACGGATCTTTTCACCTACGCCCCTTGTCCAACCCCTGTAAGCCTGCCTTGCTCAGGATCAGCTGAGCGAAAGAACAGACACAGGGCAATCACAATGCAATTACTCTCCTGTTCAGTTTCCTTCCCCTCTGTAATCGGAGGCTCATGTTTTTTAAAATGTTTCCCTCCCCTCTGCAATCTTGCCACAAATGTATCTCTCCTACAGGGAGGCTCTTTTTCTAAGAAAAGTTTTTCCCTCCTCTGTGATTGCTAAATGTATCTCTTGTAACTGCAGTGTGTTCAGAGATGCAAGCTTTTCTTTCATCTCTGGCTAGCTAGCATTGCAGGGATGGGATGGACAGGGGGGTTTTCCCAGATGTAAAATCCCACCCAACTGTGGCAGGCATTGGGCAGAAGTATACGGGGGCAGGGGCAGTCTGAAAGGCTGATCACCTCCCCAGATAGTCCGGTAGCATTTCCAAAACAGAAAAAAACCACAGTAGGGCTCCAAAATGGGACTGAGAACAGTTTTTTCTGAGAACTTTTTTTCTGTGAATTTTAGCAGGAGAGTTGCCATAAAGTCTGGAAATAAAATTTAAATGGGATTGGATGAACTAAAACATGGACTGGATTTGCATTTAATCTTGTATGTTAATGCACACCCAGAGTGTCACTGGTATGTGGAATTGGCTGCCAGAAGAGGTGGTGACAGCAACCAGCCCTGGGTGGCTTTAAGGAAGGGTTGGACACATTTATGGATGACAGGTGTATCAGTGGCTACTAGAATGGACACCTAAGTACATTTTTCAGGCTGGGAGGACAAGCAGGAGGCCTCTAAGGCCATTTGCTGGGATTGGAGAGCAGGAGGAGGTTTGCCCTTGTCTCTGCTTGAGATGCCCATGGGCAACTGGTGGGTCACTGTGTGAGACAGGATGCTGGACTAGAGGGGCTGTGGCCTGATCCAGCAGGGCTCCTCTGAGATTCTTATGGACTAGATGGGCCGTGGCCTGATCCAGCAGGGCTCCTCTGAGGTTCTTATGGACTAGATGGGCTGTGGCCTGATCCAGTAGGGCTCCTCTGAGGTTCTTATGGACTGGATGGGCTGTGGCCTGATCCAGTAGGGCTCCTCTGAGGTTCTTATGGACTAGATGGGCTGTGGCCTGATCCAGCAGGGCTCCTCTGAGGTTCTTATGGACTAGATGGGCTGTGGCCTGATCCAGCAGGGCTCCTCTTAGGTTCTTATGGACTGGATGGGCTGTGGCCTGATCCAGCAGGGCTCCTCTTAGCTTCTTCTGTTCTAAGGTTTAATCCAGCTTCAGTTCACCTTCAGAGCGAGAGAACACATCAGCAAAGTGACCAGTAAGTTGCTTTTCATATTATCTATCTCAATGGTGAAATTTCTGAGTTGTTTAACACTGAAAGAAAACAGCTTCTCACTTTGCTGATGCATTCTCTCACTTTGAAAGTGGTCTGAAGCTGGATTAAACCTTAGATGTGGCTGCAGCCACAGACAGAGTTTCAGCTACATATCAACAAATGTGGACCTGAAGCCCTGCAGAACAGGGTATGGGTGGGGTATAAAAACCATCACATCCCAGCAGAGGACCAGAGGGAAGCGAACATGAGCCTTATCCCTGCTAATTCCACTTACCTCCTGCTGTGGCTCCTCCAGTGTCGGCCATGTCTCCCAGGAACTGCTCCAGGTTGTCTTCAGAGTCAAAAACGAAGAGGGGTCCCAGGGCCAGGTGTGCCTGAGAGGCAGCGGCAGACTCTGCAAAAAGGGGAGAATCCAGTTGCCTTATTTATTGTTGTGAATGACACTGCAGGCAAAGATGGCCGGGTTTGAGATGGAAGTGGTACACTCACTGTTTGTGATAACCAACTGCACAGAACTTAACTAAAATGAGCCCGTAGATGTCTAGGTGACCTCATTTCTGGCTCGGAAAAGGTGATCTAGTTCCCGAGTCCCCAACCTTTTTTGCACCAAGGACCGGCTTCCTTTTCCATGGCATGGTGTGGGCATGGGCAGGGGGCAGCTTGTTACAGCGATGCCACAGCCTGGCAAAAAAATCCCTACGGCCTGGTGCCAGTCCACAGACCGGTGATCGGGGACCCCTGATCTAGATGACCTCTGAAATAATGTCCCTTCTCCCACATAGATCTGCCTGGGCACTGAGATCACGGAGAGAGGCCCTTCTTGGAGTTCCTTCTCTTCAGAGGTATGAGATAGAGGGACTTGCAGGAGGGCCTTTTCTGTGGTGGCCCCTGAACTCTGGAACAGCCTCCCTCTTGAGGTTCACCTGGTGCTTACGTTTTATTGTTTTTGGCACCTGGTGAGAACTTCTTTTTAGCCAGGATTTTGCTTTTTAAACAGCTTCCGTATGGTGCTGTCTTGTTAAGGAGAGGGTTATATTTTTAATTATGTTTTACTATTCAGTATGTTTTAACTTCACTGTACCATTCAGTGAAGGGCAGGCTATGAATTTTCTAAATAGAACAAACAAACAAACAAACAAACAAAGCCCCTCTCCTTTTACCTGGCGTACCGCTTTGCCTGCTTGTCTCCAAGGTCCGGTGCCCGGGACCCATGCCCTGGGGCTCTTCTCCTGGCATCCTCTCGCAGTTTCTCACCTCGCAGCAGCTGCAGATATCCTCTGGTCCTTCCACTGGAAACCAGCTGTCAGAAGAGACAAGCAAATGGCCACATTTGCTCAGGACACTTAATGGTGGCACCACGGTTGCACATTGTTTTTTTCAGAGGCATCAGGATTTCTCAACAAGCAAGCTTTTCTCCTAGGGAGCTGAGGCCTTCACCAAGGTAGGTTTCGCTGGGCATTCTAGATCAAGGCATCACCACTGGGCACAGGGGAGCATTCTGCAAGGCACAGAGTGTCCCTTTGGGTTTCAAAGGTTGGTGTTCCTCAGTCAAGTCAAGCTTGCAGACGCCTCTGGGGACAGAACCTGGGGGCCCCCTTTCTAGATGGGCTGTGCCCCCCACCCCTTGTTCTGACTGTGGCTGCTGAGACCCTGGCCCTAAATATAAAAGGCAGGAGACAGGAGCATCCTTAATATAATTTGATCCAAAGAAAAAGACAGGTGAGGTCGACAGGTGGACGGGGGTTCAAGTAACTCACCTGTTGCTTGTTGTTTTGAAGGAGCAAGCCTTGTTCAGAACATCAGGATCTTGTGTGACTGGAGTTACTTTGAGGTGGCATACAATGTAGATCTGTAAAGAGAAGAGGACAGGTTACAGCAGTTTCCTGTTGAAACCTCTTTCAGAAGAATAGATAAGAACCTAGGAGGAGCCCTGCTGGATCAGGCCACAGCCTATCTACTCCATAAGAACCTAAGGGGAGCCTTGCTGGATCAGGCCACAGCCCATCTAGGGCATAACAACCTAAAGGGAGCCCTACTGGATCAGGCCACAGCCCATCTAGTCCATAAGAACCTAAGAGGAGCCCTGCTGGATCAGGCTACAGCCCATCCAGTCCATAAGAACCTAAAGGGATCCCTGCTGGATCAGGCCACAACCCATCTAGTCCATAAGAACCTAAGAGGAGCCCTGCTGGATCAGGCCACAGCCCATCTGTTCCATAAGAACCTAAGAGGAGCGCTGCTGGGTCAGGCCACAGCCCATCTAGTCCATAGGAACCTAAAGGGAGCCCTGGTGGATCAGGCCACAGCCCATCTAATCAAGCATCCCATCTCACACAGTGGCCACCAATTGCTTCTGGGCATCTCAAGCAGAAGACAAAGGCAAAACCTTCCCCTGCTCTCCTTTCCCTGCCAGTGGCCTTGAGAGGCCTTCTACCTGTCTCTCCAGCCTCGAGGTGGTACCTGAGCATCCATTCTAGCCCCCATGGGTACACCTGTCCTGTCCTCCTTGAATTTGTTTCACCTTTTCCTAAAGGCATCCGGGCTGGTTGCCGTCACTACCCAGCAATCAGCCTGGGTGAAAAAATTCTTCCCCTTGTTGGTCCAAACTCTCCTGCCCATCAGCTTCATCAAGTGACTCCTGGTTCTAGTGTTGCGCGAGTCAGAAAATATATTTTTCTTTCTGCCTTTTCTCTCCACACCGTGCAAGGTCAGAGAACTATCCTTTCAGGTAGCATTCTGACCTACGGCGGCCTGAGACCAAAACGGGTTCCTTAGCATCCCTCCTCTGCCCCTGGCTGCAATGCTGGCAGGAAATGCGTCCGCTCAACCCGTCACCCCAAGAGCAGTTTGGTCCTTACGAGGTTCCCAGGATCGTCAGCAAAACGGAAGGCATCGATGGTGAACCTCAGCGCGCCTGGCCGCGGCCGCGGGGACAGGAATGCGGATGAGACTCCCTCCTCTGCCCCGTCCACCAGACATCTGAGCAAAAAGAAGAATTGGAAGGGAATTCGACCGCTGACTTTTCATCCCATTTCCATTTGTATACCGCCTGTCCAGAAGAAAATTTGCCCAAGGCGGTTTACAACAAAACATACGCAGTGCAAAATAATAACCATAACGTTACGTTATAAAATTGCACGGCATATAAAACATTGCAAAATAAGCCAAACACACACAGAGACACAAATTGAGGCAACTGAGGCTAGGTGGAGTCCCGAGCAGCTGACCAAAGGCCCCAGTCCTACAAAGAATCGCCTTCTCCAAGATGTCAGTGCCCAGCCGGGGTGGAGAGTCACCCAGAGGGCAGAGGGGTCTAGGCTGCCACCCTCAGGAGAGATGGCAAGGTTCTCTTCCGGCTTTTCCACTATCATCTTGGCCCCTGAGTCCCTGTCAGCTTTGGCCAGAAACTGGGAGCCACCTGAGGCATTCTGCCACCCCAGGAAATCAGCTCTCTGTATGCACATATCCCCCCAATTTTGCCCCTGAAGCCATCTCTGCCCACCTTGCACCTCAGCGTAAACACAGAATCCCAGCCCCCATCCAGATGGGGGAAACATAAGACCATTTTGATGTACCTAAGAGTGCAATACTTTGGTTCACAGGTCTTCCCTAGATCCTCACTGTGGGCAGGATCTTTGCCCTTCACCGTCCCTCCGCCAGGCTCCTCTTACCCGTGTGAGTCAATCACGGCATACTGGAGGCCCAGGTGAGGCTCCGGGGTGACACCAGCCACACATCTGTCCACAAAGACCCTTAGAGGGAGGTGGTGGTTTTCCGAGTGAACTTCAGCCTGCAGGTGAATGGCATCTCCTAGCTGGAAGGCTGTGGAGGCTCTGTCCACACTCCAGTCCTCTAAGAAGGAGAGACAGAGTTAAGCCTGGCTCTTCCTTTAAGCTTGGTCCCAATAAAAAGCCCCTTTGGTGGGAGGATCTAGTCTTATTTACAAAAAGAAAACAAAAACAAAGGGCCAGTACAATAAAGCAACAAACAAATTAAATAGGAATGCAAAGTTTAGACAGAGAAGACAAAGAAGAGTTGGTTTTCCTACCCCGCTTTTCTCACCCATTTAAGGGGACTCAAAGCGGCTGACAAACCTTCTGTTCTTCTCCCCACAACAGGCACCCTGTGAGATGGGTGGGGCTGTGAGAGCTCAGAAGAGAGCTGTGACTAGCCCAAGGCCACCCAGCTGGCTTCATGGAGGAGAGCGGAATCGAACCCAGTATTCCCAGATAAGAGTCCGGCTCCCTAACCACTAGACCAGAGGTTACATCCACACATGTTAAAGAAGCAGCGTGTGGAATCTAGTGTTCCTATTCCATCTCTAATCCACACTGAAAGCCAGAGAATGAAACTTGGCCATGGAAATGTTTCCAGCCTTTAAGGTGGACGCTTCCCCCACAAGGCGCTTCTGAGCTCCTAGTTCTTTTTTCCTGCATGTGGACACAGCCAAAGGAAACAAAATATTCTGTATAAGGTCCCTGCTGTGTCTCACCCCTCCAGCCTGGCAGCTGTTAATGCAGGCAGCCGGAGATGGCTGCCCAAACCCATAAATAATGGCCTCAAAAGCCGTCCTGTCTGTGAGGACAAGGAAGGAGCGAAGGCAGCATTGCCTAGTGGTCCCTGTTGATTTTAGTCAAATCAGACCTGGGGTGCGGGGGGTCCAAGCATCCCATAATGCCCTCCTTACCGTTCATCAGTCGCAGGGAGAAGCCCAGCCTCCCTTCCGCTGAGGCCGTGGACCTGAAAGGAGTCCATGTGGCCTTCACATCTGGGCCGGTTACGTTGTCACTCCTGGAAGGTGGAACAGAGAAGCGCTAAAAGTCTCCGGCACAAAGGAGACCCCGGTTAATCCAGCCGGAAGATGCCGCGGCATTTGTCCTCCTCCCCGCCCTCCAGTCCCCAGGTCAAAATCAGTGACCGGGACGAATTGAAGTCAGCCTAGTGCCTGCCCCTTCCTTTTGGGTCAGATTCCCACAAGGCAATTTAATCCGATTTTAAATCAGGGCTTTTAAAATCAGCAGCAAGGTCTGTTTTTCTGTGCATTCCCACTGCTGGCTTATAATGTGAACCCACTTTCTGTTCTTCAGTGCCGGGCAGAGGAGGAACCCCCTCCCCTCCCCTCCCCTCCCTCCTCCCCATGTGGTCAGCAATTGTCACACCCTGACTTCATTGGGGTGGGCAATTTAAACTCCACCCCAAGCTGGCAGGTACAGGCGACCGAAATAAACCCAGTTATCCAGCCATGAGTAAGAAGCTTTTAAAACCATCTGGGCTCATCGTTTATATGCTCGATGGGACCTTGGAGGTCATCTTTCCCAACCCCCAGAAGCCTGGATGTCAACCAAGTTTTGCGGAATGAGGAAAAGGCCAGACAGAAAAGCCAGCCGCCCTTGTGCGTTACCTACGGTACCAGCACTCAATGGGTACTACGGCAGGACTGGTTCTGACCAGGACTGGATCGGTTCCCAGGGACGGTGTGTAGAAAAGGCTGGTCTGGTAGATCAGCCAGTCTGGAGTCACCTGGAACAAAAGCATCAAAGGGTGAGATCCATCCAAAAGCACCTCAGATTCAATGGTCTACTTCTCCTTATGGGATTTTAACACCACTCTGTTAGCATCAGCCTCCCAATTTCCCACCCAGTGGTGGTGATAGAAGTCTGGCCACCAAAGCCACCACCTCCCCAGCTTGTCTTGGCCACGGGGCCCCTCCAGAGCCCTCAGCTGGTTTCCCCAGCTGTTCTTGAGCCCCTCACCCAAAAAGCTACCTGCACCGTGCTCCCACACTCGTGGAGGCCAGCCTCAAAGAGCACCACGTCGGCCGCCACATCAGAAGATGTGGGAGGACAAGCCAGCGCCCCCAAGGTCAGGTCGGTAGGGGCCACCAGCTTGCCCACGCCAAAGAGGTCCCGGTGGGCCCTCACAACCACACGGTCCGGTTCACAGTCCACTTCCACGGCTTGGGAAGCAACAGGTTCCACTCCAAAAAGGGGCATAGAAGGTTCCTCCACAGCCAGGTCCAGCTGGCCTGCTGCTCCCTGGGCATCCAGCCTCCTCCCAGGAGAGACCTGTAGCTCACCCAAGCACCCCTGGTCCAACAGAACCCCACAAAGAAGCAACCACCACATCCTGACGCCCTGGTCCAACCAAGCCCACACCTGCATGCAAACTTCATTAGGACCAGCTGCACATCCTTTTATACTCAGGAGGAGGATGCTGGCCACGCCCACCTACCTATGGTCATCTGATTCAGGCCCTTGCAAGCCGGCCCTCCGGTTTGCAGTCTTTCCTCCTGGTCCTAAGGCCTGCAGCATTCAGGTGAAATGGTGGTCAAACCATTGAGCTTCCAGATGGAGGTCAAACTCTTGGGCTTCCAGATGTTGCCAGTGGGAAAGAGTGATGGCAACATTTGGAGGACCACCGTTGGGTCACTGAACTCTGTAGAAGGTTTTGGCTTTGAAAGGGGTGAAGGAGCTGGAGTTAATGCAACTCCAGGAGGCAGGAACATCAAACATGCACCCTTGCTCTTGCATACTGGCTAGTGGGATGACTTCTGAAGCCCTGCCTGACCAGGATCCATGCTGCCTCTTGGGGTGACCATTCGAGGGTGAGCAACCCTGGATTCTATGGTCAATATCCAACCTCTTTGGTGGCCTCCATCAGCTATGGAACCTTCCTCCCAGAAAACCCTGCCAGGCAGGATCAAGAGACAGATGCAAAGTCCTACATCTTGGTAAGAAAATGGTAAAAACAAATACAGAATGGGAGGAATCTGGCTGAGTAGCAGCACAAGGGAAAAGAATCTGGGTGTCCTGGGTGATCCCAGAATGAACATGAGTCAGCAGTGTGATGCAGCTGCAAAAAAGGCAAACACCATCCTAGGATAAATCAAGAGGAGCATAGAGTCTAGATCACTAGAAGTAATTATTCCGCTTTACCTTGGTCAGACCTCATCTAGAGTCCCGTGTCCAGTTCTGGGCACCCCAGTCAAAAACAGACAAACTAGAGCAAGTCCAAAGGAGGGCTATCAAAATGGTGAGTGGTCTGGAAACCATATCTTATGAGGAACAGCTGAAGGATCTAGGAATATTTAGCCTACAGAAGAGAAGACTGAGAGGAGACATGATTGTGGTCTTCATGTCTCCGAAGGGTCATCCCAGTGCAGAGGGATCATCCCTGTTCTCACTAGTACAAGATGGGAGGACTAGAAACAAGGGGATGAAACTCCAAGGGAGTCAATCCAGATTAGATATTAGGAAAAACCTCCTGCCAGTGAGGGCGACCAGTCAGTGGAACAGGTTGCCACGGGAGGTGGTGGGTTCTCCTTTGCTGGAGGTCTTCAAGCAGAGGCTGGATTTACATCTGTCTGGGATGGTTTAGGGAATTCTGCATTATTTATTTATTTATTTATTTATTTATTTATTTGTATTTCTATCCCGCCCTATACCCGAAGGTCTCAGGGTGGGTTACAATATTATATTAATCTTAGACAGGTCCCTGCCCTCAGGCTTACAATCTAAAGAGACAAGATACAAAAGGAAAATGGTGTGGGAGGGAACAGGGGTGCTCTGGCGGCAGCAGAGTCCTTGCAAAGGTAAAAACTTTTATTTTATTTTCCTCCTCCATTCCCCACAGGCAAGATTGTTCCTTCATGGCCCGTCTGGAGGCAGTTGGGAGGAAGGGGCCAATGCTGGGAGCTTGATGGAAGGTGCATTGGGCAGGGGTTGGACTAGATGACCCTGGAGGTCCCTTCAAACTCTATGATTCTATCTATGATAAGGAGGACCCACCCGCTGCTAGCCCACCTCTGTCTGCACTGGACGGAGACAGATCTGGATTAATGGCCTTCTCACACCTTTGGTGTGATGCGCAGGCCAGCAAACGTCCAGGATGGATTGGGCGTCCACACTTTGGGGTGCCCAATGCGCTCCAAACTTACCCAAACTTCCCTGTGTGCCTGGTGTGCACAAGAAACCATTTTGCAGGCTGCTCCAAGCATTCAAAATGGCAGCCCCTTGGAAACAGGGGGCCTTTGCCTCTCCTGACTTTCTTCCTGCAATGTGGCTGCTTTAGTGAATTCATATGCATTTCCTGCCAACCGTCCTGTGATTTCTTTCCTGATGAATACGGATAGCAGTGTGCAGGAACCATGACGCGGGGGCTGCTGTAGCTAAGAATTCGGTGAGTGGGTGGCAGGAAATCAAGCCGCCCAGATGCTGCCCGGACAGATGTGGCGACGGCACTGCTGCCCAGTTTTAACCCTTGACCGTGGAGCTATGCAGGATTTGTAGCCTGTTGTTTGAACTGGTTCAGCCCCTCTGGCCATGGCTTTGGGGAGGGGAAATATTGACAGAGCAAAGTTTACGGGATGGGAGAGGATGGGAGAGGAATCGAGAGCCCCAAGTGGCAATTCCCATCGCTTCCCCTCCTCTGGAACTGCAGAAAGAAGAAGAGAGAAAGGAGAAGGGAGGTCTGTGACTCTGAGCGCCACCCTTGCCAGCTTCCTCTTGGCCACCGGGGTGGCATCTATGGAGGAGGTGCTGGGAAGGCGGCGCAGAGATGAGAGGCTGGACTTTTGGCACGTCCCTGCTCTGTCCAAACATCGCTTAGGTCAACATGTGGGTGAAGGCAGGAGACGGTGCCCCTCGGTGGCACGCGTGATCCAGCCGAATAATCTGCCCGTGGCAGGGCACCTGGGAGATGGCGACGTCTTTTGCCAAGTAAGTCTCCACAGAAGGAACATGGGTCTGGGGTGCCAAGAGAGGCGTCTGTACAGGTTGAGCGTTTGGTGGGCCAGGCTTTGGGAAGGAGGATCCTGGAAAGCGGACTGTTCCTTCTCCTTCTCCACAAGCGGCCACACTGGGGTGGAGTGTTAGATTGCAGGCTGTGGGTGGCAACCATTGGGCACACGGCACATGTCTGTGCTTTGTTTGGGACCACCGTACCCAGACATGCTATCAAAATGTCTCCTCTGGGTCGCTCCACTAGCCGTGCATGAGACTTGCAGTCAGAACATGCCTGTCAGCCATGCGGGCAGAAGACCTTTCAGTCACATGCCCAGTTGCCAAGGACAGGGGCACCTGCCTTCTTATGACCGCTCCAGGTCAGGCCTACCACTAAATGGGATTAGTGCGCCCTTGGCACAGATCTAATCCGGATTAACACTAGTCCCTGCAGAGGACTCCTAGGCCCACTCGCACTTTGGCCGGTAGTCAACAATTCGTGACCTTCTGGTGGAGAGCATCTGCACGTGTTGGAGGGTGTTACAGCCTCCAAGCATGCCCGCCCTCACCGGAAGTTCACTAATCGTTGATCAGGTGCGGAGCATGAAATCACACCAACATTGACCAGAAGCTTACCTGAAGCGCCCGGCGGAGCGACCATTTGCTCTTCTTCCGGTTCCCTGTCCTGGGTGGGTGGGGGAGACGTCCACGCTGGCGCGTAGGTGTTGGTGGTCGTGATCGATCGCTGACGTCTGGCATGATTGGACTACTGATCCCCGGGGGTGGCGTCCAGCCATAGAGTCGTGAGATGGCCGCAATACGTCCCTCTGCTTGTGCATGCGCCTCTGCAGTGGCGTCTGAGCATGTCATGGAACAGCCAATTGCGGCAGCGAGGGGGTGGAACTTCCAGCTTCGGACGCAGCGACGCTGGCTGGTCAATGGGAGGACCATTTGCACATCTGGCCGGTAACGGACGCTTTGGGGAAGCTTTCCTCATGACAAGTGCAAATGGTCCGCCTTTACCAGAAGTTCACCAGCCCTAGTTCAGGTAAGTGAAGAAAGGCCAGTGGATCTGGATAGAGCCTTGTTTTTGTCTTATAGGTGTTCAGGTAATCTAGGAATGCTCAGACCCCAGGCCTCCAGCTGGTTCCGCCTTATAGCCCCCATCATGCCCAGTCGTTGGCCAGGGGAGCTGAGGGCCATCTGGAGGACCAGAGTTGGACCAGCCCAGAATTCTACTAGGGTGCGCCCTTCTGCCAACCTGAGCTACCTGCAGCTCCTCTGTCCCTCACAGCCTCGGCACCTCAGAATCTGGACCCGCAGCAGCTGAAGATGGTCAAGAGTTCAGAAGCCTGGAAGAGGTTGAGGACGGCAGGAAAGGCTTTGGACCAGGTAAGCGGAGGGGCAAGGGATGGACAATGAGGCACAGCTGCCCTGAGGTGCTGCTAAATGCTGGGGAAGCACATCTGGACACTTTCATACGGCAGGTAAGGGCAGGATGGTGTTATTTGCAACATAAGTTCAAGGTTGCCTCCAGGTGACGGCCAGATAATCTGGAGTACTGCCTCTCCAGCATTCTGGCTTCTGGTCTAGACAGCGGAGGGGCAATGCGCTGGCTTTGCGCATTTTAGTGACACAAACATGCGTGGTGGGCAGAGCTACAATGTCAGTTCCCCCCACAAGGTAAGTAATAGTGCTATTTCGGAAAAACCCAACACCAGCATCAGGTTTTCCCACAACAGGCCACTGACAGAGATTTGTACGGCAGCCCAACCATAGGGCAGCCATAGTGGCGTTATGTTCCCCCCATCTGGGCGGTGCAGCAGGTATTCAGTCAGAAAGAGGCAATGGAGACCTGAGCGCTAGTCAACTTTGCCTGCTCCCTCCCCCCAGGATCGGATACTCACCTTGTTTGATCCCGGGGCCTGGTCCTCCCCTGGGCGCCGCCATTTTGGCAGTGGTACCTCTGCAACCGCATGTGCATCAGAGCTTTCACCTTGATGACACTGATGCTCTGCGCATGCGCAGTAACGTCTACGGTTGTCTGAGGTCCCAGCGTGCTTGTGTAGGACCTCAAACGACCCCAGATGTGCACAGGTATTTGAAATATTCGCTATTAGGACATGTTCGGACAAATTATTTGTGTGAATAATTTGGACATTTTTATTTCTACGGCTACATATGCATCTCGTATGTACCTGTATGCATCCAGTACACATCTGTATGAGATGCGTATATACCTGTAGAGATACGAATGTCTGAATTATCCATACAAATACATGCAAATGTATTCATATAGAATCAAATGTCCGGACATATTTTTTTTTCATTATTCATACAAATTCAGATTTTCAAATATTCGATTCATTACAAATTGAATGTTCAAAATTGCACTGGTGGCCACCCCTATCCCGGAGGGCCGGCAAGAGCAAATGGTTGCAGTGATGCTGGACGCTTCAGGTAAGTCCCCGGTTGATGCTGGTTAAGGTGTGGAAGCCAATTTTGTGCCCCACGCCTAGTCCATGATCAGTGAACGTCCGGGGAAGATGGGCGCACTTGGAGGCAGTAACAGCCTACTCTGTGGGCATACGCTCTTCACGAGAGACGCACTAATTATTGACTAGAGGCCGTAGTGTGAAATGGCCTCGGGTGGGATTAGCCCCAAAGAGGGTCCGGGGCCCGGGCCTCCTTTGGACAGGGAGAGCCCACCCTGCAAACCAACCTGCACCAATCAAGAAGGGACTTTGGAAAGTTGCATGGGGGGCGGGAGGAGCGCGTTCCTGGTTGGGGGTCCCCTGCACTATGCCTTTTCTGTCCACAGCGTTTCCCGCCCAGTCGGCCTGCCAGCGCATCTGTCCCACCAACCGCCTGGTCCTCCTCTTGATGGGATTCTGTGCTACCCTGACCATCTCCGTCGTACTTATCGGCACCCAGAGTAAGCCAAGGAGCAATTCCAGGGAAAGGGGAGGGATTGGCAGAGGGAGGCTGGTCAGTCTACAAGGGGTGGCTTGGAGGAGGGGTGCAAAGGAGTCTCCCTGTGCTCCCTGATGCTCCTTTCATGCCCAGAGGCGGTCAGTCGGCCAGTATCACGTGGACAGGCCGATCCCTGGGCTTCTGTGACTGTACCGATGCTGCTTTAGATCCATACCTGCCAACACAGGAGTCAAATGTGCAGGATCAGGCCGAGCAAGAGCTTGTGGAAGGTCCTAAGAAAGCTCAGCCCTGTGTTGTGGACTTGCGTTGTCCCTGGAGTGATGTGTCCTGCTTCTGAAACACAGACCCCCCTCAGGAACTTTGCTGTGCCAGACCATCCTCCAGCCATGTGGTTTGCACAAACGCCCGACGGCCGGAGAACGCTGGGTAGACTTTGAGCTAACTTGCTTCGGGCTTCCCTTGACGTCGTCCACCTGAGTGCTTCCACAAGGCCTTGGCAACCAAGGCAAATCTGGAAAGAAGTTGGGGGCAGAGCACCAGCGTGTGCAAAAGGTGGTGGTGGGAGCATGCATGGGAAAGCCGGGGCTTCCACACATACTCAGCTCTGCCTTCCACCAGGAATTCGCCTCAGGAGAGACAGCGAGGACATCCGGGGCGCCCTCAGAGTCCTCAACCAGACGGCCTCGGTGGAACTTGGCCACCTTCAGCAGAAGAGTGAGTGAAGGGCAGGGCAGGGCAGGGGAGGGGTGGGAAATTGTCCCTGTGGCTGCATTTAGAACAACTTTGGGTATTTTTTGTTACTCATGGGCCGTGTTCCCACTTGACATTTTTAGTCCTGGTTGGACTACAGGGCTGAGCGCACATTCTGGGCTGTTCCCATTTGCCTGACGATAAACCGGGCTGAACCCGAATATTGCTGTTCCCACTCACTCTGGACCTTTCAATCTCAGCACCCCTACCTAGTGGAAACCCTGTAAATAAGCCTGACCTAGTCAATCAGCTGAGCGGAAGAAAGCAATCGCACTTTCCCCTTCACTCGCTCCCTTTCAGATCGGGGGTTCCCGGTAACGTTGCCTCCATCCACATTACCAGGAAGACAGCAAGTTTGCGCTCAAGCAGATGAGCGAAGGAGCGGAGCACGTGCGATTTCTTTGGAATTGGAGGCTGACACCTTGCACGGAGGGTGGGGAGAGGCTAGGCTCGCAGCTTTGCTTTTAAAACTTTTTCACTGCTCCCCAAACGAGCAGCGGAAAAGTTTTAAAAGCAAAGCCACGAGCGTACCTTCTCCCCCCCCCCCACATTTAGGGGAAATCCAAGCATTTGCCTTTTCTTGATCTGGGCTCTAGCATTGCGGGCATGGCAAGGGAAGGGGGAGAACACATCAGCAAAGTGACAAGCGGTTTATTTCAGTGTTAAATAACTCAGAAAATTCACCTTTGGGGTAAATAATGTGGAAAGGAAATTCCTGGTCACTTTGCTGAAGGCGGACGGAAGCTGGATTAAACCGTAGGTGTGGCCACAGGCAAGAAGCAACCTGGCCACCCTAAGCCCATATTCCCCATGGTCGTTTCTTACTTAAGATTCACCAGTCTGATATTCACAAAGGTTTGGAAGAACGCCGAGGGATTCCCCTCCTTGCTACTGCCCCTTTGTGGGCTAATGGCCCCGATCTGGGCCACACGGATGGTTGCCGCAGTGCAAGGAGGAAGAGAGAAGAGAGGGGTCTTCTTGGTGGCAGCCCCCTTTATTTTGCCCTTGTGTCTTCAATTCTAGGGAACAGCACAGGGTGGAAACTGACAGCGCTGGAGACTATGTTGGAGAAGAAGGATGAAACAATGCAAGAAGGTGGGTGCTGGGGGGGGGGGCAAAAGAAATGGGCCCCTCTGCACTTTCCCTGTGGCAGTGGCGATCTCTGTATGCACATGGGGGGGTGGTGGAGAAGAGGAGCAGGCTAACATTTTGTGCAGGCACTACAACTCCATGATGCTTAGAGTTCTGAAGCAAGGTAAGATACACAAGGAAACCAGCCAGGAATGGCAGCCCCTTAGCTCTGGAATAGACCAGTAGAGGTAGAGCAGGCACCAACTTTCTGTAGGTTTTGGCATTTGAATAAAACATACATGTCCAGCCAGGCCTCTTGCGTGCTGCAGCCCAGCACCCCTCTGGGGTTTATTTATTTTATTTATTATTTACATTTCTATCCCGCCCCATACCCAAAGGTCTCTGGGCGGGTAACAACCTTTTAAATGTCAGTGGAACAACAAGAAGACCCCCCACTTTGTGATCTTAAAGCGTGGGGAGGCCTCTTTGGGAGAAAGTGTATGGAAATTTCCTATCAAAAGAGAGCAAACACGATCCCATTTCAGTCTGAGGGGAAGATGCGTTTTCCCGCAAATCACCTTTGTTGGCCCTTGTGCAGATTCACACTGGAATGATCAGCAGATTTCTCACTTTTATTCTGGTGGAATTCTGGGTATGCTGGTTTCCTGGGTTGTGTGTTTAGGTACCAAACAAACTCCGAGACAAGGACCCATTCTGGCCAGGTCATCACGGATCAGATCAGAGGACGTTGGGCTTAGGCCCTCATCTTGGGGGGCTGGAACCATTTTGGGTTGGGGGTAGGGAGCTTGCAGATGTGTAGAGCAGTGTCACTTTTTTCTCCTCCAGTCAAGGAACATATTGAAGACCACCTGACCTCCTTGCAGCTAGAGCTGAAGACTCTTCATTGTGACCTGGTGGAACTCAAAAGCAATGGTAAAAATCAGAAACCGGGTTCTGGAGCCGGCCCTAAGGGATGCCAGACTTAGGGATTTGGATGAATACATTTTTTGACATTCGATTCGTAAATAATCGAATGTTAGAAAATTCGCATTCGTTCAAATTGATCCCCTTTGAATGTGGTGGGACTCTATTTGATATGAACGTATTAGTACAAATTCATGCAAATTCCTGATATGTATCCGATACGAATAAATATGTATCCGATATGTATCCTGTAACATTATAGTAATAAGATTAATGATTGGTCCACTGACCTTATCATAAAATAAAATACAAAAATACAATCTAAAAAATAAGTGGATACACTTATTGTTAAAATACTGAGTCTAAAACATAGGTATCCTGTAACATATCCGTGCTCTGAAAGCCTTAAACCCGATCTGAATCCACTTTTAATGCACTCTCGACCCAAGTCGAATGCAATCGTGATCCAGTGCAGATGGCATAGCTGCTTTCCCACCTCCCCAATTTAACTAATGTCCGAACTATTCGTTTGCGTACAAACGTTAATGTACGAATGTCACAACATTTGGTTTGTGTATGGATGTCTAAGTTGATACAAATTTGTAGGAATCATGTTAAGAATACTCATGTGCGTCCCTGGCCAGCCTGAATTTTGCAAACGTTACCCAGACGCGTGACCGGATCCTGGTCTGTGTTTCCACGGACGTTGGTGGTGCGGGGACAAAATATTAGCTCTCCTTTTCTGCTAGGAAGCAAAACTGGTTGCTGCCCAAAAGGCTGGTCGGTTTTTGAAAACAGCTGCTACTGGATGTCTTCCGAAAGAGCTTCGTGGGACCGGGCCAAACTGAGCTGCGAGAAACAGAATTCCCACCTGGTCATCATCAACTCGGCGGACGAGAACGTAAGCGGACAGGGTGGTTTTGTGACAGGGCTCCCCGGAGGCAGCTGGGGATCATGGGAAGGGAGGTCATTAATCAAGGAGAATTGGTGAGTTGAGGGGGGGGGAATTGCTCTTTCTAGCTGTTCATCTTCCAGCCCTACCTGGCTGCCAGGTAGACTGCTGTTGGTTGACTGACTTCCCCTCCAGTCCCCGCTGTTTTCTGGGCATCTTCATAAGAAGGCGAAAGATTTCTATGATCTGAAGAGAAACCCACGAAACAGAGTCAGGGTTCCCCAAAGGGCTTAGCCAGAGGGTTGAACCCATAACCAATTGGACGTCCTTTCCTGCCCAGCGCAAGGACCCAACGTTAACTAGCGCTCGCCCCAGACCCACGCAATCGGTCACTCACCTGGGACCGATCCTGGGGCTGTTCCTCTTCCAGGTGTTGCCATTTTGGCTGCAGAGCCCTCCCTGACTGCACATGTGTCAGCGCCGTCGCCTTGATGACACTGACGCTTTGCCCACACACAGTCACATCTACGGTCATCTGAGATGCCAGCGCACTTGCGCAGCCCCTCAGACAACCCCGGAGTGCTGGGAGAAGGGCACATGGATGCTGCCTGAACGCTTAAGGTGAGCATCTGGTTAACGTGTGGAGCACCGTTTCTTGCTCCACACCTAATCAACCATTCTGGTGAGGGTGAGCATGCGTGGAGGCTGTTACAGCCTCCTCCATGTGCGGATGCTTTTCGCCAGAGGTTCACTAATACTTGACTAGAGGCTGTTAATGCGAAGAGGACTCTGGGCCTCAGTCATGCCACATTGTATTAACCTGTTCTAGGGCACAATGGCATTGAAGCCGATTACTGGCCTGATCATGCCAGTAAATATAAATATAAATAAATAAATGCCCATCTAATTTGGTGCTCAGCTTGCTCGCTCCCCTGTGACCCCCTTTTTGAGCCCCCCCCAGCCTCAGTCCAGTGAGTGGGCACCTTTCTCCTCCCTGCCCCTCCCCTCTTCCCTCCCCTCTTCCCTCCCTTCTGCCAGTCACAGGGCCTTTTGCCCACACCCCTAAGAGGGACCTAGCATGGTTGATTACTGGATGGGAACCACCAGCTGCCCTCCCAGGGGGTCTTTGTGGCTTGGAGGGAGCCACTGCACTCAGGGAGGGGGCTGGCTGCCGGATTCTGGCTAGCTGGCTCCCCCAGCAGCCTGGCCCAGCCCAGCCCAGCCCAGCCCAGCCCAGCCCAGCCCAGCCCAGCCCTGCAGCTTGAGGGTTCCCCAGAAGTATATCTGTTGGGCGTGTGAACAAATGCCATTTTTCACATTTGATTGGATTTGAATTGAATATTCAAATATCCAAATTCGTACAAATAAAAAAGCCCAAATATCTGGACATTCGAACCAATACAAATATGTTTGTACCTATTCTTACGAGTATTTGATATGTATCCAATGTTACGAATCCCGGACGCATCTGTGAGCAGCCTGTTTTCATCCCATAAGTATCCATGTGGATGCGTCTGGATATGTATGCAATATGTACGGATATGTCTGAATAATGAATATTTCGAAAATTTGTCTGCGCCCCTAATTTGCGGCTTTGCTGCGCATGTTGTGTGGGAATTGCTTTTCTGAACGCTTCCCCTCTCCCCTCTTCTCGGCGCAAGAGCTTTGTGACCAGGCTGAAGCGGCTGGAGTGGAAATGGATCGGCTTGACCGATGTCACTGAAACCTGGAAGTGGGTGGACGGCTCGCTGTACGCATTTCGCCAAGAGTAAGTCCCGTTCCTGGACGCCAGGGAGACACACTGGGCCCTGGCTACACCCGCCCTCTTGCCAAAGGAATTTGGGCCAAGGGCTGGAACAACCCCCAAGCTTAGCTGGGCATGGAGGGGGGGGCACACAACGCCCGTGCAAAGTGGACGGAAGGTTCACCACTGCCTTGTAACCCAATAAGCCATTCCAAGGGAAATTTATTTATTTATTTAGAAATTTTATATCCCACCCTTCACGACCTAAGTCTAACCCAATGGCGGGTCCCAGGGCCAGTTACAATGCAATTAAAACATATCAAATGGTAAAATGTAATTAAAAATGTAGCCCCCTCCTTCCCACCTCCACCCTCCCTAACAGGACAGCACCCCAAGGAAGCTATTTAAACAGTAAAAGCCTGGGTGAAAATATACGTTTTCACTAGACACCAAAAAGTATACAATGTAGGTGCTTGGCAAACTTCAAGAGGGAGGCTGTTCCAGAGTCTAGGGGCCACCACAGAAAAGGCCCTCCTGCAAGTCCCTATGCCTCGTACCTCTGCAAGAGAAGGAACTCCAAGAGATCTCAGTGCCCAGACAGCTCTACATGGGAGAAGGCGCTCCTTCAGATACCCAGGGCCCATCCATTATTGCTGCTTCCACACCCTCGGCCGTCAGAATCGGGTCCAATGCTGCTTTTTGAACTCTGCAGGTAGAAATCCCATTCCGTTACTGCTTCAGGAAGGGCCATCAAGGCAGGTGCGTTATTCAGCATCCGTAGCCATGCGCTTCCCCTCCAATACCGAATCCCTTCTTTGTTTTCTATCATGTCATTTTAGAGACTGGGAACCGGCACAGCCTGACCACTGGTATGGCCATGGCCTGGGGGGAGGGGAAGACTGTGTCCACCTGCAGGTCTCTGGCCTTTGGAACGACAACCACTGCTCCCGCCAGATATACTGGGTGTGCGAAATGGAGCTCTAGAGGGAGAAGACAGGCGTGATATGCCGAACGGATCGCAGAGGCCCACACCACCAATTGAAGGGAGGGGGATATCAATAGTATAAAATAAATAAATAAACATGTACAATGTTTCTGCTTCTTTACATTCCATTTCTTCTCACAAACCCCATCGTGCTTCAAAGGATGTGGTCACACCTGTTAAATAAGACACCTTCCAACAGTTTGCAGAGAAGGGTCAATATGCCCTCCGGTCTCCACCTTTTCTGCAACAGACGTCAGTGGAGCCCCTGCCTGCATTTGGGTGGGTGGTGTGAGTGATCACCCCCATTTTCAGCCACATCTGGGGCAAGAAGACAGGAAGGCCTCCACCCACAGATGGGCCAGCCATCTTTCAGAGGGTGCAGCCGCAGAGGAATAGGGCGGAGAGAAGGCCACAGCCCATCCAGTCCCTAAGAACCTAAGAGGAGCCCTGCTGGA
Source organism: Aspidoscelis tigris stejnegeri (assembly GCA_023333525.1). Lineage (NCBI taxonomy): Eukaryota > Metazoa > Chordata > Lepidosauria > Squamata > Teiidae > Aspidoscelis > Aspidoscelis tigris. Next base: position 1,327,816 of record JALMGA010000009.1, read on the forward strand.
TCAGGCCACAGCCCAACTAGCCCATAAGAACCTAAGAGGAGCCCTGCTGGATCAGGCCACAGCCCATATAGCCCATAAGAACCTAAGAGGAGCCCTGCTGGATCAGGCCACAGCCCATCTAGTCCATAAGGACCTCAGAGGAGCCCTGCTGGATCAGGCCACAGCCCATCCAGTCCATAGGAACCTAAGAGGAGCCCTGCCTTATCAGGCCACAGCCCATCTAGTCCATAAGAACCTAAGAGGAGCCCTGCTGGATCAGGCCACAGCCCATCCAGTCCATAGGAACCTAAGAGGAGTCCTGCTGGATCAGGCCACAGCCCATCTAGTCCATAGGAACCTAAGAGGAGCCCTGCTGGATGAGGCCACAGCCCATATAGTCCATAAGAACCTAAGAGGAGCCCTGCCTTATCAGGCCACAGCCCATCTAGTCCATAAGAACCTAAGAGGAGCCCTGCCTTATCAGGCCACAGCCCATCTAGTCCATAAGAACCTCAGGGGAGCCCTGCTGGATCAGGCCAAAGCCCATCTAGTCCATAAGAACCTGAGAGGAGCCCTGCCTTATCAGGCCACAGCCCATCTAGTCCATAAGAACCTAAGAGGAGCCCTGCTGGATCAGGCCACAGCCCATCCAGTCCCTAAGAACCTAAGAGGAGCCCTGCTGGATCAGGCCACAGCCCATCCAGTCCATAAGAACCTAAGAGGAGTCCTGCTGGATCAGGCCACAGCCCATCTAGTCCATAGGAACCTAAGAGGAGTCCTGCTGGATCAGGCCACAGCCCATCCAGTCCATAGGAACCTAAGAGGAGCCCTGCTGGATCAGGCCACAGCCCATCCAGTCCATAGGAACCTAAGAGGAGTCCTGCTGGATCAGGCCACAGCCCATCCAGTCCATAGGAACCTAAGAGGAGCCCTGCTGGATCAGGCCACAGCCCATCCAGTCCATAGGAACCTAAGAGGAGTCCTGCTGGATCAGGCCACAGCCCATCCAGTCCATAAGAACCTAAGAGGAGTCCTGCTGGATCAGGCCACAGCCCATCCAGTCCATAAGGACCTAAGAGGAGCCCTGCTGGATCAGGCCACAGCCCATTCAGTCCATAAGAACCTAGGAGGAGCCCTGCTGGATCAGGCCACAGCCCATCCAGTCCATAAGGACCTAAGAGGAGCCCTGCTGGATCAGGCCACAGCCCATCCAGTCCATAAGGACCTAAGAGGAGCCCTGCTGGATTAGGCCACAGCCCATTCAGTCCATAAGAACCTAGGAGGAGCCCTGCTGGATCAGGCCACAGCCCATTCAGTCCATAAGGACCTAAGAGGAGCCCTGCTGGATTAGGCCACAGCCCATTCAGTCCATAAGAACCTAGGAGGAGCCCTGCTGGATCAGGCCACAGCCCATCCAGTCCATAAGGACCTAAGAGGAGCCCTGCTGGATCAGGCCACAGCCCATCCAGTCCATAAGGACCTAAGAGGAGCCCTGCTGGATTAGGCCACAGCCCATCCAGTCCATAAGAACCTAAGAGGAGTCCTGCTGGATCAGGCCACAGCCCATCCAGTCCATAGGAACCTAAGAGGAGCCCTGCTGGATCAGGCCACAGCCCATCCAGTCCATAGGAACCTAAGAGGAGTCCTGCTGGATCAGGCCACAGCCCATCCAGTCCATAGGAACCTAAGAGGAGCCCTGCTGGATCAGGCCACAGCCCATCCAGTCCATAGGAACCTAAGAGGAGTCCTGCTGGATCAGGCCACAGCCCATCCAGTCCATAGGAACCTAAGAGGAGCCCTGCTGGATCAGGCCACAGCCCATCCAGTCCATAGGAACCTAAGAGGAGTCCTGCTGGATCAGGCCACAGCCCATCCAGTCCATAAGAACCTCAGAGGAGCCCTGCTGGATCAGGCCACAGCCCATCCAGTCCATAAGAACCTGAGAGGAGCCCTGCTGGATCAGGCCACAGCCCATCCAGTCCAGCATTCTGTTGCACTTAGTGGCCCGCCAAATGCCCATGGGCATCTCAAGCAGAGACAAGGGCAAACCTTTTCCTGCAAATGGCTTTAGAAGCATCCTGCTTGTCCCCCCAGCCTGAAAGATGTACTTAGGCATCTATTTTAGTAGCCATTGATACCTCTGTTGTCCATAAACCTGTCTGACCCTTCCTTAATGCCATCTAGGCTGGTAGCTGTTGCCACCTCTTCTGGCCACAAATTCCATAAACCTATTACCCTCTGGGTGAGGGCAACACCCAGCTCTGTCCACACCTAGATTGATACAGGTCGTCCCCAAGCCGTCCTTGCTCAGGGCTGCATCGCTCACACTTTTCTGCGCATCGACCACTTCCTCAAAGACCCATAGGTAGCACATGGATCCCTCTTCCTGCGCTGTCTCTGCTGGCGATTGCTGAACAGCTTGGGTCTGGGTCTGCCCCTGCCCTCCTCTTTCTTCACCACTGTGAAAGGCCTCCTGGGGAGGGCAAAGGGGCATGCCAATCCATGGGACTCATGGGGATTAATATTAATTTGCCTTCTAATCCTAAGAAGGTGCGCAGATTTCTGGAGAGACGTCTTTGAGGCAGGAACCTCCTGCTGCTAGGAAAATCCAGCCCTGACTCCTTGCTTGCAGAGTCATTTTCTTTACCACAAAACGGGGTGTTTTATTTATTTATTTATTGGTTGACATTTCATATGGGATTCATATAGGGGATGCAGCAGCCCCTTTCCCACCTCCCCAGTTTAACGAATGTCCGAAGTATTTTTATGAACGTCCGGAAACATTCGTATCCGTACGGATGTCAATGTACGAATATCACGCGTACAAATATCCAAATTCGTCCGAATTCCTACAAATAACAAAAGTTGCAAATAATCAAGCTCATCCCTACCTGGTATGTGTCCCCCACAGATATGGAGGTCAAACAGTAAGCATTCATGTTTTTTGATGTTCTTTTGTGGGGGAAAATAAACATATCAAGTATAAAACACTATTATGGTTTATACTACTTATACCCTGGAAGGAACAGGTGCGTAACTTGGGGGTACTCCTGGATTCCGCGCTGATGCTTGAAGCTCAGGTGGAGGCCGTGGCCAGGAGTGCCTACTCCCAACTGCGGCTGGTACGTCAACTGAAGCCATTTCTGGAGAGAGACGACTTGGCCACAGTTATCCATGCTCTGGTAACCTCTAGATTGGACTATTGTAATGCTCTCTACATAGGGCTGCCCTTGAAGACGGTTCGGAAGTTGCAGTTAGTGCAGAACGCAGCTGTGAGAGTGTTGACCGGAACAGCTAGCCGGAGGCACATCACGCCGGTTTTAAAAGCGCTGCACTGGCTACCAATTCACTACCGAGCCCAATTCAAGGTGTTAACTCTGACTTATAAGGCCCTAAATGACTTGGGCCCCAAATATCTAAAGGAGCGCCTTCTCCCATATCGACCTGCCCGTGCCTTAAGATCAAGTGGTGAAGCCCTCCTGGTCATCCCACCACCCTCATTAGTGAGACTGGTGGGCACCCGGGTAAGGGCCTTTTCAGCGATAGCTCCCAAATCATGGACTAGCCTCCCCCTCGAGGTGTGTCATGCCCCTTCCTTACAGATATTTAGGAAGGCGGTAAAGACCCACCTCTTTACCCTGGCCTCTGGCTAAGATGAGATGATTATATTCTCTTCCTTCCCTAATCACAGGCACTACAAACAAGATGAGAACTCATGGGAACAATAGGGAATGTACTGTTCTAAATTTACTGAACTTTTAAGTGTTTTTAATCTATATTTTATGTCTATATTGTTTTTAATTTACTTTTCATTTTTAATGTGTATCTTGTGATTAATTGGCTGTTACCCGCCCAGAGACCTTAGGGTATGGGGCGGGATAGAAATGTAAACAAACAAACAAATAAATAAATAAATACTTAAGACAAAAGTATTAGTCACCCGACACTGGAAATGTGCAATGCATTTGATATTCTTTCCTTGCATTCCAAGCTGTGGCCCTATGCATGCTCAGAAATGCATGGCAGTTCAACCACAGTACATGTAGGTGATGCTCAGAACTGATGCTGCTGTAGCTACATTAGGACCAGAGGCTGTTCTGAATGTGCCAATTGCTCACTTTATGCTCGTGAGGTTGTTACCGCTGTTTAATGCTTGACTCCTCCTTATGTTGAGAGTTGGAAGTTAAACAACCACGTGAATCTGGGGCATTATGAAAGAACACTTTACATGCAGTCGTTTTAAGGAGGTAATGAAAGATTGGATAACATCCACAGTTTCACCCCCACCCCCCCTTGTATTCATATTTTTTTGTCAGTCCACTTTTTAATTGCTGTGCATTGTTAGCTTGTATATACTTGCATCGTCGAAAAGTTATGATGGAAAACAAAAAACAAAACTGACGTTAAGGAGAAACAATTTAAACAGCGTTTTGAAGGAGATGGATTGTGCTTCCTGAGATCAGGTTGTACTACAGCCAAACCCACAAGTGACAAATTATCCAAATAGATTTCTCCTGTGGCTTATTTTCACTTGTGACATTTTCCAGAGGCTTTTGTGGTGTATTCAAAGGAGCTATAATAGTCCCTGTTCTTTGAAAATGCTATAAAATCATACCATTGAAATCAGAAACCTCCATTCTCCCTCTCCACCAATTTAAATCTGCAAGGCTGTATTCCCACTGGACAATTTAGCCTGGGTTTTAATCTGTTTTTTAAAAATCAGCGGTGAGTTCTGTTTTTTCACATTCCCACTGGTAGCTTATTATATGGATTTGCAGGGGAGAAACCCCCTCCCCGCTCTCTTTTCAAAAACTGAGGGCCATCATGGAGGACAGGAAGGCCAATGGAGGGTGTTCAGGAAGAACCTCCAGGCAGGAAGCATCTAGTGGCCACTTGCAAGTCATTGAGTCCTGTGACCAGTTCCGGCCAGAGGAGTGACCATTTGCACTTCTGCTGGGATTGGGGCCATCTGAGGTGTCGGGCAAGGACACCGGCACCTTAAATGATCCCCAACTCAACTGTGCATGCGCAGAGCATCACTGCTGCCATGGCAATGGCGATGGTGGCCGTGCGGTCATGAAAGGCTCCACATGGAAGATGGCGGTGTCTGGACGCACACACAGACCCAGGAAAGTCTCTGGGCATGTGGGGCTCGGTGTGGCATGCACGAGAGTCTGTAAGTGCAAACACTAGTGCACACTAGTGAGGAATGTACTTTTCCCGTCTAACGGATCCGAAGTTAAGTGCAGAAACGCTCTGGATGAACTTTTTTTTGCTTTCCAAAACATCTTTAAACCTAACAAAAAGTACTTTGGTTTGCCAAAGTGGTCAGGGAGCCAGACTCTTATCTGGGAATATGGGTTTGATTCCATCCTCCTCCATGAAGCCAGCTGCATGACCTTGGGCTAGTCACAGCTCTCTTCTGACCTTTCACAGCCCCACCTACCTAACAGGATGTCTGTTGTGTGGAAAGGTTTGCCAGCCACTATGAGTCCCCTTAAATGGGTGAGAAAAGTGAGGTAGAAAAGCCAACTTCTTCTTCCTCCTCCAGCTGGGTGACCTTGGGCTAGCCACAGCTCTCTTTCTGAGCTCTCATAGCCCCCCCCAACCTCATAGGGTGTCTGTTGTGGGGAGAAGAACAGAAGGTTGTCAGCAGCTTTGAGTTCCCTTAATTGAGTGGGAAAAGTGAGGTAGAAAAGCCAACCCTTCTTCTTCTCAATGCTAACTTTTTAATATATTTAATCCCATACTTGTGTGATTAAGAGTATTCTAATGATTTTCTTGATGTCTATGAATTTTTGGGATCGCCCTGGGGCCACTTGGCAGAGAGCAAGAGACAAATACATAGCATTAAGTGACATAAATAAGGAGCGTTATCTATCCAAACAGCGAGGCTCCTCTTGATGTTCTGAGGCGAGGCGAGGCCACTTAGCCCCGAGACCCCTCTGCCTTGATGGAGAAGACCCCTTCGTCTGTTCTAGGAGCGGGTTCTTCCCTCAAGGACCGAGTTCTGAAGTCTCCCGATCCGTTTGAACTCCCCAGCTTTTGACATGGAGGCTGCAGCCTTTGGTGCCTTTGGAGTTTCCAATGTAAGTGTGGAAGGCTTTGTTGACAGTTCAAAGCTCACTGCTGCTGCTGCCGCCGCCGCGGATTCTGCAAGGGAAGGCAAGAGAGATCAGCGAGCCGAACTTGGATCCTGGGGGACAAAGGGAAGAGGTAAAAAAGAAGAGAAAAGGATGCGTAACCTGCCTCTTTCAATTTTGTAATTATTTCTCCTGCCCCAGAGCAAAGAGAAATCTGTGCGCCGCATGTCCGTGTGTGCAGGAGAGATAAAGCGCCAGGCAGCCCGGGAAGGGGGAGGAGAAGGGCCTTGCGGGGATCTTATTCCGACGATCCAATAAGGGTTCGTTATTGAAGATAATGATTCATTTGTTAAAGTTGTGGGGAGTGCGCACTGGTCCAGCCCTCTGGCATACTCAGGGAGATATGACTGAATTTGGAATTTTTCCATGCACCCACTTGGAGAATGCAATCCCCAAAGCAAAGGGCTGCATCTTTCGGAAAGTTATGACGAATAACGTGGCTCTCGCCAGCTTCCACCTGGGTGAAAAATGCTGGAAATGAAACACGGTTGCCTGCGTGGATGGGAAACTCTCACGTCATTATTTAGCCCCCCCCCCGCCTTTCTGCACTGTGCCTTAATCCGGAATATAATTTGGAATAAGGACCAGAGCAGAAAGGGCCTGAAACTGTACATCCTGAGCCAGTTTGGTCTAGTGGTTATCTGGGAATTTATTTATTTGTTCAATTTCTATGCCGCTCCTCTCCGAAGACTCGGAGCGGCTTACAACAAGTCAACAATAGTAAAATAGTTAAAACAATGACAGTTAAAAACAAAACAATAACGCCAAAACACCCACCCTCATACCCATTCCCGAAACAGGGAGGTCTTAACAAGCTTTCTAAACTCTAGGAGGGTGGGGGCATTTCTTATAACGTGCGGGAGCTCATTCCACCAGGTGGGGGCTGCCACCGAGAAGGCTCTCCCCCTCGGGGTCGCTCTTCCACACTGTTTTAATGTAGGAACTTTCAGGAGCCCCAGTCTATGGGTCCTGACCGGTCGGAGGGACTCATGAGGCAGGAGACGGTCTCTCAGATATACTGGTCCTAAGCCATGTAGGGCTTTATAGGTTATAACCAGCACCTTAAATCGGATCCGGAGACCAATAGGCAGCCAGTGCAGCTCGCGGAGTGTTGGTGTGATGTGAGACCGTCTAGGAAGTCCCACAATTGCTCTCGCGGCTGCATTCTGGACCACTTGTAGTCTCCGAACATTCTTTAAGGGCTGCCCCATGTAGAGAGCGTTGCAGTAATCTAACCTCGAGGTAATAAGAGCATGAGCGACTGTACGTAGGGCCTCACGATCCAAATAAGGACGCAACTGGTGCACCAGGCGAACCTGGGCAAACGCCCCCCTTGAGACCGCAGCTATATGATGGTCTAAACTAAGCTGCGGGTCAAGGAGGACTCCCAAGTTGCGAACCTTCTCTGAGGGGGTAATATGTTCACCCCCCAGGTAAATGGATGGACAGTTTGAAATGTCCCTGGGAGGCAATACCCACAGCCACTCCGTCTTGTCGGGATTTAGTTTGAGTCTGTTCTCACCCATCCAGGCCCTGACAGCCTCCAGACACTGGCACATCACTTTCGCTGCTTCGTTGACTTGGCATGGAGTGGAAATGTACAGCTGAGTATCATCAGCGTACTGATGACATCCCACCCCATGTCGTCGGATGATCTCCCCTAGCGGTTTCATGTAAATGTTAAATAGTAAGGGGGAGAGCACCGACCCCTGGGGTACCCCACAAGGGAGCAACCTAGGGGTGGACCTCTCACCCCTCACTAACACCGATTGCGAGCGATTAGAGAGGTAGGAGGAGAACCACCGTAAAACAGTGCCTCCCACTCCCAAACCCTCCAACCGCCGCAGAAGGATACCATGATCGATGGTATCGAAAGCCGCCGAGAGGTCCAGGAGCACCAGAATAGTGGACTCACCTCTATCCCGGGCCCGCCAGAGATCATCCATCAACGCGATCAAAGCAGTTTCCGTGGAATGGCCAGATCTGAATCCTGACTGAAAGGGACCCAGATAATCGGCTTCCTCCAGAGCCCCTTGGAGTTGCAGTGCCACCACCTTCTCTACTACCTTCCCAACAAAAGGCAGGTTGGAGACTGGACGATAGTTGTTTATAACGGCTGGATCCAGGGAAGGCTTCTTGAGAAGGGGGCGCACAATTGCCTCCTTGTAGGGAGCCGGAAAGGACCCCTCTCCCAAAGAAGCATTCACAATAGCCTGGATCCAGCTCCGTGTAGTCTCCCTGCTAGCCGAAGCCAGCCAGGAGGGACACGGATCCAGCAAACATGTGGCGGAACTCACAGCTCCAATGGCCCTGTCTACTTCATCAGGTGTAACATGTTCAAAACTATCCCAGATAACATGCTCAAGACGTGTCCCTAGTACCTCGGTATCTATGCAACAGGAGTCTAGGCTCGCCCGGATCTTTGCGACCTTGTCCGCGAAAAAGTTGTTAAAGTCCTCGGCACTGCCCTGCAAGGGATCTGTCACACCCCCTGTACTTAGGAGAGTGCGCGTCACCCTAAACAGGGCCGCTGGGCGGTTTTCCGCGGACACGATTAAAGCGGAAAAGTACGCAGATTTTGCCGCTTTAATCGCTCTCAGGTACCTCTTAACATGCGAGGATAACCTGGTTCGCGCCGACTCGGACTTACTGCGTCTCCACTGCTTCTCTAGACGTCTACGCAGGCGCTTCATCCCTCTGAGCTCCTCTGTAAACCAAGGAGCCTTCCTCGGGCCAGCGCCTCGTAGAGGTCGCATAGGCGCAATCCGGTCCAGAGCCCTCTTAGCGGCCACATTCCAGGCCTCCGCTAGGGACTCTGCCGAATTGTGGATAAGGGAGTCCGGAATAACCCCAAGCGCCGCCTGAAAACCCACTGGATCCATCAGGCACCTGGGGCGGAACCATTTAATAGGCTCCGCCTCCCTGCGGGGGAGGATTGGCTTCCGAAAGTCAAGTCTCAGCAGATGATGGTCAGACCATGACAGAGGCAATACTTCTAAGCCCCTAACCTCTAGACCATCTCTCAACTGCTCCGAGAGAAATATCATGTCAGGGGTGTTTCCCCCCTCATGAGTCGGACCAAAAACTATTTGATTCAGGTCCATGGTTGTCATGGAGGCCATGAACTCCCGTGCCAGCCCAGAGGATTCCCCCAGAGTCGGCAGATTGAAATCCCCCAGGACAATTAACCTGGGGAACTCAACCGCCAACCCGGCTACCTCCTCGGCTAGCTCGGGCAGGGCAGTTGTCACGCAGCTAGGAGGCAGGTACGTGAGCAACAAGCCCACCTGAACATTAAGGTCCAGCACCATGAGGAGGGACTCGCAACCCCTGATCTCGGTAACAGAGAGCCTGCGCAGACCAAGCGACCTTCGGGCTATAATTGCCACTCCTCCCCCCCTTCCCTGGGAACGCGGCTGATGCCATACCTCATACCCGGCTGGGCAGATCTCCTCCAGGGGAACCCCCCCCTCGGGGCCCAGCCAGGTTTCGGTAATACAAGCAAGGTCGGCCTCCTCGTCCGTGATCATATCATGGAATATCGGGGTTGATTCTGCCCTTCCACACAAAGCCAGCTGGGTGACCTTGGGCTAGTCACAGTTCTCTTCTGAGCTCTCACAGCCCCATCTGCCTCACAGGGTGTCTGTTGTGGGGAGAAGAACAGGAGGCTTGTCAGCCACTTTGAGTCCCTTTAAATGGGTGAGAAAAGTGGGGTAGAAAAGCCAACTCTCCTTCTTCCATGAAGCCAGCTGGGTGACCTTGGGCTAGTCGCAGCTTTCTTCTGAGCTCTCACAGCCCCACCCAGCTCACAGGGTGTCTGTTGTGGGGAGAAGAACAGGAGGTTTGTCAGCCGCTTTGAGTCCCCTTAAAATGGGTGAGAAAAGCCTGATAGAAAAGCCAGTTCCTCTCTCCGTTAAACATACTAACTTGTTGCACAATTTAATTTTCTCATCAGCATTAATTTTGGGGAAATAACTGAGGAGCTAGATGTGGATGGGCCAATGGTTCTAAGGTCGGGTACTAATAGATTAATGCTGATAAAGGATTGTTTTAATGGGCTTTACCTCTTTGAGCTTCCATGGGGGAGAAGACCCCAGCCTACACATTTGCCTTTGAAAAACATAAATATCTGATGGTCTCTGTTTCAGCCAGTGGAAGGCGTGAGGCTCCATTTCACAGCGTTTAATGAAACTTCAGAACTTTGCTGGCCAAAATAACACATTTCAAAGGCTAAAGAGATGACTTGCCGGTGGCCATTGCTATGATGAGCCTTTTTGCAGGCCTTTGGCCACACCTGAAACTCTGTTATTTGTTTATTTTATTTATGCCCGCAGAGCAGGGGAATGGTTGCTCGTGATTCCTCAGGTTGAGGGCAGGTTTGGCTAAATCCTGAGCGAATTTGCTCACCTCCGCCAACCTTTTGCCCCAACGTGAATGCCTGGACTTTGATCGGCCAAATAAATCCGGGTTTTCAGGGGAAGTCTGCTGGATAATCCCTCGTCCGCCAAGGGAACCTTATCTGGAGGCCCCCTGATGCTTCCATTCCCGGCCCCTGTGGGGAGGAATATCGCAGGCGGAAGGGCCTCCCCGGCACAGTCAGGAGGGTTTGCCAAAATCTGGCCCTCTGGCATGTTGGCTTCTGCCTCCCACCGCTGGGCTGCCCCCCCCATCTCAGGGATGCCACCTGGACACAGAGGCCCTTACTGGGGCTTCAGTCTGTGCGCTGCCCAAGACCAAAGTCTCAGGGTGGAGAACAGAGCTGATGAGGCTCAATCAAATCCGACCAAAAACAACGCAAATTAATGCAAATCCACTAAAATCTGCCTCTGACATTCGAAAGGAGACTGGCGTCCGTCCTGCAACCGCCTTCGAAGCCATTCGGGGTCCCAGGGCGCTGAGCTGCTTCTGGCCGGAGGTCCCCAAGCCCTGGGCAGAGCAAAATGGGCAAAGACTACCAGGATGTTGAATCTTCAGATAAGGAAGATGAAGGCCAGGTTGGAAAAGGTACTGCGCTCCCTCCCTCCCTCCCTCTCTTCTTTCTCCCTCCCTCCTTCCATCTCTCCCTTTCTTTCTCCCTCCTCCCTCTCACCTCCCTCCCTCCCTTTATTCTTTCTTCCTCTCCCTCCATCCTAACTCCCTTCCCTCTCTCCTCTCTCCTCTCTTCCTTTCTTCTTTCTTCCTCTCTCCCTCCCTCCATCCTAACTCCCTTCCCTCTCTCCTCTCTCCCTCTCTCCTCTCCCTTTGTTCTTTCTTCCTCTCTTCCTCTCTCCCTCTCTCCCTCTCTCCATCCTAACTCCATCCTCTCTCTCTTTCCCTCCTTCCTCTCTCCCTTTCTTCTTCCTCCTTCCCTCCCTCCCTCCTTCCCTCCCTCACCATAAAGACTCACATGCTGTAGTGGGTGAAACAGACACCTGCCTCACCCAACTAGGGGGGACTGGAATCATGGGATTGCAAGGGGAGGTGAGCAGGTCTGGGTGCAGATGGAAACTCCTCCCCATCACACGCTGGTCGGTGGGCGAGTCCGTTTGCAGTCTGGGGGGCAGCTTCCACGCCCGCCCTCCCACAGCAACTGAAGGGGGGCTCAGAAGTGTCCTGTGCTCATGCCTTTTCCTCACCAGTGGACGAGCGGTTCGCCCCCCTCAAGCCCCTGGGGCCACGTCACTTCCGTGGGCGCTGTGTGGTCCTTGTCCTGCTGGGCCTGACCTGTGTGGTTGCCATTGCGATTGTGACCTTTGGGGTTACCGGTAAGTGCCCGGTGGCAGACACCGTCAGGCTGGGGGCCGGAAGGGCAGGGGGCAATGTGCCACAGGAGGAGGGACTCACGGGCAGCGTGCAAGATGGCGCAGGAGGGCACAGGAGGGCGGTGGCCACGCGTTGGGTGGACCGGGAAAGCAGAGGCCCCAGAGAGAGAGCAGTGATGGGGAAGAATGAGGAATGGGCGACGAAATAGGCCAGAGGCCCAGCTGGGCTCGGCCAGAAGCCCCTCTGAGCACAGCCTGTGCGCATGGGCACCACACAAGTGACCCCCGTGAGAGGGCCGGGAAAGGGCACTGATGTGGCACTGAGGCTGCTTACGTTGCTGGGAGTGTGGCCGCCATGTGCTCTTGCACCTGTTCGATTTATTTACCTGTTTGTTTGTTTGGAGGTCTCAGGGCGGGTTACATTAAAAACCAGTGAGCATATAAAATGAGCGTTAAAACCATGACAGTGCTGGAAGAGAAAGCCATTTCCTTGTTCAGCCAAAGGACAGGCAAAGAGGGGCATCTTCACAGCTCTCCTGAATGCATAAAGTGTCTGTTCCGCAATCTGGGAGCCACCACTGAAAAGGCCCTATCCCAGGTGCCCACCTCTTTTCCTCCTGAAGGTGGTGGGACAACCAGGAGGGCCTCCCCTCCAGTTCTTAAGGCACAGGCAGGTTGATATGGGACAAGGCGTTCCTTTAGTTATTTGGGGCCCAAGTCATTTAGGGCCTTGTAGGTTAAGGTTAGTATCTTGAATTGGGCTTAGTATTGAATTAAAGTGCAGCTCTTTTAAGACCAGCGTGAAGTGTGTCCAGCCAGCTGGTCCAGTAAGCGGTCTAGCAGCTGCATTCTGCACCAGCTGCAACTTCTGAACCGTCTTCAAGGGCAGCCCCATGCAAAGCGCCTTACAGTAGTCCAGTCTGAGCATGGAGAACTGTGGTCAGATCATCTCTGTCCAGAAGGGGCCTTAGCTGTCGAACCAGCCATAGTTGGGAATAGGCACCCTTGGCCACAGCCTCCGCCTGAGCTTCAAGCACTGGCACAGAGTCCAAGAGCACCCCCAGATGTTAGGATCTGTCAAGTTGCACAGGGTACCCGGAACTCACCCATAGGGTCTACCACCTACTGGCTACTAATGGGAGGGAAGGTCTGGGTCTCCTGCTACAATAGTGCTAAGGAATGCACCTCAGCGCCACCTACAGGCAGGCAGCTCAGTGGGCAACCTCCAGATGTTCCCCATGGGCTGGGCTGGTATGCTGGTGGCGGAACGCTGGGAGTTGTAGTTTGGGAATATCTGGGCAGCTGATCTGGGAGAAAAATGCATTCCATATAGGTGCCATCACAAAGCAGTCCCTGAATCACCTTCTGCAGCTGGTTTTTCCATGCTATGTTTGCCGCCTCTGCAAAGATGTTCCCTTCCCTGCACAGGGTGGGCGATTGGCTCTGACGTTGGAGGAATACCGAAGGAAATCAGGACCATGAACCAAACCATCTTTCTGGGGTTAACCTCTCTGAAGAAGGCCGGTGAGTCCAGCGTGCTGTGTATTATGAAGGGGCTTGAGGAGCCAAACTGTGCAAGCAGCCACCAGCTGGGGCCTCTGCAGGCTCTTCCTGGCTTGCTCCCTCTCAGCTGAGGAGAACAGCCGCAGCTGGGATCTGATGGAGGTGCTTTCCCGCCACTGGGAGTGCAGCCTGCGCATGGTACACATGAAAATCATCATGCGCATGCAAGGGCCAGAGAGGGAGGCAGGGAAAGGCAGGCAGGGGTGTCTTTCTATCTAGTGGTTAAGGAATTGGACTCTTACCTAGGAACGCTGGGTTCAATTCCACCATCCTCCATGAAGCCAGCTGGTTGACCTTGGGCGAGTCACAGCTCTCTTCTGAGCTCTCACAGCCCCACCCACCTCACAGGGTGTCAGTGGTGGGGAGAAGAACAGAAGGTTTGTCAGCCGCTTTGAGTCCCATTAAATGGGTGAGAAAAGTGGGGCAGAAAAGCCAACTCTTCTTCATCTTCTTCTTCTTCTTCTTCTTCTTCTTCTTCTTCTTCTTGTCTTTCTTCTTCTTCCTCCAGAGGCCAAGGATGAGGAGAAGTTCACAAAGGTTGACAGGATGCTGAAGAACGTGACCAAGGAGATGAATGACGGTAGGTCTACTCGGAAGGAGGCTGGAGGAAGGCAGCACTCCTGGCACTAAGAAGAGCTGGTGGGTGAGGGGAGGGAGGGCTGGACGATGGGGCGGCTGGGCAAGACCAGAGTGGAGGCCGCTCTAGAGCTGGCAGGACCCCACACAAAGGTGAGCCATGGAGCCTCAAGGGGCAGGTGAAAGTCGCCGATAACGTGGCTGGATCATCAGAGAGCCCAGGCACAGGAGATTGTCTTGAAGGGCAGGCAGGCATGAATCCTGCACACTGGCTGAGCCTTGGACCACAGGAGGCCCTAGACGGCCAGCACCCCGGTCCACCTGCAGGGTGTCACCTTGGCCGCTGGAGACCCTGAGGGCCTCCCAGTTTGGTCTAGCGGTTAGGGAGCGGGACTCGTATCTGGGACTACCGGGCTTGATTCTGCACTCCTTCATGAGGCCAGCTGGGTGACCTTGGGCTAGTCACAGCTCTCTTCTGAGCTCTCACAGCCCCACCTACCTCGCAGGGTGCCTATTGTGAGGACAAGAACAGGTTTGTCACGTAGTTTGAGTCCCCTTAAATGGGGAGAAAAGTGGGGTAGAAAAGCCTCTGTGAAGCCAGATGGTTTACCTTGGGCTGGTCACAGCTCTCTTCTGAGCTTTCTAAGCCCTTTCAACCTCACAGGGTTTGTCAGGTGCTTTGAGTCCCCTTAAATGGGTGTGAAATGTGGGGTAGAAAAGCCAGCTCTTCCCCCTCTCCCCAAATTGGCCTAGCCCCAGGTGTGGGCAGGAGCTCACTTAACTTTGGGGGATGGTATAACAATTCCACCTCACTGAAGTTAAGATGGGGTGAGACAGGATTTCTCTGCGCTCCAAACGCTGGGGCGATCTTCCACTCATGGGCCGGTCCTCCCTGGCTGGGTTGCACGGCAACTGTTGCCATGGCGAGTCCACAGCCACCGCATCCTACCCCGACCTGCCCCATGGAGCATCCGCACAGGAGGTTAGCGCAAGGGCTCTCCCCATGTGCTCTGGGATGAAGGAGGCACCGCGGGGCATGGTGGAGCGTCTCAGAGCATGCCAGAGCATCTCTGACAGTTGGTGCAAATAGGCCCTGTGCTGACAGTGGCTGTGAGTCCCCAAGTCTACCTGTGTGCCCTTGGGAAGGAATTCCTTTCTTCCATTTGCCCTGAATGCCCCTCCCTCCAGCCTCGTCGGGTGATCCGGCTGGATCTGAGCACGAGGGGAAAGGAAGCATCGACTCTTCGCTGGTCTCCAGCCAGGCAACTGATGTGTGGCTTCCGGTCTCAGCTGGGTGGGAGGCGGCACTGAATGACGCCCTTTTCCTCTCTCTTGCTCCAGTAAAGACTCACCTGCAGGAACAAATCTCCAAATTGCAGAAGAAGATCCATGCCCTGGACTGCAACCTGGAGGACACCATTCACAACCGGACAGGTCAGGACCAAAGTGCCCACAAAAGGCCCCTCTAAAGGCCATTTGCAGGGCTGTGAGGATGGAGGGCTGGGCACTACCTCTAGCCTGGAGAGACAGGCAGGAGGCCTCTAAGGCCATTTGCAGTGAGTCGAGAACAGGTGAAGGTTTTGCCTTCTGCTTGAGATGCCCAGAAGCAACTGAGGGGTCTCTGTGTGAAATGGGAGGCTAGACTGGGTGGGCTGTGGCCTGATCCAGCAGGGCTCCCCTTAGGTTCTTGTGGACTAGATGGGCTGTGGCCTGATCCAGCAGGGCTCCTCTCAGGTTCTTATGGACTAGATGGGATGTGGCCTGATCCAGCAGGGCTCCCTTTAGGTTCTTGTGGACTAGATGGGCTGTGGCCTGATCCAGCAGGGCTCCTCTCAGGTTCTTATGGACTAGATGGGATGTGGCCTGATCCAGCAGGGCTCCTCTCAGGTTCTTATGGACTAGATGGGATGTGGCCTGATCCAGCAGGGCTCCT